>NC_051169.1:151437277-152810876 GCF_013339725.1 Rhipicephalus microplus
TCAGATGTCAGGCGCGCTCGTTCGCCAGGTCCCTCCAGGTTCGCCCCAAGGGCCATTGGAAGAATGCAGCTCTAGACTCTGTTCCGGGAACACATCCCATTATTGAGGACGGATCCCAGCTCCACTGGCTTGTCGCCACAACTTGTCGACCAGCTTCGCTCGTCTCTTCTGACAATCTTAGGTCTCAGCACTTGTCGATGATTCTGCAACTTGTCAAGAACGGTTCGACAACAGACAACACACGGCGCAAGCAAGTGCCCCCGGTCACCCGACAGAACACCTAACAAAGTATAGTACATCATATACCTAGCTACGTGTCTATCGGAATTTCATCCCCTCTACACCAAGAGGCACATGTGGGACAAGACTCTTAAATTGAGAACTCAATTTTTACACGTACAACAACATAACGAAATAGAATGGAACATAAAGTTGGCTCCTTGAGCTCATTCTGGACGAGACCGCTAAGCTAAGGCCGTCGTGAGGACAAAATTTGCCCCGAATCGCCAGCAAGACACCGTAAGGTGGAGAATGTACTAACTAGACACACGGCTCAATGCGTCTGCATTAAACGTTTAGCTTTCTTTTTTGTAGCGAACGTCAAATTGTGCAGTTGGAGTATCATGCTCCACCTCAGTAACCGGCCACTTTCAGGCGATGATACCTATGCGGTATCAACAGCTGCTCATACTTGCGACGTTGCACAGGGGAACAATGATACGACTTGCTAGGGATTGGCTTCTCACAAGTTAGCTCGATATCGTGTTCTATCACCGTCGTCTTTCCGGGAGGGTCCGGAAACACGTCTCCGAACTCGGAAACACTCCTTTTCAGGTCCTCCTTCTGTACTTCACTTGACCTAGGCTCTAGGTTCAACTGCTCCAAGATTACCTCCGATCCCCTTTCAATTACATCACTAGAACTCAAAATTTCTGCTTCCACTTCCTCTGAAGCATTCAACAGCAGATTTACGACCACTTGACGTGGAACGTATGGTTTAATCAAATTACTGTGGTAAATTTTTTTCGGCCGCCTTCATAATTTCACTTCATAATTGGTATCAGCAAGCTTCATGGGTGCCTTTCACTTGTCCGCGGATTTCCCCGTTCTCTGACTAGTGCCGCATAAGCGTACAAAGTCTTCGATATTCCTCCAGCGTTTCGGCCAATAAAACTCAAGAAAAACTCTAGCCTTGGTCTTTTCTATGCCAAGATGCCCGGCCCACGCGTTTTCACGCGCCAGTTCTAATAGTTGGCGACGATACTTTTGTGGCACCAAAAGCTGCTCGTACCTGCGACCTTGCGCATTTGTGTAGCTCCGATACAGGAGCCCCGCTTTCTCAAAAAAAACACTCTTTTTCTTTTTTTTCCCAAGTTTAAGCTTTTCATTAGCGCTTTAATCGAGAGGTCCTCACGCTGCTCTCGAATGAGCGTTTCTCGATCAACCCTCGACAGCTCACTCCAGCTTTCCGCAACAGGCGAGCGCGTTGCACCCCTCTCACTCTGACTCAATGGCGCCATGTCGTCTCCCCCTGGTATGGAAACCGTGCCAGTCACTTCGGCGACGGGCTGCTCGAGTGATTGCTCACATGACTCACACGGAGAGATTCCTCTCTGAGGTTCCGTCGACTCGCCACCATAGTCACACAGATCTGCTGCTTTTGAACTTGTTTCACCACATTGAACAAGATCAAGATCCCGCGAAAGCTTCCGCGCTTGCGATCGCGTGAGGGCCATGTACGCTAAGTTGGGGAAGAACGATTTACTCTGCTCTTTGAAAAGCTGCTCTGAGATGTTAGCGAAAAGATAAGGAAAACGATCCGGAAGCGCGGCAGACACAGCCGCTTTGGTGTGAAGCTTACCGAACGGGCCTTCAATGACAACCGTAGCGATTGGTAAGGAAGCGCCCTGCTCCTCGGATCTGTGCGTACTACCACCGTTTTGTCGAAGGATTTTCGAAAATTGCGGAACCTCTTACAAGATGACACGGCCAGATGTACCTTTCGTATGGACGGAAGAACAACAACAAGCCTTCGTAGAGCTGCGCAATCGACTGCAGACAGCTCCAGTGCTGGCACATTTCGACGCACTGCCGACAACCGAGATCCACACAGACGCCAGCAACGTGGGAATCGGAGCCATTCTAGTTCAATGGCAGAACGGCGCAGAGCGTGTGATCGCTTACGCGAGCCGCAGTCTCACAAAAGCAGAGGCTAATTACTCTACCACCGAAAAAGAGTGCCTAGCAGTCGTTTGGGCCATTAGCAAGTTTCGACCTACCTATACGGCCGGCCATTTCGAGCGGTCAGTGACACCATTTGCTCTGTTGGCTTGCCAATCTACGGGATCCATCAGGCCGCCTCGCCCACTGGAGCCTCCGCCTTCAAGAGTACGATAACGGTGGTCTACCGATCAGGACATAATCATACAGATGCTGACTGCCTGTCTCGTGCTCCTATTTCCCCGACGTCATCTGACACTGAACAAGATTTACCGTTCTTGGCATCGTCGATGTGGGCGGATGGCTGAGCTTCAACGTGAGGACACTGAGCTACTTCCTGTATCATCATCTCAAGGGAAGACGTTGTCGTCCCACGCCGACTCTCGCGTGGTTTCTACGTATTGCCTGCGGAACAATGTTCTCTACAAGAGAAATCTTGAGAGCAGCCAGAAAACTTTCCTGCTCGCCGTTCCAATGGCACTGCGTGAGGAAGTTTGAGGCGCGCCACGACGATCCTTCGGCGGTCACTTAGGTTTGCTGGACATTAGCGCGCATCCGAAGAAGTACTACTGGACACAGGGATTCGCCGTTCAGCGCTAGTTCCGCACCTGCCGTGACTGTCAGAGGCGTAAAGTAAGAAAGATTTATCTGCTCTTTGAAAAAGCTGCTCTGAGATGTTAGCGAAAAGATAAGGAAAACGATCGGAAGCGCGGCAGACACAGCCGCTTGTTGTGTGAAGCTTACCGAACGGGCCTTCAATGACAACCGTAGCGCTTGGTGTAAGGAAGCGCCCTGCTCGCGGGACAGCCTGATGCACGTGCATTTTTTCTGTAAAGTCACCGGAGACACTAAGAAGGATGGACAACGTCCACGTGTTTTTTCATTCACAGTAATTTCTTGGAGGATACGGGTTTTAACAACAGCATGTGCTTTCAGATTCTCGGATTGTTGCAAAAGCAAATTTGCTTACAAATTATCGCGATGTGCCCTTCCTTTTGCAGTTGTAGCATATTCGCGGTTTCCGCTTCTTCGAATTCTCGGATAGTCGCAAAGTTTTGCTTTCAGTTTATCGCGATGTGCCCTCCCTTTTTGCAGTTGTAGCGAATTCGCGGCTTCCGTTGATCAGGTTTCTTGAAAAGCCCTCTTCCCTTTATCTTTTTCAACGCGCACTGCCCTGCTATGCAATTTCGGCGAGTATAATACTTCTGAGCTAATCTGCTGCCTTGTTTAGCTGTACTCACTAAGTTCGTATGCTGCCAAAGCTGACTCCTCCTCGATGCAGCGGTATAATTGCTCCAATGCAGCGCATTCTACCACTTTATCGTGATCGTCATAAACACCTTCGCTCTTGAGCCATTTAATTATATTGGCTTTGGGACGAAACGCGAAGTCAACGTGTGACTCGTTCCATTTTTTAGCACACAGGAACCTTTACCTGAAAGCCTCGGGTGACAACTTACAACGTCTCAAGAGCACTTCTTTAACCTCGTCATAGCTCTCAAACGCTTCCCTCGACAAGCAAGTTATCGCGTCGGACACTTCGCTGGGTAGAATAGCTAACAGGTTCTGCGCCCAAAGAGACCACTCCAAGGCATTTCGCTCACAGACGTGTTCAACTTGACGAGATACTCCTCCATGTCCTCGCCTACTACTAACGGTGGCAGGTGGTCCCGTATCTATAACCGCTGACCTGAATCGTCGGAGAAGCTACGCTAGGCACCTGCGAACACTGTATCATTGCCAATTCTATTGTTTCAACTCGAGGCGCTCCTGTCTCTCAGCCTCTTCGCGCTCGCGACGTTCGCGCGTCTCAGCTTCTTCACGTTCGCGAACTTGTCACCTAGCTTCTTCACCTTCGCGAACTTCTCGCCTTTCAGCTTCTTCACGTTCGCGAGCTTCTACGTCTCGCCTTTCAGCCTCCTCGCGGCGTGCTTTGATATCCTCCCAAGCCTCATCGCTTCCTCAGCCGACACTCCTTCATCTCTCATGATCTCAAGGATCGCTTGCTTTGTTTCGCACGGCCTAAAGTAATGCCATGTTCCTCACAAATTTCGATGAGTTCCTTCACTTTTAGCTTCTCCATCGTTCACACTAGCCTCTTGCTGTTTGCCCCTGTTAAGAATTCACTTGCCGTACCCACTATGAGTCAACTAGCAAGGCGCGCAAGCAATTTGTAACACTCCCGTGTTTACACCCTCCGCATTAACTTGCTTTCAAAGCGCTTCGCCTTGGCTAAAGCGATCAAAGCTCACTCTAATGCTTCACAAAGCCCTTCTCTAAACTACTATAACCTGAGCTAAAGTAGCCTGGTGAACTGAGGGTAAAACATCAGGCACTCACCGCATCAATGTCGCTGACACCGGCCGATCCCGCAGCTGCCAACCACTGTTACGAAGCGCGCCTCTGACGACGGTTAAGAAGGGCGCCACGAATCTCACCACTGCAACACTGTTACGAAAGACGGCGACGCCAACACGGTCCCGAAGGCGCCACTGCTTCGGACCTCCGCCGGGAGGTCACCAGCCGTTTGGTAGCGTAGATTTCTCATCTCGCGACTGCTTCTGCGAAGAGCTGATAGACGAGCGGACGAGATGACGGGAAGGTAAACAAGGTTTATGTACAGCATATATACAGAGTGTTACAAATCCGGCACTGGCGCCGACAGCTTAGAGACCCGCAAAGCCGAGCGCTTCTCTCTAACACATAGATCTACTGCTCGCGACGCGCCGCAGGGCTTTTTTATATGCACCGGGTGGATTCTTTGAGTAACCAAACGTCCAACCAGAAGCGCCGCTGGTCGTGAGGTCAGAATCCTCCAATGGCATTCTCATCGAATGTGGAGCCTCTGCGCTGCACGTGGCTGCACCCAAGGACGAGCGACGTCGCCACGCATTGCGTCAGACTCGCCAGACAGGAAGGCGTCGATTGCTTTGACGGGCTCGCTGGCTGAGGTGACTCACTGTGCGTGCGCGGCAGAAAGGCACCGCCGCGTGATGACGCCGTCTAGTTGTTCGCGGCAGGCGGGCTCACAAGCTGGCTTTGACACAGATTGCCTTTTTTAGAGGCATTGACGTTTGCGGTGGACTCGCAGGCATAACAATATTCCGTCATTACCAGCGTTCCTAGATCTGCCTTTGGTGAATTGGCACAGACAATGGCGCCAGATTTCCCTTTAGGTATTTGTGAGAAACCTCTGTGGCCTACACCTTCGGACCTCCTAAAGTGATAAAGGGACCTTGCCATTTTTGGATAGCGACGTTGTTCTTAGTCCAGGATTTCGTGTCGAGGAGCCATCATGGATCGTGTACGGGTCCCACTACTCTCGACTACCACCACTTACCACAACACGCACAGTGATACTGCCGCTACTTCTCCCGCTTTGCGTGCCCACTCCATTCCTACAGTATTCAACCAGCTGAAATAAATACAAAGCGAGCCTTTTCGTAAGTTTTACAGTTTTTCAGGGTCTGAAACACACAGCTGGTTTAATGTTTTTTCTACAGCAGCAAAGATACCGAAACCTAGTCGAGAAATTATAGCAAATGTGTTCACTTTCCACAGGATGACGTATAAACCGTGGATAACAACACGACGCGCCAACAGCAGCTCTCTTTATTATTAACATGGAAGTTTTATACAGGGGTCCACCAAGACTTTATTGACGTATTGCCTTCTTGCATATGACGTTGTGACACATAAACTAAAAGATGCCAAAGGAAAAACAGGGCTAATTCCTCGTTCAAAAGAATCCGTATAATAAAGAAAATGAAACGAGTCTTGATAGAAATAGTGCTTATTGCGCAGTGCTACATTCGAGTTCGTGCAATATGTTGGCGTTTTGAAGCTGCTGCACTATTTGTCGTGCACACTCTCATGTTGGCGCCTAGTGACATCTGTCCATCGCGACAAATACCACCCGTGATCACGATTTAACCGTTTTTGTTAGTGAAGTTTTTGACATATACTGCACAAAAAAGCAGCTTGAGGGGGCATAACGTCCACTTTATTCCTCAAATCTTGAGGGTTGTTCACCAGAAAACTAAGTGTGGTGAAGTGCGTGTCGGTGTAACTTGGGAGGAATAGCGATAGTACGACTGGCTCACATATATACTACCTTGAGTGTGGGCTGAAGGAAAGAAAATACGCTTATTCTGTAGCCTTTTTTGAGTGTACGGGTCAACAACTTTTCAAAGATCTGACTCTCGGTCAAGTGTGATCTGTACTGTTTCGAAGATCACCCTTATACTTAGTCGGCCTGGCGTTCACACGCAGTGGGGTACTGAGGGCAAAAAAAAATGTGGCGGAAGCACTTTCAAGGTTTCAGTGAACTTATGACAAGACTCAAAAGCCCACTTATAATGAAGAAAATAACGCGAGGAAAGAATAATTTGTCGTGGAATAATACTGCGCGCCTATTACGAATATTTAGAGCGAAGTTCATTAAACTTCACAATATGTACTAGCGATGACAATCATGTTATACGTTGTTTCAAAAGTTCTTTCAGCACTGTGGAGGCTACAAGACCTCTCAGCCCATAAGAAGGGTGATTAGCCCTTCCGAATGTATTCATCCACGCCATGTCGTCTGCTCACTGTCTTCACGGCGTGTGCTCGCCGGAATGTTTCTACGCGCTCATTTCAGATAAGGCTGGTTTATTGACTTTGCACCGGAACAACTTAAATATAACGTAAAACTGCTGAACATGGAACCACAGCAGGAAATTGAAGCGTGGATTTGTTGCTCTGCTAAAAATCGCTAGAAGCTAATGCTGGCGGATAACTTCATTCTGTGGCTGTTTCTCTCCCACACTTCACCTGGATCTTATATAACTGCTTCTCTGTCGACGCGTTCATTCGCGTCTCTTCCTGAAATGTTTAGGGGTGAAGCTCCATAGAGCGGAACCCGTTCATCCCTCGTCGTAGTGCGTAACCAGTCTTACGTTTTGACCTGCAAGTAGGTGCCGGTGGGAGATTTCTCCGGTGTGTTGTTGAACAATAAAAAATTCGCAGCCTGTGCGTTAAATAAAAGCCGAATGCTCCTGTCTCTCATTTGCCATTAGCAGCCATTGGCATGTACATTGGGCACTATCTAACAGGAAAAGGTTTCTACGTTATACTCACTGGGCGTAACCTTCTTGGTTTTAGAAAGGTTTAGCGAGCGTTGGGCCGTAGTGCCATGAATACAGTTAACTAGTATATACCATGAACTCGAGGTGGTTAAATGTGGGAAGTAGACACGAAGCGCAAGCCGTAAGAAAGTGTGCGTGTGCCACCTCTCGTTTAGTCTCTGAAATGTGCGCTGGGTGGCGGTGCTTCTATATGGTTCGGCTTCGCCAGTGTGGCTGCTAGTCCTGCTGGCACATACAGCAGGACTAGCAGCCACACTGGCGAAAGGCGTCGATGACCTGCGCGCCACTTCTTCTAAGGTACAGGTAGTGATATGCACGATACCGGAGGTACCGGTGCGTGATAGCAACCTGCAAAGAGCGGTTGTCAAAGCAAACCAAGAGAATTGGCGGATGAGTCGAGAGAAAGGCTTTGAGGTGGTGGAAAGAAAAAGAGAGGTGCATAGGTGGGGTGGTTTTCAACGAGACAGAATTCACTTCGATGGGCGGCTAGGTGATGAGGTGGGTTGGCAACTTGCAGGGCGCGCAGTATCTTTTTGGAGGGCAAGCGAGCCCTTCGGAGTGCAGGATAGCTGGTAAGGAGGAAAGCAACCAGGGAGACTCTTCGACAGGTTGTATGGACAGATACGATTCCAAAGTGGCACCAATATCTAAGATAGGTAGAGTGAGGGGCATAAATGGACGTAGCCACGAGCACCGAGCCATTTCAGGCATAGGGTATATTAACATGCAGGGTGGTAGGAACAGGCTGAAGTGGGAAGAGATAGAAGAACAGCTAAGAGAATAGAGGCCGATGGTCTTTGGTTTTGTAGAAACACATCGCAGGGACATGGAACAAACTCTGAGCAATCCGAACTACGCGTGGGAATATTGTAATAGAACGGAAGGCAGCACAAAGGGGGGTGGTATTGGGGCATTCATTCATAAAAGTACGGACTGCAAAGGGTCAAGAAGGAGTGCAAGGAACATTTATGGCTAAAAGGGAAAGTGGCAGGTCAAATGGCAGTCCTTGGTTTCGTGTACTTGTGGACGGGAGCAAAGGCCAGAGAGGAAAACCAGGCAATGGTAGAGTGTATATCAAGGGGCATTCAGGAGTTAGGAAGAGAGTGCGAGATAATTATACTAGGAGACATGAATGCACACATAGAAGATATAGATGGGTGTACCGACCCTACAGGCAAAATGATCATGGATATTTGTGAAAGGCTTGATTTGATCAATATCAACAGTACCGAGAAATGTGAAGGGCAAATAACATGGGAGGTAGGAAGGCTGCAGTCGACGATAGATTATGCACTGATGTCACATAGGATATATGATAAGCTAAGGGGAGTGCACATAAATGAAGGTGGCTCCAGAAGTCTGGGTAGTGATCACAAACGTATGAAGCTAAGTTTTGGAAGAGCAGTGAAAGTGGGAAGGAGACAAGATGAGCAACTACAGGAAAAGTTTTATTGAGAAGGCAAATTGATATAGCCACTAAACAAATTGAGAAAGTAATCACGAAGGATAATAAAACAGTGTGGACATACATGAAACTATTTAGACTGTTTGAGCTAGAGCTTGCTAAGACACGTGACAAGTCACCCTGACAATCACCCTGACAAGGGCTTCGCCCTATAGTTCAGGCTGATGGCGCAGAGTTTTTCAAAGCAGTTGGGTTTAGGGACAGGGAGGGCAAAATAGACTTTAAGCGGGTAGAAATAACTAGAAGGAGGTTATCTGATTGGCGGCTAAAGTCAAGGCACGAGTGAAAATTAAACCCTTCACAGCAAAGTACGAATCCTCAGCCTCACTATTTAAAGGAAAAAAATCAATCTAGTTTTTGGTTCAATAAATACGATGGCTTGGTGGCGCTAGCCACCGCTCAATCTAAAAGGTACAGCCATATCCATACAACCACCCATACGAATATATGATAAAAAGATGCAAGATGGTGGTACTTGGAGTGTTGACTAGATGGACGAACGGACACACAGACAGATGCATGTACGAACTCATGGATGGCTGCATCGACGTATGGAAGCATGGATGGACGCAGGGGCGGATGCATAGACGAACGCAGGGACGGACGCACGGATGGACGTGCGGAAGCACAAACAGACGCACGCACGGACGGGCGGAGGGACGCACGGACGGTCACACAGACGGACGCATGGATGGACGGATGCTTCGCCCTACCCTCCATCATTCACCCTATGGATATGCTGCCATTTTTTTCTCTTTTTGGTTTTCATTGAAGGTGGATTCGACGCACACGAAGCACTGTGTCATGTTGCATGTCCGTTAGAGATGCAGCGTTCTTAGTCTGGCGATGCAGCCCAAGCACTGCCTCGGTGTGTTTGTCCAGCGCCTCCTCCATTTTTCAGTGCCAAGGTGAACGCTCTCTTCAGGCCGTCGAGCGTGCGCTCCGCCTCCGCTCGCCGCTGCCAATTGATGGCACTGCACGAGTAGACTACAGGATGCTGCTCGTGAATTCATGTTTTCGTGCCAGTAATTTTGAATTCATGCTTCTCGATGGCTTTCACGGGGGAAGGGAGCATGAACAGTAACACATACCTAGTGGTGCGCTGTTTTCCCCTGGCTCTTTCACGCCATGCTACTGGCCCGATATATGCATTCGAGTTTTACAGCATTCGCGTTTTATTATCTATTTCAAGCTATTGCAACATCACTATTTGCATGCCTCAATATACGATACTGCTGTGTCCCACGCTGCATATCTGACGGAAATATTAAGAATGTTTTTTTTGCATTTCTCATTACATACAAAAAATACTCGCTGGACCTCTTATCGAGTGATCTGAGACGAATGAAAGACAAAAACTATCCTCGTTTTCATCCAATTCAATGCACAGATTATTTCCTTTTTGCCTCCGAGGTATTTCGGCACACAACATAGTTTTTTACTGCCTAAAGGCTTCGAGACCGAGCTAGCTTTCATCCCCTCAGCTGGTTATGCACTGCCCTCCTGATAGGCTCATTTCAACTAAGCGAAGATGTTAAAAGATGCCGTCAAGTTATGTGACCTTCACATACCTCCCAAACAATTATGATATGTCACGTCACATGGCAACCTTTTCACGTAATCATAATTTCTTGCATAACTCGTGTTCACGCCGCCGATGCAAGAAGACGCCACCGGCGAACAATTTTCGCTTTTGATGAGGCACTTAGGGCTATCAGCTTAATGCACTGTATGGCTGTAGGTTCTTGAAATTGCCGCTTCCACTGATGTTCGTGGAGAGCGTGCTTGCAGTAATCAGGCAGAACCATTGGTCTCCTAAAAAATCCCCGTACTACACTCTAATGTGTAGCCGTCAATTACAACCCGCGTGTTTTATAGGTGTAAATTAAACATATTGGTCCAATACACAACTTAAGTCAATGCTTAGCATACAATTTGATTATATATTTCCTCATAACGCAAAACTATTTGCACATAGGTACCTAAATGACCAGTTAGCAGATAATCTAGCTCACCTAGACATAAGCAATATCATTGCGACTGATGCATTTGTGTCAAAAGAAAAGGTTGGGGTTGGCATCTTCTCTCCTTCTTTGGACTGGTCCTTTTCGATTTGACTCCCTGATTATACCCCTGTATTTATTGCAGAATCATTGGCTATTGTTCTTGCCCTACGCAAAATGCCCTCAAGCGAATCATTAGCAGTTATCAACATAGATTCGTTATCAGCTTGTAATGCACTTTCTGCGGCAGTAAATGCAGAGCTGATGAATACGTTTCGGCATTTAGTACAGAAAAACGTAAAAAAACTGCATTCGCTATGGTACCGGGCCACCACGGATTATATTTGAACAAAATGGCGGACTCTTTAGCAGCAGTATGCCTGAGTGGGCCCACCATCCCAGGTTTGCCAGATACGGCTTACGTGACAGCGCTAAGGTTCCGAATTGTTGTCTGCAATGAGAAAAAGGTAATTTGAATAAATTCAAAGATTTCGAGCATTTGAGGTCGTGCTGGAATAAACAGTGGTGTGTATCTCGCCAGCTAAAAGTCACTTATACCTGATTGCGCTGCGCAGTTTGACAATTAAATTATTACCTTAACAAAGCTTGACTCGAGGCGTCACCGCTATGTTTTTGGTGCAACTAAATTGAAACATTTGAAGATTTTTTTTTATTCTGGCATTGTTTATTCTTATCAGAGAAAAAGATTTTAGTAGCCCCATTACAAAAGCTAGGAATACAAGTAAATCTACCAGTAATTTTATCACTTGGCGGAACTTCATTTGGTTACTGCCACAGGGATATATGCTCCACTGTGTTTGATTACATCAACGCAACTAAAAGATTACCGTGCTAGTGTACCCTAACCTTTTCAGATATTTTGTTTATAATTCGTAGGTATGTCTGTCAAAAACAAGATATGGTTTGACCGCTTGCTCAGCAAACATTTTTGTTTATTGGTAGTATTATTTCTAAACTACTTTTCATTTTTGTTTCCTTTAAGTATCCTGCCACCTGGTTCTTGGCCCATCCCCCTCCGTGGGTGAGCGCCATCCATCACATGTCATCACCATGATCATCATCATCATCATTATAAGTAGTGGTTGGAGAAGACAACAAGTCACGTTTTGCAACATGACAATTGGTATCACTAAACGTGAAGGCGCTGCATCCTAAGTGTCAACAAATGAGTCTATCAGTAACAACACTGCTTCGCGATCACTGCCGTGTGGAACGCTAACATTGCACCACGAAGCTGAATGGGAGCCCACGCACACCACACAGCCATTCGGCTCGACTCTGTTCGCTACCGAATAAAGAGGCCAGAGGGAAGAAGAAAAAAAAAACAGAGCTGAGCATCTGTATATTAAGGCTATCACAACCCGTCCATGAATACATATACAAGGTCACGCGATTGACCACAGGCCGCATTTTCCATACCTGTCAACTTGGCTCAAGTTAAGAGTCAGCATTACACGACAGTCTTTAACAGCGCCTGTTCAAAACATAGGCAAATATTGCAGAAATCGCACAGAATATGGAGCCGTTCTTGTTTATTTCACCATGATTTCATTGCGTAGGCTATCAATTGATGAACTCACCTGCCATGGTTCCTCAATTTCGACACTTACTTTTTCTCGGTGGCAACACATGTAATGATTTGCGAAGAGAAAGGATGATGACCTATATTCCTGGAAACAGTCAAGGAGCAATTTTTTTGCTATTTATTGCATGAACTCAAGGCTTGCCCATAATGTACTACGCCACTGCAGAACAGCAAGCATCGGGGAACATTAGGCACCCAAGCTTTTATTATTAGCTCTTGGCAAAGGCTTCTCTCAAAACTCGAATATCATTTAGTCAAAAAAGCAACTCAGTCAAGTGAACGCTATGGTGACAGAACAATTTCCCGCGGATTACTGGCATCACCTATCTGGTATCGGCATAGCAGACGACGCGCGAGCGTCTCGATCAAGTAGTCGCGAACGACACATGCCATTTAAATGAGCTGGTGTCCAAAACGACAAGTGCTTCACGATTCTCGTTTCCAAGTGTTCATTACATCTTAAACAATTCTAATACAACCGAAAACCAAGCCGTATAACAGCCTCCAATGTAGCCCCTGCATTTATTTGCGCGATAGACAACGCGGCGGCATCTATACTCCAGTTGCGGCGCCTGGTGGTGAAATGCCGCACTAGCACCAACGGCCGCTTCCTATTGAAGTGCGCTTCTTCACATGGGCACTGAACAATTGGAGGAGGCGCTGGTTAGTCATAGCAGGCGCACCTAAGAAAGCACCATAGCTCGCTAATATTGACAAAACACACCTGGTGTTTTATATTCAGCGTAAGATGCAACAAATTGATGACGGATTTGACCATTCATTTGTTGCTGTCAGCTCAGTGGGCGTGCAGCAAGCGCAAGTTCGAATCAAAGTGGGTGGTCGCGTCTGCATGAGTGCTGTCATGTTGATTTGTAAACACAGTTACCGGCAGTAAGTGAGAGAATTAATTTCATGCTTAATAACTAAATTTGAAGAACAAACTTATTACATATTGATGTGGCGTAACACACACCAAACAAAAGCAAATTTTAGTCAACTCGGTTAATTTTAAGGCACTCACTATATCTGGACTATGTTTTGCTGCGCAAGTGTCTGGTCTTCTTACACACCGTAGCTTTCGTAGCGCTGAACCAAAGTTGTGAAACCCCCATCGTTGCAAAACACCCCCATCACACTTCTTCACCAAGTTGTTAAACACCGCCATCGCACTTCTTCGGAATCACTAACTAGAGTCAGGAGTGAGGCTCGTGTTCCACTCGTCATGGTATTCAGGCCTGTATTCATGAACGCTCCTCGCCTCGAAAATTCACCTCACGGGAGTATCGCAGACTTTTTGCGCTGCAGAAATCGCTCTCTACTCAAAAATTCTCTCCAACGGTGAGAATGCTCAGTGTTCTCCTGATTATTCTCGTTGCGTTCGCTCCAATCATTGTGTTCGCAACCGCAGTTTCGTTCCACATGGACCGCGAACAGTCCGCGATTTTCATTCATTGACTGGAGTGTTGGGAAACGCTTCTTGCAGCCGTTTGTTGTGGCAGACACTGTAGAATTTTTCAAATATGATGTAACAATCAATACGTTATGATATTAGGTTCCACGAACGGTAACGGACAGCACTTTTGTTTCTTCACTTAAGGAACACTTTCTAAACACAATTATTTAAAACCCACAGCATCGGCGATCATGAAAACAAACCCCTCGACGCTATTTCAACGGCTTGGCGGGCCCGGCCCTATTTCGATGGGTCCCGACCAAACATCGCTCCTGCCGCTGCGACCAGAGCAAAAATTTCCAACAGTGTGGAAGATCGCTACGGACTGCTGAGCGGGAGCAAACCGGCCTTCTTTTTTTTTCGCTGCGAGCCAATTTGCGGACTGAAAATCGCTGCTTTTTGTGTCATGTGAAACGGCTTTTAAAGGATGGATAGACAGACAGACAGACAGACAGACAGACAGACAGATGGACGGACGGATGGATGGATGGATGGAGAGGCAGGCATACGTATGGACGGACAGACAGTGAGGAGGAGGAAAAGTTCACGCAGAAAGAAAGGGAGATTAGCCAGTTCTTAGGCTGGCTGGCTACCCTGTGCTGTGGAAAGGGGTGAGGGGAATGAGAGATGCTAAAAAGAAATGTTGCGAAGAGATAGAGACAAAAAAATTGCGACAGAGGAAAGGCAACATCAAAGAGTATAAGACACTAAAGTCTGTCTCTGAGGCCAGTTGTCCACAAAAAGCGCAGCAAAGCTTTCAAAGCTTTCTGGGCTGAGGATGGGCTCGGCCAATGACCTAAAATCCTTCGTTCCGACAAAGGCTGAACGTCCAGTCTATCCAGAGCTGCAGTGAGTTCTTGTCTTTGCGCGTTGAAATGGGTCCACTCACACAGAAGGTGCGCGATGGTTCCTTTGCAGCTGCAGTAAGTGCATGTAGAAGAGCTGGCCATTCCAATGAGATAAGAGTATGCGTTCATGAAGGCCACTCCAAGCCACAGGTGGCATAGAAGTGTCTCCTCAGCTCGAGATATCCTTGGGAGAAGACGAAGCTCTAGATCGGGATCCAAGTTATGCAGGCACGCATTTGTGAAGTCTGTTGAGTTCCACTGTACCAGTGTGAGGTCACGTGCAAGCGAACGAAGGCTTCTAGCTGCGTCGGTTCTTGAGAATGGGATAGCTGTGTATTGGGTACCATCGTGTGCAGATCTAGCGGCCTCATCTGCGCGGTCATTGCCATATATACCGCAATGACCTGGAATTCACTGCTACACTATGCTGTGCTGTTTCTCAAATGCTTGGTGATGAAGAAACGTTATTTGAACTAACTGTTCATTAGGTCCATGGCGAAAGGGTGACATAAAACATTGAAGAGCTGCCTTCGAGTCCGAGAAGATGGGCCAAGTTCCCGAATGTTCTTCAACTATAAACTCCAGAGCTGCACGTATGGCAGCGAGTTCTGCAGCTCTCGACGACGTCAAATGCGATGTATTAATTCAATTGTGATGTGCCTCGCGGGGATAACCACCGCCCCTGCTAAGCTTACTGAAGACACCGAGCCATCTGTGTAATTGTGAAGGCGTCCGTTGTGCTTCTCTTGCAGGAAAAGTAATGTGGCCTGTTTCAGGGCTAGATGCGACGACTTTTTCTTATTTTGGATGCCAAGATTTGTAAGAAGGGCTTTGAGTGGGTGTAGGCACCATAATGGTATCGGTGGCCGTCCTGCATGCGTGAAGTGCAATGGAAGCACTGCGCAATGCTGAGCTACAGTTGCGCTGAACGCTGGGTGGGGCCTAGAAGTTCGAAGTAGGGCGAGGTGATGATATGAAAGCCGAGCAAAATGTCTTATGTGCATTCTCAAAGCGTCTACGCGAATGTATGCGTTGACTGGATGATCACGCGCAATGATGACTGTCGCTGCTGCAGACGCGCATCTCGGCAGACCAAGGCATATTCTCAGTGCTTGAGCTTGGATCGACTAGAGGATGCGCAAGTTTGTTCTACGGATCCCGCAAAGCACGGGTAGGCTGTATCGCATATAACCGAGGAACAGAACAGTGTAGAGTTGAAGCATCGTTCGTAGCAATGTACCCCGCGCTTTTCCAGCAGCAACCTCAGTACGTCGGTGATCATGGTGAGTTTAGTTTTCGTATGGGCGATGTGAGGGCTCCAAGAGAGGTCTCGATCAACTATGACTGAGAAATCGGTAGGTCTTCACGTAGTTGATCGTGTGTCCGTTGATTTTAATAACATATGGGCTCATCGCCTTATGCGTGAATGCTATAGGCGAGCATTTCTCTGATGGCAGCTCTAGTCCCCATCCTTCCAGGTACTTTTTTGCTATTGTAGCCGCTCTCTGAAGCCGGACACGCAAATGAAGGCGTGTTACGCCTGACGCTCAGATGCAGATGTCATCTGCATATATTGATAGATGGACAGATTCCGGAAGTGCGTCAACCAGGCCGAGTAGCGCTTGATTGAAAAGTGTGCTGCTAAGAACACCACCTTGAGGCACGCCACGACGGTTGCAATGATGCGTTGTTGTACCATGCTCTGTCTGTACAAAGAACGTTCTGCCTTTCAGATAGCTGTGGATCCATTGGTAAACCCGACCCCCTAATCCAACATTTTCTATGACATCCAGAATCGCTTCATGTGATACGTTATTGTATGCACCTTTCACGTCAAAGAACAATGCCGCAGATAAACGTTTAGGTCTTTTTTGATGCTGAACAGGTGAGACCAGGTCTATAACGTTATCAATTGCGGACCGCCCACGCCGGAAGCCCGTTATAGCATGAGGGTATACCTCGTGGTGCTCCAGGTACTACTCTAGGCGAGTCAAAATCATCCTCTTCAACACTTTCCCGAAACAGCCGGTAAGCGCGATGAGGTGATAAGAGGTCAAGTGCAGAGGAGATTTACCTGGTTTAAGCACAGGGACAAGGCCACTGGATTTCCATGAATGAGGAATAAATCCGCTGCTCCACGAGTCGTTGTACACGTATAGAAGGGCCCGTCGAGCTTCTTCTCCGAGGTTGAAAAGAGCCATGTACATGATCCCATCCGGACCAGGCGATGAAGAACGTTTGCATGCCGTCAAGGCCGCTTGTAGTTCCTCTAGAGAGAAAAAGGTGTCCTTTCTTGAATCTCTGGAAACTGGAGCGTTTTCTAGGTGGCGCGTGGTGCACGCGGATGCCTGATCGGTAACTTTAAGCAGAAATCTTCTGCTACTTCAATTTCGGTGCGGCCTTGGTGAAGATAAAGACACTTGAAGAGGTGATGTTGATGTGGCGATGTTCGTAGGCCACGGACAATCCCCCATGTCTGCGTCAAAGGCTTGTGTAGATCGAACGGATCGCAGAAATAGTTCTAGCGAAAGGACTGAAGTGCTTTGATTCGCCGCTGAATTTTTTTCTGTAGGCGCCTTGGCTCCCTCAAGTCGTGAATGGACTTAGTGCGCCTACATCTTCGTTCTGCACGACGACGGATCACTGTGAGCCGTTCAAATTCCGCTTGATGTTGACAATATTCTGAAGTATGTAGAATATGATAGGTCGCTTCTTGAGTAGCACCTCTATTCATATCCTCGAGGGTGTCAAGAGAAGGTGCTTTATTTTTTGACACCTCTTTTCTGTCAGTGACTTGAACTTTGTGCAGTCGATGCGAGTCAAAGTGTCGTAGTTTGGCAATTTTTCTAGGCCCTTGAACTTTAAATAAGTTGGTATGTGGTCGCTTCCATGAGTTTCATAGTCTGCGAACCTTTTGACCTTTCTATTTAGGCTTCGTGACACAAATGTCAAGTCAAGGCAGCTGCTGTATGTCGTTCCCCGCAGAAACGTTGGGCTTCCGTCGTTTACACAAAGCAGCTGCTGCTCCAGAGCAAAAGAGAATACTCACCTTCCATGACTGTCTGTCTTCTAACTTCGCCATAGTGGGTGGTGAGCGTTGAAATCTGCGGTGAGGATCCATGGTCCAGGTGTGGCTGTTAACAGTGCACGTAGTCTTTCAGGTTCAAAACGGTTTGAAGGTGATATATATGCGCCCACCAGCGTGAAATTGAGGTCTCTACGTTTAACTGTCAAGCAGACATACTGGTTGTCATCGTGAGGTGCTACACGGTGCTCGATATAGGTAAGATTGCTTCTGATATATACAATGACTTTACTCTGTTCGTTGCAGGTAGCGTACTTGAAGGCTTCGTACCTGATAGTCATATTGCATTGTGTAGCCGTGGCTCACAGATAACAATAATTGGAAACTGGTTTTTAAGCACAAGTTGTCGGATATCAGAAATGCCGGGCTTGAGGCCTCGGGCATTCCACTGAAATATCGAAGCTCCTTTGACCTTTTTACGAAAGGCTTGCAGAGGCGGAGCCATGGTGCCATTCCAGACTTGATAGCACCGGCTTCAGGGCATCCACTAACTGAAGTGCTCTCTTAGCCGCCGGACTGTCAATGCTAGTGAGCAACATACGAATGGTATCTATAAGGGCCTTAACCAAGGCTACGATTTCTTTGTCGCGACAATCACCGCATTCTCGTTCCGAAGTGATTGTAGACGAGTGGTGCGGCGGCTCAAACAGCGGGTCTATCGTTGGCAGCGCTGGCCATGCTTCAGACGAGCCGGTGATGCTCTTGTCTTGCTTGGAGGACTTGTTGTCGGCGTGTCTGGATGCTTGAGGTGGTATGCTGGCGGTCATTTGGTGAGGTTCAATCCTTGCTGCGGCACTGGGTCTCCTCAGGGGCCTCCAGCGACGAGACCGCCGGCGTCCCACTTGGGCAGCGGCCTCCCTGTGAGTTGAGCCATCCCGGACCCTTTGCCTCAACACTTGCATTTCCTTTTTCATGATTGGGCGACCTTTTGACGATGCTTCTTGAGGGCCATGACAAGTTCGACATTTTCGAAGTTCTGCCTCGCAAGCGTCTGCGCTATGTGATTCTGAGCATAGCGAGCACACAGCCAGGTTTGTAAAAACAGCACTGACATGTCCCAATCTATAACATTTCCGGCATTGAAGGGGCTTCGGTTATGTCATGGTGTACAGTGAAGCGCAGCGAAGGCTGTGCGTCGGTGTGTTTATCGCGCGGGGATCCGCGCTGGTGTATCGACGGAAACTAGCACTCGAGAAGCCTGCAATGTGTGTTGGTGTGCCGGTAACAGTTCGTTCGCTTCACTTTCCAGTCTCTCAGTTGGGTGCTGTGTGAGATTTTGGATTGACAGTGTTTTGGCACGCTACTTGAGTGAACCCCAGAACGCATGGAAATGTATGAACTACGCGCTGCGTTTGGTTCTTGCTTCGCCACTAGTTAGCCCGTACGCTTCTATACCCTTGTGAGCAGTCTAGTGTTCGGAACTGAAGCGATTTTCGTTGTGAACAGTGGTGCTGTGTTGACATTTCCAAGACTTTGAGGCTGTGCTCGATAGACCGAAAATTAAAAGAGAGCGTTGATAACTGCTTTGCCCTGTGAAGTTGCGGCGGTGGGGTTTGCCGTTTTTGTTTGTTAACTCGTCACTTCTCTTTTTTGTGATTACCATCGTCCGAGCACCGTGATAGGATGAACCGAAGCTGCGAGATGCTACATTCTATTGTGGATCGTGTTACTTTGGCAGTGCGCCTAGACTGTTCTTCGATAAGAGCTTGAGAGTTCTATGTACCAGTGAAAGCCCGTGAACGTCAAGCTACCCTCCGGCCCTCAGAAAGAGCAAATTTCTCAGCGATGTCTTGCTTTGGATGATTATGTAGGCCAGTACCGGCTAACTACAGGTTTCCGAGTCCACTTGGCCATCGTTTCACATGGCACTAGAGCCTTGACAATAGCTGGTCATGACCAGTTTTTATACTCTATCAAGGAACGTACACGCTTGGCCAGCGCTTAATTGCTGTCATCGGCAGCATCCAGTCTGCAGATGTACTTTGCCTGTTGGCCCGAGAGCACACTTCGTTCCTGATGACACTGACGACTACTAAATTCTGCCATGGGTGAGTTGACTTGCGGAACTAAATTTCTTCTCTTCACGCAGTACTATGACGTGTGCAAGTATTTAAGTCCAGCAGATGATTGTTCGTCAATGTTAAGTTCAAGCATAAAAAATTACTGCTGCTATTATATACATACATATAATATAAAGAGGCGGGCAAATACATCAGCAGTTTTTTTGTGATTTGATATAAGTGAGTTCTTGTTTCACTACTAGGATGGGCCTGTCTATTTATTACGCTTGGCAGTCAGAAAGTTAATGTAAATTTATTTTTCCAGAAGCCAGCTTGCACTTGAATTCATATTATTTGGAAAATTTGTTCTATAGAAGTTTACCGCTGTGGTAGCATTATACTTCACTAGGACATATATATTGCGGTAGGTACATTTTACATGAGGCTTCAGTTTCTTTCAAATTACTTATAGCAGATTTGTTCACTTTGACCAAGTGATAGCTTCATCAAAGAAGTATTGGAAGTGAGTGCTTTTAATGATAAAGAGTGCTTAATAGCGTAAACGACAGGAGGAGATATAAGAGACAGGAAAGAGCACTGATCAACACTCTGTCTCGTCTGTTCTACCCTCTCCTGTCTTTTGGGCTGTTATTAACTCTTTATAATGTTATACCAACACGGCCAATCCTACTGTCTCTTCTGCTTTTAATGATTGTTTTAAATATATTATTTTTGGCCATTCGCGTATTGCAGAGTTGAAGGTCCTCTGGTGCATCGGTTGCATACAGTAGCACGTCAAGCCTCGTCCTGACTTAGAGCACCTGTAGAAAATTAGGAACGACACGTGCTCCCTAATTGTGCAAGTCTATGTCACTGTTGGGACTGTTATCGTTCAGAGGACCTGGATGTGGCCTGGAAGCAGGCATGGCAGCCTCATCTGGAAGGACTGCGTTCTGCTTGGGAGCTTCGAGGGCACAAACTGCTTAACGACTGGTTGCAAGGTTAGTTTTCTTTAATACATACAATTAGGTAAAGACCACTTACTATGCACAAATTGAAAACCTAAGCATGGTTCCTTGCAGTGGATACCTGTATTATTTTCACACATATTGCTTATTGAACAGTAATGAACTAAATTGCGAGATAATTCAGAATGTTGAAAGATGAAAGCCTGCAGCGAAACTCCAACCATCTGAGGCTCAAAAGCTCGTGCTCTTGAACAAGCACATACTTTGATTACTTATTGAGCCTTGTGATTCACTCTGCGGATGAAGTGCTCTGGAAGAAAATAGTTAGTGGGTGAAGATCGCCTGGCTGTTCACAACTTGCAAAGAGAAAGACCTATTGTACAAGCCTCAGACAACATAGGGCCAGTTACTGAATCTTTTACTTGATGTTGCTTTTTATCTCTCAGTGCTGTAGCATGTTGTGTTTCAGGCGAACGTGCTCACCGCGATTGTATAGTGATTCATTTTTTTCTACAAATTGTACCTCATCTAAGTATGCATTGTTGAACTCTAAAGGTGATGCTCAGTGTGCCTCAAAGCCATGGCTCCTCATCTCCCTGTCTGTGGCTAGCCTACTTCAGCAGCAGAGCAATGCAGCTAGCAAATATGCAAGTTACGTCATGGAGCACTCCTTTGGTGTTCTGTGCCTGGCACAGCGTATCCATCAGGCAAGACACTGATATCAATCATAATGATGAGTGTTGGTGGCACCTGTAAGAGCCCGTTGTATTTGTTGTGTTAGATTATTTCTTTTGCTGACTAAGTACAATTTTGAAAGGTTTTCTTCATTTGGAATAATAGATGTGAACAACAAGCACACTCATAATCTAGTAGTGCTTTGTGTCTTCCATATTGCCTGTTTGCTCCTATTCGCTGTATAGTGAGCTGGCTATGTAAGATAGCTTTAAAGTTACGAACATGAGTTCTTGTCTTGTAACGCAGTCTATAATGTGTTCCCTAAAGAACTTATTTGTGGTCGGCTTCTCGCACATAGTGTAAATAGAAGAAACTTTATCTGCTTATTATACCTGGCATAAGCTTCATGCCTTTATCTATAACATTGTACTTTTGCTCTTGTATCATAGCAAAATATACTTTCAGTCTTCACTGTTTGTGTGTTTGTTGATGGTCTGATTCTTTTATTATTTCTGCCTATTTGTCATCGGCTTCGGAGAATAGGACATCTGTATATACGAGCACATGTTTAACAACAGTGCAATTTTGCATGTAGCATGTTTCTAACAATGATCTGTATTTTTCTAAGTTCCAGCAGTAACAACAGATCCGGTGCTCCACAATCATGTACAATGTATCAAGAACAGCACACAGAAGACCAACACGTAGAAAAGAACTGCCAGTGACTGTTCTCCTGCTCAAAGTTCACGGCAGTAGAAAGAGCACATTTTGATGTAAGGAGCAGTTTGAATAGTATACGTAGTGATATTCTGAGCAGCTGCACTTTAACTTCTTAGCAGTGCTTTATTTAACAGTTCCGTCACTCTCATTCTAAATGAATAAAACTTCGCATAGAAGATACCAAACTATGACACTAATTTAAACGCTGATGTAGTATTAGTAGGCAGACAATTTTGAGCTGAAGTTTTTCATAAGCATGTTAACCAAAGTTCCTGCGTGTCTCTGCATTTCGCTGCCATAAATAACGACATCTATGGTCGGCAATGGTAACTGTGTTTGCACTCTCTGTTGTACAAGAAGTAAAGCCATGGATGTGGTAATCTTGTACTAAGTCGATATAATCCTTCCGGATACACTCATTTGTGTACCACCAATGATGCCATGTGTGTAAAAGCTATGGGAAGTGCTTCTACGTGGAAGAGGAACATCACTACTCCTAGTATATCTAACACTAGGTTTTAGAACTTGTGTGATGTTATCCCATTGCCTGTCCGTCCTTCAAGAGTCTACTTTTTTGTTTCTAGTGTGTAAGTGTAATTTTTTATTGTAGTATTTGCTCAGTTAGGTTTGTTCATATTGTAATTTTGTACATTGCAAATGATTTATCATCTATAAACCTTTCCTCATATTACAATCACAAGTATTTTATTTAATTCATACTTAGCTATAGCATGCATTTATTTCTCTTTTTCTAGGTGCCTGTACCATTGTTTATCGCTGCAAGGGTACTGGTATACTTTAATATGGAAACTGGCATCTTAAAGCATTTTGTTAGCTTAAAGTAACCATGTGTTTATAACCATTATTACTATTTTAAGATGAGCTGTGAAAACTCTCTGAAAGTGTATTTACATTTTTTAACTGAGTGGAGGTAAATGTTTTTATGTTCTTTTATTGTGGTCCCTGTTTCATGCAAATGACACATAATTACTTTGTAGTGGCAAAGTAATATTTGTGGTTTTACTCATATGTGTTGAACAACATTTCAGTTGAAGCCAGCAGCAAGACATGCATGCAATGCACTGGAGCATCACCTGACATACTCAGCGTTTACTCTTTGCCCACCAGCGAACTGAATTTTTTTTTTCAAGCAGGCTAACACACAGCTGAATGAGAACTGTGCTGATCTGCAAACTTCGAAGCCTTTTTGAGGAGTGTTTTAGGGAAACGAAATGCGGTTTGTAGCTGTCAATATAAACCCTGTTGGCACCAAAGAGCCTAGTAGCTTAGTATTGTATTTTTCATGTATTCTCTAGAATTTCTTTGGGCTCTGTCGACTTTTCAGTGCAAGTATTTTAACATCCTTTGTTACTGTATTTTCAATCATTCGAGCTATGTAAATAAACAAAGTAATATTGCAGACATGTACGCACCAAAGTGGAATGCACAGCCCTTTTTCAAATGAGGTTTTCAAAGGCTTTCTTCTTGTGTTTCTTATAAAAACTGCTTGTGACTTGTCAGCAGCAGAAAATGCGCATCAAGATTTTTTCAAGATGGTTTGAAAAACACTGAATTCAGACATAGCAGTGCTGGGAGATTTCTCTCGTTAGTTACTTTCCGTATATTCAAAAGTAATGTATTAGAATTGTTGTTTTAGAGCCATTCATCTTAATATTTAGACCTCAGTGTATGTATGTATGTTTGTATGTACATACGCATGTATACATCATTTAAATGAGAATCGGTTTATCATTGATGAGTGAGTTTGGTGGTGATTTGGATGAATTTCTTTCTAGTTCTTTTTCTTCTGAGCTATTATACGTTTCAGTTTCTTTTACTGCATAAATAAATGTAACCTTACACAAAATATGTGCATTCGAAGAAGATGTTTCATTTTCCACTACAGTGATGAGCAATAAATTGGGTAAAGTGAAACATACCAGAAAGATTAGTTTAGAACATAGCTCCTATACATGGTATATCTTGTACACAATGCGTTGGTCGAATACATCGATTTCGACATATCAATGTCAATCATAATAAACAAGCTATCACTCCTGGTGTATATGTGTGTGATATTTACGCATATTACAAAACCTGTCGGCAATTACTATTAAGGGCACAAACTTAGTCAAGCTGAATACATGAATTCTGTCCATGCACCTTTCATCTGTACTAACATTTGGTAATTAACAATAAAATTCGGTTAGAAAATTTATTGTAGTAACCAAAATCAAAGTTTCTCTCTGTACGTAAATGAATTTGCATTGTTCTGTACACTCTGCACAATCGGGACCCTCTGCAAATTGGAGACATCTTAGAATTACGGATATTTTAGCTGGTTGTTTTTAATCATTCTAACAGGAACAGGGTGTGCAAACAAGGACTTAAAAAGGCGTTACTGTCGACCTCTTTGTTGTGCCACGTTTGCAAACACTTTCTTATTTAGAGTTTACAACGCGTTGTAGAAATGACGCTGACAGACTGATTGATTGATAGGTGTGTTTTAACATCCCAAAACCACGACATGATTATGAAAGACGCCGCAGTGGAGGGCTCCGGAAATTTTGATCTCCTGGGGTTTTTAACGTGCACCCAAATCTGAGCACACGGCCCTACAACTTTTTCGCCTTTATCTAGAAATGCCGCTTTTGCAGCGTTTGCTGTGACTTCTCTGGGCCTTGCATTGAAACATTGTGTTTTTTTCATACAAGCATGCTTCCATTACTATATAGTAATTCTAAAAGTTGAACAGGAAGAAAGAGGAAAACAAACACGCACAACTGTAGCAGACACTCTGGGACGCATTGTCAAGTAGCAACGAAATAATTGATTGATAAAAGAATTTAGATAATGAATCATTTATACACATTCACGTGCTTATTTCAGCGGTGACAATTATCTCCAAATGACGTCATCCGCTACCTTTGTCGCAAGTCATATACACCGTCCTTGTTAGTATGCGAAGAGAAACGAGGCGGATACTCGAAGTAAAGTATGTACTCACCAGATAAACGGCTGAATATAGCCAGCGCTTAACAAATGAGTTAGTTTACACGTCTGAAGGGCCTGAAGCAATGCGATAAACTTCGACGCACTTTATAGAGTTGCGCTTCGGGTTCCCGTTATGCATCATGAAAATGATAGAGCCAGAAGCAAAAAAAAAAGCTCAGGATATCCCGCTATGCAGAGCCGAAAATATCTTTTTCCTTTGGGTCAGAGACATTGATTCATATGTGTAGTTTACCGTCCAAAACTACTTATGATTATGAGAGACGCTGTACACAGTGAAATTTGTACACCCTTTATGGGTGTAAAAAGGTGTTTTGCAGATTTACACTTTTTTTGAATGAATGTAACTTTATTTGCTGGTACACCCTCAGGGAAGGGTGTGTTAACTGATTGATTGATTGATTTGTGGTGTTAACGTCCCAAAACCACCATTGATTATGAGAGACGCCGTAGTGGAGGGCTCCGGAAATTTGACCACCTGGGGTCTCTAACGTGCACGCAAATAAATCTGAGCACACGGGCCTACAACATTTCCCCCTCCATGGAAATGCAGCCGCGCAGCCGAGATCGAACCCCGGACCTGCGGGTCAGCAGTTGAGTACTTTAGCCACTAGACCACCGCGGCGGGGGAAGGGTTGTAACTGGCAAAAGGGTGTTATTAAGCCGTTCGTGAGGGCGTTGAAGAACAGAAGGGTGTACACCTATAATTGTTGGAATAAAAATTGTTCCGTTTAACGTCCCAAAGTTGTCATATAATCATTAGAGGCGCCCCGTACCGAAGAGCTCCGAAAATTTTAAGCACTCTGGGTTACTTAAGGTTGCACCTAAGTGGTCTCCTAAGTGGTCACCTAAGTGGTCTACGCAGGTCTCACACTATTTCTCGTCCATTAAACTGTGGCTGCCGTTGAACTGCCGGAATTCGATCCTGCGACTTGCGGGTCAACAGTTCAGCACCATAAGCACCAGACCACCAGCGCGGGACGTGCACGTGCAAGAATCGAGCTGCATCTATGCTTGCAAATAAAATACCACGCGTTGCGCAAAGAATGCATGCTTTTCTTAAGATAACAATGTCGTAGGGATGAAAAAAATCAGGAAATGATTGAGGCATTGCCAAATTTTACAGAACACTTTAAGAATAATTGAGGAAATGTAAAAGAGACTAACTTTTCGCACTGTACGATTCGACATGCTTTGCCGCTTTATATCGTCTGCATTATATGTGAATAACTGAATGGGCTACTGTCACGATCTGACGGACAGCACATATTCATGTTTAGAAGCAATTGAGCAAAAAGCTCGAATTATTACAAAATCCTTGCTCGGTCAAAAGCCGTTCGAGTGCAAGTCGGTTTTCACAAGATTATCGAAGACGATACGTGCTTGGTCGAAAAAAAAACAATGCACTACCTTCTGCAACCTTGCGGGAGCACGGGAAGGATTCTTTAGGTCAAGAAATAAAGGTCAGAGAATGGCACGGTCAGTGAACGCAGCGCCTTTGCGAAGCGAAGTAGAGAAAGGTACGAAAGGAGGGAGAGACACGCCTCTCGCACCCGCACACCCCACACACAACACACACATATATATATATATATATATATATATATATGTGTGTGTGTGTGTGTGTACATATATATATATATTGTGGGACACCTGTGACCCACACCGTAAAATTTGTATTTGCTATTTATTCTGTTTGACATTCCTTCGGGGGGGGGGGGGGGCGGGGTGTATGGTGATCAGCAGGGGGCACTGCAACCCCCGTTGAGTTACAGTGCCCCTCTCTCTATTTCTCTATGTACCTATAGGGATATACAGTGCCCCCTAAGTGACCAAGGGCCGCCCCCGCCCCCCTTGTGGGCACGCCTATGCATAGGCACCATCAATCATTGCAATAAAATTTTGTGTGTAATTGTGTGCATCAACAATAGTACATTTCGAATTCAAGAACATGAGTGTTTTAGGTGATTATTACCGCTGTTGTTCATTTGTTACATTTATTAAAAATCTATTGTACGTGCAAGCGTTTCAAACTTCGCGCGCTTAAGTCATACGTTAATTTTGTTTGTTCGTGGAGATTAAATTATTTTGCCCCCTTCGTTTTTATGTTATATATATTTACGTTTACTTTTTATACCTAAACGCATCACTAAAGCATTTTATTGCGCTATTGTACGTCTGCGGAGCTGTAACCACGATACTTATTTGGGCGTGCTTGCTCGCTGGTCGGGCACTGCAGCTGGTAGGTTCTGCATCGTTTTTTCTCGTTATTGAGTTGTGCTTGCGCGTTGCGTTCGTGTTTTGTTTTCTGCCGGTGCTTGCAATTACGAAGATGAACTCTACTCAAGCGAGGACGTGTGGCGTCGCATTTTGGAACACTCGCCAGGTACGTACTACATTCCTGCTGTCGGTGCTTTGTCAACACGAGAGCGTGATAACGACGCCATGCTACGTTTTTCGTTACATGTGGGCGATAAGTGAGGTTTTTTTAACATAGCGAACCTGTTTGTGTGGTTATTCATCAGGATGA
This sequence comes from Rhipicephalus microplus, assembly GCF_013339725.1. NCBI lineage: Eukaryota > Metazoa > Arthropoda > Arachnida > Ixodida > Ixodidae > Rhipicephalus > Rhipicephalus microplus. Next base: position 151,464,992 of record NC_051169.1, read on the forward strand.
AGGCGTTTTTCTGGGACCGTCAAGCGTTGGGCGAGCTTTTTCTTTCGATTCAAGCATGCTTCGGTGTGTGAAGCACATGGCGCGTGCGTGCGCAGGGGGAATTCGGCGGCGGATTTGTGCGAGGTTGTGACGGCGCCCGCGTCTGTCGGCAGTGGTGTTGAAAGGAAGCCCTGCTCGCGATGGACAATATTTTGGTTAAATAATTGTGGGCGAAGACGGCGTTTGTTAGCTGTAAGCTTTGATTACGCCTAGGGTGCGTATGTTGGATCTCTTTACTTGAGGCTTTTTTTTTACATGCCTGTTCATATTGTGTGCTACAGGAGGTCAACGGGCTCATATGTTGTACGTTTCATATGTTGTACGTCCAAAACAGTTTGAAAACAGTTTCATATGTTGTACGCCCTATTTTTAAACTGTTATCAGAAATTGCTGCGGGTAGCCGAACGTATGCCGGTGTATGCATCTACGCTGGTACGCATCTTTGAATTACCGTGTTACTCGAGTTCGCGTGCAGCATGCTGCCTCGTCTTAGGTACGGCTCGCAAGGCTTGCACGTATGTACGCTTATGTGTTTATGCAGCCCGTTTAGTCAAATCTGAGCTTACGTGATACACCCGCAACATAGGTTGTCTGATGTGTTCGGAACCCATGAATTTGAGCCGTTCGTTAAACTTGAATTGTATTTCGAACAAAATTTTCATGGCTTTTGGGGCCGAATAACTGTAGCTTAACTGTGTGAGCCCTAATTCGATCAGTAGTTCATGTGGTAGAGCACACTTTATTTTATCCAGCTTGTTTTTGCTATGCTTAGATTTCGTTCTTTTGTGGTGGGTAATTAAATATTGTACGTGCCTCGCCCAAACTTTGTTTTCAAACTTTGCTAAGCACTTTTACTTGTACGAACAGTAAGAACAGTTTAGACCATCACCTCCAATGGCATTTATTAACAGATTACAAGCTTATGCCCATCTGGTCAGAAACACACATGAAAACATTCAAAACCACACACTGGCCACAAATAAACGCACAGTCTTTGTCACTTGTGAATAGGCTTTTGTGTGGGGGCCAAACGTCATGCTTTCGATCAGGGTCAGCATGTTGTTTTGTCTTCACATCAGATGGCAAGCTTAAGTAAACTGTATAGGCGAGCGCTACAGTTATAGAAGGGATCTGTGGTGTTTGGAGAAACGAATATATCATTTAACGCTCAAAACTTGCAATAATGTTATACATCATAGTATGCATACATAAGGCCTGCACGTGTTGCTGTGAAAATGAAGAATTAGACAGTATGTTCATCTGACAATCATGAATATAGACTGTATGTTTTCAAGCTGTTGTCATTGATACAATTACACAACTTCAGAAATCAGTCTCATCAAATATTTATTGTGTATTGCTAAATCGTGACCAATGCCTTCCAGTATTGTTACTAGAGATCGTTGAAGAAGCTTGCATGCTTTATTGGGATGGTATTTAGCTCAAGATGGGTGTCTTGTATTGGCATTTCCACATTTCTTCCCATTATTCATTAGACAGCCTGTAATGATGGGTATGTTAGAGATGAGTGAGGGGCACTGCCTTTTTAGCCACCTGGAATCATTGAATTAACAGCCATAATTTAGCAGTTGACAATAGTAATTTTGTGAAACCATTTCTCTAGGTTATTGGCATAATCGTCCTATTGTAGGCAGCCGAAAGAAAGTTACATTAGTTGTGTTCAAACTAAAATTTGTGATATAATTTTATTTGTTACCACCAGTGGATGCTTGATCAAAGCGCATACCGTCATGTACGCGCTGCCCTAATAATGAATTGGCATGTATACGCTCTATGCCAGAGCACTATTCAAGTATATTTGTGACACATCTGTTATGTGGAAAATGTATATTCTTTCGTAAGGTTGCAGCTATGTTCGCCAAAAACATTGAGGATGTTTTTGTTGTAGCATGTCTGGGTTTCATACATCGTACTCTTTTAAAACACAACGTTCCAGATCATTATAAATTAGTTCCAAATTCTGCTTCTCTAACAGACACATCAGTAAATAGATTTTTGTTTCTCTCGCAGCCTATACATGCTCTTCGTAGGAAGAGAGTGTGGGAGACGTCTGGACTAGCCAATCATCAAGACTGGCTTGTGAAAAATTTGACTGCTGGTGCACATGAGCGGCGCATGGCTTCTGTTTCTTCTGAAAAGCGAGCTTCACAGAGCCACCTGGTAGCTGTATTCAAGAAGGACAAAGGTTCAAGGTGTTCAAAGTTAACCCTTTTGTTTTTCCTTAAAAGAAAAGTGAGCGCGTAAGTTATGTATGTAAAAGCCACTCTGCTGATAGCTATGTATCCAGGAGGATGCAATGTGAGACAGTAATTATCACTGTCAGCGGTGCCATTGTTTATTAATCAACAAATAGGACCGCGGGAGGAGATTATGTATGTGTTAAATTTGAGTCCGTCATATTTCTACATATAATCAATTGTAAGATTCTAGCAGCCTGTGCTCAGATATCCTGCGGAAGTTTAGTTGCGGCTTGCAATATTATGTGTGCGGACAGTGAGCACTAGCACCGACTCTCTGATTTTCATGCATTTCATCTGACCGTGGGTGGAAGGCATGGGCAAACATTAAAATGATTACTCTTGCTATCCGCTGGCGATAGCAAGAACGACTGCTCGTTCCGCTATGGAGTGATATTTTGCTGAACCTCACTGCCTTGCCTGCGTAATCACGAAAAGCAAAATTTAAACTTTCAAACGAAATATCTAGGAGCATAAACATAATTAAAAAGTTTTCCAAGTGGGATTGTTTAGAAACACGACTGCCTCCAACTTTTTAATGCAAACATACCTGCTTATTTGCGTTACTAAAATGTCAATATTTTTGGTTGATTGGGCAGATGACAGCATTATTTCTTACCTTTTTTCTCCTGGACACAACCTGCCAAGGTGGGTTTTCTGTTCTTAAGGATAAAATTCAATGTAACTAGGTAGCGCATTTATGAATGTGTCAGTGCTACTTACTGAGCTCTTAATTGGATATCTTGTTTTTTCCAAAATCTACTAGGTGAGTTGCCCGATAGATTGGCATGTCATGTTAATTGATGCCTTATGTGCAATTCGCCATTTTAAAACACTTTTTGTGTTGTTATAAAAGTAGTACACTAATGGTTTTATCTTCAGTGTAACCTTCACTGAATATTCTATTTTAATATATTTTTGTTACCTTAGTTATTTCATTGCCTTTGAGAAGTTCGATTCATAAGTGCAATCAAGTGTTTTCCTACTGTCGTACTTCATCATACCTAACTTTGCCAATACCAAACCATGCCGTATATTTTACAGTGATGCATACTCATGTTTAACATTGTTAATGATAACTGATAGAAGGCATACTAGAATATGGTAACGTGAGTCCTTGGATTGGGGGGGGGGTTTGAATGGTGAATTTTTTTAACTAAATAGTAATATCTGCTTGCTTTATTTCATGTCAAGTGTAATGAGAATAATATTTACTGATGTTAACGTGTTAAAACCACGATATAAATATCAGGGACTTTGGAGTGGAGGGTTTCAGATATTTTGACCACTTGGGGTTCTTTAAAATACATCCACGTCTAAGAAGACAGGTGTCAAGCTTTTCCTCCTTAATCGCAATTGCAGCCACCACCACCATGGTTTGATTTTGCGGCCTTCAGCTCAGCAGTCAAGGGTTACTTGAAGGGTATATCAGTTGTGGGCTATGGTCTTGCTTCCATGATGCATCTTAAGTTCAGCAGTTGGTGCCAACCAGGCATCTCTACTAGTGCACTGGGGTTGTGTTTTAGTATTCATAATTTACTGCAATATTTAGGTATTTTATCAAGATGCATTTCTGAGCATCTCTGCGTAGTGTGCTAGTGTTTATACATTTCTAATTTCTTTCAAGAGGTATTTGATTGTTCCATTGTATCTGAGTTATCTATGAAGGTACGACATTTGTCCTTCTTTTATAATCTCGTAAGAGTGTAAAGCCCCGAAACGTCACTCTATATACTTTGCATATTGTACAATCAGAGACTAATTTGTGTGTGCAGAGGTTAGTATAAACAGCCCATAGTGTTTCGAATGCCTTGAAAACTGCCTTAGGATCAGAAAAAACTGTTGTGAAGAGTGGGATAGTCTGGCGTGAACAGTGGAAGTTCCTCAGATAGGCTGGCTGACGTTTCGATAGGAGGATTTATGTTCATTAAAAGTGCCTTGCCTTCTTATCCTTGGCATGTTAGTTTTAAGGAGGTTAGTAGAGACGTCATCTCCTGGTGGTGGTGCGTGTCCTTGTTGGCAATTGCCGTCGGAAAAGAAAAAAAAACTAGAAAGGAAACAAGTGCAGTCCTCCACTTCATTTCAAGTTGGTTGGTAGTAATTCACAATGTTCTCAGAGGGTAGAGAAAAAAAGGAAGCAAAAAGAGGAAACACGCAATGTAGGAGTGGTGTGCTGCAACGGGTTGGCCGCTACAGCCACGAAAAAAGCAAAGAGCTTGTAATTTCGAAGCCAGCAGACGGTCCCCGCGTTTGGCCATCACAAAGGGTTGCCGACGATAAAGGCCTATGCTATTCTCGCATATCTATGACTGGGACTCATAAGGAAAGCGGGTTACAAAAAAGCGCAAGAGAGAAGCAGGCGGCTACTTTTATTATCCAAGATGTCAAGGTAAGCGACACCAGATGTGTTGGGAAGAGAATGTGTTTAATTGGGAAAGTCCTTGGTTAAAATATGCTTTCGCTATCCCCGTAGGTGGCCCGCTCAACAGAATTGCCTCATAAATTCCGCGGCAAGTTGGCAAGAAATAGAGAAGTTCAGAATGCAAAGGAAATAAGCATCAACGAGAGAAACACAAAAAGAAAGGAAAAATGAAAAAAGGCTGGTTGGAGGTAGATGACACGCTAGCGTTAACAGACGAGGAAAGGAAAAAGAGACGCAGAGAAATTTGTGGCTTGGTATTTGACTTAATGGTGCACGGTAGGAGAGTTTCTTGAAGCGACAAGCTGAGGTTGAAAGGTTCTGGAAAATAAAAACTTCGTAGTTGTGTGCATTATAGACACATGTATATCTATAATAACAATTTAAAAAATTTTGAGAGAACATCAATAGTACAACTTGTAGTCTAGAAGCGATTTCCTGTAATACCGGTTATGTCTATTTGAAGGATGAACCTTTCTCGTTCTAAATGTTGTCGTAATTATGCTATGGTTTTCAGCGATTCCAAATTGCGACGTGCTACATTGATTCGTGATCGGTGAAGGTGCTTACATTTGTGTATCAAATATCATTCGATGTATTTCCTCTCTCATGGTTAGCATTTCTAGAACTTAAAGATTTACTTGGTCGAAATAGTGGCCCTGTTGGTGGAAGTGACTGGCTACTGCTTTTGGTAAATTGTGTTATGTGTCTGCACAGTGGCCGTTCAGTTTTACGTGAATTGGCTGCCCACTTTTGCCTATATATTGGTGTCTGTAGGTAGTACACTTAAGACAGTATATTAGGTTGTTTGAAGCGCAGATGAAGATCGATGGGACCCTTGGGATTGTAGTCAGATTCTGTGCTGTTTAAGTTGTTAGCCAGCTATATATTTTTACAGGTGGAGCATTCTGGGCCGGCCACAGGGACCAGACGTCCTAGTGTTTGCTTTAAGTTTTGCGGGAATTTGCAATGCATGGCACGTGGCATTTGCACGCTAACTTAGACATGCTTGTTCACGCAAACTTTAGACTAGGACGTCTGATTCTTGTGGCCGGCCCAGGTGCTCACCCTGCAAATATATACAGCCGGCTACCAACATAAATGCACAGCATCTGACTACATTCACAAGGTAACATAGAGCTTCACCTGCACTTTTAAACAACCTAATATACTTTTCCGAGTGTGCCAGCTGTAGAAAACAATATATAGGCGAAACTGGGTCACCAATTCACGTAAGACTGAATGGCCACCGTGCAGACACAAAGCACAATTTACTGAAAGTAGTAGCCGGTCACTTCCACCAACAGGACCACAATTTCGAAAGAGCAAAGCTTTACGTTCTACTAAATAATTTCCGGTCACCACGAGAGAAGAAATACATGAAATCATACTTTATACACAAATGTATGTCCCTACACCCTCAGGAATCTATGTTGCACGTGATAATTTGGAATCGCTGAAAGCCATTTTATAATTGCGGCCGTATTTAAGGACTACAAATGTTCAACCTTCAAGTAGACGTAACTGGTATTACATGGAATCACTCCTAACCTACATATTGTACTAATAATATTCACTCGATATTTTCAAAACTTTAAATATAGATATGCATGTGTCTATATACATACTATGAAGTTTTTCTTTTCTAGAACCTTTCAGCCTCTGCTTTTTTTCCTCTTTTGTCGCTTCGATAAACATTCCTACCGTGCATCAATAAAGTCATTGCCAACCCACAAAGTTCTCTTCGTCTCCTTTTTTCCCTCGTCTGTTAACGCTAGCGTGCTACCTACCAACAATCCGCCTTTTTTTCATTTTTTCTTTTCTTTTGTGTTTTTTTTGTCGTTGCTTATTTCCTTTGCATTCTGAACTTGCCTATTTCACTGCCAACATGCCGCAAAATTCTTGGGGCAATTCTGTTGAGCGGGACACCTACGGGGATAGTGAAAGCATATTTTAACCAATGACCTCCCCAACAAACACGTGGTCTTCCGAACACATCTGGTGTCGCTTACCTTTGACATCTTGGCATTTAAAAGTAGCCGCATAGATGTTCAAGAACAGCATTGCCCGTTATCGTTGGCAACCCTTTGTGATAGCCAAACGCGGGGACCGTCTGCTGGCTTCGAACTTTCAAGCTCTTTGCTTTTTTCGTGTCTGTAGCGACCACCACATTGGCAGCACACCACTCCTACTTTCGGTGCTCCCTTTTTTTCTTTCTTTTTTTATCCACCCTCCGAGAACATTCTGAATCACAACCACCCAACTTGAACTCAAGCAAAGACTGCCCTTCTCTGCTTTATAGTTTTTTTTTCAGGCTACGACTGCCAACAGGGACACATGGCGTCACCAGGAGATGACGTCTTTACCTAACCCCCTGGAAACTAATATGCTAAGGATGAGAAGGCTCGGCACCTTTGACGAAGATAGGTACTCCTATCGAAACATTGGTCAGCCTATCTGCGGCATTTCCACCTGCCGGCTCTCATTTTGATTTTGTTAAGAGTGTGTTTTTGAGAAACGGATGCATTCTCTATTACCTAGAAAGATGCTGAAAATTGAAACTTGAAATTTTAATATGTGGTGAAGCTTCTCTGGGTGAGGGCTCATCTGTTAATCATCTTTCTTCAACCACTGACCTTACCTGTTCGAATATTGGTGGTAAAATGCTCTAACTGTAGTGTAAATGAAAATAAAATGTATGAAATATCATAATAAATGTGTTTGCTTTCAGTTGTGAGAAAACCTGTGTTGTGGTACATGTTCTTGACATTTATCTGGCGCCAATATATGTCTACTTTTAGGAGGTGGGAAAAGATATATGTCAATAAGTGGAAACGATGTCTACCGAAGCAGCTCTGTTATTTTTGTATAATCAGAAAGTTTGACATGAACTATGGGAGGCTGAACTCGCATGGTTTCGCGATACCAAGTGTAACTGCAAATTATTTTGCTGAAATATGTATATATCTGCATCTTGCATGAGACGTGTGCACTGTTACGAGTAATAATGTTTTCAATATAATGTGTTTGTGTGTCTACACAAACCATATGCATACCAAGCACCCTTGCGGTATCGACTCACTGAGCCACCAATTGATATACCCGAGATGCTTATGCTATTTAACACTAAATATTTGTATCTAATTGTATAACCAATAAAAGGCAATTTCTATAGTCGGCTTTACAAAACAGGCTTTGAGTAATGTCATTGCATTTCAGTAAGCTTCCTTATATATATATATATATTCAATAAGATCAAACAGACACTATTGCCAAGGAATGTATAGGGGAAGTTATTAGACCGAATGGTAATATAAGTGTGGGTGAAAAGATAACTTGCCATGAACAGGAACCGAACCTGCGACCTTCGAATAACGCGTTACTCGAAGGTCGCACACCCTTTCAACACCCTCTCGTAGAAGGGTGTTAAAGTATGAGAACAGCCTAACATTTTGCTGAACACCCTTCGTGTAGGGTGTTCAGCTAACACCTGTTTCAGTAGGGTGTATCTGAAAACACCCATCGGGTGTTGCCTCTGGCGCCAAGCCAGTTTACACTCTTAAGGGTGTAAAAATTTACTTTGTATAGTGGAGGGCTCCGGAAATTTCGACCACCTGTGGTTCTTCAACGTGCACCTAACCTGAGCATATCGGCCTACAACAATTCCGCCTCTATCGGAATGCAGCTGCCGCAGCCGGGATTCAGTTTCGCCACCTGGGGGTCAGCAGCCGAGTGCCTTAACGACTAGACCACCGCGCCAGGGCGGGTCAGAGACATGCATTACTTCTTTCAGCGCATGAAGTTATAATGTCTACTGCGTTCATTGAATGCATAGCGGAAGTAATCCCTTAATAAACTACAAAAAGCCACAAAACGGCGAAATCGGAAAAAGCAGAGCAGTAGAAACAGAGAGCAGAGACGTGGCCATGTCTCGGGCTCTATCTGTCTCTTTATATTGCTCTGCATTTCCGGTTTTGCGGTTTTGTGGCTTTTCTAGAACCAATTTGCCCAACTAGCAACTCTTCTAAAAAGAAGTAATCTCGGCTGAGAAATTGTCAAGAACAGGGTATTCGATCGAACGTTCAGTTTTTTGCAGGTTAACGTTACGTTTTCGGGTGATAACGAACTCTAAATTACACTATGCACTCTTCTCCTTGTGCATCCTCAAAAAAAACCTACTGAATACTATGAGTCTTTGAGTATTTCTTTCAATGCGCGCGCATCCAGAATTATGTTAATGCTAATAAAATTCAATTCAATGGCTTGCTTTGAATGTTTTGGCTATTAACACTCACTGATTAACCATTGCAATGGTGCTTTCATACAAAAAGGGATGATATGTTGTTTTTTCATAAGAAGGAAGAAAAGTAGAAAAAAGCAGTAAGGTCAACAATACGCGTGACTGTTTTGATATCCTATGTTTGGAAAAGGGAAAGAAGGAATTAAGAGATAGAGAGATAGAAAAAACAACCAAAAATAAAGAACCACCAGACCTGCGCTGAACGCGCAGCACTGTCACCGCCAAAGCTAGAAGAGCGGCCTTTAAGAGCCTTGCTTGCTTGCTTGATTCTCTTTTGTGGCTCTTACCCAGTACGGGAGATGGGATAAGAAGCCAGTAATTATTGTAAGTGAACAATATAGTACCATTGTTGTATTGCGGCGGAAGCCACGAAGGAACAAAGAAGCGACCACTGTCTTCGACGATCACAAACCAGAACTCTCGTTTTTTTCAGAGGTATGCATATACATAAAAAAGTCACCTGGTGGCAAGTGAAAACAACACAAACTTAATGGAAACTGAAACTGAAAACACTACACATTCCCCTTCCTTAGGAAGAACAGCGTTAGTAATTGTTAGTGAATTACTATTAATACAAAAATACGCAATATTTACAAATATTTACAACCACACATGGAATGTGCACTTCAAAATAATGTGTAGTTTAAAACTGTGCAGCATACATTCGTCGACTGCTACGTAAAAAACCAAGTCAGGACCAAAAACGAAAACGCTTGCTGAAGAACTGAAATGTTTGCACAAAGTCCACGTAGCACTCAAGTTGTCACTGCACCAGTCTACACGCAAGCACCAGCTACACATTGTGCCCGTATCAATCCGGAGGTCTTCTGTTCCTCGGTGGCTGGACCCGACGTTGAGGCACCGGGTGCTTCAATTCAACTGGCAGTGCTGCTTGTAGCCCGGGCGTATCTGGTGAAGCTTCGGACTGCGCTATTGAGGAGCGATCCTTGGGTCGCTCAGGTGCCGAAGGCGGGGTTGCAGGTTCAGAGGCAGCATTTGATACGGATTCCACGTGCCTGATGGCGCAGGTACATTTGATAACATTGAATCATTCCAAGTTCGTCCATCGTCAAGCCGGAACGTGTATGGGCCTTGTTGGTGGACAACTTTCTGTGGGTGGCCAAACGCGAGGTCGCCCATAGCGGATATTTTGGATTTCTTAACTCGCACAAAATAACCAACTGACACTGATGTCTTGGCGGTCATGCGACGGTCTGTGTACTCTTTCCTGCACCCTTGCTCTTCACGCGTTGGCGTCGACGACAGAGTTCGGAAGCAGGATCGGTGAAGAAGGTTGGTGATGGGTGGCCTACAACGTCAATACGTGTTCTCGGTAGCTGCCCGTGTAGGTGAACGGATGGTGCAACACCCGTAGTGGCATGTGGCGTGTAGCGATATATAGCCAAATAGTATGTTACCGCTTGACGAAGCGGACGCTGCTCTAACATTGCAACCTGCACGAAATCATTGCAGACCTGGTTGAACCGCTCTACAAGTCCATTCGCTTGAGGATAGTAAATGGAAGAGTGCACGAGGCGGATGGTGCGATCATTGAGGAACTTTGTGAACTCCGCAGAGGTGAACTGGGGACCATTGTCTCATACTATAACAATCGGGTAACCGAATGCGAAAAGTTTATGATGGTGCGGCATGACACTTCCCTGCAGAGTTGAACTCCTAGCTTTTTCGAAAAGTATTCGATCAGTGTAATGGCATATTTGAAGTCGCGCGGCGCTCTCTACAGAGGGCCGACGATGTCAATGGCCAGCTTCTTCCATTGGCACTCTGGCAAGGGTACTGGCTACAAAGGAGTAGCAGCAGTTTTCGCACTTTTGTCAGCCGTCCGACATATTCTGCAGTTGTGGATGGAAAGTTCCATCTGTCTATCCATGCCTGATCACCAGAACCTTTCTCTTAGTCGAGCTTTTGTCTGAACTATACCCGGGTGAGCTTAGTTGGGAGCAGCGATTACTTGCGGCGTGAGAGTCAACGGAACGACGATTCGTTCTCCGCGCATTAGCAAGTTGTCAACTACAGAAAATTCTTCACGCAACAAGAAGAAAGGCTGAAGTTCACTTGAGGGCGTCTTATGTGCAGGCCAAGACGTGGCGACATAAGTCGCGACTTGCTCCAACTTGCAGTCTTCATGCTGGGCCTGTTGAAACTGTTCCTTCGTGAGGCAAGGTAATTCAACAAAAGACACAACCTCCTCGAATGAAGCATATTCTGGCGGACACTGAACTGGAAGGCGGAAAAGGGCATTTGCCACTTGGTTTTCGGCATTTTCCACCTGGTAAAGGGCATTTTCCACAAGGGAAAAGGGAATTCGCCACCTGTTATACTTTGCAGTATACTGGTACCGAAGCAGCCATACCGACAAGCGTGAGATGCGAAGGGGTTGGCGGCCAGTGCCTTGTGAAAAGAGGAGAGGGGCCAAGGCTTGGTGGTCTGTGCACAACGTGAAATGCTGTCCCCACAATTACGTATGCCAGTGCTCGCATGCCCAAACGGACGCAAGCGCTTCACACTCTTCTACTCCGTATTTCCTCACCGCCGGTAAAAGCATTTGCGAAGCAAAAGAAACATTTCGCAACCTATGGTCACCTACCTTTTGGAGAACAGCACCCAGTCCGCATTCGGACGCATAGTGGATACTACGACCGGAAGGGACGCATCGAACATTGGCAGAACTCGGATGGACAAGAGCAGAAAATTTATTTTGGCGAAACTGGCGTCTACAGCATCCGTACAAAATGAATGGTTGGTTCTTTTGGAAAAGAGCTTGCATAGGTTTTACCACATCAGCAATATTGGGAACAAACTTGGCGTAATACTCGACCAGACCAAGAAAAGAACGGAAACCAGTTGCATCAGTTGGCGCACAAGTATCTCTAATGGAGGTAATTTTTTCCGGCAGTGGAGAAATGCCTTGTGCTGTGATCTTGTGTCCCAAGAAGAAAAGTTTCTGTACGCTAAATACGCACTTGTTGTTTAACTTGAGCTCGGATTCCTTAATGCGCCGTAGTACAGCGTTAAGGTTGGTCAATGTTCCTTTTGCATTTTTTCCAAACACAATGATGTCATCTATATAAAAGAGAACACCAGAGCATCCTTGAAGTATTTTGGACATCATTTGCTCAAATGCAGCGGGGGTGGACGCCAACCCGAAGCACACTTGTTTAAAGCGAAAGATGCCATCGTGCGTAATGAAAGCGGTCAAATCACGGCTTTTAGGATCGAGCCATACCTGGTGGTAAGCTGATGCGAGTTCAAGCTCAGAGAAATGAGTTGCCCCGACGAGACTGTGGAGGAGTTTTTCGGTGTGTGGAATAGGTAAGCTATCTGTAACTATGACCTTATTAGGCTCTCGTATGTCAACACAAACACAAATGCCTCCATCTTTCTTTTAAACAACAACAATCGGGGAGACCCATTATGACGCATTCATGCGCTTTATCACATCCAACTGCTCGAGCCGACGAAGTTCATCCGATACCGGAGCTCGCAGTGAAAGGGAAGGCAGCGAAATTTTGCTACAGTAGATGGAACTGATACCCGAACTTTGACACGATGCACAAAACTCTTCGCTAGGACAAGGCTGGAGCCGAAAACGCACGCAAACACATTGCGAAACTCTGCTAGAAGGCATGCAGTTGAAACTGCATGCCTTCTAGCAGAGTTGGAAATGTTGTAGGCCCGTGTGCTCAGATTTGGGTGCACGTTAAAGAACCCCAGGTGGTCAAAATTTCCGGAGCCCTCCACTACGGCGTCTCTCATAATTATATGGTGGTTTTGGGACGTTAAACCTCACATATCAATCAAATCAATCCGAATGCCGTGGTGGAAAGAACAAGGAAAGAAGACGAAGTGAAGAATCACTGGGCGTGAGTTTTCTTGCGCTGCTGTTTTTTCGACAATTTTGTAAGTTTTCTTACTCGTCTTCTGCATCTTACTGCCAAGATTCGGCCACCACCTTCAGGGTGCACCAGGCGCCACTTCTCCAAGGCGCCGAAGCCTTATGTTAGGCTGCCACGACGGCCGAAAGCTTCTGCTAGTGGTGGCGGCCATTCTTCTCGGCGCCCATCAGATGAAGGCGAAGTGATGAATGCGTCCAAACAGCAAGATAATCCCGTTTTTCGGTGACCTGAGGAGGACTGTGACGGCCCCTCAACGACACCTAACGCCGACGACGAGTGTGTTATTCCTAAGAAGGGGCGAACTGATAATCAAAGAGATTACAGCGATGCAACAATCATCGACTCCGTGGAAATGAACTGTGATGTAGAAGCATAAGACAGGCCTTTCCAAACAGTCACGTACAAGAAAGCCCGACTGGCGGAGATACCCGTAATTTTCAAGATGACAGACCCTAGCGCCTCGTTCTGGAAAGTCAATCCAAACAAACTGCCCAGTGAAGTAGTATCTGCTGCTAAAGAGAAAGTGGAGTCGTTCCGTGTCAACAGAGATGGCAAATTCTCCGTAAGTGTCTCTACAGTTACTGCATCCTCCAGGCTTCTTGAGTTAACACATGTTGCTGGTCTTGAAGTGGCACCGTACATACCGTAGTCGTATGTGACGAACCTAGGAAAGATTAGACAAGTACCAGTGCAATACAGTCAAGATCAACTCCTTGAATATTTAAGAGACAGCGGTGTAATCTCAGTCAGGAGACAGACTAAATGGCTCCGTCAGTGAAGGATGGTTCAGCAGAGCCACATTTACTCGGCAGTGTAACTTCTTGAGTTCTCCCCCGACAAGCCACTGCCAGCCTCGTATTCTCCTAGGCTTCACAAGTCATCCGGTGGAAGAGTATACGTACAGGCCTGCTACACGATGTTACAACTGTCAACGATATGGACATGTAGCCAAATCGTGCCATGGGCAACTTCGCTGCAAAATCTGTGCAGGAGCACATGATTACAAAGAATTCAAGTCGAGGAATATCCCAGATGTGCCAATTCGCAATGGAGACCACGTTGCGTCATATGCTGGTTGTCCGAAACACCAGGCAGCTACTCGACTAAAGCGACAAGAAATTTTGCTTAGAAGAGCTCCAAAAAAGGGATCGCCTTGTCCGAATTCTGAAACTGTGCATCCACACCTTGTGACTTCAATATCACAAAAGAGTTCATCACCACTGTCGTATGCGACGGTAACCAATCGTGCTTCAGCTCAGAAAAACAAAAGTACAGCCAAAACGGACCGTAGAGACAATAACCAAGTGTTCAGAGGCGGAAAAGCGACAGCAGGACACCAAAACCACCAGCAATTTAGGATAACCAAGCGTCAACACCTTTCACCTCGCCAAAGCCAAAGGTCCAACAGCAACGTGCACCGAAATCAAGTGATGTGGATATGGTTATGTCGATGCTCTTCCTTGCTTTGATGGCAATCTTGCGTGTATTTTCACGAGCCAAAAATTTACCAGAGGTGAGCGCAGTCCTTTCATTAGAGCCTCTAGCAGTACAACAAAAAATTATTGTATATAGCAAAAAGGGTCTACAAATGAACAACTGTTTCCGCAACACAGCTGTGTTTCAGTGGAATGCCAATGGCCTTAGGTCCAAAAGCGCACACTTTAGGAAGTTGGTTGCTAAGTATAGCTTCCCCGTTCTGTGTCTAAATGAAACCAACGTTGGCCCTAACTTTAGGATTTCTAACTATGTCACATGTGCATAAAGAAGAAATCCAGGCTTGACCAGGGCACTGCTATGCGTACGGTGCAACATACCCTCTTTTGTTTTATACTCGTCGGACTCGGACGTGCCAGAATTTGTAGGGTGCAAAACTCAATTCCAGAAACTTACCATCACCGTAATTTGTGTTTATTTGCAACCATCGAAACGCATCTCCAAATCATCTATGGTTCACTTATTACGTAAATCCCAGGGACCTGCCCTCATCTGTGGAGATTTCAATGCGCACAATACCACGTGGGGCAGTACACATACCGATTCACGTGGGAGAACACTCGAAAAAGCAATTGATCGAAGTAATCTTGTTGTACTGAATGATGAATCAGTAACGTTTTTAAGAGGTAATAATTATGCCAGCTGTCTAGATTTGGCTATAGCCTCTCCTGACATGGCACGGGATATGAACTGGTGTACAGACCTCGAAACACGAGGTAGTGATCATTACCCAGTTCTTATGAAACACCCAAGAATGCAAGTGCAAATGACCACATTGATTTCAAAGCTAACTGGCTGGAAACTATTTCGCCAACATACTGGACGTGACTTGATGGGAGTCAATGAATTGGATACACTTATGTCCGGCATTAAAAGCAGTTACTCCCGTGCGAAAAGGTTTACAGCTGCCCGAGCAGGCCACTTCGGTGTAGATGCAGACTATGAGCGCCTACGAGCTATTAGAAGACGAGCAGAACGTCGCTATCGCCGCACTGGGAGGCTTGAAGATTACAAGAAGAGTCAGGCCACACACATGCAAAACCAACACATGCAAAAGTTAAGTCGGAGAAAATGGCATGACTTCTGCAATTCATTCACCCCATTTACTTCACTTCCGAAAATCTGGCAAACAATCACTGCTCTAAGTCCTCCAGTATCCCAGCGAAACCCATTCAGAGCACTGGCCATATCTCTTGGATTATCCGAACGTGATGTTTCTAATAAGTTTTGCACAATGCTGACTGGAACTGGGCAATCGGTTCACAACACTGCTGCACTGCCTAGTTCTGTTTTGCAGCAAATCCAAGATGCATACACTTTATCACAGGCTCAACTGGATAACATGTATTCTCTTCTAGAGTTGCGTACTGCTCTATCACTAACCAGCGCAAGAACGGCAACCGGTCCCGACAACGTATCGTACAGTGTTCTGAAAAATATAGGACCTAACGGCATGCCAGTTCTTCTACGGATATATAACGACATGTGGACGAAGGCGTACGTTTCAATGTGTTGGAAGGTCGCGAGAATCGTCCCACTGCTGATGCCCAGTAAATCACCGCTTTCGCTTGACTCATTCCCACCAGTCAGCCTCACTAGCTGTGTATTTAAAGTAATGGAAAAAATGGTTGACAGAATATTACAGTGGTGGATTGAAGCTAACAACTCACTTCCAGGACAGATGGCTGGCTTCAGACGACGGCGATGCACCATGGACTGCGTCTTCAACCTCTTTACATTTGTAGAACATCAGATGAGCTGTGGAAACATGACTGTTGCGGCGTTTATAGATATTAGGAGGGCGTTATACTCTGTAAGCCACCTTTCTGTGGTGCACGGGCTTATCTCACTAGGGGTTCACGGTCGTATCCTTCAATGGATTGCCAACTTCCTATGTAAAAGACAAATACGCATTTCAACCAATAAGAGAGACAGCGATCGCTTCAACATGAGCAGAGGTGTACCCCAAGGAAGCGTTCTAAGTCCACTTCTTTTCAATGCTGCAATGGCAGGTCTTCCAGAAGTACTGCCCGAAGCCTTGAACATATTCATGTATGCAGACGACGTATGCATATGGGCGTCTCACAAATCACTGGAAGTGATCGAACATCGGCTTCAACAAGGACCAGACGCAATAAGTGATTACCTCAAAGAGCGAGGCATGCAGATTTTTCACGCCAAATCTGTAGTTTTGCCAGTCAAGAGAAAAAGACTGAAAAGCTTGAAGCTTCATGTAGATGGACAAATAATCGAAATCGCAAGAAAGCATTGCTTCCTTGGCGTTACTTTAGATAGCCCACTCAGATGAAGTCAGCATATTGCTGTTCTAGAAAATCAAGTGAACAGCACCATAAATGTTAAACGTCGCATCACGGGAACAAAATGAGGCGGTGCATCAGCGTCTCTCCTCCACGTTCATCGTGCACTAATTCGACAGAACATTGCCTACTCTGCGCCAGTTCTCCACAACATCTCTCAGACGTTGCTACACCGACTTCAGCTGTTACAAGCACGAAGCTTACGCATATGTCTGGGGGTTCCACAGGAAACATCAAGTTCTTTAACACAGGCAGAGGAAAGAGAACCCAACTCTACAGTAATTAGAAATCTGGGGACATGTCGGCACCCCTTTCGTCTATTCTAAACGAACTCTCAGACGCTACGAAGTCGAATCATCGAGTGGCATTTCAGTCGGTTCCCAGTCACTGCGGAATTAAGGGAAATCAAATGGCGGATGAGATGGTGAAAACCGCTCATAATTCTACGCAAACGTGCCTAATTACGGTATCTCAATATGATGTACATGAAATTTTAAGAATAACAAAACTTGAATTAAGCCTGTCTACCTGGTTCACAGACAAAACAAAGGAATCGATCCTATATTCTTTTGATTCTAATCTTGAATACCAATTAGACCGTGACCTTCTAAGATGTATCGACACACTCATTCATCGCCTACGACTCGGAACTGCTTACACAAAGCACTTCCTACTTCGTATTGAGCGTGCAACATCGTCAGCATGTTCATGCGGCCACGACGACAAGGATATCTGTCACCTCTTGCTCGACTGTCCGAAACACGACACACACCGAAGGTGACTAGAACAGGAACTGCATAGGTTACATCCTGAGCGATCATTCGGATTGAATAAAATACTAGGTCCATGGCCATTCAAAACAAACGGCAAAGCAACGTAGGTGCTGCAACAGTTCTTCGAAGAAACGAAGATTTGTGACGAATACTGAGCGGACAAAAGTTAAAAGTGAGCGCGTAGTCTACGTGTATGTTCTGCCCATATAGGAGAACTATTCCTCTCACCCAGGTTGGGCTGTATATCTGTATATATGCAATTTGTTTCATATTTTTATTTCTACCAAATAAGTGGAAAGGGGCAGCCGTCGCCAAGTAACGATCACAAAAACTCCTTCGTTTATTTTCTATTTCAATAGAAAAAACGAAGACGGCTTAATCGGGCAGCACATGTTTTGCGTGGCTCTGTCTTGTGTTAACCCGGAAATTTCTAGTACCGCGAAATGTTTCCCAGCGTTTCCTAAAGGCAACGGCTGAGCACGAGAGTTTGGAACCGTTATTTGAGCAGGTAGTGATCTTGCATTAGTACATACGAGTAAACCCAGCTCTCTGCAAGCCTGACTGGACTGACAGAAGTCTAGTGACAAATTTTTGAAGGCGACAACCGAAGTCCTGACGGTAAAATGTATTCATTGAAAGGCTTGAGGTTGTGTTGGCTCGGCTACGTAGTTTTAGTTGCTTTTACTTTTAGCGTGCAGTTCAAATCATGTCAACTAATTAAATGCTGCAGCTCATTAAATTCTTGAAGCGGGTTTTCAAAATTTGTGAGCCTTTACTTCTAATGATGTCATTCGAATACACGTGATCAACTAAATACTTCTAATATTATTACAGAAAATGCCGATGAAGCCAGCGTTTTGTCGTGAGAATGTTTCTTTGCCAAGGTGATGCTGTTGTCCTGACGAAGACAAGTCACCTTGCCGAAGCACTGTTTTTAAAGGCGTTCTTTCTCGAAAACTTCTGATCGGTAAAGGCTCTCTATGCCTCTTAACTTCAGTCTTTTTGGTACTCAAGTTTTGAAATAAAACTATGCGTGCCGTCGTAACAAACGTGATTAGGTCAAATACGACATGTCCTACTCGCGATTGTTGATAATTTTCGCATTGGTTCGAATATTCATGGTTCAATGTTTACTCATTATGTCCGTATGTCAGTTCTAAGTTAAAGCTGCCTTTACAGATCTACACTTTGACATTGGGTGTATATATCTGTTTTTATACAAAACACGCAATAAACAGTGGATTTCATTTGTGTCGATCGAGTTTTATCTTATTGATAAATCAATCGGCTGAACTTTCAGCTCTTGAAAAAAATGAAACAAAAGTTAAAAAAGGAAAAGATTAGTAACAATTGGAAGACCCTTAAACTTCGCCTTTAAGAGTTGAACGTGATAGCTGAATCCGGCCCCTAGAACACCCTTTCACCGCTAAGTGCCTACTTATTCATATGTTTAGTTACATACAAACGTACGCACACAAACACGTACACAGTAGATTGGACCAGCGCGTGCTGTTTTCGCCGAATGGGGTCGTTTTCATCATGACACCTGTCGAACAAAATGCGTTAAAGGGGCCCTCAAACACTTTTTCAAGCAACCCTTGAATGAATTCAATAGAAGAGCTTATTTGCTCACGAATTCAATGCCGCAAGAATTCGAAAAATTCGTCCAGTGCGAGTGGAGTTACGAAGATTTGTCGCTTGCTGCCATTGCATTATCTCTTCTTCCTCCCGACGAAAGCGCTGGGAGCAAGGCAGGGAGGGGTGGCAGGGCAAAGAACCCTACCGCGCCTCGTGACCTTGAGCATTTATTTTTCTTCGAATGCGCGGCTTTCCAGTGTGATCGAGTGCGCACGCGTGGACAAGTAGCGGCCTCCCGCGGCTATCTCGGTAACTTGATTTTTAGGTCACTGACGCACAGATGATTTTTCGCTCACAATCAACGGCGCCGACGCCTGCGGCGGGTTTTCTGCGACACGAGCTCTCTAACGCTATCGCGTTAAAATATACGTATGGCGCTAGTGGCCAGTGAACCTGGAAATAGGCAGGAGCGCATTTCGATTGCACTGGAAGGGTGAAAAGAGTGCTTATGCGGCAACCTTCCTTTTTTTTCATTTTTTCGTCTTGTCCCTTCGTTTGGGGACCTCAACAGTGACGTAATGAGGTAATTATTTTGTTCTCTAAAGCGTGCTCTTTTCGCAAACGGAAACTGTGCAGCGAGTGCAGTGACCTTCGGGCACTCGCTAACTACAGCCAAATCGTTCTGGTGAAAGCTCACAGCATACGCTAGTTACCACCGATAGATAAGCGCGCGTACGTGTGAACGTCTACCCGCCCCCCTCGTCGGGGAAAAGTACGCGTAGGAGATGAACGAACAAGCGCGTATCACCGCGTCGTGACAATCTGGCCACGCGGAGGCCCTGAAATTTCATTGAGGGGCTTCAGGCTACGTGTGCTCATTGCGCTATCTCGCTGGTAATGCTGAAAACACGATAGTTCCCCCGAGGTCGGCGTCGCCAGCGGTAAGTGGTAGATATAAGTAGCTTCCGATCTCAACGTTGAATAAAGTGCTTTTTCGTGGCTCAGAGGCTAACGCCACGCACTCACAAACAAGACGTTGGGCGCTCTAATGCGCACACCGGAGGCATTTCCTGGAATATTTTTATTCATTGCATTTTACATATATGATTACGTATACACATACGGTGAATGATGGCGGACACCCATGCCAGCGGCAGAATCCAGCTGACAGTGTTTATGTCAATCCTATCGCATCAACAAAAATGGCAAATCAAACGTGCAGTGGGAATCAATAACATGAAGAGGACAAATGAGGAACGTCCATCTGTCATTTTAAAATCATCGCAACGTTATCAGGCGGACGTCAATTATGCCGAACATGACTTCCATGTCAATTATCATGGCTGCGCCTGGCACTTGTGTTCGTCGTCCATTTAAGTCATGCAATACCCAATTTGGTATATGGGAAACTAGCGAAACAGTTTCCATATACATGGGAAACTAGCATAGCGTAGTATGGCATGTAGTCATGCCATGCTACGCTCATGGCATGACTACATACCATGAGCGTAGCATGTAGTCAAGCTTTACGTGATGCATTGCATGATTATCATATTTAGACTTACAATTTACCTTCATCGTGCGTTAACGTCACATGATGCCAAATTTAGTATGTGGAGCAAGCGCAATGGCCGCAAGCGCACTATGAGCGCAGCATCTAGTCATGTTTTACATGGCACGCATGGCATAATTTTGATGTTTACACGTGTGATTTACATTCGTTGTCTATTCACTCCACGTGATACCAAATTATGTATATGGGAAGCTAGCGAAACGGGGCGTCAATCACACTTCGGAGCAGTGTCGCGTCTCGAGATAGGGATCACTTTTATACTGGAGGAATTGAAGTTGAAAATGTCGTTGCCCATTATAAGCTTATGAAACTGCAACTTATACTTCGCATTTTTTTGTTCTTTTGTACGCATGAAATCACGAACGTTTTTCAAATCAGTTGCATACGAGGTGAAAAACTCCCCTCGATCTACACATGAGCTGTTACCAGGTCTTTTAAATTGAATTCATTTTTCAGAGTATTGTTTTTAATCTTGAAGTTTAAGAGTTTGACCATATCAGGTCGAATGCGATGAGGTTTGCGTTGCCCGCTCCGATGGGCTCGCTCTACTTCACCTGGATAATTCTCAACGTTTCACGGACGAATTCATGAGTAATTTTCTCTGTGTCACTATTTTTCAGCAGCTTGCATACGAACAACCTTTAAAATGCGATTATTGCACCTCATTCGATTATTCAGGTCATCCACAACGAGGCTAGCTCGATGGGCCTGTTTTTGTTCGGTGTTTTTCAAGTGCTTCGAGATTCTTTTAGTACAAAGCCGACATCCTTGACTTTTTCACTAAAGTTGTCAACGCTCTCAAGACACTCATCGATTTTGCAGAGCCACCTTTTCACGTCTGTTACAGTAGCATGAATGTCTTTTAGCGTGCTCTTCACTTCCTTTTGAAAACGTTCACTAGAAGCAGTGGATTCATTAACCAGTGCCATCTCTTGGTCAACCTTGTCGGGACCTACGTTAAGCTCAACATCAACCGCGTAAATGAGCAAATGAGCAAGCGAACAAAACACAAGCCCTAGGCGTCCATCCAGGAAGTCACGGCGGTTAAGTGAACACGAAATGAGCCAGAAAAGCTTGCATGTCTTCGTAAGCTTCCAGGGCTGAGTGAAACAGCCGATACGGGCAAGGTAATTGCACAAATGGATACCCATATTTAGTGAAACATAGACAGTGGATAATCGGGAATATGCAGTCACTTAAAAGTCAAACAAAGGTAGGCAAGTTGCTACACACTCACCTAGAAAAGGCGCGTTATTAGCTTGAGGCTTTGGGCTGCAAATACCCTGTCGGTCGGAGTGAGCAGTCTTCAATACGGTGAACTGAACTGAGGATACTTGAAGCGGTCAGCAGTTTAAAGTGCTCAGCAGTGGGAGCACCGGTGTGGTGCAGATAGCTTCGTAAGAAGTGGCGATTGAAAGTCACGGTGCAAAGCAAAGGGGCATGCCACGTGTCCTGTGGCAGCCCGCAGTACCAACGCAGCTGAAACAGTACCGTTAGGCCCACACAGCTCGCACGTCAGGACTGTCGGAGCCTAGAAAAAGCACGTTATTAGCTTGAGGCTTTGGGCTAAAGATTCCCATCGGTCATTGTTCTCATGCCTTTCGGCTTATTGTAAACGATGTGGTCGAGCTTTTCAGTTTCCAAGAAGAAGATTACGCAGACTTTTTTTCGGGTGAAGGATGGAGGACACCTCTGATCTGGCGGGAAAATGTGGGTTAGTGTCATTGTGTGCTCTGTGGGACGTCAAAAAAAACAAGATTTGGGTGAAGAGGGTAGTACGGGCTCGGTTTGTTCCGAGGGGATAAGCGTCATGCACGTATTGTTTCGAACCATGCTTGGAATTTGTAATGCCACAGCTTTTTGAGTTGAAAATGCGGTTTCCGACATCATTGCTTTTGGTGTATCATTGAATTTTGAAAGAAATGCCTTTTTAAGCGAATCAGAGGCTTTGCAATTCTACCTGACAAATTTCTCCAACTATTGTTTTGAGCAAGGTAATGCAGATGAAGCTGTGAATGTATTCTCGCCACGTTCAGGAGTATTGCGATCGATTTATTTCAGCTTTTTTATCAATTTTGTTTAGATTCTTCATTTCATCAATTCAATATTTCACTTTACACCCTATGATGGCCTTTTCAGTCGTACTGGTAAAATGGAACCTTTCTCATGGCGCAAGTTTTTCACCATTCTGAGGTTTATTTGTTCAATTTTAGTTCATTTATTTCGTTTTATTTCGCACATCATTTACGTACTCTCCAACATAAGTAAAATCCTTTGAATGATTCAACAACTGCAAGAAGAAACTCTACACAGTCAAATAGCGAGAGCAGATGTGATGGTGCAGACGAAGCTTTTCACAATAAGGGAAATTAATCTTCACCCTCGACAAATCTCTCAGGAAAAGCGTAATCTTAACAGGCAATGAATCAATAAAAAACACAAAAACTGAAAACGCAGGCGAGAAAAAATTGCTGACATATCCCATAACAAATGAGTGCGGGCTGCGTGACATGTTGTCTCTTGGCGGCGTGTGGCTTTTCATACGATGCTCTCTTGGCCAAATATTTGTCGGCGAAACGTAGTGCCTATGCCGCATGCTTGGGAATACTTGCAGGTGGTGTTTGTGCCTTAGTGTTCCCTCGACGATTTCACAGGCACTGATGTTTCAAAGTGGAGAACAAAGAAGTACAGCGTAACGGACAGGTGTGCGTTATAAATCACAGACATTGATTTTGGGGTGGGCCAGTAGTTAATTGCTTGCTGTCGTTTGCTCGGTGTGTTGTTACATATGCAGCAGGTGCTGTAATTAAGCTTTAGGAGAAGTGGAACGGCAATGTGAACCTATAGTCAGGGTAAATGAAGACGAAATGTAGTGTGCGCAAGCAGTTGGTTTCACTGAGCACTCTTTATTAAGGCAGCACGAGGAAAGCTAGCATTGCTGCAGCCGTTTATTTGTTTGTGTTTTTAACCCAGAAGAACTCTTAGCAACGCTGGGCGCAGATCGCGGGACAATGTTCGGGAAACGTTGCATTGGCTGAGGTCATGCTGTTAAGATTACACGCAGAATGCGAATGACCAAGTTCATTGCAGAGTGTGAAGAGCGCATGTCAGCGCAACGGACATTAGGGCACAGAAGAGAGGACACAAGGCATCGAACTTTTAAGATTCTATTTCTTTTGTAAAGCCTTCACTTTTATACTTACACACCCTTGCATCGCACTGGAATGAATCACTTGCTGTTTGAATTCGATGCGGCACAGTTTCGAATCTTTTGAGCGAACCCATGCATTGTCTGAAAATTGATAATATCTTGAGCTTAACGTCCCAAAACCACCATATGATTATGAGAGACGCCGTAGTGGAGAGCTGCGGCAATTTTGACCACCTGGGGTTATTTAACGTGCACCCAAATTTGACCACACGGGCTTACATAATTTCCGCCTCTATCGAAAATGCAGCCTCCGCAGCCGGGATTCGCTCCCGCTGCCTGCTGGTCAGCAGCCGAGTACCTTAGCCACTACACCACCGTAGCGGGGCGTCTCAAAATTGTTAAGTTAGGCTCCATGATATCAGGTTATTCTTGAATTACGGTCATTCTTGTTGGATGCGTCAGGCGCTTGAGAATAAACCCATTCTCCAGTGTCATTTTGCGCACTCTAAACTAGTTAGGCGAAGCTTTGTAAAATTATGATTTACGAGTGCTTTGAGCAAGTTTGCAAACACAAAATGTTTTAGGATTTTCACGAGAAGTCTGTGAGACTATCAGGCTGAGTGATAGAATGGCTCAGCTGCTGACCTGAAGATGGAGGGTTCAGTCGCAGCCGCGGAGGTTGCATTTTGATGAAGGCGAAGTGGTAGAGGTCCGTGTGTTGTGCCGTGTCAGCGCACGGTAAAAAACACCAGACAGTCAAAATTTCCGGAGCCCTCCACTATGGCGTCTCTTATACATATCGTAAGTTATGAAAGCAGAACATAAGATATCATTATAATGCTTTATTAATAATAATATGATATTGTCCTAACATAACTTTTAGCAATGTACAGATTCTTCCCTCTTCGCCTTTCAGGAAGGTTTCTACATATTTGTATACAATCCGTTTTTATTTTTCATTTCTATTTTATGATTATAGTTTTGTTCTTTACTCTTCCAATTTCGCACTGACTTCTCTTTGTCTGGATGTCTTCACTCCTTATGTGTTTTTATCAGTGTCTGTATTGTGTTACTTATTTGAATTTGTTATATTGATTTATTTTTCCGTGCGCCTAAACTAATACTTCATTGTTGTTCCAAGGCTTGTACATAAAATTATTATTATTATTATTATTATTATTATTATTATTATTATTATTATTATTATTATTATTATTATTATTATTATTATTATTATTATATTCTTATTACTATTATTATTAAAGTTGAACTCGCCTCGGCCAGTTACCCTCATCATGTAGAAGGTATTGTTACCGAAAATTTGTTGCATATGTCAAGGGGCTACACTAATGTATAGGCCACTGTGCCAGAGAGACACAGAAGTTCGCAGTCATTCCCTACATGCATAATATCTGAAAAAGTATCGCAGCGAGTGTACGTGAAAGTGCATTTCTCCGCCTCACAAACGTAGGCGTATTAACTGGGGGGGGGAGGCAAAGGGGGGTGCAAGTCCTCCACTGAGAAAAGTGGGGGGGGGGGCTGAGCCCTCCCCCACTTTTGACAGTGGTTTCTGGTCGCTGCACGCTGCGGACAACAACTAAGGCGAAATTTTCCTTCACCACTGTAATCACTCAATTATGTTCTTGTGAGGAAATGAAAATATTACAAGGGAATGTTACAACATTTCAGCAGTGACGATTTTTCTTGAAGGCTCTTTCCGATGCTTTCCACCCTGTGCTGTAGGTCTGTACAGCAGGCTAGCGCTGAAAAGGGGCTCTATAATAATACACCACTTGCTCATGTTTTTATTCTGCTGCGACTGGCTGATGCAGTTATGAATTGGAACGAACAAACGCTTTATGAACCGTTCAAAGCATTTGCTGCTTCAGGAAAGTATTTTCTTTCATCAAATAGGATTAGCATCACCGCTCCTTTGTCGAAGCTGCTGTGAGCCGATGCTCATGACGAATCTTTCTAAATGTTCTAGTTTGTACGTACTGAAAGCGACAAGAAATGTTCCCGCTTTAGTCTCCAATAAATCTGATAAGCCTTGGTTATGACAACTAGCAGCGATGGCGGCAGCTTGCAAAGTGGCGCCAATTAAAGGAGTACACTTGAGCTCAGCGGGAAGCTAGGATTTTAACCTTGCCCCTGAACTTGACTCAACGGCCCAGGGAGAGGGTGAAAGACCACTTCAGGAACAATTCCTCATGGTAATTAGCCACTGCATGAACAATTGGCACAAAATTTCTTGTAAGTGTTAAGCCGATACAACGTTTCTCAGAAGAATGACGAAAAAGATAGCATAGCTAATGCTCGTCAACTAGCCCGAGTTTATTCTTATTATTGCCGTAGTGGCTAGCCAGAAAGTGTGCTTGGAGCAAGTAACCGATGAATATTTATGAAAGGCTCTGAAAGACCGCTCTTTTAGCTTTCGCTGTGACTGTGCTGCGCTTCCACGTAAACCTTGCGTTTTTTTTTCGTGTGCCTCAATGAAGCAATGAATAAATTTGTGTTTCTCCTTTTCTCTTATTTGTTGTAGAAACAACTGCATAAAGGTCTAAATTTTCCCGCAGATACCACGCACTGCGCGGAATCGATTTAGTGCGAAGTAGTTAGAGAGCCGCATTCTTTTGTCTTTGATCCTAGTCTAGCAAGCTGGATGCACTTGTCTGTGTAATTTGTGGTGTTCACTTTTCCGAGCTACGTCTCCACACTGTTATGTCGAGTTTCAAACATAAATATTCTTAGCTGTTTGGGTACGTGTATGAACACGACGTAAACGCCAGCATTCACGTTACAGCATAGGCGGGAGGAAGGGAGGGGTTGTGTTATTTAACGTGTCTTTAAATATATGTACTAGTGACTCGTTGGTAAAATTCACGCGGATTTGCTGCATGCTGCACGTGCTAAGCTAGTGGTCACACTACTCATCTCAATATTTTTTTTATTGAGATACAACCATCACCAATTTAAAGACATATACAACCATCGCCTTGATTTTTCGCTGTGCGTAGCGTTTCTTTATTACTATTTTCTGGTGAACGTTCGAAGGTGCCCCATGCTAGATTTTTGTTCCCGCGGCACAGTCGTAACGTGGCACGGAATAACGCTGTCTCACCGGAAAACGTAAGGCACAGCCACCAGGCGCCAGCGCAAGCGCTGCCTGCCCAAAAAATTGTAGCTGGAGATTGGGCAAACATCTGCCGCCTCGGCAAACACAAGGGGCGTGGAAAGGCACAGCCATGCGACATTTTGCGAGGCCGTTGCGCCATGAGGCACGAACCACCACAATCTCTCGCGCAAGTCGTAATCTTGCTTCCCCAAAACTTTCTTCCAGCATTTTTCTTTTCTTATGTCAGCTGCTATTTGTAGCCTTCCCTCATGGTTACACCGCGTCACCTTGCTATAAGTTGAATAACGAAACGAATCGAGATCAGCGTAATCAGGAAAGGCCATAACGCAGCCCCACGCTCACACACCAATACAGGGCTGCATTACTGAACATCTACTGTGAAGGTTTCTTTGCCTTTTCTTCCATTCTTGGTGTCTCTGTTGTCTATTGATGAGTCCTTTGAGGAAACAAATATACCCTTGCGAAACAGAAGTGCCGAATGTAAATGCTGGCATGCGTCTTTCGGGGCACCCTGTGTCGCTGTCCATATAGAGGTGACCTTAATTGACATAGAGATGTCTGTCCTCGCAGCTGGCGGGATGGAGGATGTCTTCCAGTGTCATGAATGACTGACCATGGGACGGTACTTCGTGACGAGCCACTTGAACAAATCAATGAAAAGTGGGCACTCATACAAGAGGTGGGACATTTTTTTGGCCACGCCTCAAATAGTTCAGTTCACTGAAGTCACGCTGCGGAGGCGAAGCTTGCATTCCGCAGCCACACGAAGCTGCTCCTCAATCAATCAATCAATCAATCAATCAATCAATCATTCATTCAATCAATCAATGAAGCTTTATTTTTACGAATAGATATATGCAATTACAGAGAATATTTAGACCGATAGCCTGGTGTGGCTAGTGGACGGTCCAACACAATGTGCAACATGAAAAGGTGTACAGGGCCCCGCCACGGTGGTCTAATGGCTAAGGTACTCGGCTGCTGACCGGGAGGTTGCGGGATCGAATCCCGCCTGCAGCGGCTGCATTTTCGATGGAGGCAGAAATGTTGTAGGCCCGTGTGCCCAGATTTCGGTGCACGTTGAAGAACCCCAAGTGGTCAAAATTTCCGGAGCCCTCCACTACCGCGTCTCTAATAATCATATGGCAGTTTTGCGACGTCAAACCCCACATATAAATCAATCAAAAAGTTTACAGGCCAGCTTTGAGGTAACAAACAAATGCAATCATATAAATACAGATAACACAGTAATACATTTTTTTTCCTGCAGACATGCATACTTATTAGCTTGCAGCTAGCTTTCTATACAGAGGCACACTTTAAAAAAGTACAATAAAAATCGAATCAAACACACACATGCTTACATGCCTTGACTCCACAAAAAATTATTTAAATGCCACGCTAAAATTACGTGCCGTTTTAATCTCTACGAAGATCGTGTTTCATATTTTTGTTCCAATAAACTCTATCTGCCTTTCTCCCTGAAGAATAAAACATTTGGGCAGATGGAAATTACTAATCGAAGCATGTCGCGTATTGCGGTTAGGAATTGAAAAAAGATCAGCAGGCAAAGGGGAATGTCTATTAGATATGTTATTTACTGAAACGGCATTTTGTATTCACGCAACATTGGAACCGAAAGAATGCGCTGTGATTAGAAAGTATTACATACTGATTCACCTTGGCTTATGATTTTCAGTGTACGCTTTTGAAGTCGTTCAAGAGTTTTTAGATAACTGCTGTACGTCACACCCTACGATTCCAGACAGTAACCTTTGAGACAATGACACAATGAAAAGTAGAGTGTGCGAAATAAAGCTTGTGGAAAATACTGGCGAGCTTTTATTAGAGAATAGCAGCCATAGGCTGCCGTTGCGCACATACTCTGTACTTGCTCATGCCAGTTTAAATGGTCATAAAAAGTGACGCCTAAGTATTTGAAACAAGGGACTTGTTGAATAGGAGCGTTGTTTATTGATAGGTTGAGAGATTCGGCGTCAATATGTTTGTTACGAGAGTGAAACACCATTTACTTTGTTTTAGTACAGTTAACAGTCAGCTGATTCCTGGCAAACAATTCAAAAATGTTCATAAATCGGTCAATGCGTCATTTTGTAGATCTGATAAGGAGTGTGCTGTGAAAACTAAGTCAGTGTCGTCCACTTACATCAGTGCCCTTGACCTCTGTAGGGATCGTCGGACATCATTGATATAAAAAGAGAACAATATAGGGCCCAAAACTGAACTTTGTGGCACCCCGCATTTAATATAACAGTAAGATGACTTGATGTCTCGAATGAGTACCTTTTGTTTGCGTGCCGATAAATACCTAGAAAAAAATGAACCGAGTTACCTTTAATCCTATATGAATGCATTTGTTCCAGTAAAATGGAAGGACTAATGACATCAAGTGCCTTTCGTATGTCTAAAAATACTGCTATTGCTATGTTGTTTTCATGTAGTGTGGAATTAGTATATTGCGTAAGCATCGAAACAGCAGTTGAAGTAGACCTGTCAGCAACAAAGCCGTGTTGTTGGGGACAAAGTACATTGTGATCACCCAGGAAGCGCCTTAATTGCAACGAAATTAGTTTTTCAAGCGTAGTGTTGATACTACTCAGAACAGATATTGGTTTGTAGCTGTCTGGAAGATTCCGATCACCAGATTTGTACACTGGTGTTACTTCTGTGGTCTTAAGTATACTAGAATAAGTTTTAGAGGAAAATGCACAATTAAATATGTGGCATAAAGGACCACACAAAACATCAATATTCTCCTTTAAAATCCTTCATGATATGGCGTCACGGCCAGCTGCCTTGTTCCTTTGTAACTTAAAATAACTTGTCGGATGTCATCCTCAGTCACGTCACATAGATCGAAAATATTGGTAACAGCACAGGGTGCATTCATATTCGGCATATGAGCAGGGAACTTGCTCGCAAGGCTGAGACCAATATTAGTAAAGTAGTCAATAAAATTGTCGGCCATTTCGCGAGTTGGTTTATCAAGTATAATGCGTTTATTGCTACCCATGCCACTGATGTCTTTAACAATCTGCCATATCTTCGTGTTACTATTATTATTTTTTCACTGGGTTGGTATAGTATATAGCACTAGTTCGATTTTCTTATCAGTGTTACTAACTTATTTCTGTGAAGCTTAAAATTTTGATGGTAGTATTCATTGCTCCTGTTATTTTCCATTTGTCGTAGTAAAAATCTTTCAGCTTCGAAACCTCAAGTATATTTCTATTCATCCATGGACATATGGCATGGTCGTAGTTTCTGCGCGAACAGCTACGCATTATTCATTCAATAGCATCCACAGTGCATTGTACTATGTTATTACACTCGACGTCCACGTCGTCATCATACAGGGCATCAAAATTCGTACTTTGTAGTAGTTTTTGCACAGAAGCATGTTCGACACGTGTTGTTCGCTTAACGGCAGGTATGTCAAGAGCACAAATGTGTTTCTGGGGTAAAAATAGAAAGGTGAGATTGTGATACGCAACAGCAACAGCGTATGCCTGCTGATACATCTAAGTCAGCGTTACATAACACGTGATCAGTAATCAACTCCGAGTGGTCTGTTTTGCGAGTAGGTGATGAAATAACATTTCTCAGATTACCTGATTGTAGCAAGAACACGTAATCAACACATGTATCTCCAGACAAGTCTATTGTAAAATCACCGCAGACAATAAGAGGTGCTTTAGAGGCCACATTTGGAATCATGGTACTTTCCACCCCAGTAATGAAGTCAGCCACAGAGGAATTCGGTGGACGATATATTACGCTGATGAAAACACCACTTTGAACATTTATAAAAAGAGTCTCTACCGATGAACTGCAGCATGAGTTATTGATAAGCTGAACGAAACTAAAACAGTCTTTGATATATACCGCCACTGCCCCCTCCTCGTGTAGCACTGTTATTAGGGTGCGAAAGCATGACTGTAGCCGGGTAGGTGAACTGATTCGCTTTCTCGAAGCCAAGTTTCAGTTATAGCGATGACACTATATTTAAACGAGTGTTCTGATAAGTACGAAAGCAGATGATCGAAGTTCTTCTTTATGCTGCGCATATTATAACGTAATACTGCGAAATGATCCGGCTCCAGCCATATGTTTTCAACCTCAGAAAAACTTAAAGCAATTTAAAATAATAGGAAACTCCAGGTTTACATAAACAAGCAGGCAATCCTTAAAGAACTTTGGAAAAATCCTCGGCTCGTGTGACGTGAAGCACACGTGAATTATTCGCCTTCCGCATCAAAATCTTTCACCAGTTACCCAGGTGTACTTCCAGTTTTTTCCCCCGCTTTGTCTTTAGAGCAGCTGTTAGCAATTCCTTGTTTGCCGGACACAAGTGCTCATTTATGTATACTGGAGATGCGATGCCTTAAAACCTAAAGCTCTCGTGTTAAGTCACTACTTCTTAGCAGTTCTAAGAACATTATCTTTCACAGCTCTCGAAAGAAACCTAACTATGATGTTAGGTGTTCACGCGTTCCTCGATGGCACTCGGTGCACAACGTCTATATCTGTTTCTTTGACTTCAACTTTCAGGCAACTGGCAAGCCGTTGCATTGTGGAAAGCAAGTTTTTTTTCCTCCATCACAGGAACTCCCTTTATTTCTAGGTTATTCTGTCTACTGTATTGTTGCTGAGCAGTGAGTTCCTGTTTTATTTCATTAATATTCTTTGCAAGGCGACTGTTTTCGCTTTAATCGCGTGGTTTTCTGCTCGTACCGCAGCAAGCTCTTTCTTTGTTTCGCCAAGTTCCACCTTGAATTTCTCAAAATGCTCATTCATGAAGTTGATTGACTGTCTAAGACATTGTAGTTCGCCTTCAATAACCTTTGTGATGTCTTCTTTAGCTTTCTTTACTGCATGTAACCACGCGAGCAGAGAGCCGGCATCGAGTGCTCGGTATTAAAGCTTCAAGTGGCACAGTGTGTCTAGGTCCACCATGAGTTACACATGCCACGCGCGAGCTTTCGCCGGAGCGTCAACCACACGAATGCCACGAGGCATTTTGGGACACGTACAGATCGTGTGGTTGCCGTGCTGGTCAATGAGTCACCACTATGCCGTTTGGCGCTTTCATATTACCAGTGCGTAGTAGACGACATATGCTACCATGGCCTCGTATATGGTGCAGCTGAAGGCAGCGAGGCAGTTGTGGCGGGTGAGCAACCTGCTCAAGGCTGATTCCACACGACGCGTCGTATGGCGTATGCGCCGTCTCGCCGAAAGCCATCGCAGACGATTGTCAATCATCAAGCCAATGTAACCGATGTTGCTACGCCAAACTTCGGGCACACAAAACATCTGAAGTTACTGGGGACGTCTTCTGGTCTTCGCATGAATAGAAATGACAAGACCTGGTCTTGGTCTTCTGTGCCGAGATCGTGAGGCCGTTGTTTCTCACGAAGGTGGCGAAATGCTGAAAGGGCCTCCTATATACAACTGTTCACCACTGAACATTTCGTATTTGCCCACACACGTTAAGTGCGACGTCATAAGCCTGCATAACTGCGCATGCAGTGAAAACAGCCATTTTTATTTTTCGTGATTGGCGCGAGTACCAAGTTTACAAAAATGGGCTGGTGATGCTGCCCTGCGGGACGCAGTACCTGACGGAACGTGGCGCACTTGTCACCTCGCCCACGCCCACGCTTAATGTGCAGCTGGTGAAAAAGACCTGAACGTAGTTCTAGATTTTGCACTATACACCTGGCGTGCACACAGCAGTGATGATGGGCGCATGGGGGTGCGACTGAATGGCCATTTTTTTATCGTGTAGAGCTCGCTCGAGGCTCTTCAACATCGTGGTAATGGAGTCGGCTCTTCTGCGATGAGGTCTGAATCCACACTGGTGTGATGGTAAAGCGTTGTAAGCATCCTCGATCCGCTGCAGCTGATAAAGGTCCTTCTCCTCTATTCTTTCGGCTGCCGTAGAAGTGAGGGAGGTGGGTTTCTTTCAATCGAACGACATTGCTGGTTTGCCTTGCTTGAGGACAGAGATCACAGACGCAAAGCGCCACTAATGCGGGAGAACAGCACTGTAGAAAAGTCAGCTGGACGCATCCAGCAGGACAGGGCGCTGGGAGGCGTCCAGGTTTATGGAGTATTCGTGAGGTGCGCACAAGAAGGCTCCCTATCAAGGTTTCTCAACAGTCTAATTGTACCACATTAGGCGTTGGAATCGTGCTTTCTGATGGGAGCCTGTTCGAATTACACGAGACAAAATCCTCGAAGAGAGAAGGAATTTAAGCTGCGGTGGTGGGTTCTACGAGAAGGCGGGGAGTGCGCAGGTTGTTAAAACACTCCCTGCACTAGATGAAGAAGGGGTGCTAAAGTGTTTGATCAGGTGTGTTGGTACGACATATTGAAAAAAAAAACGCTCGAAAACCAAGCGACCAAACAATTAAAGACCCGTACGGAGCGCTGACTTACTAAAAAATGTTATTCTTCAGACCACGCATATCAACGTACGCAGTGCAACAAAGAAAAGAGAAATAAAAGTGATAGTCGAAGATAAACAAAAAATGAAAATCGTAGGAGCATTCTCATGGAGCGTGCAATCATCCAGATAAAAAGACAATTCCTTTTTCTGCGAGGGAACCGATGATCTACTCATGCAGGGGTGCGAAGGAGGAGGTAAGCACTTTAGCAAGCTCTCTTTCGGTATGCCTTGTGTACCAGCTATGGCTTGCACATAATAGCGCAATATTTTCAGGTTAATCATCATGCGCATGATGGTGCCGCCATGGCGACAGTGTTGTGGGTCATTCAGAGATGAGCAGATGCCCGTACAGCTGCGGTCGTGTAGCTCCTGTGCGTGATGTCGGCATGCCGCACCGAGTTGGATGAATCTCCGTCTATGCGCCAACAACACAGGAGCTTTGCACCCGCTTCAGTGGGCGCTGGCGCACAGAGGCTCAGCAGCTAGATTTTAGGGCAAGGCGTACTTGTAGGAAAAACACAGTGCGTCGTCACGCGCTCAGTACTCTCCGTGCTTCTTTAAATGTGATCAGTGATCTGTAGGCTAGCGCGCAGTTCACCAGCTAACGGAACAGCGGCTACTACACAACACTAATTACGAATGAAACCACGGCTGGTGCGGCACTCAATAAGCATGATCGATTGGTTATTAGACCCAGCGGTGGTGGCGTAAAAAATTCTTTAGTGCGACGGATCAAATACGAGGAGACATTCTACTCCAGTGGTGTTAGCTTGACGTATCCTCTCGTAAGATCAGTGCTGTCACAACAGCGCCAGAAAGATTACAGTCGAGGCTGCAGTACGATGAATGAAGGTGGGTTCCCCGAAATTCACTACGAGAAGACGTATCGAGCTGATCGCGCGGCAAAGGTCACGACCACGTGCATCCGCGGTACTGCATCCCAGCTGACGTGATATACGTTGAAGTCTGCACACAGTATTTGATCTCGTGGGATCACGGTGGCATAACAGCGCCCAAATAAACACTGGCGAGTAAATTGTTGAAACCGTCAACGCGCATACTGACAATGGCACACTGCAGAATCTTGGTGTGGGGACAAGCGTATGAGTGAGCATGGCACGAATGTGCAACCCGGCGCATGGCTTGAAAGTGGTTGGGTGGTGTCACACCGTGGGTCGCTGCTGCACTCAGTCTGCGCAGAATGCGCGGAACTGCTGTATAAATTACAGCCGGGCAGAAAAACATCTTCTGAGAAAGCGCACGGCTCCTGCAAGGCAAGGCCATCGTAATGGCACACGAGAGAAACCTCAGCGTGCTCTGCTAGGCGGCGACGCAGTGACTGGCAGTTTCACTGCAATATGCGCAGCGTAGACTCGTGTTGCTCATGGGTCATCACTGGCTACCGCGAGCACTTTAGCGGCCCAGGCTTTCGTATGCTGTCGTCTACTCATATTTATTGGTGCAACGCTGGCAAAATATATAACATAGCCATCTGTAGCATAATGATTGTGCGCCAAAAACAAGTCACTTCTTTTTGTGCTTAGGCACTTTGATAGTGATAATAAGAGTGGAGCACTTTACAGTTCCAGCCCGCCGCATGCTGTCGTAGCTTGGCGTAACATAAGCAAAACCACATATGAAAATTGAGGAAAGTAATCAGAAAGCAAGAAATAGAAAGAGAGGAAAACAAAACTAAACTAATGGAGAAAAAGAAAAAAAAAGATAAGACGGAAAAATAGGACACGAAAAAAAAATAGTAGGTCCCACGTATAGTGGACGAGAGAAATAAGCGAAAGGACAGGGAGGTTAGCCAGTTCTTAGACCGGCTTGCAATCTGAGCTGGGGAAAGGGTGAAGGCATGAAAGATGATAAAAAATAGATTTTACGAAGAGGGAGTGAAAGGAAATACTGTTACACAACATCAGCAACGAAAGAGCATCATAGACGACGAAGATGATGAAAGCGACCATGCTCGTGCGGTTGTTGCTGTTTGGCTTCCATCTTGGCGCAGCTGCCTCTGACTCTCCCTGCATAATTTGTAAATATATTTATTTCAATAATTCTGTCACCCCCATGACATTTGGGGGAGGTGCGGGGTACAGCACAATATAACGGAGCTCCGCAGTGGCCGACGTTTGGATTTTTCCACCATGGCGAACCAGGAACCAGCTCCCGCTGAGGTGACTACAACAACAACTGTTGTCCTTCCGCAGCTAAGAGATCCTGGCACGTTCTGTGGCACGGATGATGTCGACATCGAAGAATGGTTGCCGTTGTACGAACATACAAGTAAGAATTACCGCTGGGATGAAACTCTTATGTTAGCCAATATCCTGTTCTACTTGAAAGGAACAGCAAAAGTGTGGTTCGAGAACCACGAAGATGAAATTCGAAGCTGGGATGCGTGCAAAGAAATGATGCGCGCCCTTTTCGGCAAGTCTGTGCGTAGAAAGGCAGCGGCCAAGAAGGAGTTGGGATCTCGTGCGCAAATGTCATCAGAGTCCTACGTGACTTACATACAGGGCGTGCTTGCCCTTTGCCGAAAAGCAGACAACAGTATGGAAAAAACCGAAAAAGCAGCTCACATATTAAAAGGCATTGCAGATGATGCATTCAACCTTCTCATATGCAAGGACTGCAACACGGTCGATGCCATCATCAAAGAGTGCCAGTGTTTTGAGGCCACGAAAAGTCGACGTATCACCCATAATTTCACTCGACTCCCAAACACAGCAACAACCTGGTCGTGCGAAGACGGGCCTGCATTACAGACGCCGTTAACTGCAGAGCACGTGACCAAGATTATCAGACGTGAACTTCAAGCTCTGTCTCCTGCGTCCACGTGCTCCCATGCCTGTGACTCTAGCCCTCAGATGGTGCCACTGGTACATGCCATTGTGTGACAAGAGCTTTCCAATGCTGGACTGGCCTCCGAGTGCACTACAGCTCCCTCTCAGCCAATCGACCGTCGTCGACCCCCGGTTTCGTTAGCCCAAAGCCAATACCTTCCGGAGCATCCTCGCAATCCAGCCGAGTGAAGGACTGCTGACGATCGCCCGATTTGTTTCAACTGCCACTGTATCGAACACGTGGCCAGCCATTGTAACACTCGGTGGTATTGGCATCAGGCATCTTATGGGTACACCCATCGGTCAGAGAGGGCTCATGGACGCTTTCAAACTTACCGGGAGTCACCTCAAGCCACCAGTGAAGACGTTCCTTCTATGTCGTCATATCGTCGTCGCTCTCCATCTCCGCATTCTTACCAGTCCCGTTCACCGCTTTCCCATCGCCCATCGTCTCGCTCGCCCCAATTTCGCCGACCAACGTCGCCGACTGACCAGCTGCCGCGGGAAAGCTAGATGATGCAGCTCCCGGAGGTGATGCTACATCGACCACTTGCCCGCCGAATCCTCTGACCATGCTGCCGACTCGACGCAACCTTATTGACGTTGAAGTAGATGACACACCCGTTGTTGCTCTTGGGGACACAGGGGCTCACATATCAATGATGAATTCAGAACTTCGTTGCCACCTTAGGAAAGTTTTAACGCCACCCACAGTGCCACTCATCCAGGTCGCCGACGGCGGCACGTTTCCAGTGCTTGGAATGTGCTCCGCGCGTATAAGTGAGGCTGATCGCTCCATGACAGTGCTATTTGCTGTGCTCGAGAAATGTTCCCATAAACTTATCCTCAGCATTAACTTTTTATCCGCCCACTCTGCTCTTATTGATTGTGCAACCTGCACGCTTCAACTTGATTTACCGTGTTACCATGGCGACCGAACACCAGCTCAACCCCGTCTGTGTTCTGCAGATCACGTTCGCCTAGCACCTCAAGTCGTTACTTACGTGAACCTGAGATCTGTCCCTCCTGTTCCCGATGGTGACTACATGTTGACACCTATTGCTAACGTTCTGCTGGCCAAAAGTGTTGCCGTGCCTCACACACTTTTGACAGTCACGGGAAATACAGCAACTCTTCTGATCCTAAACTTCAGCTGGTGCGCTCAAGTTATTCCAGATGATATGACTTTGGCAAATGTTTTTTCAATAGATGCTGCCATTTCAGCGTTCGTTGCCCAATCTTCTTCGTCCTCTGCTCCCTTCTCATTCTCGAAGAGCGCAGCGGATGCCACCATCGACAAGATGATCGCTCCGGACCTTCTTCCAGCACAGACATCTTACATCCGGCAACTGCTGAAACCATACCGCGACATCTTTAATTTTGATGACCACCCTTTAGGTCAGGCATTCTTTGTAACTCAATGGAATAACACTGGAGACGCCAGCCCCATCCGACGACGTCCTTATCGCGTTCTAATGCTGAGCGACAAGTTATCCTGCACGAAATTGAAGAAATGCTCACAAAAGACGTCATCGAACCTTCCTGCAGTCCATGGGCATCGCCGGTCATGCTAGTCAAGAAAAAGGATGGCAGCTGGCGCTTCTGCGTAGACTACCACGTAAGGACGTGTATTCACTGCCGCTCATTGACGATGCTCTCGACTGCCTACATGGGTCTGCCTACTTTTCATCTATCGACTTGCAATCAGGATACTGGCAGATTTCTGTCGATCATCGAGACCGTGAGAAAACCGCATTCATCACACCGGATGGACTTTTCCAGTTCAAGGTTATGCCATACAGATTGTGTAAGGCGCCAGCTACGTTTAAAAGAACGCTGGACTCTTTCTTGTGTGCATACAAACGCACCACGTGCCTGTGATATCTCGATGACGTTATCGTATTTTCACCTACATTCTAAAGCCACCTTCGCCGCCTAACGGCTGTTCTTGAGATTTTTAGGACAGCAGGACTTCAGCTCAACTCTTCCAAATGTCTCTTTGGCCGTCGGGGAATCACTGTGCTGGGCAACATTGTCAGTGCTCGAGGCGTGCAACCTGATCTTGACAAAATTTGAGTTGTCAAAGATTTTCCAATACCACTTTCAGCAAAAGATTTACGGAGTTTTATTTGCCTTTCTTCTTACATTTAACGTTTCGTGAAGACTTTTGCTGACATTACCCGACCACTTACGAAGCTATTGAAGAGAGGCATGCCTTTTTATTGGGGTACTGACCAAGCAGCTGCCTTCAGCACCCTTACAACATTACTTCCCCACCCATATTGGTTCATTTCGACCGGTCAGCCCATACTGAAGTTCGTACCGATGCCAACGGACATGGAATTTGTGCTGTTTTCGCCCAGTGGCAACGAGGACAGGATTGCGTCATTGCTTACGCCAGTCGCCACCTTTCTCCTTCGGAGAGCAGGTTGTTCATTACAGAGCGTGAGTGCCTCACATTAGCCTGGTCAGTCAGAAAACTTCAGTTGTACTTGTTTGGCCGCACCTTTTCGGTAATTACGGATTACCATCCCTTGTGCTGGCTGTCGTCCCTTAAGATCCAACTGGACAACTTGGCCGTTGGGCCTTGAAACTACAAGAATACAGCTTCGACGTTGCATACAAATCTGGCCTAATGCACCAGTATGCCGACTGTCTATCCCGTCACCCCGTGGACCGACCTGACCTTTCAGCACATGATTCTGACCCTCGTGTCTTCGCTATGTCGGCTTTCACCGACATACACAAGGAACAGCTCAGCGTGTCCACTTGCAGTCTATCATGCAGAGTCTATGTTTGCCTCACGTATACCCGTCGCTACCCTTGTTCGTTCTACGCGATGGCGTTCTTTACCGACGCAACAACAGTACCGAGGGACCAGAGCTACTACTCGTAGTTTCTGCGACAGTCCGTTCCGCTGTACTTGAACAGCTTCACGACGCCCCAACCGCGGGACATCTCGGGGTCACGCTCACGTACAATCGCGTGCGGCGTAGATTCTTCTGGCCAGGCATTTACCGTTCTGTGCACCGATACGCTGCTGCAGGTGAGTCCTGCCAGCGCT
Source organism: Rhipicephalus microplus (assembly GCF_013339725.1). NCBI lineage: Eukaryota > Metazoa > Arthropoda > Arachnida > Ixodida > Ixodidae > Rhipicephalus > Rhipicephalus microplus. Next base: position 151,504,336 of record NC_051169.1, read on the forward strand.
CGAAACATTTCACCTTGCCACCAGCTGGTCCACTCCAACCAATAGACATAGTCACCGCTTCCTTCTACCACGTCAGTCTTGATCATGTTGGACCATTTCCTTTTTCTCTCACTGGAAACAAGTGGATAGCCGTAGCCACTGATTACGCCACAAGATACGCTATCAAACGAGCGCTACCGACAAGCTGTGCCACTGACGTCACGGACTTCTTGCGTCAGGACATAATTCTTCACCATGGTGATCCTCGACAGCTGCTGACTGATCGTGGTCGCTCATTTCTTTCAAAAGTAGTAAGTGACATCCTTAGCTCGTGTTCGACGCGTCACAAGCTCTCTACGGCCTATCGCCCACAAACAAATGGTCTTACCGAGCGCCTAAATAGAACATTGACCACAATGCTCTCTATGTACGTTTCCAAAGATCACCTTGATTGGCATAGTACTTTGCCTTATGTGACATTCGCGTACAAATCGTCACGCTACGACACCGCTGGCTTCTCCCCCTTCTATTTATTGTTTGCCCGTCATCCAGCGTTACCCTTCGAAACTCTTCTCTCATCAACTACGCAAACGGTTACAGAGTACGCCTAGGATGCTAGTGCTCGGGCTCAAGTGGCCCGCCAAATCACACGGGAACGTCTTTTTGGCTCGCACCTCCCTCAGAAGGCCTGCTACGATAGCCATCACACAGTAGGTTCCTACTCTCTAGATTCATTGGTCCTCCTCTGGACACCATGCCGCCACGTTGGCCTGTCTTCGAAGCTCCTGTCTTGCTACTCAGGGCCTTACAGGGTTTTACGGCGGCTTACCGAGGTCATATACTAGATTGCTCCGTTGGACAGTCAGTCGTCGTCGTCCGCACCCGCTACTGACGTCATCCACGTGACCCGCTTCAAACCCTACATATCCGCATATGATCCTATTCTCCTTTAGGCGCTGAGACGGCGCTGCCAGTGGCGGGGGGTTATATGTTACACGACATCGGCAACGAAAGAGCATCATAGACGAAGAAGACGATGAATGCGACCGTGCCCGTGTTGTTGTTGATGTTGGGCCTCCATCTTGGCTGGCCCCGCAGCGTGGGTCTAGTGGCTAAGGTACTCGGCTTCTGACCCGTAGGTAGCGGGTTCAAATCCCGGCTGCGGCGGCTGCATTTCTGATGGAGGCGGAAATGTTGTAGGCCCATGTGCTTAGATTTGGGCGCACGTTGAAGAACCCCAGGTGGTCGAAATTTCTGGAGCCCTCCACTATGGCGTCTCTCATAATCATATGGTGGTTTTGAGACGTTGAACCCCACATATCAATCAATCAATCCATCTTGGCTGCAGCTACTTCTGACCCTCCCTGCATATTTTGCAAATATATATATTTCATTCATTCTCTCACCCCCGTGACAATACAATACATTGGAAAAGAATACAAGCAAAATCAAAGCCAATACGACACTAAAGTCTGTCTGTAAAATCAGTTGTCCACAAAAAAATGTAACAAAGCTTTCAAAGCCTTCTGGCCTGAGGATGGTCTCGACCAATGTACCGAAGATGTTTGTTCCGAAAAAGGAACAAACATCTATGACTTTATACTAACATACGTAGTCTTCTTCCCAAGCGCGTGCCCCTGTCTAATCTAGTACAATCATCCGGCTGTAGTGTACTGATACTAACAGAAACATGGCTCACTGACGACATTCAGATACAGAGGTACTAGCCTGACTTGTCAAACATTACGTCTTTCGTCACGATCGTAAAAATTCACGTGGCGGAGGCAGTACTCATCGCCACTAAAAAAGAACTATCATGCTTCTCTAGTTCAACACATCTTCAGAACTTTAATCATTATGGGTAATATGCCGTGCCCCTCCCGAAGTGATAATGCTTGGCGTATGCTATAGGCCCCCTCCAATTGACCCAGACTATCCCCGCAAACTTAACGAAATCTTATCCCAGATAACTAATAAACACCCTAAAGCACGTATTCTGCTTTATGGGGATTTTAACTTTCCCTCCATTAATTGGCTCAATCAGGTTTCACCAACCTCAGGAAGTACTGAAACAAGAGAATTCCTCGATGTTTGCCTCAACTTTAACCTCATCCAACAGGTAACTGAACCAACGCGCGTCACTAGTGAATCCTCAAACATTTTAGACCTGGTACTAACAATTAGCCCCGAAAGCTTAAAATCTATTGCATACTTACGTGAAATCAGTGATCACAATATCATTCATACCATATTTAACTTCACCCCAAATATACGCCCCATTTTCCGCAAAACGATTCACTTGTATGATAAGGGTAATTATGAATTAATTAATCGTGAAATACGAGATTTCCTATCATACTTCAAACTCAATCTCGGTTCCTGTTCTCACAATGACAGCTGGCTAATGCTTGAGGACAAGATAACTGACTTGACTAATAAATTCATCCCCACAGTGACCTTTACTGGCTATAAAAATAAACCATGGTTTTCCAAAAGTTTGGAAACACTTGAAAATAAAAAAAGCGCCTCTTCCGAGCTGCGAAGTTTAATGGTAATGCATGCGCATGGGGCAAGCACTATGCTGCGGAAGATGCTTATAATGCTGAAATTAGAAAAGCGAAACAGATATTCTATCACAATGATTCATCTAAAATTTTGAAATATAACCCTAGAAAATTCTCGGAAATTATAAACCCGCAACTAGCACGAGACATCACGCTTACAAACGATGAAAATGATGTCGTAAGCGACACTGTTTGTGCCAATATCTTTCACAGCGCGTTCTCACCAGTGTTCACTGAAGAAGCCAACGTACCGTTTCCTACGCCACCTACTACGACATTACCAATGATGGCACCTGTTGTGTTATCCGTTACTGGCATTTCATCACTCATTGACAAATTAAAACTTTTATCATCAGCTGGCGTAGACAATATTAACTCTAAATTGTTAAAAAATACTAAGGAAATTATTGAAGTGTACTTTTCGATGATGTTCTCATTGTCACTCGAAACAGGAATTTCGCCGGGCGACTGGAAGAAGGAAAAGGTCATTCCAGTCCACAAATCAGGTAACAGACAGATCCCCCTAAATTATCGACCCCTCTCTCTAACAAGCGTCCCTTGCGAAATCATGGTACATGTCATATATTCACACATCATGAACTTTCTTAACACCAACAATTTTTTTTCATTCTTCCCAGCACGGATTTTGTAAATCATTATCCTGTGAAACGCAACTTGCTATATTTATTCATGATATACACTCTTCTCTCGACCGTCACTTCCAGACCGAAGCAATCTTTCTCGACTTCGCAAAAGCCTTTGATAAGGTACCTCACAAACGTCTATAGTTAAAACTTTCCAAGCTGAACCTGCACCCCAACATTTTTGCATTATCACACAATTTCTTACGAACCGCTCTCAGTTTCTCTCCATTAAAAATACCAGTTCTAGCTCCTTCCCAGTAACGTATGGCGCCCCCCAAGAATCTCTACTCGCATTCCTCTTGTTCCTAATATATATTAATAATCTTCCTGTTCATGTATGTTCCCATATTCGTTTATTTGCCGACGACTGTGTCATCTATCGCACAGTTATTAACATTTCTGATCAACCTACACTCCAACAGGATCTGGATCACGTGCAACTGTGGTGTGATCTTTGGTTGATGAAGCTTAACCCCACTAAATGCAAACTCGTTTCATTTCAACGCCAGCGAAATCCTTTATTATTCTCATACCTAATCTCTAATTCCGCTATCGCACAAGTTCAGTCATATAAATACCTAGGCGTCACCTTAACATCTGACCTTTCGTGGAACACACACATCAACAACATCCTATCATCCGCGAACAGATCACTCGGTTTCCTAAAGCGTCATTTGCGTCACGCACCACTAGACATAAAACTTCTGGCTTACAGATTGCTCATCAGACCTAAACTCTAATATGCAGCGCCCATCTGGAGCCCGCACCAGATATACCTAATAAACGAAATAGAATCTGTACAAAATCTTGCCACTAGGTTCATTCACTCTTCATATTCATACGTCATAAGCATATCATCCTTGAAACGTGACACTGATATTGCTAATCTTTCTGTGCGTCGCTGCATCGCCAGCTTCTGTTTGTTTCACAAGTTCTTTCACAGTTCCCTCAATCAAGCACTTTACATCATTCAACCAACGCGCATATCTCACCGCACAACCCATCCTTATTCAATCGCACGCGCACGCGCTCGCACTACTACTTTTGCTGCCTCAGTTTTATTTCGCACAGCAGTGGACTTGAATGGCCTTCCCCGTGACATTGCAGCCATCACGTGTTCATCAACGTTTGCGCAAAACATAAATACTTATTGTTTGTCAGAAGATTACTTTCTGTAACCTCCATTTGTTAACCCACCCCTTATGTATTACCCCCTCACCGGGGTCTTTAAGGTAATAAAGTGAAGTGAAGGAGGCATATCACCTAGTCTATTCAGAGCTTCGGCAAGCTCTTGACTTGGCGCGTTGAAATGGGTACACTCACGTAGAATATGGGCGATGGTTTTGTCACAGCTGCAGTAATTGCACGAAGTGGAGCTGGCCATTCTAATAAAAAATTGAGCATGCGTTCGGGAAGGCCACGCCAAGCCACAGGCGGTACACATGAGTCTCCTCAGCTCGAGATATTCTTGAGGGAAGATGAAGCTTGAGATCGAGTTCTAATGTATGCAGGTGAGCGTCTGTGAATTCCGTCAAGTTGCACTGTACCAGTGTAAGGGTACATGCTAGTGAACGAAGTCTTGTAGCTACGTCAGTTCTTAAGAATGTGATGGCTTAGTGTTGCATACAGCCATGTGGAGACCTAGCAGCTTCATATGTTCGGTCGTTGTCATATGTACCGCAATGACCTGTTACACACTGATACGCTATGCTGAGCTGTCTTTCAATTGCTTGCTGGTGAAGAAGCCCTAATTCAGCTAATAACTGATCATTAATTCAATGCCAGAAGGCTGGCATCAGATATTGAAAAGCTGCCTTTGAGTTCAAGAACATGGACCAAAGGTTCTTCAACTTTAAACTCCAAAGCTGCACGTATGGCAGCAAGTTCTTCAGCTGTCCATGACGTCAAAACAGTTGTCTTGGCTTCAATAGACGTGGAATTCGCAGGAATAGCCACTCCTTTGCTGAGCTTACTGAAGAAACAGAGCTATCCGTGTAAATGTGAAGGTGTTCGTCGTGCTTCCCGCACAGGAACAGTAATGTGGCCTGTTTCAGGGCAAGTGCGATGACGACACGTAAGGTGGGAATCTATTATATGCAAAGCATGAATGAGGAACGGAGAATTTTTACAGTAATATGAATACAACGCTACGAGGCAGACGTTAACTATGCCGTACTTGAATTAGGTGTCATAATTATTATGGTTGCGCCCGGCATTCGTGCTCAGTCGTCCATTCATGGCACGTCATACAACATTTAGTATATGTGAAGATAGCGAAAAAGCCGCCAGCGCGCTGTGAGCGTAGCAAATAGTCATGTTTTACGTGACACGCATGTCATGATTATAAAGTTTGAACGGGTCATTTATTTTTGTTGTCGATTCACGTCGCGTAAAGCCAAATTTGGTATATTTAAACTAGCGTAACGGCCGTGAGCGCATCATGAGCCTGGCATGTAGTCATGCACTTACATGACACGAATATCATAATCATCGTGTTTGCACCAGTCATGTACCTTCGTCATCCATTCACGTCACCTAATATCAAATTCGGTATACGTGAAACTAGCGAAACGGCCGCGAACGTTCTACTAGCGCATCGTGTAGTCATGTTTTACAGGACACGTATGTCATAATTATCATATTAGGATGTGTCAATTCCTTCGTTGTCCGTTTCCGTTACGTAACACCAAACTTTGTATATGTAAAGGTAGTGATACAGCCCCGAGTGCATGTGCGTGACATGTAGGCATGTTCTCACATGACGCAATTTTGCATGATTATTGTGTTTGCACCAGTGATATAGCTTCCTCATCCATTGACATCGCATAACCCCAAACTTCGTATATCTTAAGCTAGTGAAACAGGCGCGAGCGCACGTAAGCGTAGCATGCAGCCATGGTTTACACGACACGCATGCAATTATTATTATGTTTGGCGGTGTCATTTACCTTCGTCGTTCATTCACCTCCCATATTACAAAATTTTCTATATGTGAAGCTAGCAAAACGGCCGCGAGCACATCATGAGCATGATATGTAGTCACGTTCTTACGTGACTCGATTGCATAATTATCGTGTTTGCACTAGTTATATACCTTTGTCATCTATTCACGTCACGTTTGCCGAATGGCGTATGTCTGAAGCTAAGGAAACGATGGGGAGCACACTATAAGCGTATTACGTGTAGTCATGGTTTCCATGACGTGCACATCATGATTTGCTTGTTCGGACCTGCCAGGCATGTTCGCCATGCAGCCATGTCATACCATACCAGTTTTGCAATTTGGCATGTGAACGGCACCACCGCTTGAGCAGCAAGACCAAGACATGCAAATCATGACATTCCTGACATACATATTATGATTTTCATGTTATTTCTAGTCAGTTATGCTCGTCATACGGTCAAGTCATGCAATAAAAATTTTGATATGCGTCCCATCATCCAAACGGCCTGGAGGGCTAAAAGTCGCAGGCGGCTAGATAGATAGATAGATAGATAGATAGATAGATAGATAGATAGATAGATAGATAGATAGATAGATAGATAGATAGATAGATAGATAGATAGATAGATAGATAGATAGATAGATAGATAGATAGATAGATAGATACACTAAAGGTGAGCGAAGTTCACTAAGAAATCCTTCGCATGAGAAAAAAAGAAACCCAGCAGGATTGATTGATTGATATCTGGGGTGTAACATCCCAAAACCACCATATGATTCTTTAACGTGCACCCGAATCAGAGCACACGGGTCTGCAAAGTTTTCGCCTGCATCGAAAATGCAGCCGCCGCAGCCGGGATTCGAATCCCATTACCTGCGGGTCAGCAGCCGAGTACCTTAGCCACTTGACCACCGCGGCAGGGCAACCAAGGAGGAAAAAAAGAAAAAACCTAAGAGAAGCAAAGAAGGCTGCCCAGCTTCACACTTACTTCAGGCTTCGCACCAGTAGTGGAAAGCTGCCATTTTGATAATGGTGTCTATAAAAAACTTGGTATGATAATACATGAGTGTTTGACGATCTTCAGTGACTAGTCGTAACAGAAAAATCAGGAAATGCACGTCATGAGAATCGGGATTTACACTTCATGGTCCTGCTGCTGTTGGAATGGTTTGGTTCACATCACATATTGCAAAACTGGTATGGTATGACATGATTTTATGGCAAACAGAAGGAACAAACCCTGACGTGGAAGTCTTGACATGCATGTCATGTAAGTCGTGAATACACTCCACACTCATGGTGCGCTCACAGTCATTTCACTTGCTCCACATATAATAAATTTTGTGTTGTGCGCGTAATTTGATGACGCAGGTATACGGCTGGTGCAAACATGACATGCATGTGATGTAAAACATATCTAGCTACTATGGTCATAAAATACTCGCGGCCGTTTTGCTAGCTTCACTTTATACAAAATTTCGTATTACGTGATGGACGACAAAGTAAATGACACGTTCAAACATGATAATCTTGACATCTGTACTCATTTTCAAATGCATGTGTTTTACATGTGTTTTAATAAGAAGCATGCCAACTCAAGCCTGTTGGTAAAGATTCGTAGTAGATAACAGCGTCATGCAACAACTACGCCTACAGCACTGGTCTTCTTTGGTCTTTCTCGACGTTGTTGATTCGCACTGTTACCCGCCATGAGTGTGTAATATTGTCATTCTAAACTTTACTGAAAAAAATTAGTTTCGTCGTAACAGTGCCGTAATAATTACGTATCAACAAATGCCTGTGTTTTAGGAAGTAGGTTTAGAAGCTCAATCCTGTAGCATCCAACCAGGGCTCTTTACATATCTTTCTTGATGGAGGAAAGGGGGGGGGGCACCACTTTGTCAAAAGTGGGTACGTGGGCCAGACAGGCAAACGGTCATCTTGCGCTATGTATGCATGGCCAAAAAAAACTTAGAAGGGGAAGCACGGACGCAGAGTACCGCCCCTGATTTCACACCTGCATCTATTTTGGCTTAAATTGACGAAACGCCGCCATTATGAAAAGCGGCAGCTCCAGCGATCAAAGCGACCTTTGGGCTGTCCATGCACCTCTTAAAAGGCACCTTTGCGTGTAGAGCAGCGCGGGCGAATAATGTGCACATTTGCTTTAGCAGTTCCACTGCCATCTCCACGATTGCGACACACTGATCGCGTCAGGCCGAAGTGCCTCTTTCCTTATTAAAAGAAATCGTTGGCGGTCCAGTACAGTAGGAGCAAGCCCCTTTTGAGTCGAAGATGTAAACCATTCGAAGAAGGCACTCAAACACCACATCTCTCCTCTCCCCTTTGCCTAACGTACCAACCATCGTGCAGTAGGCCCGAAGTTAGGTTTTTATTTATTTATTTTTTTGCAGGGATGACTGAATGTGGAGTTTTTCTGAAGGCCTAGACCCTTTAGAGTAACATTTATTATATTCATTTATACTTGGCAAAGTACCCTTTTTTCTTAATACACGTTCCTTCTGCAATGATACAACCAATTTCGGACGCATTCTCTGACGGTGCCCTGCGTTACGCTGTGGCAAAGGCATCAGGTCTCGCAAGTGGGAGGGTGGTATTACTAGCTCCGAACTCAAAGAACTGCTACGGGGAGTCCAACGGGCCTACGACACTGAAGACAGACTTGATATTTCTGTTCCGATGAGGGAGCAGCCCGCAACGCGCTAAAGCGCGTTTTTTAGGACCTAATAAAGTTGATTCATTCATCTATTCATTCATCCACCTTGTTCTCCTGAATTTCGGAAGAAAACGTATAGCCTCCTTTCTCCTCCCTCTGACTATGGACCTGTTGGGCACAGTAACACAAGACAACACATAATCAATACGGCGAGTGTATTCTCACTTCATAGCAAATTAACACAAGAGCTAGTGAAAGGAGCGCATTAGAACTAACTTATTAATTACAAAATGGGTGTCTTGGAGATGGCACACAGAAAATTCTTACACAGTATCAATGCTGCTTTGTTCATGTGTCCTCGGTGAAATGACACACGGCACACAGTGCCGAAATTTTTAAAAACAATCAAAGAGCGTTGCCGCAACGGCCCAGTGTGAATGGTATGAACAGCAGCTGTACTTGAGAGCAAACTGTCTAATTATCTTATCACCAATACAAAATCGAAAGCGATGACTCGCCAGCTGTGCCAAAAAAAAAAAAACGTTTACGGGTATCCCTCGTTTTACTTTGCTTTGACTCAGTCTTCTATTTGCGGCACAAGAATTGGTTGTGCCAAGATTGAGATGAAAATCAAACACCCTTCGCTTTCGTTGCACAGGCGATAAGCGATATTTGTCTCCCTCAAGGCCACTCTAAGTAACGACTGTTTCGTACAATATTACCACGAAATATGTGCTGATAATAGCTCAAACGAAATGTTTTTTCTTCGTCTTCACCAAAGATATCTACATAAACTGCAGCGAGGGTGACAGGAAGGTTCCAAAAATCAAAGCAGTAAATTTTGAAAGCTTGGCAGGGCTAATGAACTCACACTAGAAGTTAATGGCTAAGGCGTGTCCTGACACATAATTTTGTCATCAGAAACGGCACTTTGACTATGCTTTTAGTGCAGCGTGAAAACGTAGTGAATCAGCCAAGAAAATTTTAACGCTGTAGCATTAAACCGCCCGTTTTGAAGAGATTCCGTCAACGGCCTTATTATCAATTCTTGTGAGCAAAAAATAGCGAACATGCGAATAGCAAAATTAACAACCCTGTGCCGGAACCAACACCATGCTACTGCGTGGCTACCATAAATCCTATAACACAGACAAAACCAGTTCTTGTCACTGGCTTGGAGAAACTAAAACTGATAGAGGTAATATATGGTCCCAGGAGTCACGTTAACGCGTGTAAAACGTCGTAGAAGAAGCGTAACATCCCACCATGCGTTACACCCTTTAAACTGGACAACTTGGGAGTGATATCAAGCTGAGCTCTTCGAATGGCGCTAATACATAAAAAAAAATAATGCCAGCAGCATTGAGAAAATCCACAGATGACCTAACTCACGCAATGCCCTAAGGATCCGCAGTGTATGATTCGCAAATTAATGCATTGTGGCATAGTGGGCACACCGAAGTGACGTAGTGGCCACATCAAAACTGTACTTGCAATAGGCATTCAAAGATAGTCAAACGTCTATTACGTTTTCCTCACCAGTGACTCAAGGTCACTGGTAAAAACAACTGTGTTAGAGGGAAGCTGTCGGCACAATAAAGCACTGGCGCCAATACGACACTTATTTTGAAGAGGCTATGGCATAAGGTCGTCAGCATACTCTAGTATGCTTTTAAAAAAACGGCGTTGTTTCTTTGATGAGTATGAGGTAGGGTAGTGCGAAATGAGTTGCGAAATGTTGTCTCAGCATGAGCGGTGGCAATAAGTACATAAGCGTTGAAGAGAGGTGTAAATAATTAATCTTTGGTGAAAAAAATTCGGTTTTAATGAGCTGTAACGGCTTTGTTTGCAAATACATTGCTAATAAATACTTCCTGGTATCGGCAGAGGGCAAATGCATAAATATACTATGAGGGATGACTTTTTTTTATGCCTCTCCCGGTTAATATGCTTAAGGAAGTGCTGCTGCGTACCCTCTTAAAGTGAGTCATGTCAATTCAGAACTCTGCGGTGAATATGCCTAGGTTGTGGTGATCAAGGTCGGGAGGTCCACGTAGGAGAGGTAGCAGCTAACAGAGTAGAGCATAGGCATTTCCGGTGGCAAAACTTTCGTGTTACATTGTTGTCTTCCCCTCCAATTCGCCCGTCACCTGGCATCCAGGAGACTTCAGCATAAATGCCATTCTTTAGTTCCTGGGTATAATTTGGCGGATACGTGAGGCTGTGCAATCTTGAGTATTTATATCGCTGATACGATTATTAGTATTGTAGTATAGTATTATTATTATTATTATCGCTGTATTATTATTTTTGAGCTATAAATTCACATGGCTATGGTCTACTTGTATGTCTTATGTGTTCTTGGTCCCTCCTTTGTTCCCCTTTTTTACTTACTGCCTGTAAAAAAGTATTGGTATCATACATTCAGTCTGCTCATTGGCAAAAAGCAAAAAAAAAGTTTCTGTAACCTTTTAAACACATCGCTGTAGCCAGCTGTGCGGAGCCTGGACAGAAAACTCCCCTGAGACTTAGGCCCGTTTCTTTGTGTTTCACACGAATATAGCTATAATAAATTATTATTACTGTTATAATACGAGAATTAATATTATTGTTACTATAAGCGAAGCAACTTATGGTCGAGCGCAATCATGTTTGCGGCGTGATCTCCCTTAAGAGCGCATGCGCGCCCCTCCCACTCTCGCTCAGCTCCCACGACCCTCTCCGCCTGTCTCCCGAGTCACCGACGAAGGCAACGAAACGCCTCTTCAGCAGTGCGGCGTCCACAACTCCAATGCACTTGCGCATCCCCCTTTCCTCTCTTTCCTCACCTATGCTTTCCCTTTTACGGTCCCTGTCGAGACGCATTGCACGTGTGCCAGAGCACGTCCGCGTTTTTCGTAGCCGTTAAACGTCAGCCCTCTCTCGCGTGAGCGCGAGGAGATGGGAAAGAAGAGAAAAAAAACAATTATTGGTACAAATATGCAAGTATAGTGGCTTGACATCCTAGTCCGGAAGACCAATGGCTCACCGTCCGGGCTCGGTCGACCAGGGCCTGTCGCTGAACTGGGTCACAGATGGATAGCATAGCCTCCCACTCGACTAGGGTAGGATTATGATCGGCCGATATACTGGAATTATTTTGGCACTCCCAGTCCATATGAAATGAAGTGGCCATCTGGGGACAGAATATTGTCACGCAGCAAAGGACGACGAAGTTGTCTATAGGGAAAACAAGTTTATTGGAGCGAACCTGTGCTCCCCTAACAACTGAAAGAATACACAAGCGGCGAAGCAGCGGCCGGCAAAACGACGTGCACGCTAGCGAGCGTCGGCAATCGAATGTCGCGGCATCGGCTGTGCGGGAATTTATATCCCTCGACGCGAGGGTTTCTCGAATAGTCGAATTGTATCGAGAACGCCGTGATAGCGTTTGTTCGAAGCGCTGTTTGTTCGGAACGCTCGAAGCGCTGTTCGATAGCGTTTGTTTGAAACGCTGTGATATCGTTTGTTCGAAAGGTACTCGGCTGCTGACCCGCAGGTCGCGGGTTTAAATCCCGGCTACGGCGGCTGCATTCCCGATGGAGGCGGAAATGTTGTAGGCCCGTGTACTCAGATTTGGGTGCACGTTAAAAAACTTCAGGTGGTCGAAATTTCCGGAGCCCTCCACTACGGCGTCTCTCATAATCATCAGTGGTTCTGGGACGTTAAACCCCACATATCAATCAGCGTTTGTTCGAAACGCTGTGAAAACGGTGATAGCACAGGCCGGCGCAGCCAGGCCAAAAAAACAAAACACAAATAAACAAACCCAATGCACGGTTCGTGGCATTACCCCCCCTCTAAGAGTGCATCGACCCGATGCAAACATATGGGACAGTCCAAACAAATTAAAACAAAATTTCGTCATCGTCCGTAGAAAGGTTTTAGGTGAACCCCATGGACGACTTCGGGCCGCGTGCATCGTCGTGATCTACGGGAGTCACCATCGGGGATCACTTCGTACGTTAGTTCGCCAACACGTCGTAGAATCCGGTAGGGTCCGAAATAGCGTCGTGGAAGTTTCTCACTGAGTCCACGTCGTCGAACGGGAGTCCAAACCCACACACGATCTCCAGGATGGTACTCGGCGTCTCGGCGTCGGAGATTGCAGCGTCCGGCATCCCCCAGTTGCTGGTCCGTTATACGAACTCGAGCGAGCTGGCGGGCCTCCTCCGGACGTTGGAGGTATCCTTGGACGTCGGCGTTGAGGTCGTCGTCTTATACGTGCGGAAGCATGGCGTCGAGCATCGTAGTCGGCCGTCTTCCGTAGGCGAGCTCGAACGGTGTCATCTGCGTGGTTTCTTGGATAGCCGTGTTGTACGCAAACGTGACGTACGGGAGGACATCGTCCCACGTCTTATGTTTAACGTCGACGTACATAGACAGCATATCCGCGATTGTCTTATTCAGCCATTCCGTAAGTCCGTTCGTTTGGGGGTGGTACGCCATCGTTCTTCGGTGATCTGTGTTGCTGTAGCGTAAGATTCCTTGCATGAGCTCCGCAGTGAAGGTCGTTCCGCGGTCCGTGATTAGGACTTCAGGGGCTCCATGTCGCAGCACAATTTGGTTAATAAAGAACTTTGCAACTTCTTGTGCAGTTCCCCTAGGAAGAGCGATGGTCTCTACATAGCGCGTCATGTAGTCTGTCGCTACGACAATCCATTTTTTCGCAGATCAAGATGTAGGGAACGGGCCCAGAAGGTCCATTCCGATCTGTTGGAAGGGCCTCGTTGGGACGGCGATCGGCTTAAGAAGTCCCGCGGGCCTCGTCGGTGGTGTTTTTCGTCGCTGGCAGTCACGGCAGCTCCGGACGTAGTGGGTGACATTGGATGTAAGGCGGGGCCAGAAGTATTTCGCCTTGATTTTTGTAATCGTGCGAGCTGTTCCGAGATGTCCGGAAGACAGGTCGTCGTGGCACGCTTCCGAAATTTCGTCACGAAGGTCTGCGGAGATGACAAGTAGATAATTCCTTCTCGTTCCGGCGTTGAAACTTTTCTTCACTAGGATGGAGTTTTTGAGGCTGAACGCTGGTAAGTTGCGCTTAAACTCCCTAGGCACGGCGACGTTGCGTCCTTCGAGGTACTCGATCATGGCGCGGAGGTCAGGGTCGGCACGCTGCTGGGCGGCTAGGTCGCTCTCTGTCACGACTCCGAAGAACGCGCTGTCTTCATCGGAGTCCTGTGGTAGTGGGTCGACGGGGGCGCGGGACAGGCAGTCGGCGTCGGAGTGTTTCCTGCCGGATTTGTAGAATATTGTAACGTCCAACTCTTGCAGGCGCAAGCTCCACCGCCCAAGACGGCCAGAGGGGTCCTTCAAATTGGCGATCCAACACAGCGCATGATGGTCTGTCACAACCTTAAACGGTCTACCATAGACGTACGGGTGAAATTTTGAAATGGCCCATATGATAGCCAGGCACCCTTTCTCGGAGGCAGAGAAGTTTCTCTCCTCCTTCGACAGACCACGGCTTGCATAGGCGATTACCTTTTCGTAACCGCTTTGCTTTTGGACGAGGACGGCACCCAAACCGATATCGCTGGCGTCCGTGTGCATTTCCGTTTCGGCGTTTTCGTCGAAATGAGCGAGTACGGGCGGGTTTTGCAGGCGTTGTAGCAGCTCGCAGAATGCCTTTTCTTGGTCGGTTTCCCAGCTGAAAGGGGTGCTTTCTTTCGTCGGGCGCGTGAGTGGCTCTGCAATGCGTGCGAAGTTTGCGACGAAGCGCCGGTAGTATGCGCACAGTCCGAGATATCTTCGCACACCCTTCTTATCTTTCGGCCTTGGGAAGTTCGCAATGGCTGATGTTTTTGCCGGGTCAGGTAGGGCTCCCGCGGCGTTCACGACGTGACCTAAGAACTTGAGTTGCTCGTACGCGAAACGGCACTTCTCAGGCTTCAGCGTTAACCCCGACGTACGAATGGCCTCGAGTACAGATTTCAACCTTGTGAGGTGTTCGTCGAAAGTCCGGGTGAATACGACAACGTCGTCGAGGTTTACGAGGCAAGTGTGCCACTTCAGGCCTGCTGGCACAGTGTCCATGACTCTCTGAAACGTTGCGGACGCCGTGCACAGCCAAAACGGCATCACCTTGAACTCGTATAGACCGTCCGGGGTTATAAATGCAGTCTTCTCACGGTCTCTCTCGTCCACTTCAATTTACCAGTAGCCGGTCTTCAGATCCATGGATGAGAAATACTTGGCGTGGCAGAGGTGGTCGAGGGCGTCGTCGATTCGTGGCAGGGGGTACACGTCCTTTTTGGTGATTTTGTTTAGTCTCCGGTAGTCAACGCAGAATCCTAAAGTGGCATCTTTTTTTCTTTACGAGTACAACCGGCGCAGCTCACGGACTTTTCGATGGCTGTATTATGTCATCGCTGAGCATGTAATCTACTTCAGTCCGGATGGCTTCGCGCTCGTGTGAAGAAACGCGGTACGGTGACTGTCTGGTAGATCGGGCTCCATCTTCGGTTATTATCCGGTTCTTCGCCAAAGGTGTCTTACGTAACTTCGAATTCGAGGAAAAACATTCGCTGTAGTGACAGAGCAACTGCAGTAATCTGTCCCGATTTTCTTGCGACAGCGCCGGGTTCACGTCGAAAGGATGTGGCAGCCTGGAAGCATCTGCGCGTGCGCGTTCAAAGGTGGTGACCGCGACCACTTGACTCGCTTCTTACGTTTCTTCGAGGAACGCAATCGCAGTGCCTTTGTTTAGATGCTGGTACTCCTCGGTGAAATTGGTGACCAAAATGTGGGATCTGCGTTGCTTAAACCACGCAATGCCTCTTGCGACAGACACACCGCGGTCTAGAAGCAACCTTTGGTCAGTCTCCACGATACCATCGACGTCAGGAGCAGCAACTTCACAATAGACGGTGCTCATCAAGCTTGCGCGGGGTGGCAGGGTGACGTGATCGTCGGCGATCCTTACAGCAGCACGGTGTCCGAGGTTCGGCTGCGGCGTCGTGGAGTGATCGGAAGAAAACGTTATCGACCTGGTCTTCAGATCAATTATTGCGCCACGGTCCGTCAAAAAGTCCACTCTGAGAATTACGTCGCGGGAACAGTTCGGCAAAATGACGAACTCCGAAGGGTACGTACTGCCGTCTATGGTGATGCGCGACGTGCACATTCCACTTGTGGTCACGAGGTGGCCTCGTGCTGTGCGTATGTGTGGACCGTCCCATCTCATCGTAACTTTCTTTAGCTTGGACGCGAATGACCCGCTCATGACCGAGTAGTAGGCTCCCGTGTCGACGAGGGCGACTACGTCAAGGCCGCCGATGGACAACTGGACGTCGGATGCCGCTTTCCTCGAATTTTGGGTGCGTCGGGGCGTCGTATCGCGGCTTGCGCGTGTTGATGGTCGGGCACTATGTGTCGTCATCGTCGTCTTCTCAGCCGCAGGCTTCGTCATTTCGGGTACGCGTGGCGCAGCGTAGCTGTCGTCGTTTTCGGGGGTCTCTTCAGGGTGTCGTCGGGTCGTCGGGATAAGGGCATGTCGTGAATCACGGCCTTGCGTCGTTGGAGGGTTTTCATTTTCTCGCCGTTGTGCAACTTCACCTCCAGAAGTTGCTGCTTTTAGTTTCCCCCTCGTGGGCTGGGGGACCTTCCACGGGCGAAGTCAGCATTGCTGCGATGGTTGGGGGATGGACACGGGTAGGGCGACGGCGAACGGTTGAAACGAGATGGTCCACGGCTGGTGTTCGACAGGAATTCTTCGATCTCAAATGGGCGCTGGCCGGCTCGCGGGCGGGCTACGTCGACGGAGAACCCACGCAAACCCAGCCTCTTGTACGGGCAGCGGCGGTAGACGTGGTCGGCCTCTCCGCAGTGGTAGCACAGCGGACGATTATCTGGCGTTCGCCACACCTCGGTCTTCCTGGGCGCCTGGTTTCGGGTTACAGGGGGTCGGGCGGGCGACATTGGGCGGCGGTACGGCGGGGCCTCTTGATAACGGCTTGGGACGGGTCGGGGTCGACGAGCAGCAGCGGAGTAGGTCATCGCTTGTGGTTCGTAAGATGCTTCCGACGGCGTAGAATTCCCCAGTGCTTGCTGAACTTCCTCGCGGACAACGTCAGTCAGGGAGGCGACATGGGGCTGCGGCGTTGCTGGGAACAATTTCCTCAGTTCCTCGCGAACGACTGCGCAGATGGTCTTCCGCAAGTCTTCCGTCGCCAATCGAGAGGCGTTTACCGGGTTCACCGAAAGGGTGTTGAGTGGTCTATCGTATTGCCGCGAACGCTCATCCAAGGTCCTCTCGATAATCGAAGCCTCGGTGACGAACTCAGCGACGGTCTTAGAGGGGTTGCGGATGAGTCCAGCGAAAAGCTCTTGTTTAACTCCCCGCCTCAGAGAGCGCACCTTCTTCTCTTCTGCCATTTCGGGGTCAGCTCTCCGGAACAGCATCTTCATCTCCTCAGCGAACAGTAAAACACCTTCGTTAGGGTGTTTCATTCGCGTCTCCAACAAAAGGGCGGCTCGTTCTTTCCGCACAACCGTAGCGAATACTTAAGAATTCGCTCTTAAAGACAGTCCAGTCGGTTAGGGAGCCTTCATGGTTCTCAAACCACGTTCGAGCTGCATCCTCCAAATAAAAGAAGATATGACGAAACGTTTGTTTGTCAATCCACCTGTTAAAGATGCGGATGCGCTCCAGCTTCTCCAGCCACTCTTCCGGGTATTCACCAGGAGATCCTCGGAATGATGGGGGCTCACGAGGTTGTTGCAGAACGACGGGAGGGTTGGTAGCGCTGGTCATGGTGCCTGCGTTGATCATCGTGGTTTTTACGTCTTCTTTCCTCTTTTTATCCGGGAGCAGTCCAAACTCTGACTGAAGGCCTTGCTGTCGGCGGCTGACACGAGTTGGGCGTGCTTGTCGTGTTGGGCTTGCTTGACGGCTTGGCAATGGCTTAAAGTTCATGTACGCCACACCTCCACCAGATGTCACGCAGCAAAGGACGACGAAGTTGTCTATAAGGAAAACAAGTTTATTGGAGCGAACCTGTGCTCCCCTAACAACTGAAAGAATACACAGGCGGCGAAGCAGCGGCCGGCAAAACGGCGTGCACGCTAGTGAGCGTCGGCTATCGAATGTCGCGGCATTGGCTGTGCGGGAATTTATATCCCTCGGCGCGAGGGTTTCTCGAATAGTCAAATTGTATCGAGAACGCCGGGATAGCGTTTGTTAGAAACGCTGTTCGCTCGGAACGCTCGAAGCGCTGTTCGATAGCGTTTGTTCGAAACGCTGTGAAAACAGTGATAACACAGGCCGGCGCAGCCAGGCCGAAAAAACAAAACACAGATAAACAAACCCAATGCATGGTTCGCGGCAATATACACAGTGAATTGCACATCAAAGTGTCTATATTGGACAATACATGAGAATTCTGAAATAATGATGATTGTAATTGTCTGCAGAAGACCTTCAGTGTCTTATCTAATTTAGGGTCCGGTGGGGGTAGAGTGCGTCTACTCAGCCTGATGTGTTACAGGTTGTGAGTATACAAAAGAAGGGGCCAGGGTTCGTCCTGGTGAGCAGAAGGTGCGGTGTGGATTGAGCAGCGGAGGCCTGATGTAAGAGATTGCAGGTGGAGGCACGAGCTCGTTCATTGCCTATAACGCCTGTGTACCCGAGTATCTACAGTAGTTGTATCCACTGACACTCTTGATGATGGGCCGCAGCCTGTTGCAGAATTAATTCTGCTAAGCGCCCGACTTGACCTCTGGCGAAATTGCGATACGCCACCTGGGGCTTGGTGAGGACAAAGGTGGCTTTTCGGTTACACATAGCTAAGGCTATACCAGCTGCTTCCATGAATGAGATGTCTAATACGGTTGCTGAGATGCAGTCCCCTGTCGTCTGTTAACCACGGCTGCCAAGGCGCGGTTGTGAAGGGTTCCAACGGCATTCACGAAGAAGCCGTCTTCACAATCTGAATAATTGTCATTTACTTTGGTTCTGGCTGCTCGTCAGTTCTCGTGATCTACGGGGTGCATATTGCATGATGAAGGCCGAATATGAACTACCTTTCGTTGTTCTTATGGTAGCGATAGTTTACTGGTGACCTGCATTGGTGGATTTAGGCCGAGAGCGCCTAGCGTGGCACGACCTGCCTTGGTACGTACGAGCCCAATCACTTGGTTTGTGGAATGAGCTTCGAAGAGCTCTGACGCTGTATTAATATTGTACATTGCAAGTAATATGTCATTCATGGTCCATGGTGGTAGATTGAGAGATTTCAGATATGAAAGTCGAAATAGACGGTCTAACTCGAGTTCATATTTTTTCATGATGCGCAGGTATGGAAAGCTACAAGTGACGCAACTACAATCACAAAAGCTTGCACAAAACGCATTATGTCCGCTTCTTTTATGCCTTGGTATCGATTGACAATTCTAGATATCATTCGCGAAAGATTGGTACAGATAGTACGAATTCTTCAATCGATACCTTTTATGACTGATTACTACGGGGTGCTGTGAGGATGCTGACCGTTTCCACTGCTTTGACGGGGGATTGATTAGGTTGTATATCCAAAGGAATGTATTAGCCACGTTGCCTGAATACCAGAAAATCTTATTTAGCGGCGGAGCAGCGAAGCCCAGATAATTGACCGATGCGTTTTACAGTGTGGCATAGTTTTCTTCTTCTTCTGGCACGACACACTTGGGACATAAGCTTGTAGTGGGTAGTCTCCTGAGGAGAAAAAAGAAGTAGTTGCAACAATGCTGGAAACGCAAAAATCAAATCGAGTGACTGACGTTTGCCTGCTCTGAGGGTTTGGCCAAGAATATAGTATTTGTGATTCATTTTGTTTATTTTTTTTTCATAAGCGTTTCTATAGTGTCCTAATTGATTTGCGAGTGTATTTTCAGAGAGTACGAGCAGGCAGATGCCGTTTTTATCCCCTGGACCAGGGTCTTTCCTCTGGTCTGCTTCTATTCCTTCGCAGGAATTGTTAGTGGTCTTGTTTTTACGCAATGGCATCTCATTCGTTCCTGTGGCATTGATCCCAAGCAACGATGGTTATATACGCATGGAGAATCCAAAAATGATTCAGAAGGAGTTGAGAGCTGCTACAACTCACTACCAAAGCATCACAGAGGTCAGGCAGTTCGGCAAGGGTGGCATTCTTTGCTTCTCGTCTGACCAGCTCTGTGTTCGAGACCTACTAATATGCTCGGTATTCGCTACCAACCTAGTGAGCGCATTCATTCCACCTCGTCTAGCTTGTGTCAAAGGCCTCTTTCGGAGTGTCGATGTCAACTTGACCCTAACTGAGATAGTAGATATGTTTTCAAAAGCAGATGAGATAGCCATCTATAGATGTAGTCGAGTTGTGGACAAGAACAAGGTCCCAACGGACTCTGTGATTGCTACATTTGCTGGGTCGAATCGCCGAACCGAAATCAAAGCGTGGCCTTTAATATACAGAGTGGAGATCATCTTGTCCCCTACAGTGTATTAAGTGTTGGCGTTATGGGCACACAGTGAAAGGATGCAGGTCAGTACCTAGATGCAGAATTCGTGGTGAGCCGCTTAACTCAAACGACTCCAAAAGTAATGAAGAAAAGTGCTGTCTTTGCCATGAAGCACACAGTGATGATAACCCAAACTGCTCAGCCAAGGCACGTGAAATCGAAATCCTTGAAACTGTAGACAAAAGGTGATGCTCCCGAAAGGATTCCGTTGCTAAAATCCAGGCCCGAACTCAAGGCTACGAAGGAGCAGCTGCCCGCCATAACATAGCTATGGAAGCATCCTTTTCCCTATCAAATGCGGACATGATTGAGAAGGCTGTGGATAAGGCTATACAACGCCTTGCTACAAACCTATGTTAATCACTGTCGCACATTGTAAATAACCAAATCGCACAAGTCTAGATATCAGGGGCCGGATTCAGAAAACTCACTTACGAAAACATTTTGTCGCAAGAGAAATTTTGTTACGTAAGTCGATTCACGAAACGAAAAAACGTCGTAAGAGGCCATCGTTGTCACATCGGCCGCTGCAAAAAAGCGCGCTGTGACTGCCCGGGAACATGTCAGCGATGGTGATGCAGTTGCAATATTTTCTTGCGTAACCGAAAAGTGCTCGTAAGTGGATTCACGAAGCAAAATTGTTCGTAAAACAGCGTGGCTGAGAGAAAATCCAAAGAGTGGTCCGGGCCACTCTTAGGAACAATGCGGCTACTTAGACCCTGCCACCACTTCGGTATACTTTGGGGCCCTGGCTGGTTATGAGTTAATTCATGCCCATGGAGGGCTGCCTGATGACTGCTGGTGCGTTTTTATTTCTTTCGGCGCTTTGAGTTTCGTGTGTTGTTTTCCATGTACGCAGTGGATGGTGTTGACAACCTTCGTGGTCCAATAAGTTCGAAGTCGCAGTAATTGAAGAATTCTATCGGGCGTCAATGGCGTCAAATTATGCATGTAAGATTTGTGGTTGGATGAAAATCAATGTGATACGTGAATGGTCGGCGCATTCGAACACGGCATGGCATAGGATCAACCTTATTTGTTATGTTGCTGTGTTGCGCCCCATCTCATCCAATTAAAAGTGCGACTCGAGATCCTTGCTTCATTGGTGGAAATTACCACCAAAGAGGTTAATGGAAGCCCATTCTTTGCACGCTATTGGAAATTAAGATGAGAGGAAGATTTTAGTGAGTGCTTCATAAAGCTTGTGCTCTAGTGTACTTTCATTGGCTCTAACTGTCCAATGGGTGCGATCTCTGAAATACAGCTGTCGATACACTTTGGGACGATCTGGAACAAAGCGTACTTTGTAAACCAAAGCGTATTAGGGGTGCGCGTGATTACGCATTGAACTACAGACAAATCATGCATGTTCACCTTCACTGATCAGACACCGATATGGACCGTGATTATATGGCCAGTAGTTGGAATAAAACGACCCTAGTAACTTTGTATGACACCAACAAATATGTAAACCCTCAAGATGCTGAAGCAAACCTTGGCTGAATTCATCCCTGCGTCAATTAATAGCCATTTAACTTGCTGCACGAACATCATTCAAAGGTAGAGCGAGCCACTGACATGTATTTTGTGCGACGCAGCGACCACTTCATCTAAAAATAATAGCGTTGCAAAGGCGAATGTCCTATCGCATGCTCTGATCGAAGCAGACGACAAACGCGAGCATACGACGGCTTGGCCTACGGGCACAGCTTGCGATTGGTTGTGAAGCAATACCCTCTACATCAGCTCACTCCGTGACGTTGCCAAAACACTTCTTTCATCTGGCACGCCTGTCGTGGTTGTCACATCACCCTCCTCGCACATAAGAGAAAATTTTTTCACGCCGTCAAAATTGTGCAAGTACATTCTAAGAGCTCTCTTATATGCTGCGCAGTTGTCGAAAACAACATGGTGTCGTAAACGGCATATCGGTCAGTGCGACTTTCAGCAAACGGTTCTCGCACGAGTTACTCCAGCGTTTCACCGGATGTGTTGTGATTACAGCAGCTCTTTCGGTGCGTGTAAGCAGTGCGGAAAGCTGCGGCAGTGCAATGGTGTACGGTGAAGCGCAGCGAAGCCTGTGCATCGGTGTGGTTATCAAGCGGGGATCGGCGTCAGTGTATCGACGGCAACTAGCACTCGAGAAGCCTACAATCTGTGTTTGTGTGCCGGTAACAGTTCGTTTGCTTGACTTTCCAGTGTCTCTGTTGGGTGCTGTGTGACATTTCGGATTGACAGCGTTTTGGCACGTTACTTGAGTGACCCCAAGTACGTACGGAAACGTATGAACTACGCGCTGTGTTCGGTTCTTGCTTCGCCACTGGTTAGCCCGTATGCTTCTATTTTCTTGAGAGTAATCTAGTGTTCGGGAGTGAAACGATGTTCGTTGTGAACAGTGGTGCTGTGTTGACGTTCCAAGACTTTTGAACAAGCTGTGCTCGTGTGACCGAAAATTGAAAGACAGCGTTCATAACTGTTTTGCCCTGCGACGTTGTGGTGGTGGAGCTTGGCGCTTTTGTTTGTTAACTCGTCACTTCTCCTTTTTGTGATAACCATAGTCCTAGCGCTGTGATGTGATGAACCAAAGCTGCGAGATGCTACATTACTTTGGCAGCGCGCCTAGACTGTTCTTTGGTAAAAACTTGAGAGTTCTATGTGGCAGCGAGAGCCCGTGAACGTCAAGCTTCCTTCCGGCCCCCATAAAGAGCAAAAATCTCACCGGTGCCTTGCTTTGGATGAAGTTGTAGGCTAATAACGCCTAACTACAGGTTTCCGAGTTCGTCTGGCCATCGTTTTGCACGGCACTAGAGCCTTGACAATAGCCGGTCATGGCGAGTTCTTAAACTTTATCAATGGTTGTAGGCCCGTGTGCTCAGATTTGGGTGCACGTTAAAGAACCCCAGGTGGTCTAAATTTCCGGAGCCCTCCACTACGGCGTCTCTCATAATCATATAGTGGTTTTGGGACGTTAAACCCCACATATCAATCAATCAACGTTATCAATGGACGTGCACGCCTGGCCAGCCCTTCATTGCTGTCATCGGCAGTTTCCAGTCTGCAGATGCCCTTTGCCTGTTGGCCGTAGAGCACAATTGGTTCCTCATGACACCGACGGCTACTAAATGCTGCCATCAGTGAGTTCACCTTGCAGAAATGAATTTCACTGGTACTTTAATTCATGCAGTACTAGAACATGTGCAAGTTTTTGAGCCCATCAGATGTAATGTTTCCCTATGGTAAGTTGAAGTCTGAAAAATTTACTACTAATGTTATATACATACATATATTATGGAGCAAATAGATCAGAAGAATTTGAGATTTGATACAAGTGAGCTCTTGTTTGATTATGAGGTTGGGCCTGTCGATTTACCACGTTTGATAGTTGGAAAGTTAATTTGAATTGATTTTCCAGTAGCCAGGTAGCACTTAAGAAATTTATGTTATTTTGGAAGATTAGTTCTATAGAAGATTACTACTGTGGTAGCGCTATACTTCACTAGGACATATATATTGCCGTACGTAAATTTTACATGAAGCTTCAGTTTATTTCAAAGTGATTATAGCAGATTTTGGTCACTTTGACGAAGTGATAGCTTCGTCAAAGAAGTATTAGAAGTGAGCGCTTTTATTGATTGTTTTTAAATATCTCGTTTATTACTCTCAACAGATCGCAGAGATTGGCTTGTTAAGGTCCTGTGATGCATCGGTTGCACACACTGGCACATCAATCCTCATGATGACTCGGAGCACCTGTACAAAAATAGGAAATACACGTGCTCCCTAACTGTGCAAGTCTATGTCACTGCTGGGGCTGTTATCATTCAGCGGATGTGGCCCGGAAGCATGCATGGCATTCTCATCTGCAAGGACTGTGGTATGCTTGGGAGCTTCGAGGGCACAAAACTGCCTAAAGGATGGCTACAAGGTTAGTTTTTCTTTAATACATACGATTAAGTGAACACCACTTACTGTGCACAAATCGAAAACCCAAGCATGGTTGCTTGCAGTGGATACCTGTATTAATCTCACACATAATTCTTATTCAACAATTATAGAATTAAATAGCAAGATAATTGAGAATGTTGAAAGCGAAAAGCCTGCAGTTTATGAATGAAAATCCAATCATCTGAGACTGAAAAGCTGCGCTTTTAAAAGAGCACAAATACTTTCATTCCTTATTGAGCTCTCGAGCTTGTGACTCCCGCTGTGGATCGAGTGTTCTGGAAGAAAATAGCAAGTCGATGAAAATCGCCTGGCTGTTCACAACTTGCAAGGAGAAAGACCTATTGAACAAGCCTCAGACGACATAGGGCCAGTAACTGCATTTTTTACTTCATGTAGCTTTTTCTCTCTCAGTGATGTGGCTTGTGTTTCGGCCGAACGTGTTCACCACGACTGCATATTGATATATATTTTTCTACAAATTGTACCTGACCTAAGTATGCATTTTTGATCTCTAAAGGTGACGTTCAGTGTGTTTAAAAGCCATGGCTCCTCATCTTTCTGTGGCTAGCCTACTTCAGCAGCAGTGCGATGCAGCCAGCACACATGAAATCCAAGTCATGGAGCACTCCTTTGGTGTTCTGTGCAGGACGCAGCATATCCATCCAGCAAGAGACTGGTATCAACAATAATGGTGAGTGTTGGTGGCACCTATAGGAGCCCATTGTGTTTGTTGCGTATGATTATTTCCCCTGCTGAAGTGCATTTTGGAAGGTTTTCTTCTTTTAATATAATAGATGTCAGCAACAAGCACACTCATAATCCACAAGTGCTTTGTGTCTTCTAGACTGCCCATTTGCTCCTTTACACAGTATGGTGAGCTGGCTATATTAGACAGCCTTAAAGTTATGAACATTGGCTGTTGTGTTGTAATGCATTCTAACTTAAGTTTCTTAGTGAACTTATTTGTGGTCTGCTTCTCTCACCTTGTGTAAAGTCAAAATAGAAGAAACTCTATTGGCTTTTTATGTCTGGCAGAAGTTTCATGCCTTCATCAATGACATTGTAGTTTTGCTCTTGTATCATAATAACATATATTCACTGTTTGTGTGTGTGTTGAGGCTTGTCATTGGCTTCTGAAAATACGACATCTGTAAATATGAGCACATAGTTAACAACTCTAACTCTTGCATGTAGCATGGTTGTAACAATGATCTGTTTTTAGGGGCGAAGCTCCTTAAGGCGTGGGTTGTGCGTCCCCTGTATGTAGCCACCTCTCGTTTAGTTCTTGCAGTGTCCACTAGATGGCGGTACCGTCTCCCGTATGTCGCCTCCTCTCGTTTAGTTTTTGCAGTGTTCACTAGATGGCGGCACCGTCTCCTGCATGTAGCCACCTCTCGTTTAGTTCTTTCAGTGCTCACTAGATGGCGGGACCTGTAGCTGATGATGAAAAGATGCAAGATGTTATAATCTAGACGGTGGTACTTGTAGTTGATGATGAAAGATGCGAGATGTTATAAAATAGGAATGATGTCACATATGGCACGTGTCATTGGTGGAAGGCAATCGTTCGATTTAGTGCGGTGACGTACGCTAGGGGGAGCATTGTAATAAAATCGAGTAGGCAAAATGTACGGAAGATTCATGGTTTACCAGGTTTTCCTCCAGAGCTTCGCCCACTCATCATCATTCACTTCGTTGATATGGCGGCACTTTTTTTCTAAGTTCCAGCAGTAGCGAGGAATCCAGTGCTCCACGGTCATGTACAGTGTATCAAGAACAGAGCACAGAAGACCAACAAGTATAAAGGGACTTCCAGTGACTGTTCTCCTGCTCAAAGTTTACGACAGCAGAAAGAGCACATTGTGATGTCAGGAGCAGCTTGAATTGTATACGTAGTAAGATTCTGCACAGCTGCAGCTGAATTTCTTAGCAGTGCATTATTCAGCAGTTCCTTTGCTTGCATTCCAAATTATTTAAATTGTGCATGGAAGATACCAATCTATGACACTAATTTAAAGGCTGATGTAGTGTTAGTGGGCAAATATTTTCTAGCTAAAGTTTTTAGCATGCGTGTTAAGTGCCTGCGTGTCTCTGCATTTACCTGTCTTAAATCACAGCATCCATAGTCGACAATGGTAACGGTGCTTGCATTCTTTGTAGTACAAGAAGTAAAGCCTTAGATGCGGTAATTTTCTACTTAGATGTAATCCTTAAGTCTACACTCATTGATATAGCAATAATGATGCCATGAGTGTATAGGCTCTGGGAAGTGAATTTATGTGAATTATTGTATTTGGAAGGAAGAGGATCATCACTACTCCTAGTATATCCTAACAGTAGATTTTAGTGCTTGTGTATTGTTATCCTACTGCCTGTCCGTCTCTTTACAGTCTTCTTATCTGTTTCTACTGTGTAAGTGTAACTTTTTCAATGTATACTTTCCTCGAATAGGTTTGTTCGTAATGTAATGCAAGTGGCTTATCATCTATGCAGCTCTACTCAGACTAAAAATAAAAGTATTTATTTTTATTTATAAGTAGCTATAGCGTGCATTTACTTATCTTTTTCTAGGTGCCTGTACAATGGTTTAGCCCTACAAAGGTACTGGTATATTCTAATATTGAAGCTGGCATCTTTAAATAGTTTATTAGTGGAAGTAAGAATGTGTTTACAACCAATATTACTATCCTCAGATGTGCTGTGAAAACACTACGGAAATTTATTGACATTTTTTTAACTGTGTGAAGGTAAATGTTATGTTTTTTATTGTGATGCCTGTTTCATTCAAATGACATATAATTACTTTGCAGTGGCATAGTATATATGCCACTGCAAGTCTTGCCACATATGTAGCAAGACCTACATGCAGTGCACTTGAGCATCACCTCACATAATTAGTGTACAGCCTTTACCCACCAGTGAACTGAATTTTTTTCAAGTAGACTAACAGACGAATTTTGGTATGGAGAATGTGTTGATGTGCGAACTTTGAAGTTTTTTAGACGAGTGTTTTCAGGGAACAAAATAGGGTCTATAGTTGTCAATATAAACACTGTTTGCACCAAGGAGCGTAGAAGCTTAGAATTGTATTATTCATTATTGTCTAGAATTTCTTTGCGCTGTGCCGCTTTTCAGCCATGTGTCCTAACATGCTTTGTTAGTGTGTTGTGAATGAGCCAAGCTATGTAGATAAACAGAGTATTATTACAGACATGTACGAAATATTGGTGCACAGCGCTTTTCTTTAGCATGACATTTTCAAGGGCTTTATTCTTGTGTTTCCTTAAACAACTCCTTGTCATTTGGCAGCAGCAGAAGCTATGCATCAAGCTTTTCCGAGATGGTTCGAGTAACACTAAATTCAGACATAACAGTGCTGGAGGATCTCTTTTGTAAGTTCATTTCTGCATATTCAAAATGAGTGTATTAGAATTGTTGTTTTATAGCCATTCATCCTAATATTTGCACCTCAGTGTATGTATGTATGTATGTATGTATGTATGTATGTATGTATGTATGTATGTATGTATGTAAGTATGTATGTATGTATGTATGTATGTATGTATGTATGTAGGTTTTAAACGATAATTTGTTTATAATGGATGGGTAAGTTTGGTATTGATTTAGCTGAATTTCTTTCTAGTTCTTTTTCTTCTGAGCCATTATATGTTTAATATTGTTTTTTACTGCATAAAAATAAATGCAACCTCACACAAAATATGTGCATTCGAAAAAGCTGTTTCATTTGCCAACGTACAGTCATGAGCAAGAAACGGGGTAAAATGGAACCAACCAGCGAAGATTAGTTTAGATCATAGCTACTCTACATGAGATATCTTGTACACGTTACGTTCGTCGAATATGTCAATTTCAACATATCAATTTTAATCAGAATAAGCAAGCTATCACCCGTCGTTGTATATGTATGTGATATTTATGCATATTATAATGCCGGTTGGCAATTACTATAATGTCACAATCCTAGTCAAGCTGAATGCACGAATTTTGTCTATGCACCTTACATCTGTGCTGAAAATGTTGTTAATAAAAAATAAACATTCGTTTAAACATTTATTGTAGTAACGAAAAGCAGAGTATCTCTCTATGACACAAATCAAATGGTCATTGTTCTGTTCCGTTCTGGACAATAGGGGACCCTCTCAGCAAAACTTGATTACCTGCTATAGTTAATTTTTAATCATTGTTAGCGAAATTACACGGAATCGCGCAGCATGACAGATAGCGGGAGAGAAGACACAAACTAATCACCCTGTTTGTGTCTTCTCTAACTGTCCGTGCTCTTTGGCCTTGCAACATGTAATGATGCCCACCAAATTAGCAAGAAAAATGTGTCCCGACAAAAGCAGTCAACTTGGCCGCAGGCAATTAGCTCGCTGCACGTGGCCATTTTCTTCCAAACACCGTGACGACTGATCGCTGGTTAAATATCCAAACACGTAAAAAGTAATATACCAGGTATAATTTTGGTATTTCAGCACTGGGCACTTTTGCGATAAGAGAGGATGGAAGGAAAAATTATAAACCGTGAGTTATGCAATTCATGAAGGAGCACGGCATAGCACTTTTGGGTCAAAAGGGGAGTGAAAGAAGAAAGCGCGAAAGCCACTTTATCAAAAAAATTATTACCCGCTGCTATGCATGATCTCAGGCCGGGTAACCTCTTAAGAAAAAGTTCTCGGTGACACTGCGGATCGAACCCAGAACCCACTAGAGCGTAGCTGAGCGCTGTAACCGCTCGTTCAATGCAGCACTGCTTGCATTCATTGTATTGCTGATATATTTTCAATGCTTCTAATGACGCCAAATGCAAAAACGTGGGGTGAAACTTGGTCAAAAATAAAAAAAAATAGTTGTAATGCATTTGCCCAAGGTTACTAGAAGATAGAAACCGCCACGTGTGGGTGTATAACCGAGCACTATTTATTTTGTACATTTCTGTCATGATGTTGGGATAGCCGGCTCTAACGAACGCTACCTTCTCTTAGTTTGCAAAATATAAATAAAAAAATAGAAATATGTATCGGCTGGTGACAACGCTAATCAACTGTCATGAATTCATTGTCACTAGTGTCACTTTCACTAGATGAATACTCAGTTTGTTTTCATTATTGTTGTTTAAGAATGATTTGGCTCACTAACTCACAACTCCCCTAGTTAGCATTGATATTGTCACATCTAAATACAGTCGCACTTCATCTCGCTTTATGTGTGGCTGTCGCTCCCATAAAATGCGTACTCCACTTTTTTATGCTCTCCAAGCATCCGACGCTGCTTTGCGGAAACTTTCCTTGACGTCTGCTCAGCCAGAGAATTGTCTTTATTATCTATCAATTTCAAGCTTTCGTGGAGACGAAACGAGTCTCTCTTTCTTTTTTTTCCGTCCTTTTTGCACGTGTGATAACGTCTCTCGACTTTAAAACTCGTATACACGTCTTTTGCTTTGTTTGCTCACTCAAACAACGCTCGACGAAATATTTTCACCGTGTTTTGTGAAAAGCATTAGCACTGAAACACCTCCCGACGAGTCTCCCTCATTTTACGTAGACGCATATCTAAGCGTAAGCGTATGCACGTTCTCGTGATTCCGGCATTATGAAAGTGCTGATGGGCATGAAACCAGCGAAAACCACTCACAACTTCATTTGAATACTGCTGTTCTCTATTTCTGCACAATTTGTCCGCAGGCACAAAAGTCGCTCCTGTGTCTTGTAATAAGAATATTGTAAGAAAGGCAACCTTTTACGTCTAGGTACAAAACACCCTTTTCTTCACCACTATAGCGAGCTCGATTACACCGGATTAGTTGAGTAGCAGCGCAGCTTCATTAAAATGTAAGGTAACTGGTCGCGTTAAACAGGGGAAGACATTTGAGGCACATTTTCAAAGATTGCATGCATCGATTGAAGCGTGGTTTTATTGATGTGGTGCACCTGAAGTGTTGTTTAC
The DNA here is from genome assembly GCF_013339725.1 of Rhipicephalus microplus. Taxonomy (NCBI): domain Eukaryota; kingdom Metazoa; phylum Arthropoda; class Arachnida; order Ixodida; family Ixodidae; genus Rhipicephalus; species Rhipicephalus microplus. The sequence continues at coordinate 151,534,574 of NC_051169.1, forward strand.
TTATACTTCGCGAGATAGTGCACGGATTTCTCGATGGCTTAAGGTCATCGAGCAAATTCTTTTTTAGCTACAGTCGTTGATGAAAGGCGAATGCTTGGCTTTCACAGCACACCAAAATGTCTATTGCAACGTAAGTGGCATCCCATAAGTGCTGTAGCAGACGCTCGGGGAACTTAAACTTAGATGCAGCAATTCATTGGCTATCATCGTATACTCTCTATGCTAGACGCTTTGCGTGCTACCTTGATATTATCGGCACACACTTCTTTCTTTCCTTGTCGTTTCATCGGCTATCGTGTGTCCTCCTCGCCCTCTTAAGAGCCGAATAAGTTAAATTCGTACCCGCGCTATAGTAATCCCTCCAGATAAGAGAATTTTTTGGCTAAGAAAATGCGTAGCCAAAAGAAAGCGTTGTGAATTCGGCCCCAGATAGATATCAGTACGGCTGTAGAAAATTCTGCGCCTGCACACCCGTCAAGTGAGGCAGAATCTGAGATAACTCCACCAGATGCACAGTCTGCAGAGCCCTCTGGAGAAGGCGTTCAGAGGCAAAGCGAGGGTGCACAGGAAGCTTCTCGGGACACACAAGATACGGACATGGATCTCAAATGCCTAAAGCGTTCTAGATACCCTGTATCGAAAAAACCTGGCTCGCCGAAACATGTAAAAAGCAAGAAATACCAGAAAGACAACCTTTCAAAAACCGATTTTCTAAAATAAAGTATTTTAGATAAGGTAGTTGCCGAAACCATTTTAACAAAATCATAGGGTCTCTTAAAATTATACATTGGAATTGCCGATCTCTTCACTCAGCCATAACAGATCTGTTATACCTGTCTTCCAGATTCGATCCGGCTATTATTGCACTACAAGAAACTTGGCTTTCCACACATCACTTATTTCACCTACCCAACTTCCAAACCTTTCGTCTAGACCATCCATCCAAAGGTGGAGGTTTAGCTTTATTTATAAATAATAAAATTATTTTAAAAGTCAAAAACTCATACAAATGTATGTCTTCTGAATGCGAAATTTTCGCGTTAGATATTACCTTGCCAGGATACTTGCCTTTCTCGCTAATAAACGTCTACTTTCCTTTAGGCGTTCAAGACACGATATTGTTAGATATGGCTGCTTACTCAGGCTGTAAAGAAAAAAATTATAGTTGGCGACTTCAACTCTCAGCATACATGCTGGGGTTTTAGAACAGATCAGTGTGCATAACGGTTGTGGAACTGGTCGGTAGACAACAACTTATTGTGCCTCAACGCTAGAACTCCCACATTTATTCGAGGTCATTTACGCTCCGCCTTTGGTTTAGGCTTTGTAAGTTGGGCCATTGCTAGTACATCGTGGACAGCCCTTGATTGTGCCTCCAACAGTGACCACTTTCCAATAATGTTCGAGATCGCTTGCCCCGTCAAACCATCATGCTTTTATGCCCGGACCTATATATATTATGCAAAATTTAAGGACTACCTAAAAATTGCTTTAGATGCTCCCTCTCAGGATGGAGATGACAATAAAGCTATGAAATTAAGCGCAGTAATTAAAAGGGCATACAAAAACGCTTAAATCGGCGAAGAGAGTACCCTATAGCCCCTGGTGTAATTCCAACTGTTCACGAGATCACAGACGACGACAGGCAGCTTGGAAGAAGCTAATACATAACCAGTCTCCTAAGAACTGGTCAGAATAATAATTTCTTGCCGCTGTATTTAAACGCAAGGTGGTCCATGCTAAAGAAGATTATGATAAAAGACATTTCGATTTTCTCTCGAAACCAAAAAATAAGAAAGCTTTATTTCGCTACATCCGATCTCGCGAAATCCTGCCGTCTACAGTAAATACTGATTATGCAAAGCTATTATTATAAGAAACGACAAACTTTTTAGTGTCAATTGGCAGTAGTCTAGAAATTAGATTTTCTTCAACTATGCGTTTCAACTAAGGTTGCACGGCGGGCTTGTTGGTTTATTAATGTTGTTCGAGGTTTAGCGCACCCAGGACGGGGCAGAGAAGAGGACACAGAACGCATACATGGCGCTAACTTTCAACACTGCGGTTTAATCCGAGAAACAGCAATATTTATACCCAAACATGGCGCGTCACAACCACGTGGAGGAACCAGAAAATTGTGATCTACTGCAACTCATGTGACATCCAACTAATGCAATTCTTTCAATGATAATGATACCGATGGCTTGCTTATACAGGCGTCCCCAAACCTAGCAATGAATTTCGCTTCTATAATGAGCCTTGTCATTTAGTTAGTGCTTCTTCCGATTATGCTGCGCAGCCAGGTTTTTTTTCCGCAGCCCGATTATGGCTGCGGAAAAGCTTTATTTCAAATATACGCGAAACTGGTCAGATTATCAATTTCTTGCCGCTGTATTTAAACACACGGTGGGCCAAGCTAAAGAAGAATGTGATAAAAGACATTTCGTTTTTCTGTCGAAACCTAAAAATAGAAAAGCTTTATTTCGATATACGCGATTTCGCAAAATCCTGCCGTCTACAGTAAATACTGATTATAAAAAACTATCATTGGAAGAAACGAAGAACTCTTTAGAAGCAATTGGCAGAGGTCTAGGAATTAGATTTTCTTCGACTATGGCTTTCAACTTGCAAAAGTCTTGCATAAGCACTGACTTCGAAAACGTAACGCTGTCTGAAGCATCAAAAGTCATTCGAGATCTACCATCGTCAGCTCCTGGTCCAGATGTAATCACAGTTCCCATGAATAAAATTTTATTCAAGCTATCTCCTGGCGACGTCCTGAATCTTATAAACTACTCTTTAAAAATTCCTGGATACCATATGACTGGAAAATAGCTAAGGTAGTCTCATTAATAAAAAAAAGCAAGGATTAGGTTTTACCATAGAAATTATCAAACCCATCTCGTTTACTTCGAACATGGTGAAACTCGTAGAGAGGGTCCTAAATGGCCGAATAAACTTCTGGATGACGAATAAGGTCATAATAAAGCCAAACGAAATTGGTTTTCGCCGTGATTGCTCAATTTCGTGGGCACATGCGGATTTAGAGAGTCGAATATAGCTTGCTCGTAAAAGGAAACAGTACGCGGCATTAGCAACTCTCGACATAGCTATAGCGTACGACAGTGTCGAGCACTCTATTCTATTGACCACCTTGAAGAGCCTAAAGTTTCCTCAGTATATTACTGAGTGGATAGCAGAATTCTTAAAATCAAAGGAATTGTATTGCGTAATGGATGGCTGTTGTTCGGACAAATTCAAACAGAAACGTGGTGTTCCCCAAGGGTTCGTCCTATCTCCAGCATTATTCAATATACTGATGAGCTCTATTCCAATTGTTCAGAATGTCAGTGTCTACATTTATGCAGATGATATCGCGTTCTTCGCTGTAGATAGCGACATTTACTCACTACATCAAAAATTGCAAAGATATATTAATACACTATAAATTTGTTTGCAATTCATTTCGTTGTCATTGATCACCAGTAAAAGTGGGCTCTTGGTGTTTCCTATAGCAGATACAGTTTCAATTTCACTATTGTATAATCGGCAACCTATTCCACAAGTAGATTCAGTCAAGTACGTAGGAATGATGTATAATTAAAATCCTAATTGGAGCCCACACATAGAATATATAACAGCAAAGGCACAACGGACGTAAGGATTATTACGCAGGTTGGGCAACAGAAAATACGGGCTGCGCAGACGCACGATGTTAATGATATATAAAATGTTTGTGTGACCAATATTGGAATTTGGGTGTGTATTATTCTCGGGCGCCGTTGGTTGTAAAATAAAACTGCTAGTAATGTTAGAGCGCGAAGCCTTGCGAATATGCCTGGGGCTTCCCAGGTTCGTGGCGAATAATGTATTGTACCAAGAAGCGCGATTGCAAACACTCCTCTGTCGATTCCGCATTCTAATGGTTCAAACCTTCTTAAAGTTCAACAGTTTACCGACGCGAAGATTAGAGTACGCATTTATCAGCGACCCTGCCTCATTCTTTCTTGCAAATTGGCCTCGATTTATTACCCCTCAGATAATTTTCGTTAAAAAAAACTGGATTGCATAAATGTAGACATTAGCACAGTAATTAAAACTAATTCCTCAACCTTCAACATTAGAATAGAGTACGATGAAAACTTCCCCCCACAAGCCAAGTTGCAATCTCTGAAATTTTTGACCACTACATTAAAAGATTACTTGGTACATGCAGAAACAAAAAATGTAATAGCTACAGACGCTTCTGTCAACAATGAAAAGGCAGGCGTAGGAATTGCGTCTGATTTCCTCGGCTGGTCTTTTTTAGTAAGGCTTCCAGATTTCACTCCTATATTTGAAGCCGAGCTAGTAGCTATTATTTTAGCTCTTCGTAAGATTCCTACGACCAAGACCTGTGCAATCACCCTAACAGACTCACTTTCGGTGTGTGCAGCTCTGACAACCTCCGGAGAATCTCGTGCCCTAGCAATGTTCCACACATTAGCACCGCCGCATTTAAAACTCCTCAAATTAGTGTGGGTTCCAGGTCACTGCGGATTACAATTAAATGAATTGGCAGATGCTTTTGCACGAGCATCACATGATGAACCAGTAATTTCAGTACTTCCCGAGTTAGAATACTTATCAGGGGTTAGATATAAGAAATTCGCTACTTTCAGAGATAGTTTATAAAATATCACGCAATGAACAGATTATCAGCACCTCAAATATTTATGGAAAGCCCAGTGGAGTCTGTCAAAAAAACTTGAAATTATAATCTCCAGATTTCGGTGCCGTGTTCCCCCCCTATTGAATTTTTATTTAAACAGAGCTGGTCTGACACTTTCCCCCCTTTGTCCGTTTTGCGAAGAATCAGAAACTATTGAACAATAATTTGGTTCATGTTGGAACTATGCAATACGTAGGAAACGACTTCTAGATATTCCATTTGCAAAGCTAGGTTTAAATTTACCCACAGAAATTTTTCTAAGTTTTGGTGCCTCTGTTTTGGGAAATTGCCACAGAGATACATTCGATGCGGTGTGTACGTTTATTCAGGACTCTAAACGTTTTTCAACATAAAGCCCACGTTAAAAGGTACTCAAAAAATGGATTGAAAAGTTTCAAATCTGGAAAAGATCAAATCCGGATAAATCCAGATTTGATCTGGATTTATCCAGATCAAATCTGGATAAATCCGTGACATACCAAATTATTCGTGTTTGGCAAAACCAGCTGTCTGGTCGGCTCTCAAAATCAAGGTATAGGTATTAGTGTCTCTTTTCTTGTTGTTTTTTTCTCACTACCTGAATCTTTGGTTTCTTTATTTGTTTAATATACTGTCTTCACTATACAACCCCCCCCCCTTTTTTTGTAAGCAATAGTGCAGTTATCATCCATATGAGACTTTATGTTCTCTCGGCCAATCCCCCCGAGTGGGCATGAGCCATGGATTAGAGGCTACAAACAAACAAAGAAACAATAGCAGAGATGCAATAATAAACCGCGCTGTGTCTTCGGAACCGCGTTTCAGAGTGCTATATTTATTGGTGACCCGGACTACGAACGCGACCTTCCTTAGAGCAGCGTGAGCATCTCGACAGCCTCCACCCTGGTACCGCTGCCACTGCAGCCGGCCATGTACCCTCTTCGGGTGTTGTTGGAGGTACTACTACCATGTCGCTACCACAGCTGGGGCTTGCCGATCCTTCCTTACGATTCATTCAAGTTGAGAACAAGTTCCGCATTCATCGCATCACGTCAGAAGTTCGCAAGCATGGGCTCCTCGTTGAAGCGTTGCCGCCATAGGCAATGGCCGAAATACGCGACATCCTCATGGGCCCGCCTGGTGACACTCCATATACGACAGTCAAACAGGCTTTTCTTCACCGACTCGTTCCGCCTAAGCATCGGCGCATTCAGCAACTTCTGTGCAACAAAGAGCTCGGGAACCGCCTTCCCACACAGTTTCTACGTCACCTGCAGCACTCGCCTCGCAGCCTCACGCCGAAGATTGGGTGTCACACCTCCCATCGTGCTTCTCGGCCTGCGTTCAACAGTTCGGCCAGAACTTGCCTGCTCTGTAGTCGAGATGGCTTATGGCTGCACACTCCGTTTGCCTGGTGACCTCGTCAGCCCCGCTACTACGCAGTGTGTTTCGGGTCCATCTTCTTTCGTCCAGCATCTGCGGATCTTCATGCAAAACTTGCGCCCATCAACAACTTCAGCTCACACTAAGAACGACGTTTTTCTGCCGGCAAACCTACAGACATCTTCACACGTTTTTGTTCGTGTCGATGCGTCTCACCGTGGTCTACAGCCTCGCTATAATGGTCCTTTCTCAGTCATCAAGCGTTCTGAACATCATTTTACAATCCTGTGCAATGGGTATGAAGACACAGTCAGCATTGAAAGGATCAAGCCGGCACCTTTACAATCCTGCGCAATGGGCATGAAGACGCAGTCAGCATTGAACGAATCAAGCTGGCCCCCATTCTTACAAGCTCCGTCTCATCATTTTTTTTTCAAGTGCCCATGGCCACTTGTCTGCATTGGGGCCTATCTGTAGCATACTTTTCTTCTTGTTCTGGCACGACACACTTGGGACATAAGCTAATACTGGGTAGTCTGCTGAGGGGAAAAAAAGCAGTTGGAACAATGGCGGAGATGTATTAATAAACCGCGCTGTGTTTTCGGAACCGCGTTTCAGAGTGCTATAACAGTATGCGTGGCCCATTGAAGTGCTTCTTCCCCCTGTCCCATGTTGCCGGTGTTCGTTCATATGCATGGTGGTGTCTTCAGGGTATATTGCATGCTTGATATCGGATATTTCCCTGCGTGCTCTAGGGAGATCTAGTAATGCGATATTGAATAATAGTGGTGAGATTGTGGTGTTCTGAAATCTCCTATTAATCCGGGGGCCAATTTAACGCGGCCTACTCATATGGTCTGTTGATGGTTGTGCAGGAAGTTGCACAAGCAATTGTATACACGTTGACCGCTTCCTATTTTAGCCAGGTTAGCCAGGATAGCCGAGTGCCGGACATTATCTAAAGTTTTTTCGAAGTATATCGCCAGAATGGCACGCTCTGGTTACGTGGCTCTACTGGGGCGATTAATTATGTCGTGCTTCAAGTGAAATGAATCATCATTTGCCGATTAGTGTGCTCTGAAGTCAAAATGGCATTTCAGAAAAGGTCCTTAGCCTTCATGTATTTAGTGAGCCGAATGTAAAGTGCCTTCTCCACTACCTTGCCAGCACAGGTGATTAAGGAAATGGGAAGAAGGTTTTCTATATCGATCGGCTTTCCGTGTTTGGGAATGGAGGTGATTTCGGTCAATTTCCACAACAATCTTGGGTGAGCGGCGTGGGGAGGTGGGGTTGAGGGGGCGGTGGAAACGCCACTTTCGCGGCCACTGCGCGGCCCACGCCAAACACGAGCTAACATCTGTGGCTGCGCCAACCTTCCTCGCTCCACGTTCTCCCCTCCTCGCTCGCGTTAAGTTGTACAAACGCTGCGTGTTAGCTGCCTGTTATACTACCCCCCCCCCCCCCGCCAACTGCCACACCTCTCACTCATCTCTAATACGTCCCCTACATTTTTCCCCCTTCTGCCCCAAATGTCGTGGTTGTGGTGTCCTCACGTGAGAGACAATTACTGCGTCAATTAGCCCCACTCTTCACCCTCCTTCATTTTAAGAATCCCGCTGCGCCGGCTGCGCCATGCAGTGTCATGAGTTCCAACGTAAGCGTTGGCGCTTGTTGCAGTACTACCTTCACGCCAGCCCAGATCGCGGAGCAGCAGGTGGAGCATTGTAATGCTCGATGCGGCGAAGTGGACAATAAACGTCGGCGAGGGGATACCGATTTCTGGGTACAGAAACACAGCGCAAGCAACACAAACGGCAACCCCCATGCTGACTCGAATCGCATACAAGTGTACTTAAGCGACAGATGACGCTTTTTTATCATCAATAATAATAACATTATTATTAATACTAAATATAGTAGTAATAGTACTACAAATTTATATTATTATTATTATTATTATTATTATTATTATTATTATTATTATTATTATTATTATTATTTATGGGGGAAGGGAGGCAAGATTTTTGTAAAGAAAGACGAAGATGCGCCTCTGATCCAAGTGAACAACTTGTTGGACATTGCTAAAATCTCATAAACTCTATGGCAATGAACTATTATACCACATCGTATTTCCCTGAGTTTAAAGATATTTTTGGCATCAACCGATGACATGACTTTACATTGATTAGCATAAATATTAGAAGCCTTCGCAAGTACTGGGATAAATTTAAAACGGTAGTGGAATCACTCATGGATTGTGCGAACGTGTTTGTTTCAGTCGAATCAAATATATCAGTGGATGTTGATTGATTGATTTGTGGAGTTTAACGTCCAAAAACCACGATACGATTATGAGAGACGCCGTAGTGAAGGGCTCCGGAAATTTAGATGACCTGGGGTTCTTCAACGTGCACCCAAATCTGAGTACACGGGCCTACAACGTTTCCGCCTCCATCGGAAATGCAGCCGCCACAGCCGGGATTTGATCCCGCGACCTGTGGGTCAGCAAGCGAGTACCTTAGCCGCTAGACCACCGTGGCGGGGCTATCAGTGAATGTCACAAATATGTTTGTCTTGAATGGTTACAAGGCCTATTTTATGTCAAGGGCAAACAAATGAGGTGGTGGCTTAGCGCTAATCGTTAGCACGAAATATTGTACCACAACAGTGAACATCACCTTTAGCCATGCTGAATGCCTTCCAGTGAAAATCACGCTAGAAAACACGAATTACTTCTGCTAGCCGTTTATCGTCCTCCTAAAAATAATGTCTCACAATTCTTGAGCGAGCTAGATGAAGTCCTACAAGGCCAAGCAATGGCGAATCAAACTTGCATGGTAAAAGATCTAAACATCAAGACATTGAACTATACCACAGGTAATGTATGTGCCTACCTTTCAGTTTTAGCAAAATACGGCTTACAGTCGACCACAAAATCCCCAACACGTGAAGAATGCACACAGACCAAACTTGTGTCTACCTGTATAGACCACATTACAATGCGAGCCCCAAATTATTCATTAAGGTCTTGCATGATTAAGCGGAAAATTAGCTTACCATTATTTCGTGGCCTGTCGCCTATGTGGACAATCGCCACTGCCGAGCGATGGAAATACAGAAGGAAAAAATAATAGTAATGAACGGAAACTAGATATTTAATAGCAAAATTTTCGATCAGTTTATAGCACAATTCGACTGGATGCAGTTAACTGTGGGATCGAACTATTCCACAGTCTACAAAAAATTTTGTGAACAGCTACTAAAATTTCAACGTTCAAGTACATAGGTAAAAACTAAAAAATATAGAAAAAATTATTCGTGATTCACTGTTGATATTATGAGCGTTCTCTCTCGTAGATACTCGCTATAGAAACGTGGCCGACGGGCACCGAAAAAATTCCGCCATATCCACGAAGTGAATGATGATGTGTGGGCGAAGCTCCGGAGGTAAACCTGGTAAACCATGAATCCTCTGTACATTTTGCCCACTCGATTTTATTACATCGCTCCCCCTAGCGTACGTCGCCGCACTAAATCGAACGATTGCCTTCAACCAATGACACGCACCATATGTGACATCATTCCTATTTTATAAGATCTCGCGTCTTTCATCGACTACAAGTACCGCTTTCTAGTTTATAACATCTTGCATCTTTTCATCATCAGCTACAAGTACCACCATCTAGTAAACACTACAAGAACTAAACGAGAGGTGGCTACATACAGGAGACGGTACCGCCATCTAGTGAACACTGCAAGAACTAAACTAGAGGTGGCTACATACAGGGGACGGTACCGCAATCTAGTGAACACTGCAAGAACTAAACTAGAGGTGGCTACATACAGGCTACAGGGGACGCACAGCCCACGCCCTAAGGAGCATCGCCCCTAAAATCAGGAATTAAAATTTGAATACAAGAATGGAAGAAATAGTATTGTCGCTCTCTTTAAGGTCAGCGAAAAAGCGGTATTTTTTGAAACGATTCAACTAAGCATACAAAAATCCGGCAAAGACATGGGCTTTGATAGATAATCTACGAGGAAAAAAGAACACGCCCACTTATCTACCCAAATTGTTTTCTGAGAAACCAGAGATAGTGGTTGATAAGTTCAATCACTTCTTTACGCGTTTTTTCAAGAATGCGCATGCACATAAACGCACGTGCACGCTCAAACACTCTGTTCCTGCATCTGCTTATTTGTCCACGCTCTCGAAAGAAGATCTCAGGAAAATAATTTTCAGTTTTCGTCCAAATAAGCAACCAGGAATTGATGGGGTAGCTGTTGCCACGCTTCGACGGAACTTTGAAGAATTATCTGGTATACTTCTCTTCATGCTGAATGAATTTTTCACCAGTGTATCGATTCGCGAGAAATAAAAAACGGCAATAGTTAAGCCATTGCTTAAAGCAAGGAAAAAGATGATATAGAAAATTACAGACCGATTTCTATCTTGCCTATACTCTCCCAGATACTAGAAAAATTTTTGCTTCAATGTATGACGTCCTTCTTACAGAAGTTCTCGCTACTAACACCCCGGCAACTTGGTTTCATTGCTAACCGCAGCACTATAACAATGTTTGGGGAGTTTAGTAATGAAATATATTCTGCTTCAGAGAAGAACCTGTTCTGTTGTGTTTTATTTTTAGACTTGGCAAAAGCGTTTGAAACAGTGAAACACTACCATTTTGTTAGAAAAGCTATTTCGTTTGGGCTTTAGGCGGCCTTGAAGTGCTCTATAATTACTTACAAGACAGGTCACAGGTCGTTATGGGATGTAGGGAGGTAATTAGCAATAGAAAATATATTACTGCTGGTGTGCCACAAGGATCGGTGTTGTCAATCATCGCTATTTAATTCATTTATGAATGAATTCCCCTTGGGAATTCGTAAAGCCAATGTGTAGCCTGTATGCAGACTGATACGGTGCTATTAACACGTCACATACGTTATGAAGAGCGATTAATGCTCTTCAAGTGAAATTCATAATGCTATGATAGGTCTTGAAGAAAACTCCGTAATTCTAAACGAAAAGAAAACAAAACCTATCTGCTTTCGAAGCCCTCTAAAAACACAAAAAATGAATATACCAATTTTTCTTCACACCGAACATTGCAATCCATGCAAATGTTCTGCAGTGGAAAATGTCGAAACATTCAGATACCTAGGCGTGACTTTTCATAGTGGTATGTCTTGGCAACATCACATGGCATGTATTTGTTAAACTGAGAAGCGTGGCATGTCTGCTTTTCAATATAAAAAGCTTGGTGCCTCTACCAGTGAAAAAAAAATGATAGTTCATTCGTTAGCATTAGTGCAGTGAGATATGGGATAACAGTTTTTGCATTTTGCTCAGAACGCTGGAAAACACGCATTGATAGTTTACTTCGAAATATTTTAAATAGTGTAGCTTACGCTAATAAGGTAGATGCCAGTACTATTTGTCGGGATTTGGACTTTTGTGTACTCCAGGATTTGTTTATTAAGACAGTTGTTATAAGATACAATTGGTGTGATGACTTTAAAGTTCCATATGTAACGCGTAGACCCCTGAGAGAAAAAAAGCGTTTTATAGTACCTTGGTTCTCTACCAGATATGGAGAAGCATGTAGAAGTGTATATATTCCAAAAATTTTCAAAGCACTACCTGACGAATTTTTTCAGCGAGTTCAAAAAGACAATTAAAAAATTAGTCGCTGAGCTGTAAAATCACATGGTATATTTGTATGCCACGTATGCTCTGTGTCCCTCCTTTGTTTCTCTTTTTTTATTTATAGCCTGTAAAAAAAGTGATGATGTTAATCGTTTGTCTGTTCATTGGTAGGAGAACAACAATAGTTTTGTTACCTTGTATCCACATCGCTGTAACCGGCTCTGCCGGGCCTAGTCGCACAAGTCCTGGGGACTAAGACTGGCCCGTTTCTTGGTATTTCATATGGATGTGTACAATAAATTATTATTATTATTATTATTATTATTATTATTCTTTGGGTTATAACGTCGAAAATTGCGATATGAGAAACGCCGTTGTGAAACGCTCCAGAAATTTCACCCATTTTTCACGTGCAAATATTTCTAAGCACACAGACGTCAACCATTCTTCCCCACATCAAAATTTGTGGCTGACGTAGTCACAATTTGATTCCGCCACCTTCAAGTAGGCAGTCGAGCTATATGATCTCTGCACCACTGCACTGGAAAATTTCTGTATTTTGCTATTTTGCCCTTCACTTCTTCAAAAGAAGTCTCCGGGAATTGTTGATGGCGCTAGTTTATCCAGTAGGGTGGTCCAGATGACAAAAAGTGGTGCTCGTGCAGGCATCCCGTAGTTGATTCTGCACACGTAGCGCGTGGTCTCATTGGCCGAAGGTTTGTACTATGCTTAGTCCAGGCGTTGCCCATTGAGTGCGGCATAAGTAAATATGGCATTGATAGTAGGCAGATTGGGTCACTGAAAGAGCCGCTGCCCGGCCACAGAAGTTCCGATTGTGAGTACTGCAGATTTCTTTGAGTAGGACTAGTTTTAGCGGTTATCCGTTGAAAGTAACGCGTTCCGTTTTTCGGTGACTTAGTAACATACTCGTTAAGATTTTCGAACTGTAACAAGTAACGTACTTACGTTACTACCTTCTGGTAACGTGTGGTGTCAAGTTACTGGTTACTTTTTCATCGTGTAGGTGCCAATTCCCAAAGCTCACACCGTTTAATCTTTTGTCTTAGCGTCGTATAGCTGTCCACCCGCAGGTTTTGAGAGAGAAAGCGAGAAAGCACTTGCTTTTTTGAAGATTTTGTGGATAGAAATTACTGAAACGCCCCAGCTCTATGTGGGGCGTTTCGGCCCATCACCACACAAAGCATGGAGAAAGCTGTGGACTCCGCCATGAAAAACTGTAGCAACATGCTTTTCATGGAACAAAATTGTAGCAGGTGGATCATTGGTCCTCGGAACTTGTCCGTGCCCAAAAGACAGGCTGCCCGAAAGAAAAGCGCGTGGACGGGTTTGCTCCATAGCACGTTCGGACTGTCACTTTTCGTGCATGGGGAAAGCAAAGAACTTCTTATAGAACCGGTGGCAACCTAAAACAGACGTTTGCAAGTTCGAGTGACCGAGGAGTACACTCGCTTAGCACAGTGGGGTGAACGACCAGCGCATCAATATGGCCAAGTTCAGCCTCGTGGACCAATAGAGCCAATTTATAAAGAGATTTTGTGGAATTCGACACATCCACAAGACAGCCGGTAACTTGACCGGTAGTTGCACTAACGATGGAGCCTGCCTGAACGGAAATCTGCATATCATGGACAATAGGGGTTACCCCATGGCAGGAGAAAAAGCTCTAAAAAGATTGCAAGTGTGCCACAAAACATCGAACGTTCTCTTGTGAAGAAAACAAAGCTTTTCTATTTTTTTCTCTCTGCCAAGGTTGGCTCAGTTTTTTGCTACCCCCTGTTTTAACTAATGTCATTAAAACCGCTGTCACACGAACTGCATGGGTAACAAAACCTACAGGCAGCTTCACGGCAGACATAACCTCTGGTAGTTTTAGTTTCCTAACCACGGTTATCAGAAAGCCGGGGCTAAGGCAATTTTTTTTCGGGTGGAGGGGCACCTCTGTGAGCCTAAAGGGGGGGAGGGGGGGTCTGGGCAGATAAGTGTGGCGCGGCTAACAAAAAATCGGAGGGGGGGTGTGGTAACGGACCCATGTGCTCTCACCTGAGTACGCCACTTTCACAAACGAATAATATTCTGAGAGATCGACACAAATCAGACTAATTACATTCTAAATTTGATTGAGTATTCTATGTTTCATGCATATAGCTCGGAGGGCCTAATTTCATCACCAGTTGTTCTCGAACGTTGTTGTGATGTAACGCACAAATATTACCGTTACAAAGAAGACATATTCTGTGTGACATATGTGCACAAGGAAAAGTGAAGCAACATTGTTTGAAACTTGTAAAGCGCGAGGAAAACGATTCTTCAAAAATGTCTAAGTGTAGACGATTTCATTACACTTGCTACAAACAAGTTGCTACGAAGTTGATAGCACTTATCGGCTTTGTTTTTTTTGTTTTTTTTTTCTTTTTTAGACAGCAGGTAAATTTTCGGTTATTGAACTTCTGATCCAGTAAGCTTGCTCTTGAACAGGTTCACATAAACACTAGGAATTTTTGCGGTGAATATAGAGGTCCTCGCCGCCACTACAAGTTGACGTCGTGCAAAAAAAAAACTGAGGCTAGGCTGTAGGACTTTTTATGTGTCATAGCAGCACGTGGTTAGTTGGTTACCACGCGCTCACCGCAGCCCTGATATGGTGCCTAACTTCCGCTACGCTGACTTCGAATCTCCAAGGAAGGCGCAGACCACGCACCGTTACGCAGACCCCGTTCATTGAAGTTTTGCTCGATCTTGGATCCATCGGGCTGCGACTCCCTGTTGCAGCGACAGCTCGCAATCGTACGTTTGAGCCCTAAACATAAACAGCATTTTTGCCAGCGTTTCACCGGCGCCGCTTCCCTCGGCGTCATCACGTTAACGGCGCCAGAGAGGGTGGCAAACCATACGAGCAGCGCCAAGGCCAGCGTCATCTCAGCGTCGCAGAATTTGTCGAAGAGAATGAAGCCGAGACTTCGCAAAACAGTGTGCAGTGTCTGTGGATGCAGCAACAAGAAATAATCCTGAAAATTGGTTTTATGTTTAATTTGCACTTCTTAGGCGGGACAAATAATTCGCAGTACCACGGAAAGTTTTTTTTTTACTTCTCACGCTAGCCGTTCAGAAGAAGAACCAGAAACTCGATATGTACGGCCCCTGAGCTTGGAAGTTATTGTGCATATTTGAGGCCACGTATTCAGACCATACACTTAGGCCTGGTAACCCTATTGATGTACTTGAGTATGGCGCTCAAAAATGGTTCGAAAAAATTGGCCCAAGTCTACATGTTACACAGTAAATGTCGTCAAAAGACGATAGTCTTGGGTCTGGAGAGAGAGAACAAAACGTTTATTTTATGTTCTGCGCAAGAAAACAGTGAATGGTATTCTGCAGGCGCTGTGCTGAGTGCCTTAAGCGTGTGGCAGAGGCGAACAAGCGCATCTAGGCACGTTAGACACGAGCGCCATCTGGCAGTTATCTTCGAAAAATGAAGACGTGCGCAACCGCGGAGAAAGATGCGCGCCTGTCACGGAGTTGATGAGGTGTAGAACGCAAAGCGTCGGGCAGGTGCCACCACCGTGCCGTCGTAGCAAAGTGTTGGAAACACCTTCTTGAGCATCACGTTGCACTGTCAGCGCAGCGCGTTAATTATACGCTACAGTCCTTACAGTTACTTGTGTGTGCCTCTTCTAGTATATACAGGCAGACATACAAAACATAGACATGTTGTTATCGTGCCTCAGATAGGCGCAATATTTGCTTTTTTTTAAATTGACAATCACCCAACTATGAACGCTATACCTTGAGCAATATTGGAGGGCGCTGCGGATGGGGTAGGCCATTTGGTGCCGTTTGAGTTAACGTTAAGGCAAACAAACAGACAAATGTACAGACAGACAGAAAAACCAAAATTTTTCCGTCGAAGGTCCCCAAGAAAGAATTTCGTCTTTAAAAATCCCGAGCACTTCCTGTCGAAGTTTCTGAGGAACACGATAAGTCAAATACAAGCATCAGGTAAAACATTTCGGGTCACACAGAGCACGGTGACGACTTAATAAATCCGAGGTGGGCGGCAGCCATTTTAGAAGCAGCAACGATGCTGTTACGTAGCGGAAGTCGCTGGCAGCCGTGCGCTGATTGCTTCTGCATCTATCGACTCACTTCCAGTGGTGACGTCAATGCTGCAGATATCTGAATTGTCCAAAAATGGACGCTGATGGATATGTGACGTTTAACGTCCCAAGACCACCATATGATTATGAGAGACACCGTAGTGGAGAGTTCCTGAAATTTCGACCACCTGGGGTTCTTCAACGTGCACTCAAATCTGAGAACACAGGCCTACAGCATTTCCGCCTTCATCGCAAATGCAGCCGCCACCACCTGGATTTGACCCTGCGATCTGCTGGTCAGTAGCCGAGTACCTTAGCCACTAGACCACCGCGGCGGGGCCAGAAGTGGTGGACGTTCCCGCCACCATCACCGGCAGCGTCGACGCCGAGAGATGCTAGCGTATGAAATGCCGGGGAAATGCTGGAAAGACGCTATACATGTTTCGGGCTATTTATAAGAGCCACTCTTCATCGCCAAAAAAAAACAGTAACCATGTAACATTGGTGCTTTATTTTCATTACACCTCGGGTAATATTATACGATGAAAATCTGGAACCATCGATGCTTTGATGCAACAATCACGCATACCATTATCCAGACAACAATTATTCGCCACCGTAGCATTCAATCACTGCCGAATTGCATCACATGAAGCGAAAGCGTAGTACAAGCTGTCCGCGTAGCAGCGCTTGGTCTAAATAAAGGTTTTCTCGATTTGAATCATTGTATGTGTGACGGATTTGATAACAGTGCATACTTTAGAAAGCGCATATTGTAATCGAACGTACCGCTGGCACTTAAAGTGTTCATGCCACTAGCTTTCTTATTTAGAAGCTCGGCCTGTACGAAATTGTTCTGCTGCTTACAATCTACGCTGTGTTGAATCGGGCTCGTCATGGCAGTAGCGCTGAAATTGATTTATGCAAACATGCTACATATCAGTATATTGAATAGAAGGTGATAGGATTACTATCACACAGCACTAAAAAAAAAAGAAGTGTGGGACTGCGAAACATTATTCCAGCATGAATGTTCTGGCACGTCTTGTTTGGTATGTATCCTCCAGCGCGTACTTGACGCAGCGCACACATGAAGACCTCTGGTGAGGGCAAGTGTACACTGATATCAGTACGCAGTATCAAAATCAATCACTCTTCATAACTGTGGCATGCTTCAAACGCAGCTAATGTAACGCTTGCATTTTAACACACCATCACTTTCGTATTGGCCATAATTAGGAAATGACGATGGTATTTTAAACGTGACTACAATATATGAGTGAAATTACCTATGGGCAATCTTGCAGCGCAGGTTTGAGCTTATGTCACCACTGGGGCGATGTGTGCCACTAGTGTGGCTTTGTTTTTTTGTTTCTTTTTTTTTTTGACCACGAAAGTGTCTCATGCCGGCGTCCACCAAGAATTCACTAACATATTGCGGTCAGGAAAATGACGTCAAAGAAATATGTACAATGAGAAGACAAAAATTTCGCCCCGAAAGCCGAACCCATGACATCTGGATCCGCGACTACAGAGGCTGGGCACGCTACTCACTGGGCCATGTTGACAAGCTTTCCAGGCTTTAAAAGCCCCGTGTACATGGACGCGACGGGGGCGGGCTGAGTTGAGTGGCGGGTTCAGCTTACCTCGACGCGCCCGAGTTTATATGAACTCGCACGGACGAGTTTAGGTGAGCGGTGATCGCAGCGACGCTTTGCGTCGAGGCAAGCCGAAAGCCCGTCTTCCGGTACCGGTTTCCGCTCCTCCAAGCCTGCGCTCTCGCCTCTCGCCGCTGTGGGCTGCGGTTGTTTACGCAGTTGTCGCTCCGCCACCGCGATGGCTATGTCAGCTCCCGTCTTGGTATTTTTTCTCAGTTTGCACCAGCTGTACTTAATGGTTGTGTTGGTGTCTTGGCTAACACTGCACAACGCGGTGGCAGCAGTGGTTCTGTTGCGGCACACGCTCGCCGCAGGCGTATCCGCATCCTGACGCACCGTCCCCTGTTCACCCCTTTTTTGACGCTTGCTATCGAGCAAATCACTTAGTTTTTTCTCGTTGACTAAAGCTAGCAACGTCGTTATTTCATCATCTGTCCACATGGTGCGTGGAGCCCGCGAGGATGTCATCGTGCCTAGCACGCGCGTACCGGCCGACAGAGAAAGAGCAACGTCGGAGTGATGGGGACAGGGGAAGCGGAGACCGCGACGGGCGGGAGAGGTCACGAGCCGTCAACTCAGCGCGACCGGTTATACATGCCCTTTCTGAGCGCGGCAAGTTCGGTGAACCTACCCCCTGTCTCCGGGTCGACGGGACTCGCCGCGACGACTCTCCGCCCCGAAGCGTCCGCTTATACATGGGGAGGGTGAGTCCGGAAAACCTGTTTATTTCGACTCAACGCGCCCTCGTCGGGTCAATGTAAACGGGCCTAAAGATACGCATTTGAAATCTACCACTCTCCTCCCGCAGCGTTCTTGGCAAAATGCAGTAATCCATCAGGACCGTGACATTCACAGTTAGTTCCTTCCAGATGCCGTATCTAAGAGTTCGTTCCATTTGGTGCGTTTCAATTAGTAAAATTTCAGTTTTGTCAACGCCTTCACACGCCCTCAAGTGGCGACCTTGCTTCATGCGTGGACGTCGCTCGCAGCATCTTTTCACGCCGAAATTGCATTGCAACACCCGCCGTTGGTTTTACCTATTAAACTCCACGTCCTTACGCTCACCCCGTGCACAATCCAGCCCGGGCAAAAGAAAGCCACGACGAGCGTTGCGTTTCTCTCTGGTCTGGCAGTAGTGCAACTGGTGTTCAGCAACTCAAACGTGGCGCGAGTAGGCGATCTGAACCCAAGTTACTGATTGGTTCCAACTGTGTTGCGACTGCAGTAGCGCGACCGAAAATTCGGTGAGGAAGTAACTAGCCAAAGCAGTGGCTTTGCGGCCGTTTGCGACCGTTCGCGACTGCTTGCGACCAGTCGCAGTTGGTGGCGCAACCACTCCTAGTCACTGGTGTGCACCAGCTCTTAAGCGTCCAATTAGTCACGCTCTTCTGGCTGTCACATCGCTTTCTCTGGTTCCGGTATCACCGTTTACTACAGCTACCACAAGCCTCTATGACCACAAGGGTTTGTTTAATCAATATTGATGAACGGTATCGTCAGGATGAAGATGGGTGATTAAGCGTCAACATGGATATTTGCAACATTTACCGCCTATAGAGGGCGCTAGTGCAAGCCCAACATGGCTGTCGTTTGGGGGATCGTACAGCCAGTGCCGGCAGCCGCCACCAGTGGCGTGTTTGACAACCATATGCTCTGTTTGACAACCGTAGGTTCCCCATGAAAATGGGAAACATTTCTAAGCTGTAGAAAGGCTGCATCCCTTCTGATCAATGAAAAGATTAGAAGAAAGGGAGCTCAGTGGCTGGCAGAAGTACATAAAAAAGATAGAAAGGCAGCTGCGAAATTTTGGAACCATCTAAACTCCCTAAGAAATGAGACGAGCCTAGAGCAGAGTTTTATAACTACAGTCCAAGGTGCCAGGCTAGAAGGGGACGAAGCTATTGAATATATAAGAACCAGGGTGACAGAAAAATTTGAACAAAGAAGTACTTTATGCACCACAATAGACAAGGACGAATCAAGTGGTGCAATGGCTCCATTTTCACAATGAGAGTGGGAAAGGGCTGAGAAAAGGGTTCCTAGTAGTACATCAACAGGCCCAGATGGCATTCCAATTAGGCTGATAAAGACATTAGGTCCGAAGTCTAAGCAGGCTTTGAGAGAGGCAGTGAGCAAAATAATAATCGATGGTGAAGTTCCCGATGGATGGAAACTTAGCAGGATGAGCATGATCTATAAAGGAAAGGGGGACAAAGCTGACATGAACAACTACCGTCCTTTAACAGTGACATCAGTGATCTACAGGCTCGCGATGCAGATTATAAAGGAAAGACTGCAGGCATGGATAGAAGATGAGGTGGTGCTGGGGGAACTGCAGAATGGGTTTCGAAAACACAGGAGGTTGGAAGACAATCTGTTCTCACTGACGCAGTGCATTGAAATAGCAGAAAAGGAACACAAGTCCCTGTGGCTAGCATTCTTGGATATCAAGGGAGCGTACGATAGCGTGGTTCAAGAGGAATTGTGGGGAATACTGGACACACTAGGCGTGGAACATGTAGTCACTAATCTTTTAAAGGGTGTCTATAAAGGTAACCAGGTAGTTATAAAGTGGGAAAAACAGGTATCCAAGCCTGCAGAGGTAAAGGGGGGCTTAGGCAGGGGTGCCCCCTGTCACCCTTATTATTCATGATGTACCTACAAGGATTAGTGGCAAAATTAGAGGGAAGTGTGCTGGGCTTCAACCTCTCTTTAGTCAAACAAGGAAAACTTATTGATCAGGCACTACCAGCATTAATGTACGCAGATGATATAGTGCTAATGGCCAACAACAAGGAAGATTTGCAGAGATTGATGGACATCTGCGGTAATAAGGGAGATAGGTTAGATTTTAAATTCAGTAAGAAAAAATCAGCAGTCATGATTTTCAATGACAACGAAGGTAGTGAGCTTAGGATACAGGAGGTCACGCTAGAGATAACAGATAAATACAAATATCTGGGCGTATGGATAAGCAACGGGACCGAGTACCTGAGGGAACACGAAATATACGTGAAGACTAAAGGTAACAGGAATGCAGCAGTGATGAAAAATAGGGCACTGTGGACTTACAATAGGTATGATGTTGTGAGAGGAATATGGAAAGGGGTCATGGTTCCTGGGCTGACGTTTGGCAATGCGGTCTTGTGCATGAGATCAGAAGTTCAAGCAAGATTAGAAATTAGGCAACGTGGAATAGGTAGGCTTGCTTTAGGAGCTCACGGGAATACACCAAATCAGGGAGTACAAGGTGTATGGGATGGACATCATTTGAGGGCAGGGAAGCTAGCAGCAAGATAAAATTTGAGAAGCGATTGAGAGAAATGAAGGAGGAGCGTTTGGCTAGGAAGGTTTTCAGCTACTTGTACATGAAGAATGTTGATACAAAATGGAGGAAGCGAACCAGGAAGTTGACTGGTAAATACTTAGAAAACAGCAGGTGGCCAAACCAAAAAAAACTATTGGTTAAGAAGAAAGTGAAGGAAACGAAGACTGACATGTGGAAAATGGGCGTGATTAAGAAGTCCGCCCTAGAGATCTATCGAACTTTTAAGCAGGAAATTGCCAAGGAAAGGATCTGTGATAATACTCGGGGTAGTTCTCTACTGTTTGAGGCAAGGACGGGAGTACTGCGAACCAAGACATATCGGGCCAAATACGAAAGGGTAGACACAGTATGCAGTGCGTGTGGAGAGGAAGAAGAAACTGCCGAACACTTGATAATGTTCTGTAAGGGGCTTCACCCTATAGTTCAGGATGATGGCGCAGAGTTTTTCAAAGCACTGGGGTTTAGGGACCGAGAGGGCAAAATAGACTTTAAGCAAGTAGACTTAACTAGAAGGAGGTTATCTGATTGGTGGCTAAAGTCAAGGCACGAGAGAAAATTAAACTCTTCACTGCAAAGTACGAATCCTCAAACTCACTTTTTAAGGAAAAAAAATAAATATAGTTTTGGGTTCATTAAGTATTACGGCTTGGTGGCGCTAACCACCGCCCGATCTAAAGGGTACAGCCATATTCATCCATCCATCCATCCAGCTGGAGAACGCACGAGAGCGAGGGAGACGCCTATGTTGTCTGCTACATCGCTCATTGGCGACCACCGCTGCAAACGTCATTTCCCCGCAATGCTTGACGCCCTCGTCGGTTCTCGCCGCCGTCGCCGCACTCGCGGGGTGAAGAGCAAATGATCGCGGTGCTGCATGCCAGTGATCCGACTGCATTTGGGGTGGTTTCCGAGCTACTGAAGCCATAAATAAACAGTGTCGGGGCTGACTGCGTGGACAGGCGGCATCTCCAAACTCGTGGACATTACGACGAGTCGTAGACGGACAAGATTTACGCGTTGGAGCGAGACGTACGGCTGTGCCGCGGGGTTCCATAGCGTGGGGAGCTCGTTTTTCGCCACGCGTGTTTAGCTCATGCCTAAGTTTTTACCACCCATAGTTGTAGTTTGAATCCCATTCTAACAGCCGCATCTAACCGCCGCACGCTGCCGTTCATGTTTTGAGCAGTTTCCAGTGCTTGCTTTTACTTGTGAGTTTTAAACAGATCGGTACGACTTGTCTAAATACAACATTTTATATGTACATTCCAACCAGCCCAGTTCAGTTTGCTAATGTAGGTGAACTTTCTTCATTCTGCTTCTGAAAACACTGTTTATACTTGAGCGCAGCGTGTTCAAGTCAATATATGTCAAGTTTATTAGAACAGTTGTGGAAGAGCTATACCTGCAAAAATATCACATTAGCAGGTCCCAGAGTTCAGAAGAACTGCTGGGAGCCTATTGTGAATATGCATGTTGCCTGTACAAAGCCATTCACATGAAGGCAGCAAGAGTGACTCACTGCGGAGGCTTAATGTGGAAAGCGTAGAAATAATAAATTAGCTGGGTGCTATGAAAAAAATTAAAAAAATTGCTGAGACAGGACCTGATGACATAATTCACAAAAAGTTTCACTTTCTCTGTCTATTAGTTCTTGCTTACTTATAATAAAACACCTGATCCTCTCTGAAGCACGCAACCTTATAGGTAACACTGTAAAGTTAGAAACTACTAATGCTTACTTTATTTGTGTGCATTGAATTTTCTACTCCCTCCTGCGGCGCCCTCGTGCCTTGGAATTAATACAAATAGAGCATCTGGCATAAACGAACACACTGTTGCAGAAATGTACTGAAATCTAAAACTACGCTTAACCGTCATTCAGTTTCTTTTTGCACCATCTCCCTGTGATGTATCTTTGTTTCTTCGCCATTGTATATAAAGCTGCTCAGTACCATCACAGTGATACAGTTGGGAGCCACGCACATGTTGCCAAATCTAATTTTTGTTTTGCACTGCAACTACCCCACATCTCTCTGATTTTGCTTCAAATATTACCCACGGTCTCCTGCAAGTTATACACGTGCAGTATTTTGAAGAATAAGTGCTGCACCAAGTCCGCAAATCTACGGCAGGCATCACGAACCGAAACTGCAATGCCAAGTAGCTAGGCATTTTATTTTAAAACAGGACACACTCAGTGATTGAACAACTGTTTTTACCTTTTTTGCGCCGCTCTCCGGCAGGTAAAAAACTGACTGGACGTATTAATGAGCACATGATAGTTTAAACTCGCAATTACTAACGATATGCATCGATCATGTTGGAAATGCCGTCGGTAGCCTTGAAATTGATCAATACATGAACGGTGACGTACGGCCGTACCTGAAACGGCGTAATAAGCCGACCAGATTAAAACTTGACATGCGTTTAAGGGCCGTGACGAAGATGCTGCGGGATCGACGGGAAAAAGCTAGCCCTGATGCTAGCGACGCTGCGGCCAACGAATACGTCTTGTGTGCAGTCCGTCTACGCAATTTGCCTGAAACTGTTCACTTACGGTATCAGTAGTTCGGAAACAACCCAAAAGCAATCTGATTCACAAAACACACCACACAGCTGCTCTCAGTACACCCCCGGCGTAGTTTGCCCGATGCTGTTTACTTAAGGTTTCAGTAGTTCGGAAACAACCCAAAAGTAATCTGATTACAAAACACAGCACACACACAGCTGATCTCAGTACTGGCGCTACCGGCGAGTCCGCGGCGGCCTTGGCTGCTGGTTCAGCGACCGCAAAAACAGACAAAATTTTAACTGAACGCGGAAATGACGTTCGTGGTTGCCGCTGCCAATGAGCGCCGTAGCAGACGACGTGAGAAGGGTGGCTAGATTAAAATCATTTGCGAATCTCCTGAGCATTTGAGCTATTGGTCTCATGACAAGAGTGTCTCAGGAACACAGAAGCACCATTACCTTGAGATGGTCGAAAAATTGCCGGAGTTGACCTTTAGGTCCACGAAAGTTGGCGGTGAGTCTTGCTCGCGGGCATTTTCAAGAATGGTTTTCAGAGATGAGACTTTAAAGGGCTTACGTGCCATGTACTGCCCTACACCTGCTCGATCAAAATGATTTTACCGAAAACGGGTCACCACCACACAGCATGAGAGCAATTTTTGTGGAGAGCAGCGCGTGCCGTCTTGTTTGTCTCCTCCGCAAAGTTACCCGCGCCGGTGCGTGCAGCACCCCAAGCGGCATTGGCGCGCTTTAGGGACTGGTCTCGGCGGCCGCTTTTCACACCTCCTATTCTAGCCACCCTAACATGGGCGTCTCTCCTCTCTCGCGCGCTTTCTCCAGCATACGGTTGTCAAACACGCCCACCGGTGTGCCCATCACTTCGACCTGTGTAGTATTTTTAGATGCGGAGCATCTAATACTCGAGGCTTGTAGTGCGGCGCCGTCCGCAAGCTTCCTCCTCCTCCTTCCACCATCTGTGCATCCCTTCCTCCTCTACACACCGCGCGCGCTTCACTCCTCCACCATCTGTGCACCCTTCCTCCTCTACACACCGCGTGCGCTTCTCCTCTTCACGAACATTCGCTAGGTGTATAATGTAGCGCGCATGCGCCGTCACGCTTCGAGAACATCGGCAGCTGACGCGCGCGCATGCGCCGTCGCGCTTCGAAAACATCGGCAGCTGACGCGCGCCCATGCGCCGTTGCGCTTCTCCCCCTTCTCGAACATTCGACAGCTGACGCGCGCATGCACCGTCACCCACCATCTGTGCCACGTGCGCTTCTCCCCTTCGAGAACATTCTACAATTCTCCTGATTCTCCAGTGGACGCGCATGCGCCGTCGCGCTTCGAGAACATTCAACAGCTGACAGTGCATGCGCCGTCGCGCTGTATATATACTCAAGGTCGGCGCTTGCTCGCTCAGTTGCCGCTCGTTGGTTGGTTTGTACGGCGCGTCGACGTCCAAGGTCGCGGTGAAATGAATGCCAACGAATCCACAAACACAATGATCGACATCCCTTCGACCAGCGCCGCCCTTTCGCATACGTGTGTACGTGTTCACTCATTTAACACCCCCTCCTACAACCACGTTAACCAATTTAGCCATCGACCCAAGTAAGTAGCAATTTAACACCCCATTTCACAACCACGTTAACCATTTTAGCCATCGACCCAAGTAAGTCGCACTTTAACACCCCGTTAACCAATTATATGCTCCGCATCCTCCTCAGTGTTCCCCCGAGGGAAGCTGCGGGCAATTTTTTTTGGCTGCAGCCACCATGTTGTCAAGGCTTTGCTCAGAAGATCATTGACTCTAGCAAGTATTATATTGCACACTGTGTGCTGAGAAACGTGTGTGCGGCTGTATATTGATGGAAAACAAGTTTCGAACGCCGGGCACATTCGTCTGCTGTTTGTGAACGCTGCTCGTGCCACGGCCGGGGAAGACCAAGCAGTCCGTGCTCGTGCAAAGCAGGAAACCGCCTTTGACTGCACGGCATCTGCACAGTGGCATCCAGCATATTTTGTGATTCTTCTAGCTCAGCAAGCAAGCAATAAAGAATTAATCCTTGCTACTACGACTCGCAGTAACTGTCTGACTTCACAATAACCGTAATAGAAATTACCAGCGACAAAATATGAAGCGGCCGCGAGTCGCCAAAGTGAGGCCGACTGAACGATGGCATGGGCTGGTTGCATGGGCATCTCCCAAACGATGGTTCCGATGGATGCCGCATGGCGATGGCACTATCTGTGAAATTTGCGACACAGATTCGCAATAATATTGGCGCACAGATTACACTTCTACATCCGCGTTTTCAAAGGCACATTGGGTTTTGCATATGCTGTGCAGGCCCAGAAGCATGATTAGGTCATAAGGTACACCTGCCTTGTTTTTAACCAATAGAAAACGGATGCCGTGTAGACTTAACGGTAATTCTTCTTTCAAGGTTCTTTGCAATATGTCAGAGAAAACATCCCGCTCCTCCAATATATAAACACATCTTCAAAGCTCTCCTATAATAATCTATAGTAATGCTTAAACTTCTGCTGTAGGCACCGTTCGCTGTCCATAGGAAGCTGCGTTGCTGGCACCAGCTGCGTTGCTGGCACCGCCGCTGACGTTGGCGTTAGGGGCACGGGGAAAACAGACGCGCGCCGCGTCACCGTGTATCCGTGATGCATTTCGCCCGCTCACGCGGGCAGGGAGACGCGGACAACGCGTTCCATTTCAACTGACCCACACCTACTATTGCGTTTTTTTCTACAATACGCAATGCCTTCTGGCCCTGCAGTCACACTGGAAAACTCGCCTGCACGGTGCCTAACGGGACAGGTTTCACTCTGGTGTTTTACCGATTTTTAAGACAAAGAGATCAACCCAGTTTTTTTATCTTTCTAGCGGTAGCACACTGACTCATCGCGTTCTTCCTGTTCACTGCGAAGGGTGATACTGACTGTAGCAACAACGCTGCATTCTGAGCAGTGAAAACTGCGAACAGCTGATGTTTCCGCACGATGCCCGTGAGAAACGCGGATCGTGCATATACGTGGCCAAAAGGTAGTGCCGATGCGGCTGTTCCTTATCGCATTTATTATCTATAGTTTGACGAAATATTTGTATCTGTTTATTTACAGAAACTTGAGCCCTGCCATGCATCCTATACGTACCAGCCTATGTTTCTGACGCGGGTAAAGGTGTCAGGTTGGTTCTCGCTTTCCTGTGCCACTTCATCGGTGCTGACGTCGTTGCTCCTACAGCCGCAACCGGCTCGAACATGTACCTATAGATCTACAGCGGGCTCGTTACAATTTCCACAGTTCGCCGTACTAACAGCAACTTCCCGATTTCGACATATAAATCCAGCATCGCCTCCCCGTGAGTGCAGTCAGCTGTTTTTACCGTCTTGTACGTTATGTCAGGAGCTTCGACCAATCACAGGCTGCGGCAAGACTCACGCTGGCGGCTGTGGCGCCCTTGCTTGCTTTCGTCAAAATAGTCCATTGCGTTGCTTCATCCAAATTTTCCACCTGACTTTCGAGTAGACCCCAAAAATTTACATTTCAAGGCACCATAGCCCAGTTTTTTCTTTTTTAAATGCTATGCATTGCTTAGCGAACTCCGGCGACATTGGGCGTTCTTTCTATCTATCTATCTATCTATCTATCTATCTATCTATCTATCTATCTATCTATCTATCTATCTATCTGTCTATCTATCTATCTATCTATCTATCTATCTATCTACTTATCTATCTATTATCTTTATTATTATCTATCTATAATCTCTATTATTATCTAT
Organism: Rhipicephalus microplus; assembly: GCF_013339725.1. NCBI lineage: Eukaryota > Metazoa > Arthropoda > Arachnida > Ixodida > Ixodidae > Rhipicephalus > Rhipicephalus microplus. The sequence continues at coordinate 151,561,714 of NC_051169.1, forward strand.
TATCTATCTATCTATCTATGTATCTATCTATCTATCTAGCCGCCTGTCACTTTTAGTTCCCTTGGCCGTTTCAATAATAGGATCTATACCCAAATTTTTATGGCATAGCTTGACTGTATGGCGAACATCAGTGACTAGTCATAGCGTAGAAATTATGACACGTATGTCATGGATGTCATGATTTAAATTTCATAGTCTTGCTGCTGTTGCGGTGGTTTCGTTCACATGAAATGTTGCAAAACTGGTATGGTATGAAATGACTGCACGGCGAACACAAGTGAAAGACTCTAACATGAAAATCATGACATGCGTGTCATGTAACAACATGACTACATGCCACACTCTTGTTGCGCTCGCAGCCATTTTGCTCGCTTCATATATACCAAATTTGATTTTACCGGACGTGATTGGATGACGAATATATGTGACTAGTGCAAACATGATAATAATGAGATGCCTGTCATGTAAAAACATGACTACATGCCATGCTCTTGATGCGCTCGCAGCCGTTTCGGTAGCTTCACATATAACCAATTTGAAATTACGTGACGTAATGGGACGGCGAAGGAAAGTTACACGCCCAAACAAGATAACCATGGCATGCATGTCACATAAAACATGACTAGATGCTACCTTCATTTCGCACCCGCGGCCGTTTGGTTAGCTTCACATATACCAAAGTTGGTGTTACGTGACCCAAATGGATGACGAAGGTATATGACTGGTGCAACATGATAATCATGGCATGCGCGTCACGTAAGAACATTACGATAAAGCATGCTCATGATGCGCTCCTAATCGTTACACTAGTTTTACATACAACATATTTAGTATTACGTGACGCCAACAGACGACGAAGGAAATGACAAGTGTTAACTTAATATTCATGACATGCGTGTCATTAAAAACATGACTACATGCTACGCTCTTGGTGCGCTCGCCGCTGTTTTCGGTTTCTTCATATATACCAAATTGGTGTTACGTGACATGAAAGAACGACAAAGGTAAATGAGACCTCCAAACATAATAATTATGATATGCGTGTCTTGTAAAATATGACCACATGCTACCCTCATAGCGCGCTCGAAGCTGTTTCGCTAGCTTCACATACAGGAAATTCAGTATTACATGACGTAAATGGACGACGAACACATTTGTCAGGCGCAAACATGATAATCATGATAGCTAAATCATTTACGGCTTTTTTTTTGCATGCGTACCAGTGCTGCGGCTCGTATTGCAAACGTTAGTGGTGTCGTTGTTACGCGACTATGAACAATATACTTATCTTATCTAGACACCTGAGTGCAGATAACACTTCTAGTTGTGTTTACTGTGTACTACTTCTATGCGCATTGTAACGTTGTGGTGATTTTAATGTGAAATATCAACGTTCCTCGTTCATGTTTCCATATTATTGATTCCCACTCTACATCGGATCTATAATTTTTTTAAGTGCTTCAGTGTCGTTTTAACTTTTCTTTTAACTTGAAAAACTGATGCTGATTTTCGAGACTCGTTCGTTTTCGCCTTCATGGTCTGACCGTCGGCTGGCACTGAAGGCAGTGCTTTTAGTGACCATCTGTCTGTCCATTGTCATTATGGTTAATGCGTTGTTATCTTCACAGCTTTTAGAGATCGTATACATGCACGCTCGGCAGGGTTCCAGTTGACTCGGTTAACTGTTTTTTTCTTCAAACAAAAAACAAAAATCAGTTTTTTGTTCGAGATATACTTGTTATACTAGTTAATAACACCCAGTGCATTATCCGGTGGTACTTTGCCAAGAGCCAATTAACTGTAACAATAGGTATGCAAAAGCAGTTTACTGAATGCACTAAAATGTTGTGAGCAGCTGTGATTGTGGCGACATCTGGTGAAACAGATATCAAAGATGCCCTTCTGTCAAGGTGATTCCTGAGATTTCCTTCAGAAGATTTGATTGATATGTGGGGTTTAACGTCCCAAAACCACTATATGATTATGAGAGACGCCGTAGTGGAGGGCTCCGGAAATTTAGACCACCTGGGGTTCTTTAACGTGCACCCAAATCTGAGTACACGGGCCTACTACATTTCCGCCTCCATCGAAAATTCAGCCGCCGCAGCCGGGATTCGAACCCGCGCCCTGCGGGTCAGTAGCCGAGTACCTTAGCCACTAGACCACCACGGCGGGGCTTTCCTTCAGAAGAGCGTGAAACACGAGGTCAACGTAATAAATACACCCGAAAACGTGAACGCCGATATGAGAAATCCTAATAAAACCTCTTAATCAAATATAAGGTGAGTGAGTGGGTGAGTGAGTGAGTGAGTGGGTGAACAACTTTATTCAGTTCCTGCAGGTTAGGGGCCGCGGCGTCTCCACTACGACGTGTCTCATGATAACAACTTGGTTTTAGGGCGCGCAACCGCACATAATAAAAAAATTATAAATTTAAGTTTTTTTTTTGCATATAGTCTACAACCGGAGCAGAAAAACGGCGATCATTTAGATAGCGCGATGCATCGACAAAGACCACCTTCTCATTGAATCCAAAATCCAGTACAGCAAGCATAACTTTGGCTGTACTGATTATCCTACATTTGTTTAGCTCAGGATGCATGTCCTCTTTCAATGGTGGTATTAGGATCTCAGTGCGGATTTTGTGTGGCAGGTCGTATTTGATAGTGAGTTGTGAATGTTAAGAAATGGCAAGACTGTGGGGAATTCGGCGACCTGTTTTTGTATTGCTAAAGCTCTCGTACTGCGAGATCTCTTAGACTTCAATTATTTCCTCAAGCATGTTATGAAGGCCTCGTAACCTCGAACATTCATCGCTGTGAAGCACCTAATAGACACAGCTTGTTTGCGCCACCTGTCATTCATGTTTATAAGTTTTTTGGGGCGAAGCTGTCTATAGGATCTAGCCTTATGTTCCCGGTATAAAACCGGTGCTACAGCCGAAAGTAATGTGGGACATAAAGAGAAAGAAGGATTTGGGATAGACTTCAACACAGACAGGGCTAATTATAACGTAAGAGATCACTATTTCCGGCGAAAATAACCTGTCGAGAAAAATATTACTGAGTTCATATCCAATAAATGTACTCACACGTTTAGGCTTCTCAAGGAAGCCTGCAACATAGTGGCACACGACGAGAAATTCCAAACAAATTACGAATGTTAAATTGATATCTTGCCACCAGTAATATTGGGTCTTATATTCACCTTTAATGCGTATTCCTCCCTCCACCAACTTCATAAATCTCCCTTGAATTTCCATAGAAGGTGAAATCGATTTACATATCTATATACATTTTATGTTACTCAATTTACTATATACAGGGCAATAGTAGGGTAACGTGCTTTAAACACCCTTCCATACATGTTCATTCATCAACAACATCTCACTCGAACTCACCTGGACCCCGACTCAGCCAACCTTTTTCATCGCTCTAACCTTGCCTGTCTCTTCCGAAGGCTTAACTCTTTCCCCCAAGTTCTGGCCTAATAGCACGCCTGTTTAGGTCTCATTGGCACGCGTCGTAGCAAGAATTAATTTGCTCATGAAAACCTGACGCATTTCAAGCACCACTGTTCACAGAGAACATAACAACATAGGTTTCAATTATGGTAACTTTCTGTTTAGGCTACGTAATCACAGACACTAATATTTAAAGTGAACCGCTCCGCTTTTATTTAGCGGACTTCGGATTCTTTGTTCGCCTGTGCCACTAGTTGAACTTTCTCGCCACTTATCGCATTTTCAGCACTTATTGCATCTAGTAGAGTGATGTAAAACAACTTCTCCTAAATTAGCCACCAAAGCACCATTTTATCCATAGGTAGCACATTTCTGTGTAACGAAATGAGTGCGAAGCACGTTCCAGTTCTACGAACATACTTTGTTTCACCGTGCATCCTGTCTCGATTGTCATAATAATGACACATTGTCTGAAACACAGGGTACAGATGGTGTTTAGCGTCTTCGGAAATATGTCATCTGACACCATTACGTTAAGACATGCACCTCTCTGTCTGCAGGAGAAACCGTAGGGAGCGTCCTACTTCAGGAATAAGAAGAACACGAGGGATAAGTATCCCTTGGAGAGGTAGAGCCAAATATTTCAGCTAACTAAGTGCTGTTGAACTTGGAAAAAGTGATGGCCTTCTCTGCCCAACAGTGGAGGTATATAACAAATTTTCTACTGGGGTGCATTCAAGTTCGGCGAAGAGAACTGTCACTGTTTCATCTCACTTATGGCAATGAGTACTATATAATTCATACCATCCATCTAAAAATACGTTTGTATAGTGTGAAATACAAAATTTTTTAGTGAAGTTTCTCCAACACGGCAACATACTCGTTTATTGTGCTCGGCTGCTGACGGCAGAAAGGCAGCTTCAACCCCGGCCGCACGAGTTGGCGTCAACAAGAGTTAGGTTTGCATGGCTCTTAAAGCTTTCTTGAGTGTAAAGCTTAGAAAGCTATTGGAATGGAAGTTTTGAGTTCCTTTATATTCTGATATACAGAGTAGGGTAGCAAAACAGAAACGCGTTTGGCTAGTCTTCCTGCGATTAGCTCCTCCCCCTCATCATCCAATTAATTCCGATAGGTGCGTATGCATAAATTGTTCGAATAGGCAATTCCAGGTGGGATAATATGAATTCTACGTAGTCAAGCGGGAAAAGCGGGGGGTGTAAAAACTTCCTTGGTCAAAAAAAGCGGCTGTAGCACGTTTCGTTTAACTAACTCCGCGTCAGCATTGTGTAATGTTCATACGCCATCATTCTCTTGAGCGGGCGCAGGGTTCCTCTTCAGGTAGGTGGGTGAAAGTCCCGCAGCACTCCACCCCTCATTATTTTAATATATTGGGCAGACTTTTCGCCCCCCTCTTAAGAAACCAGAGGAGCGGCCCTCTTACCCATTCCCATACGCACGACTCTCATGACACTCTAAAATCACAGAACCCATACGCTGCAAGTTCTTGTGAATCTGCGGAGAAAGTATGACAGATGGTCACGGGCATAACAAGAACGCTGACATAGCAGTGAGACAACTAAAGGGCTTCGCTGAAATACAACATGCAAGAATGGTGGCAAATAAACGCAGCACGGTGCCACACTCATCGCTATCTCCTCCGACACACCTTGTTTACGCGCCATCTAACGTCGTCACCAAATCTATAGGCCCACTATGGCTATGTTCTCAGCGTTACAACGAGGCAATTGACATCCGCGTGCATAAAATAAGCCCTCGACTTAGCGTCTCTAGATCACTGAAAGAATGTTACTCTTGCTTATTCGCAGTGTGGCGGCTATCAAAGGTCTCTCACAGCTTTCACGGCTTCTGGATTCTGGCAACAGCCTCATGTTTGTGTTCATCTTATGCATGGACGTCCGACATAAATCTCAACTAACGTTGACGGTCGGCATAGAGAAAGGTTGAAAGACAGACTAACCACTAACTTGACAGGCGCGTGAGACGATTGTGACCAATAACGCATCTAGTCAAAAGTTTGACTTTGCTTCAAGCGAAGTGTCGAACTACCGGAACGCCTAAATCTGTGAGTTTAGCTATTTTCGTTTCTAGGAACCACGATGAACCCACGCTCGTATCTGGGAGCTTGTAAACATGTCTTATGTGTGCGATTTTTGTAAATGTGGTATTGTTTCCTTTCGAATGTCCTTCTTGTATGCCGTCAAAATCGCGGACGTCTTTCTCATTTCTCCTCACATAAGGGTCTTTCTTTTTGTCTTTGAAGAGCAGTGATGGGGCACACAGTATGAATAGAATAAGCCGACGATGTCTTTAACGATCGAAATACCATTTCACTGCGCTACCTTTAGGCGAATGCGAGCTTTCCCACGTTTTGAATTCCTCCTGGGATGCTAATTCTAGTTCTATATTCTAGTTCTATATTCTTTGGGACTAATGCTCGTATAGTAATGAAAGGTTACTTTACTGCTGCATTATGCTAAGGTCACTGTGTAGCACAAGCCCCGCCGCAGTGGTCTAGTGGCTAGGGCATTCGACTGCTTACCCGATGGTCGCGGGATTGAATACCGGCGGCGGCGGCCACATCATCGATGGAGACAGAAATGTTTGAAGACCAAGTGCTTAGATTTAAATGCACTTTATAACCCCCAGGTGCTCAATATTTCCGGAGCCAGCCTCTACGGCATCTCTGATTATCATATCATGGTTTTGCGACGTTGAACCCCAGATAATATCATTATTATTGATGAGTAGGAGCAAAAGTAAAAGCAATAAATCATAGTCTGATTTATGAGACACCTAAATAACTCGCAGAATCAAAGAAAAGGCACTATGAAATAAAGATCTCCAGATTAGGCTTATCCTGTGCAAGCGGACTCCAACTTATCACTGCAAACTTCCTAATTTCGTCACTCCTTCTCATGCTCGGCTTTGCTCGACTGCGTTTTTCAACCCTTTATAACCACTCGGGTGCTCTTAATGTCCATGGATCATCTGTTCTAAGCATTAGGCGACACGCCCAGGTCCATATTATTGCTTGTTGTCTGCTTGAAGTATATCTGCAACTCCTGCCTGTTCTCACACCTATTCTGGGATCCTACGATCTCTCAAGGTTTTTCCAATCATGCTATGTTTAATTGCACGCTGAGGGATGCTCAGCATCCACTTTAGTAGTTTTGTTATTCGCCATGTTTCAGCTTCGTATGTCGGAATTCGCAGTATGCACTACCTCCATTCTTTTCGCTTTATTGGTAGTGGCAGATTTTCTGACAATATTTCAGAATTGCAGCCCAATGCGCTCAAGTTCATTATTATTTGTCAGTGAATTTCTTACTCTTTTCTACCCTTGTTTTTTTTTTGTTCTCTAGTTACGCTGTAACTACTTTTATGTTGCGCTGTTTGAATATTCAGTTATGTCTTACTAACTTGCCAAAGTTTCCACACTTTATAGCCGATTGTATGTAATGGTTACTCATAGATTTGTATAACGTCACCTTGTGTGTACACATATGTGCGGTTGTTGATTCATTCATTCACTGATTGATATATATGTGGAATTTAATGTTCCAAATCCATCATATTATAAGTAAAAACGCTGTAGTGAAGGGGTCCGGAAATTTTGACCACCTGGGTTTCTTTAACATGCACCCAAATCTGAGCACACGGGCTTACAGCAGTTTCACCTCCATCGAAAATGCAGCCGCTGCAGCCGGCATTCCCTCCCGCGACCTGCGAGTCAGCAGCCGAATACCTTTGCCACTAGACCACCCTCGCGGGGCTAAATTTGGTTGTTGAATACACTGTTTTGAAATGTTATGTCATACGCGTTACGCTAAGTTTTATCGTGTATGTGTTGTGTACTCCTTACGCTTAGAGATTTGAATCACCACGTGTTCTATGTTAGACAGCTCTAATGGATAAGATGTACCTGGCTCCCTATTTATGCGCCAACAGTTTCATACATCATGTCAATGAAAGAGAAGGAAGCATGGGTATGCGTGATAAATGTTCGTACTTTTTTTTCTTTTCCGCTATTTGGTGCATCTTAAGTTATTAGTGGGAGTTTCTGGTGTCTCTTTTTGTGCCCGTCTGCGGACACCCTGTCGTTTAGAGTGAATATGTACCAACTGGCTCAGCTCTCTCTCTCATTCTGAGCAAGCTGAAAGCCGTTTCCAATATCTTCTCCGTGAACGATCACACTGCGGGAAAGTCTCTAGTTAGCATACACGGAGTGAATTGGTAGCGGCGTCGCCGAGGATTTCGGAGGAGCGTACTTTCTCTTCCTTGCCAACCTATTGGCAATGTCAATTTGTAGGACAATTAACAGTGAAAACGTTGCGGAAAGGAAATCAGGAGCCTTACCACAATGACAAAGTTGGTGGTTACCTTATCTCACAATTTCTTTTTTCAGTTTAGAAGCACTGTAGCGGCCGTGATGTCTTATACTGTCGTATGTAGTCATTGCTTGGCCTAACGCAGACATAGCCACGTTGAGCTAAGGTAAAGTGTATTGCTCTTCCTTTGTCTTTATAACGATATGCAGAGCTGAGTGCTCTAGGGATTCCTGCTTTCGTATGCTGTCACCGTTTGGCGTAGCTAAGGCGAAACCACAATATGTGAAAAATAGAGGAAGCAAGTGAGAAGTATAAAGAGAGAGAAAGAAAGCAAAAAATATGAGTCCAAATAGAAGTAACTAGAAATAAATAGAGAGAAAAGACGGAAAAAGTGTAGCATATTTAAACAAAGGAACACATTAGAAAAGGAAGTGAAAACCGAAAAGAAACAAAAAAGACTGCTTTGCTGCACATCTGTAACCCCTACTAGACTTTCTAGTAAACCTTAATGACACTGCTCACTCCCGGGCGCGCGCACTAACACTCTGCGCTGGGGAGGAGGTAGGTCCGCAGGTTGGTAGTAAGATGTTTAGGAACGCTTCATTTACATTCAGTCAAGTGGTTAAACACTAACAGTTGAGTAGGTGGTCATTTGCTCTTCCACACAACAAGTTACCTATACCTCAGGGTACCACGTTTAGAATGCTCTAGACCAGGTCCTATCCAAGTATAGCTTTCCTCAGCATGGTATCCTCAAAGGCTTTTGACTCTACTTGTACTGATTGTGGTGAGGTTAGGGACTTCGAACATATGCTTCTTCAGTGCCCCTCGTTGTGGGGCCGAAGTCGGCTCACAGAAGAAGATAGGGACGCTGTCTTATAAATCGCATAGTTACTACCACAACTACGGGCTGTCCAGAGAGCCCACTATGAGGCTCTGAAGCTCGGCCTCCTCGTTCTATAGACAAACTCCACCGAACATACATCACGAAAATGCGGTGGCGCGGTCGTCAGGAATTCGGTTTCGCTTGGTAGACAAAAGATGCTCTGCCTACCACAGTTCCTGCTGGGTTTTCGATGGTGCATGTAGTGTTCTCAGTCTGGCGACAAGAGAAGAAAAAACAAACAAACGGTATGCCAACGAGCTGCGTCGCGCTTGGATCTTCAGAAAGGCATAAGAAATGAACCATACGTTTCTATCGGTTTCCACTTGACGAGGACCATCGCAAGAAATAGGCTGCAGCCGTAAAACGGGTGAACTGGTCCCCGACGCGGAGTCATCGGTTGTGCGCAAAACGTAGAATGTGATGTCGAGTCACGTCTCACAACATCGTTTTGTTTGTTGGCGCACATCACAGCCCTCAGCGCTTATGGGGTTGTGTCTCACTGGACCCTAACGGTCAGGAGACTGGTCGTAACCGCAGTGCGCCTCACGTGCTGCGATAGCCCACCTCATCAGGGTACGTCCACTTTGCGTGTTGTGATCAGTTACCGCTCCGAAGGGAAGCCCCTATGTTAGATCTCCCTGTCTGGTATGCCGGGAGGCAGGCCGCGTCTGTCTGGCGCTTGACGCTCAGCGATGCCCCTCCATTCCCGGGTATGGCCGTACGCCCGAAACAAATCTTCCCCCTCACAAGACCCTGGGGGGAGGACATGCCGGGACAGACGTATGAATAATGATGGGTTGATGAGTTACGTGAGACTCTGAGACAAATCGCCTCAACGCGCCACGTCTCCTCCCTATCTAACAACGGCATGGCGTGGGCATGAAGTCGGGCTTTCCCGCCGCAAAATGTGAGCAGATGTTACGTGCGGACGTCACTGTAATTTTACCCATAATGCCGATGTCCGCCTACCTGTGTTTACAAACACGGAATGGGTCTATACGTCGAAGCGTCCCGCGACGTTGCTCTGGAAGAGTTTGATTTCTCAGGACCCAATAAAATTTTTGTCTGTCTGCCCGCGCCTGTCGGTTTGCACGATGCTCGCTTTCAACATTTAACGCGAGAGCATTGGAGTATTCGTTTCGCAGAAGTTTCGGTAGCTGCGTGCTTGGTTGTCTATGTGCAGAAGATAGCTATTGCTATACGTTCCTGCGTTCGTGTGTGTGGATACTCACAAACCCAAATTTAAAAAAAAAACATCAGTAGCCTCTACAGCTTTCGGCTACACCAATACTGTAATCTTTTGTTTCGCTGACTGTTGGTTTAGTCGAGTATCGGGTGTCAAACCCTACTGCGGCCCGAGACCACGCCACCAATGTGGAGGAAACACGGTGCACCTAACAAAAGAAACAGCTGCTACAAGAAGAGGCTCAATTCACTTTCCCGCCGAACACTGGACGGTATCGGTGTCGTCCATCGTCACCATTGTGCTGACTCACTATAGGACTTTCTGGTTAGGGTGGGAGGGATCCTTAGAAAAATGGCGAGCACGTTCAGTCTACTCGAGGTGGGCGCGAAAATTGTTTCGTGCTGACAGCGCAAAGGGCTTCTGATGAGTGTCCAGTTCCGCTGCCCTACTATGCCCGCTAGATTTATGGAGACTGCGTCAAGGAACACATAAACGCTCAGCAGCCCTGATTCGGCACGGTTTTTATACAGTAAATTTGGAGTGTTTGCAACACCAAAAGTGTTTAATACTAAATGATGTATTCATGAATATTACAATGCTCAAATGTGGTGTTAGCATAGCGCATATACATTTGTTAAGTTTACAAACTGACAAACACAATAAAAATAAATGAATAAAGTATGCACAGGCTTTCAGAAGACAAAGAAAAAGACAGAAAAGAAGACGACTTGCAATAAAAAGGGATAAGGGCATATAATAAAATCAAACCAGCACTATGTTCAGGATGACCACTAGCGTAGAATAAACACTGCAGCGATTGAAATCAGAGCTCTAGTACACGCAATAAAGTTCATACATTTAGTGCTAAAGCTGTGCAGCAAAACGTTTAGAGATTACTGCGAAACAACGTCGTTAAAAGTATTCTATTTGGTAATTGTCTGGAAGAAAACGGATATTTATTATGCTACTACGGGTGACGATTAGGGTTAACGTGAATGCGTGCTTCTGCCATGCGGCATATGCGATCGAAAAATGAAGTATGCGCGGAAATTAACATTTCGCTAGCTGAATTAAACCATTAAATCTCAATACTTTGTTTCTCTGTGTTGGAGTTCAGAACAAGACTTTTGGTAAGAAAAAAACAAGTTATCAAATCACGGCCGGTACTGCTATATATAAATCTAACAGCTATTTCATGATTTTCTTCCCATTTCGTTGATGTTCATTTCAGTGTGAGGGTACCACATTAGAGATCCATAATCCAAAGTTGGTTCAATTTCTTTGAGTGCAATAACGCAAACGGCAGGGCTGAAAGGCTTGAAAGCTCGTCTAAAATAAAAAAATACTTGCACGAGCTTATTTCAGTTTTTATAAGTGTCTACCAAGTTGACGTCATGCCGAATCCGATGATCAAGGCCAAGGTACTTGTAAGTAATGTACCTGCTCAAAAAATATTCGCTAATTATGTCAAATGAACAGGGTATGTTTTTAAAAAAGTTTAATAAAAACGGTCTTCTTAAAATTAACTGACATCTGTCATTTATTGTGCCAACGAATCACCTTTTGAAATGCGTCGTTCAAATGAATTGGGTCTGTCTGATTTGATATCTCTGAGCACAGGGCGCAGTCCTACGCATTTAAATTGATAATTATTAGTATACTCGGTGAAATATCGTTGACAAATAACAAAAATAGAAGTGGCCCTAGCACTGGACATTGGAGGACAACATATTCAAGCGGTACTCTACGAGAACAATGAACGTTGAAAAAGACATATTGTTTCCGGTTTGAAAAATAAACGGAAATCAAATTGAGAAGCGGACTACTTTTGATAATTTATTCCCATCTTAACAGCAACCTATTGAGAGAGACCGTATCAAAAGCTTTAGCAAAGTTTTTAAAACTTGCATCGACCTGTTGTCTGGAAGTCACAGCTACTGCTAAACCATGCCCTGTAGTTACCAACTCATTACAAAACCCTAGCAGAAACCGAAGTCCAGCATTCTGCGTCGCAATCAAGTATTGTACCTCAGAAACACGCCAGATTTCGGAACTACTTTTCAAGTAGTCCCTAATGTGGGTGACACGTCAATTGTAATTGCAATGCTGGCTATCCACGTTTTTAAACACGACGAATGTATTCCTAAGACACAGACACAACCGTCACTTCGGGTTTATTTATTTATTTACTTATATATATATATATATATATATATATATATATATATATATATATATATATATATATATATTTATTTATTTATTTATTATTATGAAACACCTTCCCTGAACACGTAGGCGTATAGTGTGGGGGCGCTACAGAAATTTCATACACCAAAGACATAAACCAATCTACATGAAGAAGCAAAGTTTTATATGCAAGAATACAGCATGTAAAATAAAGAATTAGTACAATCGAATTTTTATAGAAAGCGAATGATGCAAGAACCAACAGAAAAGGTAACATTAAAAAGTGTAATACAAGTGGTATTGCATAGTATAGAGTATGATAAAATACCAAAAAGAGTACAAGTGATACAATGGATAACTTGGTAGAAAAAAAAGGGGGGGGAGGAAGTCTACCACACGTGAGTCATGGCATGTATGAAACTGCGCAAGCACAAGAGGGTAACCACTGGTCATTCTGTGGAATAAGTTAGAACGTGGTCTGCCGGCGATATGCGCCTAAAGACATTGCCTGAATCTCGCCGAGTTAGTTTCCGCGACTCATCACGTAAGCTATTTTATATGCGTATGGCTCGTGGAAGCGCGGAATAGTTTAAGGCGTCAGTGTAACTATAAAGACGCGTGAAACTTGGATTATTACGTATTCAACTAGGACTGTGCGGTGATGTATGCAGGCCCAGCGCATGACTGTTGAGCTGGCACAAGGCAATATCACGATTATCACTTAACAGTTCCAGAGAACAAGAGAGTTTTATTTGTGTCACACTTTAGCGAGAGTTATAGTTCTGAGCCGTGAAATGATGAGCTCTGTTTCGAATTGATTCTAATGAAGTAATGAAATATTTTTGTTGGGGAGACTAGATAGAAGAAGAAAGCTCAAGTTCTTGATTGATGAATGTTTCGAAAGCAAGCTTGCGAATAAGGGAGGCCGAGCTTCGAAGGTTACGTTAACTATAGTTAGGTGCATTCACTGAAGTTGATTATTGTAGCTCCAGGGCTGCCATCCCCGCGAGCACCATCGTTTCATATCAGTTTATGGCTCCTGGTGTTGCTAATTTTCACGTTCCGGTTTGCATTGTCGCGCAGGTGCAAACAAATGTTAAATAAGCATCTGCCACTATTCATTTTCACTGTTCGTGTAATATTTGTGGGTATATTTAGCGTAACTTTAAAACTTGTCACTCAATTGAAATTTACAACATGGTCGCCTTCTTTCTGCATGCTTCGCAATACGTCGATGTCTATAGTACGGGGGATCTGCCACATTTTTTAACGAATGGTTGCTGAGTGACCTATGACATTGTTCAATATAATTGGCATCACTGAGCTTAAGAAGGTTCATGACAAGTTTGTAAGGTTTATCCTCTGGAAATAACTGCTACGCCCTCAAAGCGTTCAAAGTATACGGGATTATTTTAGATATCCCTGTTAATTGGTCACGCAAAGAACATGTTTCACAGGCAGCGTTTGCCCAAACGCGATGGTAATTATTAACCATCTACACCCTGTGCCGCTCGGTCCCCTTGTAACTGAGGTTTACGTGTGTTAAAGAAAGGTCATTGAACTGAATATGACTTAGGAAGCATGTCGACGAAGAATACCTCTTCGCTGATGAATAATGCGACCAATAGACAGAAAAACAGGGAAGACAACTTCCGCAAATATTATAGAGCCTTAGTGATGGATTAGGGTCAGTTGTTGGTATAAAGGAACTGATTGCCACCCACGTTCGAGTGCCATTTTAATATTTCTGGGAGCTGGTCGTTAATCATTGTTACGCATATGTCATGCTAGGCAAATAAATAACCACTTAGCGTGTTTGTTTTATATCCAGTAAAGCCAAACTTTTTCCTTTGTGACGTCTTCTTTTAATCACACCACGTTAGAGAAAAGCTATGAAAACACGCGCGATTGCGGGCATGGATATTGGCGGTGCAATCTAACAATGCGGCATTCATGGGAGTACCGCATTCACTAATATCTACTCCCGAACAGGCAATATCACTATTCAAGAACGGCTAGTAAAAGCTAAACATTTATTTGATGGTCTGCGCAATACAATCCGTGATTGGTATTCCGCAGGCGCTGCGTTAGAGTTCCTCGAGCGTGCAGCGGAGGCGAACGAGCGCATCAAGTCACGTCACACGTGAGACATGAGCGCCATCTGGCAGTTTCTTTTGGAAAACAAAGCACGAGGCCGAGCACCCCCGTCTCAGAGGTGATAAGATATAGAACGCGAGGCGACGGGTAGGTGCCACCACCATCTCGTCTTAACAAAGCGTTGTGAACACTCCCCGTTCCGTGCAAGCGTTGTATGGTAAGAGCAGCGTGATAAGCGCTACGGTCCTTAAAATTACTTATTTATGCGTTTTATAGTAAGAGATGCGTATGCAGAATATATGCGTGTTGTTATGGCGCCCCAGACATGCGCAATAATTTCTTTTTAATTGACAATTGCACAAGCATGAACGCTCAACCTTGAGCAACATTGGTGGTCGCTGCGGATGGGGTCGGCCGTTTCAAGTACCCGATGCCGGTAAGAGCTGACATACAGACAAATGTACAGACAGGCAAGACAGACAGACAGACAGACAGACAGACAGACAGACAGAGAGACAGAAAGACCAAAATGTTTTCGTCGAAGGTCCCCAAGAAAGACTATCATCTTTAATAATGCCAGTGCTTACACCTAGCCCTTCTCTATGAAAATGTCTCCCTTTCAAGATGTTTTCCTTTCATCATCATGCGTTGACACTAGCAGGTGTACTTGTTTGTAATGCTTTCCATTAGTGAGGCCTGAGAGTTTCTGAGCTCACGTCTCAGTGAACGACGCTTCTGCAGCACAAAAGAAAATTATTTTGTATGAATAATTTTTCCATCTTTATTGACTTCAAATGAGCTCAGTTGTGACCCAATATGGCACTGCACCGTCAATCTCGACCGCGCTCCCGTTAGAGTCCCCACAAAGAGCACATGGCGACGCCAGTGCTCAATCGCAGTAACGAAGTAGCTTGCACAGTATACAAAGCAGCAACCCTTCTACTTTACGATTGTGTTTATTTATTTATTTATTTATTCAGTTGTTTGAGTAGTTTCCGGGATCGCACGCGTGAAAGAAAGGAGTTGGTGAGAGTATACGAAGCAATTAGAAAAACAATTGTGAAAAATTTTTTTAATGCTGGTAATAGTAATGTCCAACGCGTAAAATTGCGTAAAACAGCAGACCTAAAAGTAGTGACATCAGCCAATTGCGCAGTAGAAAAGTTTTGGTGGTTGCATTAGTTCAAGGTTATGAGAATTAAAGAATCGTGATTTAAACCGGAAGTTGAAAACAGAATGACGGACTGACTAACTGAATGATTACTTTTATTTGGTCCTGAGGAGGCGACGACTTTCTCGGAATGGGCACATCTCTTTTGTATGTTGTGCGGTTTGCAAAGAAGGTTGAAGATGAAGTTGAAGTTTATTCAAAATAAATACGTCTTTGTAAATACATGTTTATTGAATGGCAAATAAACAATCAGAGATCCCAAAGTAGGAACCGTTAGAAGAACTCCTAACAAAAATGTGAAAACAGGATTAGTTTTTAGTGAGCAAACAGCGACAAAATAGCAGCAATATTTCGAAAAAGAGATTGTGTAAAAAAGGTAGGCACATATGAGCATCAGTGACAATTTGCTTGAAACAAAGAAAAACAAAAGAAAGCATGCAAGTGATACATGAGTCATTTCTCAATAAGCTCCTCACACGTTTACAAAATGAGTACATTGAGCATGATTTCAAATCAACAGGCAGCATGTTCCACAGTGTTACGCATGAAATTCTTGCCGTCATTTGACCATAGTTTGCACATACTTTAGGTAAAACTAGAGTACGGTTAGTTGAAAACCTTGTGTTGTTAGTATTCACAAGAGCAACACCTGAGAAACTGGAAATGTATAATTCATTGTTGACGATATGAAACATGATCATTAGAATTTCGCTGCTAAAAAATTTATGCAGAAGTAAAATGTTCATGTTGAAAAAAAAAGGGGGGCTGTTGGTGAAGAAAATGTTTTGCAAGTAATGAGTCTCAAAGCTTGCTTTTCAAGCATTCAGGATGACTTACATGTGACCGATATGTACATCCCCATGATGGTATGCAGTTCGACAGGTGACTGTGAATGAATTCGTAATATAAAGATATAATGTGTTCAGTGGAAAAGTAAGGTCTTGTTTTGATAATCACATAAATGCCGAGAGACACCTCTTGCATTAAGGCCTGCGCATGATCACTGAATGTCAAATGTTTGTCTATTACCACACCAAAAAGTTTTGTAGATGAATATGCATGAAGGAAGTGCCATGTACTGTCACTTCTAATCAAGCGATGTTAGTGAAAAATTCCGGGGTACGGAATACCATAAAATTAGTAATCGATGGACTTATACGTAACTGACTTCATTTACACCATGAATGAATGTTATTTAAGTGAACGTTTAGTGATTGTTGTACTATGAACGTATCTTTTTGTCCGGTAAAAATAGTGTTATCAGCATAGAGAAGAGCGTTGGTGTTTGAAACGAAATGGTAGGTCGTTAATAACTAAAGAAAACAGGAGGGGTACCAGGATTGACTCCTGGGGAATGCCAATGTTAGTGATTTTTGAAGATGAGAAACAACCATTCATCTGAACAACCTGCGTCCGATGAGTAAGATAGGTATTCATTTTCTGTAGGGATGGTCCAGATATGCCGTAACAGTGAAGCTTATTAAATAGGACGATGTGGTAATTGCATCAAATGCCCCGGTAAAATCAATAAACAGAGTTACAAAAAGAAGGCCTTCAACAGCTGTCAATTTAATCCCGTCAGTGAAAGTAATTGCAAATTTAGTCGAAAGACCTGGATGTAAGTCAAATTGGTGACAAATAATATTTTGAATTTCAATAAGTATTTCAACAACTGGTTTTAGATTAGTTTTTCAATGACCTTACCAAAGAAAGGCAAAATGCTAATGGTAAGATAGTTGTCACAGCAATCGCTATCACTTTTCTTAAATATGGGGATAATTTTACCTGCTTTACATTCTTGAGGAAACACTGCAGCTGAGAAAGGCATATCGAATAAATAGGCTAAGTTAAGGGAGAAGCCTTTCAATACAAGTTTAATTTAGAAGAACGGATTTGATCAAGCCCTGGGTCAGTAGTTTTAATGATAACATAATATTGTTAACTTCATCTGGTACCGTGGGATACAAAAAGAAAGATTGAGGAATATGTGGAAGACATGTCAGTGATAGTTCCGACTGATTGTTTGTATTGGTGTCCACAGGAACGCTGAAACGAAAACTGAAAACCTCAGCGATAGGGTTAGAATAAGTGCATTTGTTTTTGTTAACAAATATAGCAGTTGGGTGCAATTTAGGCTCATTGTTGCTCAGAAATTCTTTAATTACTTGCCACTTCTGCCTTGTGTTGCCACTATTATTTCTAACCTTACTTTCATAGTATTCACATTTATCGTGCTTTAGGGCAACTCCTAAAATACTGGAATACGTTGTTAGCCGATATTTTAGTGAATGTTTCAATGGTTGTGCCTTAACCTTCCTGCAAATATTGTCCCTATTCCTTATAAAAGCATTACTACCTTAGTAATCCAAAAATTCCTAGGCGCACGGAACAATTGTTTAGTCATGATTTCAAAACAAGACTGACTTACACATTCTCTCACCTTAGTTGAAAAAAGTTTCATGCTGTTGCAGCGTTACGTTTGTCATGTAATTTATTCCAATTAGCCTTTCAAATATTGTCTACAATTTTTTGAACAGAAGTAGTGCACACGTTATTTTTACCACAGTGACTCTCTTTAGAACCGAAACACAAAAACATCATAGAATAATCCGTGATAACATAATACAATACTCCTGCTCTAATATCATTGTTAGACAGACGGACCAAAATGTGATCAATCAATGTACTGAAATCGTACCTAGTTGAAGTAAGTATTACTGACGAAAAGCCGTAACCACAAAAAACAACATACATATTCAGAACAATATTGGCTCTGTTCATCAGCAATATTAATGTTTATGTCACCACATATAACTACGCTCTTGTTCTCTTCAATTAGTATGTTTAACACTGGTTCAAGTTCGGCGCAACTCTGCATATGATGAGGAGTGGGATCGGTAAAGCGATATAATGATGCTATTACGGTTAGTCATCGCCAAATAATGGCGGTCAATTTCATTGCAATTGGATTAGCAAAGTGGTGTGCTTAAGGACAGGTCAGGGCTCCGCCGATAAGATACCAAAGATTCAACAAGAATAGCTTAACCACCTCCACAACTGCCCTTACGATGACAATATTTCTATGTGTAGCAAAGGATTTCATACAGGGCGCCGTCGTGTGAAGTCAACCAAGTTTCTGATGAGCATATGAGTGAAAACGTATTACTGATGACTGAAAGAAAGCACTAAGGTCATTGTAGTAAAACTCTTTACAAAGGCTCCGGATGGTGAAATGAATCAGGGACAATGCAGACGTATTGTCCTTGAGCAGTGCTTCACTGCAATCGAGTGAAAATATGGTAGAGTCGAATTTGAACAGTGACTACAGTAGTGTAAAGGGGCCTACAATCACAACTTATTTAAATACATCAAGATCATCTACTCCAGAGATAGTGTGTTCTAGGTTATCTTCCTGTTTCCTAGCCTTGATAATGAAGTTACCTGTCCAGAGAAGTTTCCATCCCTTGACTCTCTCTAGCTGAAGGGCTTGTGCGAAAAGTCGCTTATTTTCTGGCATCGATGGTCGTTGACATGAATAGGTGCAACTGAATTCGCAGAAAGCCCAATAGGTGTTGCTTTAAGGCTTGTCTTTGTTGCTTTAGCAGTTATGTTTGTTTTTTTCTACCACGAACAGAACCTCGCAACATTATGCGTGCCCTGCCTTCCCGATACATGGTGTGCTATATTTATGTCACTCGGGGCAATTTGGCAGCCAACTTTCTCGGCAATTGCAAGCACAACAGAGAGGCAGCTCTTTCCAACTGTCTTTTAAACATCTTTTACTTTGGCATTTTTCGTTCGTGTCTCAACGTCAGAGAGCCAATGCGAAAACAGCCCGCAGTCATAATTCAGTGTTTTTTCATCCCTCAACTTCTTGTTTTCTTTCGCGAGGGCTTCATTTCTGGTTCTGACTGATTCATAAAGTTCATTGATTGCCTCAAGGCTGTTTAGCATAGCTGAAACTTCAGAACGGAGACCGTCTATCTCCCTTGTCCATTCTTCATTTGTAGGGGTTGTGACAAGGTGCTATCACAACACAAAATGGCAGCAGCCGCAGTGGCTATAGAACAGTGCTCAAAAAGAAAAAGGATTGGTAAAGCACCAACCTGTACCAAGTTTAAAGTTATAATTACAAGCAGTCACGCTGCTACAACCACTGCTACCAAATGATCGGCGTTGTCCAGGAACACGTGTTTATGTAGGCTCTTGTCCCCGCTAGGCATTGGAAGTACAGACTAAGCAGGGGCAGAAGTGCAGTCCAAACCAGCCCAGCTGTAATCCACGAGAGTGAAGCAGCCAAACGTGACACGTGTATACTTGAATACACGCTAACAGCATACGATGATCAGCCGGAGGCAACAGGTTCAGTAGATCTGTACAGAGTTCAAGGTGATAATTACAAGCAGTCACGCCACCACAACCACTGCTTGAGAGATCTAAAGATATTTTCCCTCAAAATATACCTTCTGTGGAGTAAGTATTCACTGCTCAGATATTCCTACAAAGTGCAATATTGCAATGAAAATGCAAACATGACACCTTTTGGCTTAATTCTTTGAAGCGAATGTGGCAAAAAATGCACTAATATTACTGAGCTTCAAATACCTTACAGAACCACATTTACTTAACATGTACACCGAATTGGGTATAAAAAAAGGAGCGGTACTTTATAATGAAATTTTCCACAAACCACACTCAGACGGCATTATGCTAGGATGTTCAGAAAGCAGTCACATGAACAAAACTTTTTTTCTCGCTGAAATATTCTTGCAGTTCACTGTTTTGAACGCAGTAAGTCAGCACATTTTGTTTCTTCAAATACATTTCAGATCGTCACCAAAGTGGCTGAGATGTTTGGCATGGAATGACCCAGCTAGAAGTCAGCAAAATAACTTACACAAATAACAATTATTATTGGTCTACCATGCCCACACTAGAGAATGTTGTTCAGGCATAGTGACACTAAACTTTCCAGCATCGTACTACCTGAGAAACATCGTTGGTAAACTCCAAACTCATGCCGAGAAAAAGCCGCTCTTGCACGGTGGTTGTGAGGGCCTTGCGGCCGTAGACAATTTCGAAAATAAAAAAAATATTGACTAATCAGTGCTGTCACTTCTTCTTTGGCATTACTGACGCGGAAGATATTTCGGTCATCCACGTGGATGTTCAGGAACTAGGCTTGGTCTAGGCTGGGGCTGGTGTAGACTACGCAGTGCGTCAGCGGCACCCTATCTGTCTGTGATAAGAGCAAATGTGATTTTTCATGAAATGCTGTTCGTCGTGTTCTGGCAGCACCAAATATGAACGTTGTGTAATTGATTGATATGCGGGGTTTAGCGGCCCAAAACCACCATATGATTATGAGATACGCCGCAGTGGAGCGCTCCGGAAATTTAGACCACCTGGGGTTCTTTAACGTGCGCCCAAATCTGAGCATTGGGTCCTACAACATTCCCGCCTCCATTGGAAATACATCCGCCCCAGCCGGGATTTGATCCCGCGACCTGCGGGTCAGAAGCCGAGTACTTTAGCCACTAGACTGCCTGGGCGGATCATGAAGAATGTGTAGTGCGTATCCTTTGAAATGGCGTGTAATTGACATTACATGGATCTCAAAGCACACAACCCATACATTCCAGTAATTTCGTATGATACAGATAAGGTAGTTTTCCAGCCTACAGCGAATTCCCAAATTGAGGTAAAGTGCTTGACTACTGCTTAAAAAATGGCACTAACGAACACCTGAGCTCTCCTAAGAATCAAATTCTTCATAGGGTATTGCGACAATTTTTTAAGTACAACGTTAAGAACACGTTGCAATAATCCAAACGTGCAAGAAACTTACCTCTTCATGTACAAACAGTGAAAACATGTCTGCTTTTTTAACATGCGAACAAATGATCTTGGGCGTGGTACCAGTGAAGAGGTCGGCAAAAAATTAAAAGGTTTACTGATTTTATTCACGCTTCTCACAATTCGAGGAATTGTGACAATTCAGCAATCAGTACAATTCTGACTGCCTCTATAAGGGCTTCAAAAATGAACAATTTTCTCGTTCTTTCTACCCTCACATGAAGCTCCGTTCATGGCATCTAATTCAAGTTTGACGCCATGCTTCCTGTTTGCCTGCTATCTAGACGTAGGGCTGCGAACGTGTATTTTGTGACCTAATCTAGCACAGAAATTTGTTATCCATAATTCCATCATCTTAACTAATTGTAACTTAAGAAAAAATTTGATATGTCGTCCAGTTTTTAAAGAGTTACGGGCCTACAATAGGCACTGACTAGCACGTATGAAAGCGCTTCTTTTTTTAATAAATCTTTTCGGAGCTTGCTTTCGGAAAAAGCGCCTGGCATATTTCGACAACCAAGCCCATCTTCTGATGGCAATCAGGGGCACGCTATTAGTGGTCATTGACCACGGGATTTACAAGCGTAAACCGTGTTTAAATACTCAGTTAAACACAATCATGCAAGTACGAGCTCTCGCACGACACCAATGCGCGCGGACGCCGTCTACGTTGTATCAGCAATGGCTTACGCTAGAGCTATCGCACATAGCTCCCACAGTCCATATACTCTCTCGATACTGTTTTAACGCCTAACTTTATCGCAGATGTGAGCAAATTAAGCACGAAAACAGCAAACAGAAACGAGGGAAAACAATTGACGCATGGCGAAGACCGCAACAACGCGCCGTCGGAAGTCTACTAGAGCTTTCCCTGTTGCTGGTGACGCGTATCCTAAATATTTTAAAAGACCGACGCGCACGTGCTGGCAGCATTGTGGCATATTAGCACCTCAAACTATACCTTCTTTAACCCCCCCCCTCCCCAATAAAAAAAGCCATTTCATACAGCGCACCTCTGTACATATTTCTTTTTTTCTTCCTTTTTATAACGCTTAAACCGGCAGAAGCACGTTGTGCAATTGAGTATTGACAGAAATGCTATTACGATGTAGCCTAAAGCGCATCTTGAAACAATATCAAGCACTTTCAGCAGTGCAGAGACATTGTGCGATCAGCAACTAATCGCCCTTGATAAGTGACCCTTGATAAGAGAACTAATCGCCCTTGATTGTATGAGCGATGCAGGCGCTTCCGCAACAACGCGCATAGCAGTATGAACTCGTTAAGTGACACCTTTCAGCGGTTATCTGCAACAGGCCCGCGAACACATCGCATGCTGTTGTAAATAGCTGCCGGCTTACTTCGGCAGAGCTGCTACAGACGGCCACTAGCGCTGTGCGATTACTACCTACTAAAACAGTACACTCACCCTTAAAAGGCCCACTTGGTCCGTGTCCGCTGCTCTATGAATGTTCCTAATTCCGAGCGTCACTTCGAACACGGAGTCATGCGTGACCACGATTGAAAAGGCGCCTCTTCGCAGGAATTCACACAGCGACCAAGACCGGGCCCAGACCAACGCAATGCATTGGAAAGACGAATGAGACAGAGAGAGAAGGAGGAGGTACTAGCGGCGCCGCCCCAGCTGTCCACGCAACTCTTCCCCTGTCTACCCGGTCGCTACCGGGGCAACCTTGGCCGGGGTGGGCGGGAAACCCGCCAAGAGGGCGCCGAAAAGCAAACGCTATCGCGCGTGCGGCGACGGCGGCTTCGACACAGAAAACAATTCAATTGCTTTTCAAGAGTGACTCTTTTGGAATGGCAACTCTCATTCCCGCCAGCTGCGCGGCGGTGCAGGTTAATTGGAAGTCTTGCGTTCTTTTAGTGATTATTTACGGAATGCGACTGCAGTCGGCGAACAATAGTGAAGCAACACTTGCGGAAAACAACGTGCATCCTGGAACAGCCAGAAAAAATAATTATTTCGTCCTCGGTGGGATTAGCGAGAGAGAATCACTACACATTTTTTCAGAGGAATTGCTTCTCGCATTTGTCCGTGTCTGGCAATTCCATATATAGTGCCGCAAACACTGAATGCGTAATCGAAACTAGAACAAATCAACACACAGTCGCGGTTGTTTAGAAGGCTTCTCACGCACTACGAAACGTGCCGAGGTTGTTACCAAACTTATTGCTGACCACATAATCAGCACGTAATTTATATATGGTTGCCAAATGAGCTAACTAAACACCTGTAGCAAAGGCAAGACACGGTCTTTTTAAATGTTGTTAATATAAACTATGGTTGTGCATAAGCGCAGTTACAGCTTTCCGTGTGAATTGGTCATAGCCCACGTCTTCGAGCGTAGCAGAGCCTCAGCGTACCTAATCAGGTACGACAGCAACTCGGTAAGCAATGATGAGGTACGAAAATGTGCAGCTGCTTTCCATGTAATGAATAGCCCGTGCACAGTGCATTGACCACCGCCATTTATAAGACAACTCTCATAGAGACTCCCAGTCTGAACAGGTGTGGGGCCTTCAACACTGAGAAGCAGTGAGCCCCCCCCCCTCCCACACGCACACACGAAATACGAGGGCGCATGGGCTGATACACACGCATACACATGCAAAGGCGCACGCACATATCGCATACACACATACGGCCACACACACGTGACCGTAAACGTACATATGCATGGGCGTACACATGTGCACAGGCATGCCTAACACAAGCACGGACTCACACATACACGCGCACGCACACGTGCACGGGTGAACACACAATCGCGCTTACACACGAACGCATGCGCAAGCTCACGCACACACACACATACTCAGGCGAACATTATGTGTGTGTGTATCATTCATAGCAAACATTTCAATTAAAACCAACGCTAAGTAAAGCTTCCGTAACATGGATTTCAATTAATTGCCTTTATAGATGGAACGCGATTTGCTTCTGCCGGCATTCTGCTGTATTCGGAGAGCACCTTCATACATTCTAAGTATTAGGCCGTCATTAATGCAAGGTCCACATATTCATACAGTAGCTACGCTGCTCGGCCACCAATCCGAAGGTCGCGGGTTTTATGCCGGCCGTAGCAGTCGAATTAAGACGGAGGCGAAAAGGTAGAAGCCTGTGCACTGTGCGACATCAGCCCCCATTAAAAAACACCAAACGATCGAAATCTCTGGAGCTCTCCACTACGGTGACCCTCATAATCATATCGTGGTTTTGGGACGTCAAACCCCGATATTGTAATTCTGTGTTTTTTTTTGCTGCATATTCTATCCAATCAATCGACACCTACACCCTTCCCAGGTGCAAAAGCACCCTTAGAGCCAATTTTAGGGTGCTATTGAGACAAGCACCCAAATAAAGGGGTGCTTTCAAATGCGAGGCATTTCCTAGCGAACTTCGCCGACTTTGAGCGTATCTATCTATCTAGCCGCCTACGACTTTTAGCTCTCCTGGCCGGTTCCATAATGCTAATAATACCCAACTTGGTATGGCATAACATTACTGTATGAAGAACATACTTGGCTAGTCATAACATGAAAATTAAGACGTATGTCATGAATGTCATGATTTACATTTCATGGTCCTGCATCTCTTGCGGTGGTTTGGTATGATGGTATGGTATGATACGATCGAATGGCGAACACAAGCCACAGACCATAACATAAAAATAATGACATGTGTGACATGTAACAACAAGACTACATGCCACGCTCATGATGCACTCGCGGCCGTTTCGCTAGCATCACATATACCAAGGTTGGTAGTACGGTACGTGAATGGATGATGAAGATATGTGACTGGTGCAAACATGATAATGATGAGATGCCGCGTCATGTAACAACACTACTACATGCAACGCTCATGATGCGCTGGTGGCCATTCCGCTGGCTTCACTTATGCCAAACTTGGTATTACGGGACGTGAATGGATGGCACAGGTATGATACTGGTGCAAACATGATAAACATGAGACGCGTGTCATGTAACAACATGACTACAAGCTACGCTTATGATGCGCTCGCGGCCGTTTCGCTAGCGTTACATCTACCAAACTCGGTATTACGCGACGTGAACGAACCATATAGATAAATGACGCCTCCAAACATGATATTCACCACATGCGTGTCATGTAACAACATGGCTACATGCCACACTCATGATGCACTCGCGGCCGTTTCGCTAGCTTCACATACGCCAAAATTGGTATTACGTGACCTCAATGGATGACGAAGGTATGTGACTTGTGCAAACATGATAATCATGAGATGCGTGTCATGTGAGAACATGACTACTTGCCACAGTGAAGGCGCCATTTCATTTCGACGTGACCCGGTGCGCGTGCTCGCCGGCGTTTACTTCTTTGCGTCATGCCGGCGTTGCCACGCCAGGCGCCGGTCCTGCCATATAATCGCAGAAGCGCGCCGTGCTGCGTTGCTTTGACGCATGCGGGTTTCAGCGCGTCCAGCGTCCCTCCGTCACGAAAAGAGGGAGTCTCAGTGTTGTCTGGGTAACACATCGGCACGAAGTGTAGCATGTCGAATTTCGCGCCGGTTGTCGTCACGCCATGCCGACGGACGCTGGTCGCACCGGTTGCGCCCGGCTGGCGTCAGACTATAGAGTGCTTGCTGTTTTCTAACGTATACTATAGCGTCGCTGTGCCCAGCGTGCGTGCGCGTCATCGCTACATTGCAGTATATTGGGCTCCTCATGATGCACTCGTGGCCATTTCGCTAGCTCCACATATACAAAATTCGGTGTTACAAGACGTAAATGAATGACGAAATTTATGACTGGTGCAAACTTGAGAATCTCAACACGCGTGTCATGTAAGAACATGACTACATACTATGCTCATAGCATGCTTGCAGGCGTTTCGCTAGCTCCACGTGTACTAATTTTGGTATCAAGTGACGTGAATAGATGACAAAGGGAAACGACACATTCAATTATGATAATCATGACATGCAAGTCATGTACGACATCATTTACCCCCTCTTCTTAACGTTGTGCTGATTTTAAAGTGACCTATCAACCTTTCTCATTCTGCTTCCCATATGATCGTTTCCCACTTTACGCGGGATTTGCCAATTTTTTTTTCGTTGCTGTAGCATTCATTGCTTCACCCTTGTCATAAAAAATACGCAATGAACGCTCCACTACCTGTGTAAAGAAACGTCTCGTTTTCGTGTTATAATGATATCAAGGCAGACGTATCAGCGTCATTTTTTCCAGTAGGACAACTGATATGCAATAAATATAAATGACCGCTCAAGCACTCTGTGCTGATGGTTTACCAGCGAAGTTGAAACACGCGGTCATAGGTGGTTGCAGACGTAAAACCAATACCACTCGAAAGTACTCCGGCCGAAAGTGGGCGTCGGCTCCTGCGTACGTATTTTCGCCGTTACCAAGTTTACGTTGCTCTGCCAGGAGAAAAAAATCAGAAGATCCCACGTACCTGCGAATCAACGTTATGCGAAGCGTGCGGAGAAAAGTCGACCATGTTGCAATAGTTTTTATTGAGCGACACGTCGTGAAACGACACTAAATATTAGTACAAATGTTGCACACGCAGACAAATGTTGAAGAGTTGCTGATGTTTATATAATAAGTTGTTGGCACTTGCGCAACGTTGTCAACTAGAACATGCGTATTAGCAACACTATAGATGCTGATATGAAGTGGCTCGCGAAGATGCTGGCCCTGGACGCTACTACATAAATAAACTTCAGCACATGGCACCTAACCACAATTCACGTTAACCCGACGTGACGACTGTATGAAAGGAGTACGTATGTAATGTTTAAAAACTTTGGTAGGTAGCAACGCAACCAATATTTACGTTTCACAAAGAATAGCGCCTATTTGTAAAGTAGTTTCGAGACCTGGCGTAGCTCTGTGGTAGAATGCTTGACTTCCACGCAGAATGCTTGGATTGGATTCCTGCTGGGACCCTGAAATTTATTACTTGCATTCGCCGGGGGGTCAGCACTGCCTTTGCCAGTTTTTTTCTTAACACTGGAATTTATTCTATGGCTTCGTTGGGTAGACGCTACCGATGTCGTGTATTGCTTAACGCACGCGTTAAAATTGCCCTTGTATGTTCTCGTCGTTCTTTGGTGGATACTGGCTTTTCTGGACTTTTCGCTGCAGTTGTGGGGTGTATCGCCCCGTTGGTTGCTGTAATGGATGTACAACTTCACGAGGTGACGTCCGACTCCGGTTCGACTCCGGCCACTACCTCGAGGAAGCGAGGAAACACATCCAGTGAGAGCGATGAGACTGAGCTGTATTCCGCCTCTTGCGACGAGTCCTCAGACGACGGCTTGCAACCTGTCCTGCACCGCAGGGCCAAGTGACGGATCATCAACTCATCGCCCGTCTCAAGTACAGCCACCTTGAGAACGGCGCCCCAGCGGTGGCCCCATTCCATCCTGTTCGTGCCAAACAACGCTAGCAAAAGTCTGCGTGCTCTGAACAGGCAAGCGCTTTCGCTCTATTTCGAGAACACTGTGCCGAAGGAGAATAAAGACGTACGGCCTAATACAAGAAGAAACATCCTGGCTGTCGATGTGGTGCACCCGAGTGCGCTGAGCACGCTGCAACAAGTAAAACAACTGGGAAACGTTGCAGTTAGGTCCATCATATCAGCCGATGGTTCGACCACATCAGGAGTCATTTATGACATCAACACGGAAATCCCAAACGCCGACCTTCCAATACTTATAAAACCAGCGAGTCAAGACAACGTCATTGTCAGCGTTGGACGGCTTGGTCATCTGCGAGCCGAGTTTGCAGAAAGAAATCAGTGTTTCTGGTTAAGAGTCATTCATGTCGTCTACAACTGCGGACCATAGCAAAGTTCTGATGTTTATTCGCCGCGACCTCACCTACATCCATCATCCGGTGTCACCCCATGACGACAATCAATATATAAGTATAACAGTGAAAAGGACACTTACCATCAAGGTTGTGGGTGCCTACCTGTCTCCGTCAAGCCATTCCGACCATACAAGACTACAACGTATCCTGTCAGCAACTTCTCACCCATGTATTATAAATTGGCGACTTCAACGACCATCATACAATCTGGGGAAGTTCGAAGACCAATGTGAAAGGAAGAAAGTTGGTGTCCTTCGCCTTCGACAACCAAATTTTCTTGCTAATTGATGACAGTCCAACGTTCCCTACTGAAAAATTCCGTATGAAATGTTGTGGAAAACATATGGACTCCGTACAATTTCCTTATGAGCTATACGGAAAAGATACGGATTTTTATGCAAACATACGGAAGGTATATGGCGTATACGCAAAAGTTTTTAAGGAAAATATGGAAGGATACGGAATTTATATGGAACACACGGAAAATTTTTTATGGAAGATATGGAACGATGGAGAAGTCATGTGGTAGATACGAAAAATTACTTACAGAAAATATGGAAAAATGTGGAAATATGGAAAGCCTTATGTAGTATACGGAAACTTCTTTAAGGAAGTTCTACGGAGCATGCAGAAGTTTTCTTATGAAAATATGGAAAAATAAGGAGTGCGAGCAGACTAATAAGACCTGAGATGTTCATGTCAGGATATTCAAATGGCAGTCTGAGATACGAATACCATTCGATCCGTGGTGGTGCTACACCACGTCCAGAAAAAGTAATGTCATTGTAATTGTACGTGATGTCAATGTCGACAATTCAGAAGTAAATGGTCGCAAAAATTGAAGAAGGAAAATGTAGAGTGATAAAAAGTGAACATATACAGAAATAAGAAGTCCTGTGCCAAAATTACGAGCACATGTAAAACGAAAAAAACGTCTACAGGACGAGCGCTCGCTTGCCAAGTTTATTTCTCGAGTTATTCCTCCTAAAAACATGCTAATTCCTACGTGGTTCAAGGTATAGCAGCTGCCTTGACCTGGCCTTTGTCTCACGAGGCCTCGTCAGGCATGCTGAGGTGTTTCCAGACATAGAAACGCATGGAAGTGACCACAATCCCACTTACGTCTAAATCGAGGGATTGTGCCATGCTAAGATCCGCGATAGTGTTCAGAGAATGGACTGGTTGAAATTCCAGTCTCGAATGGAAGAGCAATGTGAAGCAAACGTATCCCTCGACTTAGATTAGTTAATTAAAAGCACAATACCCGATACTACGTGTACCCTCACCTGCTCTCCCAAAGTAATGGAATTCGACATCAAGCTAGAACGACTTCGAGCAATCCGACGGTGTGCTGAACGAAGATACCGACGCACGGAGACAATAGAAGACTTACGGATTGCTCAACGTATACAAAAGAAGATTCAGCGCCGGATAATCAAACTCGAGTCCCAACGTTGGACTGTTTTTTGTGAGTCACTTGACCCACGAAAATCTTTATCGCAATTGTGGAAGACGGTACGAGCTCTCCGCACAAAACCCACTCAGTGGTCACCATTCAGGGCTCTCGCACTTTCTGAACAGAGACGCGGCATTGACGTGGCAGAAGACTTCTGTGCCAGAGTATCTGGGCCACTCGCAGTGCCCAATAGCCTATTGCCCTCGACTAACTGTCCACGAACACTGGACTCCCGCATGGATATGCTTTTTTCAATCGTGGAGCTCAGACCAGCACTAACTTTGTATGGACACACGTCGGCACCAGGGCCCGATAGAATTTCTTATAGCGCCTTATGTCATCTGGGTGAACACGCGAGAATCCTCCTTTTGGAGTTGTACAACAAATCCTGGCAAGATGGAACGCTCCAGACAAGCTGGAAGACAAGTCGCCTAGTTCCACTTCTGAAACCAGGCAAGTCATTGTTGGAGCTCTCATCTTATTGTCCATCGCATTGGCTAGTTGTGTAGGCAAAGTTATGGAGAGAATGATCCTGGGACGTCTGGAGTAAATCTTGGAGTGTAACAACTTCTACCCAGATGCCATGGCAGGATTTCGGCGTGGTCGAGCATCGATTGACAACGTAGTCCACCTGGTCACTTACGTCCAACACGAGAAAGGCCGTAAGCGTCTCTGCGCATCTTTGTTCCTAGACAATAGAGGGGCGTATGACAACGTTACGCATGAAGCTGTTTTGACCGCTCTCGAAGATATTGGAGTAGGTGGTCGAATGTATCGCTGGATACGTAGTTATTTGTCAATGCGATCCTTCTTTGTCAGCACTGAAGACGGTCCAACCTCTTCACATTACAACCACTGTGGCGTCCTCCAGGGGGGCGTACTCAGCCCTGTGCTGTTCAATCTTACGTTGATTGCTCTCACTGAGCATCTGCCAAGCACGGTCAGGCTATCAATGTACGCAGATGATATCTGCGTTTGGGCATCGGCTGTAACACGCCTGCAGTTACGAGGGAGAAATCAAAAAAGCTACCGCTGAAACATTACGCTACCCACGAAATCGAGGCTTGGAAATTTCTTCCGAGAAATGCGCCCTCGTCACTTTCACACGAAAGCCTATGGATAAGTACACTATAAGCATCAATGGTCAAACTGTACCATACGTTCGATCGCACAAGTTTTTGGGCGTCATATTTGACAGGAATCTAGCATGAAACGATCACGTTTCGTAAATGAGGAACGGTTAATGGACATCTGTAATATACTGAAGTTCTTTGCAGGGAAGACTTGGGGAATGTCTCCCAGTGCAATCCTACAGCTGTAAAGGGTACTTTTTATTGGTTTTCTGCGGTACAGTGTACCGGCATTGACCAATGCAAGCAAAACAAGCCCTCGAACGCTACAGCGTGATTAGTTCCAGGCACTCCGGATTTGCCTCGGCTTGCCTCGTAGTGCGTCGACAATGGCTACTATAGCTATCGCCGGTGACCACCTCATCACGACACATATCGGCGTTGAGGCACTCAGGACACATATAAGGCATATTGCTCGGACACCCTGCCACTGCCTAGCCTCTTTACCAGCAGACAAACCACGTTCGTCTTTTTGCCAAATGGTCACCACATATCGCGATTCTTTGCCAACATGCTTCACAACCACCGCCAGGACTTCGACTCCTCCCTGGTGCCAGACTCAGGCTAACATCAGGGTAACTATACCTGGCATCAAGAAAAAAGCAGATATGTCGTCACCTGCTCTTATACAGCTTGCTCTCCTCTTGTTATACGAGACGCATCAAAGCTGTATACACGTATACACCAACGGCTCTGTTTTACAGAAGAGTTCAACGGCATCATTTGTAATACCGATGAAAGAGACGAGAAGAAAATTCAAGACCTCCCACCTTACGACATCAGCAGGAGCAGAGCTCACAGCTCTTCGTGCCGCATTGCAATTCATCAACGACCATCAGCCACAAAAATGGACAATTTTCAGTGACTCAAAGGCGGCACTGCAATCCATTCTATCACCTTAACGCCATGGCCCGTACGAACAGCTGGTATTTGAGATTGCAGAAAAAACTCACCAACTCATTAAGGAAGGACATTAAATAGGCTTTGAATGGCTTCCAAGTCCTTGTGGAATAATTGGCAATGAACGGACCGATCGAGCTGCCCGTTCTGCCCACACTGAAAGCGATGAAATATCAATTCCTCTTTCCAGAACTGACACTGCACGGAAATTCCGCATGCTTGCTCGCAAGCGCACAACGTCCCAATGGAACGCGTCACAATTCATCCATGCACGGTTTGGTATTTTAGACCCAATTCTAAGTCTTCGAATTCCTCCGGAATTACGCCGACGAGACGCTACTATACTGCGAAGATTATAGTTGGGCGTCGAATTTAGCAATGCGTACGCGTTCCGCATAGGAATGGCTGACACTTCTGCATGCGACCATTGTGGCAGTGATGGAACAACTTGGCACATTCTGTGTGAATGCCCACAATACTGCTCGCAGAGACAATCACTCTGCAATGCACTAGATGAACTGGACAACCAGCCTCTTTCGGAAGAAAGCATCCTGCGCTGCCGACAGGACGTTATGTCGCAGAAGAAGGCTGCGATGGCGCTCCTGCGCTTCTTGCGTTCAACCGGCCTGTCCAAACGACTGTGATCGGGACTCCCTTAATGTGTGCGCATGTGGTTTTTTTCTAATTTATTATATATCTTTCTATATCTATCGTCTTTCCGACCCTTTTCCCCACCTCCTTACAGAGTAGGAAACCAGTTCGTCTAGGTTAACTTCCCTGTCTCTTCTTTTTATTTATTTTTCTCTCTCTCTTTGTGGATACTAACTGTCCATCACCTGTATGTAGCACATACCCGCCCGTGGGTATTCGCCACTGTCTGGCGGGAAGTGTTTGACGACGTACGCGACGGGATTTTCACAGTATTTATGTCTCGACCAGCGCATGATATTCGTCAAACTATCTTACCCTCTCATGCTAATTTTGGTTCACGCCAAGTTAAGGGGGCGACCACTAGAGCACCTAAACGATGCGGCTAGATAGATAGATAGATAGATAGATAGATAGATAGATAGATAGATAGATAGATAGATAGATATAGATAGATAGATAGATAGATAGATAGATAGATATGCTCAAAGTCGCTGAAGTTCTCTGAGAAATGCTTCGCATTTGAAAATCACAGCATATACACCGGGTTGAATGATGAGAATTTAGGGGCGCAGCTCGTGCAGCACTCATGGTTACATCATGAAATCTTCAGTTGCTTCACCCAGCAGTAATCAAAGCGATAGTGTGTGGGTACTTTTACTCAAACTTGAGCAACTGGTTTTCTTTTCACCGTCATGAATACCGCCATTTGGTTAGTTAAATGGAGTGATAGGAGTTTTGGCATGGGCGTGATTTTGAAGTTTGGAAATACAACGTCATGCACGCTTTCTCTTCCGTAGTGGGGTTCGGCCAATAAGCACGAGCTGTAGCGGCCTTCCGCACCCGGTGCTCCTCATCGTCCATGGTCCGCCAACCAGCATGATCTGGCAAGGGCACCCGTACGACGACGATCTGTGGAGTGAGCTCACTCCACAGACCTCACCACCCGGTGCCACCCCGCGCAGCAGCCAATCGGGGAGCACCTGCACCGCCAATGCCATATAACGTATCATCACCCAACCACCGTCATGGCGATTGGGTTGCCTACAATGATTGTAGGCATTGTCTATGGACCAGCGCCGTTTCGTAAACGAGCCCAGACGACACAGAATGCGTACAGAGCCATCTAGTATATTGTCAGCCAACTGAAGTTCGCAAGAATCTATATGCGACAGCACTTAATATTGTACGATGAGGGAGCACTATGGAATACATTGCATCAATAGATGATCGACAACCGATCAGGTCTCGCTATAAGGAGCTTCGCTCATAAAAAAGAGCTATATATCTTGACAAATGACCAGCTCGATATGTTTGATCTGGTAACCTTTAACACTCTCACATTGACGGTTGTAGCTAAGAGCGGAGGTGGTTAGTTTCATGCTGGCGGGAAGCTTATGACCCTCATCAGGTATCATCACTGCTGCCGCAAGTATAAGCCTGCACAATAACAGTTTGTGGTTCGTCGGGATGGTCTGCTTTTACCGACCAGCTGCGTTTTTTTTTGCGGGACCCTCATCAATGCAGCGCACCACTCTTTTTTCAAATGTTTACCGCGGCGCGTATAGTTTGGTTATCGGCACTTTAAGAAATGTTGATGCGTCCTACAATTTTTTATATATAGAAAGCACATTCTACGACAGTGTTCAAGCACTATAGGCTTTTACACTATACTGGCAACTCTAGGCTTTCTAAAAATAAACATGACATGTTGAAGCACGAAATTGTTCTTTTATTTCCACGCATCGTGTTTTGTCCGTACGTGATTGGCAATCGACAGTTTCGGTATTTATTGCCGTGACATGTTGCCTGCATTCAAACTATGCGTCCATCACCATGGGCACAGCCACACACATGCCCGCCGTCTTGTGTTGCGCAGAGACAATGATGGCACGAGCACCCAGCTGGACCCAGCTGATTTGCGCCACGAGCTCGGGACATCTCGCCGAAAGGAAGACGGCGGATGCAAAACATCTTTAGTGTTCGACTGACACGTAGCTCTACGACAATAGTCACTTTGAGTTATGGGCACGGGTTTACCTTTTAAATAAATACGTTTTCTTATACGCCTGAGTCCTTCAACATTGCTACATTTCTGGCGGAGACAGAATTGATTATATTATAAATTGTTAGACAATGGCTTACGGTAACACGAGGTTTTAATAAGTTCACCTAAGATTGTGATACTGCCGAACGCGAATTATGAGCGTGGCTGCGTTTTGGGACAAGTAAAACTGAGTTTAAAGTTGTCACTGAAATCAAAGTATCTAGTGCGCCATAAATCTCTATTTTTGTTAAGTTAGACGGCACTTACTTCGCCATTACTCCATTATACGGATAAATGAGGTAACCGCTGCTCCCCTGCAAGTTATTACTTACACTATGTGGATGGCGCACATGGCTGATTATCACAAACAATTATGGTTTGGCACTTCGCAGTGGGTGGGAACCATTAAACCTGAGGTTTTTACTCTTTCTGGTCTTCTGGTCTTGGGGAATTCCAACGATCTTTCCAAAGTGCTACCGAACCCCTAACAATTTCTTGACGACAATCGAAACCAGGAAGAAAAGATAGGTGGTAATGCGTCTCAACGCAAGTAACCTCCGGAATAATGCTGCCCACGTTTCTTGTTCTCTTTTCCTAAAAACATAAACTTGTGATATTCATCTGTTCTATAACAGTGGTTGCCCCACCGTGGTGGTCTACTACCTAAGGTACTCGGCTGCCAACCTGCAGGTCACGGGATCCAATGCCGGCTGCGGCGGCTGCACTTTAAATGGAGGCGAAAATGCTGTAGGCTGGTTTGCTCAAATTTGGGTGCATTTTAAAGAACCGCAGGTGGTCGATATTGACGCATCTCTCCACTACAGCGTCTCTCATAATCATATATAGTCGAGCCGACATATAATGGCCCCACTTAAAACAAACTTTCGCTTAAAACGAACAATATTCGCGTGACCGTGAAGAGAGAGAGAGAAATAAATAAAAGGAAGAGACGGGGAGGTTAACCTAGACGAACTGGTTTGCTACCCTGTACGGGGGTGGGGAAAAGGGTCGGAAAGAGGATAGGTATAGAGACATATAAAATAATTTAGAAAAAAAAACCACATGCCCACACATTCAGGGAGTTCCAATCACAGTCGTTTCGACAGGCCGGTTGAACGCAAGAAGCACAGGAGCGCCTTCACAGCCTTCTTCTGCGACATAAAGTCCTGTCGGCAGCGCAGGATTCTTTCTTCCGAAAGAGGCTGGTTGTCCAGTTCATCTAGTGCATTGCAGATGACTGTCTCTGCGAGCAGTATTGTGGGCATTCACACAGAGTGTGCCAAGTTGTTTCATCACTGCCACAATGGTCGCATGCAGCAGTGTCAGCCATTCCAATGCGGAACGCATACGCATTGGTAAATGCGACACTTAACCATAATCTGCACAGCATAGTAGCGTCTCGTTGGCGTAATTCCAGCGGAATTCGAAGACTGAGAGTTGGGTCTAAAGTACCTAGCTGTGCATGGATGAAATGGGACTCGTTCTATTGTGACGTGAAGCGCTTGCGAGCAAGCATGCGGAGTTACCGTGCAGCGTCAGTTCTGGAAAGCGGCATTTATATTTCAATGCTTTCAGTATGGGCAGAACGGGCAGCTCGATCGGCCCGTTCACTGCCAATTATTTCACAATGAGTTGGAAACCATTGAAAGGCTATTTCATGTCCTTCCTCAATAAATTGGTGAGTCTTTTCTGCAATCACAAATACCAGTTGTTCGTACGGGCAATGGCGTAAAGGTGATGAAAGGGATTGCAGTGCCGCCTTTGAGTCACTGAAAATTGTTCATTTTTGTGGCTGTTGATCGCTGGTGGATTGCGATGCGGCACGAAGAGCTGTGAGCTCTGTTCCCGTTGGTGCCGTAAGGTGGGAGGTCTTGAATTTTGTTGTGGTGTCTTTTATTGGTATAACAAATGATGCCGTTGAACTATTCTGTAAAAC
This sequence comes from Rhipicephalus microplus, assembly GCF_013339725.1. Lineage (NCBI taxonomy): Eukaryota > Metazoa > Arthropoda > Arachnida > Ixodida > Ixodidae > Rhipicephalus > Rhipicephalus microplus. The sequence goes on from NC_051169.1 coordinate 151,597,935, forward strand.
CGAGGCGTCGGTGTATACGTGTATACAGCCTTGATACGTCTCGTATACCAAAAGCAGAGTAAGCTGTCTAAGAGTAGGTGACGACATATCTACTTTTTTTCTGGATGCCAGGTATAGTTAGCCTAATGTTAGCCCGAGTCAGGCACCAGGGAGGAGTCCAAGGACTGGCGGCGGGTGTGAAGCATGTTGGCAAAGAATCGCGATATGTGTTGACCATTTGGCAAAAAGACGAACGTGGTCTGTCTGCCGGTAAAGAGGCTAGGCAGTGGCAGGGTGTCCGAGCAATATGCCTTATATGTGTCCTGAGTGCCTCAACGCTGATATGTGTCATGATGAGGTGGTCACCGGCGATAGCCATAGTAGCCATTGTCGACGCACTACGAGGCCAATCCGGAGTGCCTGGGACTGAACACTCTGTAGCGTTCGAAGGCTTGTTTTGCTTGCGTTGGTCAATGCCGGTAAACTGTACCGCAGGAAACCGAGAATAAGTACTCTGTACAGCTGTAGCATTGCACTGGGAGACATTCCCCAAGTCTTCCCTGTAAAGAACTTCAGTATATTACAGATGTCCATTAACCGTTTCTTCATGTACGAAATGTGATCGCTCCATTCTAGATTCCTGTCAATTATGACGCTCAAAAACTTGTGTGATCGAACGTCTGGTACAGTTGGACCATTGATTCTTATAGTGTACTTATCCAATAGGCTTTCGCGTAAAAGCTACGAGGGCGTATTTCTCGGAAGAAATTTCCAAGCCTCAGTTTCGTAGGTAGCGAAATGTTTCTGTGGCAGCTTTTTGAATTCTCCCTTGTAACTGCAGGCGTGTTACAGCCGATGCCCAAGCGCAGATATCAGCTGCGTACATTGATAGCCTGACCGTGCTTGGCAGATGCTCAGTGAGAGCAATTAACGTAAGATTGAACAGCACAGGGCTGAGTACGCCACGGTGGCTGTAATGTGGAGAGGTTGGACCGTCTTCAGTGCTCACAAAGAAGGATCGCATCGACAAATAACTACGTATCCAGCAATACATCCGACCACCTACTCCTATATTTTCGAGCGGTGAGAACAGCTTCGTGCATAACGTTGCCTTACGCCCCCTTTGACGCCTAGGAACAAAGATGCGCAGAGGCGCTTACGGCCTTTCTCGTGTTGGACGTAAGTGACCAGGTCGACTACGCTGTCAATCGATGCTCGACCACGCCGAAATCCTGCCATGGCATCTGGGTAGAAGTTGTTACACTCCAAGAAGTACTGCAGACGTCCCAGGATCATTCTCTCCATAACTTTGCCTACACAACTAGCCAATGCGATCGGACAATAAGATGAGAGCTCCAATGGTGCGTGATCGTGAAAATATACATTGTTTGAATGGCACAAAATCGCACTTACAACGAACGTCTCCGAGCGCCACCGATCGGTTACAGTGAACGGAGTCGGCGCTTTTCCGACTTCCTGGGAAACCGCTTTCGACCACCGATCAGGCATCGGCGAGATGCCCACAGGTTCTAATTGTTAAACGCCGAACCTGCCTCTGCGCTCCTCTAGTTGCCACTCTCCCCGACCGCTTTCTGTTACGCACCCCTCCATCCTTTGTCCTCCCCGCTACTCTGAGCACCCCGCATCGCCAGACGCGGGCCGTGTTTTCACACTGCCACCGATCTTTCGAAGACTAGTCGGCCATATCCCCTGTTTTTGATCGCCGGTACTCTCGTTGACGTCACTGGCCTGGAGTGACCAGACAATTCGCCAGCATAATCTGTATCCGATCATCTGCGTCTTCTCTTATCGCATCGTTCTAGTACACGAGCGTATGCTATCTCACCCGCTTTGATAATTCAGGATTCTTTTCGTGTTTAGGACCTGTTCTCGCTCATTTCGCACTCGGCTCAGCATGCCCTCCGCACCCGTGCGGAAGCGTAAAAACAGCTGTTAATTTGCGGTGAACTATTCGCGAAATGTCGAAGTCGGTGAGGTCCCGCATACCCGATGGCGCAAGAAAACGATTCTTTGACCACGGCCGCCAATGCATTGAACACACCGCGCGCGCCAATCCAGGCGGCCGTGCTTTACCCTCTGCGCGCACAGGCACTCTTTTAAGCTTTTCTACGCGCGAGTTGTGCGTTTCGCGGACCAGTCAAGCAAGCTGCCCGACCTGCCTCTTTCCTTCCTCCACGTCTCCTTCCCACGTGTTTTGGTTTTCAAGGTTGCCTTCCTTCCGTATCCTCCTTTCTCTTCACTCTAACGCACCGTGCTCTAACGCTACTTGTTGCTCTTCTCTCGCAGATCGGTTTTCCTCTCTTAATAACAACTCTTTTGCCCGTCTCCACCGCTCCGCGACGCCAGCCACGCCTGCTTGAACTCAGATGTTTCGTTTTACGACTAGAAATGGGCCCGGAGCTGTACCACGCGTTCTGGCATGTGTGTCGTGTGTGCGCGTATTCCTCGCTCTTGGTGTGTGTGTGTGTGTGTGTGTGTGGTCAGGATGTCGTGCGGGAGGCCTTGCACGCTTTTTTCTGCCACTCAACAAAATATCAAAAGTGTGGCCGCTTGGTTTGGGCGTAATCGGTATGTTAGGTACCACGTTGCGGAGTGCTTTCTCGTAGCTGTTGACCACCCGCCAGCCGACTTGCCGCTTCGGGCGTTCCGGTGTTCAGCTGGGAAGCAGTGAATTTCGTGGGCGGCGGTGACGGTTGATGCGTGCGAAACTGGTTTGGCGTGGCCGACTTCGTCGACGTCGAGCCCGATGCCGATCCTGAAGCTTCCGAACTGTGGCGGTGATTTGTGGCAGCGCGTTGTTGACTTCGACATGGGAGAGCGGGTGGGAGATCTGTTGCGATGGTTTCATTACGGCTGAAAATGATGCCGACGCCGTAGAACCATGCACGGATTAAGGCATTGTGAATAAAGTACACGTCAAGAGTACACGTCGAGAACGACGACACTTTGAAGCCAGTGCCTCATGCAGCTTACGTCACGGGCCTCAGCAAAGAGCATGTTGCTATTTAAAGTAAACTCAAGACCACCCTTATCACTTCTACTCTTCGAACACGTTCGTCACGAACTTTTTCGGGCAAAAAACTTTGTGTTTTCATTCGCAACTTTTTCAAAAGCTGTGTTTCATTTACTACAAACTTCGAGAAACAGCGAACGCATACCACGTCAGGATCAAGTTCATTATAAGCGGGCTTGGCTGTAGTGGTTTTGGAATGTTAAACCCCGCATACCAATTTAAATGACGTAATATCGGTCACTTCAGCGTAGGGAAGATTGGCTGCTGCATCAGCCTGAGATTGTTGGAATATGAAATCGCTAAGCAGCTGCTCACTTTCCGATTTCTGTGGACGTTGTTGAGAGTGCAAATGCATGGTGAAATTTCAGTAATGCTCAGTTTTTTACTCCTAAAGGACAAAAAAAATGCGTGTGATGACTAAGCCATAGGATATATGAATTCGCATAAAGATGAAATAAACTGGTATAACAGTTATTTTTTCTTAAACTGCACACGCGCCACATCAATAGGCTCTTCAATGTCATCGGTATCCGTCAATAAGTTTTCGCAGCTTATTTACTATCTGCCATCGCGCGCCTCTTGAGTCGTTAGTGGGCGTCTTGTGGTGTCGTGATTTATTTTTCTGGTTTTTATACCTTGTTTTTTAGCATAATTTCAAATAGTGAGACCGCGGTTTCATGCACGTATGATCAAGTTGTCCTTTTATCAAGTTTCACGTTGTGCCTGCTTTAAACATACAAGATTGGATTTCAGTTACGTGTCTTAAAGCAAAAATAAACGTGGGCGAACGAAGAGAAACACCCGGCACAATGCGACGCCTCCTCTATGGGCCCTTATACCTGCTTATTATTTAGTTTTACCCTTCACATGCTATTAGCTGCATTGTTTTCGCATGCTCAAACAGCCCGATAGCTCACTACTTTTTAACTTTATTATATTTAGGAATTTAACGCATCATGACCGAGGATTGATATGGAAGTGAATCAACGTCCACACCATTGTTATTCTTTTTTAACAAAAGCGTATCCTAAAATGATGAAGTGCAATAAAAATTTGTGCACATCATGCGTGCTTTCCTACCATCTTACTACCGTGCTATTAGAGCGTCAACAGTTAGCCTTCAGAGTCAGGAATGAGTGGTCAGTTTCAGATAACAAAGTCAAAATACAAAACAAAAGCAGTCGCATAGAGATGTACGTTTTGTGTGTGAATTAAAATCACCGTTTTTACGAAATACGATTTGAAACGTACAATATAGCCAACTTTCAAGCCATCGACGTCGAACTGAGTGATTTTCTAAGCCTATTCACCACCAACTTTGATAGCCGTAGCGTGAAAACTAACTGGGACATGTTCTTATCAAAACGAAAATCAATGATCTTACATCAAAGTATATACCTGTTCATACTATCACATGTTAACCCAGAAGCTCCGTGGTATAACTACAGTGTCTAGAAATATACCACCTAGTGTGCTGAGCGTGCGCATTCCGTACGAGAGTGGGTGGCCACGCATGTGATGACTGCACTCAGATGCCACAAGTGGTGCTGCGCGTCGAGAGTGAGCAAGAACGTGCGAAATGCCTCTCGTCCTGTTGCTGCCAGGGCCTCGCTACGTTTAAAATCAGTGTGTGACAGCTGCCATCCGATTTACTGTGAAGTTCGACGGCACCATATGTACACTGCAGCACCCTGAGGGTTTCCAAGCTAAGCGGCAATGCAAAGAAAGGACGTGTATTGTGCCGCTGTGTCGAAAAAGAAGTTATCGGTCGAACAAAGAAAAGGTGTCTTGTTCCCCGCACTAACGGATCCAGTACGGTTTCCTGAATGAAAAACTAGAATCAAGAGGGCAGACAAAAGGCTGAATCCGAAGGCTGTCGTGTGAGAAAAACATTCTGAGAGTGGCTCCATTGAACTATCTTTTCGGATTAGGCTGAATGGTGTCGGGAGTAAAATCGCCGTTTAGGCAATATTTCAAATCCTAATATTTATCTAGAAAATCGAAAATACCCTTTCAAATTTCATTCACACTGTTTTTCTCTCTTGTCAACGTCAGACTCCCTTTCCAACAACGTTATGAGTATCATATGCGGCCAGTGTCAGAATATTCATTGGCATGTTATCATTCTTTGTTTTCACTCGAATCCTAATGTAATGCAGGCTAAGAAGTAAAGGTTTTAGGCAGAATGGTTGACAGGCGAGCTAGTTGGTACAAATCCATAATGAAATCATTTGAAGCGCAAACCAACGGGACACACGAGAAAAGACAAAAGCTTTAGGGTCTTCTGTGATATTTCTTGCTCTCAATAACAAAGCCCAATTAAAAAAATAACTCCGGTGGTTATACTGTCAGTGGTTTTTAAAAATAATTTCTTTGCGTACGGCAGCCACTTTGAGCATCTATCTATCTATCTATCTATCTATCTATCTATCTATCTATCTATCTATCTATCTATCTATCTATCTATCTATCTATCTTTCTATCTATCTTTCTATCTATGTATCTGTCCGTCAATCTGTCCGGCCATATGTCCGTCCATCTGTCCATCCGTTCACCCGTCTGTCCGTCCATCCGTTCACCGGTCTGTCCGTCCGTCCATTTGTTCACCCGTATGTCTGCCCGTCCATCCGTCTGTTCGTCCATCCATCCGTCGATCCGTCTCTTCGTCTATCCATCCGTCCATCCTCCTGTTCGTCCGTCCATTCTTCTATCTGTCTGTTAATCCGTCCACCTGCCTGCTCTTGCATCCATCCGTCCGTTCATCTGTGTGTCCGTCGGTTCGTCCATCCATTTATTCACCTGTCTGTCCGTCCGTCCATCCGTCTGTTCGCTCATTCATCCATCTGTTCGTCCGTCCATCCGTCTGTCCGTCCATTCGTTCATCCGTCTGTCCGTCCGTCCTGTCGTCCATCCGTCTGTTCGTCCGTCTGTCTGTCCGTCCATCCGTCCGTGCGCCTGTCCATCCATCCGTCTATCTATCTATCTATCTATCTATCTATCTATCTATCTATCTATCTATCTACCTATCTATCTATCTATCTATCTATCTATCTATCTATCTATCTTTCTATCCATCTATTCATCTATCTATCTATCTATCCATCCATCTATCCATCTATCTATTTATCAAATCGCCTACGTGTGCCCTCACGATCACCTCCTTAACTTAGGGTCTACAAAAAGCTTTGCAAGAAGAGCCAAATGTTCATGAAATGCCAATGCTGGTTTCAGTGTTGACTATCCAATTTCTTGTATATAATTAGTGCCACTTCATAATGTTTCACTTAAAAATCACAACAGAGTCACCTTGCATTGCATTGATTCCCAAGTTATGTGGGATCTGCGTCTTTTTTTATTATTGTGGGCAGTACCGGATGGCTAAATGTATGCCACGAAATCATATTCATTTGGTATTGCAAAGCACCAGTACTGTGAAAGTAATCGAATTGTTCCTATACAATAAAGCATTATGTGAAAAAACACTCCGAAAAGGCAGAAAAATAATAGTTGGCCTCACGCGGCTCGGCCTCCTGCCGGCTTCGAAGCACTTGCGGAGCGCAAGGATTGAACGCAAATGCACCCACTCGCACAGCATCGCACCATGCGGGCGCTGCCGGCAGTCATCAGCTGCGGGGCCATCACCTAGCCCGCGCTCAGCACAATTGGCAGGTATATTTCTAGACACTGTAGTATAACGTTCGCTTGAAACGTTTGTCAAATAGAAAAAAGCGTCTGTATTGGTCTGCTAAACGATCCACAAATCGCACCCGTTGGCAAGACTACAAGAGGGCCTCAAAATAATATGTAGGAGCACTAAAAGTGCCAAAGATAACTTTTCCGCAATAACCTGCCAAACATGCTCACAACTAATATCAAAAAGTTTTGGTGCGTGATAAACGCCAACACTGATAATGTCATATTGCTTGTGCATAACGGTGATTCTATTCCTGATGAAGCATTTGCTTCCTTGCTTACTGGTGTGTTTTCACAAAACTTCACTTCCGTTGCACACTGCCCATCACCACAACTGGGATGCTTTGATTACCCTGCAATGTTGCCGCTAACAATTGATTATGACAGTGTAAAAATATTTTACCATTGTTAAATGCATCTTAAGCCCCAGGCTGTGATTTAATTACTCCCAAGTTCTTGGTGGGCACACTTTGTTTTTCTTCTGTGTTTCTATCCATGATTTTTCAGCAGTCCCTCGCCGAAGGTTCTCTGCGTTACACTGGAAGGTTTGTAAGGTCGTTCCACTTCATAAATCTGGTAACAAGCATTCCTCCTTTAACTATCGTCCAATTTCGCTTACCATTATTCCGTGTAAGATTCTTTAGCACATTTTGTTTTCACATCTAGCCAACTTCCTCGAGACGAATTCTTTTTTTACACCATCTCAACATGGCTTTCGTAAATTATATTCTTGCAAAACACAACTGGCGATATTTACGCACAAATTAAACGTTATTCTCGATCGTTCATCACTGGAACATTGTACATTTGTAGATTTCAGCAAAGCTTTCAATAAAGTATATCACAAACTTCTCTTGCTTAAACTCCGGTCACATAATCTAGATTCACAACTCTTAACCTGAATTGAATGTTTCTTAACTAAACTTTCCCAATTCGTCAGCGCTAACGACGAAGAATCTGAGCGAAGTGCTGTGCGCTCTGGTGTGCCATTAGGCTCAGTTTTTGGTCCGCTCCTCTTTTTAATCTACATTAATTATCTGCCCTCTAATGTTACTTGCAACATTCACCTGTTTGTTGACGACTGCGCGATCTTCCGAGAAATAACATGCAATAACGACTCACATATTCTTCACTCCAATCTTAATGTGATTTCAGAATGATGTAACAATTGGTTGATGGAATTAAACCCAAATAAATGTAAACGCAAGCGCGTAACTAGGTCTCCTACTACACCGCCTGTGTACTACCTAGGTAATAACCCCTTAGAAATGTACCTTCTTACAAATAAATACCTTGGAGTGCACATCACAACGAACCTAACCTGGAACGTGCATATCACCTATAACAATGCCAACCGCATTCTTGGGTACCTACGCCGTAACGTTTAAAAGTTCTTTCCACACTAAAATTACTCCTTACAAAATACTAATTCGCACAAAACTTGAATACGCAGCAGCAATATGGGATCCCTTTCATGTCAATTTAACACAGTCGCTAGAAATGGTTCAGAACAACTCGGATCGTTTTATTACATGTAATTACAATCGCACCGCAAGCATATAATCCATGAAAGCGGCCCTTAGTCTACCATCTCTTGCATCACGGCGTGAAATTTTCCGCTTATGTCTTTTCCACAGGCTCTACCACCATGCCTACTTACATCACGAATTCATAATTTATCCTCATCACATTTCATAATGTCTAGATCATGGCTTCAAAGTCGGCATGCCTTTGTGTAGAAATAACTTCTTTTCGCTGTCCTTCATGCCACGTACATCGAAGGAATGGAATGGCCTTCCAAACCATAGAGCAACCATTCGAGATTTCAAGCTTTTCAAGAACGCAATAGCTAACATTGTATGGCCAGAAACATTCTGACTGTATAACCATTGTTCTCTTTTTTTTGTTCTTGCGTTGTGTTGTCATTTTACTGTTTACCCTACCCACTCCCCTCTGTAATGTCTATTGACCTTGAGGGTAAATAAATAAATAAAAATAAATAAATAGGCGACAATACCAGTTCTGTGAAGTAACATTTTTTGAGTAACACACCTTTAAGGTAAACACGCTTTATTATACGTAGTGAATCATCTCAAGCTATATATCATTCTGACTAACACTTGGTAGACCTCAGTTCGTAAAAAGGTACTTGGCTAAAGAGGACTGAAGGATCTTCAGCATACATTATTGTGATATTTTCTTTTCATAGGCCGGTTTTTTTATTGGTGATACATCACAGAAACTCGCTTACGTGGCTTAAAATTAAGAAAGTTATGTAAGTAGAAAGAACATTGTCCTTGGATAATTGACATATTTTAGCATCATTTCTTCTCAAAGGGGCCCTGCAAATGTGTTTGAGCATGGTCAGAAAACGCTGCCGATCCGTCGTAGAGGCTGCCGACAACACGCGAACCAAATAATATAGCGCAGCACGCGGCCTTGATTTCACAATAAATAATCAAACATAGGTCAAAGTTGCTTTCTCTTCTGTCGCCAAATCATAGAAGATGCTAAAAAATCACTCGTAAGAAGCCAATCTATCGGCCATTCGCTAATTTGATGGCGCTCAGTCATTGCAGAGATTGCCGCGAAAGGCCGCGACTTGTCCACGCGTGGGCGCGCGATCGCACTGAAAAGCCGCGCAATCGAAGAAAAGAAAAGTAGAAGTTATCAAGGTCACGGAGCGCACCTGACGCTTTTCTTTCCCCTGCTTTCGAGGACGAGAGAAGAGAAAATGCAATTGCAGCTGGCGAGAAATCTTTATCACCCCATTCACCTAGACCGATTGTGAAAGTTTTCGCGGCGTTGAAATCATGCGGCAATAAGCCCTTCCAGTGAATTCATTTCATGGTTACCTAAAGGTGTGTTTCAGAGCCCCACTAACGTACACACATTTCTTAGTGGTTTTCTCGGGTATCAATTGTTCCAAGACTTTTGGTACAGTGTCTGCTGCCCCATACATTAGATCCAATCTGGTTAGTCTTATCTAGACTTGCGCGCCGGTACCGAAATCGCCAGAGCCGACTTGCGGCGCTTCAACCTTCGGGGGTGGCACGCCAATGGTGTGGGGATCATCGGAACGTGGCATCGCGGGGCGGGGATGGAAGGAGGGAGCAGAATATATTCAAGAGTTTGTCTCAATAAATTTTCTCTCTAGAATTCGAAACAAAATCTGTTTCCCCGAATCGGCAGAGCAGTTAAAGAACAGCAACATAATTTATAATATTTCTGTACAAATACTGCTGTGTCGATTTTGGGGAAATAGCAGGAGTAAATATATAGGTTCAGCACCTTGAATAAATGCATGTTTACGCGATTCTTCTTGATAGTACTCAGCATCCAGTCTGCGCAAAGACTCATCAAGCTCATTTCACAAATCCACGTTCTGAGGGGAGAAAATAAAAACGATTAAGAATTTCTCTTACGGACACTGTATTAAGGGGATCGGATCGCCGAGTACGGTTTTAAGAAGACGCAAGGAAGGATATAGGTGTGGAACATTCAAACAAGTGTGAAGTATTTTATGCAGGAGTATGATATTGTTACGTAAAATGAGATAGTACGTGACTATTTGCCAGTTTGCTTACACCGATAAAATCGGAGCACAACACACAGAGCGAGCAAACAGTCCTCTTCGTCGTCTTTTGTCTACAGAATGGTTCACCCTTCATGCGATAGCTACGTAGCATTACCCCCCGGTTGTAAAAGCACCGGATAGGTGCACTTTATACGTGTTCTCCAGTAGGAGGGTGGTATGGTTGCAACCTACTGACGTGAACTACGTCACTGGGGGTGTTTGCAGACAGGTGAGTCCCGAAGACTGGAATGACCACATAGGTAACGTCCGTTACCCATCGTAAGATACGGTAAAATCTCTTGTACGGAGATAGCAACATCTCTGACAATCCAACACGACTGACTGGGCTCCAGAGAAGAACTAGAGAACCACGTGAGAAGTCAATGTTGACATGCTTGCTGTCGTAGAGAGCCTTCTGGGTTGCTTGTGAAGCCAACAGCCTAGAGCGGGCAATCTGACGTGCGTGGTCGGCCCGAGAGATAGCATCACGTGCGTATTCGCCCGGCGGAGGTTTAGTAGTCGGTAGTAAAGTGTCTAGTGGTAAGGTCATATTACGGCCATAGAGCATATAAAAAGTCAATAACCTGCTGTATCATGACGAGAAGAATCATAGGTAAACGTCACAAGATGGTAGCGCTGGATCCCAGTCATAGTGGTCAGATGAGACCTACACCGAGAGCATGTCCGTGAGGGTGCGATTTAGGCCATTCGTCTGAGAATGTCAGGCCATTTGTTTGAGGAAGGTAGGAAGTGTTCAGTTCGTGTTGCGTTGAGGAAGAGCGCAAGAGGTCGTCGAGTACGCGGGACAAAAATGCGCGTCCACGATCGGTGAGCAATCGCCAAGGAGCGCCATGGTGTAGAATTACATTGTGGAGCAAAAAGTAGGCAACGTCAGTAGCAGTGCTGGTGGGGAGCGCTCCAGTGATGGCAAACCTAGTCGCATGATCTATAGCAACGGCGACCCGCTTGTTCACAGAGTTTGATTCAGGCAACGGTCTGAGGAGATCTGCACCAACACGGAAGAAAGGTTCGGTAGGGATGGAGATCGGGTGAAGGAGACCAGCAAGGGGTGTGGCGGGTCGTTTTCAACGTTGGCATTTATCACAGAAAGTCACGTAGCGTCAAACGGACCACGCGAGACCACGTCAAAAGAAGCGGCGCCGGAAGTGGTCCTACGTGTGAGATACGCCCAAGTGGCTGGCAGTTGGTTCGTCGTGAAGCGTATGCAGGACTGCTGAACGGAGTGGGTTAGGCACGACTAGAAGTGCCACAGTGCCATCTGGCTGGACGCTACGACGGTACAGCATGCAATTTAGGAGAACAAACATGCGGAGTGACACGTCGGTAGGGTCAGATTCCAGACGGGCAGTGAGTGACCGCAAGGAGGGATTGCGACTCTCGTCGTCACCAATCTGACGAAGCCTAGACAGGGACATGACGATGTGGCCAGGCTCGCCTACTGATTCATCTGGTTGGTCAACAGGGTAGCGGGACAAGCAATCGGCATCCAGATGAAGGCGTCCAGATTTGTAGGCAACTGAGTAGGAGTACTCCTGAAGACGCAACGCCCAACGACCAAGTCGTCCAGAAGGGTCCTTCAGTGAAGAAAGCCAACAGAGGGCGTGATGGTCTGTGATGACAAGGAACGGGTGGCCATACAAGTAAGGACGAAATTTCGAAACTGCCCAGACAAGGACAAGGCATTCTCGTTCTGTTATAGAGTTGTTGCGCTCATTCTTAGAAAGGAGACTACTTGCATATGCAATTACACGATCAGTGTCCCGCTAAGTTTGGCCCAAAACTGCGCCGATGCCGTGACCGCTAGCGTCTGTCCACACTTCTATAGAAGCAACTGTATCGAAATGTTCAAGTATCGGTGGTGTCGTTAGAGCGGTGATTAGTCGAGAGAAAGCATTAGTTTGAAGAGGACCCCAACAAAACGGGACGTCGTGTTTGAGAAGGTCTGTGAGTGGGCGCGCTAGTGCCGCAAAGTCTTTTACAAACCAGCGAAAGTAAGATCATAGGCCCAGAAAACTGCGAACATCATGGATAGAGTGCGAAATGAAAAATTTCGTTACTGCACGTACTTTTGCCGGATCTGGTGATACACCAGAAGCGTCAACAAGGTGGCCCAACACAGTTTTGACGAAAACCGAAGCGGCACTTCGAGGAGTTCAGCTGGAGGCCGGCATGCCGGAATGCTGAGAGAATAGTCGAAAGGCGTTTAAGGTGTGTGGCGAAGGTGGCTGAGGAGATTATCACGTCATCTATGTAACACAAGCACGTCGCCCATTTAAATCCTTGAACAGCGTGTCCATCATTCCTCGAAGGTAGCTGGCGTGTTGCAGAGACCCAACGGCATGACCTTGAATTGGTAAAGGCCATTGGGGGTAGCTAATACTGTTTTCACACGATCCGTTTCTTCTACAGTAATTTGCCAGTAGCCAGATCGGAAGTCGAGAGATGAAAAAAACGTGGCGCCATGAAGACAGTCAAGTGCGTCGTCAATACGTGGAAGAGGATACACATCTTTGTTGGTTATTTTGATGAGGTGCCGATAATCAATACAGAAACGCCAGGAGCTGTCTTTCTTCTTTAGCAAGACTACTGGGGAGGCCCAAAGGCTTGACAATGGTTCGATGATGTATTTCGATAGCATGTTGTCCACTTCCTTCTGAATCGCTGCTTGTTCTGATGCGGACACGTGGTAAGGCCGACGGTGGATGGGCGCAGTCACCAGTGGTAATTCGGTGCTTGACAATATTAGTCTGACACAAGGGACGATCACAGATACAAAAAAAATGTGATCGTAGAAGGCCAAAACGCGGCAAAGAGCGTCGGCCTGATCAGGCCAGAGGTCTGGTCCAATTATATTTCAAAAAATAGCTTCGGCAAAACCGGGTAACCGTGAGACTTTGGCTTGGTCCGGAACAGTTACAGCGACCACGTTTATGTCATCGTCTCTTATGGCAGTGAGTTGCGCAAGCGACATCTGGTAGGGCAACACTTGAGGAAAGAGGCCGAAATTTAGGAGCGGAAGAAACACACAGTTGTCCACTATGGGGGCGATGGTATGCGGCACTGTAACACTGCGCGTCAGTCGTGCGTCTGTTATCGGTGTAACGATGTAGTCTCCGTCGGCAGCTGGAGGGGTCGTTGACAGACAGACGTATGTTACAGCTCGAGGCGGCAAGCGAACAAAAGTGGTTGGACCCAAGTGGCTCACGGGCTTTTCACTGGCATCAGAGAGCAGGGGAAGGTCGAGGCTGAGCGTGCCAGAAGAACAGTCAATTAAAGCCGAGTGTGCTGAGAGGAAGTCAATGCCTAGTATGATTTCATGGGGGCAACGATCTAGTACAGCAAAAAAGACTACGGCGTAACGACCAGCAATGTTGACATGAGCAGTGCACATTTCGACTTCTACAGCACCGCCATCAGCAACACATATGGCTTGAGTCGCAGAGGGCGTCATGATCTTCTGCAAACGGTGGCGTAGATGTGCGCTCATAATAGATAAGTGGGCGCCTGTGTCAACAAGAGCAGTAACAGGAACATTGTCGACTTTTACTTCAATGAGACTGTGGTGTGTGGGCAGCGTCAGTAGAGGGTTTCCGGGCGTCGTTGATATTTCAATGAGACTGTGGTGTGTGGGAAGCGTCAGTAGAAGGTTTCCGGGCGTCGTTGGTATTGCAGATGCACCTTCATAAGCTGTAATATCTAGTTTTCCTGCTGCAAACGTCCAGAGAAGCCCGGCGAGAAAAAGCGCCAAGGCGGCGGAGAGCGGGATTGGCGGCGTAGCGATGATGGGAAGTGGGAGTAGCGGCGACCACAGGAATGGGCGTCAGTGGGGAGGGACCCATGAGGAGGCGGCGAGTAAAAGTTGAAAGGTGTAGCGGCTGGACGTCCAGAAGTAGTAGGGTGCATATAAGTTGGGTAGCTCTGACGTGGTGGGTTGGACCAGTGGCAACAGCAATAACAAGAAATATGTCCTGGTTGGTGACAGGAAAAGCAGATAGTCTATTCGTCAGGGGTTCGCCATTGCGTAGGGTTCCGAAAGGGCAATGAAGGAAGAGATTGGCGACCGTTACCTGAGAGGCATGGGCGTGCTTCAGGGTGAGTCACGGGACACGCTGATGATAGACCGAGATTAGCAAACTCCTGCTCCACCACAGCTTGAATTAAGGCTACCGATGGGTGTGATGGGTCAGTGGCTTGGGTTGTAAAAAAACAGGCTGTTGAATGGGAGCTGGACGGGCAGCTTCAAGCTTCCGACGAACAATTTGGGTGACGTGGTCATAGGTGGCTGCTTGGCGAGCGACTTCACACGATGAAGTTGCGGCCGTGTTGGGCAGTCGTGTAAATCTCTGCGTGATACGGCAGCTCTTGACGTGTTCAAACCGCCGGCACTCTTTGATGATTTCATTGATGGTGGTGACGTTATTGTGTACAAGCAGGTTGAAGGCATCGTCAGCGATGCCCTTAAGCACATTCGATACCTTCTCAGGCTCGGGCATGTGTTCGTCAATCTGGCGGCAAAGGGCGATGACGTGTTGAATATCGGCGACGTAGGATTCGGTAGACAATTGTGCCTAAGTAGCCAACTGATTTCGGGCAGTTATCTGTCGTTTAGCGGTGTTCCCAAAAAGATCACGGATCTTCGCCTTGAAAGTGACCCAGCTGGTAATGTCGGCTACGTGCGTCTCGAACCACACCGACGGAGGGCCATAAAGATAAAAAAGAACGTTGGCAAGCATGCATGAGTGTCGGGTGCCACCTAAAGCTGGCGCTGATTCGTTCATACATGTTGAGTCACTTCTCAACTTCAAGGCCATCCTGTCCGGAAACTACGCCAGGATCACGAGCGGGAGGTAGGACAACGTAAATAGAAGTCACAGAAGAGGCGGATGGTGAAGACAATGTACCTTCAACCTGTGACATGGTAGGACCCGTGATTATACGGCCATTGCTGAGCTTGGCGATGGGTACAGGGAGCACCAGCACCTCCACCACAAATATGTTACGTAAAATGAGATGGGGCGTGACTATTTGCCAGTGTATCTACAACGATAAAATCGAAGCGTAGCACACAGAGCGAGCAAACAGTCCTCTTCTTTGTCTTCTGCCTACACAATAGTTCACCCTTCATGCGATGGCTACGTAGCAATATGATGGGAAATGCGCCAATATTCGAGAGGGGCTGCAGCGATAAACCACGTAGATTTGATGTTAGCGAAAAATGCTGGTTATAGCAGCAAAATATTAGGCTTAATGCTTTTTTTAACAGAGTGTAAGAGGACTATGTTATGTCTGCGACGAGGCGACCAAACAACCGACGCAGTCTGGCGAAAGTTTATGCGTTGTCAGTGTGCAATCAGCTCACGAGTTGCTTAGCGTGCGTGGGAGTTAGCAAAGCTTTCGAAGAGCAATCGCAGATTGTTTCCACCTGCTGCTGTGCATATCGAATTTGTTGTGAAGTACGCCAATGTCTTCAAATCGGTAAGACATACTAGACTTACACCGTCAATAGTATATGTAAAATTAGGAGGTTGTCTCTTGTTGGAAAAGGCTATGACTACAATATATGTTTGCAGTTAGTAGACGTTTGCCATGTCTTATTACTGTCCCAAAATAACAAAAAAACTATTAAGTGAATCGCGATATTGCATATTAGCGATCGTTTTGCGAATAACACAGTCGTCCGTATACATGTTAAGTTTAGATTGAGTGTTACCAGTAATTTCTACTACATCATTTCTATAAACAATAAGTAAAAGCGGTCCAAGCACCGACCTTTGAGACACCCTTGACAGGATTATTCATGTCATGACCAGCGAGACGTACTCATTAAAACATTTAACATTTCCGTACTATTATTCGTCAATTACAAGAGCAAGGTGGTGATTATGAGAGCATTCACACGTAGGCGGCTGGCTAGATAGATATATATATAGATAGATAGGTAGATAGATTGATAGATAAATAGATAGATAGATAGATAGATTCTAAATGTGTTGTAGTATACACAAAGAAATGCTTCGCATTTAGAAACCTTGGAGCTGCGGAGAGAGGAAGGTGAAGTTGATGCCGAGGTTCTCTGCTTTGGTTGAAACAAGAGAAACAGATGCGCTCCACAATTATATATGTGTCTTGTGTTATATTTTCTTAATAATGTTAGTATACTTTTGAGTATTGCTTCTGTTAAGCCCCATTGAGGGAGCTGGTGGCCTCGTTAAGATATCTGGAGAAAAGATTTTTATTCCCGCTCCTTCGTATAAGTATCAATTACCGTATTCATGAGAAAAAATATCAGCAAATCCCGCATACCTGGAAATCGACGTTATACGGAGCATGCGGAGCAAAGAGACCGTGTTGCTATTTTTGAGTTGAGCGACACGTCATGAAATGACACTACATGTATGTACAAATGTCTCACGCACTGACATATGTTGAAGAGTTGCAGATGTCAACTGCAACAAGCAATGCCAACTGGAACATCTGTTAGCAACACCAGAAGCTGATATGAAGCACTGATGCTCGCGAGGATCCTGGCCCTGAACACGGCTTTATAAATCAACTTCAGCGCATAGCAACTAACCACAATTGACGTTGACCTGACGTGACGGCTGTGTCAAAGCAGTACGTATGTAATATCTGAAAAGTTGGGTAGGCAGCACTGCAACCACTATTGACGTTTCACGAAGATTAGCGTAAATTTGAAGTTTAGTTTTAAGACCTGGCGTACTTCTGTGGTAGAATGCATCATTGCCACACGAAATGTTGTGATTAGACTCCAGCTGGAACCCTGACATTTATTCTAATCCTTCTTTAAATCGACACTACCGATGTCGGGTATTTCTTAACGCTTGCGCGTTAAAATTCGCCATGTGCCTTCTCGTCGTTCCTGGGAAGCTAATAAGTGTCAATAACCTGTCGCACATACCAGCATATTAGCAGCCCATACCTACCCGTGGGTATGTGCCACTGCCTGGCGGATTGTGTTCGATGACGTACGCGAGGGCATAGTGACATTATTCATTTCTTGACCAGCGCGTCATATTCGCCAAATGACTATTTCATGCTAATTGAGGTTCACGCCAAGTAAAATGGGTCTTCACGAGAGCACAAACGTAAGCGGCGACATAGATAGATAGATAGATAGATAGATAGATAGATAGATAGATAGATAGATAGATAGATAGATACAATCAAAGTCAACGAAGATTGATAAAAAATGCCTCGCATTATTAAAAGTAATTGTCGTTGTCATTATTGCGTGGTGGCGCGGTCCTTTTCGGTTGTGTGGCGGCGGCGCGAACGGCGTGGGCAACAACGGTCGTTGTGGCGGTGCGGCGGCGCGCATATTTACTGCCATTACATGCACTAGACACGATAGTGGCATTAATCTTTTCAGAAGAATTGCGTTGCACCCACTATGTGTTCAATTATGCTTATGAAACTTTTTTACTTCGCAAGTGGTACGCGATCGGCCCAGAGAGTCAATTTGTCTGATGAAATGAGTCCTCTGTATTGGGCATGTCATCTCTCTACATTGCATCGGAAGCTACCGTAAGGCCAGTTGGTGAGAACTATCTGAAACGTAAAAACAGCACCGAAAAAGGAAGACAAGTAAAAAACGACCAACATGGCGAAACTTTGCCTTTTAACTTAGGCGAACGAAAGCATTCCTCGCAAAAATGTTTTTATTGTCTCGACGCTAATCTTTTAGCAACCCTGCTCAAGTAGGTTCGCTGTTCCTCTTGTTCTTCATCTACTAGCTCACACTTTTCTTATGTTTTATCTAAGAAATAACCTCGGTGTATTTTTCGACAGTGATTTTTGAAATGCTCACCTGGGCTAAGGTTGTTCAAGGCTCTAGGCAGTCTCGTACATTGTAATATAGCAGATACGATGTGTCAGTATTAGTTACCGATTTGATCCTGCAAGCTCTAAGTTATAGCATATGCACCATGTTGTTCAGTGTTCTGATTAACTGCCGCTTCGGAATGAAAAGCCTAGCAGATAAAAAATTGGCCCTGTATCTCCATGTTTCACTGCAGATGTCGTCATAAGTCTTGTTTCTGCAGAGAGTAAATAATCTGTTTATTTAACAGTCTGTGCGAAAAATTGGCGAATAGCATTCTGGAGGTGCTGTGTTTGAGTGCCTTGATCACAGCAGCACCTTGTCGGTACTTACCTACGGAGCAGAAACATCAAGGCTTACAAAGAGCGATCAGCCTAAATAGAGGACAATGTAGTGAGCGATGGTAAGAAGAATGGTAAGTATAACCTAAGGAGGCAAGAAGAGAGCAGGGTGAATTAGAGAACAAATCGGAGTTCAAGATGTTATAGTGTAAATAAAGAAGAAAAAATGTACGTGGACTGGGAATGTAGCGCGTAGGCAGAATAACCACTGGTCGTTAGGGATAACTGACTGTATTCCCAGAGAAGGCAAGCGGGTAAGACGGAGACATAAAGTAGATGGGTAGATGATATTTGGAAGTTTTCAGGTATAAAACGGCAGCAGCAAGCACAGCATCTAGTTGACTGGCGGATCACGGGAGAGGCCTTTGTCCTGCAGTGGACGTGCTCAGACTGATGTTGATTATGATTATTAATATTATTAGCATTATGTTGATGAAATTACTAAGGCAGCAGTAGCAGGACTATTGCTGTATTTTATCATTCTTTCTTGACACACTTAATGAATGATTTCATCTAGCGTGTTGAGTTGTGCTTCTGCCTGGAGTGTCAGAACCTGAGGGAACCCTGGTAGGCCTGTAATCACAAGCATGGATTCACGACTGGAGTTTGCAATTGTGCTCATTCTGCTTTGTGAGGTGCTGGAACTGTGCTTGGTACACTAATCGAGGTCGAAATACTGAACATGCCAGTTGCCGTGTGATACAAGTTCGCGCTCCACCATTTCAATAAGCAATGTGACAAAAAAATATGAAGGAAGCTGGAGGCAGTCTCGCGGGCCAACCGAAGCCACAGACAGGCCGATCCTGAAGCAGAAAAGTCCACCCGAAAGACGCGGATTGAAGACGCCTCAGTGAGAACGCGACCATAAAGCATAAGTCGTACAGGGGTTGGGTCAAGTTTGCGGCGGCCCCACTTATTAGCAATGTGCATGTAGGTAAGTCTTTTCTCGTGAGAGTGTAAATACCACTGAAGAACATCAGGAAAATGTGGCATCGAGCACTTCCTGCAGCGCCCGCACTTGATGGTCCAAAAAAGAGTGAGTCGACCAAGCTGTCACGTCATCAGCATACATAAGAAATCTTGAGTCGGGAATGCTTGATAGCTCCCACGCAATCTGTAGTAGTGCAGCGTTCGATAATATTAGCGCAAGAACTGACCCCTGCGGAACTCTACCTTGAGTGTTGAGGTTGCCGTAGCTTTTACCTAATGCCCCTGACACACGGGCTCCCTGAAGTCCTTTAGACAAGGGAACATCTTTCGAAAAGGCGTTCGGGCGCAGTAACACACTACAAAGGAGTAACTCCTTTCCGGCAAAGATCCTTTTCGCAAAAGCAGATCCCGCATCTACTTTTTTGGCAGGAAGGGAGTACTCTCGCATACAGTGTGCATAATTTATTAATAGGAGAAAACGTGTCGCAACACTGCGGTGCCCTGTCAGTATGTTTTTTGCACTGAGAAAATGTTTTAATTTGCAGCAGCAGTGCGATTTTTTTAAAAGTGAAGGCCTCGAGTCTGGCATACTCTCAAACACCTGCATTACATCACTAGCGCGATTATGTTAGGGTTGGCAGTGGCAGTTGCTGTGTCGGCGACGTAGTATCTTGTAACAATGTAGTCGGCTCAGTCGGTGACGAAAAACCGCGCGTCAAGAGGATTGAAAAGGAGACCTTGGCGCTGATAAAGCTATGGGAGGACCATTTGGACGCCTTGCGAGGGCAAAAGCACAACGGTGGAGTGTACCAGGCGATTGCCGAGAGCCTCACCGACGCCGGTATTCCCCGTACACGGGCGCAAGTTCATCTTCAATGGAGCCGAGGGCGACAAGAGTCAGTCCCACCTCAACTGTTGCTTTATCTCTGTCTCTGCGCTGAGACATCACAGGACCACGATTGAACGCGGCACGCCGTCACTGACCCAGCTGAACGCAGCCATGTAAAAAGCACAACAAAAAACGAAAACAGCAAAACAAAGACTGTTCATAGTTGCCAGACGAACTTAAGTTGGTGATAAAAACGCAAAAAAGCAAAAGAAAAAAACAGGTATGCGCACTAAAAGCCACCAGACAATAAAAAAAATGGTTTTATGCTCCGGCGTCGCTGATTGTGATTTACATGCGCAGATTCTTTTTATATTTCCAATCTTGCTGCTTCCAGAAA
The DNA here is from genome assembly GCF_013339725.1 of Rhipicephalus microplus. Classification (NCBI taxonomy): domain Eukaryota; kingdom Metazoa; phylum Arthropoda; class Arachnida; order Ixodida; family Ixodidae; genus Rhipicephalus; species Rhipicephalus microplus. The sequence continues at coordinate 151,618,576 of NC_051169.1, forward strand.
CAGCGCCATTTTTTCTGCAGCGTTCTCTGAGGCACCGCCTAAAGCAGTAGTCTGGTGCCGTGTGTCATCAGCGCCACTCCTTTCTGCAAATGGTTCCCTTAGGTGACAAAAGCGGTTTACTTCAAAGTACTTTACTTTTGCGCGTGTGTCACGGGTATAAGATGCAAATGCACAAATAGCGCTCTCGAAGAAAGAAACTTATGAAAGCTCGGACATGGTCAAGCAAGTGAATTCATTGAAAAGCATGAAGTATTCCTTCGTGATTCACCGAAAAACTGGTTGTGTTCTGAAATGACATGGCTGTTAGGCCGTTGCTGCACATATGAAACCGAAACTCACGTGAAGCTTAGTGACGCTACATGGGCTAGTAAGACCTCGTTTGATTGCGCACCGATGTGCGAACACGTCCATAATTTACAAGTACTTTTCCACCATTTTCGTTGAGGTGTTGGCTGAGTGAGTGAGTGAAAGAACTTTATTATTGATCCACCATAAAGGGGGAAGAGTTAGGGGAATTGAAGGAAGACTTTAGCGTGCTCGGACAACCCGAAGCAGCAAACGTTGAAATAATTTCTGTGTCAGCTACCTCTCGCTTCTATCCTACAAACCTAATAAAGATTTAGCAGGCCAAGTTTTTATTGTGTGGATGCTCGGTCAAGATGTCAATAAAGATGTTCACAGGAAAAACTGTATAAAAATATTGTAATATTAGCGCTAATGGAATCAGGGCCAGAAGATGATTTGCGAGAAAAAATTGAAATGTAATATACGGAATAAAAAGAAAAAAATAATTACATACTTACGGCTGCTGAAAAGCTTTGACCGATATAGCAGACTAGAAAAAAATATAAAACCTGCAATTTTCCTCTCGCATAAGAAACGATGGTGCACAGTGTCAATAAAAAAGAAATATATGAGTGTGTTTCAAAACTTTCACATACGTGTACAGCCCTTGCTGCATGGCATCTAGCCGGATATTACAAATCTCTTTAATTTGGGCGGGGAGAGGGGGAGGCTAATTTTATCTTTAAAGCTGCGTGGTACATTTAAAAACGGTGCATTGCATTATAAATACTAATCAAGCAACACTAAAATATGCTTAAGCCTTCACTGGGTGGTCACTTGGATGAATAGTCAATTTTCTTTCGTCAAAGAAGAGACCTACTCGTATTCAAACACAGCTACTTGAACTCGGCAACTGGAAACAGAAGAAAAAAAGGTCAAAACACTGTCCTGCTAGGCTGCTTTCTAAGAATATTCGTAGAGCTGCAATGCAGCACGTAGAAATCGTGCGTTATTTCTTGGGTAGATGAATAAAGAACTCGCAAGTTTTGTCGTATCTTTTTTTTATTTGAGTATACTGCAGGCTTACTCGGCCCTTGCAGGAGTGGTTACATAAGGCAACAAAAAAGCAGTCAAACAAAAATAATGGCTTGTACTTTAGAAACAAAGGATTCCACAGGGCTACTTTGCACAACACTATCAGACAACTTCTTCCATCGAGAAATTGCTGAGGGAAAGAGCGAATGATTATGTAGGTCGACGCGACTAGAAGCTGTCCGAATTGTTTTGCTGTAGGTTTGGTCTTGATGATTGTGAGAAAAGATGATGCAAACAACGTGACTTCGGAATTTTGAAATCGTCCTTGTACAGGAGATAAATGCATGTTGAGCTTTGAAACAGTTCTTCGTTTTGAAAGTGGTTCAAGGTTTGGCTCTGGCTAATAATTCAGAGACGCTAGATTCGTCTAGAATAGACAGAATATAAATCTAGCCGCTGGTTTTTTGTAGGGTGCTTAATTTTGCAGTTAGATGTTCTTGGTAAGGGCTCCAGATTAAGTCAGCATACTCTCATGATGGTCTGACTGAGTGTTTTATAGGCATTTAGTCTGATATTAGGTGGAGTGTTGCGTAACTTCCTTCGTGAGAATGATAGCTTGCGTTCGGCAGTCGGACAGATGGAGGAGATGTGAAGATCCCAGTTAACAGTTGACGTGAAGGACAAGGCCCAAGTATTTTACCCTGATGGCATTTTTCGAGTGCAATGTTGCCAAGAGTGTATGTGAAATCAATGGGAATTTTCTCATTGGTGAATGTGATGCACTTGGTTTTCGACGCATAAAATCTCCTACCCCATGTATTGCACCACGAACAGATAGACTGTAAGGAGTTTTTCAGTAAGATTGGGTGATTCCGATGGCGGGCTACACTACATACTACGCAGTCATCGGCAAACAGATGCATTTGAGTCATTCCATGACCCATGAATTGAATATCACTTATGTACATGAGAAACAAAATTGGAGCGAGAACGGACCCCTAAAGAACCCTCAGGGGTCCGTTATATCTACTTGTGTTCCTAGGAGGTATCATAAAAACTCTCGCTGCCTTATCAAACTGCCCGTGAAAAGGGGTAGCGACGTGTTGCAGCATCTCCAATCTTAACATCTAATGCGTTCGTCCTTGCTCTGTGAATGCATTCTTTAAGAATTAGTGTAGCTGTTCGATAGAGTCTAACGTATTGCTCTGCTTTGAGCGGAATCATGGGCAAATCTTCGACTGTCACAAAGTGCGGAGGGCTCAGGCAAATGTAACAGAGGAGCCGGGGAGGGAGGGCACTTGCGTTGTAGCTGCACCGTTGTGAACATTATGTCGTGAGAGCTTGAATTCTCTCTGCTGGGCACTGATGCGGTAGCGTCAAGTACCTTTCGTTTCGTGGATATTCTCATTCGTTTTGCGGCTCTTTCGACGTTTTCGTGGTTGCTTGCGTACTTCACTGCGTCGCGAAATAAGTCTTCAAAGTGATTGTGTATCTGTGTGCTTTTTCGTCAAAGCGTTGTACATATATACAGCATCTCACATGTTAGGGCGTACATATCTTATTGCGCCGTGCACGCAAGCTGAGCGAATCATGAACACAACGGAAACTTCAGAGTGCGGTAGAACAGAACACGGATAATTTTCCAGAGGAGGGAATGTTTGGGAGCGTAGAAACAGTAGAAATGTGTTATTCGGTTTTCGCTTGAATGCTAACTTCTACTGCTATCAAGGGCGGTATCCAAGTGTGATCAGAGAGAGTACAATTGCCGAAATTTGAGGCCGCGCACTTGATGACGTCGTAAAACAGATCGCCATTCTCGCGTGACTGGTTGATATGTTAGTCTTCCAGGCGTTCTGGACCCGCAGAATTAACGTTGTCATGCCTTAAAGCTTTCACGAGACGTTAGGACGAAACAGAAACACAGCTCAATCCTAATTTCACTTTCAGTGCCATGAACTGCAGTCGCACGCAGCAAAGTGAAGGCATTGATTACGTAATGATGCGAGTTTTTTCGCCTTCTATGAAGCGTAACCGCCAACACCTACAAAAAAGAAGCTTAGTATCGAAAAAGAGGTGTGCCCGCTTACTATCTTGTATACTAACACCGAATTACGCTTGACGAAATCAACTTTCGATTTTATGCCCCGCCACGGTGGTATAGCTAGGGTACTCGGCTGCTGACCCGCTGGTCGCGGGAATCGAATTCCGGCTGCTGCGGCTGAATTTTCGATGGAGGTGAAAATGCGGTAAGCCCGTGTGCTGAGATTTCGGTGCCTGTTAAAGAACCCCAGGCTGTCGAAATTTCCGAAGACCTCCACTACGGTGACTCTAATATTCATATGAAGGTTTTGGGACGTTAAACGTCAAACATCAATCAATCAATCAATCAATCAACTTAACAATCAATAAATCAATCAATCAACGTTCAACTTTATTGAAAAGTGTTTGTACAATTTTATCACCTAAAGACGGCAGCATATATGGCTTCAGTACCTTAAAAGTTTTATAATAATTTAAGGTAATCCCAGGTGCACATGAGGAACTGCTGGGATGCCTAACGCAACACAGTAAAGAATACAATGCAACTGTATTCAGTGTAAGCGAGCATAGGCGCACGAATACTTATCGTGTTTACTTGAAGTTCCCATAGAATTATGCTCCGGGGTGAGCGCTGAGTGTGAAGAGATTGGTGAAGCTGAAAGGTGGCGTCACTGCCCGGCCGCGGATCCTAATCACACAGGGCTAAATCCTTCATTCGGATGCAAGGAAGCTCAATGAAGCAGTACCGATAGCTTACGTCAGCAGAAATCGGATTACTCTGCAGGGATACTCTGCAGGGTTACTCTGCAGATTACTCTGCAGGGTTACTCTGCAGGGTTTTTTTTTTTTAATATTATTTATACTCTATTTTTAGAGTCTTTTTTGTATTTGTCGATTATTGTTTATTTGCCATTACACTATGTTAATACTGTTGTTTAATGAACATTGCTGTGAAGCTGCTGCTAAGCAAAAGGGTGTCGCGGCTTTGTCAAGCTGTCTCTGACAGCTTTTTCTGCGCCTCCACTGTCTGTACCCCTACAAGGCAGAAATAAAGAATTTGAATTTGAATTTGAATTTGAATTTGGATACGTACTACCGGTTTTCGCGCTTCGCGAAGCCGGTGTAGAACAAGTTTTATTGAATGACTGCCATAAGTAACGCCTTCTTTTCTTTTTGCTGCTTTGCCCGCTCTAATCTTGTCTAGTGGCCACCTGCTTTTATGCCTCGTAAACTTCTCTCTTGCAATGACTGTCAAGACGTGCTTTCCGCAGAATTTTTCGCAGTTGCGCCAAGGTGTAAGACCTTACGACCAGGAAGACCATCGTCGGGTTTCCCGAGTCGTATAGTTTTGTAGGGTCGATAGGTCCTCACGGGAACTCTTGGTCGATTGTTCCTTTCCTCGGGCACTCTTTCCCAATCGTTTTACGTATTGGCAAGTACATACTTTTGTTTCTCGCCTGCTGTTACGAAGATAGCTTATGGTACAGCCTTATGAGGCTGGCACTAAAAAGGAATTAGCTGTCGCCGCGAACAAGACTGATGTCCTAAGGCAGAAACAGAGGAACGTAAGTGAAGGGAAGTTATAGAAAGAATGTCTTTAGTGCAAGAGTGAAAGCAGGGTACCATATTTACTCAAACGCAACGTGATTTCATCTTTTGAATTTCGCTACGAAAAGTAGATTCTCGTGTTAAAATTTAACACCCAAATAACCTTTTTTTTTCTTTCTTGGTGCACTCGTGTTAAAATCGAGTTAATAGCTACACAGGCCACCCAGAGACCCGACTGAGTTTATTGAGAATGCATACTGGCCTTATTTTTCCGCCACAGTGAATATTCTACTAATGTGAGAGCTTTTCGGCAATAGAAGGGGAAAATTTTTACAAAGAGCTCGAACGTCTTAGATGCCGCCACTGCGGCATTGAATGCGTGCAGTGCAAGCCTGATGTAGAGGCGGTAAAATATCGCCAAGTAATTACTATAAGTTCAATCTTCTCGCGCCCTTTGTAACCACTGTCCGTGGTCTTGGAGCCACTATTTTCAATTGTCTTGAAGTAGTCGGGCTATATGATACAGCGTCGCTGCAAGAAACGGCACAAAGTAAAGGACAACAAAGACTGCGATGCCGCTAGCCGTAGAGTCTACCAGTCAGTCAGGCCATTCTTTCTTATCATATTTTTTCCACTGCTTATACTGCTTGGCTGAGCTGAAATATCGGCAGACTCTCAGCTGCATATGCTCACCGGAAGATGGTTTTCTGCTTCGCCAAAGCGTCGAGTGATGCAGCCGTACTGTTCTCTTGTGTCACCGTTTCGTACCAGTTGTTCTTCCCCTTCTCCCCATAAATCATCGAACATGTCCAGTAAACCAGTTTCAAGCCTTTCTGATGTGGTGCAGAGGCTTTTGGTTTACTTTGCTCAGAGACAGCGTACTACACATTTGCTAGTAGACACTGAATTAGCCAAACACTGCATAAGCATTTTTCCCTTAGCGCAGAGTCTACAGAAAACATGGAAATTTTCGAAGATGTTGTGGGCGTTCTGTTATTGTGCTATGCTTATTCTTCTCAGCCCACATAAGTGAAATTTTTATGTGCTGGTAGTACATGAATGGAATGGTGACGGCACGGTTTATCTTATCGTTCATGCGACACCTGGCTTCAATTGATGACCGGTAATATGGGCAATCGCAGGGAACTGTGGGATACGCCGGCTTCCGGGTCGACGCATGAGGCAGGTTAGCAGCGGCACGCGCGCATTTGTGTACTACAGCTACGTTGAAAAAAAACACCTCTCCGTGCAATGTCGGTGCTTTAGAAGTAGTTTTGTTTTGTTTTTGCTAACCGTGATTGTGGCTATGACAAGCTACGAAAGCCATGAGCGGTAGGGAAATTTTTTATCGCACTAAGATGATCTCCAATGCATTTATGTTGCTCGGAGGTGTTGTCCGTTTGGCTAGCAGATCAGTTGATACAGAAAACAGTTTTCATTGTATGATACCTTACTGCAGATAAAAAATCACTATTTTAATGATCACAGGGGATGGGGATGACTGTAGCAGTGTTCTAAGAGTTAATTTCGGGATTTCTGCTTCGGCCGACATCGTTCGTCGATCGGCATGAAGCGCAGCACTTATTGAGCGAATTGAGATATATTTTTCTTCTCGCCTTCTGCGCGCTTTAAGATGCATTTCTTAGTCGAAGCCAGATGATTTTATGAACGCTGATCTTAATTAAGCTGCGCGGCACGGCAGCACATAAACAATACAGTCAGACATAGATGGTGCCGAATAATTTAAACCCTGCGCTTGTTAAACACAATTCTTCCTTTGATTGCCGTCCTGTCGCACAGTTTGACCAAAAAGATCGCAAATACACTCCTCCGGCGCAGCGCTTCATTTAAACTTACTTTTGAGTGAAGCTTTTGCGTTTCTTTTTTGTCATAAATATGGGTGAAAAGGCCGGCGCTCATTTCGTATGGCAGGTAGATTTCACCCGCGCGTTCTCATATCTTTGCTGGGCGAGCCTGCGCGAAAGTTTATTTCTCAATATTTCACAGCAAATTCATGCGTAAGCTTTTTTTAGTGTGGAATACACATATATCTGTGATAAAATTCTTTTCGCACACTCTGGATTTAACGTTCCATGTATACTCAAAGGCTACCTGTCACCGTGGCTTTTTTCACAGCCACAGCCCACCTCATTTTCCTTGCTTCGTTTTGTGGCAATCGATTCATGCGTTTGCCTTTCACTCTCGAGTTGGAGCAGCCAACGGCTCCACAGCCGCCCATGGTTTATCAGGACGAAAATAAACGGGCAACCGCCCTCGTGAATCTCGAATAATCGGAGGCTTGCGGCGAAGTGGTTCAACGTCGTCTACTCTTCTTGAACCGGAAGCCGGTAGCAGACGGTGCACCCCACAATGCCTCAATCTTTTACTGGTCACCATTTTTTGGCCACTATTTACAGTGTCACAGTGACGTCATTGGCAAGCATCTCTCTTTACGACACCAGAACATAGTTTCTTTCTTCTTTGAGGAACCTTTACATCATTTCAATCAAAACATTATAAGTAATTAAAGGAATAAAACGTATTAACAATAACAACTAATATTAAGACGCGACAGGGCTCTATAGACTAACATATCACCCTTACGTGCATATCTGATCAAGACAATGACGATAGTTCGTGTTTCATTTAAATACCAAAGCCGTAGAGAAATTACGAGCACATGTCTCAACTTTCAATTCGTCCATGGTACAGCGCAAATACACTAACAAAGCAAACAACTAGCATTTCAAATAGCTGCCGCAAATCGGAATGAATAACGATGAGGCAGCTCAGAGGCGAAATGATGACTCTCAAGGGACTCTTGCCCGAAATCATTTCGGTATCACTGGCAATGATACCAATGTACACGTGCAATATCTGGAAGCTTGAATTTCCTCTCTGTTTCATAAAGTGTAGTGTAATCTACTAGCTTCAGTCCGCATGATAACTGTTATTTGAACAAAGCGTACATAAATGGCTCTGCTTTCACCAGCCTTCCTTTCTTTTACTGTAGAACACCTGAGTTATTGCTAAAGTACACGTCGTGCGATTGCCTCTCCTAAAGGATTTTTTGAAAGTGAACGCGTGCGTCCGCTAAAGGCTACAGCCTCTCCACTGTGACAAAAAAAGTTAAATACGCTTCAGTAGCGCTCATCCCGCACTCAGGCTGAAGAAATATATTAATAGTACGTTCTTTCCTTATTGAGCATCGTGAAAACGTTGAGAATCTTCTCGCTGTGTGTGCTAGTCACGACATATGCCATCCAGCCATTATTCATACCAAGAGGGTACCATACACTCATATACTACGTAGTGATATAATGGAAGACGCTCGCGTTTGCGTTCAATGTACGTACAAGTACAATAAAAAGCAAGAGACTGGAACAACATTAGAAACACGCTTTATGTAGACTTTTACGCATATCATCTTTTTTCTTTTGTTTATCAATGTTTGTCTAACTCTCCTCTGCAGCGCTTGCCCAAGATTGAAATGTTTTGGCTTTGATGTTTTTAAACGTTTGTACAGCAAAAATGCAATTTTCTTGAAATGTGGAAAATTATGATTCTATATATTCTAAAGATATTTCACGTTTCCATCTGGCCTGTTTCTATCATATACGCCGTCACGTAATGGAAAAGCTGAGGGCAAGGACACAGATGACTGCCCGGCCCGTCAATACACATGCGACTGGTGAGTAAAATAACTGCAGAACTACCGGTCACTGGTTCTAGGAATCCTTAGTTCGTAAATTATCAGCTTGCTATTTATTATTATTTATTAAAATTACCTAAATGCCCGAAGGTATTACATAGGGGGACAGAACTGTGAATAATATAGCGTAATAATGTTTTAAAACAAACAGAACTAAGCAAGAAAAAAAAGATAGTACTGTATTAGTTCCGTTGCAGCAATATTATTATGCCTCGTAAAAGGAGGACAATATGCAACACTTAAATAACACTACTTCAAACCCCTCAGACATATACAATTGCCTGAACAAAAATTGAAATGACACCGAAATGCAAGTTGGAACAAAGGAATTAAAAATTTGCACTTTAATGTGTATTGTTTCGAGAACAAAGCCAAAAAAGGAGGGGGAGGGAGAGATTGACATGCAAGAATTTAATCTTTATAGTGACATTTCAGACTATTACGAATGCATCATGAATAGTAATACCTGCAATGTTACGAGGCTGGTTGCAGTAACGAATGGCTAGCAGTAGCGAGAGGTTAAAGAAATGATTGGCACAAGCGAAGATGGGCTAGACTTTATGTTGTTGATCAAGTCATGACAATACACGTTTGTGTTTTTTGGTATGAAAATCAGCGCGTGATGACGGATTATGAGAAATCTTATAAGAAATGAAAAAAGCGTGACAAGCCTACGCAATCTCGCATGAACAAGATCAATTCAAGACTTTATTTCGGTTATACTTAATCTTGGCAGATAGGTATTGATAATAAATTGAGCAGCTTCCTCCTGGTTTAAATATTCCATTGTATGAGTGAGGTATGCCTGAAGAGGATTCCAGATGCGTGTTTAATGTTTGACCGTACCAGAGCGGTGTAAGCGAAGAGCTTAGTTGTGGTGTTCACTAAACTTAAGTTTAGCCGAATGAAGTCGTGTCCAGATGGTTTGCTAACCATGGCCTGTATATTGGCGTTCTATGTCAAATCAAATGACAAGTGAATGGCCCAGTACGTGATGGAGCTTGATGAGGTTACGGACGTGTTGTTTAATGTGCAGTTATTTATTACGGGATAGATTTTGCATAGAATGAAATGGCTCTGGTTGCGTAGACGTTAATTTCTATTTGTCAATCTTCCCCAAATTTAGTGAGTTTATCTAAGTCCTATTGTAAGAAGTTAGCAACCATAGCTCGTATGTTTTCCTTTTAAATTACGCAATCAGCAAATATTCTCACTGTAGAATACATATCATTAGCAATAGCATTAATATAAAGTAAAGTAAAACAGGATGTGCCCGAGCAGGGAGCTTTGAGGTGTACCAGATTTGACATAGAGCAAATAGGAGAAGTAATAATTTACAAAAGAGTTGGTTGCAGCTAGTTAAAAATTGGTCATCCATGTAATAACTCTAATATTGATGTTGAGGCATGTTACCCTGTGTATTAGGCGCAAGTGAGAAATCTTGTAAAAGGCCTTCGCAAAACCAACAAATATCGCATCAACATTGTGTAACGAAGGGATTGGTGGAGGTTAGTGATCAATTCGAAGAGCTTTTTCTCGCAGCATTGACCGCGCAAAATTCATGCTGATTAAAAAAAAGAGATCATGTTCTCAGTAAACCTTCAAGACGGTGGATAAAATTATATGTTCGAAAATTTCTCAGCACATGCTTGGTTATGAAATCGGTCTGAAGTTAGATGCAGTGGTCGGGTCACCAGATTCGAAAATGCGAATGATACGAGCCTGTTTCCAATCGCTCGGAGCACATCCCGTATCGATGGATTGTTAAAATAGGGCGGCGAGAATTTCACATACTGTAGGTTTCGTTAGTTTGAGTAGTGTAGAGCCTACGCCATCAAGACCTGTAGCAGAGTTAGTCGGTTGGTGGTCAATGACAGATTCCATTCCCTCAGAAGTGGCAGAACAATGCATGGTCATTTTTAAATGAGGAAAGCGAGTATTATTTCGAAATGGACTCTAATTCGTGAAAACAGATGAAAAGAACTAAATAAATTCTACAGCAACTTGAGCAGGAGACACAATGTCCCCTCTTCTCGCTAATTATACTGTTGTGATATTTGAGGCGTATTTTAGTTCAATCACTTTTCCAACATTTTTTTTTGTTTCTCTTAAGAGCATGCTTGGAATATTGTTGTGAAAAAATTTCTCCTTAGCTACATAGCTACTGATGTTATAGTTTTGTCAAAATTCATATGTTCACAATAGCGTCTCCAATCATTATCAGTGTTTGATAACTACGCCTTTTATTATAAACGTTTCGTTTTGTTAATGCAACGTTTCACTTGCGTCGGTACCGCTATACTGATTTTAGGTACGTACTTTTGTTTAAGTTTGGTAACTTGTCAAGAATAAGGGCCCAGATCATGTTTGCATTGCTCAGATGAAAGCATGGCGTAAGGTGAGCCAAAAAAGTTGAAAGTTCATCATCGAGCATAACTACATTCACTCATGCGTAATCAAAAATGATTTTCTTTGCAATATTTTGTTAATAACATACGGATATAAATTCGCAATGCAAAATATTGTGATCGCTCACGCCTTTACGACAGTTACTGAGGCACTGCTTGGCTCCGTTGTTAATCCAAGATGTAAAAAAGAATTTACACGCGTCCAGTAAGAAACCGCCTCGTGCAAATCAAATGACGATAGTACACAAAAAACTGACATTCACGTTTCTTCGAGCTACCTATGGATCTGCATGACTGTCCTTTGATAGCCGTATTATTTAGGTCGCCAGATAGAAGTATTGACGAAGTATGCCCCTAATTTTGTATAAAAGTTATTATACATCCAGAAACTCTGGAAATTCACCATAATCGCCAGGTTGGCGTAGCAGACACCAACAACACATGTGATACGTGGCGCAAACATAAGGCTACCCACCAAATTTCATGACAATAATTAGTGTCAACAATGTAAGCCTCCAAAATATTTTTCAGCGCAATCAGCAAACCGCCAGCTCGCGATTTGACAACGTCTTTTCCAAATAATTTATATTGGCAGGAAAGAGGCAACTCGCTGTCAGCAATACGAGGTGACAGCCAACATTCTGAACGTAAGACTATATCTGCTGATCCTGATTCACTATAGGAGCACAGCTGGCCCGGTTTATGCTATAGACTATGGAAGTTCGCTACAAGAATTTACAGTGAAAAATCTCCGTTTTTAAGTTTTGGTCAATTGGCTTTGGTTGATGCATGACATGTTGGAACGACCAGTAGTTTGCCTGTGGCCTCGTCGAAGGCATCAACCGTTTTGTATATGAGAATTTTAGTCAAATAAAAGCATGAGTTTGTCACCAGGCTTCGTTCAGTTCAACGAAGTCTTGTAGTTTCCTTCTACTAGGTTGCACCCTCGGTAAAAAGTCCGGCTTTCTCCATACACGTGATGAGTTTAGTTTTTTTCACTTGACGTGCCTTTTTCAGCACGATACTTTTTCTCTTTATTATTTAGGAGCTTCAAAATGATCGGTCGAGGGTAATCCTGCCTTTTCTCGCCAATTTTATAGGCATGCTCACTTGAACCGTTTCATTTCCTAAATAAATATTACGAATTACATTACATGATTTTCGGTTTCCTGCCATGAATCTGAAGATTTTTCTTGGATACTTTTCAAAATGAGGTTATTTCTACGCACTCTCTTATTCAGGTCGTCAACTAATAAGATAGATGTTTCAACTTGCTTTGATTTGATGCCTTTTAATGTGTCCTATGTATGTGTAGGCATTTGAACAGCTTCGTTGCTTTCAGTGGCTCCTTCTATTTTTTGAAAGATGCCTACTTATGCCAGTGACAATCACATGAACCTCTTAACCTTCCAGTTGATTTCCTCTTCCTCGGTTAGCTTCAACACTAGCTATGGAGGGAAGATGTTTGACGTTCGAAATGGGTCCCCGCGATGACTCGAGTGCATGGTGGCAACGCGAAGGAAGAGCCGTAGTCCGGTGAAGAGACGCTTTATTGCAGGCTCAGGCGTTAGTCCGAGTCCAAGCCCGAACCTCCGCTTTCATTTCAAATTCAAACATCCTCTTTCAACCCTCGGTTGAACAAAGAGTCTTCACAAACACCAATCACATCTTGGGACTCGCATCATCACAACCAATCGCAGAAACACCTTTATAACATGTACTAAATTGCTTAAAACCACGTTATCAAATAAAACACGCAAAGGAATAGCTTCGGCGCGTGTGACACTCTCTCCTATGCCAGGCCGTGCTGCCTCCGTCGACCTGCTACCGTCGGCAGCCGTCCTCACCCTCGAGCCCCGTCAGTTCTCTCATTAGTTGTTGCTTTGTAGAAGCCTCCTTAAGAGCGGTGGGTACACTGTTGGGCTCCGCGCACTTACCAGGTGTGCATGGGACAGCGAGGTGTCCCGACATCCTAACAACAGCGGGGGAGATTATGCTCGTCTCACTGCCGCCACTATGTCTGGGTCAGCCAAGTGGTCGCGTCCACGCATCATTCTCAATGGCATGCGTGCATGCCAACAATGGCTTAAACTCGGATGGTGGCGCCTGACCTACCTCATGCCAGACGCTTTTTCGAGCAAGCTTCCCCCTTCTAATCCCGAACAACGGGGGCGACGTCGACGGCTCCGCTCGTGGACTGTGCGAACGAAGATGTCTCCTTTCTTTCCCGTGCTCGGGGTCCACCGCGTTCGCCATCGCGGAACCGATGGGCTTCGCTAGTTGACGGGTCGGGAACTGGCTACGCGCTCTACATTAGCCGCATTAATTGCGCTGCACCCAACACGCTGGTAATTGATGCCCCATACTAACTCCTCCCCCCTTAGGAGTGTTACTGTATACTCGATGTCCAGTAACGCGATACAAAAACAAACGAAAAAATTGCTCAAATTAAACTGACTCTCGGTGCACGCACATGCGTGAACCGATTATCACTTCCATCTCAACAGGAGAACTTTGGCGTCCTTCTGCGAAATAGACACAGCAACACATACATACATAATGGCCTCAAATAGTCCTCCAAAGGAAAACAATCTCGTAACGCACAACACTGAATAACGCATTTAGAGTGTTGATTCCACAGCGCCAGTCAGTTCGCATTAGCTTGTCACAGGGCACACGCACCATAAAAATTTCGGTGGCATATTGTCTTTCACACTCACAACACCACAAGGTCATTGTCCGGACACGGGAGACCCACTCTATGCGCCCTTTAGGCCCTGCATGAAACACTTAAAGAGAGCGACGGACCCAGCGGTATAGGTACACCCAAGTCTCAACGGATCGCACCAAGAAAAAAAATTATAACAAACTCACTTCGCAAACGCCACCTTATTTCATCTACAAAATTATTCCTACACAACTCATTAACTACACCTAAAAGCAGTTCTACCACTTAGAGGCAAGCTCGCATCTTAACGAAAACACAACACAAAACATGCTTCGTACAAAAAACAAGACATTTTCACATTTCACCGGAACTATTAGTCAGTTCGACCCACTTTGAAATCACGCATAGCACTTAAATGTGCGATGCAAACTTCTGTACAGCCATTCAATTGACAGAAACTACTTCAGTGGCTACATATCAACAACAAACAACAAAAAACAATATAAACTCAATCATATTGTTACGTGATTTCGTCTGACTGAAAGAGGGCATAGTGGGGCATACCCAAGTAAGGTGCCTCAGACTGAGAGAAAAGAAGTGGACGTTGTCAGTGAGCTGCGTTGTGGCTGCGGACCAACAATTGTTATTTTCCACGTAACATTTTGGTGGAAGTGCTGGGTGCTCTTCTGACAACGGAGCTACGCAGTGGACGCCTCCTTAAGTCTGCTACCATGGCTCCGGGTGAGAATACGGCTTCGCCACCTACCTCAGCAACGACAGCAACCCGGTACGTCGCCCTAACGCAACCCCGTGATTCCGGTACCTTTACTGGAGAGGACAACGTGAATGTAGACAAGTGGCTTAGCATGTACGAGCGCATCAGCAAGCAATACGGCTGGGACCCAATCGTTATGCTTGCGAATGTCATTTTCTATCTTGAGAAGACCCCTCGCACCTGGTTTGAGACCCACGAGCACGAAATCACAAGCTGGGAAATGTTTAAACAACAGCTCCGCGACCTTTTTGGCAACCCGTTTGGTCAACAACTTGATGCCCGAAAGCAATTGGCTGTCCGTACACAGACGTCCACTGAGCCCTACTTGACTTATATTCAAGAAGTCTTAGCGTTGTGTCAAAGGGCCGATCTCAACATGATTGAGACCGACAAGATTTCGCACGTGTTAAAAGGAATCGCCGACGATGCGTTCAGCCTGCTTGTATTCACCAACGTAACGGCCATGGACGCCGTGATCAAAGAGTGCCGCCGTCTCGAGCAGGCGAAGAGTCGACGCATTTTGCAGCAGTTTCAGCGCCTACCCAACACCGCGGCAACGTCGTCTTGCGAAGCCACTCCTTGTCATCCGTCTACAACCGAAGACGTGACGCGCATCGTCCGACGTGAACTCGAGGCCGCTTACCCGGCTGCCAACAAACTACCGACGTTGCCCGACGCCTCAACGCCAGCTGTCGCCTTGATCCAGGCTGTTGTCCGCCAGGAATTCGCTAACCTTGGTATCCTGCCCACTGCATCCACACTGGATAATACTGGTCCCTCGATAGCTTCTGTGGACATGAGACGTCGCCGTCCGTACTCTATTCGAACCAGGAACCCGTCTGAATGGCGAACAGCTGATGATAAGCCAATCTGCTTCCGCTGTGGTCGCGCAGGACACATCGCTCGTTACGGCCGCAGTCAATGGCCATCTATGTCTTCAGGCTCGTACCCCGCTTACAGTAACTCATTCCGTCCACCAAACCACCGTTATCCGACCTGCCCTCAGTCTACAGCATTTACTGCCCCTTAGGACTACGGCCATCCTGCCCCGTCGTCGCCACCGCCTCAAAGCCGCCCTTCTCGTTCAAACACGCGTCGCCACTCTCCCTCGCCATCGTTCAACCGCCGCGCGTCCCCGGAAAACTAGGCTGCGCAGCTTCTGGAGGTGAAGCTGCCCTGTCGACCTTACCCAAAAATCCTCTGTTGCCTTTACGTTTGAACCGGAACACCCTAGAAGTATATGTTGATGGTACACCTGTTGAAGCTTTGATAGATACGGGCGCTCACGTCTGTATTATGAGTTCGCGTTTTCGTCGTCGCATGAAGAAGGTCCTCACGCCCCCCTTGACCAGTGTCGTCCAAGTTACAGATGGTGCAAAAGTCCCTGTCGTCGGTATGTGCTCAGCTCAACTTACCGTAGCTGGTCATCAAGTGGTCGTCGTTTTTACCGTGCTTGAAACATGTCCCCACGACCTCATACTAGGCCTCGATTTTCTTGCCGCCAATTCTGCTCTGATTGATTGCTCCGCTGGTGTGCTCCGCCTTGAACTGCCACAAATCAGTGCCGCCCCGTACCAACCTACATGCCGATTACAATGCAGCGATTTCGTTCGTCTGCCATCGAAAACTGTGACGTACGTCGATTTTCTGTGCTCAACAGCTGTGCCCGACGGTGACTATTACGCTACGCCTCTCACTGACGTACTCCTTGCGCACAATGTTGCAGTGCCCTATACGGTGCTCAGCATCACAGATAACAAAACTTGTTTACCTTTTGTCAATTTCGGCTACATGAATCGTGTGCTTCCACAAGGCATTTCTGTGGCCCACCTGTGTCCGTTGCTCGATTCACAAATTGAAGTGCTTGCCTTAGACACACTTGCTTCACCGCAGCGCACATCACTCGCAACACATTCGGGCAGCCGTCAAATTGTAGACATGATCGCCACTGATCTTCCGCCTCCGCAAGTTGAAGCCCTACAACATCTTCTCGAGGCCTACCAGGATATTTTCGATTTTGGTGACCGACCTCTTGGGCAGACGTAATTTGTCCAGCATCGCATACACACAGGTGATGCCAACCCTGTTCACCGCCGTCCCTACAGAGTGTCTGCTTTTGAGCGGAGCATAATTCAGAAGGAGGTGAACAAGATGCTAGCGAAGGACATTATTGAACCATCCTCCAGTCCCTGGGCATCCCTGGTGGTATTAGTTAAAAAAAGGACGGATCGTGGCGATTTTGTGTGGACTATCGCCACCTTAACAACATCACCAAGAAAGACGTATACCCTCTGCCCCGCATTGATGACGCCCTTGATTGCCTCCATGGTGCCGCCTACTTTTCTTCCATCGATCTTCGTTCTGGTTATTGGCAGATTGCCGTGGACCCCATGGACCGAGAGAAGACGGCTTTTGTAACACCCGATGGCCTCTACCAATTCAAAGTCATGCCTTTCGGCTTATGTAATGCCCCCGCCACCTTCGAACGAATGATGGACTCCCTGCTCCATGGATTCAAGTGGTCTACGTGTCTTTGTTCTCTGGATGACGTGATTGTGTTTGCTCCCGCTTTTGAAGCGCACCTTGAGAGACTGTCAAAAATTCTTGATGTATTCCGTCTCGCCGGCCTTCAGCTGAATTCATCTAAGTGCCGGTTTTGTCACCGTCGCATTACAATACTTGGACATATTGTTGACGCTTACGGTGTACAGCCTGACCCAGAAAAAGTTCGAGCTGTGAAGGACTTTCCTGTGCCGAAAACCGCCAAAGATGTCCGCAGCTTTGTGGGGCTCTGCTCCTATTTTCGGTGGTTCATCAAGAACTTCGCGGAAATCGCTCGGCCCCTAACAGATTTACTCAAACCGGATGAGCCGTTTACCTGGGGTCCCTCGCAAGCAGCAGCATTTCAGACCTGACCACTTGGCTCACTTCTTCTCCTGTGCTGGCTCACTTCGACCCTACGGCACCGACGGAAGTGCGCACCGATGCCAGCGGTTACGGAATAGGCGCTGTGTTGGCTCAGCGACAACGTGGGCAGCATCGCGTGATAGCTTATGCCAGCAGGCTGCTGTCCACCTCGGAGCGTAATTACTCCATCACAGAGCGCGAATGCCTAGCGCTGGTGTGGGCAGTCGCGAAATTTTGCCCTTATACGGCCGACCATTTATAGTTCTTACCGACCACCACGCTCTCTGCTGGCTCGCCTCCCTCAAAGATCCCACAGGTCGTCTCGCCCGCTGGGCACTCCGCCTCCAGGAGTATTCTTACACCGTAGTGTACAAATCAGGAAAACTACACAAAGATGTGGATTGTCTGTCACGCTACCCTGTGGCCGACTGCGATTCTACGAGCACTGATTCTGTGGGCTGCGTCCTTTCCATCTCCCAGCTGCTTCATCTCGGGGACGAGCAGCGTCGCGATCCGGATATCAGCCACCTAATACAACAGCTCGAATCTTCACCGCAAGACGCTTCCGTTCGCATGTTTACCTTAAAGGACCACACCTTATATCGGCGTAATTTATCGCCCCATGGTCACGACCTACTTCTAGTCATACCAAAGCACCTGCGTTCTACAGTCCTACGCGAGCTCCATGACGCGCCAACCGCGGGTCACCTTGGTGTCTCTCGCACATATGACCGTGTGCGCCACCGCTTCTACTGGCCTGCTTTTCACGTTCTGTACGTCGCTATGTCAACGCTTGTGAAATTTGCCAGCGTCGCAAAAAGCCGTCGGGACTACCTTCCGGATATCTTCAGCCCATCGACATCCTATCGGAGCCATTCTTCCGTGTTGGTTTGGACCTTCTCGGTCCCTTCCCAACATCCGCCTCCGGAAACAAGTGGGTCGCGGTGGCTACGGATTACGCGACCTGTTATGCAGTTACGCGAGCCATGCCAACAAGCTGCGCTACAGACGTCGCTGATTTTCTACTACGCGATCTCATTTTAGTGTATGGAGCCCCTCGTCAACTGCTGACAGACCGAGGCCGTACGTTCCTTTCGAAAGTGGTTGACAATATCCTGCGTTCCTGCTCCACCCAACATAAGCTCACGACATCGTACCACCCCCAGACAAACGGGCTTACAGAACGTTTAAACCGCACCTTGACAGACATGCTATCGAAATACGTCTCGGCCGACTATCGTGATTGGGACCTTACACTACCCTACGTGACGTTCGCATACAATTCCTCCCGGCATGACACTGCCGGGTACTCGCCATTTTACCTTCTGTTTGGACGCGAACCAACATTGCCGTTGGATGCCTTCCTGCCAGCCGCTGCGCAGTATACTTCTGAATATGCACGCGACGCTATTACCCGAGCTGACCATGCTCGTCAGCTTGCCCGCAGCAGATTAATGGCGTCCCAAGACTCGCAGAAGCATCGTTACGACGAGCGGCATCGCGACGAACACTTTCTAACAGGCTCCCTCGTTCTTCTTTGGTCCACTACGCGACATGCAGGCCTGTCAGAAAAACTTCTCTCTCGTTTCACGGGCCCATACCGCGTGCTTAGACGAGTGACCGACACTACATATGAAATTGTCCCTGATAATCCATCAACCTCTTCCGCTCTGCTGTCAAGGGACATCGTCCACGTATCAAGGCTCAAGCGTTACCACACTGCTGTGGCCCCGTAAACTCGCCGGGTCGGCGCTTTTGCCGCCGGGGGTCGTGTTACGTGATTTCGTCTGACTGAAAGAGGGCATAGTGGGGCATACCCAAGTAAGGTGCCTCAGACTGAGAGAAAAGAAGTGGACGTTGTCAGTGAGCTGCGTTGTGGCTGCGGACCGACAACTGTTATTTTCCACGTAACAATATGAAACAGACAAAACGTCATCTTGCCTCTGAACAGTTACATTCGCTGAATCCAATGATCATCCGAAACTCGAAGGAGGATCAGCGGCCTCGCTCCGAGCACACTCAATACGAACAATTTATTTTTCTCAGTCAACTGTGGACGCCTCCCTTTGCGACTGTTTCAGTCTATTACTGAAGAATGCGACTGATCGTTGCCATTCCCCTATTGTTTGGGAAAAGCAACCTCTCATTGCCCTTTCCGATGCGTTCGTAGACAAACAAAAAGCTTCGCTGGGTTGGCTGCCGTCTACTCAGAAATCAACGCAAAGGCCTCTAACTCAATCAAACGCTGCCTGTACCACTACGTTTCATGGCAGCATGTTCAAAACTCTCAAACTGCTGTTACCAATAAATAGTTGACTTTTCACTAAAAGCCTTTCACCATGCCACCACTCTTCGGTAACACGCCATACCTAAACATAAAAAATGAAAACGCAGAATTTTTCACTAAAATAACCTCTCATCACGTAAGATAACTGTATCATACCCTAAAAAACAATGCGAACCAAAATTACTTTCAACAAATCCAGTAGTTCGATTCTACAAAGAACTTAGTTCTCTATGTCACACTTCTGTCGCGCACGCGATGGTCCCGTCCTGACAACCTTTCCTTTTGAACGGGTAATATGCCAGACATAGAACTCACTCGTTCCGCTGCGGAACCCCAATGCTCGCCACTTTTTAATGCGCTTTCTCCTATTCTTTTCTGAGAAGTTGCCACCGCGGAGGCCGTCGTGCGCTGACACTTCAGCTGGTTCCACTGACTGGCATAATTGCTTTCGGTCCAACTGCGCCCTATCAGTCACCCTGACGTGCGACTTCTTTTTCACCTGACGCTACACATCGGCAAGTTGCTCATCACGTTCCTTCTCTCCATCGAGAGCATTTCCATCGAATGTACTAAGCCGTGCGCTGCCCACATTATTACGTTCAGGGGAACTTCTAAACTGCGCCTGCTGTACAAGTGACGTGAAATCAGTTGGTTGCGGCTCTCTTGCTCGACTGTCCTGTTTCGCCACAGTGTGGACGCTAAGGCTAGAACTTCGAGATACATGCTCTGGCATCCTCATCGGCGAATACTGCTCCGGTGTAATGCCCTGTCTTGAACAGCTGATCTCTCTCTTGTTGCCCTCATTTATATAGCGCAGTGGCTTTTGCCGGTGATGACGAACACAATCATAATCAGTGGGACTGAGCAATACCAACACACTCGTATTCAACTGATCGGTCACTGCGCACCGCAATTTTACAGGTTGAGCAGTGCTTCCCGACGAGGCTAGAAGAGTCAGAGGTATGTACAGCAGACGTGCAGCAAAACCATGCCTAAAAGCGTCAGTTAGCCTTATTGTGCCACTGCTCTCACGCAAAATCTCAGCGGATACCTCATTCGCCCGTATCACCGTTATATCCGCACCTGAATCAACTCACGCGAAACAGGGTTTGTCCTCCACGAAGATATCAAGACGCGGGTATCTCATCAGTGAGTTTTTCTTGACGGCACGGTGTCGCGACGATGTAGCTCGGCTCTAAATGATCGCGTATTCTGGGAAGTCACGCACATAACTTCGGCTTTATTAGTGGCAGTGAGACGTCCCCTTTTTGCCACCGATCGCCAAAGAGAGCGAAGACCTCTCAACCGCCTTTTTATCCGGTTTTCTCTTGGTTACGTGTCTCAATAACTTTCCACATACAGGATTCGTGCTGGGGCCTTGAAGTAAGAGACGTCACGATCTTTTCTTGTTTACTGATTCATGGACGCATTTAATTCAATAACAAGTGCGATTGGCGTACACACATATTGTCCGTGAATGACATCTCTATTACTTGAAGTTGTAACACATCAGCAAATACTCGCGACACGCGAAACAGGATACATAAGCGAAGTGACGGTGACAATATAAGGGTGCCTCAATACAGAGTAAATACACGACGACACAAATGATAAAGTGATAAATTAATAAAACCGCGCAATGTCTCAATATGCCGCAATCCTTCCCGCAAAGTTGGTTTAAGTAAAGGAGGTGAAGTTCGTCTCACAGAATGTCCATGTAGTCGGGGTTTCGGAGTTGGCCGCTCGAGTCGGGGCCGAAGGTTGGTTCTTGGCGCCGAGCTCTGATCTGTCCCCTTCCGTCGCCGTCTACTTCTTTTTCTCCCCTGGGAAAGACTCTCGCCCGGCCGCGGTGGTCTAGTGGCTAAGGTACTCGGCTGCTGACCCGCAGGGCGCGGGTTTGAATCCCGGCTGCGGTGGCTACATTTCCGATGGAGGCGGAAATATCGTAGGCTTGTGTGCTCAGATTTGGGTGCACGTTAAAGAACCCCAGGTGGTCAAAATTTCCAGAGCCCTCCACTACGGCGTCTCTCATAATCATATGGTGGTTTTGGGACGTTAAACCCCACAAATCAATTGATTGGAAAGACTCTCCTCGCCTCTCCCCTTCCTTGACACGTGGCAGCTTTTCTCGGGTTCCGACTCTGCCCTACCGGGGCACCAAACCAATCGCCGCTATCCACGCGGACTTTTTTTCTTCTCAGTCGGAGTGTGTCATCTTCGGCGGCCGCCGCCTCCGCGGCCTACATCAGTAGGAAACCCTCTCCCAAACAAAGCCGAGCAAGTAACGATGTACAAACTCAAGCCTCAGAGAGAGAGATGGGCGAGCTGTCCGAAGACACTTTAATTACGGGCGAACAATGGTCCCGATGCTTCCGGTACTTGATGAGCCGATGTCCAGACCAAGTCTCAACGTTTCCATGCAGCTCGGTGTCTCCCGCGAAAATCTCCGTAGCCGCCGCTTCTTCGTCATTCGACGCCGCAGGCAGCCATCCGCGCAGAACGCAGTATTGAGCCCTGGAGCCACGGAGGCTGACGAAGTCAGGTCGGACCTGGCACAGGCGCTGCGGCAGGGTCGCATTCCCCGAACCAACAAAAGGTGCTCTGCTGCTCCCCCATGCCACAAATCTAAAGGGTGCGCGCGGATTATCTCCACCGTACACTGTCACGCTGTCTGTAGACGACAAGGCACCGCCCGGTTCTCGTGTTTGCGCTGGGGAGCCCGTGAGAATAGTAGAAACAATCCTTCCAGGTACTCCACTCCGGAATGCCCATTCGTTACACCGAAGGTTTTCTTTCCCTTTTTTTTATGCGGGGGTTTGAGAAACGAGTGAAAACATCTTGAAAGGACCGAGGTGCAGTCCGTGTTTGCGGGGACGTCACAATCCCGTCATCTTGCAGAAGAATTTTCCCAGCGGGGAAATTCAAACACGAGAAATGCAGGTGCTTAGCACCATCGGGTTGCGCAGCGAAATTGAGACATTGCACCAGTCTTAGGAATACGATACGCGAACGCAGCACACTTGTGATTCATCTCTGGCGGTAGCGCGTCGCTGAGAGGAACCAATCTGTGATTGTCGCTGAATCATCACCCACCACGAAGCAGTTTGATTCCGTATTTCTACCGCGCACAACACACTCGAAACCTTCAGAATCGCCGCAAAAACTCGTGGATGAGGCGTGGACAAAACGCATACTAGTCACAGCTGCTCGTTGGATTGTTTGGCACGCAGCCTTCAGTCATGCGTGCGGAAGGTTTACTACCATGCGAGCATATCACACACTTCGCCTGCACTGTCCACTCTCGGCACAACCGAACAGAGGATACACACATTTCAATACACTTTCATTTCACACATGCACAAAATTTTAAGACCTCCAACATTTCAAACCAGTCTAAAAGCGGGAAGGCGAGAGAACATAGGTCATACAGGCAGCAATACTGAATTACCCTCGCGTACCATCTCCTGCCTGGCCTCATTTCAAAACACAATCAACAAAATAGAACAAGTGCACAAGCCAAAGCGTAACAAAATAAAAAAACTTAAACTTCGACAGAAAGTCCTTACTAAACTAACATGCACAATGACCGAGTAGAAATTATAGAATATAAAATGGCATACAACAATGCGGACTCTTATGACCATAGCTGATCCTCGAGCGCTCAGCGTTTACCTGCATGCAGACTTCTTCCCCGACCCCAAGTCCCGGACCCTCGTTAGATGGTCCGAACTTCCACCTACTCGACTCAGTCGCGGAGTGGGGCATATGCGAAGCTATCTTATAGAACCACCGCTGCGCATGCCCGGGTTTGGTGCGGTGTACATCGAGTGTGCTGCAGTTCCCCTCTGGCCCCACAAAAACTACCTCGTTGCGACCTAGTCGTTCTTCAATCTCACCTACTTTCTCTAACGTTTGGTCTACCACCGTGTTGACTAAGACTTCGACAACTGCATCCTCAGAAAACCCATTCTCATCCAACTCCATATCTGCAACTCCTACTGGTAATGCCTCATCGTCTCGTGGGACCTCCGAGGTAGAAACCGCAGCTAAACCGTCTGTATCCGCTCTAGCAACCTCGATAACTTTTGTGTCACCCAGTGGCACCGGCGTGCCAGCGTTCCCCCAAACACACACTCGCTCAATGGCGGAACATCCTCCTCGATCACAGAAATTACATTAACCACTTCCGCACACGGTGAACCGCGACTAATTTTACGGAGCTTGTTTCCTCGCGAATATATACGACTGTGATTCACCTCTACGCGTCAACGTCATAAGGAGGAGTTGCGTCTAGGTTTCCAGATTCGAATTTTCCCGCCCTCTCCTTGCCTTTGTGAAGGCGGTTGCCACCCGTCGAATTCCACTTTCGTCGCCGGTATCAGTGGCATTTTCGCCAAAATTGACCAAACCTGCCACAGTTATAGCACCCGCCGGGATAAGAGAGTTGCCTCGGAAATTCCTGCCAATTTTGTTTCACCTTTTGGCGTACTACCAAGCTCTCCATAAGTTTTTCGAGGCGGTCAAGGCGGCTATGCATCTCATGAATATGCGTGTTTTCTTCTACGTATCGAACGGATAACGTATGGCTCCACGACACTTTCTCATTCTGTTCCTCCTTGACCACTATAGCGATAGCCTCATCAAATGTTTTTGGATCACGAGAGAGAACATATCTGCGGACCGGATCCCCCAGGCCTAATAAAAATTGCGAGAGTAATTGTTCGGCCAGAATTTCGCGGCGCAGCTGAGTTTTAGCAGGCTCTTCGCCGCTGGAGTTAGACCGGGCGGCAGTCCCGAGCCATCGTACGCGATTTGCAAACGAGCGCGCTTCCTCTCCGGCGTTTTGTCTCGTGTTCCTAAACTTCTTCACCTTGCTGCTAAGGGGTTCCTTTTCAAACTGCTAGAGGGCCAAAGCTCTGAAGTCAGGGTAGCTTGACGCTGCGGTGACACTATCGTCTCTCCACGCAAAATCTTGTGCGGCGCCTAGCATCTTACATCGCGCAATGCCAATGAGTTGGCTGTTTTGGCATCCCCCCATTCTACCAACCTGTTCTAAAATTTGCAGGAAGTCCCTAATGTTCGGACCTGCAGCGTCTCCCGTGAACGAGGGAACCAGGTTTTCTAACATCAAAGCGCTCATTCCTAGCGCGCTCCAACGAGCAACCTGCGTAGCCTGTTAATTCATCGTGCCGTCTCTCCTTCCCTAAGACGAGGGTGAAAAGTCGCACCGTTGCCCCAGCAGTAATCCCACCGCTGCCAATACTTGAGACGTCCCCACTACGCCATCGATCGCCAAAAAGAGGGAAGACCCCTCAACCCCCTTTTTATCCGGTTCCCTCTTGGCTACGTGTCTCAATCACTTTCCACATACAGGGATTCGTGCTGGGGCCGGGAAGTAAGAGACGTCACAATCTTTTCTTGTTTACTCATTCATGGACGCATTTAATTCAATAACAAGTGCAAATGGCGTACACACATATTGTCCGTGAACGACATCTCTATCACTTGAAGTTGTAACGCATCAGCAAATACTCGCGACACGCAAAACAGGATACATAAGCGAAGTAACGGTGACAATACAAGGGTGCCTCAATACAGAGTTAATACACGACCACACAAATGATAAAGTGATAAATTAATAAAACCGCGCAATGTCTCAATATGCCACATCCCTTCCCGCAAAGCTCGTTTAAGTAAAGGAGGTGAAGTTCATCTCACAGAATGTCTATGTAGTCGGGGCCTCAGAGTTGGCCGCTCGAGTCGGGGCCGAAGGTTGGTTCTTGG
This sequence comes from Rhipicephalus microplus, assembly GCF_013339725.1. Taxonomy (NCBI): domain Eukaryota; kingdom Metazoa; phylum Arthropoda; class Arachnida; order Ixodida; family Ixodidae; genus Rhipicephalus; species Rhipicephalus microplus. Next base: position 151,644,025 of record NC_051169.1, read on the forward strand.
CGTCAAGGTCTGATCTGTCCCCTTCCGTCGCCGTCTACTTCTTTTTTTCTCCCCTGGGAAAGACTCTCCTCGCTTCTCCCCTTCCTTGACACGTGGCCGCTTTTCTTGGGTTCCGACTCTGCCCTACCGGGGCACCAAACCAATCGCCGCTATCAACGCGGCATATTTTCTTCTCAGTCGGAGTGTATCATCTTCGACGGCCGTCCCCGCGACCTACACCAGTAGAAAACGCTCTCCAAAACAAAGACGAGCAAGTTACGACGTACAAACTCAAGCCTCAGAGAGAGAGATGGGCGAGCTGTCCCAAGACATTTTAATTACGAGCGAACAATGATCCCGATGCTTCCGGTACTTGATGAGCCGATGTCCAGACCAAGTCTCAATGTTTGTATGCAGCTCGGTGTCTCCCGCGAAAATCTGCGTAGCCGCCGCTTCTTCGTCATTCAACGCCGTAGGCGGCCATCCGCGCAGAACGCAGTAATGAGCCCTGGAGCCACGGAGGCTGACGAAGTCAGGTCGGACCCGGCAGGGCGCTGCGGCAAGATCGCGTTCCCCGAACCAACAAAGGGTGCTCTGCTGCTCCCCCATGCCACAAATCTGAAGGGTGTGCGCGGATTATCTCCACCGTACACTGTCACACTGTCTGTAGACGACAAGGCGCCGCCTGGTCCTCGTATTTGCGCGGGGGAGCCCGTGAGAATAGTAGAAATAATCCTTTCAGGTACTCCACTCCGGAAAGCCCATTCGTTACACCGAAGGTTTTCTTCTCCTTTTTTTATGCGTGGGTTTGAGAAACGAGCGAAAACATCTTGAAAGGACCGGGGTTCAGTCCGTGTTTGCGCGGACGTCACAGCAGTTTCACATAACAGCTCGCAATCTTTTTGAAAGTGGCCTCGTTTTCCGCAGCGAAAACACACTCCTGAATTAGGGCGGAAATTAGCACTAGCAAAGTGCTTGGCTTGCGCTCGGCAACTTTGATTCCTTGTCGCAGTACCACGGTAACTCCGTTGCGCAACTCCCTGCCTGCCGCTGTCGAGGCTGTTTTCGAAATTGGCAGCTAACTCGGCAATATCCTTGGGCTTCAACCAGTCCTTTATTTCCTGCTGATTGACCAATGCGCGGACATCAGTCGGCATCAGCTGCTTCAGCCTGTCAGCTATGTGTAATTCCTGAAGACTTTCGAATGACAATACCTCTCTGCTTTGAAGGTAGTACGTAAACATGGTCTCCAGGCGTGCCTTCACTTAGCTCCACAATTCACTGGCCCCTCGTTTGATTTCCAAAAACATTCGACGGTACTCGGTTGGAGTCATCCTCAGCTCCCTTAGCACCATTGATTTTAAATGTGAGTGTGGCATTACCACAGCTTCCGAATAATTAGCCACGAATGTGCGCATCGTGTCACTTAAGAATGGAAGAAAGGATTGTGCCCCGTATTTGCTCGGGTAGGTTAAATGCCGCAAAAAGAGCGTCCACGTTCTTGAACCAAGCCGGAATTATCGGCTCACTACTGGGCATGGGCGCTAGGACTGCTTTCAGTTCTTTCGCGTACCATGCGATACTAGCATGCCGGTTCCGCTTTTTTGACTCTTCTAACAAGGCACGCGATGACTTCACTTTCTCTAGCCCAGGCTTGAGCTTTAACACTTATATCTTGAGCTGCAACTCGTGGGTGCGATCCAATTCAATCACACTGTCACCTTTCATCACATTTCTTTCTGAACCCGCCATCTCCCAGAGTGTGCCTGAACGCAAGTTCATTCAGTAGGAAAAAAAATTGGGGCCCCGAGAGAGCAAAAAGTGGGCCTCACCTTGTAGTGATGCGTCGCCACATGAACATGATAGTAGAGACTGCGTCTCTCTTGTCACCAACGCTATGAGCGACGACCACTTCTAATGCAGCAGGTCTCCGCCTGATCACCCCTGTCGCTGTCTCAGTCTGTCATATCGACTGTCTCTGCTGCTCTGCTCCTGAAGCAGCACCCTGCAGTGCCTCTCCGATAAGTCCGTTGCTCAACGATGATCTTTGGCTCTGCTCTCGTTTACTGACGCGCAGCCGAACTCCAGGCTCCAATGTTGACCGGCCAGCTCGTACCGAATGTAGATATTGCTTCTCGCAGCGCACAAGCGGTTCCCGAAGCAGCATGCGCCTTGTCAGCTTCCCGGACTTCCGCACCTTCCTCGCAACAGGCTCTCCAATCCTGTCCACTGCGCCAGTTAATTTCCTCCTCCTCGGCTAGCTTCAACACTAGCTAAGGAGGGAAGATGTTTGAAGTTCTAGATGGGTCCCCGCGATGACTCGAGTGCATGGTGGCAGCGCGAAGGAAGAGCCTTAGTCCGGTGAAGAGACGCTTTATTGCAGCCTCAGGCGTTTGCCCGAGTCAAAACCCGAACATCTGCTCTCATTTCAAACTGAAACATCCTCTTTTCAACCCTCGGTGGAACAAAGAGTCTTCACAAACACCAATCACATCTTGGGACTCGCATCATCACAATCAATTGCGGAAACACCTTCATAACAGGTACTAAATTGGTTAAAACCACGTTATCAAATAAAACACGCAAAGGGATAGCTTCGGCGCGTGTGACACTCTCTCCAATGCCACTCTCTCCGACGGAAGTCGGCCTCCGTCGGCTGACTTCCGTCGGCAGCCGTCCTCACCCTCGAGCCCCGTCAGTTCTCTCATTAATTGTTGCTTCGTAGAAGCCTCCTTAAGAGCGGTGGGTACACTGTTGGGCTCCGCGCACATACCAGATGTGCATGGGAAAGCGAGGTGTCCCGACATCCTAACAACAGCGGGGGAGATTATGCTCGTCTCACTGCCGCCACTATGTCTGGGTCAGCCAAGTGGTCGTGTCCCCGCGTCATTCTCAATGGCACGCGTGCATGACATTAATGACTTAAACTCAGATGGTGACGCCAGACCTACCTCATGCCAGACGCTTTTCCAAGCGAGCTTCCCCCTTCTAATCCCGAACAACGGGGGCGACGTCGACGGCTCCGCTCGTGGACTGTGCGAACGAAGATGTCTCCTTTCTTTCCCGTGCTCGGGGTCCACCGCGTTCGCCATCGCGGAACCGATGGGCTTCGCTAGTTGACGGGTCGAGAGCTGGCTACGCGCTCTACATCAGCCGCTATAATTGCGCTGCACCAAACATGCTGGTAATTGATGCCTCGTACTAACTCGTCCCAAGAACACATTTCTGAAATCTATCATCGGACGCAACCACGACCTTGACAGTAGTTATGAACTGGTCAATCTTACCAGGCCTGGTATTCATCTCAATATCACCCGCACAAAGTTGCGTGTACACTACAGTAACATAGAAGAGAAAGCCGCCAAGCCATACTTCGGTTGGGCGGAAATTCAGTCGAGTTTAGCCACACCAAGACCATGCCCACTTTTCATTTCCACTTTAAGCAAAGTGACTATGCGAACAGGATAAGTAAAAAGGTCTGTACTCATGACAAACGTGCGCAGTTGGAATTCCCAGTCTTTCCTCAAGCCCTACAATAAACCAAACATTCAATTTTAGCTTTATTTGTAAACACTGCAATGACACGTGGAGAAATATTGCAGATTGGGAAATACAATCATGAGAATTGCAAAATAAACATTAATCTATACATCAAAAATATAGAAGCTAACACAGTTCTGAGGTTTAAAATGTATAGCGGGCAATAATTAATTAACCCAGACACCACCAGACACAGACCCACATATGCAGGATACAGGAAAACATCAGCTCGAATTCAAAACAGTTTAAAAACATTACGTGTTTAGACATGAAGCAAATATCTAAAGCGTTGGCTCTAAAACAACATCATTAGTTAGGTCATTCCAATTCCTGACTGTCTTACCACAAGAAGAGAGCACATGAAGCAATTATTGCGTGCTCGAAAGGCCATGATGAAGAGATTGTGGCGCTGCCTGCTTACATATTAATTTGCTAATATCTAACTTGTAGTGCTTGTTTATAAGCTGGTATAAAAATGAGAGACAAGAAATTTAGTTTACTTCGCTTATAGGTCGAAGACTAGTCTTTGACAGTTGTGCACCAGCAAATGTTAGACCATGGCTGTTTATGAAACGGCCTCTCTTTTTGGTATTTTTTTCAATAATTGGTAATCCTTTGGTAATCTGCCTCAACGCCCACCCAAGGAAGTGACTTGGCTGAAATTTCATGCCTGAAGGTGTAATAGCACCCTTCAAGACTGTTACATAAAATCAGAGTTCTTGCTCAGAAAACATTGATACTCGTAAGCTTTCGGGAACCAACCGCCCTGCAACAATGAATCAAGCAACACAGAACAGTCCTGTGATTCGCGTGTTTACTCTATTTTTTTATCCAACCCTCCCGCTGTAATATACTATGTGCCTGACTGTTTTAGCATAGATTGAAATTATAGCAACACAGTACATGACAATTCCCGTTTAGTAAAAAAAAAACTCAATGCAGGAGAGCCTGAAACACGACCGAAGAACTTTGAGTGGCCATGTTTTTCGAGTTCTTCAATTGACGCAATGTAGCCGACATAAGAGCATACACCGCGTAGAGAATTTACCATGAATTACTGAACGAATGAAGCTCCAAAACTGTGAATAAAAATTTGGCAGATCCAAGGTACTATGCAAATGATTTTGTGTGAAGCACGTGCAGGAAAGGAGATTGAGCTGTATTTTTTAGGAAGACGTCCAGAAATCACGCTAAAGAGTGGTCGACACACAGGCATGTGTTCAACGGTCGCGTATACTTGATATAATCACTCATTTACTCTTGCGTAACAATGACAATGGGAACATAGGTAGTACCAACACGAGAAGTCGTAAGCTTATATGCAGCTCTTGTGCTTCAGAGTATGTTTCCGTGAATAGTGTTGAGAGCCCAACGTCAAGGAATGGAACCTAACTACAGCTGACGTTAACGAGATGTGACGGTCTACTATAGAAGCACATATGCAAATCTGCAACCAGAATTGACGTTTTACGAATATTGCACTTGCATAGGCGATAATTTACAACGTAGTTTTGGGACCTAGCGTTGCTCTTTGGTAGACTGCTTCGTTTCAAATTGTGCTGAGACCGCTATGTTTTTTTTTCATCGGATCAACGCTGCAGTTAGAACCAAAACCATTGGTTCTAACAACTTCCCCTGTACACTCCTTGGCATTTACTGTCTGTTAGATCTCATTAACATAGTGTCAAAACACGGAAAAACGAGCCCTTAGGTATACACTTCTTTTCCTTATTCATTAACGAGGGTCTCGTACTGTCAGACTTGGTGTCATTAGGTTGTACACGAGGAACTATTAATAAGCTGCCCGTTCGTAATAATTTCACGTTCTACGTGACGCCAAACATGCGCATAAAAGAGTGTTTCACACTCGTCGCTTGGCTTATAGATGGCGCTGACTGACACTCCTACTTCTAAGTTCACATATAAACACAAAAAGTGAATGGAGGGAAGGCCGCTGTGATAGCTCAGTGGTTAGAGCATCGAACGCGTTATTCGAAGGTCGTAGGTTCGATTCATGCTCACGGCTGGTTATTTTTTCACCAACTTTTCTTTCTCCTTATTCACATCCCATTGGTTTTAATAACTTCCCCTGTACATTCCTTGGCTCTTTGGCATTTACTGTCTGTTAGAATATATATATACAGTAAAAATTTTTGCACCTAAAAGGGTGTAAAAAGGGTGCTTTTACGAGAAAGCACCCTTTGCAACACCCTTTAACACCCATAAATAATCGATTGAAAAAAAAAGCACCCCTTTGTTTGGGTGCTTGCCTCAATAGCACCCTAAAATAAGCTCTAAGGGTGCTTTTGTGCCTGAGAAGGGTGTAGGTGCCGATTCATCAGATGGAATATGCAGCATAAGAAGAACACATAGTTATAGTATTTGGGATTTTACGTCTCAAAAACCTCGATATGATTATGAGGGTCGTCGTAGTGGAAAGCTGCAGAGATTTTCACAATTTGGTGTTCTTTAATGAGCACTCATATCGCACAGTGCAAAGGCTTCTACCTTTTCGCTTCCGCCTTAGTTCGACTGCCACGGCCGGCATCGAACCCGCGACCTTCGGATTGGCGGCCGAGCAGCGCAGCTACTGCACGAATATGTGGACCTTGCGTTAAATGACTGCCTAATTGACTTATAATGTGTGAAGGTGCTCTCCGAATACAGCAGAATGTCAGCAGAAGCAAATCGCGTTTCATCTATAATGGCAATTAACTGCAATTCATGTTACGAAAGCTTTCCTTAGCGTTGGTTATAAGCTGCATGTTTGCTATGGATTATATACACACAAATAATGGTCGCCCGAGTATGGGTGTGTGTGCGTGTAAGCGCGATTGTGTGTACACCCGTGCATGTGTGCGTGCGCGTGTATGTGCGAGTCCGTGCTTGTGCTAAGCGTGCCTGTGCACATGTGTACGCCCATGCATGCGTGCGTTTACGGTCGCGTGAGTGTGTGGTCGTATGTGTGTATACGTGTATGTGTGTGCGCCTGTGAATAAGTATGCGTGTGTATCAGCCCGTGGGCCCTCGAATTTCGTGTGTGTGTGTGTGCGGGGGGGGAGGCACTACTTATTGTTTAAGGTCCCACACCTGTTCAGACTGGGAGTCTATATGGGAGGTGGCTTAAGGAATGGCGGTTGTCAACGCACTGTACATGGACTATTCAGTACATGGAAAACAGCTGCACATTTTCGTACCTGATCGTTGCTTACGAACTTGCTGTGGTAGCTGATTAGGTCCGCTGAGGTGCTTCTACGCTCGAAAACGTGGGCTATGACCAAGTCCCACGGAAAGCTGTCACTGCACTTATGCACAACCGTCGTTTATATTAACAACGTTCAACAAGAACGTGCCCTGCCTTTGCTACAGGTGCTTAGCTAGCTCATTAGGTAACCATATGAAATTATGTGCTGATCATGTGGTCAGCAAAAAGTTTGTTATAACAACCTCGGCACGTTTCGTGGTGCTTGACAAGCCTTCTAACATACGCGACTGTGGATTAATTTGTTCCAGCTTCGACTACGCATTCAGTGTTTGCGGCACCATACGCGGAAGTGCCAGACACAGACAATGCGAAGAGAAATTCTTCTGGAAAAAGGTGTAGCGATGCTCTCCCGCTAATGCCACCAAGGACGAAATAATTATTGTTTCTGGCCATTCCATGGTGCACTTTGTTTTCCGCAAGTTTTGCTTCACTGTTTTTCGCCCACTGCAATCGCATTCCGTCAAAACACTCAAAGAACCCGAGGCTGGTAAAGAACCTGCGTCGCTGTGCGACTGGCTGGAAGGAGAGTTGCCATTTACAAGGAGTCATTCCGCGACGAACGGCCGTCCGCCGTATGTGCCATAGCGTTTGCTCTTCGGCGCCGTCCTGGCGGGTTTCCCGCTCCTCCCCCCCCCCGCTTACCCTGGCCAGCGTTGCTCCCACAACGGCGGCGTAGATATGCGAATAGTTGCGTCACCGAACACCTGCGTCGACAGCTGCGGCGCCGCCGCCAGTGCCTCCTCTTTCTCTCTCTCAACGTCGCTCTCTCTGTCTCATCGTCTTTCAAATGCGTTGCGTTGGTCTGGGGTCTTGGTCGCTGTGTGTGTTCTATCGAACAGGCGCATACTCAATGGTGGTCACGCATGACACCGTGTTCGAAGTGACGCTCGGATTAAGGAATATTCATGGAGTGGCGGACACGACCAACGTGGGCCTGTTAACGGTGAGTGTACTGTTTTCGTAAATAGTAATCATACAGCGCTAGCTGGGCACCTGCAGCAGCCCTGCCGAAGTAGGCTGCCAGCCATTTACAACAGCATGCGTTCGCGGGCCTGTTGCAGATGCCCGATTAAACGTGTGACTTAACCGAGTTCACACTGCTATGCGCGATGTTGTGTAAGTGCCTGCATCACTCATACAGTGAGTGATGTGATCACTTAACAAGGGCGGGATTAGTTGCTGATCGCACATTGTCTCTACACTGCACAAAGTGATTGATATTGTTTTAAGATGTGCTTTGGGCTACATCGTAATAACATTTTTATTAATACTCAAATGTGCAACGTGCTTCTGTAGGTGTAAGCGCAAAAAAAGAAAAAAAAGCAAAAATTATGTACAGAGGCGCACTGTACGAAATGGATTTTTTTTTGCCTAAAGACGATATAGTTGGAGGTGCTGATATGCCGCGATGCTCCCAGCACGTGCGCCTCGGTCTTTTAAGCTATTTAGGACAAGTGCCACCAGCAACAGGGAAAGATCTAGCAGACTTCCAAAGGCGCGTTGTTGTGGCCATCGCCGTGCGTTGTTTTCCCTCGTTTCTGTTTGCTGTTTTCGTGCTTCGCTTTCATCTGCGATAATGTTCGGCGTTATAACAGAATCGAGAGAGTACACGTGACTGTTGGAGCTATGTGCGGTAGCTCTAGCATAAGCCATGGCTGCTGCAACGTAGTCGGCGTCCGCGCGCGTTGGTGTCGTTCGAGCGCTCTTACTTGCGTGATTGTGTTTAACTGAGTATTTAGCAACGGGTTACGTTTGTAAATCTCGTAGTCAATAATCGCTAATAGCGTACCTCTGATTGCCATCAGAGGATGGGCTTGGTTGTCGAAATATGCCAGACGCTTCTTCTGAAAGCAAGCTTTGAATTTTTTTTTTAAAGAAGTACTTTCATACGTGCAAGGCAGTGCCTAATGCAGGCCCGCAACTCTTTAAAAACTGGACAAGCTATCACATCTTTTATCAAATTACAATGAATTAAGATGATCGAATTATAGATGACGAATTTCTGTGCTAGATTAGGTGCACAAAACACATGTTCGCAGCCCTACGTCTAGAAAGCAGGCAAATAGGAAGCACAGCGTCAAAATTGGATTAGATTCCATAGACGGAGCGTCTTGTGAGAGTAGAAAGAACGAGAAAATTGTTCATTTTTGATGCCCTTATAGAGGCAGTCAGAATTGCACTGATTGGTGACTTGTAACAATTCCTCAGATTGTTACAGGCGTGATTGAAGTCAGTAAATCTTTTACTTTTTTTTGCAGACCTCTTCGCTAGTGCCACGCCCAAGATCATTTGTTCTCCTGTAAAAGAAAAAGCAGAGATGTCTTCACTGTTTGTACATGAAGAGGTAAGTTTCTTGTGCATTTTGATTAATGTTACATGTTCTGAACGTTGTACTTTAGGAATTGTTTTTCACACTGGCTCACTACCCTAGAAGGAATTTGATTCTTAGGTGAGTTCAGGCTTTCGTAAGTACCATTTTTGAGCTGTAGTCTTACACTTCACCTCATTTCGGGAATTTGCTGTATGCTGGAAAACTCTTATCTTTATCATACGAAATTATTGGAATGTATGGGTTGTATGCTTCGAGTTCAGTGTAATGTCAATTACACGCCATTTCGAAGGATACACACTACACATTCTTTATATATGGTGCTGCCAGAACAGCACGAACATCCTTTTATGAGAAGTCATATTTGCTCTTATTACAGGATTAGAGGGTGCCGCTGACGTCCTGCGTAGTCTACCCCCCGGCCCCAGCCTAGAGCAAGCCTACTTCCTGAACCTCCACATGGATAACCGAAAATTCTTCCATGTCAGTAATGACGAAGAAGGAGTGACAGCACTGATGAGTTGATTTTTTTCATTTTCAACATTGTCTACGGCCGCAAGGCCTTTAACATCCACCATGATTGAGCGGCTTGTTCTCGGCGTGAGTTTAGAGTTTATCAAAGAAGTTGTTGAGGCAATACGACGCTGAAAATTTTAGTGTCACAATTCCTGAACAACTTTTTCTAGTGTGGTCATGGTAGATGAACAAACATTGTTATTTGTGTAAGTTACTTTGCTTAAATATATAGCTAGACCATTCCGTGCAAAACGTCCCAGCCACTTTGGCGACCATCTGAATTGTATTTGAAAAAAAATAGTGCTGACTTACTGCGTTGAAAACAGTAAACTGCTAGAATATTTCAGCGAGAAAAAAAGTTTTGTTCATGTGGCTGGCTTATAACTTCCTGGCATAATGCCGTCTGTGTGCCGTTTGTGGAAAATTTCGTTTTAAAACTACCGCTTATTTTTTCTAAAGCAAATTCGGTCTACCTGTTAAGTAAATGTGCTTCTTTAAGGTATTTGAAGCTCAATAATAATAGTGCAATTTTTTTGCCACATTCGCTTCCAAGAATAAAGCCAAAATGTGTTATGTTTGCATTTTTATTGCAATATTGCACTTTGTATGAATATCTGAGCAGTGAATACTTACTCTACAGAAGGTATATTTTGAGGAAAAAATATCTTTAGACCTCTCAAGCTGCTGAAATATACGAGAAAATATCACGAATTTCACAAAATTGGGATTTTTGTCCGTATTGAGATGCAATTTGCTCCATGTTTTGATACAATGAAAACTCATCATTATACCTAAATTGTAAGAAAATGTAATTTTTTCTGTAATAAAAATCTTATCGCAAAAAGGACAGGAAAGAGCGCTGTCAACTGAATTTTATTGAAGGTGCTACAAGCGTTTTTATACTGAGCACAAGACCAGGGCTCATCTGCAACAACACATGTGTGACCATGACAAAATAATTTTTACCGAGAAAAGAATACTCTTTTTTGGAAAAGATAAGTGAAGGTGTACCGATGCATTTATCGTTGGCCTTCCTGATAAAGAGTTCTAAAATCTCTAATTTTACTGCTTGCTTTTTTTTCAAAAACCGTGTTTTATGAAAGCCAGGACTACTGTTACATTCTTTACGGTGCCCGGCCATGAGACTACTATAGCCCTTCTTAACATTTAAAGCATGCTGTCTTGCTTGATCATTGAAGCATTGCCGAGTTTGTCCTATGTTTACTTTTCCACATGTTAGCGGCATCTTATACACATTAGATTGGCATTCAGTAAACCTATTCTAGTGACGAATGGTGCAAGATTGACTATTCCTGTTGCTGTAAGTACATGCACTTTTCAAAGCTTGCAAGGGGTGGAAAACAACAATGTCATATCTGCTGGCTCTTTTCCTAAAATTGTGAGACACCTTATGTACGTAGTACTGTGTGACATGCAAAGGTGAATGGTCATTCTCTTTTTCTTTTGGTCCTGTTTCCTTTAACTTTACTTTCTGCAGGAGGGTTTCGCAAACAAGTGTGATGATGCTGTTGGGGTATTGGCTGGTGCTATCAGCCCAGGAGTGCTAAAATGTTCTGCCTTTTCATAGTGGGCATTCAAAATTAGTAGAAAGAGGAACTGATACCACATGTACTCAGGCCACCCTTCAGAAGTCATGTTAGCACAAGGGTGAGGTCAAGTTTAAAAACCAGATTAAAAGACTAAAAGATGTTGGGTATCCCAACAGAATCATCACACCCGTTTGCAAAACCCTCCTGCAGAAAGTAAAGTTAAAGAAGACAGGACCAACAAAAAACAATGACCAAAACCTTTGCATGTTATACCACATCATGTGTCTCACAATTAAAAAAATAGCCAGCAGATATGATATTAGCGTGTTGTTTTCCACCCCTTGCAAGCTTTCAAAAGTGTGTGTACTAAACAGCAACAGGAATAGTCAATCTTGCCCCATTCGTCACGAGAATAGGTTTACTTAATGCCAATTTAACGTTTGTAGAAGTATTTTTTATTATGGTAAACCAATGATCAGTGCATCACTACACGTTCACTTATCCTTTCCGAGAGGGAGTATTCTTTTCACAGTTAAGATTATTTTGTAGTGCTCACACGTGTCGTCGCGCATGAACACGGTTCTTGTACTCCGTATAAATGCGCTCGTAGCACATTCATTAAATTCAGTTGACAGTCGGTGCTCTTTCCTGTCCTTTCTGTCTCTTCCTAAAGTTGTCGCGCTGTGACTAGCACACAACCACGATGAACCAACTCTCCCAAATTAAGCTCTTGTTACGTAACACGTAGACCGAGTTTCGTATGGAAAGAAGGAGCGGTGCTTTTAAAATAAAATTTTTCACATACAACACCTAGACGGCATTCCAGGAAGTTCAGAGGGCAGCCACGTGACCAAATATTTTTCCTCTCCTAAATATTCCAGAAGTTCACTATTTTCAATGCAGCACGAGTTTTTTGAATACATTTGAGATGGTTGCCAAAATGGCTGGGACATTTGGCATAAAGTGACCCAGCCGCGTCATTAGCCATAATTACCTCTTTTGTTTTTGTGTGTTTTGACTCAGTTTTGTGTTCGTTTTTAGCTTATTGTGTTTCTGATCATTGTATTGGTTTCTTAAGTATTCGCTAAAGTTATATGTGCGAAAACCCGTATATGTTTGCATGTACATCATTTCTCATAACCGCCCCGCCACGGTGGTCTAGTGGCTAAGGTACTCGGCTGCTGACCCGCAGGGCGCGGGTTCGAATCCCGGCTGCGGCGGCTGCATTTCCGATGGAGGCGGAAATGTTGTAGGCCCGTGTGCTCAGATTTGGGTGCACGTTAAAGAACCCCAGGTGGTCTAAATTTCCGGAGCCCTCCACTACGGCGTCTCTCATAATCATATAGTGGTTTTGGGACGATAAACCCCACATATCAATCATCATTTCTCATAACCAATTGTTATACATCCAGGAATACAAAGCTTAATCCCCTGTGATTGTATACATTTGAAAACACTATCCATATATATTTTTGTGTGCATCACTTCTTGGGAACGATTGTGTACATGAAGGCGTATATAGTGAAATCATGGTGATTGTATATATTTGAAAGAATCATAAGTATACATTTGCCTGTATTTCATTCCTATTAACCGATTGTGTACATGAAGGAGTATTAAACTGGAAACCACTGGGATTGTAGATACTTGAAAGAATTATAGGGATACATTAGCGTATATTTCATTTGTAGTCTCTATGTACTTGAAGCAGTATACTAAACGGAAACCAGTGTAATTGTATGTTGCAAAGAACTGTCAATGAAGTGAAACTGAATAAATATAATAAACATTTGAGGTGTTGCATGTGCAGTGTACGTATACGTGAACGTATATCTGGTGAAAAAGTTGTGTGGCAGAAGAAAAGTTTATGTTTTATTTGCCTATTAAATAAACTCAATATGCAAGGGCAGCAAGGCTTCATTTTCTGTAACGCGCATTATTCAAATACTGTGAAGTACATATAGATCCAGCACAAGTTCATACACGATAGTACGCGTTTATATTTTTGCCCAGACGCAATGAATGGAGTTCGACAGGTGGTGCACCATTGATAATCAGGACCACTTTCTTCAAGTAGTGTGTAATCAGTGCATGCTGATATCTATTAGTGCAGTCTAAAAGAATACTGGCACCCCTGCCATGGGCACTCAACACCCTTGTGCACCCTTCTCGCACCCTCCTCAGAGGGTGCTAAAAAAGTGATGGACATCAAAGGCACCCTCCCTTAAGGGTGTTTTTGTAACACCCTACAGTTTTTTTACATGTACACCCTATTCTAAGGGTGCATGAAAAAGCACTCTTTTTGGTGAATTAACACCCTTAGGGTGTCGTCCACGGGACAAGCTCATTTACACCCTTCTTGGTGTAAAAATTTTTACTGTATATATATATATATATATATATATATATATATATATATATAAATATATATATATATATATATATATATATATATATATATATATATATATATATTGGGCGCAAGGCCCACAACTGGAGGAGCGAGTGCTGCAATCGCGGTGACGTGCAGGGTTGGATCACGTGATCTCGCTTCGCTCAGGCTAAGGAAACCTGGCGGTTGGGTGAATTGCTTTTAACGGCGAATTTGCGGTGTTTTCACTTTTGAACAGCGTTGCTTTGATCTCACTTCATGTGTGCGGACTTCTACAGACTACTAAATCCGGAAAGCTGCTGCAAAAGTTATCGGTGGTGTGCCAGAGCGCGCTTCGTACGCGAGGACACAGTCATGGCTGCTGGCAGTACCCCTGTCGCCTCTCTCTATTTAAGTTAATCTGGCTGTTGATTCAAGCCCATGAGTTTAAAATGAGCACCGACCACGATTGTTCATATGAAAGCAGAACGTTTCAGTAACCGCATGGGAGCCTCGTTCACAAGAAAAAAATGAATGTGCAAACAGTCCCATTATGCATATATTAAAATACGACGTACGTGCGGACAAGTGGGGGAAGTTGCAGTCAATAAACTTAATAATGTGTGCCGTCGTCTGAATTATCAGTTAAAATAAAGCCCGAAAGTCCAGTTCTTTCTCTTAATTTTTGTTAATTTAACCATATTTCGGTCTATTTTGTGGCCAGTTGCTTCTGCGTGTTCGGCCAGTGGGTTCATCGAAACCTTCATTCTTGCATCAACATCATAACTGTGCCGCTTCAGTGTGCTAAAGATACTTCTCTCTTCAAGGTAACTTCTAAGACAGTCTGCGCCACCACCCCACTCTTACGCCCCACACGTTTTCAGCGGCATTGGGCAGGGTTTCACCGCCAGCATGCGGCCACGGAATAATCTGCTCTTGTACGTTCTGCAGATTCTCGCCTTGTGCCTGGGGTTATCATCGGATGGATGGTCACCGGAAAGCCTGCTGCCAGTGATTTTGTCACCCGACGCCAATCAGCGCAGTCCTGAATTCCGCTGCACAGATGAATTTTCCTGGATTCGGTGGCCAGCTCAAGTTTCGGTTTCCGGTGCTTTGAACTACACAGTCAAATCGACAGCGACAAGCGAGGCCTCGAGATACGCCCCACACGTTTTCAGCGGCATTGGGCAGGGTTTCACCGCCAGCATGCGGCCACGGAATAATCTGCTCTTGTACGTTCTGCAGGTTAGTAAAAAACATTCCTATTCCAAATGCACCACGACTTTCCGGTGCCTGGTGGTGTTGCCTTGCCCAAGAGCCTTTTGTGATGGAGTGGCCGAGTGCTTTGATGCTGCGTGTATGTTGGTATTGCTTCTGAGTGGGGACATTGAAATGAACCCGGGCCCTAATGATTCTGCAATGCAGGAGCTACTTAAAGGTCAAAAAGAAATACTTGAGGTGATGGGAACAATTAGAAAGAAGCTCGACGACTACATTGCTCTTACGGATCAGAGGTTAGACTCAATTGAAAGTGAATTAAAATGCCTTGCCGGTAAAAGTGTACAATTTGAACGTTGTGAGAAAACAGTGGATCGAATATCGGCAGGCATTGTTGAGATGCAAGTGAAACTCGATGATCTTGAGAACAGAAGCAGACGTAATAATTTGGTTGTATATGGGTTGAAAGAAAGTACTGGTGAAACAACTGAATCACTTCGTAAAACTGTTCTTGACGATATTTTTACTGCTAAAATGGGTGTCACCTTAATGAGTGTTGAAAGAATTCACCGCATTGGAACAAAGAAGCGGGGGAAGAACAGACCAGTCATTCTACGGCTTTACAACTTTCGAGAAAAAGCTGATCTCTACAAAAATGCACACAAATTGAAAGATTCTGGCTTATCAATCAGTGACGACTATTCCAAGCAGGTGCGCGAAAAAAGAAAGCACTTATGGGAATATGCAAAATCAAAAAAAGCAGATGGTCACACAGTGAAACTTTCTTTGATAAGCTTATCATTGACGGTAGGACTTACACTTGGGATAGTGTTGCGCAAGATGTCACAAAAGTAAGACGTTCGTGACGCGATAACAAAGAAGTGAGACAAAAGCCCCAAGGTGCCCGAGATATTGCCCTTCTGATGATGAATTGCCGAAGTGTTAAGAATAAAGCTGATGAGCTGGGTGGCCTTATTGGGTCAGTGAACGCTGACTTAGTCATTGGGTCAGAATCTTGGCTTGACGAAGCAGTTTCGAACTCTGAAATGTTTCCTTGCAATTTTCAAACATATCGAAAAGACCGGTCAACGCATGGTGGTGGTGTTTTCATTCTTGTGAAGGATTCTTTGATGTCCGAAGAAATTTTTATTGATAACAATGAACTGAATCTGTTTGGTGCCGAGTAGTGCAAAGTAATCGTTCTAGTTTCATTGTTGGTGCTTTCTATCGGCCTCCTGTCTTTGAACCGAATGTTATGCGTCAGCTGAGAAAAATTGCCTGCACATTTTCTAAAGAATGTGTCGTTCTTGCTGGTGACTTTAATTTACCGGATGCTGAGTGGAATAACGGTAATTGTGTCTTAAAGTCTCAGGCAGCGACATACTGTGAATTGAAAACGTTGACTGACGTGCTCGGCCTCATGCAGTATGTTTCCAGTCCTACGCGAGGTGACAACATTCTGGATTTGTTGTTTGTAATACCCCTGATGTCATTAATGAAACACACGTTATTCCCGGTATTAGTGATCACAACGCCGTCTTTGCAAAGCTAACAAGATCTCGGGTAAATACAAAGAAATGCGAATCTAGGAGAATATTCTTTTATAGTAAGCAAACTATCAGCAAATATCAGCTGGTCTTGAGCAACAATTTCTGTCTTTTGAATGCAGTGCAGACGAAGCAACTGTTGAGCAGCTATGGCAAGTGTTTAAGGAACGCATTACTGGGCTCATTCGGCGTCACGTCCCGAGCGTCTCAAGCGATAAACTGAGTAAAATAAAGAAACCTTGGATTAAGGGGCATCTTATTCAGCTTATCAAAAAGCGCAAGAGGGCTTTTTCCCGATACTGCCAAAAAAAATCCCCTGAAAATTTTAATAAAATGAAAGATTTGACATCACTTTATAAAATGGAACTGAAAGAAGCCAAGAAAAAGTATTTTAAGAGTCTGGCCGCTGACTTTTCTAATAAGAAAAGGTTTTGGAAATATATGAGACGATGTGGTACTGAGAAGGTTAGCCCACCAAACCTACGTCACGGTGGCGAGATTGTAATTGAGGATCGAGATAAAGCCACACTTTTTAACGACTTCTTTAAATCGGTCTTCCGCCCACCTACACAAGTGATTGTCACGAATAAAAAAGAACAATATTTGCCTATGGGTGAGATAGAGCTTTCATTCAATGGCATAATGAAGTTGTTACAGCGCATTGACGAAGGTAAAGCAACTGGCCCAGATGGCATATCACCAAGAGTTTTAAAACTTTGCTCTGAGGCAGTGGCTCGTTACCTTTATGTTATCTATAAAAAATCACTCGATGAAGGCAAGCTTCCTGATGATTGGAAAATAGCTAATGTTGTGCCAGTTTTCAAAAGTGGTTCTAAATCAGACGTATCAAATTACAGACCAATTTCTTTGACGCCGATTTGTTGTAAAGTACTTGAACATGTTCTTTTTTCTGCTTTAATGAATCACCTGACTTCAATTAAATTTTTTAATCCTAAACAACACGGATTTAGACAGGGTTTTTCATGCACAACCCAATTAATTGAATTCTATCATGATATAGCATCAGTTTTAGATAATCGAGGACAGATTGATTGTTTATTTTTAGACTTCAGAAAGGCCTTCGATACGGTATCACACTCTATTCTGATTCAAAAACTGCAGAACTTGAACATTCATCAAACCATTTGCCGTTGGATTGCGGACTATTTAACTTCAAGAAAACAAAAGGTTGTGCTTGGTGGATCTTGTTCGTGTTTAGCTTCGGTGACATCAGGGGTACCTCAGGGTTCCGTACTCGGTCCGCTTCTCTTCCTTGTGTTTATTATGATATTTCGGATACAATTAGGTGTCGTATTAGAATGTTTGCTGATGACTGTGTGTTGTATACTGAATTGACCGACCAAACGGATTCCACCCAGCTTCAGGATGACCTTAATCACGTGGAGGCATGGTGTAAAAATAATGACATGGTATTAAACACGAATAAATGTGTTCACGTCAGTTTCACCAAAAAGGTTAATAGATTTACAAATCAGTACATCTTAAACAATGAAGTTATTAGGTATGAACACAAATATAAGTATTTGGGTGTCACGCTTTCTGGGGATGGGGGATGGTCTGAGCACATTGGCAGTGTTGTAAGTAGAGCGGGAAAAGCCCTAGGCTTTTTACAAAGAAATCTTAAACATGTAACCAAGGAAGTTAACAGGCCGCATATTATGCCTATGTGAGACCAATACTAGAATACGCCTGTCCTGTGTGGGATCCGTTTAACAAAATACATATTCATGAATTAGAGCGCATTCAGTCGATGGCAGCAAGATTTGTTCTGGGAAAATATGGCCGAACTGAAAGCTCCCGTTGTATGAAAAGAGAACTTAATTGGCAATACTTACAAGATCGAAGATGTAATCTAAGATTAAAACTATTTTATTCGATATATAACAATAAAACGGGCATTAATGCTTCAGATTATTTAAAAAAAGCGTATTATCAATCCTCCCGTCATGATCACAAATTTAAAGTACGGCCATACAACCCCAGAACGGATCTTTTTAAGCATTCTTTTTTTCCGCAATCCATTGTTGAATGGAACACGTTACCAGCCGATGTAGTTGGCCGCAAGACTGCGGATTCATTTTATGAGGCTCTGTGCCCCCCGCAATAATGCCTAAGTGGCGCTGCGGGATTTGTTTCAAATAATAAAAAAAAAATTATAACAGAACAGTTGCGGTTGTAAAAATGCTGTGTTGCACCTCACAAAGCAGGGAACCCACTTGCGCTGTGCTTCGTAAGGCTATGTGTGCTAAATGAAAACGCTAATTTGCGCATTCTTGTCGTGTCAACTGTGCCCCGTCTTCAGATACAAACCTATACAATGAATGAAGAAGCGCGTTTGCGCACTGTTCTTTCAGCAAAATAAGCCTCTTTGTCTCAAGCACGCGTGAATACCTATTTGATGCTTCGATTTGGTACAGAAAGAGTCGTTACCTTTTCCAAAAGCAGCATGCTCAGCCCCCGTGGTTTACATATATGTGGTCATAGCAGACCACGCTGGCAGTCAGGCATTTTGAGAAGCGTGAAACTTTTCCAGAACATTTATTTAGCATTTCCTACATTCAGTAAATAGGCTGCGCCAGAATTTTGATGATTTCCTTGAGTGAAGTACGACAAGAATAAGAATAAAATAGAGAGAGGCGAAAACGACTGCGGGCTGCGTGAGAAAGGGCTGGCGGAGCAATCCAACCGCGTACGTCACAGGGATGCGTCCGCATGGTGGCGCCACGGTATGTCCTCGCGCCCAATATTGTGGCAAAGCTTTCGAACAGTGAGTCGTCCTCTCCAGTGCCTTCTAGCGGGTTGCCCTTTTCATAAGAAGAGCAGCTCGTGCAGAGAGTCGATCCCCGCATTGACTGTCGCTGCCATGCATCATCGACGAGTGTCCGCCAATAAACATCTTAACAATTTGGTGGAGAGTGCTGAGAGTGCTGTGCCCTTCGAGAATCTTCAGTTCGCATTCAATGCCCTTGGACCTTCGATCCCGTACCGTGCCTTCTACCATGCACCAAGACGCCACTCAGCAAATGCTTCCTTCTACGCCGACGCCATGCCCAGGTGCCCCCGCATCCGCGACCCTCCTGTCTTCACCGGCGTGGATGGCACTGACGTCGAGGACTGCCTCGCCGCGTACGAACGCATGAGCGTCCCCGATCATTGGGATGAGGCAGGTAAACACGGCAACCTGTTTTTATACATCGCGGGTGTGGCCGGCATGTGGTACAACAAGCACGCATCTGATTTCCTGACTTGGTCCGCTTTTAAAACCGCTGTCATTGACGTGTTCGGTCGTCCTGGCATTCGTAAGCTGCAAGCCGAACAGCGTTTACGTGAACGAGCACAGCAGACCGGCAAGTCCTTCACAAGTTACATCGAGGACATCCTTGACTTGTGCAAAAAAGTCGACCTGAACATGTCAGAGGCTGACAAAATCAAGCATGTTCTAAAAGGCATCGCCGACGATGCCTTCACCATGCTCCTGGCCAAGAACCCTCGCACAAGGGCAGGAGTCATTAAATTATGCCAAAGTTACGACGAGCTGTGGCGGCAGCGCTTGATGACCCGTAGACCGCCACCACGTGATGCTGATCTCTCGGCTTTGTCAGCAGTTTCTGACCACACAATCTTGCTCGCCGAAATCAAGTCGTTTGTGCGTGTGGAACTTGCCCGCCAGGTCTCTGTACTGGCTTTTGCTTCCCCGCAACATGCTCAACAGCCATCAAGTACACTTCTACCTCCGCTCACCCGAGCCATTCAGCAGTAAATCGCGGAGGTCGTTCCTGAATACCACCAGCCGCCTCCTGCATCTGCGCCACTCAGCTACGCCCAAGTTTTCGCCAGGCCGCCCCCACCGGGTTCTGTGGCTGGCCTTCTAAAATACACTGAAACCATCGCGAGGCCCCAGGCCTTCGGAGAAACTGTATCGCCTACATACGCCGACGCCACCCACGTGCCCCGAGTGCTGCCCACCATGCACTCATATCAGCAGCCGGCTCGCCCATCGCGTTCTGCGACATGAATGGGACCCGCGAACCAATGGTGCACTGCTGATAATCGCCCCATCTGCTTTGCTTGTGGTTGCGTCGGTCACGTAGCACTCTACTGCAATCGTGTGCAGCAATCGCAGGTCGCCCCCAACTTTCCCATCCAATCAAGCCGCTCTTATGAGCAACCGCGCCTATTTCATCGTCGTACCACCCCTCTCCGTCTACCCGCCGTCCACCATCTCCGCGACGTCGCTCACTGTTGCCGTTGCGGCCACGTCCACTCGAAGGCGACCAAAAAAGCTAGTCGTCGAGTCCACGAGGCAATGGCTGCGATGCTGTCGAATTGCGGAAGCCTTCAGGATTGATTGACTGATTGATATGTAGGCTTCAACGTCCCAAAACCACCATATGAATATGAGAGACGTCGTAGTGACGGGTTCCGGAAATTTTGACCACCTGGGGTTTTTTAACGTGCACCCATATCTAAGCACACGGGCCTACAACATTTCTGCCTCCATCGGAAATGCAGCCGCCGCAGCCGGGATTTGAGCCCGCGACTTGCGGGTCAGCAGCCGAGTACCTTAGCCACTAGACCACCGCAGCGGGGCCCCACAGGAAAGACCGTCGAACGTGAGAGACGTACTTGTGGATGGCGTTCGTGTATCTGCTGTTGTAGATACTCGAGCCACCGCATCCGTCATGGACGCAAAACTTAGCCGATTACTGCGCAAAGTGACCACGCTACTATCCCACGCTACTCCCTCTGTACAGCCAGCGCCCAAAGCATTCACCGTACAGCGATGTGCACAGCCCGCGTTATGATTCAGGACGTGATGTATGCGGTCGAATTCATCATAATTCCTTCATGCTCTCACGACGTCATCATATAGGATGGAATTTCCTCTCCCGCCACGACCCCGTCATTCATTGCGCACCAGCAGAAATAGAACTCACACAGTTCTCTTCTTTGACGCCGGCCGACAGTCCATCTGCTGCAAGCAAGGTACTCGTCAGAGACAGACGACACCCAAGTGCCTGCAAACTCGTCTGCGGCGGTGTTGGTCTACTGCGCAGGCCTTTCTGACACCGCTGCACTTCTCTCGCCATCTCGTCGTGTTTTCATCAGGAAAGGCTTGCTGGTTCCTTTCGCGACCGTGCAACTCACTCACGGCAGCACCACTATTTTTGTTGTGAACTCATCCCCGTAAAGAGTTACGTTGGTGCGAGGGGAATGTCTCGGCAGCGTGGAACCCATCGAAGACGCACAAGTTATGAATCAACCCGACCACATGAACTGCTCAAGTTTCAGTACGCTTACTGCTGATTCGGCATCTGCTTCATCATCCGATGATGTGTTCGGTCTCTCCATTCCCGACAACCTTACGCCGGGCCAGCGTTCCCAGGTTCTGGGCCTGTTGGAAGAATTCCGCTCTTCTTTTGATGTCGCTCAACCTTTTCTCGGCCGCACATCCAACGTTACGCATCGCATCGACACAGGCGCACAGCCACCACTGCGGCAATGTCCATATCGCGTATCTCCCACAGAACGCCATGTAATCAACGAGCAAGTTGACGACATGCTTCGCCGCGATGTTATTCGACCCTCTAGCAGCCCCTAGGCGTCTCCTGTCGTTCTCGTCACGAAGAAGGACGGTTCTGTGCGGTTGGTTGTGGACTACCGATGCCTTAACGAGATCACTCGAAAGGACGTGTACCCACTACCGCGGGTAGATGACGCGATTGACAGCCTGCAAGGAGCAGAATTCTTTCATGACTTGATTTGCGCTCAGGGTACTGGCAAGTACCTATGGCTGAGGACGCTCGACTGAAGACCGCTTTTGTCACCCCCGATGGCTTGTACCAATTCAACGTCAGGCCGTTTGGGCTGTGCAATGCGCCCGGCACCTTTGAGCACATGATGGATACTGTTCTGCGTGACCTGAAATGGCACACGTGCCTGTGCTACCTCGATGACGTCGTCGTTTTTGCTCCGGACTTCTCGACGCATCTTTAACGCCTTCGGCATGTTTTAACGCGTCTGATTGACGCCAGTCTGCAACTGAACCTAAAGAAGTGCCGATTTGCAGCTCGGCAGCTGACAATACTCGGCTACGTCGTGTCCAAGGACGGAATTCTCCCTGATCCAGCCAAGCTTCGGGCCGTGACTGAGTTCCCCAAACCGAAATCTGTGAAGGAACTGCACAGTTTCTTAGGGCTGTGTTCCTACTTTCGGTGCTTCATTCGAAACTTTGCGACTAATATATTGCCGCTGACGAAGCTCCTCGGAAGTAACAGGCCTCTCCATTCGTGGTCATCACAGTGCGACGACGCTTTCACAACGCTTCGTCGTTTGTTGACGTCGCCTTCCATACTCCGCCACTACGACCCTATGGCTCCTAAAGAGGTACACAAAGATGCCAGTGGTGTCGGCCTCGGCGCTGTCCTTGCGCAGCGCAAACCAGGGTTCCCGGAATATGTCGTGGCGTATGCAAGCCGTACGCTTATTAAGGCCGAGACTAATCACACCGTCACCGACAAGCAATGTTTGACAATCATCGGGACCCTTACAGAGTTCCGACCTTATTTGTATGGTCACCCATTTGATGTCGTCACCGACCATCACGCACTAAGCTGGTTGTTGTTATTGAAAGATCCCTCAGGCCGTCTCGCTCGATGGGCCCTTCGCTTGCAAGACTACGACATTCGCGCGCGGTACCGCAATAGAAGGGAACATGCTGACGCCGACGCCCTGTCACGCTCTTCCTTGCCTGACGACATTGCCCACAACTCAGCGTCTCACCTTGCCATTTCTTCGAATATCATTCATACCATTGCTACTGAACTTCGCAAGAATTGATGGATTGCCTCACTGATAGACTTGCTGATTGATCCATTCACTTCATCTACTCGTGCGTTGCGTCTTCAAGCCGACCATTTCGCCGTTCGCGACGACCTCCTCCACAGGCGCAATTACAACGGTGACGGCTCCCAGTGACTACTAGTCATACCTCGCAGTCTGCACTCTGACATATGCGAATTCTTTCATTCTGATCCGCAATGTGCGCTCTCCGGGGTATCGAAGACTTACCACCGCATTCACCAACGGTACTTTTGGCGCGACATGTACCGCTACGTGCAGACATTTGTTCGCTCCTGCGCAGATTGTCAGCGCCGCAAAGCTTGAACGCACCTGTCACCGGTAGGCCTGCAACCTCAACCTTGCCCTGCCAGGCCCTTTGGGCAAGTTGGCATCGATTTGTATGGGCCACTTCCACTAACATTGGCAGGTAACCGCTGGGCCATTGTCGCTGTGTGCCACCTCACGCGATACGCCAAAACTGCCGCTCTCCCCGCAGCTACAGCGAGCGATGTGGCCTTCTTTCTGCTCGAACGATCTTTCTGCGACACGGTCCACCCAAGGAACTGCTCAGTGACCGAGGCCAAGTCCCGTCGGAAGTCGTTGAAGCCATTCTCAAAGAGTGCAACTTTGTTCACCGCAAAACTGCTGCTTACCATCGGCAGGCGAATGGCATCACCGAACGCTTCATTCGTACGCTCAGCGACATGCTCTGCAAGTACGTCGCCACCAATCACACAAACTGGGATTCGATTCTACTCTTCGTCACCTACCCATATAATACCACCCCTCAAAGCACTACTGGCTTTTCACCTTTGTTTTTATTATATAGAAAGCACCTGTCGCACACCATCGACACGATACTTTCGTACAAGCCAGATCCGTCTGAGTGGGCGCCTATTTCTACTACAGCCAAGCTTGCTGAAGAGTGTCGAGAGCTTGCAAAGAGCTTTACTGTACTTGATCAAGAGCGGCAAAAAGGCATTCGCACTGACACCAGCACTACTGCGCCCACGTTCCTCCCTGGAGTGCTCGTCTGGCTCTCGATCTCTACCACTGCTACTGGCCTATCTTCAAAATTATTGCCAGAACACGAAGGCCCCTACCGCGTCGTCAAATGTACTTTCCCTGTCAACTACTTGATTGAACCCATTAAACCATCTTCGGACATGCGCCGTCGAGGACGCGACATTGTTAACGTGAAGCGCCTCAAGGCCTCTCATGGCCCGCTCATTGTAACCAGCTGTTAGCTCGCCAGGCGGCTCCCTTTTCGTACCTGGGGTAGTTGTGGCAAAGCCTTCGAACAGTGAGTCGTCCTCTCCAGTGTCTTCTAGTGGGTCGCCCTTTTTATAAGAAGAAGAGCAGCTCGTGCAGAGAGTCAGTCCCCGCATTGACTGTCGCTGTCGTGCATCATCGACAAGTGTCCGCCAATAAGCTTCTTAAGGACATAGCTTTCCCAGCTTCTGGGACCGCTATAAGCATGAACTCATTGGGACAATAGTAGCGACGCAGTTTGTTGACGTGCACATCGTCAGTAGTTCTGCTTAACGGAGCTACGCATCGGTCGATCTCATAGTTAACAGGAGAGACTCTGAGAAGAATTGTGTAAGGTCCTTCCATGACTGAACTGAGCTTTCCTTTGTTCGGGTGCCAAGGTGTTTCGTAGAGGACGAATTCACCAGATTGTAGATTTGTGGTAGGAATTTTTCGTCGTAGATTATCTTGTTCTTCTCATGATAGGCAAGCGTGTTCTTGATTGCACTTTTCCTTGCTTCTTGCACACTCTCCATTGGCGCGTCTAAAATTGTGTCGCATGAAGAAATTCCATACATGAGGTACGATGGTGGATATCGTGTTACTTCATGTGGGGTTTTGTTGTATTCATCGACGACATCCAAAAGATGTTTGACCCAATAATTTTATCTTTTGTATATATGTATATACATTTGTACTATATATATAGACTTTTGTATATATATATATATATATTATATATATATATATATATATATATATATATATATATATATATATATATATATATATATATACATATATATATATATACGAATACGCCAGAAACCGCCAAGACCCGCAAAAGGCAACCTGGGGCTATCCGGCCGACCAAAAGTATCCAGGGTCATGCCAGTTCTTCTCGCAACGAACCCACCTTGAAGGAGCCACGCAGCAACGCCATGCTCGCCGAATCAACGCCTACAGCGTCCGCCAACCAGCGGTCATCGGATCAGCCTTGTGTGCCCCGGAACGAGAAATGCTACTCCTGCTCTGCCCAGAGGAATTCCGCACCAGGAACATCATCCAGCTTGGCTCCACAAGACCCACGAAAGACGGCAGTTTCCCTTACGGGCTCCAGGTACCCACTTCGACGCAAATATTCAGACGTTTTAAAAAGAAAACCGAATAATTGACTGTAGCACTCATTGTCGAATAGTATCGTGAGTTCAAAGTGTTCTAAGCAGTTTCAAATAATTAGCAAGTCTGTCGAGAAACGTGTCCGTTACGAGCTACATGTCTCTACTCTAGAAGCATATTTAGCGGCTTCCATTCCGCCTAGAGGTTTAAGTCTCTGTTTACAGCCAGCAACATCAAAGCTATCGAAGTGCAACGCGAGGAAGTGGTTTGACACCTTAAAGAGCGCCTCACTTGAGCTAGTACACATTGTAATAAACCATTATCGATCTTCCCTGAAATCCCTGATAAACAGGGAGCGCCAACTACTCGATCAGTTTAGCTTTTTTCCAGAAGAATCATTGTCCCTAAGAGCATATGAGCAAAAGAAACGTTCCGAGCTTAACGCACAGAAACGCAAAAAGTTGCTCAGAGATGGTGTAAAACATCGAAACTCAACGCCTCCATCTTCGGCCAAGGAAAGAACATGTAAACCTGCACCCGACAACATTATTAATATTTCAACTGCTATCTTATCTAAAGAAGAACTCAGTCTTTTATCCCGTGGTTTAAGCTTCTGTCCAGCAAGTGCTAACTATAATGAATTTCAGTTATACAAAGATTTAGACAACTTCGCACGAAATATGAGACTTCGCGAATATTTCTTCGATCAGCCGACTCCCGCCGACGATCCAACCGCTTTACCCTCGGCTAAACGTTGGACACCGGGGTCACAACGTGACAAACACTTGGACATATTTATTAAAGCAGTGCAGCGAGATATCATTCAAGCTTATAATGAACCCCAGTCTTTTCGTCGAAACCTATCGACCCTAGAAATAAAAGCTATAGCAAACCTTGGCGAACGCACCGACATCACAATAAAACCTGCGGACAAAGGAGATGCCATCGTTGTCATGGACACGACCAAATATATTGCTGAAGCGAACAGTCAGCTTGATGATAGGTCGTTTTATAAGCGACTCGAGGCCGATCCGACTGAGGATTATAAAGCGATATTAGACGGCACAATAAGAAAACTAATGAAGGAGAAAAAAACTAAATGATAGGGCAGCTTCTCTAATCCCTCTTAGTCCGGCAGCTGGTAGGTTCTATTTGTTGCCGAAAATCCATAAACACAACAACCCTGGTCGCCCAATTGTTTCCGGCATAGGTACCGTGACAGAAAACTTGTCGCGTTACGTAGATAGCCTGATAAACCAGATACCCCCTACGTTCCAGTCATTTCTGCGAGATACTAACGACTTCCTTTCTGATATTGCCAGCCTTATTATACCTAACAACGCTCTCCTTGTAACTCTCGATGTTGCGTCTCTTTACACAAGCATACCGCACCTGGATGGTATAAGGTCCGTGGTTGAGGCTTACGATCACTCCGCTCTCGACAAGTCCATTGATAGCTCGACTATAGCTATACTTCTTGAAATGATTCTTCAGTACAACAACTTTGAATTCAATGGAGTACATTATGTTCAAGTAAGTGGTACGTCTATGGGTACTAAGATCGGGCCAAGCTATGCAAATATATTTATGGGATCCCTTGAGAACAAATTCTTGTCGGGTCGTTCGCTAAAACCTTTTTATTATAAAAGATTTATTGACGACATTTTCATGATTTGGCCACATGGAGAGCAGGAACTTTTGTCTTTTATTTCGGACTTTAATAATGCTCACCCTTCCATATCCTTTTCGCACACATATTCACCAGAGACCATTAACTTTCTCGATGTCACAGTATGTCTCGATAATGCAAAATTGAGCACTAAACTGTACCGCAAGCCGACTGACAGACAGAGGTATTTACACTTTCAAAGCAACCACAAAAGGCACTGCAAATCCAGCATACCTTACAGCCAAGCCTTACGCTTTAAGCGAATTTGCTCTGAGCAATCTGATTTTGATAATAACTAAAACGAGCTACGCACTGCACTTCTTAAACAGAAATATCCGCCCAAGTTAGTCGATGACGCAGTAAGGCGTGCCGACGCACAAGACCGTACAGCACTCTGCATCCCCAAGAAAAATCCTAAAAGTGATTCACAGGTTAACCTTGTTTTAACCCATAACGCATCGGCACCTAACGTCGCATCAATTTTCCGTAAACACCACAACATACTTATGCAGAGCGAACGCCTTGCAAAAGCGTTTCCAGAACCACTACGTGTTGTGTACAGACGAGGCAAAAATTTGCGAGATTTATTAACTTCCTCTAAAACCAGACAGAGCAATAACGACCAGACGCTTGGTTGCCGTCCTTGTAAAAAGCCCCGCTGTAAAGTGTGTGCACACATGACGACAACAACACTGGCAGCTAGTACTGCGACGAACTTCAAGTTCAAAATTAAGGGCAGTTTTACTTGTGATACTGCAAATGTCGTATATTTGCTAGAATGCTCATTCTGTCATGTACAATACATAGGTCATACTGAAACTGCTTTTCGGTACCGTTTCAATAATCATAAAGCTCATGTGCATACCCTTCCTAACTTACCGATTTCAAGGCATGTCACCGAGGCAGGTCATTCATTCAGTAACATGATAGCTACAATACTGGAATCGGGTTTTAAATCACACCATGAACGTGAAGTAAAAGAGTCATTTTTAATTCATAAATTCAAAACACTATCTGTTGGCATAAACGAGAGCCCGGGTACGCTTACTTGCACATTGCCTTAGTAAATCACTTTTTTGTTTTACTGACAAGTGTATATTCTTCGCACGATGTTGGCCTATTGTCAAATATTACCTACATAATGTAGGTGGCCTTTGTCGCTTCACCATTTACTCGCATTCATTTTGCTCTGCCTGCTTTGTGATTTTGTTTATCTCTCTAAACTTCTTTTTCTTTTTTAAAGGCTTACTGAATGCTTTTAAGCTGTGATTATCCCGCAGAACGTATTACTCAGTGAGCTACTGCTGACCTGTTTCATTCCACACAAGTTGTAGGGTATCTAATACGTGCCTATTCACTATTGTATAATGATACGCGTTTTCAGCTGTATATGCACTATAGCCACGTACCTTTGGTGATGTATAATTTTGTTTCCTTAACTACTGATAATGACTTAGCCGTGTGATACGCAAAGAAGCGTCTTATATATGTGCCCTGTGTGCCATGTGTAACCCATTAACTCCGACGAAGGGCAAGGCCCAACCTGCCGAAACATTAGTAAAACTAGTGTTTTTTTCGCACGTTGTCGACCTCTTTTTCTAACCGTATATATATATATATATATAAGGGAAAAGAAAAAGTGTATACCTAAGGGCTCGTTTTTTTCCGTGTTTTAACACAATAATAATGAGATATAACAGACAGTAATGCCAAGGAATGTACAGGGGAAGTTATTAACATTAATGGAATGTAAATAAGAAGAAAGAAAAGTGGATGAAAAAATTACCAACTGTAAGCAGGAATCGAACCTACGACCTTCGAATTACGCGTTCGAGGCTCTAACCACTGAGCTATTACAGCGGCACTCCCTCCATCCACTTTTTTGGGTTTATCTGTGAATTTTAGAAGTAGGAGCGACAGTCAGCGCCATCTATAAGCCAAACAACGAGTGTGAAAACACTCTTATGCGCATGTTTGGCGTCACGTAGCACGTGAACTTATTATGAGCGGGCAGCTGATTAATTGTCCCTCTTATACAACCTAAACACACCAAGTCTGCCAGTACGAGACCCTCGTTCAATGAAATAAGGGAAAGAAGTGTATACCTAAGGGCTCGTTTTTCCGTGTTTTTAACACAATAATAATGAGATATAACAGACAGTAATGCCAAGGAATGTACAGGGGAAGTTATTAACATTAATGGAATGTAAATAAGAAGAAAGAAAAGTGGATGAAAAAATTACCAACTGTAAGCAGGAATCGAACCTACGACCTTCGAATTACGCGTTCGATGCTCTAACCACTGAGCTATTACAGCGGCACTCCCTCCATCCACTTTTTTGGGTTTATCTGTGAATTTTAGAAGTAGGAGCGACAGTCAGCGCCATCTATAAGCCAAACAACGAGTGTGAAAACACTCTTATGCGCATGTTTGGCGTCACGTAGCACGTGAACTTATTATGAGCGGGCAGCTGATTAATTGTCCCTCTTATACAACCTAAACACACCAAGTCTGCCAGTACGAGACCCTCGTTCAATGAAATAAGGGAAAGAAGTGTATACCTAAGGGCTCGTTTTTTTTCCGTGTTTTTAACACAATAATAATGAGATATAACAGACAGTAATGCCAAGGAATGTACAGGGGAAGTTATTAACATTAATGGAATGTAAATAAGAAGAAAGAAAAGTGGATGAAAAAATTACCAACTGTAAGCAGGAATCGAACCTACGACCTTCGAATTACGCGTTCGATGCTCTAACCACTGAGCTATTACAGCGGCACTCCCTCCATCCACTTTTTTGGGTTTATCTGTGAATTTTAGAAGTAGGAGCGACAGTCAGCGCCATCTATAAGCCAAACAACGAGTGTGAAAACACTCTTATGCGCATGTTTGGCGTCACGTAGCACGTGAACTTATTATGAGCGGGCAGCTGATTAATTGTCCCTCTTATACAACCTAAACACACCAAGTCTGCCAGTACGAGACCCTCGTTCAATGAAATAAGGGAAAGAAGTGTATACCTAAGGGCTCGTTTTTCCGTGTTTTTAACACAATAATAATGAGATATAACAGACAGTAATGCCAAGGAATGTACAGGGGAAGTTATTAACATTAATGGAATGTAAATAAGAAGAAAGAAAAGTGGATGAAAAAATTACCAACTGTAAGCAGGAATCGAACCTACGACCTTCGAATTACGCGTTCGATGCTCTAACCACTGAGCTATTACAGCGGCACTCCCTCCATCCACTTTTTTGGGTTTATCTGTGAATTTTAGAAGTAGGAGCGACAGTCAGCGCCATCTATAAGCCAAACAACGAGTGTGAAAACACTCTTATGCGCATGTTTGGCGTCACGTAGCACGTGAACTTATTATGAGCGGGCAGCTGATTAATTGTCCCTCTTATACAACCTAAACACACCAAGTCTGCCAGTACGAGACCCTCGTTCAATGAAATAAGGGAAAGAAGTGTATACCTAAGGGCTCGTTTTTCCGTGTTTTTAACACAATAATAATGAGATATAACAGACAGTAATGCCAAGGAATGTACAGGGGAAGTTATTAACATTAATGGAATGTAAATAAGAAGAAAGAAAAGTGGATGAAAAAATTACCAACTGTAAGCAGGAATCGAACCTACGACCTTCGAATTACGCGTTCGATGCTCTAACCACTGAGCTATTACAGCGGCACTCCCTCCATCCACTTTTTTGGGTTTATCTGTGAATTTTAGAAGTAGGAGCGACAGTCAGCGCCATCTATAAGCCAAACAACGAGTGTGAAAACACTCTTATGCGCATGTTTGGCGTCACGTAGCACGTGAACTTATTATGAGCGGGCAGCTGATTAATTGTCCCTCTTATACAACCTAAACACACCAAGTCTGCCAGTACGAGACCCTCGTTCAATGAAATAAGGGAAAGAAGTGTATACCTAAGGGCTCGTTTTTCCGTGTTTTTAACACAATAATAATGAGATATAACAGACAGTAATGCCAAGGAATGTACAGGGGAAGTTATTAACATTAATGGAATGTAAATAAGAAGAAAGAAAAGTGGATGAAAAAATTACCAACTGTAAGCAGGAATCGAACCTACGACCTTCGAATTACGCGTTCGATGCTCTAACCACTGAGCTATTACAGCGGCACTCCCTCCATCCACTTTTTTGGGTTTATCTGTGAATTTTAGAAGTAGGAGCGACAGTCAGCGCCATCTATAAGCCAAACAACGAGTGTGAAAACACTCTTATGCGCATGTTTGGCGTCACGTAGCACGTGAACTTATTATGAGCGGGCAGCTGATTAATTGTCCCTCTTATACAACCTAAACACACCAAGTCTGCCAGTACGAGACCCTCGTTCAATGAAATAAGGGAAAGAAGTGTATACCTAAAGGCTCGTTTTTCCGTGTTTTTAACACAATAATAATGAGATATAACAGACAGTAATGCCAAGGAATGTACAGGGGAAGTTATTAACATTAATGGAATGTAAATAAGAAGAAAGAAAAGTGGATGAAAAAATTACCAACTGTAAGCAGGAATCGAACCTACGACCTTCGAATTACGCGTTCGATGCTCTAACCACTGAGCTATTACAGCGGCACTCCCTCCATCCACTTTTTTGGGTTTATCTGTGAATTTTAGAAGTAGGAGCGACAGTCAGCGCCATCTATAAGCCAAACAACGAGTGTGAAAACACTCTTATGCGCATGTTTGGCGTCACGTAGCACGTGAACTTATTATGAGCGGGCAGCTGATTAATTGTCCCTCTTATACAACCTAAACACACCAAGTCTGCCAGTACGAGACCCTCGTTCAATGAAATAAGGGAAAGAAGTGTATACCTAAGGGCTCGTTTTTCCGTGTTTTTAACACAATAATAATGAGATATAACAGACAGTAATGCCAAGGAATGTACAGGGGAAGTTATTAACATTAATGGAATGTAAATAAGAAGAAAGAAAAGTGGATGAAAAAATTACCAACTGTAAGCAGGAATCGAACCTACGACCTTCGAATTACGCGTTCGATGCTCTAACCACTGAGCTATTACAGCGGCACTCCCTCCATCCACTTTTTTGGGTTTATCTGTGAATTTTAGAAGTAGGAGCGACAGTCAGCGCCATCTATAAGCCAAACAACGAGTGTGAAAACACTCTTATGCGCATGTTTGGCGTCACGTAGCACGTGAACTTATTATGAGCGGGCAGCTGATTAATTGTCCCTCTTATACAACCTAAACACACCAAGTCTGCCAGTACGAGACCCTCGTTCAATGAAATAAGGGAAAGAAGTGTATACCTAAGGGCTCGTTTTTCCGTGTTTTTAACACAATAATAATGAGATATAACAGACAGTAATGCCAAGGAATGTACAGGGGAAGTTATTAACATTAATGGAATGTAAATAAGAAGAAAGAAAAGTGGATGAAAAAATTACCAACTGTAAGCAGGAATCGAACCTACGACCTTCGAATTACGCGTTCGATGCTCTAACCACTGAGCTATTACAGCGGCACTCCCTCCATCCACTTTTTTGGGTTTATCTGTGAATTTTAGAAGTAGGAGCGACAGTCAGCGCCATCTATAAGCCAAACAACGAGTGTGAAAACACTCTTATGCGCATGTTTGGCGTCACGTAGCACGTGAACTTATTATGAGCGGGCAGCTGATTAATTGTCCCTCTTATACAACCTAAACACACCAAGTCTGCCAGTACGAGACCCTCGTTCAATGAAATAAGGGAAAGAAGTGTATACCTAAGGGCTCGTTTTTCCGTGTTTTTAACACAATAATAATGAGATATAACAGACAGTAATGCCAAGGAATGTACAGGGGAAGTTATTAACATTAATGGAATGTAAATAAGAAGAAAGAAAAGTGGATGAAAAAATTACCAACTGTAAGCAGGAATCGAACCTACGACCTTCGAATTACGCGTTCGATGCTCTAACCACTGAGCTATTACAGCGGCACTCCCTCCATCCACTTTTTTGGGTTTATCTGTGAATTTAGAAGTAGGAGCGACAGTCAGCGCCATCTATAAGCCAAACAACGAGTGTGAAAACACTCTTATGCGCATGTTTGGCGTCACGTAGCACGTGAACTTATTATGAGCGGGCAGCTGATTAATTGTCCCTCTTATACAACCTAAACACACCAAGTCTGCCAGTACGAGACCCTCGTTCAATGAAATAAGGGAAAGAAGTGTATACCTAAGGGCTCGTTTTTCCGTGTTTTTAACACAATAATAATGAGATATAACAGACAGTAATGCCAAGGAATGTACAGGGGAAGTTATTAACATTAATGGAATGTAAATAAGAAGAAAGAAAAGTGGATGAAAAAATTACCAACTGTAAGCAGGAATCGAACCTACGACCTTCGAATTACGCGTTCGATGCTCTAACCACTGAGCTATTACAACGGCACTCCCTCCATCCACTTTTTTGGGTTTATCTGTGAATTTTAGAAGTAGGAGCGACAGTCAGCGCCATCTATAAGCCAAACAACGAGTGTGAAAACACTCTTATGCGCATGTTTGGCGTCACGTAGCACGTGAACTTATTATGAGCGGGCAGCTGATTAATTGTCCCTCTTATACAACCTAAACACACCAAGTCTGCCAGTACGAGACCCTCGTTCAATGAAATAAGGGAAAGAAGTGTATACCTAAGGGCTCGTTTTTCCGTGTTTTAACACAATAATAATGAGATATAACAGACAGTAATGCCAAGGAATGTACAGGGGAAGTTATTAACATTAATGGAATGTAAATAAGAAGAAAGAAAAGTGGATGAAAAAATTACCAACTGTAAGCAGGAATCGAACCTACGACCTTCGAATTACGCGTTCGATGCTCTAACCGCTGTAATAGCTCAGTGGTTAGAGCATCGAACGCGTAATTCGAAGGTCGTAGGTTCGATTCCTGCTTACAGTTGGTAATTTTTTCATCCACTTTTCTTTCTTCTTATTTACATTCCATTAATGTTAATAACTTCCCCTGTACATTCCTTGGCATTACTGTCTGTTATATCTCATATATATATATATATATATATATGAGATATAACAGACAGTAATGCCAAGGAATGTACAGGGGAAGTTATTAAAACCAATGGAATGTAAATAAGAAGAAAGAAGAAAGAAAAAGCTGGTAATTTTTTCATCCATTTTTCTTTCTTCTTTCTTCTTATTTACATTCCATTGGGTCTAATAACTTCCACTGTACATTCCTTGGCATTACTGTCTGTTATATCTCATTAATATTGTGTTAAAACACGGAAATTCGAGCCCTTAGGTATACACTTCTCTTCCTTATATATATATATATATATATATATATATATATATATATATATATATATTAATATATATATATATATATATATATATATATATATATATATATATATATATATGGCGATGACATAGTGGTTAGAGCATTCGCCTCGCATGCAAGAGGTCCGTGGTTCAAATCCTGGTGCCGCGCAGTTCCCAACAAAAAAAAAACGCGTGTTGATGGAACTACATTAAGAGGCCTGAGGTACGGCCTCACCATTAACCACCGCCGGGAATGCACTCCCTCACCAGAAAAGGATTGGCCACCCTGGTGCAGTATCTGGCCACTACCTCCCACATGCATACGTCAAATAACTCACGGCCCTCAGTTCCCAGCAGCTGCGAAGCAACTGACCATGGCGGCGGTCAGATCTGCAATGCAGCAGAGGGTGCTATTAATCTCTGGACTACAGGCCGCCTTTGGAACTTGAACTTGGCAACGTTTAACGCTAGAACCTTATCTAGCGAGGGAAGTCTAGCTGTACTATTGGAGAAGCTAGAGGGTGTTGAATGGGATATAATAGGGCTCAGTGAGGTTAGGAGGACAGATGAGGCCTATACTGTGCTACAGAATGGGCACGTCTTTTGCTATCGGGGCTTGGCAGACAGAAGAGAACTGGGAGTGGGGTTCCTAATTCACAGAAACATAGCTGGCAACATAGAGGAATACTATAGCATTAATGAAAGGGTGGTAGGAATTGTAATTAAACTGAATAAAAGATACAAGATGAAGGTAGTACAGACTTACGCGCCTACATCCAGCCATGATGACGCTCCAGTTGAAAGCATCTATGAAGACGTAGAATAGGCAATGAGTAAGGTAAAAACACAGTACAGTATAGTGAAGGGCGACTTTAATGCAAAGGTAGGGAAGAAGCAGTCTGGAGACCAGGCAGTAGCAGATTATGGCATAGGCACTAGAAACGCCACAGGAGAGCTACAAGTAGAATTCGCAGAATGCAATAGTTTGCGGATTTTGAATACTTTCTACCGAAAACTAGAAAAACGCAAGTGGACATGGAGGAGCCTTAATTGCGAAAATAAGAACGAAATAGACTTTATACCAACTGCACACCCAGGAATCGTGCAGGATGTGAAAGTGGTTGGCAAGGTACGATGCAGTGACCATAGAATAGTACGGTCTCGAATTCGCCTAGACTTGAAGAAGAAACGACAGAAACTGATACGCAAGAAGCCAATCAATGAGCTATCACTGAGAGGGAAAGTACAGGATTTCAGAGTGTCGCTGCAGAACAGGTACTCGGCTCTTAGTGAGGAAACCAACCTTAGCGTAGATACAATGAATGATAATCTAACGAGTATCATTACGGAGTGTGCAGTGGAAGTTGGAGGCAGGGTAGTTAGACAGGACACTGGCAGGCTTTCCCAGGAAACGAAGAACCTAATTAAGAAGCGTCAAAGCATGAAAGTGTCAAGTACAACAGACAAAATGGAACTGGCAGAGCTTTCAAAGTTGATTAATAGGCGTAAAGTATGCGATGTAAGAAAGTATAACCTGGAGAGAATTGAACACGCTCTGAAAAACGGAGGAAGCGTCAAAGCAGTGAAGAGGAAACTTGGGATAGGCAAAAATCAGATGAATGCACTAAGAGACAAAGAAGGCAAAATAACTACCAATATGGATAGGATAGTTAAAGGAGTGGAGGAGTTTTACAGAGATCTGTACAGTGGCCGAGACAACCACGACCCTAATACTATAAGAACTAGCAGTAACCCAGATGACACCCCACCAGTAACGATAGAAAAAGTCAGAAAAGCTTTGGAGAGCATGCAAAGAGGCAAAGCTGCTGGTGAGGATCAGGTAACATCAGATCTGCTGAAAGATGGAGGACAGATTGTGTTAGAAAAACTAGCCACCCTGTTACGAGGTGTCTCCTGACGGGAAGGGTACCAGAGTCTTGGAAGAACGGTAACATCATCTTACTACATAAGAAAGGAGATGACAAGGACTTAAAGAATTACAGGCCGATCAGCTTGCTCTCTGTAGTATACAAGCTATTTACAAAGCTAATTGCTAACAGAGTAAAGAAAACATTAGAATTCAATCAACCAAAAGAACAAGCAGGATTTCGAACAGGCTACTCAACAATTGACCACATTCATACTATCAATTATAATAGAGAAATGCTCAGAGTATAACCAACCACTATACATAGCCTTCATAGATTACGAGAAGGCGTTTGATTCAAAAGAAATATCAGCCGTCATGCAGACACTGTGGAATCAGGGCGAAGATGAAGTATATATAAACATTCTGGAAGAAATCTACAGGGGATCAACTGCTACCATAGTGCTTCATAAAGAAAGCAACAGAATACCAATCAAGAAGGGTGTAAGGCAGGGCGACACAATCTCCCCAATGCTATTTACCGCGTGCTTACTGGAGGTTTTCAGAAGCCTAGAATGGGAACAGTTAGAGAGAAGAGTTAATGGAGAATACCTTAGTAACCTGCGCTTCGCCGATGACATTGCATTGCTGAGTAACTCAGGGGACGAATTGCAACTCATGATTACGAAATTAAACAAGGAGAGCAGAAAGGTGGGTCTTAAAAGTAATCTGCAGAAAACGAAAGTAATGTACAACAACCTCGGAAAAGAGCAGCGCTTTGAGATAGGTAATAGTGCACTTGAAGTTGTAAAAGACTATATTGCCACGTTCCATTTCCCAAGTTTTTGTTATCGTCCGAAAACACCGCACGATTCTCAGCGCAAACCGCGCCTGCAGTTTTCTAGAAGGTTCCGGACTGTAGTAGATCATTTCGATAAGATCACGCCCACTGTGCGAACGGTACAGATTGTTTTGCAGAGCACCCTTGTTATGAGGTACAGAAAAGGTGTTAATTGTGTGATGCATGTATGGTATTGCAAGTAACCACTAATTCCTGAGCATGAGATATAGTTGTTCAAGTTATTTAAGATAGAACAGGATGTGACGGTGAAATAACACGGCCAGGAATCATAGACAGTTGAGAAAGTGTCCCACCATGTCAATACGGTGAACTAAAAGTGTCGTTGAGCGCTTCGCATGCAGCGTACGCAATGTATTGCCGCGTACGTAGGCTTGTTACGTACGCCCAACCAAGGAGACTTCGTGTTAGGATTTAACTGTTTATTTGGGCGAACCTGTGCCCGGTAAACTGAAAGTCCAATTACAGCAGCAGTCTCGCACAGATAGCAGTCTCGGACTGATAGCGGCGAACGGAGCGTCGGCCTTCGATCAACAACTGACAAGCGGCGAAGCGCGTCGGCATTTATACTCTTGCCGTCGAATGTTCTAGCGTTATCGCTGGCGGTGGCGTAGCTTCCAGAACAATCTGTACCGTTCGCACAGTGGGCGTGATCTTATCGAAATGATCTACTACAGTCCGGAACCTTCTAGAAAACTGCAGGCGCGGTTTGCGCTGAGAATCGTGCGGTGTTTTCGGACGATAACAAAAACTTGGGAAATGGAACGTGGCAATATCTACTTAGGACAGGTAATAACCGCAGAGCCTAACCACGAGATTGAAGTAACTAGAAGAGTAAGAATGGGGTGGAGTACGTTCGGCAAGCACTCTCAAATTATGACAGGTAGACTGCCACTACCCCTCAAGGGGAAGGTATATAACAGCTGTATCTTGCCGGTACTTAGCTACGGAGCAGAAACCTGGAGACTTACAAAGAGGGTTCAGCTTCAATTGAGGACGACGCAGCGAGCAATGGAAAGAAAAATGGTAGGTGTAACCTTAAGAGACAAGAAGAGAGCAGAGTGGATTAGGGGACAAACGGGGGTTAAGGATATCATAGTTGAAATAAAGAAGAGGAAATGGACATGGGCCGGGCATGTAGCGCGTAGACAGGATAACCACTGGTCATTAAGGGTAACCAGCTGGATTCCCAGAGAAGGGAAGCGGGTTAGGGGGAGACAAAAGGTTAGGTGGGCAGAGGAGATTAAGAAGTGGGCGGGTATAAATTGGCAGCAGCAAGCACAGGACCGGGTTAACTGGCGGAACATGGGAGAGGCCTTTGTCCTGCAGTGGACGTAGTCAGGCTGATGATGATGATATATATATATATATATATATATATATATATATATATATATATATATAATATATATATATATATATATATATATATATATATATATATATATATATATATATATATATATATATATATATATATATATATATATATATATATATATATATAAACTCTCAACGTTCCTATAGTTTTTCAATAAATGCTTTAAATGGTTCACGTTAAAAAAGCTTGGCTTCTGCGCGAAATCCGACTATATACGACCCAATGTATGCAATATAACTGCCAATATGATTAGAGCAGTGAAATCACGGAGAAGTTTCACAGAGTCTGTACAAAAGGAACGCCCAGGACGACAGTGTAAAAAGCACCAGTATCCTAGAGAAAAGGACCATTCCACAGGTAATTACAAGGTCAGTAAGAAATGTCTGAGAGCGAACGCAAAGACGCAAGGCCACTGGTGAGGAAAACGTAACAGCAGTTCGTTGAAAGATGGCGGACCGATTGTGATAAAAAAATTGCGTACCTGGTATATACGAAATTTCCAGATATTGAGGGTCCAAGAATCTTGGAAAATAACTAACGTTGCCTTAACAGAGGGAACGTCAAAGGCTTGAACAATTACCGGCTGGTCAGCTTACTGTCGGTTGTGGATAAAATATGTACAAAAAGAGTCGCTAATATTATTCAGGCAGCAGCTAAATAAATGAACCAAAATGACCACGCAGAATTTATGCAGGCTACGCAAAAAGAAACTATGTTCATGCTATAGGTATCAATCAGCTCGATCACTGAGA
Source organism: Rhipicephalus microplus (assembly GCF_013339725.1). Classification (NCBI taxonomy): domain Eukaryota; kingdom Metazoa; phylum Arthropoda; class Arachnida; order Ixodida; family Ixodidae; genus Rhipicephalus; species Rhipicephalus microplus. Next base: position 151,683,430 of record NC_051169.1, read on the forward strand.
AATACGTGGAATTAGCCATCTCTACGCAGCCTTCATAGATTACAAGACTGCATTTGACTCTGACGACATAATAATAATCAGGTAGGTACTGTAGAATCTGGGCGTCGGCATATAATATAGAAACATACTGGAAGAAGCATACAGCTGCTCTGCAGCCACCATAGTCCTTCGAAAAAAATTTACATAATCTCAATAAAGGCGTGAGTAGGGCAGGGAGACACGATCTTTTCAGTGCTATTCAGCCCGTTTTAATTCACAGAACGTTATCAGCGCCCAAGGTTAGAAAGAGTAAGAGATGAGGTTAATATTAAATACCTTAATACCTTGTTATTCGCTGATAGCATTGAATTATTGAGTAATAAAGGAGACGAATCGCAACTCACGAGCGCTAAATTTAACATTGAAAGCATAAAAACATGTCTTCACAGCAATACGCATGAAACTAAAGTTATGCGCGATAGTCTTGGTAAGAAACAGCGTTTTGCGGTCGGTAGCGAGCCACTGCAAGTTCTGAAGAAATATGGCTACTTGGACAGGTAGTATCCACGAAGCCGAATTATAACGGTCAAATTGAAGGGAAAATAATAATGTGGCGTAGCTCGTTCAGCTGGTATTCTCAAATCATGAATGATAGTTTACCCCACTGTCTCCACAAAAATATATATCCCCACTGCATTCTACCGGTACTGGCCTACATAGTGGAAACCTGGAGGCTAAAAAAAAGTGTTCTTGTTAAATTAACAACGACTCGGCGAGCATTGGAAGTAAACACTGTTGGTTTTAAGGTTTATAGAGAGCGAGAGCGTAGAGTGGGTCCAGGAAAATAACAGCTGTTGGGGATGTCATAGTTAAAACAGAGAAGAAATAACCATGGGCATGAAACACTATTCGGCACGCAGGCAAGATAACTATTCTTAATAAACAGATTGATTTGATTGATTGATATGTGAGGTTTAACGTCCCAAAACCACCCTATGATTATGAGAGACGCCGTAGTGGAGGGCTCCGGAAATTTCGACCACCTGGGGTTCTTTAACGTGCACCCAAATCTGAGCACACGGAACTACAACATTTCCGCCTCCATCGAAAATGCAGCCCCCGCTGCCGGGATTTGAACCCGCGACCTGCGGGTCACCAGCCGAGTACCTTACCCACTAGACCACCGCGGCGGGGCATGGTAATAAACGGTGACTGAATGGAATCCAAGGGAAAGCAGACGTGTTCAGGTGAGACAGAGAGCTGGGAGGGCATGCGAAAATAAGCAGGTTACAAATGTAACGTCACAGTAGGATTTATATGACTGGGTCGAATGGCAAAACAGGACGGAAGCCTTTGCCCTGCAATAGCCATAGTCAGAGCGATGATGATGATGATGATGATGATGATGATGATGATGATGATGATCAATGTCACATTGGAGTCATACGATCTCGTCCTCACGTGAATATGTTCTTGCGTAACCTGTGCTGTGCCTGCACAGAGGACGCCGATGCTGAAAGAAAACTGTCGCACTTAATAAGGCCTCTAAAGCTTTCGTATCAATATTTGTTGCTAGACTTTGTTAGTAGGCCGGTGTATCAAGCAACGGCACCCCTATGCCTCCCCGAATTCTTCATTCAGCTATATGCCAGCCTACCACCTTCATAGTTTCGAGTGCTTTGCGGAAGCACCTCAAAGCTTTCGGGGCGAACTAAATAGGCGGTCCTAATTAAGCCGTTGCTGAAAAGGACGTGGGGTCTTTCCCGATCTCCTCTCGCCACAAAAAGCCCGCGCCCTAACGAGTTCTCGGGCTTTAACTGCACCACCAACGAGAGCGTATCTGATGCGAACGGTCCACACGGCTCCCGGTTTCTTTCCAGCAGACCTCAGAATGAGCAATCAGTTAACGCTTGTCTGCGGTCGGCTAACGATGTTCTAAGCGACTACGCCAGGACTTTAAGCTACATGAGTGTCAACGTGCGCTGTCCTCAGCCGTTCCATATCTTCGTTCCCTCGTCTTCGATGATGAGCGTTGGTAACGCTTGACCATGGAGTTTCTTAAATTAACATAGCAGGGCTGTCTGGCACTGCGACCCTCCAGCGACCATGCGAATTATCTGTATGACGTGGATTCACCTAGTCTGCGTGCTTGCGGGCGGTAAACGCACTTGTGGCTTCGTTTATTGCTGTGGTTTGGTTTTGTTTCGAAGGAAAGAACAAACCGTTTTTAATTTCGTGACTTGATTTGAAGTGGTAAACCTAAAAAAGTAAGGTTGTGAAGCGCAGCTGCCGAACATTTGACGATAGTTGTTTGTGACAAAGCAGCTTCAAGCCACGCAAAGCCAGAAAGAACGTGAAGTACGAAGGCTAGGCAAAACCATGTCATACCCACAATTCCCATGCTTGATGAAGTGCTATGCATTGCAGCTTCCATGGAAACTTGTGCTATTGTTCCTTCCAGTGTATATCTAGCAAATTCTATGCACATGGTCACCAATTTGAAGATAAACCTTGGAGTGGATTCGTTAAGACGTAATAACAAGTTTTTTTTTTTCACGTACATGGAAACCTGTTCTCGGTCGTAAATGACAAAAAAGTGGAACCTAGGTGTGGAGTAGGGTAGTTTGCTAAACAAAGCAGGTGGAGAAACCTATAACAACTTTAGGCCAACTAAACTTTCGAATAGTTGAAAGAAAAGCAAAAGAAAATAAAAACAATAAAATAGAGCCTAGCATACGAGAGAAGTTCACTTTAATCTAAACATGTACGTATTCGGTGCTTTGCCAAGAAAGATAGCGTAGGTGCTAAAGTTTCACCCACATCACTCATGTAGCAATACTTTGTGCACTCAGTGTGCGATCTCGTAATGTATCGTTGCTTACTTGATAGAGTCCCTTTTCACAGCATTCATTTCATTCAAAGTTGTTTTCTGTCGTGTTTACTGTCTGGTCTCGTATATGTTGGATACTTGTATGCTTGTGAAAAATTACCTCGTGTTTAAACAATTATCCTCCTCCATTTTGCGCAGTCCGCTTTCTTGTATACGCTTGCTATGTAAATTGTTGAACAAATTCACAGTCAGGTTCTACGTGTGATGGCGGCTTAGCGGCTTTGCGGCTATGCTGCTGCGATGCTAAACACTCTAACTTTCACGTTTTGGTTGTGGCCAAGCAGACTGGTTACATAAAAATAAAAATAGAAAAGTTTACAATACAATATCAGACCATACCTTACCATAGGTGCTATTCAGTCTGATTTTCAAATGTGAATGCAGCGCCAGAAGGCGCATAGAAAAAAATCACATCATATCTGTCGAGTGAATGATGATGATTGGGGCATAGCTTCGAAGGGTTTAATAAGCAAACCATAAATCATCCTATGGGCTTGTTCATCCGTACATCCGTATCTATGTATGTATGTATGTATGTATGTATGTATGTATGTATGTATGTGTGTATGTATGTATGTATGTATGTATGTATGTATGTATGTTTGTATGTATGTATGTATGTATGTCCATTCATCCGTCCGTTCGTCTGCCTGTCGGTCCATCCGACTTTCCAGATGTTGCATCTGTCTGTATATATGTTCGTCCTTCCATCCGTTCATCCAGTGAACACTGCAAATACCACCATCTCGCATATTTTCATCGTATATTCATCATGTACAACTACGGCCATGCAGCCGAAAGTGAAAGGACTAAAGAGAGGTAGCTACTACATAGAGGACGCAAGACCCATGTCTTAAGGAGCTTTGTTCCTAAAAAAGCAAAATTGGAAGTTTTTAGCTGACCAACTTTCGTGCTCTATTTCCCGGTCGCCTCAAACGCTCCACGTTACCGGAGCGAACGCGCGTTTTCGGCTTCAGCCAAGCGTTGTTCGGTTAACGCAATCACGACGCCAAAGGTGTATCAAAGTAGTTGTGAAGGGTAATTAAAACTGTTTCTCTCTTGCAGAAAGATAGACAAACTTTTGTGTAAAAGAGTTTGGAATGATTTATTGTTTGACGCATGAGCATTTTTTTTTGCCGCCTTCACTAGAAGCTGTACCAAAGTCGAAGCCTTCAAGGCAGCCGAAACGCGTTTCGAATGCTCTGCTCTTAGGCATTGCTTTCAACACGTTGCCTTGCGGGAAATCAAACTAAGGAGTTTTTCTCGATACGTGGAAATGTGGCTGCTGCTAAAACTAATTGTTACTAATGTTACACGAACTCGCTTACTATTGAAGATTCGCGAACTCTCTTAGACGGAAGTACCAAAAAAGCATCTCGAGATGCTCATTCTAGCCTTAAGTCTAAGCTCTAGACTTCTTTCGTGAAACTTTTCTCAACATGCGCGGAATTCCGAGTGTATTGGCAGCGACAGCTTCTCGTAAACATGATTAAAAACACAGCGCAAACAACGGCAGGAAGAAAGGAAGAGACAGGACAGGTCAGCGCTCTGTCCTGTCTCTTCCTTTCTTCCTGCCGTTGTTTGCGCTGTGTTTTTAATCATGTATTTGAACCAACTCGCCCAAGCTTTAACCTTATCTCGTAAAGGCACACATCGCTTTGTGTCATGAATTGCCGTTGGTGCTTGCGTGTTTGTCGGAAAACCACCGCGTTTCCCGAGCAACACAAACTCGCGGCACAACAGGCTGCCATCTTGGTCATTTATTCTCCCGTCACGCGTTCCTTCGCTCGCGACAACGGTCCGCTCACACGCTCAGCGCCTGACCGTCTAGTGCCTGCGCAGTGGCGCAACCACAGACTGGCTGAGCGGAGCGGGAGGCAAAATACGGTCTGCTAAATAAGCCTATTGAGATGGTGTTGGTCAGAGTGGAACGCATTACGCGTGTTACTCTTCCTGTATAAGTGAGCGAATGGTGGCCCGGCTACACCGAGAAGCGGGTGCACGTCTGTTTTCTGCGTACCCATAACGTCCTGTATCTGTGATGTTCTAGTACCTTGTGACGGGCCACTGCTAGTGGCGCAGCTCTCTCTTGTCAGTGGTTGGTGCCTACATCGAAAATGTGTTTCAGCTTTCTAAGCAGTTTTGAGCTCGTCGCGTAATGCGCATCCCTGTGGTACTACGCAAAACCCTCCTTCAAATGAAGGTTTCCTTTTACATCATCTAAACGAAGGGAAGAGACTGAACAAACACACTCATCAAAAAGTATCTTTATATTTTTACTTTACTAAACTCATTACGGCTGCTGGATAAAAAAGCGCACGGGTATAGCCTTCCGGTTGCCCCAACACCGGCTTGACAGGTCTAATACCCGGACCACCACCGCAGCAGCCAACGAGGGAGACGGGTTTCGCAAGCACCTACGGAATCGCACGCGCGGTGCGCTTGTGGTAGTTTCGGTGGAACGCGTGAGCCTTCGTGTAACGCCCGAAATCTGCTTTTAATGTCAGTTTAGTGTGTACTCACCACGTAATCACCGATTGTGCGTGTACATATCTGCAGCCCATGGGAACGTTGGTATTGTCTAGCCGGAGATGCAAACTCGCACACCGATCAGTTTTTGGGCAAGAAGAAATTGTGAACACACTTTACAGGCATCCTAGAAGACCTAAGCTAATTGACCTAGAAGAGTAACTTTTTTCCTGATGCATCGAAACTCATCATAGTATCTAAGTATGTCGCTTCAGAGTTAATAATTTAGTTCAGAGGAAGTAACGTCAGAAATTTTAGTTGCCACTGTTTATTTATTAGAAATTAAGATATACATTTTTTTTACTTTCTCTTAAGACGTCTATAGTATACATACAATACACTACCAGATAGCACAACCACAAAATATTACATAAGAAGTCTGTGATCTCACAAAAATGGATTGAAGTCACTTTGAAGGTCACTGACTGTAGCCTAAATGCTGGCGATTGAGTGAGCTGGTATAAAGTCACTAATAATATGCAAATCGTAAGACGGAAACAGTGATGAAAGGCTAAAGAACAGGAACACAACTGCTTGTGCTTTTTAATGCTTTCGTCTTTTTCTGACATGGCGTCATTTTGATAATGTAACAAATTACACCTTGAAATCAGCAGGGAACACACAATCGGAGGGAGATGTGCGAAAGTATTTATTCATTCTCAGTTCAAGGCTGATGCCTGCAACTTTTTATTTTAACTATTTGCACATCGACATAATAAAACAAGTTGACCTTTTCTCACAGCTTGAAAACTTATTTTTTGACAGAAGCTTTTGTACCAGCTTTGAAAGCCACGCAACCATCGCATTGGCGCTCCCAATCCAATTGCACAACAATGGTCACAGCAACTTTCTAAAAAGTACCTCGCAAAGTTTCTTTGAGCGCTCAAGATCCCCCGCTTGGCAAATGAAAGCAAGAAACCAGATGAAGTGCGGCAGCAGTGCCGACTGTAGCTAAGTGCATAGTTTTTCGCATCTTCTCACATCGCCCGATTTCATCACTTTGTTCACGAAGTCGTATGTAAGTTTACAAATTAAAATTAGTCGTGGTGTCGGATACTTGAGATGTCCTTTGTCAACGTTCTTTATCAGCCCATAGACACAATGAGTTGCATCAAATGCTTGTAGCAGCGCCTTGCACTGCAGGCACATTAGCTGAAAATTTCAAGAAGTTAAGTAGTGTCAATTAGCAAGTTGCAGCACTACTTTTGCAAGAATATCAGCACGATTCATGAAAGCTCCATTATTTTTGGCTAGAACCAGCTGTATTTCGGTATTGCTTAACTAACGTGTGTAACAGTGCGCAGAAAACAAACGAGAAAAGTAGACTGAATGAGGCTTATGTAATTCAACGAACCAATCTTTTAACGCATGGCCTTGGAAATATTAGTTCACATTCTTTCATTTCAAGCCTGTACGAGGTAGCCGACTGAGAAAGCGATCGGAGCAATTTTCAGCTCACATTCCACTTCTGACAAACTGGTAACGTACTCGAGCCTCCAAGGAAGCTCCCCTGCAGCAGGTCGGATTACAAGTGGTGAAGCAGGAACATCCCTTTTTTGGGCTGGCAGGCTGATAAGAACGCTAGATTCAGAGCTGAATGGTGCGTTGCCTGTCTTTGGCGCATGCAGGAAAAACATACCCAGCATGATCAAGGAGGCAATCGTTACTGCCACTGTAGACCTAGTTGTTAGCAACGTCGCCTCGTAAGTCTCCTTTGTGATCCGCTTTGATCGACCTCCCGAAAGCTGCTAATCTTCAATATATTTGATGAAATCAACCTCCAGCCACGGAAGTCGTTCGTCGTTCAAGTATGAAAGCTCCTCTTGCTGGCCGTGCGGCTTCATACATGTCGTGCGGCTTCTTCATGTCATGCACTGCGTGCCACTTAGCTATCATTTGTATAAAAAGTAGTGGCGAGGCAATTGTGAAATTCACTGGCATCAGAATGACAATTTCACTAAAAAAAATTCAACGTGGTTATGACAAGTTTCAAGAACATTTGCTTCTCTTTTAATGCTTTCTTTTTTTCTTAGTTATTTGGCTCAACATGTGCAAAGGTTAGGAATCTTATTGCCTTAACTAGCAGCTGAGACTGTATTTCGAGCAGTTTCTTCATGTAGACACCACCTTTGAAAAGCTGATCCCCATTCTCTTTCCAGAAAAAGGTTGCGGGGACTGTTGATAGGGTGGTTCTGATTAAAAGAAAGGAAGAGCGGATCACCTACTCACACTGGGTGGGCCGTCATCAGAAAATCTCTTAAACAGCGAGGCATTCGTTTGATGATTGTCGTTCTCAAACGTGGAAACCAACTTCCTCTATCACTCTGACTGCCTCAGCAGTCATGTTAGTGAGGTGCTCTCCCTCAAACATCGGGTAAAGAAATAGACAACAGGTATGACGAAGGCGGTTGAAAGTCCTTTTAGAATAAAACAAAGCAGACGGTTTGCAACCCGAGGTGCTGCCATGGCATCTTTCTTTAAGCCAGGGCCCATGTCGACAAGGCTAAAAGTTTTGTCGACTTGAGGATTGTAGACGACCGTTTGTTTTTAACATTACGTCTATATTATAGGAGCACATTCGTTCGTGCTCCACTACAAAACCTTCTAGTTGTATGTGGAGGCGTTCTTAATAGAGCGGGGTCATGCCAACTTCACCTGTTGATATAACCACGTACTTTTGCAACGTTGTGCGGCAGGCAAGCACGAAGGGAGCCTTAGAATAAACGAGATCAAAGCCTTTGTTAGAGCAAGCCTTCCAGAGAACTCACCCTTTTAAGGATATTCTCGCTATATGCCGGGTTTTTGCACGAAAATCACCTACTTGATTTCAAAGCACAAAGTTGCTTTCTCCACTTGTTCGGGAGCTGTAAGACGCTCCTAAGTCGCTGCATGTTTTTGCTCTCATCGTAAGGTCTCAGACACTCGCGATATCTCCCTTGGAGCCTTTTATCGCAGTTTCTTGGCGAGAAATCTTGCTGCGTAGCCTATGAACAGTTTTTTTTCAGCTTTCCGTCATGACATTAACGTCTACATCTCTTTGTCATTCAACATGTAGGCAACACAGTAGTCTGACCGCTGGCCTTTCATGATGATGCACTCCCGAGAACGGTAGAAGAGCAAATGTTGCTACGAGATTTATTTCCTGTAAAGGAACCTGGAGCCGGATTCACAAAACTCACTTACGAAAACAATTTTGCGCAAGAGAAATTTTGTTGCGTAAGTCGATTCACGAAACAAAAAAACGTCGTAAGAGGTCATCGTTGTGACATCGGCCACTGCAAATAAAGCGCGCTGTGACTGCCGGGAACATGTCAGCGATGGTGATGCAGTTGCTATATTTGCTTACGTCACCGAAAAGTGCTCGTAAGTGGATTCACGAAGCGAAATTGTGCATAAAAACAGCATGGCTGAGAGAAAATCCCAAGAGTGGTCCGGACCACTCTTAGGAACAATGTGGCTACTTAGAACCTGCTGCCGCGGCGGTATACTTTGGTGCCCTGGCTGGTTTTGAGTTAATTCACGCCCATTAAGGGCTGCCTGATGACTGCTGGTGCGTTTTTATTTCTTTCGGCGCTTTGAGCTTCGCGTGTTGTTTCCCTTGTACGCAGTAGATGGTGTTGACAACCACCATCGTCCAATAAGTTCGAAGTCGCAGTAATTGAAGAATTCTATTAGGCGTCAATGGCATAAAACTGCGCATGTAAAGATTTGTGGTTGGATGAAAACCAATGTGATACGTGAATGGTCGGTGCATTCGAACGCGGCATGGCATAGGATCAGCCTTATTTGTTATGTTGTTGTGTTGCGCCTCATCTCATCCAATTAAAAGTGCGACTCGAGATCCTTGCCTCATTGGTGGAAATTACCACCAAAGAGGTTAATGAGAGCACATTCTTTGCACGCTATTGGAAATAAAAATGAGAGGAAGTTTTCAGTGAGTGGTTCATAAAATTTGTGCTCTAGTGTACTTTCATTGGCTCCAATTGTCCAATGGTTGCGATCTCTGAAATACAGCTGTCGATACATGTACACTTTGGGACGATCTGGAACAAAGCGTACTTTGTAAACTAAAGCGTGTTAGGGGTGCGCGTGATTACGCATGGAACTACAAACAAATCATGCATCTTCACCTTCACTGTTCAGACACCGATATGGACCGTGATAATAAGGCAAGCAATCGGAATGAAAGGACCCTAGTAACTTTGTATGACACCGAAAATATGCAAACCCTCACGATTCTGGAGCAAACCTTGGCTGAATTCATCCCTGCGTCAATTACCTGCCATTTAACTTGGCGCGCGAACATCATTCAAAGGTAGAGCGAGCCACTGACAAGTATTTTGTGCAACGCTGCAACCACTTGACCTGAGAATTATAGCGTTGCGAAGATGAATTCCCTGTCGCATGCTCTGATCGAAGCAGACGACAAACGCAACCAGACGACGGCTTGGCCGACAGGCACAGCTTGTGATTGGTTGTGAAGCAATACTTTCTACATCAGTTCACTCCGTGACGTTGCCAAAACACTTCTTTCATCTGGCACGCCTGTCCTGTTCGTCATTTCACCCCCCTCGCACATAAGAGAAAATTTTTTCACGCCGTCAAAATAGTGCAAGTACTTTCTAAGAGCTCTCTTATGTGCTGCGCAGTTGTCGAAAACAACATGGCGTCGTAAACAGCATATCGGTCGGTGCGACTTTCAGCAAACGCTTCTCGCACGAGTTACTTCAGCGTTTGACCTTATGTGTTGTGATTAAAGCAGCTCGTTCGGTGCGTGTAAGCAGTGCGGAAAGCTGTGGCAGTGCAATGGTGTACGGTGAAGCGCAGCGAAGCCTGTGCGTCGGTGTGGTTATCAAGCCGGGATCGGCGTCGATGTATCGACGGCAACTAGCACTCGAGAAGCCTGCAATGTGTGTTTGTGTGCCAGTAACAGTTCCTTCGCTTGACTTTCCAGTCTTTCAGTTGGGTGCTGTGCGACATTTTGGATTGACAGCGTTTTGACACGTTACTTGAGTGACCCCAAGTACGTATTGAAACGTATGAACTACGCGCTCAGTTCTTGCTTCGCCACTAGTTAGCCCGTACGCTTCTATTTACTTGAGAGCAATGTACTGTTCGGGAGTGAAACGATGTTCGTTGTGAACAGTGGTGCTGTGTTGACGTTCCAAGACTTGTGAACAAGCTGTGCTCGTGTGACCGAAAATTGAAAGACAGCGTTGATAACTGTTTTGCCCTGCGAAGTTGTGGTGGAGCAGCTTGGCGCTTTTGTTTGTTAAGTCGTCACTTCTCCTTTTTGTGATAACCATAGTCCTAGCGCTGTGATGTGATCAACCAAAATTGCGAGATGCTACATTCTGTTGTGGATCGTGTTACTTTGGAAGCGCGCCTAGACTGTTCTTCGGTAACAACTTGAGAGTTCTATATGGCAGCGAGAGCCCGTGAACGTCAAGCTTCCCTCCAGCCCCCAGACATAGCGCTGTGATGTCATCAACCAAAGCTGCGAGATGCTACATTCTGTTGTGGATCGTGTTACTTTGGAAGTGCGCCTAGACTGTTCTTCGGTAACAACTTGAGAGTTCTATGTGGCAGCGAGAGCCCGTGAACGTCAAGCTTCCATCCGGCCCCCAGAAAAAGCAAAGATTTCACCGGTGCCTTGCTTTGGATGAAGTTGTAGGCCAATATCGCCTAACTACAGGTTTTCGAGTTCGTATGGCCATCGTTTTGCACGGCACTAGAGCCTTGACAACAGCCGGTCATGGCCAGTTGTTACACTTTATCAATGAACGTGCACGCCTGGCCAGCCCTTCATTGCCGTCATTGGCAGCTTCCAGTCTGCAGATGCCCTCTGCCTGTTGGCCGTACTTGGTTCCTCATGACACCAACGGCTACTAAATGCTGCCATCGGTGAGTTCACCTTGCAGAACTAAATTTCACCGGTAATATAATTCACGCAGTTTTATAACGTGTGCAAGTTTTTAAGCCCATCAGATGTAATGTTTCTCTATGGTAAGTTTCAGCATGAAAAATTTACTACTACTGTTATATACATGCATACATATATTATGGAGCAAATACATAAGAAGTTTTTTGTGATTTGATACAAGTGAGCTCTTGTTTGATTATGAGGTTGGGCCTGTCGATTGACCGCGTTTGATAGTTAGAAAGTTAATGTGAATTCATTTTTCAGGAGCCAGGTTGCACTTAAAAATTTATGTTATTTTGGAAAATTAGTTCTATAGACGACTACCACTGTGGTAGTACTATACTTCAGTAGGACATATATATTGTGGTACGTAAATTTTACATGAGGCTTCAGTTTATTTTAAAGTGATTATAGCAGATTTTGGTCACTTTAACGAAGTGATAGCTTCCTCAGATAAGTATTAGAAGTGAGTGCTTTTAATGATTGTTTTTAAATATCTCGTTTTTGGCTCTTCACAGATCGTAGAGATTGGTTTGTTAAGGTCCTGTGATGCATCGGTTGCACATTCTGGCACATCAATCCTCATCATTACTTGGAGCACCTGTACAAAAATAGGAAGGACACGTTCTCCCTAATTATATATATGCAAGCCTATGTCACTGCTGGGACTGTTATAATTCAGCGGATGTGGCGTCGAAGCATGCATGGCAGCCTCATCTGGAAGGACTGCGATCTGCTTGGGAGCTTCGAGGGCACAAAACTGCCTAATGGCTGGCTGCAAGGTTAGTTTTTCTTTAATACATACGATTACGTGAACACCACTTACTGTGCACAAATTGAAAACCCAAGCATTGTTGCTTTCAGTGGATACCTGTAATATTCTTACACATAATTCTTATTCAACATTTATAGAACTAAATTGCAAGAAAATTGGGTATGTTGAAAGCTGAAAGCCTGCAGCTTATGAATGAAACTCCAATAATCTGATACTCAAAAGCTTGTGCTTTGAAACGAGCACAAATACTTTGATTCCTTATTGAGCTCTCGAGCTTGTGACTCCCTCTGTGGATCAAGTGCTCTGGAAGGAAATAGCAAGTGGGTGAAAGTTGCCTGGCTGTTCACAACATGCAAGGATAAAGACCTATTGAAGAAGCCTCAGATGACATAGGGCCAGTAACTGCATCTTTTACCTAATGTAGCTTTTTCTCTCTCAGTGCTGTTGCTTGTGTTTCAGCCGAATATCTTCACCACGATTGCATAGTGATATATATTTTTCTACAAATTGTACCTGACCTAAGTATGCATTGTTGATCTCTAAAGGTGACGTCCAGTGTGTTTTAAAGCCATGGCTTCTCATTTCTCTGTCTGTGGCTAGCCTATTTCAGCAGCAGAGCGATGCAGCTAGCACACATGCAATCCAAGTCATAGAGCGCTCCTTTGGTGTTTTGTGCAGGACGCAGCATATCCCTCCGGCAAGACACTGGTATCAACAATAATGGTGAGTGCTGGTGGCACCTGTAGGAGCCCGTTGTGTTTGTTGCGTATGATTATTTTCCCTGATGAAGTGCATTTTTGAAACGTTTTCTTCATTTAGAATAATAGACGTCAGCAACAAGCACACTCATAATCCACAAGTTCTTTGTGTCTTCTAGACTGCCCATTTGCTCCTATACGCAGTACGGTGAGCTGGCTATGTTAGACAGCCTTAAAGTTATGAACGTTGGCTGTTGTGTTGTAATGCAGTCTAACTTGTGTTTATTAGTGAACTTATTTGTGGTCTGCTTCTCGCACTTTGTGTAAAGTCAAAGTAGAAGAAACTTTATTGGCTTTTTATGTCTGGCAGAAGTTTCATGCCTTCATGTATAACATTGTTGTTTTGCTCTTGTATCATATTAAATATATTTTCAGTCTTCACTGTTTGTGTGTGTGTGTGTTGAGGCTTGTCATTGCCTTCTGAAAATACAATATCTGTAAATATGAGCACATAATTGACAACTATACACTCTTGCATGTAGCATGGTTGTAACAATGATCTGTATTTTTCTAAGTTCCAGCAGTAACAAGGGGTTCGGTGCTCCACGGTCATGTACAGTGTATCAAGAACAGAGCACAGAAGACCAACAAGTATAACGCGACTGCCAGTGACTGTTCTCCTGCTCAAAGTTTACAACAGCAGAAAGAGCACATTGTGATGTCAGGAGCAGCTGCAGCTTAACTTCTTAGCAGAACATTATTCAGCAGTTCATTTGCTTGCATTCGAAATTATTTAAATTTTGCATGGAAGATACCAAACTATGTCACTAATTTAAAGGCTGCTGTAGTGTTAGTGGGCAATTATTTTTGAGCTGAAGTTTTTAACATGTGTGTTAAGTGTCTGCGTGCCTCTACATTTACATGCCAGAAATCACAGCATCCATGGTCGCCAATGGTAACTGTGTTTGCATTCTTTGTAGTACAAGAAGTAAAGCCATGGATGCAGTAATCATGTACTTAGTTGATGTGATCCTTCAGTGTACACTCATTTGTATAGCACCAATGATGCCATGAGTGTATAAGCTCTGGGAAGTGAATCTATGTGGATTGTTTTATTTGAAAGAAAGAGGATCATCACTACTCCTAGTATATCTTAACAGTAGATTTTAGTGCTTGGGTATTATCCCACTGCCTGTCCGTCCTTCAACAGTCTACTTATCTACTGTGTAAGTGTAACTTTTGAAATGTATACTTTGCTCGGATAGGTTTGTTCATAATGTAATGCAAGTGACTTATCATCTATGCAGCTCTACTCAGAGTAGAAATAAAAGTATTTATTTTTATATGTAGCTATAGCATGCATTCACTTGTGTTTTTCTAGGTGCCTGTACGATTGTTTAGACCTATAAAAGTGCTGGTATACTCTAATATTGAATCTGGCATCTTAAAATAGTTTGTTAGTGGAAGTAAGAATGTGTTTACAACCAATATTACTATCCTCAAATGAACTGTGAAAACTCTGTGGAAATTTATTTACATTTTTTTAACTTTGTGAAGGCAAATGTTGTTATGTTCTTTTATTGTGGTCCCTGTCTAATGCAAATGACACATAATTACTTTGCAGTGGCATAGTATTAGTTGTTATTTTACACATATGTGCTGGGGAACATCGCAGTTGAGGCCAGCAGCAAGACATACATGCAGTGCACTGGAGGATCACCTCACATAGTGTACAGTCTTTGCACACCAGTAAACTCAATATTTTTCAAGCAGACTAATAGACAGCTGTATGGGAACTGTGTTGATGTGCAAACTTTGAAGTCTTCTTGAGGAGTGTTTTTCATCATTTTTGTCCAAGTGAATTAGCTACCCAAGGCCACAACTGGTGGGAATGTGGTGGTTTCCTCTCTCCAAAAGCACTCTTACCAGCTGCCTCAATGTTAGCATGGGGTGAATTCACGAACTGGAAAAATAATTGGTCTTTGTTTTCTTGGCTGAAAGAGTCACTTCCACCGTTGAGCCACCACGACGCGCCAGAATAGAAACTTTTAGCTAAATAAAGTTGATTCTACTTTTGAGAAGTATTTTGGGGGAAACGAAATGGCACCTATAGCTGTCAATATAAACACTGTTTGCACCAAGGAGCTTAGTAGCTTATAATGGACCATATTCGAAATTGCTTTGTGCTCTGGCAACACTGTGCATTTTGACCCCGCCGCCATTTTAATGTGGGCGAGCAGTCGACGGCAACGCGTTCGCTAGTATGGCCGTACGACTTCTGAACACTTGCTTCACTGCGCTGTGCTACTGCGATGGCCACAGCAAGACGTTTCCCAGTGCCCGAACATGTGATGTGGACAAACTGTTAAGGAATCTTGCGACATCTTGCTACTTGTATGTCATTGCATCTTTCGGAAAGTGGTGGAAGGATACCTGCAAGATATAAGCAAACAAACATTCAGTTCGACGTCATGAGCTAGGTTTCTCTTAGCTGTTTAAACGATTGTTGTTTACAAACACAGGCACTATCACAAATTTATCTCACAGGGAAAGAGGTCACATTTATATGTGCATTGCAGGACTAATGATGCACTTGTAATCTGACCCCCTCCCCCTCAGTTTTTTTTCTGTGCACACTCTCGTTTCCTAGCAGCCTTTCCTAGATATGGCCCTTCAAAGCAAGCCTTAAGAGGCATTAGTCACTTGTGGACGCTCGGGGGAATATAAATCAGTTATTTTTTTATATCTAAGTAGCTTTAAAGGTTTCTAGGAGCTGCGAATGTAAGGCAGCCAAATTGCTGAATCCCATACAACTAAGTTATGGCTGTCTCCACAGCTGTATGTTTTATAATGCATCATGAAACATTTTTCAAGTGAGGTGAGTTGCAACGCAAAAAAAAAATAGCTGCAACGCAACTGAGCCAAAGAGACTACAATGCAGAGAATGAATCCCGCCTTACGAATAAATAGGACTGCCGCGCTCTGAACTCATGTAGAACGTCATTCAGTCAAGCTCTGGCGATACTCATGGTGCCAGTTTTCGAAACCTACGGCAGTGCGCCCTGCTATCTTTTCGATTTTATTTCGTTGGTAAAGGAAAATTAGTGAGAGAGACCCCAATAGAAAAGTTGCGTCCGCGCACGTTGGGGGAATTAAAGTTAAGTGCCTGAGCAGATACTTTAGTGTTCCAAAGTGGGCGATGCCCTTATCTTCCAAATGACTGTTTTATTGCTGCGCGGTGACCGTACTTGCGGACACAACGGAGCTTGAATGCGGACAAGCAACCGAGCTTCCTATATAGGATGCGTGTACGGCATGCTACTCGGAGTAGCGGAAGCTCTGCATGTCTCTGTGCACAATCACCTTAAAATAACATTTCTACGTCGTCTACCTACATGGTGTAATCTCGTCACATAAAGCCCGTCCTAACAGTTCGGTTCTGTCACACTAGTTACCCCACCAGCAGTGGCGGACTCTCTATTCGACTCCAGGGAATCACCGGGTCTCTTCGATTTACCATCTCACTCACCGCGGATAGTCCGCGGGTAGTCCGAGGCTTCCCCGAAGTCATAAGAAAAATTGAATGCAACAAAGCTTCTCAGCGAGTTCGAGACGGTAAATCGAAGAGCGCCACTGTCGTGTAGAGGCCCGACGTAGTGAAAACACCTAGCCGCAAAGCTGACAAACCTATAAAAACACGGCCTGTCTGCGTAACACAGAAAAATGGTTAGTCCTGCATTGCTCTCGTGCAGCCCGCGCACCGCGGAGATACATGCATCCTAGACTGTGCCCATAAAGCTTGTGCACGCCATACCCTGTTTTGCGTTTAAATGATCGCCGCAAAATCGTAATTCATGCCACATACCTTGCTCCCATCGCTGTCTGTGATTTCGCGCTGCCTGCACAGCAGCACACAGCAGTGTACTGACATTTTGCCAGCAAAAAAAACTTGACTGCGACAGTCAAAGCCTTGCAACGCGTACGTTCGCATGGGGGTCGCCCGCGCGTAGTGGTCAAGCCTCGCCAGCATCACAATGGCGGATATGGTACCTGCTGTGTTCACTAGATGGCGCTGCTAATTTCGCATATTGCCTATTGTATTATTCATGTATTGTCTAGAATTTACTCGCGCTGTGTCAACTTTCAGCCGAAGTGTCCTAACATGCTTTGTTAGTGGGTTGTGAATGAGCCAAGCTATGTAAATGAACAGAGTGATATTGCATACATGTACAAAATATTGATGCACAGCCCTTTTCTTTAGCATGACATTGTCAAGGGCTTTATTCTTGTGTTTTTTATAAAAACTGCTTGTCACTGGGCAGCAGCAGAAAACTATGCATCAAGCTTTTACGAGATGGTTCGAGAAACACCGTATTCATACATAACAGTGCCGGTGAATTTCTCTCGTAAGTTACTTTCTGTAGTATATTCAAAATGAGTGCATTAGAATTGTTGTTTTATAGCCATTCATTTTAATATTTACACCTGAGTGTATGTATGTATGTATGGGTGTACATATGTATATGTGTGTGTGCGTATATGTATGTATGTATGTATGTATGTATGTATGTATGTATGTATGTATGTATGTATGTATGTATGTATGTATGTATCTTTTAAATGATTATCCGTTTATCATTGGTGAGTAAGTTTGGTAATGATTTGGCTGAATTTGTTTCTATTTATTTCTCTTTTGAGCCATTATACATTTCAATTTGTTTTGTACTGCATAAAAAATAAATGTGACCTTACACAGAATATGTGCGTTCGAAGAAGTTGTTTCATTCACCAACCTACAGTCATGGGCAAGAAACTGGGTAAAATGGAACGAACCTGCGAAGATTAGTTTAGAGCATAGCTACTCTACATGGCATATCTCATACACATTGCGTTGGTTGAATATGTCGATTTCAACCTTTCAATTTTAATCAGAATAAGCAAGCTATCACCCGTGGTTGTTTATGTGTGTGATATTTATGCATACTGTGATACCGGTTCGCAAATACAATGAAGGTCACAAACCTAGTCAAGCTGAATACACGAATTTTGTCCATGCACCTTTCATCTGCACTGGAACTGTTGTTAATAAAAAATAAACTTCAGTTTACAAATTTATTCTAGTAACCAAAACCAGGGTATCTCTTTATCACAGAAATCAAATTGCCATTATTCTGTTCCATTCTTGACAATAGGGGACCCTCTCAGCAGAACTCGATTAACTGCTATAATTCAATTTAACCATTGACAGCGACATTACACTGAAGCGTGCAGCATGACAAATAGCGGGAGAGAAGACACAAACTAATCACTCTGTTTGCGTCAGCTCTAACTGTCCGTGCTCCTTGGTCTTGCTGCATGTGATGATGCCCACCAAATTAGCACGAAAGCGTGTCCCTACAAAGGCAGTCAACTTGGCTGCAAGCAGTTAGCTCACTGCATGTGTAGATTTTCTTCAAAACACCGTGAAGACTGATTGCTGGTCGAATATCCAAACACGTGAAAAGTAATATACAGGTATGATATTGGTATTTCAGCACTGGACACTTTTGCGATAAGAGAGGATGGAGGAAAAAAATTATGAACCCTGAATTGTTTAATTTTGAAGGAGCACAGTACAGCGCTTTGGGTCAAAAGGGGAGTGAAAGAAGCAAGTGCGAAAGCCTACTTCTCAAAAAATTAGTACCCGCCACCACGCATAATGTCAGGCCGGGCAACCTCTTGAAAAAAAAAGTGCTCAGTGGTTCTGCGAATCGAACCAAGTACCTCGTAGATTGTAGTTGAGCGCTGTAACCGCTCGTCCACTGCAGCTTTTTTTTTCTTTATTACCTGTTTTTTCTGTACAGGTGTTCAAACAGAAACATGAATGATAAAATACACTTGGACCAATATTTGATCCGAAGTGCTCACATTAAAATTTTTTCAGGTTGCACAATTCCTCTAACATTGTAGCCAGCTGGAGGTTTCTTCTTCTTGTTTATACACCTCAGTGATATACCGCATATTTGCAATGAAGTTCTCCCGGACAGGACGTATGTTCTGGTCAAGATGTCTGTAAGCCATAGTGGTCTGCCAGATGCTGTGAAGGCTAATTAACATAACCATGTCGTATGGTATGCCGTCGTCCTCATCCACACAGAGAAAACGAATGCCATGGCTTGTAATGGGGAGATCTTTTTTCAATGTTCTTTGAAGGATGTCCCAATGAAGACAGCGTCCCAGCAATGAATAAACACAATGGTCTATTGCCTCAGGTGTTTTACAAAGTAAACAATTGGTTGTCCATGGTACATCAATTCCCTTGTCCGCTAGCCACTGCTTTACGGGGAGAGTCCCGGAAGGCAATTTAAAAAAGAAAGTTTTTGCCCCTGCTTTTACTTTCATCTTTTTGACCCTTTTCAAAACATCCTGTCCGGGTCCTCCATTGAACATAGATCTGTACAAAGGTGTTGGTAACAAGACATCACGGAGATCCCTGTACAGATTTTTTCGCTTAACAGTGGCAAGATTTTCCAGCGAAAAGCGCACTTTCAAAAACTCAAAAGACTGTAAACTTCTCTCAAAAAACCAGACACAATCGGCACATACCACTGTTGGTAGACACAAACAAAATCTGGGATGCGTGATGACAGCCTTCTTTTATCACTGTTTGCAGAAATTTGTTTTCTTTGATCGCGAAGGAAAATAAACCGAGGACAGCTTGTCTAATAAATAAATGACATAAACCGAGTCCGCCATTACTAACGGACTGGAATAAATTAGACCGGCTTGTACGTTCCCACGGTGATTTCCACACAAACACAGCAAAAATCCTGTGAAACTTCTGTACATTGACGCGTGACATACAGATAACTTGCATGACATACCAGATTTTTGATATCAAAAACATGTTGCACACAGTTGCACGTGCGAATATAGACAGATCCCGACCACCCCAGGCATTTGTTTTTTGCCTGAGGGTTTCTGCTTCACCTTTCCAGTAATCCGCGTTGTCGCGATAGCTGTCCAAGGGTACACCAAGGTACTTTAGGGGTTTGCTTTCCCATTTTACGTTAAGGTATACCTCAGGCCTCACATCCCAGTTGCCGTACCAAAAGGCAGTTGTTTTATGCCAGTTAATTACACTGCCCGTCATGTCACAAAATTTATTTGCCATGTAAACGACTTCACATATACTTTGTCTATCTTGGCAGAGTACTGCCACATCGTCAGCATATGCGAGTAATTTTATCTCCGTGTTCTGTAACCGAAAGCCTTGCACACTTGAGTTTTGAATGATTGATAAGCAACCGCTCGTCCACTGCAGCAGTGCTTGCATTCGCCCTATTGCTGATATATCGTCATTCCTTCGAATGAAGCCAAATGCAAAAACGTCCGGTGAAACTTTGTCAAAAATAGAAAAAATAGTTAGAATGCGTTTGCCCAAGGTTACTAGAAGATAGAAACCGCCACGTGTGACTGTATAACCGTGCGCTATTTATTCTTGTACATTACTGTCATGACGTTGAGATAGCCGGCTCTAACGTAGGCTACCTTCTCATGGTTTGCCAAATATAAATAAGAAAATAAAAATATATATCCGCCTGTGACAGCGCTAATCAAATAATATGAGTTCACTGTCACTAGTGTCACTTTCACTAGATTAATGCTCAGTTTGCTTCCATTATCGTTATTTAGGAAAGCTTTGGCTCACAAACTCAACTCTCATAATTAGCATTGATTCTCACATCTAAGGACAGTCACACTTCATCTCGCTTTCTGAGTGTCTGTCACTCCCATATAACGCGTACTCCACTTTTTTATGCTCTCCGAGCATCTGACGCTGCTTTGCAGAGACTTTCCCTGACGTCTGCTGGGCCAGAAAATTGTCTTTGTTATCTATCAGTTTCAAGCTTTCGCGAAGCCGAAACGAGAGTCTCTCTCTCTCTCTTCATTCTTTTCGCACGTGTGATAACGTCTCTCGACCTCAACACTCGTATACATGTCCCTTGCTTTGTTGCGCACTCAAACAACGCTGGAAAATATTTGCACCGTGTTTTGTGAAAAGCATACCCAGCATGATCAGGGAGGCACTCGTTACTGCCACTGTAGACCTAGTTGTTAGCAACGTCGCCTCGTAAGTCTCCTTTGTGATCCGCTTTGATCGACCTCCCGAAAGCTGCTAATCTTCAATATATTTGATGAAATCAACCTCCAGCCACGGAAGTCGTTCGTCGTTCAAGTATAAATAGCTCCTCTTGCTGGCCGTGCGGCTTCATACATCCAATGTCATGCACTGCGTGCCACTTAGCTATCATCTGTATAAAAAAGTAGTGGGAGGCAATTGTGAAATTTACTGGCATCAGAATGACAATTCGATTAAAATAATTCAACGTGGCTATGACAAGTTCCAAGAAGATTTGCTTCTCTTTTAGTACTTTCTTTTTTTCTAAGTTATTTGGCTCAACATGTCCAAAGGTTAGGAATCTTAATGCCTTCACTAGCAGCTGAGACTGTATTTCGAATAGTTTCTTCATGTAGACACCACCTTCAAAAAGTTGATCCCCATCCTCTTTCCAGAAAAAAGGTTGCGGAGACTCTTGATAGGGTGGTTCTGATTAAAAGAAAGGAAGAGCGCATCACCTACTCGCACTGGGTGGGCCGTCATCAGAATATCTCTTAAACCGCGAGACATTCGTTTGATGATGGTCGTTCTCAAACGTGGAAACCAACTTCCTCTATCACTCTGACTGCCTCAGCAGTCATGTTAGTGCTCTCTCTCAAACATTGAGTAAAGAAATAGCCAACAGGTATGACGAAGGTGGTTGAAAGTCCTTTTAGAATAAAACAAAGCACATGGTTTGCAACCTTAGGGGCTGACATGGCATCTTGCTTTAAGTCAGGGCCCATGTCAACAAGGCCAAAAGTTTTGCCGACTTGAGGATTGTAGACGACCGGTTGTTGTTAAAATTACGTCTATATTATAGGAGCACATTCGTTCGTGCTCCACTACAAAACCTTCTAGTTTTACGTGGAGGCGTTCCTAATAGAGCGGGGTCATGCCAACTTCACCTGTTGATATAACCACGTACTTTTGCAACGTTGTGCGGCAGGCAAGCATGAAGGGAGCCCTATAATGAACGAGATCAAAGCCTTTGTTAGAGCGAGCCTTCCAGAGAACGCACCCTCTAAGGATATTCTTGCCATATGTCACTTTTTTGCATGAAAATGACCTACTTGATTTGAAAGCACAAAGTTGCTTTCTCCAATTGTTCGGGAGCTGCTAAGACGCTCCTAAGCCGCTGCATGTTTTTGCTCTCATCGTAAGGTCTCAGACACTCGCGCGGTTCGTGATATCTGCCTTGGACTCTTTTATCGCAGTTTCTTGGCGAGAAATCTTGCTGCGTAGCCTATGAACAGTTTTTTTCTGAGCTTTCCGTCATGACATTGACGTCTACATCTCTTTGTCATGCAACATGTAACAACACAGTAGTCTGACCGCTGGCCTCTCATGATGATGCACTCCCGAGAACGGTAGAAGAGCAAATGTTGCTATGAGATTTATTTCCTGTAAAGGAACCTGTACTATCAAAAGCCACAGCTTCACTTGCTTCAACTCCCTCTCTTGGTAAGAGATGTTCTCGGGGATTTCACCTGCACCTATTTTCTCATGTATGTGAAGTAATTAGGAAACACTGAATGAACTGCGGTTCGGAGCAGGACTTTTTATTTGGTTGTTTTATGGTAATCATTTTTTAATGAAGGGAACGTATCAGTGATGAGTCGATAGGCTAATTCCAGCGGCTTATCTCTTTTTTTTTCAAATGCCCGCCTTTCAGCCCGTGGCACCTTTGTCAAGAGTTCGGGTTATTTCCGAATGCTGTCGCGTTCTAGTGTCCCGCGTTCTCCCGTAATGCCAGGATGTACTAATTTTCTTTTTCGCAAAAAGCAGCTGCATCCGTGCATATACACGGCAGCTGACACGCATGTTGAGAGCTAGTCATTGCGAAAAAGAGAGGAGGGTCATATCTTAAAAAGAGCTACGGTAGAAAAAGAATCGGTAAACTTTTTGCTATACCCATCCCAGTATACTTTTTACATAAATATGTTATTGTTGTTCTCTCATGCCTCCAGCTCGTGCGCCCAACTTTAAGCTTTCCTGTCTACAGATCATAAATCCACCCGTTATGGTCTTTTGATGCTAGCCGCTCCACAGATGTTGTCGAATCTGGGTAGCACTCTAGCGTGCTTGTATTCTGGCAGTCTCCGTAATTTGGCTGTGTCAACAATACCTGTTTGTTTTTTTACAGCGCATTGTCGACAGATTTGCACCTGTGCAAGCTCCAAAGAAGGCATGTGCACCCACCTTCCCTACAGTAGACGCATGGTTTTACGGCATACTACATGTGTAAAAATAAAATGGTGTCGTTAGACCCAGCCATTTCGAAAAACAAAATTGACGGCAGATCGACGAGGTGAATGATGATGAGATTGGGCGAAGCTCCTAGAAGTAATATTGTGAAGTTTTCTTCCGTTATTTCACCTGGCGATATGCGCGCTTTCTCGTCGCTTCCCATTGTCGAACGTTTTCAAGATCTGCTTCGTGACGTTGACGTGCTGCCTCGGCCTCTTTTTCCCGTACAGCAGGATCTTGCCTACGCTGCCGTGCCGCTGCAGCTTCTTGTTCACGTACGGCGGGATGTTGCCGACGCTGCCTTGCTGATGTGGCTTCTTGTTCCCGTACAGCATGATCTTGCCGACGCTGCCTTGCTGATGTGGCCTCTCATTCCCGTAAGGAAGGATATTGCCGAAGCTTCCGTACCGCTGCAGCTTCATGTTCATCTACGGCGGGATCTTGCCGACGCTGCCCTTCTGATGTGGCTTTTTGTTCCCGTACAGCAGGATATTGGCGGTGACGTCGCGCAGCTTCCCGGCGCGTTTCTGCCTCGCGTGCTCTCACTTCAGGGTCCTGTCTGCGAGCGCTCGCCGCCGCTGCCCTGCGCGCCCGCATTTCGGCATCCCTATCCATACGAGCATACACCGACGGCAACAAGCATCGGCAACTAAAAACCTGTATAGATATGGTTTTGATTTAAAACCATTGCTTTAGAAAACACCTGGCGTCTTTCGTTAAGCAGCTGACGTCTTCTTTTTATTTTGCTTTAGAAACATGTGGCGTCTTTTCGTTTTGCTTTTGCATTGCACTGCTGAGTAACTCAGGGAACGCATTGCAACTCATGATTACGGAGTTAGACAAGAAGACCAAAAAAGTAGGTCTTGAAATGAACCTGCAGAAAACGAAAGTAATGTACAAAAAACTCGGAAGAGAGCAGCGCTTCGAGATAGGTAAAAGTGCACTTGAAGTAGTAAAAGACTGTCTACTTAGGACAGGCACTAACCGCGGAGCCAAACAACAAAATTGAAGTAACTAGAAGAATAACAATGAAATGGAGCACATTTGGCAAGCACTCTCAAATTATGACAGGTAGATTGCTACTATCCGCTGTATTAAAGAACACTGTTTATGTGTCTGGCACTATCTTGTTTCACATTTTTCGGCAGTCGCTCACTACAGTAATGTTCCCTTCTGACTGGAAGATTGCGAAGGTAGTGGCAGTCCATAAAAGTAGTAGTAAAAGTTCACCTGGAAATTATTGCCCCGTTTCCTTGACGTGCATATGTTGCAAGATGCTTGAGCATATCGTAGCTTCTAACATTTATGCGCGTCTAGAATCTAACAATTTTTTTATCTAACCAGCAAGAGTTCCGAAAAGGTCGTTCTTGCGATACTCAACTCTTTGATTTCACCACTGACCTACATTCTAACATGAACAGTAATCTACAGAGAGATTGTTTATTTCTTGATTTTGCAAAAGCATTCGATTGTGTTGCTCATTGTCGCTTGATAATAAAACTGTCAACACTAAAACTTGATTCACTCACGCTAACATGGCTCAGAAACTTCTTAACTAACCACCAACAATTCACTATCGCCAACAATCACTCTTCATCACTTTGTTACGTTTCCTCTTGTGTTCCACAGGGCAGTGTTCTTGGTCCCTTACTTTTCCTCATCTACATTAATGAAATGCCTGACAACTTATCCTCATGTATGCGTATATTTGCCGATGACAGCATTATCTATCGTCCAATCCGCAACAATAGCGATCATCTAACTCTTTAAAAAGAACTTGGCAATATTAATGAGTGGTGCAAAACATGGCAGATGACACGTAATATTTCCAAATGCAAACTAATCACATTTAGTCGCAAACGTGATAACTTTATTAGCCAATACATAATTGATAATAGCATTGTAGAACGCACTGATCATCACAAATACCTAGGCATAAACTCAACGTCTACACTTTCGTCGTGCAGGTCGTGGGTTCGATTCCCGGCTGCGGCGGCTGCATTTCCGATGGAGGCGGAAATGTTGTAGGCCCGTGTACTCAGATTTGGGTGCACGTTAAAGAACCCCAGGTGGTCAAAATTTCCGGAGCCCTCCACTACGGCGTCTCTCATAATCATATGGTGGTTTTGGGACGTTAAACCCCACAAATCAAATCAATCAATACACTTTCGTCGTCCAAACATATCACTTCTATCTGTGCACACACATCAAGATGAGTAGGTTTTCGGTGCCGAAATCTATACTGTGCTCCCTCCGATGTACGCAAACTGGCTTACCTTGCTCTAATCCGTCCTCAACTGGAGTTCGCTTCCTCCATTTGGTCACCATATCAACAATACCTCATAGATAAGTTAGAATGTGTACAGAACAGAGCTAGTCGATTCACAGCGCGTAATCACAGCTACCCGTCCAGCGTAACACAGATTAAACATAGCCTTGCACTTGAGCCACTGAAAATTAGCCGCGACATCTCACTTTTATCACTATTTCACAAACTCATCCACACCAGCATGATGCCATCTGTTCAACTTAATTAATCTAGCACATCGAACTTCGAGCAGACTACTTAACACTTTTAGCTTATCACGCATGTACGGCAATACTAACGCTTTCAACCAGTCGGCTCTTCGACGAGTTATTCGTTTGTGGAATGATTGGCCAGATGATCTTGCGTCAGAAAAAGACTACACAAAGTTCTATCATACTCTCGAAAATACTTATGCACCAAAAACTGCTCTATTGCATCTTCGTAATCACCTGTGTTTATAGGACTGTTGCCGATGTTTTTGCACTATTGCTAGGTTGTAGTTACTGCCATAATATTTTTTGTATATAACCTTTACATATTGTAACTCACTTTTCTAGTATGTATTTTGCTTACATGCTCATAAGTTGAACGACAGTTTTTATTAAATTTAATATTTTCCTATGTATGTGTAGATATATATGTATATATATTTTTCTAACATATTATCTGTACCACCCCCCTTACACAATTTCCTCTAGGACTCTCTAAGATGCTGTAAATAAAAAAGTAAATAAACTGAAGGTTGAGCTAGGCCAAGAAGCGGCTCAATGCGAACTTTTTCGTCCTCTTCCACACGTATCCACGCGAAACCATGCGACATTAGTCCATTCTTTGAAAGGCATCAATTCGATGCTTGCAAATCAAAAAATTCAGCAGAATCCCCGTACCTGAAAATTGACGTTGCGCGAAGCATGCGCAGCGACAAGTCACGAATTGATGCTTTTTATATGTATAAAAGTTGCGCGCACAGACATCTGTCGAAGAGTTGCAAACGTGTATTGAACCACGATGCTGACATTTAATTATGAATGCACTACAAAGGAATATATGCAAGCAGGCACAGCAATGCTTTTGAGCACGAGTTTTCCTGATGTTAATATTGTAGTTTCTCTTGAAAAGCATTGTTGTCGGTCCTTACTAAAGCTGCGCAATTAGCTAATTGAAACTTGATTCTGAACTTCTCCATTAAGAGCTTCTGGGTTGGCGTGTACCATAGTATTCTCTATCGACACATGTGCTTATTAATGCGCTTTTGTGGATTTTTTTAAATTTCATTATATAGTGAACATCGGTGACATTTTTTTGCATGAGAAATCGACAGTGTGACTAACAGCTATTAAAATGCTGGTGCTTGTTTTTTCTATGGACGAGCACAATTTTCTTTTGAATGCAAGTTTACTCTTTAGGGTGCTAGTCTCGGTAGACATGCGGGCAAGTATTGTTTTTTGTAAACATCTACTTGGTTCCTTTTCAGCCTATAGAGGCTGCGTTTTGTCGTCAAAAAAACACAAACAACTTGGAAAGCCTTATCACGGGTTTAAAGGAACCTCTATCTCTTGCTATCGGTTGGACAGACAGACAAACAGACAGACAGACAGACAGACAGACAGACAGACAGACGCTACTTTTGCGCAAGACAACAGCTCAAAACCAAGGTAAACGTTACAGGATAATATTGGTGAACCTTGTTTGAAAAAATCAAGCGCAACACGAGCGCTAACTTTCCGCTTCGTTTCCTGCCTATGAAACTCTGTAGTAAATAGGGTGCTCTAGCACCAACAGCATAAACAACCAGTCATCCTGCTCCTGTATCACTGGTGGGCGTAATAGGATGCAACACCTACATACCTAGACAAAGAAACGTACCCTCTTCTCCCCCAAAAAAAAGATCGTCATTGCCGTCGACAAAGTTATATGAAGGATGCCATGGAGCTTGCGAAACACAACTTTTGTCTCTTATTAGACCTATGCTTCGTTGGTGGCCGGGTAGCTGGAGTCTTCCGCTCCACAAACTTACACTTTCTGCCACCGTCTCATCTGCGAGGGCAAGCTCGCATAAGACGTCAAACACAGCTCCCGTTTTCGGGCCAGGATCTTTTGTCAGGTTGTCACGTTCATGGAGTGTCAGCACTTTGTGAAAGGACGTTAGAAAGAAAAAACTGAGATAGACTGTAGCTAGGTATGAGTGTCCTGCTTTGTGAAATCCTGAATGGGTGCCAGTAAAACACACTGCTTTCATTAGACAAAGCTTGTTTACTGTGAGCAGTGTGAAAAAGTTTCTTCTAGAAAGGTGTCAAGCTTGTTAGGGGGCCTTCTGAAAGCCTCAGGCCCAGTGACGTCTTTTCATTCGGTTCAGGGCACAACTGGAAATGATTGACGCGCGCATAAGCACTGCACCATGTCGGATTTTTCGCTGAAAAAGCCCATCAGTATTCTCGCTTGATTAAAATTTTTCTCTCGATTTGATCTTGACAGAAAAGTATTTTCATAGCAGCACAAAGCGTAGACGACGTTAAAATAAATAAAATTGTTGTCTTTCTTTCTTATCTCCCGCAGTTACCTGTAAGCTGATTGTCGGTGTTGGTGTTGCCCTTAATGTTTTTTTCACGTGCACAACTTTCATTGACTCACATTCTTTTCTGATGCATTTACCCCAAAAGCTCAGCCTTCTGTCATGGCCCACTAGGAACCCTTCTGAAATTGTTATCGCGTGATGGTTGTTTCTTATTAGAGTGTCGCTACTAACAGTCATAGAGTTTCCTACAATACTTACTAGAGAAAACTCTGGCGCTAGTGTCTATGGTAGCTGCAACGCACGGCGTTTCAGCGAACATGGGAATGATGGGTAGTACACACATTTGTCTAATATTTGTACTTCTGGCCTGCTTTTTGCTCCTTGTGTGTTCGTGTGGCTTGGAGCTGTTCTCTTACAAAACGAGTATTAGCAAAAGTTCAGCAGTTGCGCTTCACCATTTTATTCTTTGAAACTTAGCTTTCCGAATCGGGTCACAAAGTTCGAAAGGGTTGAACCTTTTTTTCAAAACAAAACCAAAACACAGCAATAAACGAAGCCGCAAGTACGATTCGCCACCCGCAAGTACGAAGATTAGGCAAATGTGTGTACTAGGCATCATTCCCATGCTCGCTGAACGATCGCAGCACCAGACTGCCCTCTAGGTAATTTTAGAAAACTCTATGCTAACGATGACGACAGTTATAGCGTGAGAAGAAAACGACGTCACAGAGACAAGAAGGACACGTCTCTGTGTCGTCTCTTGTCTCTGTGTTGTCGGTTTGTTCTCGCGCTATAACTATCGTCGTGCCATACCAACTAGCCCAAGCTGCCACACTTCTATGCTAAAAAATTACCCACAACGCACTAGATGAAGTGTGATGCATTATCTTGACTTTTTCATGTCTACGAGCTACAGTATCAGGAAGCAATAACAACTACAATAAGATTCCACATCCAGTACTCACATTGACTTCAAATTTGAACGATGGTGCTGCATGTGTTGCAAAAATAGAAAACATTGTGGAATGTCTTATACAGCTTCTCTGACTTGATATTTTATTTTATTTTTTTACACATGCTGCGACACATTATGAGCTACGACAGAAGTGGTGATAACATCACATACCAAACGCCGACACATAATCAGTCATTCGTAAGGCACGAACCTACACAGGCAAAGCATTCAAAAGTTCACCTATTGCAGGAAAGCAGCTACGTTTGTACAAATCAGTTCAACATTCAAGCGGCAAAAATTAAGATTTTGCAAGCTACCAGCACAGGAAGGTTGAGCTAACTGGAAGTGCCAATTTTAGTGGGCACACCATGGGGACTCAATTAGGTCATACTTTAAGCTTTCCTAGTGGCGACTGTCTGACCAGACTGGTCAGATTCAAGCTAACGAGTTTGTAAGAGGGTGAATAGCAGCTTCCATGACGACGGTAAATAAAACGAGTAGCTTATTTTATTAACAGGCTGAATTCCGTTAATACTGTTTTTATGAAATGTATTTCAAACACTTGATGAATATTCTAGGACTGAGTAGATTTGTGTTTTGTGCGTGAGCTAATTGACGGCTTGAGAAACTGCTCGAAGGGTGCGCTTGAGATAGCTGTTTTCTTAAGGATTTTGTCTCTCATTTTAACATGTATGCTCCATGGTTGTCAGTAAGTAGAAGCGCAGTATACTTGTCCATGGGTATTTTGAATAACAAGAAATTTTTGAAAGCGTACAAGCACACTGAGAGTACTAAACGCCTAGTACGTGTCGATGTAACAGTTTTTGTGAAGCTAATACTCACGTGCCAGGCATTGCGTCATAAGCAAAAATGAAAGAACGCTTTATCAGAAACTGTGCGGTCTTCAGTAGAGCTAATTTTGTGGTGAAGAATGCAGTCGTCAGCATATAGACACATTTTAGTGGTTATGTATTGTGGCAAGACATTAATGTGCAGGTAAAAGAGAAGACGGCCATGGACTGTACACTGCGGCCCGCCTGAGGCGTCATTAGCAACAGTGGAGTCAGAAGCATTGTAGAGTACATATTTCGAGTGATCTTACAGAAAACTGACAATTCAGTGTACTAGTAATTCATTATTTCTATCGTGCCTTGGCTTAAAAAGTAGTTTTGGTGCACTCTAGTGTCGAAAGCTTTGAACGGATCCATGAAAACTGCGTCAAAATGTGTACCAAGAACTAGTGCTTCAGCGACGTCGTGAGTGAATTCCACTAACTGAGCTATGGTGCTAATACTCCGACGAAAATCACGCTGGCAGTCGCTTAGTTGTTATTCGTTGACAACCATTCAAGATATGTTTGTAAATTAGGTGTTCGAGTATTTTACACAAACGAATTGTCGTAGAAATGGGCTGGTAGTAATTTAACATCTGTTTTCTGATTTGTGCAATGATAGAGCTTGAGCACGTCGCCACGAAGAAGGAACATAAGCGGCTTCTAGTCTAAAAAGCGCAACGAACAAACGAAGCGTTGCAAATACTGTCAAGACCATGTGACTTCTTATTACTCAGTTTTACCACCAAATTAGAAACACCGTCTAGAGATACACAGAGTTCCCTAATTGCTGTTGCTGCTCTTCACAGAAAGTGAAGGAGTTCGAGGTTCTCTTGAGTAACAAATTGGCAGAGCTCACGTACAGTGGGAATCGATGATATGCGAAGCCTGAATGAGAAATGTTGATATGTTACTTCAAACCTACAAAACATTACGAGGTGGAGATAAATAACGCCGTAGATGACTTCCCTGTCATCAATATCATGTTTAGATGTGTCGTTTACCTTCGTCATCTATTCACGTCGCGCGATACCAAATTCAGTATATGTGGAGCTAGCGAAACAGCCTTGAGCGTGCTGTGAGCGTGGTACCTTGTCATGTTTTTACTTGACACGCGGGTCAGCATTATCATGTTTGCACCAGTCATAGATTTCGTCATCCATTGACCTCAAGTAACACCGAATTTTGTATATGTGGAGCTAGCAAAACGGCCGCGAGCGCATCATGAAGGGTCCATTATACCTCGATGCACCGCTGACGTGCGCAAACGCTGGGCACAGTGACGCTACGTTAGAAAAACGCGAGAACTTTATAGTCTGGCGCCAGGCGCGACCGACGTGACCAGTGCCGTCGTCGCGGTCTGACGGCACCCGGCACGAAATTCGCGCTGATTCATTACCCAGACAACACTGCGCCTCTCTCTTTTCGTGACGGAGGGACGCAGGACGATCTGAATTGCGC
Source organism: Rhipicephalus microplus (assembly GCF_013339725.1). Lineage (NCBI taxonomy): Eukaryota > Metazoa > Arthropoda > Arachnida > Ixodida > Ixodidae > Rhipicephalus > Rhipicephalus microplus. The sequence continues at coordinate 151,714,685 of NC_051169.1, forward strand.
ATGCGTCAAAGCAACGCAACGCGCCACGCCTGCGAGTATATGGCAAAACTGGCGCCTGGCATCGCAACGCCGGCGTGACGTGACGAAATAAACGCCGGTGAGCACGTGCACCGCCTCAAGTCAAAGTGTACTGGCGCCTTGACTGTGGCATTTAGTCATGTTCTCACATGACACGCATATCAAGATTTTCATCCTTGCTCCAGTCACACACTTTCGTCATCCATTGACGTCACGTAATACCGAATTTCGCATAGGTGGAGCTAGCAAAACGGCCGCGAGCGCATCATGTGTGGCATGTAGTCATGTTGTTATGACATTTATGTCATGATTATAATGTTTGGATGTGTCATTTACCTATGTCGTCCATTCGCGCCGCCTAATATCGATGTTTTACATGTGAAGCTAGCGAAACGGCCGTCAGCGCATCATGAGCGTAGCATGTAGTCATGTTGTTACGTGACATGTATGTCATGATTAGCATGTTTGGATGTGTCATTTACTTATGTCATCCATTCGCGCCACCTAATATCGACCTTGTACATGTGAAGCTAGAGAAATGGCCGTGAGCGCATCATGAGCGTTGCATGTACCCATGTTGTTATATGAGAGGCATCTAATGTTTATTATGTTTGCACCAGTATCATACCATCGTCATTCATTCACGTCCCGTAATACCAAATTTGGTATAAGTGAAGCTAGCGAAACGGCCGCCAGCGCATCATGAGTGTGGCGTGTAGTCATGTTACATGACAGGCATCGAATGATTATCATGTTTGTACCACTCACATACCTTCATCATCAATTCCCGTACCATAAGGCCGAATTTGGTACATGTGACACTAGCGAAACGGCCGCGAGCGCATCGTGAGCGTGCCATGTAGTCATGTTGTTACATGACACGCATGTCATGATTTTCTGGTTATAGTAAGTTGCTTGTGTTAGTCATGCATTCATGGCATACCATACAAGTTTTGCAACATGCTATGCGAATGAAACCACCGGAAGGGCTGCAGGACCTTGAAATGCAAATGATGACATTCATGACATACATATCATGATTTTCATGTCATGACTAATCAAGTATGTTCTTCATACAGTCATGTTATGCCATACAAAATTTGGTATCGATACAATTATCGAAACGGCCAGGAGAGCTAAACGTCGTAGGCGGCTAGATAGATAGATAGATAGATAGATAGATAGATAGATAGATAGATAGATAGATAGATAGATAGATAGATAGATAGATAGATAGATAGATAGATAGATAGATAGATGCTCAAAGTAGCCGAAGTTCGCTAATAAATGCATTTAAAACGGATTGAAAGAAGACCTTCAATGCTGAGGGAATTATATGGCAGTTATTTTTAGACATCTCCTGACTTATAAAAAACGTACTATTATTCGTAACATGACAAAATAGATTACCGAAACATTTAGGATTGCTTTTTATTAGCTTGGGAAACGATACTTTGATATATCATTTTGGTTGATTTATGTTTGTTTACCTCGAAGTTCCTACTTGACTTCGTTAGAAAGAGCAGTCCTTGTGTGATCTTCACTCTGTTTTGAGCGCCTTATTCTGCAGAAACTTCTTAATGGTGTAAACTATCTGTTATATTTTAAGGCATATATTGTTGTGAATAATACCTGTGAAAACAAATTAAGCTCAAAAAGAACAAGTCTTAGTAATAATTTACACCGTGCAGTTAGTGTACTGTGGTTCGTTTGTCTATGCTTGAACTGAGCACACTTTAATAAACCGAAGCACAACACTACTAGCATTGCACTTGTGGATCAACGTAATCCTCACACACACGCCTATATAAAATCTCGGTTCATTTCCCGCACCTCTAGTGGATTCTACTCCACCTGTTACGTGACTTGTAGTTTTATTTGGGTATTTTGGAGAAACGTATTTCTTTATAGAAATTACAAGATGGAATTTCACTATACTTAGTCATTACCAACTAAATATGAGACAAATCTTGTGATAAAAACCTGTCTGGTCAGGAAAACTCCCGAGGAATATGAAAATAAGCAAAATCATTATAAAATAACATGAATATTGGCGCCATCTTCCACTGAAGGTAACCATTTGTAGATACTAAGCACCAGGTGGTAATGCTAACACTGGCGGCGGCGTCAACGCTGACGCTCATCGCGGCGTTGCGATGAAACCTTGGGAAGCGCATAGCAAGCAGTGATATACCAGTGTTTCCTACTGGAACATGCAAATTGCTTCTAAAGGTAAATTAAAACAAAAGACTGCAATTGAACACAAAGACCAACAGTTCGCTTTTAGTTAACAAGCATGCTGCGAATTTTCAATCTTCAACAAATACGAGGAGAAATCTCCCGCCTTTGAGGTCAGGATCCAGTGCGTATTTATATATATGGGGTGGTAAGTGAACGGTTGTGCAGCGCGAGAAGACGGTGTTAACGTGAAAGCGTCAAACAGCTTGGTTCACAGAAACTATGGTGTCGGCGTCGGTGCCATTATCGGCGTGGGCGTCGTTGGTTCCCCCATGAGACGCTCATGCGAGGAGTGGACACTTGTCTGCGTATATTATCAGTTATCCCCGCCAACACGTCTTCAGTGGTCGCATGGGGGTTGGCATCACAATAAAGGATCTTTCATAGTTACTCCACTTACGGATGTCACCGAAAAGACAATTTGCGAACAAGGTGTTTTTTTTTTCTCCACAACAAGTGTGGTATTTTAGTCTCTATAGAGAGATGTCTCTCTAAAGACGCGACTCTACAGAGAGATGCGATTGCTTTCCCGACATCAAGCCTGGCTAAGGCAAGTTTACCAACAAGTCACAAGCACCGACGTAGCTCAGTTGTAAAATGCTGGGCTGGCACCCAGCCCACCTGGGTTAGAGCCCGGTATTCTACCACAGAGCTACGTCAGTGGATTTGACTTGTTGGCAAACTTGCCCTAAAGAAGCTTGATGTTGGGAAAGCAATCGCGTTACTGCAACTTATAAAATGTTTTAAAACAGCGAAACAGCAACCAGTCGTTGCACAATCCTAATAGCATAACGAGTGCGTCGTCCAATGCTGGAAACCAATATAAAAGCTTCCACTTGTTCCCTTATTGAACGTGCAGCATTCTGACTTCAGCCATAGCTCCACATCGTCGTCAGCCACTGCATGAACATTTGGCACGAAATTCTTTGCAATTGTTTAGCGGATACCACGTTTCTCAGAAGAATACCAAAATATAGCATAGTGAATGCCGGCCTACACCAAAAAGTAGTAATAACGCCCAGGTTGGTATATAGTAAGTATGCTTGCAGTAGAGACTGAATGAGGGTTTCGAAAAGGCTCCGAAAGGCCGCTCTTCTAGCTTTCGCTTTGACTGCGCGGCGCCCCTTCAGCGCAGGCCTTGCGTTTTTCATTCGTGGTTCCTGTATCGTTACCCTCAATTGTTAAATGACCAAGAAAGTTTGAAAACATACACAAATGTGCCCTGTATGCATTTTCCGGAATATTTTAGTTCATGAACAAACGCTTCATTTTTGGGGAGCATTTTTTTTATATTCAAACTCTTGATACAGAATATATGTACGAAAGTAATCTGATTCAATGGTTGATATGTGGGGTTTAACGTCCCAAAAGCATCATAGGAACATGAGAGACGCCGTAGTGGAGGAATTCGGAAATTCAGCCACCTGGGTTTCTTTACCATGTAGCCAAATCGGAGCACACAGGTCTACAGCATTTTAGCCTCCATCAAAATTGCAACCGCTGCAGCCGGGACTTGAGCCCGTGAACGTGAAAGTAACCTCAAGCAGGAGAAGAAAAATACTTAACCTCAACCAACCTATACAACAAGCGCGGTTCTGAAAAAGCTACTTTACAAAGAATGACATTCACGTGATCAATCAGGAAATGGAGAAAGTTTCTGAATACAACTGACCCCTTTACTTACCCTTCATACACTGCGATAACGTTATCGACTATGGAGTTATATCTGTAGTTTTAGAAGCAATGAATCAACAAGTTGTATATAAGTTTTATGGTATTACCTTATCTACCATATTTTTTTATTTTTACCTTATCTATCATCTACAAAGACTCCACTGCTATCCTAATTAAAAAACGATAAAATGGCAATATACAAAGAAGTAAGACAAGCAGATACTATACCCCAATCGTTGTTCACCACGTGAATGAAGTAATATAGACTGCGAGAAACGGGTAAATAAGAGTTGATAGAGAATGGTTTAACATTTTACGATTTGCAGGCGTCATCGTGCTGATGAGTGACGATGACAACGCACTGCAAAAAATTATTGAGGAATATGATTGGGATGTAGAAACAGAGCAAAATATATAAGCCGAATATAGAAGAATATGAACGGAGAAGTATTAGGTAGGTTTTAAAGTGAATCTGGCGAAATCAAATCAGATCAATCTTGGTTTCTTCCGCAACTTTGTGTGGTCTGAAACACAATGGCTAAAAAAACTTGATATATCCACTTGTGAAGCATCGAGCTCCCATTTCAAATGGAATAGAGCGAAAGCTTATGAGTACTTATTCAATACTAATACAATATATTACCTACAAGAGTGCAATATAAAAATACAGCAGTTGCAAGAAATAGTGTAAAGTACAATATTTATGCATAGGCTTAGGATAAACCATGCACCCAATCTTGACAACATGATGTGTATTCCTTTATAAGAGCTTTACAAACGAAAGGGGAAACAAAATAGGCCTTAAAGCTTAAATACACTCTTGAAAAAATGGAGTGGCGTTCTCTCCATTTAGGGAGAAACGTTGATGTCTCCAATTTTGTCTTGAAATGGAGAAACGTTGATCATTTTACCACGGAGAAACGTGTTTCTCTCCAAGAGAATCAAGATGGCTGACCACGGGTTGGCGGAGCGAGTAGGTGTAGCGAGTGCGTCGTTTCTCGACTATTAAGAAGTATACACCACTGACAATTGCAAAAAATTGTCCAGCTAAGCTTGATATCGAAAGACAATGACAATTTAACATAAAAGATACCTGTATTCACTATTCGACAGATCGACAGGTATCTTTTCAGTTAAGTTGTCTATTTAGGATTGAAATAAGGTGGTCTGGCGCATGCGCCATCATTTGTCCTTTCTTCTGTGTGTGATCTCCTCGCCCTCTTGACCGTATATATATTCCCGCCACCTGTGCAATAAAATTGGCTGTAAGTGTGCGCTCTGCCCTATCTCTCTGCTATATCTTCCCTCTGAAACACTCTCCGCGCACTAAGGAAGTATATTTCTCTGAAAAAAATGCAATACCAACCAGCCCAAGTAGCCAATCCTTTGGTTTTGTTACGGCGATGCACGCACGCACCAACTCTGCCAGCCGCCACTCTCCTCTGCGGGAGCAGCTGAGAAGCGCGGGCTCTCACCGCCAGTGTGGCCGTGGAAACTCCAGCGCTGGTTGTCTATACTAGCAACGTTTAGAATTCGATGGTGCGGGTTTCGGAGAAAAAACCTTCGAGAAGGATAACTTCGCCATAGCAAACTTTGAACGACCCCTTTACCTGGGATGAGCGACAGAAGTCAAACCTGATAGGCACATCATCAGCACTATGAGGAGGACCCTAAAGAACTGGAGATGACCGGACTGTGAAGATGCAATTTTGTACTCAATTGAATTTTTGTAGGCAAACAAGGTATCTTTGAGGTAAAACATCTTGATTGAGGAGGTACATGTATGAATAAATTTTCATACAACTGTGAGGTTGCTAGAACAGAAACCAGTTGTAGATAACTCAATTGAGCTTTTCATTGTGTAACTTTGTGCTAGCCTTTTTTTTCTCAATCATATTCAACCAAAAACAACGTTGTCACAAAGCTGCCTACACAATGTAGAGTCATTTGCCCCACCTCACCTCCCCACCTCAATAGAGCCATTTGTATTGAAAATTGGGATCAGTAGAACACTCCGTAGAGCGAGGGAATATTTTATAAACGTTCTGCCAATATTCATTTGCCTTTATATTGATAATTTTCCAGCAAGGGAAAAAACATGAAAAATCTCTCGCAAAGTAACCCAATTTCACGGTAGTACAGGTCTTCGATATCTAAGCTAAATTCACTGCATGTCTTTGGATCATTCTGCCGCAGAAATATCACGATCGCCCCTGAATAGGGCACAAGAAAGGGATCATAATAATGCTATGTCATGCCCCAAAAAAAACTCAGACTGCTGTTAAGTCGCTAGAACACGAAGTCAACGACAAGGCCGAGTTCAATGAAGTGATAGGACTAAAATGATAGTGAACCTCTGATGTTTTACTTGAATAAAATCAAATATTGCTTCAAAGCAGTGTTTGCAGTGACTCTTGTTGCACCAGCAGTTGGCAATCTTTTCTTAAAGGTACACTTAAAAGAACCAATGTCTCAGTTTAGAATGACACGCTGCACACCAAGACCTCTCATGCCAAGTTCTTTATCAGAGGAGAAAATTAGGGATGAAGTTTATTTTTTATTTCGTGATGCTCAAATTTTGGAAATGAATTGCATTTTCGCAACATTGGCTTGATGAATATTTCTGCAACTTCGTATCTTAGGTCCATCACACCGACAGATAACAGTGTACTTATTTTGATGAATTAATATTTACATAAGACCCAGTACACGTGTTTAAATTTTATGATGTCACCTGGTTTCGTGCGAGATCAAGTCAGTATCTCCACCCACATTTTCTTTTCGCGCGTTGTCTCGCTGACCAAGCGTCGTTTTGCGGTAAGGGTGGTATTTCCTTGATTGGAAAATTGTACTTCACTAATACGCAAAAAAATGTTTTTGGTTTTAGTGTCTTTAAAAGGTGTACCGAGACAATTTTGAGACATCGCAAAAGGGGCATTTTTTAGTTTCCTCGGTATGCAAGTAGTATTACTACTTGCCACACAATAGTCAGCCAGCGTGCATGACGTGCATTAGATAGTTACTTTGATTTTAAAGTTTTCGTTCTGGAGTATTGGCAAGCAATGAAGAGGACAATATCGTGCACTCTAAGCCGAAAAAGACTAAAGTGGGGTATGCCATTGGTCCTTTAGGGGTCTAAATGCGCTGCCACAGATTTTGAACCAATTTTGGACTAACTGCGGGAGTAACTGCTAGGGCTCAACTGTTACACCAAGCACTTACTCCACTTGGTTTAAATGTTGGCCCCAGTAGAATGCTCCAGCGGGACTAACAGTTGAACCGTCTGGACCAATGGCAAAAAAAAAACGGCGACACTGCGTTTGTGCAGTATATTTTATGTTTATTCCAATTTAATCAGCACTGAAGATCATAGTATGTTATTCATGCAATAAACACACACACACACATACATACGCACTATTATTTCAAAGTAAAACACCGCAAACACTGACTGCCCGCGCTGTATTACAGAGAACAGACTCTCGGGTATATATAGCACCGTATTTTGACCTCCCATCTAGTGCCAGTGGGCGACTTTTACTCGGCTTAAGAAAACAATAAATATTGACACCGTAACGCGAAAATTTACATGGGCTTATTCATAGCACCGATGCGCATCGATCTTTTATTATGGATCCATCTAATCTTCAACATGCCTCCAGCCCGAGAATACGAATTATCAGCTGGTATTCGATCATGTCGGCCGAACCAGCGTTCGCAGTGCTGGCGTACGAGTCCGCAAACACAAACATAGCAGCGGCGCTTGTGCGGGAAAGCCGGCGAAGCAGCCGCAGGCGCCCCGCCGATGCCATACCGTGTCGGCTTGCCGACGGCGTCGCTAGGCTTACGACGAGTACGGCTTAACGACCGCCGGCGATCGCAACATGCGGCTCGCGTGAAATTTTTGTCGTCGTTATTTTATAGTCACAAATGGACAATAGGTAAGTGCCCCATGTTCGCTGTGTCTTACGGAGTGATGTAGATATCTGTATACTTACAGCGACGAGACCGTTCGCAGGTACGGTTCTTTCATTGTGCTGGTAAGGCACAACCTGTGTACCGCTGGCCGCACGATTAGTCGTATCCGCGATCGCCTACACGTTGGATTTTTTATAACGATTGTCGCATAGATAAAAAGACATAAGTTTGCCTGAGCTACTATTTTTGTGAACTTGTACGCGACGTTTCCTTCGCTTGTGCCGGCAATGCACTCACACCGGCAGCCCGCTTGATACCGATGACGTACGAAGCCTACTTTTCCTATATATCGCTTTGAACTTGTGGTCACTGTGTGGGTAGACGACCGCTGATGAACAGCTTACCTTTATTAGCATTGTCAGTGTTCACCGTAGTTCGAACTTATTCAGCACATTAAAGCGAGTTCTCGGCATTGCCCGTGTTTGCGGAGACTTTCACTTGGCTTCGGCTCGCCCGTGCCGGCATGGTGGAAACGCGAGGGCACTTGCTGTGTGCGCTGACAGCGTGTTGTACTACTTTCCTCTAATAACATCTTCTATTCGTTTCATAGTGCTTCACTTTCACAGTGGCGTATAGCCTATTTAACTTGTTTTCATGATCGCCAACCACACCGAGCATTGCAGTGCAGCATCGACAGGAGGCGATCGCGGCGCAGTTGCCCTCCCCGTTGGTCCCTTCATTGCCGGGCGTTTGCGCCAGACACGCATTGTCACACATTTAGTCACTGTTGGACGAACCGTTCGTCCATTGGTTTAACGACTGCAGTTAGTCCAACTTTGCCGAATTTCGGCTTAGAGTGTGACGAGTCCACAAGGTTCCTCAGAGTTTGCAAACGAAGTTTCCATGCAGCCTGAATCACAGAAATCACCGCCGTGGTCAATAGGAACAATGCACTCATGGTTTATATGTACCACGAGCAGATCGCTTTTCTGCCATTAGTACGTAGCGAATTGCGAAGTTCCTGCAACATCACACTGCCTTGTCATATCACAGAGAAGCCACCCACTTGATATGAAAATTGATAGTGTTTTTTAAAGGTAGAGGTATTAAAAACATACGCGATGCTTTTCCACGCAACACAAACTCTCTTCTTGAGACCAATCGTCTTCTAGAGAACAACAATTTCTAAATATTGAAAATTCGTCTCAATACTCCTTCAAGTAATGCCAACAAGAAGAATCGGGACAGCAATATCAGATGGTTTGGCAGTATGTATTTCGGTACATGCACGATTACCTGATCAATTGTGAAGGGAACAATAAAACAAATAGATGGTCGATAACAGCTGGTCTATAGGCGCTCGCTCTTTCCGTGCTTTTATGGCCTAAGCAGCCGCCGCAAGTAAAATATAGTTGTTTTTATACAGTGTCAGCGCACTCCGCATGAGGGTGTCTAGAGCCAACTCTTCAAAACGCAATTTGCCGCATACGCACTGCTTTGTAAATCAGCTGTCCTCGGCCACTTTCTCGTGCCAATGACTTTTCTATTTGTAGGAAGCAGTGAGAGTAGTTGAGGTGTGTGTTCGCACAGCCTGCATTTTTTGGCACGCATGTTTTGCGTAATGAATGCGCACACGCAACGACACAAAATATTTTTTGAAGGCTCGAACACATTTTATTCGCTGAATCCGAAAATGATTGAGGCTCGTGTGGTTGGATTTATCATTTAGGCGCACGTTAAAGAAATCTACATGGTCAAAATTCCCAGAGCCTTCCACTAAGGAGTCCTTCATAAACATATCAGTGAATTAACTTCCTCGAATAAAAATCCTTGACAATCACAGTTGATTCTTGAGCAATACATTCAAGATTCACTACTGCTGGCCTGTTCGTAAAGTGTGGATAAGAGTCACGCAAAAGCGTCGGCGCTAATACTTCTGAAAAGTTTCTGCAGATTCTTCTAGGTAATTGCATAATATTGTTAACGGATCGAAATGACATGTCGTCTCGCTTTGTTTACAAGCCCCCACAAAAGCATTTCTGGTTAGAAACAATGTCGCTATTTCAGCTAAAAGCATCACAACAAATTTTTGCAACAGTGCTTTTTTTTCTTCAGGCGCAAGGGAAATATATTAGTACTAATGAGGACATTTTCTGATTCTCTAAAATTATATTGTTCCCGTGCGTCTCTGGCGAGCCTTACTGCATATGAAAATGTTTCACATTTTTTCATCGGCACTGAAGATTGCATCTGGGATTGTGCGGGCTTGGGTTTTTTTTTATTTACTAGAACGACTTTCCAAAACTGCATCACTACATGCTCTTTCATGTCTCTAAATTTTGTGTTTTCATTATGAACAATTATTATTTTCATTGACATTCTTATTACTACTGCTATTACTCCTGCTATTTCGGATTTATTTTCACACCTACTTGAGAAAAGTAGTGACCATCCCTCTTATGCTTTTACTTTCACCTTTTTGAAGTACTTATTTCAATAAGCACGAAATGTGATACCTTGAACACATATGTCCAAATTTATCATTTTCATGGGCACTGGCTGCCGGCATGTGAATTCAAAGTAAAAGTTTCTTAAACTGTTTTTCTCAGAAAAAAAAGATTATGTTGTCTGTCATTTCCTCTGCCAGTTTGTGACGGATCTTGTGGCCGAGCCTTCTGAAACCGACGCACAATGGTACATGGGTGCAGAATGGAATATTTATTAGTTTACTCCTGTCTTGAAGTATCAGAAAGAAGTGTCATTTATGCTTCCTACCATGTTTCCATTGCGTTGGTACCACCAGGAAGTGCAACAGTAGAAATAAACCTGAGCATTATTTGAGTGCGCTAGCCTTTTTTTTCAATAGACGGCGGCGAGTTAGTTTGGAAAAAGATTGGGGCAATAGTTAGAAGCACAACCTCCTTCCTGTACACAGGCCGCAAAGAAAGCGAGCGTGCGCCCCCAGACCCTGCCACCGGTAGATATAGTCGGGACAATAAAGAGAAACAATTACTTGACTTAGATGAACAAACTGTGGTCTGAGAACTCTAATGCTACAATTTTCACTGTCATCATTTCATTTTTAATGGATAAAAATTGAGGTCAAAATTTCAATGTTAAACATTGTGCCTAAACATTTGGCAGGGTGCGACAGCTGAACTATATGTCAAAATTTCAATGTTAAACTTTGTGCCTGAACATTTGGCAGGGTGCGACAGCTGAACTATAATTCGGAGCAATTTTCAAAGCAGCAAAATGTTACTTTTGGAGCACTAAAACTCAAATTTGGAGAAGGTTACAAGCGAAAAAACATTCATTCTTTACCACGAAAGACCCAACTTCGTGCAGCTTGAGAAAAAAGGCTTAGATTTAATCTTTATAATATAATATAATATATATATATATATATATATTGTACTGAAGCATAGTGGCGCCAGCTCTGTGCCGGCGTGAAAGAAGACGTTGACGTCCGTGTGTGGCTCGTGCTTGCCGGGTTCCTACCTGTACCAGCTTGTTGCGGCTTAACCTCTAACCTGCCCTTAACCTGCCCAGCGAGACCATTCGACCGAGTTGGAATTGATATTTATGGTCCTCTACCCAACTCTCTTCGAGGCAACCGGTGGATTATCGTCGCCGTGGATCAGTTAACACGCTACGCTGAAACATCTGCGCTGCCTGCTACCACTGCGAAAGACGTTGCGTCCTTTCTTCTTCATCATCTCATTTTGCGACACGGTGCACCTCGTGAATTACTGAGTGACCGTGGACGCGTGTTTTTCTCGAACGCCGTCGACGAGCTACTCAAGGCATGTCGCACTGTCCATCGGAAATCCTCGGCATACCATCCTCAAACCAATGGCATGACGGAACGCTTTAACCGTACCCTTGGAGATATGCTTGCCATGTACGCCTCTGACGACCACACTAATTGGGACCAAGTGCTCCCTTTTGTCACGTACGCGTACAACTCTGCGCCACAAACAACCACTGGCTTTTCTCCTTTCTTCCTCATTTACAAACGTGAGCCATCATGCTCCATGGACACCATTCTCCCTTACAGGCCTGATGTTTCCGAAGCGACGCCTGTTTCCGAAGCAGCTGCTTATGCCGAAGAGTGTCGTCAACTCGCTCGCTCATTTACCGCACAAGACCAATGGCGCCAGAAAACTGCCCACGATTCCTCTGCGTCTACTGTACACTATAACCCAGGAATGCTGGTTTGGCTCTGGGTCCCGTCTACCCCTCCCGGTCTTTTCCCGAAGCTTTCGTCGAAATACCATGGCCCCTACCGTGTGGTGCGGCAAACATCTCCTGTCAACTATGAAGTTGAGCCCATTGATCCACCTTCGGACCAACGCTGCCGCGGGCGTGAAACTGTACACGTATCACGCCTCAAATCGTGCTATGATCCCCTTGTCGTGTCCTTTCCCTAGGTCGCCAGGTTGGCTCCTTTCTGCGCGGGGAGTAATTGTACCGAAGCATAGTGGCGCCAGCTCTGTGCCAGCGTGAAAGAAGACGTTGACGTCCGTGTGTGGCTCGTGCTTGCCGGGTTCCTGGTTCCTGCCTGTACCAGCTTGTTGCGGCTAACGTGTCTGGAATAATAACCTGTGTTTTTACGCAACCTTGCTCGTTGCAATATATATATATATATATATATATATATATATATATATATGTGACGCTACGATGAATGGGAGACGTGGCCTGGCTCATACGCCATGTTTATTCTAATCTCACTTCTTCCTCATCTACTTCTCTCAACCATCCCTGCCTTCTTACGTCACATATTCCCCCTCCCCCCGAAAGAATGCTCGCGTTACATATTACAATACATGATGAACAAGAAATCCTGGAACACAAAAAAATGTCTAAATGGGCTGTAGTTCCACATCACATTGAAGTTCCGTAAGATCGCACAGACTTCACAGGAGAGGGCAGCAATCCGGGGATATCAAGTACGGCTCTGGTGGGCGAGGCTGGCTGTTACGCTCTGGATGACATAAGCATGCTTTGGGCGTGGAAACCGACGGAAACACAGCCAGCGTTCTTTCGAGGAATGAAGGAGGCTGGAATGCCTTGCAAAATAGACAGTTTTGTTGGCGTTGCATTTTTCGTCGTGAGTGACACAAATGCGGTGCATGCAGTTTGCATGCCCGTTGATCGTGGCTGATTGGGCGCTGCTTGTGTTCTTGCAGAGTACAAGCGGTTGTTTTGTGGCGTTTAGGGAGTTTTCTATGGCGATGGCGCAGATGTTCAGACCGAAGGTGCAATCTTGAACGCTGGTGCAGAAGAGTGCCTTGACTTTTCTTTCTGTGAAGAAGGCTGAAATGCGGAATCAGTCTTTTCTGTAGTGGTCGTTGCGGTGGCGGTGGTGGTTGTGGTGGCCGTTGTTCACGACGTTCTTTAAGCCGCAAGTATGCTTGCGATGTCGCTTTAGTTCTTCGTTGACCGTGTTGGTGTGACCGTTTCAGCTGCTGGGCCTCTCCTTGTTGCTTTTGTTGGCATTGCTTATGTTGCACTATCTGACGAGGTGAACTTCTTTTAGAAACATGAGCCCGCTTTTCTTTGTAGGTTGACGTGACCAGCAAATAGTTGATACTTGTTAGGGTGTCGCGATTTGAGTCAGGCAATGAAGATAGTGCGCCAGAATTGGCAGAAAAATCTGCTGAGGCTGTTGCAACGCCATTCTTGATGGGCGTTCCTGGCACAGGGCAGAGCTTCGGAGTTAATCCTTCCGAGCCTCTTGTGTTGGTTGGGCTCTCGGGTTGCTGTGAACTCGACGGTGACGCTGCGAGAGGCTTGGTTGGGTCAGATTTTACTTGGGGCTGTTTCTTTGTGTCCGCAACTTTGGAGGTAAGCTGTTTTGATGCATGAATGAGGACGGTTGGCCCTGGGCTTGGCTGAGTATATTCGGAGTTCCGCAGCTCTATCTCAACCATAGTGGGCGAGTGAGGCGTGAAGTGAGCGTTGTGAGCGATTAAAGAGCCAAATGATGTAAAACAAGGATTTTCACTCTTCGAGTAGTCATGGCGTTGTTCGGTATTTTCTCCATGCGTCAGCTGGTCTACCATGGGCAAGGCGTCCTTATGAGGCGAATGGTGAGCGATAGGAGCGCTTGAAAAACCGTGTGACGAAAACCCAGGTGGTGGACCACGTATGCGAGACGAAGAGTGAAGGGCATCAGGTGGTTGAGCAACGTCTCGGGTCATATGCTGAAGCGAGGACTTCGGAAGTGCTGACTTTCGCACAGAAGGGAGGCGCGCTTGACGGCTAGGTTTTTCCCAATATACGCATCGCCTTCTGTAAGTAAACTCATGTGCCACTTCGTCTTGCGGCAGTTGTCGATTCACGCTGGGCTTTCGAATGGTTGAGGACTGCTTAAGGAATTGACGATAGTGTGCGGTTGTCTCTAGTTGGCTGGTATTTAGCAGGTCTTGGTCATAGTCGTTAAAACGGGTAATCATCTCCTCTTTGATTTTTCGCCATGACTCGTCGTTCTCGAATATGTGAATTAAGTAAAATTTGAATGCCTCACCGGTGACGTAGTCGCTGAAGTTCGTAACCATCTCCCGTTCCGACCAAGATGCAGCGGTAGCGTGGAGTTCGAACAGGTTGAACCAGTCCTGTACGCGTCCGTCGTCCGCTGATCCGGTGTACTTGGGGATGTCGAGGTCAGCCGATGGTTCTGTCATGGTGCTGGTAGTTGTCCTCCTAGGCGATGATTCGGTAGTCAATGTACGGTCAGGGCGTCTTCTGGAAAACTGCGTCGATGATGAGTGACTGATGAAGGGGCAGGCAGGTCTCCATCCTGTCGACTCGTGTGACGCTACGATGAATGGGAGACGTGGCCTGGCTCATACGCCATGTTTATTCTAATCTCACTTCTTCCTCATCTACTTCTCTCAACCATCCCTGCCTTCTTACGTCACATATATATATATATATATATATATATATATATAAATATATATATATATATATGCAAGCCATTTAACATTCCCTAAATCATGACAGTGAATATGAGCAGTGCTATTTCAGCAAAGTAGTATTTTCTTTAATCACCCCACTCAGCAAACAATCATGAGGTCCACATTAGAAGTCACTAGGCCTGGCGAATTGTTTGACAATTCAAATGTGGATTTTCCAAGATGGTGACCATGAGATTCATAAAACTGAAAAAAAACAATTTTTTACAGCTGCACAGGTGTCATAATGTACTCCAAATAATTTTGCCAGTAACTTTTCCTATTCACAAATATGTGGCATATACATACATCAGTCATTGAACAAACTGTGCGGTGTCTAGAGACTACATCTATAAGCCCCTTCTAAATATTATAACGCCTTTCCGCAGGCCACCCATTTACTATAGCGAAGGTGGCTTAAGCGGTGTTTCTGCACAGGTTGGAACAGGACCAAGAAATTTTCGAACCACAACCCCCCCCCCCCTCTCCATTTTTTTTAATGAAGGAGTTAGGTTTAGGGCACAACTTTTTGGCTTGCTTGCAAAACGCGTTAGACCAGATTAAGTAATCTGGTCAAACCATTGCGAGACCAACCCGCCAGTTGGCCTCGCAATGGCACCGGATATCTATCGTATGTGGTGTTGCTATGGCAACTGACGTCACGGCATGAACTAAAGCTGGTACTGTACAAGCTCGATGTGCTGAGAGTTATTACACTTTCAGCGTTAGCTCCTAATGGTTCGCAACACGCCATGGCAGCACTTGCTGACTAGAAAATTCATACTTCCAACACAGTGTTGCTGGCTACGGCAACACATATTTTGTGTTGTAGTTGCGTCGTCCCACCGGTAAGTATATGTGCTGCGGTTAGCAGATCGACAGGCACGCGGCGTTGTAACTTCATCTGGTTGATAGAGTTTCGCGAGTATTTTGAACTAATGAGCAGCTGTCTTACACTGCGATTTATGGTTAGGGTCTGCCCGCATTGACTGATGATGCAAACTACAAGTGGCTAAAGTGGTCTCCATTTCACGCTCAAATTAAGGCAAACGAGAAACTTTTGAGGCTGGTCGGGCATTTTGGCGCAGCGTGGCGCGAATTCGGCAAACTTAATGGTTTCGGCACAACTCAGCGCACAAATGTGGAATTTTATCAAATTAACGCAATCAGCACAGCTGTTGAACCCCTGCACTTGAGCATCACGCAGCAAATTTCAAAATGTCTTTTTTTGTATTTTCATGACAATGGCTCAATGAAATTTTCCAACCATCGCATGCGAGGTCTAGCACCTACTGAACACAATGTACTTAATTTTTATTAAGTAAAAGCTATGTGGCAGCCCCCCCCCCCAGTAGACACCTTCATTATTTCATACGTCACTGTGTTTGGCATGGCAATCTCAGTGAAATCTCCACCAAAATTTTCTTCTTCCATGTTTTCTCTTTTGCCGAGCATCATATCACCGCAAGAGAAGTGTTTGTCGGATAGTGAAATTAGAAGTACTAATATGCAAAAAATTGTTTTGCTTTTTAGTGTTTCTTTAGAGAATGGAAGCCTACTTCACTTTACGACAAAACTGCTGCAGGAATTAAAACTTCAGTTTTAGGCCTAAGGCTAACGCTTTAGTCAAACTGGGGTGAGACGGCTGAAACTAAATTGGGAGCATTTTCTGGAGCAGCGAAATTTCAATTTTGGAGCAGTTAGCATCCTTTACTAAGTTGTCCTGGGAGCTTAAAAATACCCATGTTTAGCAACGTGGGCGCACCAGTGCATGCTTTAATTGGCTTATAATACACATTACACTGAAACAGATTTTGAAGGAAGTTTTTGAACAGATGATCGCTAGGTATGAACTGCATTACATTTTTACATACAACTCATGTGACCTATCTAGCCCTCGTAACACGTAAAATAATATCTAAAGAAGGTTTTGTTGAAAGCTAGGTAACGTGGAAACATTTAAAAGAACGCATCACAATCAAAAAGAAATTAAATAATTGTGGTTGCACAAGATTCTTAGTGACGTAAGGATGGTCGTTCGCTTAAGAAAAAAAGCCTGACATGATAGCGTTAAGAGCTTCTAACAAACAAAAGCATGCTGCACTGCCGTTCGCGGTCACCTCATGCAGGACCAACTCTAGGAGTTCAGCGCGAGATCTAAGAAATCTCGCTGCATAGACTATCTCATAAAGCCTGTGCATATGGTGCTACGTGATAAGCGAGTGATACTGATAACACCTCTCCACATGAGCAACCACGCGCTATTATTATAGCACAAGTTGGCCAGTGTTGACATTTTTTTTAATATATATAGGTTGTCGGAGCTAACACGGGAAAGATCCAGCCCTGACAGCGTTTAGTTTTCGAACTGATTTTTTTTATTCGCGCTGCACCCGCCGCGCGGCCCAGATGCCAACTTCTTCTTACTTAACGAGCGGCGCATTGAGGCGCTACAGGGCTCCTCCCGTAGAGCGAGAGCCGTAGGAATCACCAGAGGAGTCGTCCAGTGGACATGCTTGGATGTTGGCATCCAGACTTTAGATTGAAACCCCGCGGCCGCGAGAGTGGTGATATACGCAGGTTTCAGTCTATCAGCAGCCACGACGTCTTCACGGCCATTGATGTCTAGCGTGAACGTCTTAGGTGTACGATGGAGTACGCGGAATGGGCCATCATAGGCTGGTGTTAGTGGTGGCCGTATTTGGTCACGCCGAACGAATACGTGACTGCAGTCATGCAGATCCTGACTGACGAAGACAGACTGGGGGTGTCGGTCGGCAGGAATCACAGGAGCAAGGTCCCGAAACGTGGTGCACAGCTCTCGAATGTACGTGGAGGCATCGTGAGTGGAAGGTGGCGATGATGGCTCGAAGAATTTTCCTAGAAGACGCAGGGAAACGCCATAGACTAGTTCGGCTGATGAGCAGCCGAGATCCACTTTCAATGATGATAGGGTGCCCAGAAGTACGAAGGGGAGGTGGTCGAGCCAACGTTCCCTTGGCTGGTGAGCAGTGAGGGCAGCTTTCTGTTGTCGATGAAGCCATTCGACCATACTATTGGCGGAAGGATGGTAGGCAGTTGTGTGGATGTGTCGAAAAGCCAGTGCGGTGAAAAGGGACGATTGAAACTGACGACCACGATTAGTGGTGACGACAGAAGGGCATCCAAAGCGTGACACCCAGCCGTTTGTGAAAGCCTTGGCAACTGTTGGTGCTGTAATGTCGGAAATATGAAACGCTTCCGGCCATCTGGTGAAGCGATCCACACATGTCAGCAGGTAACAGGCTCCTTGCGATGACGGAAGAGGACCGACGATGTCGAGATGGACGTGAGAAAACCTTGCGTCTGGAGGCCGAAACGGGGATGTTGCCGTGATAGTGTGACGGTGAACTTTAACGCGCTGGCACTCAAGGCAGGTTCGCGCTCAGCGTCGGACATCAGCGTTGATGCTTGGCCAAAGGAAATGAGATGTGACTAGCTTCTGGGTCGCACGAATACCAGGATGACTCATGTTGTGCAATTGATCAAAAATTGCACGACGAAAAGCTGAAGGCACGAAGGGCCGAGGGACACCAGTAGACGTTTCGCACGTTATTATTGAGGTAGAAAATGGAAGCGGGCACTCCGTGAACGATAGAGACGTGGATGAAGAGCGAAAATGATGCAGCTCAGGATCATTGCTTTGGGCAGCTGTTAGCTCTTCCATGTCTAGTGGTGGCTGGGTCGACAAGGCATCGATGCGGGATAGTACATCAGCAGCAGCATTTTCCTGCCCATGTACGTGTCTGAGATGCACAGTGAACTCGAAAATAAAGCATTGTTGACGGATTTCCCGTGCAGTATAATTGATGTGATTGCGATGGAAGGCAAACGTCAGGGGCGTGTGGTCTGTAATGACGTAAAAGTCCCGGCCCTCCAATAAATGACAAAAATGTTTGATGGCGAGGTATACCGCGAGGGGTTCTCGGGCAAATGTACTGTATTTTGTCTCTGGTGGCTTCAGTTTTTGCGAGAAAAACCCAAGGGGCTGCTAACCGGATACGTGCTGCTCGAGAACTGCGACAACTGCCACGCTTGATGCATCGGTGATGAGACGAATCGGGGCATCAGGGACGGGATTTATGAGCATGGTAGCGTCTGCCAGAGCCTTCTTGGCAGTGCCGAAGGCAGATGCAGCGTCCTTGGGTCACTCCAGTGGCACAGCCGGGTCTTTTTTTAGCCAATAGGCCGGTCAAGGGCTTCAGAAATGTGGCGTACTTTGGAAGATAGCGGCGATAGAAGTTTAGTAGGCCCAGAAATTCTCGGAGTCTTTTCAGTGAAGTCGGGGGTGGAAAGTCTTGAATAGTCTTCACTTTGCTGGCGGATGGTTGGATACCCTTTGGAGTGACAAGGTGGCCTAGGAACTCTATTGTAGCGACGCCGAAGAGGCACTTATTGGGATTAATTACGAGGCCATAATCATCCGGGCGGTGGAACAGGGTGCGCAGGTGGGCTTCATGCTCAGGGCCGGATGAGCTTGTTACAAGGAGGTCATCAAGGTAGGCAAATACGAAATCGAAACCTCGCGTGACCTCGTTGATAGTGCGCTGAAAGGTCTGTGCAGAATTGCGCAATCCAAAAGGCATCCTCACATATTCAAACACACCGAATGGGGTGGTGATGGCCGTCTTCGGAATGTCGGTGGGTTCTACAGGAATCTGATGGTAAGCCTTCACTAAGTCAATCTTAGAGAAGATTGTGCACCCAGCCAAATTTGATGCGAAATCCTGTATGTGAGGAAGTGAATAGCGGTCTGGTAAGGTGTGGGCATTGAGAGCGCGGTAATCCCCACATGGTCTCCAGTCGCCAGGATCTTTCTTCGGCACCATGTGGAGTGGCGACGCTGAGTAGCTGGAGGAAGGCCGCACAATGCCGAGTTCAAGCATGTGCTCAAACTCGCAACGGGCGATGGCGAGGCTTTCTCCAGATAGTCGACGGGGTCGTGTATAAACGGGAGTTCCAGTGGTCACAATGTGGTGAGTGATGGAATGCTTCACCGGTGACTCTCTGGTGTGCGGCCTCATGATGCTGGGAAAGTCGGCGAAATATTTTGCATACGGCGAAGCAGGTGTGAGAGCTCGCAGTCCCGTTGGCGAGGAAGTACAGAGTACACCGTTGATGGAGAGGTGGGTGTTGAGAACAATGAGGCGATGAGCATGCATGTCCACAGCAAGGTTGAAAAAACTGAGGAAGTCAGCTCTAAGAACAGCTTGCGAGACGTCAGCGAGGATGAAAAACAAGCGGAACGTACGGCGTAGTCCAAGGTCAAGTGTAAGAGAGCGTTGGCCGTATGTGCGAATCGCGGAATTGTTGATCGCTTGGAGTGGGCAGGTCTGTTCGTTGAGGCCGGGATGTCACTAACCTGGACTCCTGTGTTGACTAGGAAGCAAGCGCCAGTGATCTTATCAGAAACATAGAAAAGGCGGCATGACTTTCGACCAGTACCACTTGCCGCCTTCAGTGGCCGGTCATCGCATTTCCCGACCAGGAGCACGGGCGATTGCACTTGCGAGCAGAGGCACCGAATCGGCGGTGGTACCAGCACACTGTTTAGGATGAAACGTCCCGCGGCGCATCGGGTGGCCGAAGTTCCGGAGAACGTGGGGTCGTCGAGGAGCGTCTGTGTATCTGGAACCTGGATGACGGTTGACGATGCGCAGGTACAAAGTCATCGAGGCGCCTGTCAAGGGCGTCCAAACGGTTCTCGATGCTCGCGAGTGCCGGGCCTGCAATGGTGGCCGGTGGCGGTGTCGTAACGGAATTGAGGCTATGTGCCCGCGAGTAGTCCGCCACTCGGTCAGCCATTTCAGCGAGTGTGTCTACTGGGACATCTCCTGCAGCTACGAGGACCGGGACCATGCTCTGTGGTAAGCGCTGGAGGAACAACTCACGTAACAGCTTCTCCTCTTGAGGGGCCGCCAAGGAGCTGGCGCATGCGTCACAGAAGCTGTGATGGGCGACGGTCACCGAGCTCTGTTGCCGTGATGAGCTGTTGGAGTCTGCTGTGTTCGGACTCAGACTTGCGGGAAATGATAGCTGCCTTCAACGTGTCGTAGGGATAGCTCGGGTGCGGCGACGCTAAAATATCAGCTAAGTCGTCGGCTGCGTCCGCAGGTAGCAGGATACCAGATGCCAGTGCCTGGTCTGTTGGCTGGTGATTTGCCGCAGACGGAAGTGCGCCTCGATCTGCAGAAACCATGTGCTGGAGCTGTTGGGCCAAAATGGTGGCAGGTTGACATGTTGAATCGCAGCGACTGCAGCACCGCTAGGTCTGGCGTCTTCTTGGGCGTCAGGACCAGTAGGATTGGTGGCAGAGCCGGCGGGATCCATGCGGGATGATCGGGGCTATGTGTTCTTTATCGGGTCACCATTAACTGTCGGAGCTAACACGGGAAAGATCCAGCCCTGACAGCGTTTAGTTTTCGAACTGATTTTTTTATTCGCGCTGCACCCGCCGCGCGGCCCAAATGCGAACTTCTTCTTCCTTGACGAGCGGCGCGTTGAGGCGCTACAAGGTCATCACCGTGGATGAAAAACTCCCGATAATGCATCGGCTTGCGATTGCTGCCCGCGCCACTCCGTGACTCGCGTAAAGTGCTCGCGCACCACAGGTGAAAAAGTCCCTGTCCACGCAAACAAAACGCTGATCGTAGAGAGGCAGGTTTTATTGCAAAAAAATGAGAACAGAAAGAAAACGAAGTCACACTGCCACCGACGAAACACTGATTGAAATAAGCCAAAAGCTCGTGTAGCCTAGGGCCGGCACGCTTGCAGCGACACCTCTTTAAGCACTTGTTGCGAGTTTAGATTACAAAACGAAGCAGTGGCAAATCGCCATTATTGAAAACTGTGTCAAGTTATTGCTGTTGTGTAAGGAGTCAAGAATAAAGCACCAAGGTGCCCGTTATTATCGTTTACAATGGTTTCAACACTCGTTTTGTCACCATGGCTTCGCGTGTAACCAAGTGTTTCTCTCTCCCTTGAAACATTGATGTACGGATTTTACTTGCGATGGCTTTTTTAGATATAAAATGCAATGAGAACTCTCGCCTGTCTAAATAAAATAGTAGCTAATGGGTTTAAACCGGAAATAGGTTCCACACATTCTGCCGCTCACGGAACCCATTTTGAGAACCCATGTGCACGTGCCAGAGCATCCGGGAGACGCATCGGATGCAGGAAAAAATGACTCCACGTTTACAGTTACTCGCTCACAGCAAACACGTACTTGTAGGTGACCACATGCAGCAGCATCAACATGAAAGCCACAGTGCCTGAAGCAATGTGCTATGCACGACAGAGAACCGGAGAGTCAACCCCGCTATGCTTGCCACCAAACTTGGTGGTTTTCGCTAGCCAACAGTGGCGCTAGAACACACAGCCTGGCTAGTAGAAGCAGCTAGCTCAATGCGTGGCAGCACAATTTTGTGAGTCACGCAAATTTGCTAAAGTTTAAAGATTATCGCAACACTATGGGAGCCTTTGTCACCAGAAATGTGGAAAGTGAAAAAAAAACACAATTGGGTGCATCCTTTTAGTCAAACTCGCCATTTTTGTCCCCACTGAAGCTTAGGTCGGCATCAAAATTCTAGCTTTCGAGGCTGTCTCGGAGCAGTTCGGTGCAATTTTCTTGATTACTATGGTTTTAGAGCAGCTTGGCGCAAAAAATAGAAATGCGTCAAAACTGCGCAATGTGAGCAGCTGTCTCACTCCTTACCAATCCCTGTGTGTTGGCAGTACAGGCCCAGGTCGCAACAGCCTCTTTTGCCTCAGACATTAGCTTATTCCAAAGTGATCAAAGATGGACTGGCGGCATCTTTGGTACAGGAGGCTGTGTGCAAGTCTGTGTGCTGTGTGCAGGAGGCTGTGTGCAGGAGGCTGTGTGCACAAGGTATTGAGCAGTGTTTATGCTCAGATCCAAAGCTTTCCAATAGCAGGGTTT
Organism: Rhipicephalus microplus; assembly: GCF_013339725.1. Taxonomy (NCBI): domain Eukaryota; kingdom Metazoa; phylum Arthropoda; class Arachnida; order Ixodida; family Ixodidae; genus Rhipicephalus; species Rhipicephalus microplus. The sequence continues at coordinate 151,737,479 of NC_051169.1, forward strand.
CCAGATTATGCGGTCACTAGATCCTGCGAAAAGGTGGTGAGATGGATCAAACATTTCAGCAAATGCGAAGTCTGTGAGAAAAATCATGAAAGCCACTTTAGCTTGCTGCCCTACGTTTAAGTTCTTTATTGATACAAGCTCCTATTAGTACATGAAAATACACAACACTTGTTAGACTTGTTCACAAGATGTCGCACAATTAAGAGTGTCGCATCCAGATATGATGTGGCAGTGGTATGTACGGCTCTGAAACAGCTGGGCAGCACTTGCACACTTGTTAAGCTCAGGGCCAAATGCAAAACCAAAAAAAGTGAATGTGGTCAGAAACACCATAGCTCCTCTATTCCTTGTGTTACAGGAGTAGTGTACAAGATTCCTTAGTCGTGCGCCAACAGTTATATTGGTCAGACTGGTAGGTGCATGTTAGATTACAGGGGCACCACAAGAAATGCAAAAAGAATATCCGAATATCAAACTTGTTTGCTTATTCAACACAGTGTCACATAAAGCTACTGTTTAACAACATCAGGGGTGCAACAGCCGAAATACAGCTTGGAGCAATTTTAGCAGCAGCAAAATATTACTTTTGGAGCACAAAAATGTCAATTTCGAGCAGGTTACAGGGAGAAAAATATGCAATTTTCATCACTAGATACCACATTTTGAGCAGTATAAAAAGGAAGGCTTACATTTAGAAACAAAGTATGTATAAACCATTCGACATCACCTAAACTGTGCAGTGTAAACATGAGGTATGCTATTTCAATAAAAGTGGTATTTTGAATTACCCCACTGAGCCAACAACGATAAAGTCCATATTAGCATTTGCTGTGCCTGTAAAATCACTTGACAGACTCTGCGCATTTCAATATGGATCTGCCAATCTTGCGACCATGAAATTCAGAGATTCCTGAAACTGAAGAGCAGAGGTGGTGAAAAAAAACTGGTGCACAATTTAGTTTTTTTAGGGAAGCAGAAATGTCATACACTGCTCCAAAATATTTCCAGTAGCATATTTAGATGTCAGTGATTACACTGATACTCATAATTAGGCAGCGTACAAACGCATGAGTAAGTGAACATTATGCGCAGTGTCCCGTGACTAGGGATAACAGCCCTTTCCAAATCTCAATACGCTTTTTCATAAAGCACCAGTGTAAAATGGCAAAGGTGGCCTATCAAGTATTCTCTGCACGGGTTAGCATTCCAAGCCAAGAAATTTTCGAACCACTTCACCTCCCCTTCCCCAACTTTCCATCTTGTTTTTTTTCCCACCGTGGGGTTAGGTATCGCTTCGGCTCTCCCTTGAAGGCGCCTTCTACCAGGTAAAGAAACAACGGCGTGCACTCGTTGACCTAGCGACAGTACCGCAGATGTCCATCGCCAGGACCGTGGCCGGGACGACGCAGCTTCAAGACAAAAAAAAGGGGGAGGGGGAGCTCAGAGCTTTCAATAAAATAGGTAGTGTCCAGATTTTTTTCTTTCAAGCTTTATTCACGAACTGTGCGATACTTCACGGCGGCTTTTAGAAGATGAATCAGTTTTCGAAGCTTACCAAGTTTTCGCCTGTAGATCAAAACAGCATTGAGAGGAAGTGACAGTGGCTATGGGCCCATCCTACAGACGTATTCTATAAGCAAAGAACCCTGTGAGCTGAGGCCACAGATGGCAGAAGCCTTGCCAGAAATTTTTTTCGAAGGGGCGCCACCTTGATTAGAATGGGTCCAAGCTAGCAAGTAGATGTGGTAGACTGTTATTTTCTGCTCCCCTATATACCATAGGAAAATATTGGGAGGGCAGAGGCACAGGCCTGGTGTGCCACCCCCTGGCTACGGTACTGGTGGATGGAAACCAGTGTGGTCGAGTACACATATAGAGTAGGAGAGCCAGGGAGGAGGGTGAGAGTGGCACAGGCAACTGTTAGGTTACCTTGGCGAGAAATGTAGCTCTAACTGGAGCGGCGCATGTATGATGTAAGAAAGAAGGTTGCGTACAACGTGCTGGCCAAACACACAGAAGCAACTTGCAACAAAATAGACTGGAATAAGGTGAAATTACCAAAATAAAGAGAAAAGAATTGGACTTCCGGGCTATATCTACTCTCTGACAATTCGGACAACAACGGGGCACATTATTTAGTGTGTTGACAATGACAGCAACTTCCCCCAGATATACACTCCTACATTCTATTTTGAAATATATATGATTGGACTGTTTGCACATTCAATATTAGTTGTGACAGGGCTCCCGGGCGGAAACCTAAATGTGCCGCTTTTATGCGAGCATTCATGGTTGGTGCTCATGTTAACCCCATAGTTTATTACCAACCACAACACAAAAAGAGAGAGAAGACAGTGGCACTGCAAGCCACCGTGAGACAGTGACAAGAGACTTTCCTAAAACAGTCAACCATAGATTCTTGGCTCTCTAACGCATTTTTAAGTAGTGTAAATAAACATCTTGTATATAATAGAAACGAAATGTCGGAGAGTTGCTGAATCAAACCCTTTTATAACATACTCTTTCCTGTCATGCAAGTTTTGGTTCATCTCAAACATTAGTTGGCTAAAAATTTGAGCACACTCAAACTCACCTATACATACTTCGCGCCTGGGGCTCATTCTAACCCGCCAAAATTTTCTTAAACCAGACTCGCTCAGCCTCAAGCTCGCTAAAATATTACCCACCCTTACTCACGCAAGCACATGGCTTATTTGAGTATGAGTGAATCTTGACTAAGTGAACTCATAAGTGAGTTGCTGACCTAAGGTGTCAAGTTAAGGAGATGATCACAGAGCGCCCAAACTTAATTGGCTAGATTAAATCAATCGATCAGATAGATACTACACAGACCGACTGACAGACAGATATGGTGAAGGTGCTTTTAGTTCGCTAAAAAAATGCTCTACTTTAAAGAGCAAGTGACTACCAAGAGCTCAGCCCTTAAGGAAAGCGTCACTTTGAGACTTCAGCTTTTCTGGTTTCTATAAATAAAAAGCACTTACGAGACAATTTGAAACTTGCCACTCTGTACTAGCACTGGTGTCCAAGTGATAGCCAACACACTGCCCTAAACAAGCCTTGGAATGCAAACCACAGGTCAACAGCATGAGAAAAAATGAATTCCTTGTTATTATGGCAAGGACGACAACACTTGGTAGGCTAAAAGAGAAATAACTGGAAAACTGATGTGTTTTTGAAACACCCGACAGCGTTGTACAGACTCCGTGTAGAATCTTAGCAGACACCGAGGGCCTCTCTGCAATGTTGAAGGCTCGGCGCGCTCCACCTGTGCAGGCACGGAATGTCCATATTAACGTAAGGTGGCAGATAGGGGCGGCAGTGCCAACAAATTTTCGTGTGCCATGACTGAGGAAACTGGGATGCTAATAAATATTTGCAGGAGATTAACCTCTATGTTATTTGACTTCCTCGTGGCTGACGCGAAGGGCCAGATCTGTTGCTCATTTTGCTGCCTACAATAAGATGCCTGTTTATGTTCTACGTTCTATCCAGATGTGCGACAGCATAGGCACTCATCCCAGCACGCTCTTTCATGCCATGCCGGAATGAAATGATTTTAGCACCGTGTGAATGCAGGCACCGACAAACCAGCCTTGTGCACGAGCTTCATAGTTGCCCCACGGCTACTCATGCTTGCCTCTGCTGCTGTTTACAGCATTACTTTGTCGATTACATTGCGATAACAAAAACATATTAGCCACGTAGCTTCTGCATGTCATTGATTCTCATCTAATGGAATGGTTGTGCTCGAACATGTTGCTTATAGTTACTTGTTTATTGTGGAGTTTAATAGGGTAACATTTGGTGATGTGGCTCGCACACGTATTGCTTCACTATGTGTACTTTTTCAAGCATTCCATGTGCTCTTTCAGAGGGGGCGGCCAATTTCATAGGGACAAACCGAATGATGCGACCCTCCGCCTGTTATTATTATTTTTTATACCCCAAGAAGAGTAAATATGTTATTCCAAATGGTGATCTTTCTTCATAAAAAATCTTGTATCCACCTTTGTGTGCCGCAAAATGTTAATGGATGTCTCATTGTGTCAACACTATTCAAAACTGAAAAAATGCTGCTCTCGCAAATCTGTTACCCTTCACTGTGGGTGCGCTCTCACTGTTTCGGCACAAAGGTAGTTTCGCAAATGTTCAGTAGGCAATACACAACGGCCCTGCTGCAAATGACGTGAAACTGTAAGGTGCAAATAAGCCCCGAAAGTGATGACATGAACCCAAATATTTTACATCTACTGTGCTGTTTACGAGCACATGCCCCCCCCCCCCCCCCAAAAAAAAAGGTATTCAATGAAATACCAGCTAATCAGCACCTACTTAACGGATACGCCTTTCATTTTCTTTTTCACGCACAGAAGACTTAACGTTTAAAAACTTTACTTGTGTGTTAATGCTATATATAGCGTACGTTGATGACTACAGCAGCAAAGGATTATTTATTTGAAATATAAAGAAAGAGTAAAAAGTTTCATTTCAAAATAGATGTGCGATAAATTGGAGGGGCTATTTTGTAACTATTCTATCTAGTACAGAGCAGACATGAAACAAAAGAATGGAATGGAGCCACACTAGATTGGTCAAGGCTATTCTCATGGTCTAGACATGAGAATAGCCATGGAAGGTGCATAGAACGGGTGGAGGCCGCATTGCGTCAATAAAATGGAGCCAAAATGGCATTCGAACAACATGGATTCGATTGAAATGAAGCACTTGAGCCCAAAGAATCGAATTAGCCTGTTTTGCACCTCACTTATCATAGTCCTGCTGCGAAAGTCCCAACAAAATGACTCCTCCGAATTGCAACACCAGCTAGCATCTACTCAAGGCCCAATTAAATGGCTGAAGTCATCCCAGTCTGCAATCTCAAGCTTTGAAAAACAACACGTGCCAATATTGATGATGTGCTGTATTAATTTTATATTTTTACATGTGTTGGAAGCATTTCCGAATTCTCTTAGCTTGCCTACAAGCTTTTTGATCCCTCTTGTTCTTTCATTCTATCTCCTCCCATTCTAAATAAAACACTTACAAATAAACCCCCACGTAGACATCGGCCATTTCTAGTAAATTACGCTTCGCAATGGTGTAACAGAGCTTCCTTAGCCCCCAGCTGTGTCTCGCTGTAGCCTCTTCTCAGCCATCCTGCATTGTTTCTCATGAATAGCAAATAACTAAAGCAACCCTTATTTTAAAATCCGGCCACAGCTCCGGTCCATTTAAATGGCCCCTAAACAACCTCTTATAATATTTTTCAAACGTTCGAAGTAAACACGTGCATCATATGCAAAATGCTGCATGATCTGTGATTCTCCACGTGGCAGCGCAACAAGCCGCCAGTGCTACACAAATTCCAAGAAACGATTCCCCCAGGCCTTTCGAGCTGGCACTTGACATCAAGGAGTTGAATCTGACGTGTATAATAAATATGCTGTAATTGGTCAAGCAAGCACCTGTGACTTCCTGTTAGCCTGCAAGAAGCTGTCCACGCCACTCGTCGTTTGTCGTGATGCCCGCATGCATGCACGTGCTTGAAAACAGGTACTGTGGTCCGTAGGACAGGGTTCATACCGACACTATTCGTATAAGCACCGGCTAGCGCAGCAACAGCGATTCACCAACAAGCACAAAGTTGACAGAGGGCGGAGTGGCGGCAACCATAACAAGACAGTGTTTGAAGCAATATGTCATCGATGATGCATGCCGCGCAAGACTGGGAGAGGGGCTTGGCAAGAGGGCAAAGTGGCTTCGGGAGAGGTACCAATGGAGGGTAGTGAAAAGAAGAATGAAAGGTGTGATTACTGTGCTTAGTTAGATAATCAAACGCATTTACCTCCGCTATTACAGCACCGTTTCGAAAAAGTTTAACAGCTTTATGGTTGTTGTGCACAACGTCTTCACCACAACTGAATTTCCACCTCTGGGTGGTTAAATATTGCATCTGGTTTCTGGCTGCATGCAGTATAGCACATATTGCATGCCAGCACCAGCACTGTTCAGGTATTAAAGTAATCCTTGGGGCATGGTTGTGAGATTGGTGGCCTCGAAATCAAGTGGCAAATATTTAGACCAGCAATGCTATTTTCACTAATCCACACTGTCAAACGTGGGAATCTGGAGCATGGCATAATCTACACTGATTTTATTAGGATGGTGCAGGAAACATAGTGTCGCTCATTTTTGGGCAGAAGCAGCATCACTAGATGGGTAATAGGGGCTTTTACATTATTAAAACCACGCAAATCTAACAAACAAGGCAAATATGGGAATTCAGATGAATTATTGCTTGAAATTTCATATTTTGTTTCTGACTCACCACGAGTGAATATTAAAAACCAATTGAAAGGTATTGTTTGGCTTGAAAAGCAAGAAAAAATGAAAAAGTAAGTCAGACCTCCTTTTGTTGTCTGCCAAGCTAACCCCGCTTGTAGCGACATAATCACCACCACAACTTTCTTTGCTGCGAAGTAAGTGACATAAATGTTGATGCCACTTTTATTTACTCGTATTGATGTCAGAAAGCATATAAACGTCGCTGCTCATTATATCTGATGTAGCTAGCAAGTTACACAATACCATGTCTAGCGTACTAACCTCCCACACAGAGAACTTCCTCTAGTTGCAATGGGCCACGCTCCACATATTGGCCACGCTTAACCCACGGCAGACTGCAGTAGTTGGCCTTGTTTTAGGTGCATCGTAAAGACGCGGTTATGCAAAATAGTGCGACATGTGCTACGTGTATGCACCATTTAGCGCACACTGCCGATACACTGCACAAGTTTGACACCCAGGCACATAAAAATAGCATTGGTGACAGGAAGGCACTTTTCTACAAGATACCCGAGACATAGGAAGACGAAATAGGCTCGCGTCATGTTGCGGTAAGCTTACACTTTTTGCACATTAAAATATTAGCTGTACTCTACTATGTATCCTCGAACGGAAAGAAAAAAGATCAATGACTCGGGTCGCACGTACAACACTAGCTGCGACTGTTCGTCCTACTTACTCGCCGAATACTCGCACACTACGGCGAGCGGTTGATTAAGATGCACGTGACAGGTATGAACAACAAGGCACTCGTACATAAGAACAGTAACTTATACTTACAAATGTAATCGGGCTCGTCGCTGGCGTTGCTGAGGCAGCTGAAATTTTCTTTTTTCTGCCCAGAACCCGGTTGACAAAATCAGTGTTGCGAAGTCTTGGTAAGGCAGCGTCAATGAAATCAGACAAAACTGCCCGAAATGTGGCCAGAGAAGTATTTATTCACAACAAAACTAAAAATGATTTCAAGCCTCCTTAACAAAAGTGATATTTAGCACTCGGAAAGGCAGCGATGGTGCAGTCAACTAGCAAATGTCAAAATATACTGTCACTCATCTTGACGAGCTGGTATCACGATCGGGGTCGTGGTTGGCACAAAAGACTGTGAAACATTTTTTAATGAAGTAGCATGCAATTGATAGCTTTTATACAGCAGCAGTCGTCTGCATAACCAACAAAACAAGCGTACTACTTTTTACGACTGTGCTAAGCTTGCGTTGCGTGTCACACGGACACCTATCATAGTGGAGGGAATAAGACGGTTGCGATGTGCGCATCGCAATTTCCGACCCTCAGGTCATGATTTAGCTGACGTCTGCGCAAAAAGTTTGCGTGAATCTGCGCCAAACGCTACCTGAGAGGTCCGATCACGATCAAAAGACACCGTTAGAAAGAATCAGCAAGAGAAATCAGGGGATCTTCGCAAAATCGCGAAAACTAGCATCAGCTGATCCGATTGCAGCATATATTTCATTTCATCATGCCGCAGTTTCGGATGGTATGCAGCTGCAGTAGTCTTGAACTCGACATGCATGAAAAGCCACGGTTGTACGTGCGAGAATGACGCGTAAATACCAAGCGAGAATGACGGCCGTAAATAGGCGAAGAAGCGCACAATTTTCGTCCTAATTAAATTAAGTGGTAGTCTAAGGTGCTAGGCGTTGCCATAAAGATAGGTTCAAACTATACAATTCAATACAATAATACCGGTTCATTCACACCGTGGGTTCGACGCTTCACGGAGAAATAAACACTGCCTATGCCCTTGAAAACGTGACCCAGCGTGGTCACATGCGTGGTACTTTTTATCTCTGATGGAAACATACGCCAGACCGCGTGAACACAATACGGGAGCTCATAAAATACGATAACTAAGCGTATAGACGTGCATGCTTCATTAGTAGGAAATGTGCAAAAGCCATAACCATCCGCGTAAGCCTGTCTACTATTAACTTAGTCCTAACAACATTACATGTATACACTCTGGAAAAGTACCTGATTATGCTACCAGCGAGCGTATAAGCAAAACATCGCAAAAATAACGAGGACTATAGAAGAGTATGCACAAAACGAGTGCTAGTTTTCAGCGTTTTTACAGCTTAACCGCTAAGGAAAGCTCTGCATCGGTGCGAAGTGATCAGTCAGATGATTACTCGTGTTTTAAGGCACAGCAATTGCACCTGCTTCTTTTCGTTGCAACGATATTATAGCACACTACATTATCACTGTTTCATATATTAAACTGCGGAGCCAGCACAACAGCATGGGATGATTCTTTGAGAAAGAGCTCTTGTCTCAGGGCTTTGATGACAAAGAAATAAAGAAGATAAAATTCTGCATATGCAACTCAACCATGAAATTGATATGTACTGCATAAATTATATTAGAAGAATTATCCCAATTGGGTTGCAATTCAAAAAAATTTTCGAGGCAGCCATACTAAATTACGCATATATTTACAGATTTTGCCAACTTCACTCAGCCCAATGTGTGCTGTCTGTTGGTGTTACTGCGTTCTGCGAATGGTGCTGAAGTCTAAATCAGGGCGCTGACGGCATAGCACCAACAGTCAACTTAGCCTAGCTCTTTCAACCTAGCCCCTCACATTCGTATATTAAGTCACAGATATATGATGCAGCAATTTCCTCCGAAATTGGCCTCATGTGGTTCAACCATCAAATCCTTTCAGAAGATGTGTAGATTTCAAATAACATACTGATAGTGACACCGTTCATCGTGTCTGATCTTGTATATATGCCATGCAGCATGACAAATTCCAGACATACATTTCAGCATTTTCCCCAGCCTTGAATTATGTTATGCTTGCCTCAACAACCTATTTATCGCGAGTTCATCAGATGAGCACAGTTTACATCTGAATTCTGTAATCCAACAATTGAACAAGGCACATTTGTCAGCATAAACAGGTGTGCATTTGATGTCCAAAAGCTCAGCTGTTCTATCCTCGTGTACTCCGCATCCAGTATTCAGCTCTATCGAGGTAGATTCATAGGTGTTGAGAGCTTCCCATCTCCGAATACTGGATGCTGATAAAACCTACAAGCTCCTTCATCTTATTTTTGTGAACTACGTTCTATACTGACATTTTGTACCATGGTGCCAGGCCATTATACATATTCCCTCCACTTCGTGCTATTGATACACAGAAATGCTACTATATTGAGATCCCTTAGACCAAGAACTCTCATAAAAACTTTTGAGGATCCAGAGATGCTTGCACGACAGTATATGCTATTCCCTGAATATCAAATGAGAGTTCCACTATGCATCATCGTACGACATCTTGAATGCAATTTTTGCTAGTTCACCGACTCGTCAAAGGAGTACATATGGCGGCCAATCAGTTCCCTGGCATGTCTTGAAAACTTATGCCCACTATCTGAGCAGCATCACAGCATTTTTTTGTGGAGACTGAAGCCTATAGAATCTCGAAAACTGTCACTAAATCATGTGGTTGGCCCTGTCATCATATCCAGCAATGTGACAATGCGACTGAATCTTGAAGTGCCGCAAAGCAATCTACTCAGGTGGTACGTACACCCGCCTGATGCTATGCTACACCTAATGTTATTTGCCTGGGAAAGTCTTTGGATCTCCTGTCTACTTGGGTGTATGTGAAAGACTCTTTCATTGTGATGTACTTAATTGTGCTTACAAGTGGGCATAAATGGTAAGTGCTTATGTCTTTACAATATTATATGGATGAAATTACGTGATTTCTTCGTCATAGAATACGTGAGTACATCTCTTATCGGTACATGTTACACTCTCTCAGTTACAATTGTTGCATCCATATTCCCATGAACTGCAGCAGATGTCAAACATATCCAAAACATATCATAGGAGCTGTCAACATTGTCATTGATGTCCTGTCACATAGCCCAAACAGCATGTTGACCTGTCCCAAAGAAATATACACCTTAAAAAAGTGGAGACTGGTTGACATGACAAAAAACTCTGCCATCTGCAAGAAATATAAGCTTCGACGCTGCTAGACTTTCAGTGGTGCACGGTAGTTGGCCAGTAACAGGAAACATAATAGCTTCAACACGTACTGTGACCCAAGAATAGATCATTTATGCCCACTTGCAAGCACAATTAGGCATATTACTAGACTCTCTTTCATGCCCAAATACGCGGGAAATCCAAAGGCTTCCCCTGGCAGATAAAGTAAGGTGTATGGCATCACGTGGGTTTACGTACAACCTGTGTTGAATGCTTTGCAGCACTTCAAGATTCAATCAGAATGTGACATTGCTGGATATGTTTGCAGGCCCAATCACTTGATTCAGCGACGTTTCTGAGGATCTTATTGTGCCATTCACTATACTGCTGCCTTGCAAAATACAAACTTGTAGGCTTGTGTTGATTGCATGGTTCAGCGTTGGGTAGAATATATTCTTACTCTAGACATTTCTAGGTCACGCACTGTTGCTCCTGCTTTTGTAGCTGCTGGCTGCATTACTCATGTCATCCTTGGTCCCAATAAATAGAGAAAGCCAATATGGACTGACAGTATTTCACCAAGCCCTATCTCCCAATGAGCAATGGAATCAATGAAACGTATATGCATGACACTCAAGGCAGACATTGGTTGCAACACTGTAAAACTTGCTTTAGGCGTGACTGTAGGTCTACCCAGCGACCATGTTCTTTACTCTGATCGACACGAAGCCCAACTTCCTGCCAGTGACTGTATAAAGATTCACTTTGGTTGATTTACTGTGTGTAAACTGTGTGTTGGGTGTGTAAACCTGTATTTGTATGTTGAATTCTTTTCTTTTTCCTTTTCTATGTGACTTGAGTGCCTAACATGTACTTACTACTTATACCGTGCCCACCTGCTTGGACCTGTGAAGGTCTGCAGTATGCATTAAATAAATAAATAAATAAATCTTGTATATGTTACATCATAAAGAAGCTTCTACCTATAGCTGTGTGACAGCGCCTTGGAAGGCACATATGGTAGCAGTGAACTAGACTCTTGTACACGCTTGCATAATCAAATGATATGGGCCAACCATCCCTCATTGATGTCATGCTGCCAACTTTAAAAAAACCTTTTTCTCAAGTAACTTTTACTGACGTTTTATGAAAACAAGACAGATGATTCACTTCCTATGCAGAAGTCATCATCAGTACACAAATGGCCTCAAACAGCAAACATATCCCACATACATAACATCAATAAACATTCGTCATATTGTCTTGATTAAAACTGCATGTTAACTGGTTGTCCAGTCAATCCAGCTAATAAAGCATTTACCAGCATCATTTCTTCAGGCAAAGCAAAAATATTCTTTCTGTGTTTTATGCAATTGTTGTATCTGAAATATTAAATTATGTGTGAAAAAATTGCCCCATTGAATTTGTGACACCTGAGTTATAATGGCTACAAAAATTATTGAATAACAGCTGTAATGTTATCATATGATTCAGTGAATTTATGTTTTGCATTGGTTTACAAATGTGCTAGTTCTCGAGTGCCACAAATAAAAAGTGAGAATATAATTTCAATTTTTAATTCTCTGGTACTTATACTCAAGTGCTAAGAAAAATAAAGTGTAACTACATGTTTGCTGTGAGCTTGACTACTGCAACCAGACCTCACTTGAAAAAGGTGTAGGCACAATTTTAAATACCTGAATTCTCAATCAGTTGGAATAAAAGATGGTGCGGTCTTGCATCTTGAGTTTTGTTTCTTTTGTAGATCAACAAGCTCGTGGCCGTAAGCCATGCCTAATTGCCTTTTCTAACTTATTCAAAACTTTAAAGCACTGAAGCTTGTAAAGCCACATTTCCAAAATTAGAGATTAGGACCATGCATGTGCTCCTGAAGAGCAAAAATCAATATTCACGTAACCAATGTGATTAATGCTGTGAACTCTGTCGTACATCAAACGGTCCTCCAAACATTTTGAGAGGTATGCTTGGTCATAACTCTGACATGGTTTAGTACAACTATACAGCTATAGAAGCCAGAAAGCTTGAATAGGACTGACAGATTAAGTTGGTATGGACTCACAATATTCGGAACAGTACAGTCGAAGAAGATTTAAAAAAATGAGCCACAGCAACACAAGTGCCGATTTGCGACTGAAGTTTACTCAAAATTACAGAACAGATATATACATCACATGGCAATACGCAAAACTGACCAGCAATGCCAAAAAATAAAAAAGCAAGTTGTACAGAACGGTTTCTTTACCCTGCAGTATAAATGAAAGAAAGCTGATGCATGATTGTTTTTCATTTTGACTGTACGTTCTCAATTGGTTCGTTTGTTTTTCCAAAACATCGTCGCAGGACAACTCAGGAAGCCTGTGCTCGCGCACGTTGAACAAAAGTCTTTTTTCCTTCTTTGTCGTGCCAATCTAAAAACCAGAAAGCTTACTTGATCTCAATATTAGTTATGGTAGTTCTTCCCTACTTGTTTATGTGAAAATTCACTAGTATGAGCTCTTTTTGACTCCACTGGTGCCATAATTGTTATGTATCTTCTGCCTGAGTAGTTCGTTTTTGAGTCAACTCTAGCACACTGAAATAATGCTACTATTCAGACTCCCGGCAGCCTTATTGCAATGAACGGAATTTTTCGCTGACAGTAAGTTAATGCAGCAAATGTTTCTGCAGTTCACTGAATCAAACACACATTTAAGGCAAATCAAGTAAGAAGACAGGTAGTAATGGCATTTTTCATATTGAAAAAGTTGTTTAGAGCAAGGCACAGCTATAAATTTTAAGAAAGGCCCTATAAATTGAAGAACATGTGAGCCCTATCTATATACATATAATAATAATAATATTAATAATAATAATATTATTATAAGGAACATGAGAGCCGATCTGACAGAGGCTATACAAGAAAGCACGTTGATTGTCGTTCTCTGATCAGTTTCGAAGCCTCACTTTAGCTTAAGCAAGCCTGGCTTTATCCACTCATCGGATGTAGAAAAACAGTAGAAACACAGTACTAATATTTCCTTTTATTATACACAGTGTCATTAGAGCAAAAATTTGTTTTTTTATTTCTAACACAGTTCAAATTTGCAATAATTAAAAGACATCTCAAAGCTTACATGCCTCTCTTACTGATATTTATGTCTTTCATGCCTTTCATAAGGCACAACTACTACACTAACATGTCAACGTGAATATAAGAAATGGCTCAGACGTGAAAGGTGGTCAAAGAAGACCATGCAGGCGCTTGCTCATTTATTTGAAGAACACAATCTGCATGCAGCCCCACCAGTTCCCTCTGTCTCCTTTAATTTGAACACACTCCCAGCAACGATGAAAGTGATTAGCTTATTAGAGAAAAATTTGGCGAGACGGTTTCTATAAACCTGGAACCAAGAGTATTTTAATCACGTAAAGATGAGTTGTGCGTGTGTGTATGCCCCTGTTTCGCATCATGGCGATGGGCAGCAGGTCATCGGAACATTCTTATCGTGCTTGTGAGGTCGAGATTTCGGTTAGGAACGTTGAGTGTTCCCAGTTTTCTAGATTTCTTGCAACATCCACTCTAGCATAAGTTCATGGTTGGTGGTTGACGTGTTCATTGTGTCGCATTGTAGTCTGCCTCCATGTCTCGTCCACTTTCAGTCAGCAATTTTGAGGGTATGTTCAAGAGCTGTACTGAAGCCATTGTTAGGAATCCAGGTACAAGTATCTCCTATGAGTACATAAGAGCCGGATTTGAGTAATGGCTTTCTTCTCCATCAGTGTGCATTCATTTTAGTTTTCTTGTGCAAGAAAGGCGTCGAAGGTAGAGTTTCATGGCTTTTCTGTGCTGTGCATGAACTGCTGACATGCCTGAAACGTTTTTCTTTTTGTTGTCGTGTTGTCTCAGTCAAGACCCACAGCCTCCCGTTGCTTTACAATATTTCGCTTCGTAGGAATGCTCTTTGCATGCTTCTTCAGTACTTTGTACTATTAGGAAAGCAGGTACTAACAGGTGTTGACTGTGGTGCTTTTCTTTGGTGTTCCACATACTTCTCGCTAGATTCATTTGCATACAAAGCAAGAAGTCAAAGTATGGTGGTAACCTTTGCTTTGAGTTTTCTGTTATTCTTATTGTATTTCAGTCAAGGTCGGTGCCAGGATTGGTCTATACCGGGGGTGCACCCACGATAAGCGAGGTCCTTCAGGAGGAGCAGAGAGGCGGGGAACTTGGCCATTGTGTGATGACTATGTTTCCTCTTGGAAACATAGTCATAATACATGGTCATAACACAACACAGAGTCAGGTAAAAATTGGGGGAGGGGGTGGGCCTGCAGTTCCGCTTCCCTGAGCCTAACCTGGCAACACCCCCGATTCCAGCCTGTGTCATTTGACTGCTGACGACCTCGTGTGACCGCTCTCCCTCGCGCACTCATTATTTGTCAGTTACTTCCTCGCCTAATCAGTTGAAGGCTGTTCATGTGATGAAGACGAACCTCCGTCGGTTCTTGCTTTGTCATTTCCTGGTGGCATATCTTGAGTATATATTCTCAGTGCATACTTATATTACTTGGCTGGAAAATCATCATCATTACAACTTCGAACTCTTAGCATGTTTTCATGGACTGTAAAAGTAATCGCCGCTCTTTTCTCCGCATTCCGTTTTGGATGGTTGGCACGTCAGTACTTCTCCTCTCAGCTGGTGAGTGTTTTGTAAGTAGGACTTTGTCGCTGCAGCGTCCTGGTACTGGATGCAGTGCTCACTCAGCCAGCCTTATTGGCACAGTAGAAAACACGAAAAATGGGGACTAATCACTGCAGCTGTGCCCTTTCTTGGTTGCGGCTGGTGTACCTTTGCAGTGGTGATGTCCTGAGTATGTATTACTAGCTCGACAGGCAAAGCCTCTTCTTTTAGTTAACTGCAAATCACGTGTGAAGACTACTATTAACCCTTGATAAGAATATAGCCCCTTCAGGTGTGAATTATAATGCACTGTCAACAAATGTGGCAAATTCAGATAGCACAATCACAACGCACTCAATATTACATTCCAAGCAAGAAAATAATGTGTCCCTGTGTGTGAGCTTCAGCAAGCCATTACAATTTCTATGAAATTTAATACTTCATCATTCTGATGTACGTTATATTTAGTTTTGATATAAAAAGACTGAAATCATAAGCTCCTGGTGTGTGTACAATTAGTTTTTGATTCCATTAATTTTGGGAGAAGAAAAGCAACACTTGACGTTGATTTTAGAACACAATTTGAACGACCCATCAAAGATAACAGTTCCTTCACTAGAGTGATCAGCTATGGTTGTGCTCAGCAGACTGAGGTCAAGTCAGGACGTACTGACTAGAGAGAAGGTTCAGTTCATCTGAGGAACTCTGTATTTTACTCTATTCTGGCCTCAAGTTGACACAGCTAGCATAAACAAATTGCATACACAAATGTCGCCACTGATGCTCAATGGTTATATCTGTTTCTCTTAGAAAAAATGTTTCCATTTGAAAACATAAGGTCGCATAAACCTTGACAAAATGCTTGAAGATGTCACGTGGACTTATAACCTGTGATATATGCGGAACTTTGTGTGGTGAAAGGATGGGGGATGACATCCTTGGTCTTCAGTGCAGGCAAGTCGAGTATGTGTTATTTGGTTCTCGGTATCCCATTGCTGAAAATTTCAAGGGTGGGCCATTTGCCCATGCAGTGTCCCATTCCTTTGCTACACCACTGCATTAACTATGAAGCACCCATCTTGCACTTTTTTGCCTTCAGTGGCTCATCACTTAAACTGCCTTTCTGGTGGACGTGACCATTTCAGCCGTTAATAATACAGATAAGGTAAATATTTTGATCTGCATGTCAAACTAAAATTAAAAAGGGTCTGTTCAGCTTAAAAAGCCTTGAGAAAACATGTTCATATGCCACATGAATATGAAATTCAATGAGAACTTCAAGTGTGTAGAGCAGTATAAGTCACAAAGATATAAAACAAGGGGAGAGTGATATGCACCAGCTACTCTGGCCAACTGAGCCATTTCTTGCTTTTAGTTCTGTTTGACTGTCCCACTGATTATAGGACGCCCTGAAGACACATACACCACGAAATCGCACACAGAGTATGTGATAAGACAAATGAACTAGTTATTCGCTGACCACAACAATCCTGTTTGCTATTCTGCACTGAGTCCGGAGAAAGGAAACTATAAAAATATGAATGAGCTAGATTGAGGAACACTGCGAGAAAGAAATTTCAAGATTTCACATGCCAAATATAAAAAAATGCACAGCTGCTGACAACACAGGCAACAGTCTTGAGTACTGCAAACAGTCACTCACTCATAGCTTAAGATTTACTCATAGATATTGCCTTTCAGTTGTGAGGACCAGTACTGACACCAGCTGTAAATTGATCGTCCTCATGTTCTGGATATTACAGCAATTTTTGACACATTTCCCGGTTTGTAACTTGTACGTCCATTGATTTCTCGAAAGACAGCCAGCTGACCTTAGCCACCCCACTAAACGGAAAATTAATAAAGGACAAAGAGTGTGAAATAAAACTCTCTACTGTACAGGAACCAGCTTGCCATATCTGTGCAGAGCACTTTATTCTTTTCACAGACTTAAAAATAAAAGCAGGAAGGAGGAGGTGGAGAGGGGTCTATGGTTCTGTATTTGATCAAAACAACATGACGCCGTAAGCGTGCGTGTTTCTTGTTTAAAAAGGATTTAGCCTACGTGTTATGTGTTCTATGCATGAGCCCGTATGAACTCACGGAAACGTTTTTTTGCGCGTCGTACTGCATAAGCTAGCTGATTTTTTTGGCTACAGTAGGGCAATGTATAGATATCATCAAAATCATCAACAAAAAAATGTTCCACAACAAAATTGTAACTCGCGACGGCCCACGGAGACAAGGTGCCCGACGCCCACACGCTCCCCCACACTTTACGAACCGCTCGCTGCAATGTTGTAGGTAATTCGTGTGGTCGTTGCGATACTGGATGCGAGCGTCGGTGCGTGTGTCAGATAACGGCAAATGCGTGTGTTGTACGATTCAATCACCATAACGCAACTGATCACTCCAGTTCCCACACGTCAAGCACTTGTGTGCCGTTAACTGGTACAGCGCTGTGAACGCAAAAAAACCAAATCAGTCGTGGCGATAGCATAGCAGGACACACGATACCATATCCTTTGCGTCCGTTATCCATGAAAGCGAAAGCGTTTGGCGTGGCATTGCCGGCGTGATGTGACGAAACGAACGCCACCGGGACACGTCAAAGTGGGTCACGTACGGCAGTGCAATCCGTGGTTGCTTCATCGCACAGATCTCCACGATTTTCATCTGCAAACGCACCGCATTGGACGTCTGACAGGCGACAAACTCGATAAATGTTTATCACTAAAATAGTCTACCTCACGCAACTTCAATCAACAATCATGCATATCAACTAGGTGTGCGTGATTTAATGACAAAAAGTATATCACACAAGCGCCCGGCATATTACTTTCTGGAACTTGAAAAATCGAACGTGAGTGGGACCAGAACAGCGCCAAAAGCAGCAGACGCAGATATCAGCTCATACCGCCGGCGATAACGTTCGAACGACGGGCCAATAATGCCAGCCTAATTGCATGGTTCTGCCCATATTGGCTGCTGGTTGTACAAGTCGGTCCAATGTGGCCGTTCTATTCGGCTGGCACAGCCATTATTGGCGGAACATTGTCAATGCTGTTCCAACAAAGCCGTTCTATTCAGCTGGCTCAGCCATTATTGGCGGTACATTGTCAATTCTGCGCCATTCTCGGGCCATGAACTGCCGATCTAACCTCAACATTGGGCCAACGTTCTGTGCTGCCTGGTTAGGTTTTGTTCGGCCAGCGAGACGACGTTAACTTTGAAAGACACGGATGCTACCGAGTTCTCAGAACTTCGCGGCACCCGTGTCTACGGATGAAGCTGCGGATGCTACGGAGCGAAACCATTCCGGCTCAGAGTGCAGTTTTGATAGATAGATGTTCAACGTCATATTAGTCGCTGGAGGTGTGAGAGCACCCCAGCCATGTAGTAGGCGGTAGCTGACGCCATCTCGAGGGACAGACCGATAATGAAACAAAGTTGCCTGCTGCTATGCACGCTGGCATTCTAGTAGATATTTAGCGAGTCAGTTCATTCATTTAACACTCAATGACACCGGGGGCCCAATAATACGGATGCGATGCATACTGCACACGTGCACACATGCACCTAAAGACACACAGTACACATACATACATAAAGAGTGAACTCAATGAACAAGAATACAATCAACGATTTGCCACAGCAGCACACACTTCAACGTGTTTACTCACACCTAACTACAAAACGCACAAGCCCATATATCAAGGAATTTCGACTGATCGTTGTGGCACAAGAGACAGGTAAGCTTTGGTCCACTTTTTTTTTACGTTTGGTGGCCGTACCACAACATTAGGCACACATATTGTATTGTACCTGATTCTTACACAATCGGAATTTATTCAACGGTTGCACAATGATAAACGTATTAGTTGCTAGGGCTTATAAGGTTTCCGTGCTAACGATGACGTGAAGCCGTGCATTGAATGCCAACGACATTCCGAAGACTGTGCTATCTCTGGACGACTGTCACAGATATATATATTTTTTTCTTGAAGCTGCCGGGAAATAGAAAGGGCAAGTGCGCGGCAAGCGCCCTTGCCCTTTCTACTTTTTTCCATGTTTTGTTCTTCCACTTGTTACTCGGAGAGGGCGCAGCTTGCAGAACAGACCTCGTCTCCTTCGTCGCATCAACTTCGTTTAGTTGTTTCGTGTTAACGTTTGCTTATACTCTATTTACGTGCTTACCACTAGTGTGACCTTTAGCCATGGATAGAGTACACCACTTTCCCTCAAATGACAATGTTTTTGATGTGTTAACGACAGTCTTAGTGGTGTATAATACGTACGTTACAACGCGGGTCGTGCGAAAGAAATAAGAGTTGACCTCGCACCCGACGGTGCTCTTTCGTGAGCAATGGCAGTGGCTGTTGGCATCACGGCAGCTCGATTACTTAAATGGAGGAACTAGCGCTTAAGTTCGCGAACGTAGTATAGCCTCATAGCATGCTGTGCCTACATACTTCTCTTCTTCAGATGCGTCTCGCAATTCGCCTCGCGTGTCAACTTGCGGTCATTTTGCGTGCCACAATTGTGTTGTTAGCCTGTGACTGTGGTGATTACTATTACTCTGAATTTACTCTGAATTTGGAACACTTTTTTCACAAAGGTGAGTGAGAGTGTTAGTACTTACCTGCTGTGCCCAACTGTTACTAAAAGTGCATTTTGTGTTGAGTTTCGCACGACAAAGGAGAATCGTGTGGACGAGAGAGGCATACTGTTTGCGTGTATAATTCCGTCCTAACTTTCAGTGCTGGCATGGGCAATTCAAAACACATGAGATTGAAATTTTTGTTTAATTCAGAGAAATCATTCGTTTACTTCTCAGAAATGTGTAGTTATGATTGATATGTGGGGTTTAACGTCCCAAAAATACTATATGATTATGAGAGACGCCGTAGTGGAGGGCTCCGGAAATTTAGACCACCTGGGGTTCTTTAACGTGCACCCAAATCTGAGCACACGGGCCTACAACATTTCCGCCTCCATCGGAAATGCAGCCGCCGCAGCCGGGATTCGAACCCGCGCCCTGCGGGTCAGCAGAAATGTGTAGTTATGATGATGTTTAAAACGTTTCTAATGATTGTAACCCAGTCTGGCAAATAAACGCTCGGTGAAAGTTTGCAGCTCGTTGCCCTTTCTACTTTCACCTGCCGTGGTTGCATAGCCTTATTGGGTGTCGTATGGCTCTGCTGGAAGGCGAAGGTTCGACTCCCGGCCATGGCTGCCGTATTTTATTAGGAGGGGGGGGGGGGGTGCAAAGAACACACGTGCTTGGATTCAGGCCAAAAAAACATCAGTGGGTCGAAATTCATCCGCAGACCCCCCACCACGGCGTGCCTGATAATCATATGGTTTTAGCGGCACATACAACTGCAGCAATTGTATATGATCGTGCTTTCACGCATGGGCTATGCAGTGATATCACGTTTCCTAGAATGTTGAAAAATTAACTATGATGCTTTTTTATGTGCCTCGCTGGATTGATGAGTGCTATTGTGCCGTGCGAAACTAAAAACACGCATGTTTTTGCCTTCCAAGTATTACTTTCCAAGTATGTCGACACCGAAAAAATTCATTGTTTGTGTACAGCCTAGGGTAATCGATAAAACAAGACCGTTTAGGGAATCAGAGATTCTTGTATTCGTGACAAATTGGTAGTATGACAGAAAACTAGACTTAAGGAAGTGTGGGGAGCATCGTGCGAGTGCCTGGCGATAAAAAAAGAAAGCTTTTACTCCACACCAATGAAACGAAAATATAAACGTCCCTCCTGCATTGCTTGCATCCATCGTAAGTAAAAGTAATCGTACGTGCTTGGCCGCGGCCGGCTAGGCTCGGCGTGCGCATGCGTGCGTACCAGACGCCGTGGCTGAAGGATAAACGTCGCTCCCTTGGCCCTTGCCGCGAGAGGGCAGGACGGGTAAGGCTCCCGAAAGGGAGAAAGTCGCTGCGCCGAAGGAGAAACGGAGTCTGTTTCTCAATTCTCGCTCCCCTTTTAATGACGATAGTCTCTCTTGGCGACCATCGATGCAAAAATTTTGGTCTGCCTGTCCGTTTAAAGTGTATGAGTTGAACATAATTTCTACTCTTTGTAAGAAAAAAAAACAAGTATGAATCTTCAGCGACAAAAAGCTTTCACTGCGCTATTCCCAGTATATCTTTCGAAACATTTGACCTTTGCTGGACTTCCTTTAGCAGCTTTCGAAGTGTGCAAAGAACAGCCCTAAAAAGACGAAAAAAACACCGACTTTTCACTGAAATATCATTGAAAGGAGGCCAACATATGTACCAGAGCGTACCAAGAAAAAAAAGTCCAAAACAGATGAAAACAGACGCAAATTACAGAATAACTGAACATCAATAATCACTAAGCCTGCTACATCGACCCTCGCCCCCGAAAAACAGAGTTCTTTTTCTGACACAGCGACTGATGGCTTGCTTACGCACGCACTTCTTTCAAACGCCATCTCAAAAGCCTCGCAGTGATCTTCTTTACTCTTATCGAGAACTGTTGTCCTTTGGAACTGCGGAGTGTATCCCCACGTTCTCACGAGTAGCACCAGGAAGCCATTTTTGCCATTGCGAGTGCATACTTAAGGCTGTTCGCCTTATGTATGCACAACAACCAACTTGCCCTGTAAGCCACTTTGTTACGTGTGATGAAGCAATATTTTGTTATCGTTATGCGCGAAACTGGTAATGTAATGTTCAAGTATCAACATTTCGTGAATTATAAGACTTAGTAGGCGATGTCAATTTCAATAACCCATGAAGTAGTCTGCCTGTATTATGCTTATACTTTCTTGCTAGATATTTCGACTTGCGTTTCTTATTAACATTTATGTTTCATCCGGTTTGCTCCCATAAATTATTCTGGAATGCTCAGCGCAAACTACGCCTCATTGTTCTAGAAGGTGCGCGGATATTGTAAATATCCCTTTCAAGACTGTGCGCAAGAAGCGAACACTCGAGATTATTCCATAGCTTGCGCGAAGACCAGTGATAAAGGCGGAATATTGAAAGCCTCATGTCAAAATGTCGATGAGCCTGGTCTATTATTAGTCTATAGGCGGAGGACGCTCTAGTCGCCACCGTCAGTGTCAGTGTGTTACTGCAATCTGACATTTTGTTTACTGGCCGTAGGTTCGGCCGAACAAGGTCTGTTATCTTCGGCCACGTCACGACCCCGTGACACCTGGTGGAGGTGCTGCGTACCGATCCCCGTGCCTCTCGAAAGAAAATTCGGCAGTCCCTTGGAATCCCCGAAACGCCGCAGCCTCGGTCTGCTCAGCGTCCTAGCTGCCTGCTGAGACGCTCCTCAAAACCACGTTGGGACGCTGGACGATCCGGATGATGACTGCTTCGTGGGAGCCATAAGTGCTGACGACTTCATCATGTGACAACGAGCTGACCCGAAACTCAAAAGCGTTGTGGAATGCTTCGTGGGTAACAATGCCACTGTTTCGAAGGTATTCAAGAGAAGAAGGCGCCGTTATTTCTGCGAAACGGAGTTCCACTACAAAGAACTTCTCACCTTTTCGATCCAAGCAGCTTCTGGTGGTTCCCTCTGCAGTGAGAGCGAAATTCCTTTACGCCCTACACGACCACTCAATGACTTGACACCTCATTGTTTCCCGTATGCTTGAAAGAGTACAGAAAAAATACCACTGGCCACGACTTGCCTTAGTGCTTTCATGCGCGCTAACAAACTTAAGGACTGTATTTTTGTTGTTGTTTCCCTATAACTGGGCGTGCTATTTTGTGACTATTCATCATTGAGCTTCTTTCTTTATTTTTGAATATTTTTACTGTTCAAGCGTTCTCCCCCGGTTCAAGCGTTTTCTTAAGCATTGGGACGATGCTTTTTAATAGAGGGGCAATGCCAAGCGCGTTTCTTGGTTATACTTATGTTTCATTCGGTTTTCACCCACAAAGCCTGTCTGGAATGCTCAGCGTGAACTGCGCCTCAATGGTTCACAATTATTGTAGATCATTGTTTCATGATTGCACGCAAGACACGAGCACTCGAGATTATTCCACCACTTGCGTGAAGAACAGTGAAAAGTTCGGAATATTTGATGGCACGTGTAAAATAGCGACGCGCTTGAGAGCTTGTCAATTGATTGATGACTGATGCTCTCTTCGCTGCAATCAGTATAAGTGTGTTACTGTAATCTGACTTTTTGTTTACTGACCAGAGGTTCAGCCAAATGAACAGTTTGATCTGAACATGTTGTCTGCTCCCTTCGGACATGACCCGGCCCCGTGACAACACAATGGGTACAAGTTGTCTAAGGACTTGTTATTGCATTCGATGTGCAGGGGATTTGTAGGCGCAGTTTTTTTTTCAACACACCTAACGTGACATGGTGCTTTTTTTGGTAATATGAGCAGCTGGTTGAGGTTTCTTAACGTGGTTGTGCCCCAAACTATACAGTGATAGGTTAAAGTGAAAATAAATGGTGCATTTTATATATGAAGCTCAACAGCAGTTGCGAATAAAAATTTTTTGCGATAAACTTGTGCTACCTTGCTACATGTGTAGCACGACATACGCAAGTGTCTCAAGTATATTCTTTAAGAAAAAAAACAAAGAAATTTTACTGAGTCAACAATCTCAATACTCGAGTTTTCTAAAGTGAGATTTAACATGGGTGCAACAAATAATTTTCGAGGGGGGGGAGGAATTTTCTGTCTTTGGTGTGTTGATTTTAAGCGAAATCATTACGCTACACTGGTGCAAGTCGCCGAGGGCTATGTTATGGTTACATTGTAGAGCATCCTATAGTTGCGAAACAAAATGGTTGAATCATCTGCATAAGTGGCGTACGATTTTTTTGGTTAATATTTAAAGTATAGTTTATGTAAAAGGTAAACAGCAGGGGTCCGAGATTGCTATATTGAGACACAGGTTGAGATTGGTTTGAAAAACAAGAATAATGTTGAATGGTCGGGTGAAACAGAATAAATTCAGGATCAAAGCCGATATATCGGATTGTACACAAAAATGTAGACCTAGAATAATGAGATGCTGGATCAGCTATTGATAAAACAGACGTTCACTGAGGAATTGGTATGAGCTGGATAGCATATATCCAAGTCTGGAACATTGACAAGTCTGAAAATGTTGTCAAAGCGAAAGATGTACAATAACGGCTGTGGCGTAGACCAGAGGAATGGGGGATCACCCATTATTTTCAGTTTTGCTTACGTGCGTGTATACAGGCACACACAATAAACGGCACGTACGTACATCAATGAAGTATGGGTGAATCCTCCACCCACGTAAAAAATTTCTGACTATGCCTCTGAACCACTGCATACTGCCACTTCTGACGTAAGGGACCAGAAGGTCGAGAATAACAAAGCAACTAGAGCGAAAGGTGATGACCACGCAGCGTGCAATCAAACGTGAGGGGCAGCGTGCACGCACACTTACGATCACTACACAACGTGGCGAAAATTTGTTGCATGACAGCAACGTGGCTTCACAAAGTCTTGTGACTGGTTCAATCGTTTATTTGTCGGTCCCACCACACAGACCAGGTGTTTAATGCAAAAAAAGGCAGATCCCACGTACAGTAGGAAACGATGATATGCGAAGCACTAATAAGAAATGTCGATATGCCACTTTAAAACCAGCACAGCGTTACGAGCTGGTGATAAATGATGCTGTACATGACATCCGTGTCATGAGTATCATATTTGGATGTGTCGTTTACAATCGTCATCTATTCAGGCCACGTGATACCAAATTCAGTATACGTGAAGCTAGCGAAACGGCCGCGAGCACGCTATAAGCGTTATATGTGGTTATGTTCTTAACATCACACGCGTATCAGGATTATCATGTTTGCACCGGTCATATACTTCGTCACCCATTCACGTCACGAAGCACCAAATTCGGTATATGTGGAGCTAGCGAAACGGCAGCGAGCGCATCATGAAGGGCCCAATATACTACAATGTAGCGTTCACGCGCGTGCCCGCTGGGCACAGCGACCTTATGTTAGCAAAACGCGAGCACTCTATAGTCTGACGCATGGCGCGACCAGCGTCCGTCGGCGCAGCTCGACGGCAACCGGTGCGAAATGTTACATGCTGCGTTTCGCGCCCATGCGTTACCCAGTGAACACTGCGTCTCCCCCTTTTCAAGACAGAGGGACGCCGGATGCGCTGAAACGCGCATGCGTCAAAGTAACGCAGCGCGGCGCGCGCCTGCGAGTATATGGCAGGCCTGGCGCTTGGCGTGGCAACGCCGGCTTGGAGCGACGAAATGAACGCCGGCGAGTATGCGCACCGCGTCACGTCGAAGTGTATTGGCGGCTTTACCGTGCATGTAGTAATGTTCTCACATGACACGCATCTCATGATTATCATGTTTGCACCAGCCGCATGCCTTCGTCATCCATTGGCGTCACGTAATACCACATTTGGTATATGTGAAGTTCGCGAAACGGCTTTGAGCGCATCATCATTGGGGCATGTAGTGATGTTTTTACATGACACGCATGTCGTGATTATCATGTTTGGATGTGTCTTATACCTATGTTGTCCATTTGCGTCGCGTAATACCAGTTTGGTAATTGTGAAGCTTGCGAACTGGCCACGAGCGCATCATGAACGTAGCATATAGTCATGCTGTTACATGACACGCATGTCGTGATTATGATGTTTGGACGTGTCATTTACCTATGCTGTCGATTGGCGTCACGTAATACCGAGTTTGGTAAATGGGAAGCTAGCAAAACGGCCACGAGCGCATCATGAATGTAGCATATAGTCATGTTGTTACATGACACAAATCTCATGTTTTTCATGTTTGCACCAGTATCATACTTTCGTCCTCCATTCACGTCCCGTAATACAAAATTTAGTATAAATGAAGCGAGCGAAACGGCCGCCAGTGGATCATGAGCGTGGCATGTAGACATGTTGCTACATGACACGCATCTCTTGATTATCATGTTTGTACTAGTCTCCTTCATAACCATTCACGTACTGAAATACCAAATTTGGCATATGTGACGCTAGTGAAACGGCCTTGAGCGCATCACGAGTGTGGCATGTAGTCATGTTGGTACATGACACGCATGTCATAATTTTCATGTTAGGGGCTGTTGTTTGAGTTCGCCATGCAATCATGGCATACCACACTAGTTTTGCAGCATGTCATGTGACCGAAACCACAGAAAGAGCTGCAGGACCATGATATGTAAATCATGACATTCATGGCATACAAGTCATGATTTCCATGGTATGACTATAGTCAAATATGTTCTTCATACAATAATGTTACGCCATACCAAGTTTGGTATTGAATTATCGAAACGGCCAGAAGAGCAAAAGTCGTAGGCGGATAGATAGATAGATAGATAGATAGATAGATAGATAGATAGATAGATAGATAGATAGATAGATAGATAGATAGATAGATACGCTCAAAGTCGCCAATGTTCACTATGAAATGCTTCGCATTTAATATCTGGCCGGTTTTGATGGCCCCTTATCGCATAGTTGGCCGCACATCTTTTAGTGAACTACGTCGCTGCACCTGTGATGCCATGCTACCACCTGATACATTGCACCCGTGACACGGTGCATGTTAGTCAACGCAAGCCATTTTATAGCCGTTTGATCCTCCCTGTACCTTCATCACCAGGACGACTCCTCTTTTCTTCCGGGGTACATTGTTGTGAGAAAGACGAAGACTACGAGTTTCTCTATTAGTTGCTTTGCACGAGGTCTGCGTTCCTGTCAGACTGCTGCTACTCCGACTCGAAAGTTGACATAGCTTTCACAAGAAATCGTCATATGACAATAAGAATACCACTGACATATCGGAAGATGGCAGAATAAGTTAAAGAACATAGCGGAGTTGCCTATATTGTAGCTGCTACTAAGCAGGAAAAAAACGCCAGGTCTGTATGGCAGGCACAGCGTAGTCAAAGCAAAAGCTAGAAGAGCAGCCTTTTAGAGCCTTTTCCAAACACCATTGGGTAACTATTGCAAGCACACTATCTTGATACCAACCAAGACATAATAATAAGTTGTTTCGTAGTAGGCCGGCTTTCGCTATGCTATCCTTTGGCATTCTTCTGAGAAGCGTGATATTCGCTGAACACTTGCAAGAAAATTTGTGCTAATTGTTCATGCAATGGCTGACGACGACGAGGAATCGTGGGTGACGACGACTAAGAATTATGGCTGAAGTGGGTACACGCCACAGTTCATAGGGGAACAAGAACAAGCTATTTGTAATGGGTCGGAGGAACGGACGACCCACTCAATACGCTATTCGCGTTGTGCGACGACTGGTTGTTTTTAGATGCGGAGCATCTTATACTCGCGCCTTGTAGTGCGCCGTCCGCGTCGTCCGCGCCGTCCACACCGCTTCTCGAACATTCGACAGCTGACGCGCGCGCATGCGCCGTCGCGCCGTCGCCCACTCTTCCACCATCTGTGCATCCCTTCCTCCTCTACACACCGCGCGCGCTTCACTCCTCCACCATCTGTGCACCCTTCCTCCTCTACACACCGCGTTCGACATCTACAATTCTCCTGATTCTCCAGTGGACGCGCATGTGGCGTCGCGCTTCGAGAACATTCAACAGCTGACAGTGCATGCGCCGTCGTGCTGTATATATACTCAAGGTCGGCGCTCGCTCGCTCAGTTGCCGCTCGTCGGTTGGTTTGTACGGCGCGTCGACGTCCAAGGTCGCGGTGAAATGAATTCCAACGAATCCACAAACACAATGATCGACGTCCCTTCGACCAGCGCCGCCCTTTCGCATACGTGTGTACGTGTTCACTCATTTAACACCCCCTCCTACAACCACGTTAACTAATTTAGCCATCGACCCAAGTAAGTCGCAATTTAACACCCCATTTCACAACCACGTTAACCAATTTAGCCATCGACCCAAGTAAGTCGCACTTTAACACCCCGTTAACCAATTATATGGTCCGCATCCTCCTCAGTGTTCCCCCGAGGGAAGCTGCGGGCAATTTTTTTTTCACTGTTTTGAAAGTCACAGCGTTGCCGCAAAGGCGAAGCAATCAACGCTATAGCAACAAATTGGAAGGTCACGCGCAGAATGCCGAGCAGACCGAAACGCCCCCCGCGTTTGTCATACACAAATGACGCACGAAACCTCAAAGGTAGAGATGAACGCAAATAAACATATCAGTTGTTACTTCGCTGTGTCTCGAAAGCGCACACTTTTCGCTAACGGAGGCTGCGCAAAGATTGCAGTGACTTTTGTGCGGCCCGTAACTACAACAGAGGCGTTCCAGTGCAGGTGGAACGTCAGCCAAGAAGTATGATTTTCCCCACCGGGAGATAAGAGCACGCGAGAGATTTACCACTCCACTCCACTCTTCTCCTCTCTGCGGGCCAGTACCTGTGATAGCTGAGAGCCGCCGCGTGCTCATTGCGTCATCTTGTTGATAATACTGAAAACACGATGCTTCAGTAGTGCAAACCAGCACATAATTAGGGCAAAGATAGTATAGGGGACCTTAATCGTGTTACTTTAAGTGCAGAGTAGTAGTTGTGATTTAGATATAAAAAAGATGACAAAAAGCAAATTTAAGCCGGCTACATGAAGTCAGTTGCAGAGAAGAAAAAGCGTTATACACTCGCCGTTGTGGATGCGAGAGGCGCTGGCAAATACTTTAGGTTTTTATGCACGAGAATACCCTATGGTGGGGGAAGAGTGGTGGCTGCCATTGTAGGTCAGCTGTAAGAGCGCCGGACCGTTGGCGAAAGTTGCTGGTTAGTTATTTTCCGGGAGCGAGCTGACATTTCGCACACTTTACTTTCCTCACATCTATGTCTAAATTACTGCAGTATACTTTAAACGCTAAAGCTAGTGTCCCTTGTGCCCTGTTTGCTTCATTATTTCCGGGCTTTCAAAGTTGCGTCAATGAAACGAGCCTTAAACAGTCTTATATTTATCTATGTCAATAGAATCATGGGTGCACTCGCTTGACCTATTGTGTACACAGACAGAAACAATCAATGATAACTGAAAATCGGACATATTTACGAATGTGCTTGGTCTCATACCCTAGACAACAGCATATTTTATGCTAGACGGCTAGTGCATGGTCCTGTAATTATGACAAATCGTACAACAGCTAGCTCTCTTTTATTTGTTGTTTAAATGCTTAATTAGTCTCGCAATAACTTATTTCAAGGAATGAATATATAAGTGAATTTAATTATAAACAAATCAACAATTGTTATTAAGTTGTCGGGAATGTAATGCACATTCGTTACGTGCATATGAATCTCCTTTATTTACTTTGTGTAGTTAAGCAGACGTCCACAATCCAATATGTTTCTTATTGTGAAATATATTTCCCAAGCATGCATGTGGCAACTGGCTGACTTCATGGCCTAATTACTCTACTTTATATTACGTGATTGAATGTGATGAAAATGTACAGAAACAAATCAAATACGCTTGTGGATGTCTTTCAAATGTAGAGAAAAATTGCGCCTATGTTGCCCGAGAAACTGACTGGCTCTGGTTTTCTAGCATGGCAGGAGAGTGAAAAGCAAGGTACCCTTTACAGACTTAGCATCTGGTGCCTCGCTAGAACTTCTGCATAGGCACCGTTCAGTTGAGTTTTCCAGTCTGACAGCAGCGCCAGAATACATAGCCTAGCGGATAAAGAGAGAAACCTTGAGACGGCGTCGGTGAAAATAGAACGCAACACGAGCGTCTTGCGCCCAGCATCTGTCGGTGGATTGTGCCCGGTATACACTGGAGACGTGAGCACGCGTCTCTTTTCTGCGTGCCCCTAACGGCGATTGTCAAAGACTTTGAGACGGCGCAGGGGGAGCACCGCAGCTCCCTCTGGTTAGTGTGCAGTACCTATCAACGTGATGGCGTTAAAAATGGCAGCATATCCACGGGGTCATTGACGGAGAGTAGGGTAAAGCATCCGTCCGTCCATTCGTTCTTGCTTCCGTCCGTCGATTAGTCCTTCTGTATGACCGTCCATGCGTCCATCTGCCCGTTCCTGAGTGCGTCTGTTCGCACCTGCGTCCGCCCATGTCTCCATCCGTCCGTGCAGCCACCCATGCATCCGTCCATGCATTTGTCTGTGTGTCCCTTCGTTCAT
Organism: Rhipicephalus microplus; assembly: GCF_013339725.1. Taxonomy (NCBI): domain Eukaryota; kingdom Metazoa; phylum Arthropoda; class Arachnida; order Ixodida; family Ixodidae; genus Rhipicephalus; species Rhipicephalus microplus. The sequence goes on from NC_051169.1 coordinate 151,767,640, forward strand.
AGTGTCAACACTCCGAATACCACCGTCTCGCATCTTTTCATCATATATTCCGCATATTGAAGCACCGCTATCCAGCGGGCATTCCAAGGACTAAACGAGAGGTGGCACACGCACACTTTCTTACGGCTTGCGCTTATGTCTACTTCCCACCTTTCCCCCCCTCGAGTTCATGGTATATACTAGTTCACTGTATCCATGGCACTGCAGCCCAACGCTCGCTGAACGTTTCTAAAACCAAGGAGGTTACCCCCAGCGAGTATACCGTAGCAACCCTTTCTTTTCAGATAGTGCTCAATGTACATGCCAATGGCTGCTAATGGGGAATGAGAGACAGGAGAATTCGGCTTTTAGTTGACGCGCACGCTGCAAATTTTTTTATTGTCCAACAACACACCGGAGAAATCTCCCACCAGCAGCACCTTGCAAGTCAAAACGTAACACTGGTTACGCACTACGACTACGACGAGGGACGAACGGGTGCCGCTTTAAGGAGCTTCACCCCTAAAAGTGTACGTCCTAGAAGCTGTTGTGTCGGTGTCGACGTCATTAGCTGCGAGCGAAAAATCATCATTGTCCATGATCAGAAAATCGCCATAGACGCCATTAATAAAATATAATGTACTCAAGGAGGAATCGAATCTAGGCCTTCAGCGGAGTAACTGACCATATGACCGCGATTACAAAGCGTATTATGGCATTCTCGTCAGTATGGTGGTCTTCACAGTGTGCGTTCCTTGTTCAATCGGGTCGAGCCATGCAATGTGCTTGCGGGAAAAAAATTTTCTAGCCCCCTCACCACCAATACAGACTGTTTGAGAGATGAAAAATGAATTGCCAAAATATGCAACAGCTAGGGTTGTAAAACTTCGACAACTTCAGTAAATAAATACTTAATTGGAGAACATACACTACAGCCCAGGCTTTCGTTTTAGGGGCAAAATCCTTTACGCCGAGGGGTTTTCCTTCCTAGGTTGTCGTGAATCGTGACCGCCGAGTTCGATGACGACCTCAGCGGGTGGGGATGGGCGGATAGACAGATGGACGGACGGGTGGATGATCGGACAGACAGGTGGACGCACGCGTGGATGGACACACGCATGCACACGCGAACATAGAGACGGACGGAAGAACGAATGGACGGACGGAAGAAAGGACAAACGGACACACGGACGGACAGATATACGGGCGGACGAACGGAAGCATAGATGTACGAATAGACGCTTCGAACCACTTACCATTATTCACTCGGTGGATATGCTGTAATGTTCACAGCAGCACTAGCTTCTCGAGATACTTTTGTGTTTCTACGGAGCCATGGCCGAGTACTTTAATCAGTTTTTCTTGGTATAATAAAAATAACTCTACTGACAATAAAATTAGGTGGCTGTTGTTAACTGGCATATCGGATGCGTATGGTAACAAAACATACGCTGCCTAAAATAAAGGCCCATTAGTTGAAAGCATAAATATTGAAGAGTGTTCGATAGAGCTCACTAAAAGATCGTAAGCGGCTGGAATTGTAGGGGCTTTTAGTTCAGCAGATTGAACCATCACGCGCATCTTCCGATGAGGGCTTCGAGATGAATTTCGTAAGAGCAGCTAAGCACGAAGGTGATCCAAATTATACACCAGCGTACACGAACGTAGCAGTTTGAATGCTAATATCACACGCCTAAAACAAGGGATTTGGTTAAATTTTTGCTCTTTAGGCTCAAATACACAACTTGGGAATAAGGTTACAGCCTTATATATCTTAGCTGTAATTCCCCATCTTAACAGCTGTTTTTCCTATCTCTAGAAAAATAAAAGCTTGGTGTACTGCCAGCAATGATTGCCTCGTCAGCCGAAAGGTTCCCCATTATTTTGGAATTCACTACTAAGCATCGATAAAAAAAGCAGTTGGAGGAAAGTAACACAGTGATCACAAAGAACGTCTACAAACTAAATTGAAGGACGTAGTGTCAGCGAAAACAAAAAATATAGCAAAAAGAAAAAAAGTACCTTGGGAGCCATGAGGTGAAGGCCGAGCTGTGTGCCGCATCATCAATAGCCTTTCGAGCCTTCGGGGCTACCAGCCTCATCTAGCGAGGCAACGAGCTCCAGGTGCGAACGACACGTACACGACGAGGTGATTGGGACGATGGAAAGAGATGTGACAAGGAAAGCCAATAACGACGGGGGACGTCCACCGCAAAACTTCTCGAACAAAGCACAGGAAGACCTGCATTAGTGGACATGATTTGTTTTTCGTTTTTTTTACCGGTAACAGCAAATGACGCTTTGTCGGCAAGTGACGGGGTTCGTTAGGTGTTCTTCGCACGAGTGGCGGTCTGCAGGGCAAGAAAAGGGACCGGCTGCGCCACCATCGCCCCGAGCATTTGAGTGCTTCGGAAAGACGTGGGGAATCTAATTACATCGCTCAGGGGTCTGAACATCATTAGTGGGGAAAAGATTTTGGTGGGGGGTGGAGGGCACCTCGGTGCACCTGTTGCGGGCATCCTAATGTCTGCCACAAAGTTGTGGAGTTGGTGAGATCCAATTTGATTCAATATGATGAACTGGAGTGATGATGATTGCTATAGCGTCAACTAAGGATAAGGACAAAAGGCACGTGAAGACGAGCGCTAACTTTCAAATAGGTTTATTCTGCAGAACAGGAACATATATACGAGACGAAAATGCGTAAAAAAGGTGAGTAGTGCAAAGAAGCCAAGCTATACAATAAACTAGTCTAGTGGCTAAGGTACTCGGCTGCTTCCCCCGATGGTCTCGGGATCAAATCCCGGCTGTGGCGGTTGCATTTCTGATGGGGGCGGAAATGTTGTAGGCCCGTGTACTCAGATTTGGGTGCATGTTAACGAACCCCAGGTGTTCGAAATTTCCAGAGCCCTCCACTAAGGCGTGTCTCATAATCATATGGTAGTTTTGGGACGTTAAACGCCACAAATCAATCATTATACAATAAACTAAGAAACGACAAAAAACATCACCAGAAATAAAGCTAAAAACATAAATAACAAGTATCAGTAGGTGCGCGTATTGACGCTTTTCATAAACAAGAAGGCGCTTTTGCTTAATTTGTTTTCATGTTTTCTTAGCTATTTTCTGAGCTTGTTCGTCTTTTAAATTTATTGCCTAGCACACCTTCTTTGCAATATTTGTTGTTTGTTACATATTTTTGTAGACTATATATTCTGCTTGTCAGAATTACTTTTCTTCTTCAAGTGCTCAAATTTTCATGCTCTAACATCACGACCTACCGACCAGACCAAGCCGACAACCAGCTATGAAGTAGAGGACTAGATTGTGTTGCTTTTCAAAATGCTTCAGTTCATACCGGCAGTAATCAAAAAATAAAACACTAGACAGAGCACAAAACCAGCAAAAAAATAACCAAAATGACTAATGGAACAAAAACTACCGAGAAACACGATATACAAAGAAAGAGAACGAAGGCTGGTATTTACAATTAATCAAAAGCATACTTTAAAGGCAAAGTTACCCATGTAAGGTTACATGCAGGATGGCTCAAGCTTCTCAGGCAGACGTGTTTGCTTCGAGCATGTTCTGCGACGGCCATAGCACGAAGACAGGGTGGAGCGCGTGACAACAGCGTTGATAAAATTGGTTACATGGCATTGGAAGTGTTGGAAGCGCTTGTGGGACATTGGTGGCGGTTATCAAAGAAACACTGTGTGTGAACACATCAGCGCCGCCACTCAGTCAACAATTAAACAGTGCAGTGACGTTTTAGGGGCGAAGCTCCTTACAGCGGCACCCGTTCGTCCCTCGTCGTAGTCGTATTGCGTAACCAGTCTTACGTTTTGACCTGCAAGGTGGTGCCGGCGGGAGATTTCTTCTGAGTGTTGTTGAACATGAAAAAATTCGCAGCGTGCTTGTTAACTAAAAGCTGAATTCTCCTGTCTCTCATCCCCATTAGCAGCCATTGGCATGTACATTAAGCACTAGGGAGTTTTAGTGCTGGGTACGCATTCTCTTGGGGCCTTGCGGGCTTGGGAGCGTGCGACGTTGCGTGCCCAACCCATACCCAACCGGAATTCCTTTTAGTTGGCACCACGGTGGCACGCACGCAAACGCGAGCCGCAAGAAAGTCACATGCGCTCGCAGCGCCATAGCGTCCGGTCACGTAAGTATATTTAATATTATTTTTACGATTTAAAGTGTTAAATTTAACGTACATAGTGAAATGACGTGAATTACTATCAAGAAATTATTTTTTTATTATTCTGACAGCTTTCAACACTAAAGATACTTTGTTTTCGTATGTGCCGCAGTTGCGACTGAAGCCGGTGCCGCCGATGCCAAGCAATCCAGACGGCTGGTCGTAGCCCGACAAGCGCGACAGCAGAACAACGTGTAAAAAACGAGGCAACGTACGCGAATAGGACTTTGTCATCGGCGTGGTCTGTTCTTCTGAGACTTATGCCACCGTTGCGTCGTCGACGTTGCAACGTGCTCTGTGACCAGCTGTTCTACCTCGATCTTTCTTGGACAGAGATAGAAGATTTGTTCCTCGGCTGCCGCGCGCCTGGACAAAAGGTTTGGAAATCAGCCGGTGGCCATATAGACATAAACAAAATTGACGAGCAGGCCTTCCGGAGGCAATTCCGCTTCTACAAGGAAGACCTGCAAGTTCTGACCGAGGCCCTGAAGATTCCAATAATTCGGAGCAGCCAAGGCGTCACCATGTCCGGACAAGAAGCGCTTTTGATGGAGTTGCGCAGGCTCGCGTACCCCAATAGATGGTGGGACTTGGAGTCCCTTTTTGGCCGTCACTCGTCGGCGCTATCTAATATAGTCAGCCAGTTATTCGGCCACATCTATAGCACATTCGGGCACCTGCTTGCGGATGTCAACAACCACAGCTGGCTGAGCTTGAATGATCTGGAGGAGTACTCCGAAGTAAGCACGTAATATTCATATTGTGTAATTTTAGTGCACGCACGTTCTAGCCCTGCTCTATAGTTCTTGATCTTTATGTAGGTTGTTAAGCTGTTCATATTTGTTTTTACAATGCTGCGCGATTTTAGTGCTTCGGTCATATGCAAGATTTTCAGGTATGTTTTCCTTGTCTTCGCAGGCTGTGTGCACCCCTGCGCAACTGCTGGGGCTTCGTGGACGGCTCGGCGAGGCCCATTTGCCGCCCTACAGTCAACCAGCGGATATGCTTTTCAGGCCACAAAAGGCAGCATTCTGTAAAGTATCAGTCGGTCATGTGTGCAAACGGAATTGTGTGCCAGCTTGATGGGCCATATGCAGGGCACAAGCATGATGCCGGTCAGTGTGCCTTCATTTATTATACTGTTTGCTTATAGTTACTAATACGAGTGTCACAGTGAATCCTGCCGATCACTGTGTTAGCATAATAAGCGCATAAGAATGGTTCAATGAGTCAGTACAAAAACTGTTGCAAGCGCAGTACAGTGATTTTGAGTAAGGTAGCTTGCAAGTGTTGTGTTTCTTAGGCTAGTTGGTTCGTACTTTTTATTAATCAAACACTATTATCACATAGTGCAAATCGACAAAAATCGACATACCTGAAGAGGAGTTATGCAAGTGCTAAGTCCATTCTTATGTTTCCATTTTTTTTCTTCCAGAGCGAAGTGACGCGAGTGTTGAGGTCAATTGAAAGGTGTTTAGTGATAAATAAGTGTAACTAAAATGTCCTAAAGGCTAAATTTCCAATTGAAACTAGTGACATTGAGTCGTGATACCCTAACCACATGTTTGATGCTTGATAAGTTTTTCCCAATGATACTTTGCTGAAAGTCTTTCCCAATATAAGCCATCACATTGAAGCATTACGGATGGTTCCACTACTTTGGCTTGCTGTCAACCAGTATTCATCTCGTGGACACTTTTCGGATGAAATGCCTGGGCCACCTTTAATGGCTATCGTGACTAGACCTATAGTCTATAGCTGCTTGTACCTGGCAGTGCCTAATCTCTGCGTTATAATGCAAAGGCATTCCTTTCACATGTGCTATTAAAATTATTGACACAAAGTTAGCGCTATACCTTCCTGTACCTTAATTTCTGCTAAGTGTTCCGCAGCAATAAGTACTTGTTCGATTACATGCAGACCGAGATAGATAATGTACAGCCCTGCTTTTAGGCTATAAGTCAAAAGCACATTTTGGTAATCACGTGCTTTATTTCTTTAGACTTGCATAATGGAACTGTCAAGTACAATCACCATAAAGTAGCCCAAAGTTTTGTTAGTGTCTGAAGCCTGGCTATCTCCAAGGCCCAAACAGACCTTTTTTTCTGTGTTTGTGCATGTGTGTATGTATGGAAGGAAGCCTCCTGCACCGCATAGGATAATCTAAAATGAATGTTCTGCAACAGATCACTCCAACATGACACTGAAAATGGCATGGTAAAAAAGAAATGTATTTCAAGAAACTTCTTTTTCTCCCTTTTTCGCAGGCATCTTACGCCTAAGCGGACTGTACCAGAAGCTGGAAAAGTTATCCCAGAGCTACTCATATGGGATATATGGTGACCCTGCATACCCACTGCGCCCTCTTCTCATGAGGCCTTATGCTGAAGCCATCCACACACGACCGCAAGCCCTTTTCAATAGGCATATGAGCACTGTTCGCCAGGCGGTCGAGTGGGGATTTGGAAAGACTGTGGCAGAGTTCGCTTTTTTAGATTTCAAAAAAACCCAAAAACTCCTGCTACAAAACGTTGGTCAAATGTATCGTGTTGGCACTATACTCGCGAATTGCCCCACGTGTCTGCATGGAAGTCAGACAGGAATGTTTTTTGGCCTTCGAGCACTTGACCTGCAGGAATACTTGAGGTGCGACTAAGTGTGTAATTATGATTGATATGTAGAGTTTAACGTCCCAAAACCACCATACACCACTGTAGAAATTTTGACCGCAAAGGCTTTTTAATGTGAACCCACACTGGGTAGTACTAGTGCCTCTGAAATTCGTTCAAATAGGCAACCGTTCACTGCCATCACTGCTTCATTGTGGAAGACTGTTTAGCTTTTTTGTTGTGCTGTAGCTAGCAGCACTTTTCGTGTGTGCCACAGTCAGCATACAGTGGCCAGAAGTGAGACTGGTGGGGGGATTTTCTCAGTAGTGTGTGCTCATGCATGCCACTATTAGATTGTGTGTATCAGAGTGCGTGTTCGACAGATGGTGTGTATATCACGTGCGACGAACTTGAGTACATGTGCTCTTTTGTGCAAAAATTTTTCTCAATTTATTGAAAACGCTTTCATTCACCTTAGCAATCTGGTGATCTAAGAGTGCCGAATTTCCAACAGATGCACAGCTGTGCTTGTATTTGTTTGCCTTCATCGCATCCGCATGTTATATTTCTCTCACAGAAAGTGTCATCTTAAATTCTTTTCTATACACTGTTATACGGATTTGAGGAATTGGCTGCTTATTTAATCAAATATTTCCACTCCAAATACTAGTATTTCAAATTGTGGCTCATTTCACAGCACATTTTTGACAAACTGCCATTGTTTGCACCATAAAATGTACTTTGATTGTTGTCTGGTAAATACATTTCATAATAATAAATATTTCCAAGATTTTTCGACAATGCTCTGAACTCCAATTAAGGCCGGGCAAATTTGATAGCTGCTCCTGAGACACTGGTAGCTGCTGTAAACTAGCAGTGTGGGCGTTTGGGCTAGTTGGTATGACATGACGATAGGTACAACGCAAGAACAGGACAAAAAAGGTCTCTTTCGTGTCTCTTTGACATCTTTCTGTTCTCACGTTATACCTATTGTCATGTAAACTAGCATGTTTTCCCGCTACGAATAATTTTATGGCTGCTTCAAGTTATGCTCCAAAAAGTAAGGTCACTTCCATCACTAACTAAGCAATTACATTTTAATTCTTTTAAATTAGGCTATTCACAAAACATAAAAGCCTTTAGGTCTGTTAAAATTGAAAATTGGTGTTTAGTAACATCCCAAAAGGAACTGCAACATTGCATTTGCCCCTAACCTACCCCCACATGTGCAAGATAGAAGTGTTGAATACAACGAATGTGTGAGCAGACCTAGTAGCAAAGAGCCCTCTAAAGCTGTTACTTTGCGCTTGTTGTGCAAATGACTGTAATGTCATCCCCAAGCGAGAAATTAAAAAGGAGTGTAGTGAAGGAGCAAAACTAGCAATATTAAGTCTACTGAGATAGCCTACTTTAAGTTAGTGATGACATTTGCCAGAGGGACAAGTAGAACCAAAAGGTTGAGTATGAGAGTTTTCACATTTGATACAGTTCAGTGAAATATTTATTTCTCCATTTGATATGTAGGCTCCTAATTACAATGTGCAATACTGCCTGGATCATGGCACTTCTTTTGCTAGTACAAACACAACAGCAACCACAATAGTGTTCCTAGAAATTGTTAGTGCAAGACAAGAACTAGCTATACGGGAAACTAGCATCAGGAAAACAAATACACATACAAGAGGATCACGAGTGTACACTAATGTGGACCATAGTGAATCATTGTGCAAAAATAAAAAAACAAGATTGCAAGTAAAGAAGAATACATTAATTGATTTAACAATGCAGAGTATTATAGTGATAAAAGCATAATTACATGAACAAAAATGTACAATAAAGAAAAATACAATTACAAGCATATAGCAGTCATCACATGAATCAATCACCATTGCTACCTTGTTCAACCCCCCTACACATCCACTCGCTGTGACAATAGCAAAAAGATATCTACCTTCAAATGCAGATCCAAAACTTTTTCCACTCATTCTTTCCAAAAACAATTAGAGAGTGGAACAGCTTATGTGACGACTTGGATGATATAACAAATAATGATTTTTTTCTGTGCTGTGAAATTCTTCTTGCATTATGTATGTTCTGTGTGTATGAAAATGTACTTTGTGATGCATTATTATGTTCTGATAAATGTGGTGGTGGTTCTTTTTTATTTTTATTTTTTATGTACATTATGTATTTTGCTACGAATTCCTTTGTACTGACTGCTTTTTGTTCCCCCCTACGTAATGCCTATATGGTGATGTAGGTACTCTCTAAATAAATAAAGAAAATCACTTTCTGCCTTTTAAAGCTACACCAATGTGTCAGATGCACATCTTCCCGTTCCCTATATGGTACGCTTTTGCTGTTATTTTTTGTGCTATCTTGTCCCGCCTTCTGCCTAGAACAAAACTTGCATATGCTTCACCAAATTAGTACGGCATATACTTGGAGTGTACCACAGCAGGAAAAGAGAGAGTGATGCGAGACATCTGTGCAGCTTCGAAGGGTAGAAACCTATTACACCGAAAGCTGCTATGAGATCACAAAGGCAGGCTTGATGTCAGGAAAGGAATCACATTAGTATGAGTAAGAAAGGAATTTCAAACAGCAATAAAATAAACTGTGACATAACGCAAATTGCTTAACAAGTGTGACGTCCAATGCTCCAACCCATACAAAATTTCGATCTCTTATCAACTGTGGCGCCTACCCACTGTGGTCGGGCATAATTTTTCGTCTTCAGCCACTGCGTAAAAAATTTGAACAAAAATTTTTCCAAGTATGAAGCGGATACCACGCTTCTCCAAAGAATGACGAAGGATAGCAAAAGGAATGCCGGTCTTGTTGAGTAATAGGCTGAGTAACCAAGCCTAAATTTAAATTTTCAGTACTACACTGCACTATTTAACCGACCAAAAAATAATGCATTATGCATAAGTCTAATTCATTCAAAAAGTTCAATCTATTCTCTTTTTTTTCTCTGTGCATCAAAACTATCACATGCTGTTAAAACAACTCATCACTTTTTCTTTTATCCTGCATGGTCCTTAATTGGTAACTTACATTAACCGCTGGCTATTGAAGTACGCACTAGGGGAACAGGACATTGCAATCGCGGTCAACTTCTAAAGGAAAAGTTTTAGGGTCCGCAATTTTTTTCCGACAATTTTTTCTTATACAATCGTGTCTATTACAATGCATAAGACTTACTAAGCATTTGTTCATGTATATATATATATATATATATATATATATATATATATATATATATATATATATATATATATATATATATATATATATATATATAGTTCTCAACGACAGACTTTACCAAATCAATCAGGGCACCCTGCTGTCGGAGATAAAGTTCTCTTTCTTGTTCCCTTTCTCTTTGCCTGGCAAGCCGCTCTTCCTTTTTCTCCTCTTGGGTTTCTTCCCACTTTCTCTTTTTTTGGAGAAATACCTCTCTGTTCAAGGTGAGCCTGTTTCGTTCTAAAGTGATGTGGCGGTCCTCGACTGCAAGGCGTTCCCTTTCTAGGGCCAACCACTCCTTTTCCATTTCTCTGTTTCTGCTCCGGGCACCTTTCTCATGTTGCAGCCTTTTTTCGAAAAACTGCAAGTGGGGATCCTCACGCCTTTTTCCTGTAATTGCAAAATGTTTAGCATTATGGGATGTTTCCATGAGAAATAGAACATACATGCTCTCTCGCTACACTCATTCTCACTGTTGCTTTCATGCGCTATCTAGGTAGGTATATGCAAGCTGCACGAAATCGGTTTTTTTATCCACTGAATGTTTTGACCGCATGGAGGGTTGTCAACATGCTTGACCTGCCTGCAAGATACATAATGCTTGCACTGGCAAGTAAAATAGGTTAGAGCAAGTGTAGACTGCTTAAAGGTTGTAACAGAAGTAACATCTCTTCGTTTCTAGACTTTACCAGGAAGTTGGGATCACATGCATGTAGAGGCAATCTAAGCTGTCAATATACAGAGGTAGAAGTTCCCAGACCAAAGACAGCCGAGGAGCTTTTAAGCACCTCTAATTCAGCACCCAGACAGGCTTTAAATTAACATGAGAAGTAGAATCATCATGTTTTTATCCTTGCGCAAAGTCAAAGGGACTGGAATGAGTGATTAGGTCCTGGTGAAAATGTGAAGGCCATGAATTATAGCGAAAATCAAGTTTTTTTTTCACAATTTTAGTAGGTTTACATTCTGAAACTGCCTTCCATAGTTTAATACTAAAATATTGTCCAATGTCAGGAAAAAGCCTAGACGCTTCACTTTGCCATCATTAAGTTTCTTACACATAATCTGATGCTTTTATGCATACCCTTATTAGTGCTGAAAGTTTGAGTGTGCACATTGTGACGAAGGAGATGTCAGGCCTTTAATACGCCTTGAAGATGTGATTGATTGATGTGTGGGGTCTCAAAGCCATCATGTGGGTATGAGATATGCCGTAGTGCAGGGCTCCAGAAATTTTGACCACCTGGGGTTCTTTAACGTGCACCCACATCTGAGCACACGGGCATACAACATTTTTGCCTCCATCGCCTTCAAGATGTGGGTGAACAATATATGGATGAGTCCCCACAAGCAATGATCATGAAGAAAAGAAAAACTCTGTGACCATGATTGTGAACGGGTAAAGAAGGTATATGCTCACAATATCATAATCCATTTCCGCTCTATTCCACGCTACTTACGAGGTAATAAAAGGAGAATGCCCTAAGGAAAGAAAAAAAAGGAAGGAAAGGACACGACTTTGCTAGGTGGGCTGAAGTAACGCATTGACAATGTCTTAGTAGAAGCAGTATCACACAGGTCACTGTAATAGGTTGGTTACAGATAAAATAGAGCATTTATACGTTTCATTTAGATGCGCTCTTTGTACATGCAGTAATGAATATTTAAGAAACAACTCAAAATGTCGGAGTAATGAATATAGCTATTAGTTTATCCACATTGAAACGTCTGGCTAGTTGCATTTTGTTTGTCTTATACAAACTTACATTGGTGATTTTTGTGTCACAAATTAGTCATGCTTTGCCAGAAGCTGGTGGATGGGCAAGGCCGTCTTACAATGTTCAAACAGTAGTAAACTGAAACGTACGATTTTTGAGGCATATGCCAGGTGGTGTACTCATATACCCCTTTGCAATAGTGGGCAAAAGGCCACTGGTGGGGCCTTGTGTGGGGCCTGGCGAGGAGCCAGAGGTGGGGCCAGAGGTAGGGCCAGTAGTGGGGCCAGAGGAAGAGGCAGGGGAAGAACCACGGGTGGGATCAAGGATGGGGCTAGGATGGCGGGTAGAGGTGGGGTCAAGGGTGGTGTTCAGGGTAGGGCGTGGACTTGGCTCATGGAGGACGCCAGGTGAAGGGCTGGGTGAGAGGTCCTGAACCAGCCCGCTGCTGGATGCAGCCGTCTTTCCTGTTGTACTCACCGAGGTGCTGGCGGGTAGTTGTGGAACTGATGCCAGCACCTCGCAGTCATCACAGGTAGCTGAAGCTTGGGCCTCCCCCAGGTCATAGACGTTTGTGGACCCTGAGAAAGAGTAAATGTTGTAGCGCATAGTTTATTTAGCTTATCAGAGACATCAAGGTAATCTGGTGATACCAGAAATTTGAGGAAACGTAGAATTTTATATGGTTTTACTAGTGGTTGGTACATACTCAAACAACTCAGGGGTATTGAAGGACTCTGAAGGTCCCACGTAATATTTTTGAAGAAGCAGTCAGGGTATCTACCATTTTGATTTTTTTTTCAAATTCCGTGACTTTTCCCAGGTTTTCCAAGATAATTAAAAGCGAATTCCTCGACAACCACATTTGCTTGGAAAACTGTGCACAGGAAACAAACCCTCGAGTGAAAAAAAAAGCGAAATCAGACGCTCATATAGAATAAGCGAACATATTGCACGCCCTCAGAATATTCTGAGTGTGTACGGTAAATATGAAAACGTACATCTGGCCAAATAAAACATGTGAGCTAGGCAGTGAGCAACTTTTCAGTTTGATGTTTGGAAGAACCAGGAAGCAAACCTTTTCTGTTTCGTTATAAAGTCAGTAATACTGAGCAATAAATGTTCTTTCGTTCTGCCTGCTACATTCCAATACTTCACTAACCTAATGATGTCACAGTATAAGTCATGACACTTAACAATTTCTATTTGTTGTCTTGATATTCATTTAATTGCTAAACTAAGAAAACTTTTAATCAAACTACTGATTTTTAAGTAAGGAGCAAGATGCTTACACATGTCTTCATCATGCGAAGACAGTACGTCCTCATCCACAGACATCCACTTCCTTCCAGTTACTTCGAATTCTTAGGAGTCTAGGTCTCGGATTGCTGCAGCTATTTTCTTTTCTGTAGGTGGGCGCTCCAATTTTGCTTGCTCCTGCTTCAGCTGATGTTTTGCTGCAGCTGCAACTTTCCTTACGGCACTACCTTTTAAGCAGTACCCACTGTTCTGTGCTAAGTGGTATACCTCTGCCAGCAGCCTCTCTTTTTCATTATATTCTTTTTCTGTTCCAGATCTAAGGGAGATTAATTAGCATTAATATTAATATCCCATAACAATTACAAACAGTACTCGCTAATGTTAAGGACAGAAGAAACGCTGACTGCCGGCAAGTTTGTGCACTTTGGAAGTTTAACAAACCACATTTCTGTCAACTGTTTGACATCTCTGGGCAACCCATTGAAAGTTGTCAATTGTTTCAATGCATGCGCACCACATGTTTATTCTCTAAGCCGCTGTATGATGCCAATAGTAAATAGCCTCCTCAAACATGCGTATTGCCACGCTCCATTTCACAAGTTTTTGTTATCGTTCCGAAACACCACACGATTCTCGGCGCAAACCGCGCCTGCAGGTTTCGAGAAGGTTCCGGACTGTAGTAGATCATTTCGATAAGATCACGCCCACTGTGCGAACGATACAGATTGTTCTGGAACCTACGCCACCGCCAGCGATAACGCTAGAACATTCGACGGCAAGGGTATAAATGCCGACGCGCTTCGCCGCTTGTCAGTTGTTGATCGAAGGCCGACGCTGCGTTCGCCGCTATCAGTCCGAGACTGCTATCTGTGCAAGACTGCTGCTGTAATTAGACTTTTCCTTTACCGGGCACAGGTTCGCCAAAATAAACAGTTAAATTCCAACACGAAGTTTCCTGTCTTTCGCCACGTCACGACCCCGTGACATCTGGTGGAGGTGCTGCTTCGTTCATGTACCGGACGCCCCCGTCAAGCCGTGAACCCAGCCCCCGTCGCGGAGAAGACACCGACGCTAACCAATAGCAGCGAACGAGCCGCCGACAGCAAGGTCTCCCACCGGAGTACGGCCTTCTACAAGACAAGGCGCGGAAGACCAAGACCATGACCTCGACTGCAGCGACAATGACAACCGGAGCATCCCAGCCCGCGATCGTTATTCATCAACCCAGGGAACCACCAAGGTTCCATGGCTCATCGTTCGAAGACCCGGAAACCTAGCTAGAAACATACGACCGTGTGGCCGCCCTCAACCACTGGGACAACGAAGAAAAGCTCCGTCGTGTGTACTTCTACCTGGAAGACACCGCAAGGACCTGGCTAGAGAATCGGGAGTCCACGCTCCGAACGTGGGATGTCTTCTGCGGCGAATTTCTGCAAACGTTCGCAAGCGTCGCTCGCAAAGAGAGGGCCGCTGCTCTACTCGAGACCCGGGTTCAGCTACCAAATGAAAAGGTTGGAATTTTCACAGAGGAGATGACCCGCCTATTTCGTAACGCTGACCCAGACATGCCTGAGGAAAAGAAAGTTCGTTTCCTCATGCGAGGGGTCAAACAGGAGCTCTTCGCGGGACTAATGAGGAATCCACCGAACACCGTCCAAGAATTTGTATCCGAGGCGACCACCATCGAAAAAACGCTGGGCATGCGCACCAGACAGTATAATCGTCGCCTGACTCCAGAATGCGCTGCTGCTCAAGCCAGTGACTCCGACGACCGTTGTGAAACGATCCGAGCGATCGTGCGGGAAGAGCTGCGCAAACTGATGCCTTCGGCGCAGCCTCAAGTGGATCCGATCGCCGACATTGTGCGAGAAGAAGTCCGGCAATCGCTTCGAATTCCCGAAACACCGCCGCCCGAGCCAGAAACTATGAGCTACGCCGCTGCAGTGCGCCACAACGCTCCTCCTCGTCCACGCCAAAACGCCGCCCCGTCAGACTTCCGTCGCCAGACGCCACCGCCGCCGCCAACCCAACCGACGTCCTACCGTTCCCCAGCGGGCCAGCGCAGTGCACCGAGGAAAACGGACGTTTGGCGTGCACCTGACAACCGCCCGCTCTGCTACCACTGCGGCGAGGCCGGGCACACATACCGCCGTTGCCAGTACCGACAGATGGGACTACGTGGCTTCGCCGTCAATGCACCGCGTCCTCAGCCAGGAGATCGGCCACGTGACATCGCCGACTACCTGGCAGGAACTCAATGGACACCACGAAGTCCTTCCCGTTCGCCGTCGCCCAGCCACCGCATGTCATCGCACCCCCGGCAGTACTCTGGCTCAACGCGGGGCCGGTCTCCTAGCCCGTATCCGGGAAACTAAGGGCAGCAACCGATGGAGGTGCGGTTGCTGTGCGACGAACTACCGAAGATCCTCCGACGACGACGCCGACGCGACGGAGCTTTTTGAACACAACACCAACCAGGCAAAGCCCTGAAGGCAAAAGCTCACTTACCGAAGGTGGCCGGACGACGCAACATGGAAGCAGCGGAACAAGCCGACGCAGCCGTGACCCGACGCCACGCCCTAACTGTAATGCGAGACGGCGAACTAGCGACCTCGACGTTCTTATCGACGGCCACAGTGTGACTGCTCTCGTCGATACTGGAGCCGACTATTCTGTCATCAGTGGGTCGTTCGCCGCGAAGTTAAATTAAGTTAGGACAGCTTGGAAAGGCCCTGAAATCCGCACCGCCGGAGGTCATCTCGTAACGCCTGCAGGAATCTGCACAGCGAGAGTCACCGTTAACGGCCGTATTTATCCTACAGACTTCGTAGTCCTACAGCGTTGCTCGAGAGATGTCATCCTTGGCATGGACTTCTTATGCCTCCATGGTGCTGTCATCAACCTAAAAACAAAGTCAATAACGTTATCCACAGAAGAAGCACTACCGCAGCGCACGCCGTCAGGAAACCATGCCTTGAATGTGCTGGAAGAACAAGTCACCATTCCGCCTCGCTCAAGCGTCATTATTTCAGTCGGCGCTCCTACATCACCTGACTTGGAAGGCATCGTTTAAGGCAGTCAGCATCTGTTGGTCACCCGAAATATTTGCGTCGCAAGAGGAATTGCAGAGCTGCGGGGAGGCAAAGCAACGGTTATGCTCACGAATTTCAGCAATGAGTACAAACATGTGAACAAAGGAACAACGGTCGCATACATCGAAGAAATTGTCGAAGCCACCAGTGCTTTCGCCCTCGCCGATTCTGCAGAACCTGCTCAGAGGAACCAAGCCCCTTCCATAGCTTTCGACGTCAATCCCAGACTTCCGAACGATAAGCAAGAACAGCTCAAGGCCCTGCTCCTGCAATACGAAGATTGCTTTTCGTCGTCATCAAAAATTCGGCAGACCCCAATGACGAAACATCGAATCATAACCGAAGAAAATGCCAGACCACTCCGTCAGAGTCCGTACAGGGTTTCGACGCGAGAACGTGAGGCAATGAAGAGACAAGTTGATGAAATGCTGCGAGATGACATTATCCAGCCGTCCAAGAGTCCGTGGGCTTCCCCCGTGGTGTTAGTGAAGAAAAAGGATGGGACCCTACGTTTCTGCGTCGATTATCGCCACCTGAACAAAATCACAAGAAAGGACGTGTATCCTCTCCCACGAATAGACGACGCACTTGATCGGCTCCATGACGCCAAGTACTTCTCGTCAATGGACCTCAAGACTGGCTATTGGCAAAAAGAAGTCGACGAACGAGACCGAGAGAAGACGGCGTATATAACAACGGACGGCCTCTTCGAGTTTAAAGTGATGCCCTTCGGCCTTTGCTCAGCGCCTGCAACTTTTCAACGCGTTATGGATACAGTACTGGCAGGATTGAAGTGGCAGACTTGTCTCGTGTACTTGGACGACGTCGTCGTGTTTTCCTCGAGTTTCGACGAGCATCTTCGGCGCCTTGAAGCTGTACTTCAAGCCATCAAGACGTCCGGACTCACACTGAAGCCAGAAAAGTGCTGATTTGCGTATGAGGAGCTCTTGTTTCTGGGGCACGTTATCAGAAAGTCTGGAGTTCGTCCCGATCCACGGAAAACAGCCGCCATCGCCTACTTCCC
Source organism: Rhipicephalus microplus (assembly GCF_013339725.1). Lineage (NCBI taxonomy): Eukaryota > Metazoa > Arthropoda > Arachnida > Ixodida > Ixodidae > Rhipicephalus > Rhipicephalus microplus. The sequence continues at coordinate 151,784,772 of NC_051169.1, forward strand.
GCCACCCACTGACAAGAAGGCCGTGCGCCGATTTCTTGGCCTGTGCGCCTATTATAGGCGCTTCGTGAAAAACTTCGCCCGCATCGCCGATCCTCTCACTAACCTTACCAAGGCCGACTCGGAGTTCAAGTGGGAAACGCCACAGGAACACGCTTTCCAGGAGCTTAAACATCGCCTCCAGACGCCTCCGTTACTTGCCCATTTCAACGAATTCGCCGAGACAGAAATACATACTGACGCAAGCAGCGTAGGTCTTGGCGCCGTTCTTGTACAGAGGGCTGACGGACTTGAAAGGGTTATTAGTTACGCCAGCCGATCGCTATCCAAAGCAGAAGCAAATTATTCCACAACAGAAAAGGAGTGCCTCGCCATCATCTGGGCTACGTCGAAATTTCGCCCCTACCTCTACGGCCGGCCCTTCAAAGTTGTGAGCGACCACCACGCCTTGTGGTGGCTAGCCACCTTGAAGGACCCTTCAGGTCGCCTCGCACGATGGAGCCTGAGACTTCAAGAATATCACATTACTGTCATTTACAAGTCCGGCAAAAACACTCCGACGCTGACTGTCTCTCTCGTGCGCCTGTCGACCAACCGCTACACGAGGACTCGGATGACGACTACTTCTTGGGAACGATAACTACCGACGACTTCGCTGAACGACAGCGGGCCGACCCGGAACTTAAAGCCCTAATAGAATACCTCGAACGCAGGACCGCCGAAGTCCCGAAGGTATTCAAGCGCGCACTTGCGTCGTTCATTCTACGAAACGGTCTTCTACAAAAAAAAAAAAACTTTTCACCGCTTCGAGCTAAGTACCTCCTTGTGGTGCCTTCAGCTCTGCGACCGGAACTCCTGCAGGCCCTGCACGACGATCCGACGGCAGGGCACCTCGGTGTTTCCCGCACGCTCGCGAGGATACAAGAAAGGTACTACTGGCCACGTCTTACCACCGACGTCACTCGTTATGTGAGGACATGCCGGGACTGTCAGCGACGCAAGACACCGCCGACAAGGCCAGCGGGACTTCTGCAGCCAATTGATCCACCTTGCCGACCTTTCCAGCAGATTGGTATGGACCTACTGGGGCCGTTCCCGACGTCGGCTTTCGGAAACAAGTGGACCGTGGTAGCTACCGACTACCTCACCCGCTACGCCGAGACAAAAGCCCTGCCAAAAGGCAGTGCATCCGAGGTAGCTAAGTTCTTCGTCGAAAATATCATCCTACGTCACGGCGCCCCGGAGGTCCTTATCACCGACAGAGGAACGGCATTCACTGCCGACTTAACTCAAGCGATCTTGGCATACAGCCAAACAAACCACCGCCGGACGACAGCGTACCACCCACAGACCAACAGCCTCACCGAGCGGCTTAACAAGACGATCGCCGACATGCTGTCAATGTACGTCGATGTCGAACACAAGACGTGGGACGCCATTCTTCCGTATGTGACCTTCGCATACAACACGGCGGTGCAGGAGACGACGCAGATATCTCCATACAAATTGGTCTACAGAAGGAGCCCGGCAACGACGCTCGATGCCATGTTACCCAACGTCACCGACGAAGAAAACCTCGATGTGAGCGAGTACCTTCAACGCGCCGAAGAAGCCCGACAACTTGCGCGTCTCCGTATCAAGAATCAACAGACGACCGACAGCCACCGTTACAACCTTCGACGACGCTTCGTGGAATACCAGCCCGGTGAACGTGTTTGGGTGTGGACGCCGATACGCCGACGTGGACTAAGTGAAAAGCTTCTGCGACGGTACTTCGGACCGTACAAGGTGGTTCGACGTCTCGGCCCACTTGATTACGATGTTGTCCCCGACGGCATCACGAACTCTCAACGACGCCGATCGCGACCTGAAGTCGTTCATGTCGCGCGCCTCAAGCCTTTTCATGCACGTTAACAAACTGAAACAATGTTTTTTGTATTATTGTTGTATTGTAATTTATTCATTGTACTTTCTTGCATTATTATTGTACCTTCATCTTTAGTTAAAGCTTCGGGACGATGCCTTTTTTCAGAGGGGGCAATGCCACGTTCGTTTTCACAAGTTTTTGTTATTGTTCCGAAACACCACACGATTCTCGGCGCAAACCGCGCCTGCAGGTTTCGAGAAGGTTCCGGACTGTAGTAGATCATTTCGATAAGATCACGCCCACTGTGCGAACGATACAGATTGTTCTGGAACCTACGCCACCGCCGGCGATAACGCTAGAACACTCGACGGCAAGGGTATAAATGCCGACGCGCTTCGCCGCTTGTCAGTTGTTGATCGAAGGCCGACGCTGCGTTCGCCGCTATCAGTCCGAGACTGCTATCTGTGCAAGACTGCTGCTGTAATTAGACTTTCCCTTTACCGGGCACAGGTTCGCCCAAATAAACAGTTAAATTCCAACACGAAGTTTCCTGTCTTTGGCCACGTGACGACCCCGTGACAATATTGTTGGAACGGTAGAGTGAAGCATATGAGACTCTCTCAAACACTTAGGCATTCATTCTGATCGACTTTTCGCGTAAAGTTGCCAGGAACAAGTCATTCCTAACTGAATGCGTTCAAGAGCAGGCAAAATTTGGACCGGTGGCCTAAGAATCACGTTTCGCGATTGACTATATTATTTTTCACTTGTTGCGCTGCCTATAATAGGGAACGTTTTAAATTTACCAGGGCTATTCCTAGGCACTAGCTTTCTTCCTGACCAGATTCTGCTTTTGCATATTGCATATCATGGAGATTCACACGAGCACAGCTCAGCGCAATTAGGCCTTCAGCAGCGCAAGTGCTGCGGCAGCAGAAAAGATTGGAAATGACGTAGCACGTAAGTACACATATGTTATTAGAGAGGGGAAGCGATCAGAACACTTACCTTCTTAGATTTTCTCTGTCGCGCACGGCGAACTGCGCGAGCAACAAATCGAGGCGGTCCCGAAGGCTCCGGGCAAGAACATTCCATCGCAACACCGCCGATAAGTTGCGAATGATGGCGGCCCATCTCGAACTCTCTTCAAATGGGTCTACGGCCAGCACCTATCGTAAAAGAAAAATGTCCACCTCCGACGTAAAGCAAAACCTTACGCTGCGCTGCTTCGCCGAAGGCGGAATCTGGGAAGGCAGCTGATCCATCCTGTGCGAGATTTGGCGCCTTTGTGCTTACAAGTCGAAGTGGTGGCTCTGGCCAGCCTCGGCTTGGCTTATCTCCACTTATCTCCGCTAGGAGGCCAGTGGCGGCAGCATTGTTTATGGGCGCACAGACGCATCGCCCCATCACCCCAGCGATCTCTCGACGCATCTGTTCGGGGCTTCGCGCATGCGCAATACCGCCGCCCCATCGTCCTGCGTACGCAAGCCGCCTGCGTACCCAGCACTAAAACTCCCTACTATCTCACAAGAAAGGGTTGCTACGTTATTCTCGCTGGGCGTGACTTCCTTGGTTTTAGAAAGGTTTATCGAGCCTCGGGCCGCAGTGCTATGACTACAGTGAACCAGTATATACCCTGAACTCGAGGTGGTTAAAGGTGGGAAGTAGACACGAAGCGCAAGCCGTAAGTAAGTGTGCGTGTGCCACCTCTCGTTTAGCCCTTAAAATGTCTGCTGGATGGTGGTGCTTCTATGTGCGGAATATATGATGAAAAGATGCGAGATGGTGGTACATGGAGTATTGACTAGATGGACGAACAGACACACAGACAGATGCATGGACGGACGCATAGATGGCTGCACGAATGCATGGACGGACGCAGGGGCGGATGCATGGACTAACGCAGGGATGGACACACAGATGGACGTGCGGACGCACGAAGAGACGCATGCGCCGACGGGCGGATGGACGCACGGACAATCACAGAGATAGACGCATGGATGGACGGATGCTTCGCGCCACTCTCTATCATTCCCCTCGCAGACATGATGCCGTTTTTTTTCTTTTTTGCCAACTCAACACGGGTATCTCACAGGCATGCATGTTTTTGGGCGTTTGTCCTCTTTTGGGCAGGTTCTTTGTACCACCTGCAGTATGGAAATTTCCACTTTCGAAGGAAGCAAGGGTGCCCATGCAGAACTCCCTTGCTGTTCGTTTCACTTCTATAAAATATTTCAGATAAAAAAATGCAGATCTTTTAAGATCAGCACAGCATTACGAGGTCGAGGTAAATGATGCCGTACAAGACTTCGGTGTCATTATTATCATGCCTGAATGTGCCGTTTACCTTCGTCATCTATTCACATCACGTGATACCAAATTTAGTTTATGCGGAGCTAGAAAAAAAGCCGCGAGCACGCTATGAGAGTGGTATGTTGTCGTGTTCTTACAAGACACGCATGTCAGGATTATAATATTTGCACCAGTTATATATTTCGCCAGTCATTGACGTCACGTAACACCGAATTCGGTATATGTGGAGCTGGCAAAACGACCGCGAGTGTGTCATGAAGAGCCTAATATACTCCGATGTAGCGTTGATGCGCGCGCACGCTGTGCAGCGACGCTACGTTAGATAAACGCGAGCACTTTATAGTCTTACACAAGGCGTTCCCTCCATTCGTCGGCGCGGCCCGACGGATGGAAGACCGGCGCCTGGCGGGACAACGCCGGCATAACATGACGAAATGAACGCCGGCGAGCACACGCACTGCGTCACGTCAAAATGTATTGGCGTCTTGACAGTGGCATGTAGGCATGTTATGAAATGACAGTGGCATGTTATGAAATGACATTCATCTCATGATTATCATGTTTGCACCAGCCACATAACTTCGTCATCCATTCACGTCCCGTTGACCAAATTTGGTTCGTGAGACGGTAGTGAAACGGCCGCGAGCGCACCATGATCATGACATGTAGTCATGTTATTACATGACACGCATCGCATGATTATCGTAATTGCACCAGTCACATACCTTCGCCATCCACTCACGTACCCTAATACCACACTCGGTATATGTGACCCTATAGCGAAACGGCCGCGAATGCATCACGAGTGTGGCATGTAGTCATTTTGTTACATGACACGCATGACATCACTTTCATGTTAGGGCCTGTCGCATGTGCTCACCATGCAATCATGCTATACCATACCAGTTTTGCAACATGTAATGTGAACGAAACAACCCCAAGAGCTGCAGGACCATGAAATGTAAGTCAAGACATTCATGACATGTCATGATTTTGATGCTATTGCTAAGAAATTTTTTTTGCCTTGCTAAACGTATATGTATTTTCTACTTTCGTTTTCTCGCACTGTGCTTTTTTTTCTTACTAAAGTTACCGTAACAACTGAATGTGGTATATTTTGTCTCTTCTCACGTTAACATCATGTATCGAGCCCCCCTGACCGTTTCTAACTTTGGGGCTCCTTGTGTGTATTACCAATTCTGTACGCACTTTTCTGTAAACTGACGTCGTCGTTGAATAAAAATCTTCAAAACTTCAAACTTGAAACTTCAACTATGTTCTTCATACAGTCATGTTATGCCATACGAAGTTTGGTATCGATACCATTATCGAAACGGCCAGGAGGGCTAAAAGTCATTGGCGGCTAGATAGATAGATAGATAGATAGATAGATAGATAGATAGATAGATAGATAGATAGATAGATAGATAGATATAGATAGATAGATAGATAGATAGATACGCTCAAGGTCGCGTAAGTTCACTAAGAAGTGCTCCATAAGATAAGGACGGGTGATCACCAGGGGCGCTCGCATCATGTCGGCAACTCGACGTTGATCGGATACACCTTGAGCACGGTGAGATTGAATGTGATACATCGGAACCACGCAGCGATATCACTTTTATTTCTGCGTTCTTGTGTGTATCGTGTGCCCGATAAAGCTGATAGATTTATTGCCGCCTCACCGACTTACGCCGCTACCTTATTTGTAAAGTGGTTTGTGACCTTCCACAATCCTGCTCAAATAAACACACGCTTACCATCCTCCTACCGATGGTCTGATCAAGTGTATCAATCGGACTTTATGTCTGCTATATGTCGGTATGTCTCCGCCGACTATAGTGACTGGGAAACACTGCCGTTTGTTATTTTCGCGTATAATTCTTCTCAACGCAATGCCACTGAGTTCTCTCAGTTTTCTCGCTCTCTCAGCAGTGACCATAAGCTACTTTTTGAAACGGTACTGCCATTTAAACTAAGCAAGTCGTTTGTGTGCGCTCGGGACGCAACAGGTTCGCCAAGTTGCTCTACGCCGAATCCGAAAGAAATCAGAGGCACATATAGGCTTCACAGAAATAAAGTGTTTTTGTAGTATACGTGTAAATTAGGTTATTGTTACTAACAAAAATATATCGCTGAGTCGTGTAACACTTTTTTTGTGTTTACTGATCACGATGGTGGAAAGCCACGTTCGAAAACGATGCCTGATATCCCACCAAGAAATAACATTTTAATATCTGAAGAAGAAATCTTGTCTCTGCGTCCTCACACGAATAATACATAGACGCCCGGTATTGATGACATACCTGACGCGTTCCTTGCAAGGCATGCTGAATGGTGCTCGAACTTCTCGCGCAAAACTATTCAGAGTTCACTGTTCCTACAACATGCGATAAATTCAACACCATTGATCTTGCGCCTATGCTCTGCCATTGCTCTGCGTTATGCAGCGACAACGAAAGTACTGAAGAACAATGGGAGGCAGCTTTGCGCAGTTCTTCAATAGGGGGACAATATGGGCACTCCAATGGGCTGACGAAGCAGCTGCAAGGCTAGGTCTCTCGGTCCCAACGTGAGAGCGGCCTGCTTCAGGCTAGGACATTAGCACGACCTACTGGACCTTAAGGAAGTTTTTTTATCTATCCATCCATAACCATAAGAGCGTGGGCTTCTCAACGTCGGAGCTGCCTGCTTCAGGCTAGGACACTAGCACGACCTACTGGACCTTACTGAAGTTCTTTAATCTATCCATCCATAACTATAAGAGCGTGGGCTTCTGTGTTTCACATTTCGTTAGCACATATGTGTAGGCTCTTCGAAATAAATTTTGTTTGAAGTAAGCGCTTTCCTTTGTCCTTTATCTTGTGCTGTGTTTCACGAATTTTACGCGCAACGTCATTACCTATGTCTTGCCAACACGTCTTACCAACTTCATACATTTAGCTTCCAGATGACTAGAAATAGAAAAAATTATTGCTATACCCAAATCATCTAACGCTTCAATCGCGTCTGTCCATTGACTAAATTCTCTGCTTTGCTCAAGCGCGAAGATATTGGAACGCGTTTTATTTAAGCACCTGTGAACTTTCTTCGAGGAAAGCAATCTACAATGGCCGGCAACAAGGCTTTCGACAAAGCTTCTGAACCATTATTCAACAACTAGAAACCGTTCATTACATTGCAGCTATATTTAGAAAGCAAAGGCAGACTAACCTGAATTTCCTAGACTTTGAAAAGGCATTTCATCGCGTGTCGCACCTGGAACTCCTTGCGAAGGTTGAACCTATACTGAAAAACGATTCATTGTTTTCTTGAATGAAGGCCTACCTTTCTTGTCGAAATCAAATTGTTTGTATCAATGACGTCCACTCCGATTCATGACTGGTGAAATATGAAACCAAACAAGGTTCCGTGCTTGAGCCATTTATTTTTGTATTTTATAGATAATATTACCCACGAAATTCCGCTTACTATTCAGCTATTTGCGGATGACTACTATCTTTTTCAAAAAATATGTATTGATTGATTGATTTGTGAGCTTTAACGTCCCAAAACCACCATATGATTATGAGAGACGCCGTAGTGGAGGACTCCGGAAATTTTGACCACCTGGGGTTCTTGAGTGTGCACCCAAATATGAGCACACCGGCCTACGACATTTCCGCCTTCATCGGAAATGCAGCCGCCGCAGCCGGGATTTGAACCCGCGACCTGTGGTTCCGCAGCCGAGTACCTTAGCCACTAGACTACCGCGGCGGGGCTAAAAAAAATGAAATGTAGTACAGATGACCAGGCTGTTTTCTAACACAGCATTATTGAAAATATCTGCTTGGTGTGAAGTGTGACAGATGAAGCTTAACGAAAGAAGCACGATAGCTATGACCATAACACGTTCTTTTGGAACACTCATATTCCATCATTGGTCGAAAACGCTTGTTCGTGAACACTTATAAGAACTCAGGGGTCGTATTGTGCGAAGATTTTAGGTGGAATGCACATACTGTCTACATCAAAAAAAGAAAGATCTAGAAAAATTAGGATTTGTAAGACGTTCGTTGCGCGTTTCTACCTTAAAATTGAAATTGACTGTGTATAAAACTTTTACCCATGTGATTCTCGAGTACTCATCTGGGTTTTGGGACCCACATAACCAAGTAAATATCAAAACACTCGACAAAGAAAAGCAATTTAATTTGTTTTAATGGCTACAGCTATGCTACGTCGGCCAGTGAACCGTGGAAAAGAGCAGACCTAGACACATTGCAGACAAGAAGGCAACACGATCGATTAAAGTAAAAGTTTGTAATTTACCACGATATGCTGTGAATAAACAAAGATGCGGATATAAAAACTGGTCACCGCCGATGTACTGATTCCGACATTGTCCAGTAAAAACTGAGAGAGTATTTTTGCAAAACAAACACCTTTAAAAACTCGTTTTCACCGCGCACTGTGATTACTTGGACTGCTCTGTCTGGGGACTGCTCTGTCTTGAAAACTACGAAGATGTTCAGTCGTTCATTAAACACCAGAATCCCACATGGCTTCCATCTTTCTTTTCTCCTTGCCCCCTAATAGTTTGCCACGCATCCTAAACAGGCTTTGCTTTATGTTTCAGCCTAGAGCAGTTTTTATATGCTTAAAATATAGTCATGGCATGCTTGTGATCAATGCATTGTAGTCTTCCAGGCTGCTTATGTTTGCCCCGCTATATGATCGCTCGCTTTTGTTTGATTACAAGCACATGGCTAACGTCACTGCTGTTGGGTTGATTTCCTATTATTCAACTTTTATTCCATACCCGTGGTACATTTTAATTTTTATTGTATTTTTCTATATTACTTTTATGTGTGGTGGTGGTAGCTCTAATTCTCCCGGGTAAAAAAGACAGCATATCCACGGAGTTAATGATGATGAGTGGGGCGAAACGTCCATCAGCACGTCCATGCGTCCGCCCATGCGCGCGACGATACGTGCGTCCATCTATGTGTTCCTTCGTCTGTCCATACGACCATCCATGATTCCGTCCATCCATCTCTACGTCCGCGCATCCATCTATCAACTATCCATCCATCCACGCACCCATCTAGTGAACACTCCAAGTATCGCCACCTCCCATCTCGCATCCCCTGTGGCACATTCCCGCTCTCGAGAAGGTATGTGCCACCGGTGGCTACATACATACATACATACATACATACATACATACATACATACATACATACATACATACATACATACATACATACATACATACATACATACATGCATACATACATACATACATACATACATACATACATACTGTTATGCCACAGACATTGTCCTCGTTCGGGAGCACTTCTCACGAGATAGAGCGCTGTTCCAACGAGCTGTCTCCTCCCTCCCAGCACTGCCTTCCGTGCAGAAGAACCGTGCAATCCCGAGGATAACGTCGCTTCCTCCGCTGAACCACCTTGCAGTTCCGGGTATGGCTACATCTCCCCCTCCGAGCCCGAGAACTGGTCTGAGAGAATGAACCAAAGACGTTATTTAAGGCCGTGGCAACCATCTTTGGAGGATTTGCCCCAGCCGACGTTAACGTGCGGGCCGGCTCTGTAAAAAAACGACAACCTGCTGCAGTAAACGCTCCTTCTTGTCGCTGTTTTCAAAGTGGATTGCCTCCCTGCTTCGCCTTCGGGCAAAGGCTTCAGCAAATCCGCTCGACGGCTCGCCGCTCTTCTCCACCGCTACCCTCGCGAGACAACGAATTCCTAACAGTGGTTGGCAGCTGCGGGATACGCTACCCCTGTCCTCAACGTTTTGCTGCTCTGAGACCCGCTACCCCGATCTGAACGGCTGAAAAGTTGGATCGGATCTCTGAGCACGAGGACGACCGCCGTGATAGCGTTTGGCTACGCTAAGATACGCTACCCTGTTCTTATCGTTTGGCAAGCTGGGACAAGCTACCCCGGATCTCCACATTGGCACGTTGGACCGGATCTCTGACAACCTGAGGGCACCCACGACACTGTTCGACGGCATCTACGAGTTGTACCATTCGTTGACTACTTTCGTTGGGTGAGTGCCCAACGTTTACTTTTCATTTCGCCAGACCTCTCTAGCACAGGCAGATGTTAGAAGAGTGTTTTGTGTTTTTTTGTATGTTTTAATTTAACATTCGCGTACTTTAAACCATGAGATTAACTCTAAAGCACGGTGAATATCAGTAGTAAAGCATCACGAAGGACGAGCGCGATGGAGCAGTACCTTGTGGAGGACCTCCTCCAAATTTGTGGAGCCATGGGGATTTCCGCCGGGTCTGCTAAAACAAGGGAGGCGATTCTCGTGGTGATGCGGACAAAGAATGTGACAGCCGAGGAAGCTAGCGTGTTTTGGGAGCTCGTTTTCGAGAAAAGCCGAGAAGAGCTCGAAGCTGAAAGGCATGAACAATGGAAGGCTGAAGAGAGCAAAAAAAGGAGAGAGCATGCTCTTAGAATGAAAGAGCTTGATCATAAAATTGAAGCGAATTAGTGGCAGCGAGTACAATATAGACTCGAACTTTTCAGAATGGACGAGAACATCGTGTCTTTTATTGTTAGTTTTGAAAAGCTCTGCGACAATGTTGGTGTTGTGCGAGACTTATGGTCGGAAAAGCTTGCCACGTTGCTTCCATGCAAAGTCGCAAGCGTTTTAGAGCGCTTATCCGCCGAGGAAGCGCATGACTTTGATAGGGTTAAATACGCTTTGTTCCGCCACTTTGCTTCTCTGTATACTGCCGACTGCGAAAGTCGAGCATACAAGTACAGCACTGAAGCACGCAGCAAAGCGCTAGAAATTGAGGCCCATCACAAAGCGGAGGACGCCGATGTGCGTCAGAGAGAGCGAGATGAGGCGCGGCGTAAGGTGATCGAGGTGGAATCGCGTGAAAATGAGGCCCCACGGAGAGCGCTAGAAGTACAAGCGCGCCGAAAAGCGCCTAAAGATAAGGCATGCCGAAAAGCTATAGAAGCTGAGGCCCATTGCGAAGCACAAGCTGCTGAAGTGTGCCAGAGAGAGCGGGACGCCGAAGAGAGTCGCGAGGCGCCGGACATTGGGGCTCGTCACAAAGTACAAGACGCCGAAGTGCGTCGGATAGAGCCAGACGCTGAGGTGCATCACGAGGAGTTTGGGGCTGAGGCCCATCGCACGGCTAAGGACGCCGAGGTGCATCATAAGGCACTGGGGATGGAGCCGCTGATGAATCGCGTGGAAAAGAGCTTGACGATGAGTCGCGTCGCCGGACGGTAGAGGTTGATGCCTGTCGACAAAAACTTGAGCAGGATGAGCGACATAAAGCGCTACAGAATGAAAAAACTCGCGAAAGAGCGCATGAGGTCGACTTCGAAGGCCAGAGAAAAAGGGCTATCCACGACAGCGATAGACCCCCACTGATCGAAAGCTCTGCAAGCGCGTTTGTTAGCTTCAAAGTCATCGGGATTCCCGTTCTGTCACAGGCAGAGACAGCTAGGAACTGGCCCGAGGGAACGCTAACTAACAAATCAGGAACTTCAACTCCACAGAAAGAAGGCAGCACACTTGTGGGTAAGTGTGTCGAGGCTGCCAGTATTGGGAGAAGCTCCGACAGAAAGAGGCGCCGGCATAAGTGTAACGCGGTAAAGACGACTGACGCCAAGCACGTCAAAGCCGCCGTTAAATGCCATGATGTCTTCACTCGAGACGCCAGGCTTAGGGCTAGGTGTATGAAAGGGTCCTCTATGAAATATTTGAAGTGCCGATTGTCGCGGTGTTCGAGATAGGACGGGAAGCTTGTTGAGAAAAACCGACTTTCAGGAAAATTCGGACGCCGAGATCTTTGCCTGGTCTCCTCTTTTTTACTGTCGCGTAGAAGCAACCACCAAGGAAAGCATAGCTTACGCCTGAGCCGTAACACAGGCGGTTGTTTCCCACCGTATCGAAATGGTCACGGGTCGAACGGGTGGAGTAAAGGATGCAGGGCAGATGCCCCTTTGTTCGGGTTAAGCGGCTGTACGTCAAAAGTTGCTGCTACAGAGTTCGGCAAACAGCTTTGTTCGTTGGACCTTTGTCAAGACCGGATCCCTCGAAAGCTATGGAGTGCGGGACTCCCCAGAGTTCGTCTGAGAGGGCCTCCGTCTTGCCATTACTAAGAATAAATATTGTAATCAGCTTTGAAAAATATTTTTCTAGTTTTGTCATCAGCCGTTGAGCATGAAATGCGTCTGAATTTTTGCAAGTTAGACTTTCCTTCTCATCGAAGAAGCTGACATTGATATGTTTGTTTGATTAATTTTGTTTTCATAATTTTTCGAAGGGTAACAGTTAGTGTGTTTTATTTTAACAGAGAACATTGCGTAAAAGACCATGTTTAAAACACCATCTGTGTTTGGCAGTACGTGTTAGTGCACACGTAAGTGTAGGTTAACTTTGTTTTGTATAACGCACGCAAGTTTCATCCTTTCATTAGTATTTCATTCTTATTTCATAATTTTCATTCTTATTGTCTCACTTTTCAAGCGTGTTTTATCTTCTTTTGATCCTCACTGGCTGCGCGCATTGAAGAGAGAACATGTAGGAGGACGAACTTTCTTAAGTTGACAATATGACGCTTGCAGGCGACACCAATGTGCGTGATTCAGGATTGCTTGGCGTACTAAATTGTAGTTTCGGTGCTAAATTGAGCAATCCTCAGAAGCTTCGATCGTCCAGAATCTGCCTAAATCACAATTGAGAACAGCTTGAAAACAAGAAAATTCTGTTTGGTTTAGCGGTGTCATGCACTGACACTTAGCTAACGGTGTGTCCGCATTGCATATTCCTCGTGAGATCGTTACTCGTGATGCTATTTATTAGCTCAGCGTAATCTCGAGGAAACACTTGGTTTCTGCTGGTCTGGTGATATGTTCAGCATTTGGAGGGTGCTTGCTTTGGCCAGAGTGGTTTGGCTTTGTGTTTGACTCCGCCATTCCAGTGAACCTCTGCAGGGCTATGAAAGTCTCCACGGGCGGAGAGAGCGGCACGGCTACCGACGGTCAACCAGCATCGCTCCTTCCGAGCTACGCTAGACGGCTGAAAACTCCGGATGCATTATCTGGTGGCGAGGGTGCTATTATGCCACGGACATTGTCCTCGTTCGGGAGCACTTCTCACGAGATCGAGCACTGTTCCGATGAACTGTCTCCCCCCTCCCAGCCCCGCATTCCGTGCAGAAGTACCGTGCAGTTCCGGGGATAACGTCGCTTCCTCCGCTGAACCACCTTGCAGTTCCGGGTATGGCTACGTCTCCCCCTCCAAGCCCTTGAACTGGTATAAGAGAATGGACCAAAGACGTTATTTAAGGCCGTGGCAACCATGTTTGGAGGATTTGCCCCAGCCGACGTTGTAGTGCTGGCCGGCTCTGTAAAAAAAACGACAACCTGCTGCAGTAAGCGCTCCTTCTTGTTGCGGTTTTCAAAATGGATTGCCTCCCTGCTTCGCCTTCGGGCAAAGGCATCAGCGAAGTCCGCTCGACGGCTCGCCGCTCTTCGCCACCGCTACCCTCGCGACACAGCAAATACCAAACAATACATACATACATGCATAAATGCATACATACATACATACATACATACATACATACATACATACACACATACATACATACATACATACATACATACATACATACATACATACATACATACATACATACATACACATACATACATACATACATACATAATACATACATACGGAGGAGCAGCAGGAGCGACACACCCACGTGCTAAAGAGCTTCGTCCCTAAAAGTAAAAAAAATTAAGGGGACCAGTACAGAGACTAGTTGTGGTATTTCAGAGGACGTCGGCGGGGATCGCTTGGGATACTGCTGCCTCTGCCACGCGCTGGATGAGCAAGCGTTGGTCTTCTGTCTCGGAGGCACGCAAGAGGGACTGCCTCCACTCTGGGGTGTTCGTGTTGTCAGGGCTGTGATGCGTGCACCTCCACACCTTAAGTATGAGTGTCACCTGATATGAGCAATGCTTGCACCTTGGCGCTATCTGTTCAGGAAAAATTGTACAGCAAAGAAGGGGTGCGGGAAGCTGCTGGTCTGTAGTTTGCGCCATTTGACGGTCTCACATCTTGTTAAATCGTGGTGTGCAGAAGGTATATGCATCTTCCGAGCCAGTAGTACGTGTCTGTATACGTGGTGAGTAGTGCATCGCGTGACATACTTCTGTCAGTGGAAGCGGCATGGTGAACCCTACACACGGCTCCTCAGCTAAGGTCTTGCGCGAGTGTGTCACTCACCCCTGCCTAAGGCCTCAGGTGTAAGGGTGGCAGTACTTCTGTACTGATTATATAACATATGAAGTTCACCAGCGTCACATCAACTGTAAACCAAGCAGTGGAATAATACTTTGGTCTTTCTCGCGTCGTCTTGGGCACTTGGAAGCATTACTTTCAACTTATTGCATCTCACGCCCCGTTCCTAACGTCCCCTACGAAATAGTTTCTATGAATCTTTTTGTCACTAGCTGTCGAACTCGCATAGTGCAGCCTTATCACTCGACTGCCTCCTGGAAACCACCGGGTTGGTGCTACAGCCACTGGGAAATTATGCAACCGGCTGAAGAGGACAACGAAGATGATAGAAAAGACGACGTGGCAATCACAGTTTCTACATACCTCAATAAAACTAAAAAAATTAAGCTTTTACTTCTGTGAGCATTATTTCTACAGCAATATTTTGACATAAAAAGCAGTTTTATTTAACCACGCTCAATTCTGTCCGAGATAACGAATGTATTGCCTGATGTGAACAAGTTAAAACAATAATATCTCTCTTTCCGTTCTACTTACAATTTTTTTAAGGGAAGGGGCAGGTATACATATTGAATACGAAAGAAAGTTTCAGTAGAAATTACGTAATACATACTTAGCCGATTGCCCTGAGTGCATGAGCCATGCTTGTGAATTCATCATCATCATCATCATTATGATCATCTGTGAGCTCGGCACAATCTTTTCAGTCGTTGAATTTGCTCTGTGCATACAATATACATAACCTAAACATATTCTCCGCGAAACAATATAATTGGCTACAGACAACCGTTGGTCTCGACAATATTCAAGCGTCTTTTTTAGCTGTTCTGGCCCTATTTCGTGATTGTTTGAGCCACTACGTAAAGTTAACGCAAGAAGTCCCATTAGATCATGCTCTGAAGTTTCTCGACTTAGAGCCGCAATAAAGTGAAGGACGTGCTTGCTCACTGCATGAAGCTAGAGCAAGAAACCGTTTCTCTGCTACCCCCCCCTTTCCCGCTAGGATTGTCAAACGGCGCATCCTCGCATTTTGTTTAAGCTTATGCGGAAACAAATGAAAGTTACATTCATTGTTGGGGCCTTCCACCTCAGTTCAGGTAGTTCCCACATCTTCTACTTATGTCAGTGGCTAGTGACTTAGTAAAAGAAATGAAACGTGCTGGACAGGCGAGTTAGTTGATAATATAAAAGAAGGAAAAGTTCCTTTTGAGGCCTTTTTTTCGGTGATAAGTCAAAACTAGCTTGACTGACAACGAATGATCTTAGGTAAGTTTGATGTCACTCTACGACGTAAATTCCCACAACGAAAATATACATAATTCTAAAATGATGGGCACGACAATATCCCTGCTGAGTTATGACTTCAGGAAAATATAAATTCACTCAATCTGGCATGTGCATGCGTGTGGGCTGAAAAAATAACTTTTTATCACTAAAAAAAGGTGCTCCCGAAAAATAAATGGAGCCGTTTTACACCACTTGTCCCAATTGCGCGACAGGAACGAAGTCATGTCAAGTGCCGATCGAAAATCAACATGGCCAACAATATGACCAGGCGTGACATGATGCAGCCCGGTTCTTGGCCGATCCCCTTCTGCGGACGAGGGCAAGCAATGCTAGAGGATCTCCATCATCATCATCATGAGTCAGGTAAATCAAAGCGCAATGATTGACACCTCTGGTGCACAGATGGGATGGCTAAAGGTAATTGATGTATTCACCAAATATGTACGATTAACCTAATGACCAAAACACGTGCAATCGCACGAACAACACCGGCGATACAAGCCTCAATTGTAACAGAACCCCAAAGAAACATGACCGGTGTAGAGCAGCTAGCTTTCCAAGCTTTCGTACGTGTTTACGTCATCAAAGTGATTATAAGGTGACCTTGTGAAGAAAAAAAAATTACGAACCACAAAGTCACCTATACGACAATGTTTTACGGCAATGTCACAAAACAGGTCTTTGGTCCGGTAAGGTGGCAAATTTATCGCCCTGAAAATGGCCAAAATTTTGTTCACTTGTCAGTTCTGTTGCCAAAAGAAAAGCCACATGATTAAAAGAAAGAAAAAAACAGGGAGAAGTGTGTTAATTGGGAACAAAGCACAATTGACGCTTTCCGTAGTACTGTGGTAAAAAGTGTATTTCATCGTCGAGTAAGGCTCTGAACACCAGGCTCAGGCAACACAACAGCAACCTTCTTAGAGAGACAGTCATTGGGGACAAATAGAAGTTGTGCCAGTGACCCACTTTGCGGGTCGTGTTTGGCCATCAAAAAAAAGTAAAAACGGGCCCGAGAAGCAATTGAATCATACTAAATTGATTTGTACAAACAAAATCACATGCATGCTTGTTCCGGCCATGCTGCTGTCGAAAATGAACACTGATTTCTCAGCGCTGATAGTTTTTAAACAAAATACAAAATGTCAAGCGTCATATTTTTCACTGTTTTTTGTTTGGTTAACAAGAAAACAAATATTCATTTTTATTTCTCACGTCTTTGTGCTCAAACTGTTCACCATATAATTAAGGTTCGTTCATCCATAGCCGGACCGTCTCGTTGAAATTGCGACAGCCATTACGCTTACTATCATGCAGGTAGTGACAATAAGCATAGGCAGTGCAGTAACAAGTACTACCCATAGTTGTTTTGCCATATAGTTGCTCGCATCAAAGTATAAATAAGCGGAAGCGCTTTGCTTGATGCGTTAAATAAGAAGCATTGTACCTGTCAGTGTGGCTGAAAAAAATGAAAACATTAAGTGCGAAAAAATTGACAGCAGGTGTTATATTTTACAATACATGAAGAAAACTATTGATTAATTTAATATCTGTTTTTTGTCACAGAGCCACCGTATCATTATGAGAAATACGCTCGAGAAGTACTTTGGTTTGGGCTAGTTGGTTCACAGTGCTCACATTGAAAGGGCAGCGCAAAAACTCGGGAAAAAAAAGGAGGACAGAAAAAACAGAGCGCTGACTAACAACTGAAATTTTATTGCCATCACCTGTGCATATACATATACCTAAAATGTGATTGAGAGGAGGTTTAGAAGCAAGAAAAGAAGGGTGGTTTTAACCAGCGATAAAAACTGCAAATGATAATATGTTCAAAGGAACTCGCGCAAGCGAGATGAGTGAAATGCATCAGGTCATGATAAAGCAAATGACACAGAAAATCAAAGAAAGCCTATAAGATAACAAATTTCAGCGTCAGACAGGGATATAGAAGGCCTCCTCACGCACTTGTCACCTGCTTCATGAATGAAGAAAGCCTCAACAATCTCGCGCTCTATCTTATTCCTCCCCATTTTAAAAACCAAGTACTACGAAAGTCAGGAGAGCAGCCACAACGCCTACAATGGTCAGCCAGAAAACCACTGGTCGTATTGCGTACAATATAGTCAGGAAGACCGCCAGGTGGCGCCGTTTTGTTTGGCTGGCCTAGTTTTGTTTGGCAGTGCATAGAAATAGCAGAAAAGGGACACAGGCCCCTGTGGCTAGCATTTTTGGATATCAAGGGAGCGTACAATAGCGTGGTTCAAGAGGAATTGTGGGGAATACTGGACGCACTAGGCGTGAAACATGTAGTCACTAATCTTTTAAAGAACATCTATAAAGGTAACAAGGTAGTTATAAAGTGGAAAAAACAGGTATCCAAGCCGGAAGAGGTAAAACGGGGGCTTAGGCAGGGGTGTCCCCTGACACCGTTATTATTCATGATGTACCTAGAAGGATTAGAGGCCAAATTAGAGGAACATCAAGAATGTCGATACAAAATGGAGGAAGCGAACGAGGAAATTGACTGGTAAATACTTAGAAAACAGCAGGTGGCCAAACCAAAAAGAACTATCGGTTAAGAAGAAAGTGAAGTAAACGGAGACTGACATGTGGAGAATGGGCAGATTAAGAAGTCCGCACTAGAGAGCTATCGAACCTTTAAGCAGGAAATTGCCATGGAAAAGATCTATGATAATACTCGGGGTAGTTCTCTACTGTTTGAGGCCAGGACGGGAGTACTGCGAACCAAGACATATCGGGCCAAATACGAAGGGGTAGACACAGTATGCAGTGCGTGTGGAGAGGAAGAAGAAACTGCCGAACACTTCGTAATGTTCTGTAAAGGGCTTCACCCTTTAGTTCAGGATGATGGCACTGAGTTTTTCAAAGCACTGGGGCTTAGGGACCGGGAGGGCAAAATAGACTTTAAGCGGGTAGACTTAACTAGAAGGAGGTTATTTGATTGGTGGCTAAAGTCAAGGCACGAGTGAAAATTAAACTCTTCACTGCAAAGTACGAATCCTCAAACTCACTTTTTAAAGAAAAAATAAATCTAGTTTTTGGTTCATCAAGTATTACGGCTTGGTGGCGCTAGCCCCCGCCCGATCTAAAGGGTACAGCCATATCCATCCATCCATATATCCGCATACAGTGCTTCGCTTTCACGCACGGAGGAAAGAAATGTAAGGAGAGGCCCTGACGTCACTCGTTGTGAAGCCGCCATGAAGCCGGAAGTCGGCCATATTGACTAGGCAAATTCTCCTCTCTTGTTTACATATGAATGCGAAGCAGAAGGCGCGACTCCCTCTCTGTCTCAAAAAGCACGTGGCCTGCACGCCGCGTGCGTCGGTGCTATCCGAAACCAACGGAACGGCTTTCAACACGCTGTCTTGCCGCGGTACGGTTGACGAAATCTCTGCGTATGGCTGTTGTATTCTTGCACTGCCGGCGTTAACGATAAACACGGCAAGTTGCACGTTAAGCTTTTTTTATTTGATATGTTCTCTGTGAAAATAAAGATTATATTTCGAACATTGCCGCGCGACGAACCAGGCACCAAAATTTGTACAGCTTCTTTCAGATCACTTTCTTTCCCTTTTACGCTTCCCTTTAGGTTTTATGAAATTTTCGGTCAGGCTTTGGGCTAGACACAACGATGAAAAAAGAAAAAAAAGTCTTCCCTGCAATAAACCCGGAGGTCCGTAACTATGCCAGTAAAGTCGGCGTCGGTGGAGCTTAATTGTGTACATGGCAGCCCGTTAAGTTTGTGCCGGCCTCTTTGTTTTCGCCCCTCTTTTGTCTGACGCGCAATGGTTCCTACGGATATCCCAAAGGCCATGATTTCATTAGGACGAAAGCAGCGAAGACCACCTGAAAGTTCGTGGGAACACGTCTCCAGCGTGATTCACGCGCACTAGTAGCTACGGAGAACGGAGACCAGGATCTCGTTAGGGCGAAAGGTGGGAAAGTTAGCCGAAGGAATGCGTGAGAAAAGGGCTGCGGGAAGCTTCAAGCGTCGACACAGCCGCTAAGGACGGCAGGGAAAGCCAGCCAAATGCGAGGGAAGATGTCTCTGGAATAAGTGGCTAGTCATTAGAGAAAATTAAAGAGAAGGCACTTGTTTCTGTCTTCCTTATCTAGAACAGAGCTCAGCGCCTACCGGTAACTGTACAGGAACATGAAAAGCAAGATTATATTACAGTCTTAATAAGGGCCTGTGCAGCGCAAATGCATCGTCCGTTGTCATAAGAAGCAACAGTGTATAACTTTCACTAACCTGCAAGGCATTCATTGAACGAATTCTTGAGCACAGTCGTTATTTTCTATGATGGCATGGCTTTTCAGCATAATTTTGACGGACGCTGCAAATTCGGAGTACGTATACGCGCGCTCGTTCCGTGGTTTCTAGTTCAGACACCTGGTTACAACCACCACCGGAGAAAAATCACGTAGCTAACAATGCGGCACAAAGAATGGATGCTGTCGAACACCTGCAGTACGCCACGGTTAGGTGCGAGGCCCATGAAAACGCGCACACCACTGCTGGACCACCTGAACGGTGCCGCACCGCACTACATCAACAATAACAAAACGCCGCCATTGTACCTAGTGAATATGGCTCGCGTGACGTAATTTCCGCCACATTTGTTACGCCCTGTGCCGGCTGGGCATGCCTTCTCCTTACCTTTCCTTCCTCCGTGCTCCACGTCTTCGTGGCCGTTACCGGACCCCGTCCGTGTCTGGACAAGCTCACCATTCCTTCTAGAAGACTTCCGGGACACGCCGACACCATCTGGGCCCCGGTCCGACCCCAGGCTGGCCCCCCAGGCCCCTTCAAAAGTACGAAGCGGCGCGGCGCCGCGCTAACCCTAACGCGCCGCGCCTGCGCCTCCACGATGCAGAGTCCCGCCCAGCACTCGACACCAACGACAACTGACGCCCTGTCGGGAAACCCAGCCTCCTCCGGTCGTACCGCTGATACAGCCGTGCCTCCGCTGTCAACAACTGGCAATGCCACCAGCCCCGCGTCGACAACAATACAGCAACAGGCAGCGTTCCTCAACAGCGCGCACGGTCCAGCAACGTGCAACGCTGGTGGCATCTCTGCTACTCTCAGCTTGATAGCCACGCAAACGCCGGAGCCCGAGAGCCGTAATGCAGCGGTGGCGTTGCAATGAACCACGCCTGCTGCTCTCCCCACCTTATCTGCGTCTGGCCTACCGATTGGAAATTCCGAGTCTGTCGACAAGCGCGTTTCGATGAGTGTCGTTCCTTCCATCGCTGAAGTTTTGCCTTTCATCACTTTAGCTGACGACTTATCGACGGAAATGGACTTCACGGCATCGCAGGTCAACGAAGACAATACACCATTCCCTGAAGGCAGCTGGAACACCATTAGTGCCAATCGAAAACCTGCCTCGACCACCCGCCGTCGGAATCCAACTTCCACCTGGAACTCTCACGCCGAAACTGCCTCTCTATGACCTGCTTTCTACCATCATAGCCGCTGCAAATCTCTCTCCCAAGACCAGTGCGAAGGTCACCCTTCAAGCCAAACCTGCTCAGAGCCTTGTGTTTCTGAAAACGCACTCACCTCTCACTGCCCACCTCCTACTCTCCCTCACAAGTCTGGAACTTAATGGTAAGCCGATCACCATTAAGCCCTATGCCCCCAGTCCTCCAGTATCATGTCTCGGCGTCATACACAACGTCGGTAGTCACTTCACAACATCTCAGCTCTTGCATGACCTCGAATCCTTTAGTTCAGTTATACTCGCTGCACGTATGATGGGCTCCACAGAATCCGTCCTCATAACATTTGCTGGAACCATCATCCCTCGCTTTGTGTACTTCGAACGCGTCTCTTTTCCATGTCGTCCACATAAACCTAAGCCCCCTACTTGGACTCGGTGCCTTGCTTTAGGGCACCGTGGTCACCAATGCCCCCAACACAGCGTTCCGGCCAAGTGCCGCCACTGTGCGTCTCCGCTACCAGCAGATCCCGATCCTCACGTTTGCGCCCAACCCTGGTGCATCCAATGCCAAGTGAACACGCACTCATCTCTCGACTCCACCTGCCCCTACCTTCTAGCTAAGCAACGCGACGGCGCCAAAGCAGCTTTTCTGCGTCGCACAGCCATGCGCCGAGCCACTCAGCCTTCGCCGCCCTCCTCTTCAGCACATCAGTTCCTATCACCTCCCGCAACATCCCCCCCGGGCTCATACGCCGCTAAGGTTAAGGGAACACCTCCCATGTGCACTCATCATCAAACACACCTTCACCATCTTTAAGTAACGAGAGCCGCTCCTTCGATCTGCGACTGGCTATGTTGGAGCGCAACCAGCGCGAGCAACAACGCGTCTCGGATGAGCTTCAACAGAAAATACTCGCACTGACGCAGACACTCGCAACTACCACATCCTCTCTTACCTCTCAACTCACGGAGCTAAATAAGCAACTCACCACACTCACCACCCCGACCTCTATCTCCCATGTAACCAAAATTGGCCGAAATGGTCGAAAGCACCACCACTGCACATCATACTCATTTGGTACAGCTGGAAAATTCAATTGTCCGGATTCTTACAAACCTCGAAACCCAATCTAAGCAACTGGAATCATTCACCTATATGCTTAACTCCTTGCAAGAGTCGCTTCCTCCGGCAAAAAAAAGATGGAAGGCGCACGCGTAGGCGCTTCCTCTACTTCAAAGACGTAGATGGCGCGTTAAAAGGACCTCGATATTTTGCAGTGGAACTGCCGCAACTTTCGTCATAATAAGACCACTCTCCACCAATATTTCTCAACCAAACATTACCCCATTTTCTCCTTATACAGGAGACTCGGGCGGCCCTTGCCGTCCCGGGCTACCGTGCATAACACGCTACGACGGGAAAGCCACTTGCGTCCAATTATGTACGCAATGACGTTCTCGTTGAACCACTCGACGTGCCCTCCCCCTCCTGAAACATTTAGTTGGTTTGGTCTATTACCAACCATCTACCCGTATTTCTCTCGCTCTGATGTCCTTTTACAACCTTCCTGTCACGTCCTCTTTGTTTCGTGCTCTTGGCAAATTCCTGCACTCCCTTTCATCGACCACCCATATCTTTCTTGGGGGTGACTTTAATACTCCTCATAGGCTCTGGGGTTACCCCTAAACACTCAAACCAGGTCGCCTTCTACACTGCCTCGCCCAGGAACGCCATCTC
This sequence comes from Rhipicephalus microplus, assembly GCF_013339725.1. Lineage (NCBI taxonomy): Eukaryota > Metazoa > Arthropoda > Arachnida > Ixodida > Ixodidae > Rhipicephalus > Rhipicephalus microplus. Next base: position 151,807,744 of record NC_051169.1, read on the forward strand.
ACCCTTCTTAATACTCCTGAAACCCCTACTCAAGCGGGCACTGTTTCACGGCGTTCCACTACACCCGATCTCACGTTCTCTCAGAGTTCTCTTCCTTTTTCACTGGCAGGTGTCCGCTGAAAATCTTTTCAGTGATCACTTTCTCATACACATCACCACCCCTCTTTCTCTTTCCCACAATAGGCGGAAACAACAAATCGCTCACAGTGACTGGGAAGCATTCCGTAATAAGCTTTTGTCTGACTCATTTAAAACTTACGATGACTGGACGTCGCGGATCTCCGCAGCAATGACATCCTGCAGTCGCCACGCTCGTTTTCAACTCCCCATTTCTGACCCTGATCCTCACTTCCTCCGCTTATGGCGACGTCATCAACGTTTGAAACGCGCTCTCCGCTGCCAGCCACACAACGTCAAACTTTCCTTCCGAATTGATGCTCTGCGGGCTGAAATTATCGCTTACAGCACTTCTCTCGAGCACTCTCGTTGGAACATGCTGTGTGACGGCCTTGACTCCACACTGCACTCGCTCTCTACATGGTCTCTCTTAGGTACCAAGCCTGCCGTTGCTCCCACCCTAGCTAAAGCTCTCACTCAAGGGACTCCAACTGATGTGTTTGAACATTTAAAATTTCTGTATCTTCCACCCCCTCACACCTTCTTACCCAGATTACTGTGGCGAAGCTAACCCAGACCTGGACCACCCATTCACGCTCAGGGAGCTGCAAGCTGCCTTAGCCACTCAATCTACCCACTCGGCACCCGGTGAGGATGAGATAACATGTACTACATTACGTAATCTCCCCGACAACGCGAAGGAATTTCTCTTACACACATTCAACGAAGCATGGAACAGCGGCTGTCTTCCAAGCTCTTGGACATCATCCTAATTTGCATGATTCCGAAGCCGGGCAAACCTCCATTTCTCTCTAACCTTCGCCCTATCTCTTTGACGTCATACGCTGGCAAGACTCTTGAGCGAATGGCCTTGACTCGACTGTCTGATTTTATTGAGGCGAAAGGGTTTTTCCCTCGTTCTCTTATTGGCTTCCGATGCCACGTTTGTGCGCAGGACATGTTCCTTGTTCTTCAGCATACTTTTCTTTCACCTTCTCGTAGTCAGATTCATGCGCTTGTAACTGTCGATGTACGGAAGGCATTCGATGGCGTGAGTCAGGACCACATACTCGCTCAGCTCTCCTTCCTGTCATGTGGCTCCCGCATGTATTTTTACATCCAATCATTTCTTTCCAATCGAGTTGCTCGCTTTAGAGTCGATACTCATGTGTCTAACCGACACTCCCTCACCCGCGGCACTCCTCAAGGGTCCGTACTACCTCCTACTCTATTTATTATGGCTATGGCCCCCACTTGCCTTTCAACTGTCCCAAATACCTGACCTCCACCATATTTTTTATGCAGACGACATCACCCTCTGGTGTACGTCGGGATGTCCCGGCCACGTGCAGGATACTTTGCAACGTGGTCTGGACCTTATCGCTTCCTTTCTCGCTGCTGCTGGCCTGTCCCCTGCACCGGAGAAATGTGAACTACTCTTGCTAAACCGGTCTGCGTGCCAGCGCTCCCACAATACCGTCATCTCTCTACATCTTTCTAGCTCTCTCATTCCCACTGTTCAGCAATGCAAAGTTCTTGGCTTCCCTTTGCACGTGACAAAGAACGCGCAGGCCCTACATCACGCCGTGAGGACTTGCCACTCGGTGACCCACCTCCTGCGACGCGTTGTCAATCAGCAGTCGGGGCTCCACGAGGCTCATGCGTGCCGGGTTGCACATGTGCTTGCCCTTAACAAGTCCTTGTACTTTGTGCCATACGTTCATTTCACCAAAACGCACCTCAACACACTCGAAAGATCTCTATTAGGCCTCTACAAGGCAGCTCTAAACCTCCCTCTCACTACCTCTACCACTAAGCTCTTTGTCACAGGCCTCTTCCATGCATTACGTTCTCTTATTTCTCTGCACCACGACTCTCAGATTGCCCGTCTTTCTCTCACTCGTCACGGCCAATGGCTATTAGCCCAAGCCGGCATCCCTCACATTCCCATTTGCGTTCCCACCTTGCCTTCTGCCGCTAGCACCGCTGCTTCTAACCTTCACATCCTTCTCCTCCCATCCAATATGTCTCCCGTTCTTCACGCTGGCCGGCGTCATGCGGCAGCACAGATTCATTTTCCTCCTCTCTCTACACAGGGAGTTGCCTACACGGATGCCTTATACATGGCTCCTTTGGGCTCGTGTTGTTACGTTATCTACCATCCACACCTTTCGGCACCTGACAGGCACACCAGCGGGCCATACTTACACCCGCCAAATGTACTTTCGCTCGAGGTTCTTTCCATGGTCCACGCCATGCAGTCATTTTCCTCTCTTCCTTCTCTCCCCGAGTACACAATTTACTCCGACTCTCACTCCGCCATCCGTCACATACAGAACAACGCGTTGCCCCCTGCTCTTCAAGAGGAGGTCGAGCGAGCGGTCACTGCTCTTCAACCCTCCACTGTCTTCCTCCGCTGGGTTCCTGGGCATTCGGGTATTAACGGCAATGAGCTAGCTCATCAGCTTGCCCGCGATATATTTCACCGGGCACCGTTCATTCCCTGGCCCACACCTTCGGGAGACAGTGCGAGCTCCGAGAATAACGATGGGCAGATCTCCTTGCGTCACACTATCAAGGAGGTATATCTCTAGCTCCAGCTCGACAAGCGTCTTTACCCTCCCCCTCAACCATCACTCACTGCGCTCGAGGCTCCAACTCTACGGCATATCCAAATGAACTACCTGATAACCCCCTCTCGCCTATTCCTTTATAAATATAGGTCTAACCCCTGCTGTCCTAATTGTCCCTCCCCATACGCTGGCTTGTTACACTGCCTGTTTTACTGTCCAACTGCTCAGCAATCCAGCTAATACCCTCCCCCATCCCTTTCCATCACCTCCTGGCTCGACAGGTTCGGCGCTGAAGGGAAGCAAGAACAGCGTCGACTGATCACACAGGCGGTCGAAATGCTCGGCATGTAAATTTGGCTGAATAAAAGTATATTACTACTAGTACTCTATAGTCATGCATCTTCGCCCTTTCATTGAAACACCTGCCAGTTTGACCAATGTACTTAAGTCCACAACTTAAAAGAAACCTATAAACTACATTGGAAATACAACCTGTGAACCTGTTCCTGTGTTTGGTTGTGCGCCCAGGGCGTTTTCGTCTGTAGGCCATGCCCCATAACCTCGAGAGTTTGTAGGGCGCGGACAGTACAACTTGCCCGTCATGCTGTGTTGCAATTGCCTTCAAGTTATTCGAGAATTTGTGAACATATGGGATAACTTGCACATGCTTCTTCTTTTTCTACCATCTTTTTGTTTTATTTGATCGCGTTTCATGTTCTGTAGCAGGGTCTCACACACCACAGAAGTTAATTCAGGAGGGTAACCCGCCTGCTTCAATCTGGTAACCTATGTATTAAAGCTAGATGAATTGAGATGTACACACGACTTATTCAGGGCTGAAAGCAGACAGTTCACTGCAATGCTTCGCTTAACAAGCTTCCAATGGGCACTGTCATGACGTAACAAGAGTTTCTTGGATCTAGGATTATACTTCCAACAGATGTGATTATCGCCAAAAAGCAAGCCAATATCAAGAAATTGCAACGCTCGCTCATCAGGCTTTTCATGCGTAAGTTTCAGGCCTTCAGTTTCACTTTGAAACACATGCAAAACTTCATGGATGGCTATGTCAAAGCCATCAACATCAATCAAAATTACTAGAAAATCATCCAGATACCTAGAGATCTTGACAACCTGTGGTACTTCCAATTTATCCTGAATGCGGCAACCATCGATCGACAAGATAAGATCACACAACAATGGAGCCACAGCTGAACCAATGCATACGCCCTTTCTTTGAACATAAAACTTATCATCAAAATTCACAACTGTAGAAGACAACTAGAACTCTAAGAGTCTAACAAGGTGATCAGCAGGAACACCTGCTTCACCTGAGAACTGAAGTTCACCATATTCCTGAACCCTATCTCGAAAAGCCTGCAGCAGTCCTTCATGTGGCACAGAATAATAAAGTTCTTCAATGTCGACCGAAAAACTGTTAAAAGGGCCAGATTTAAAACCTTGTAGGTGCAGCATGCAGTCCTCAGACTTGCGTATGACAAATGAATCATCCTTCACTAAAACTTGAAGGTGCCTTTGTAGGTAATGGCTGACGTGGCGCTGCCAGGTAGCATTTTCAGAAACAATGGCACAAAACGGAACATCGGGTTTGTGACTTTCACGGTAAAAAAGACTTCAAGAAGCCTTTTTCTTCTTTCTTTGTCGTTGCCTTGAGGTTCTGTAAGGTTCGATTCCTCTAGCAGTTGAAGTGCATATCGTTTCTGTTTTTAAGCATCAAAGGGTACGTACTTGAAGTTCTTTACCATTGCGAATTGTGATTTTTTTCGAAACAGAGTGTCCGGTAGGACAGCGAAGCTTCCTTCCTTGTCTGTTTCCAGTAATGTTAACTGCAGTTTCTTCAGCGTCCTCGAAATCTTCTTTAGGGGCTGATCCATCGGACGATGGGAAGACGTGCATCGTGTCGAGCACTCAACCCCTTCGAAAATGACTCGATCTTTCTCATTTTCACCGCAACAATCAGCCACTCGACGGACCAGGGAGAGGAGTTCCTAGGGTAAAGACAGGGCTCTTAACTGAATTTCGGTCATTTCTCTGACACATGCCTAACGTCGTCAGGAACCACGGCATCACCAAACACAAACGAGGGATAAGATAAAGCGCGAGATTGTTGAGGCTCTCTTCATTCTTGAAGCAGGAGACAAGTGCGTGTGCAGGCCTTCCATATCCTTGTCACACGCTGAAGTTTGTTATCTTAGAGGCTTTCTTCGATTTTCCGTGTCATTTGTTTTATCATGACCTGATGCATTTCACTAATCACGCATGCGCGAGTTCCTTTGAAGATTTTATCTTTTGCAGTTATTATCGCTGGTTCAAAGCAGACTTCTTTTTTTGCTTCTAAACCTCCTCTCAATCACATTTTAGGCACATATATATGCAGAGGTGATGACAATAAAACTTCAGTTGTTAGTCAGCGGTCTGTGTCTACTGTCCTTCTTTTTTCCCGAGTTTTTGCGCTGCCCTTACTATGTGAGCATGAGAAATACGTTATATGAGGACCAAGGAGCTTTGCATCATCTAGTGTTGTTTATAGTGCCCTCAGGTCTAAAACACCGAAATTCTTCAAGGTTAAATAGGCGTCTGAAAGATTTTCACCGTGTTCTGAAAACACTGCTGAACGGTATTTAAGGCTTTTGAGAAAACGCGAGCAGAAAAGTATAGCGCCGTATGCCGCAAAGAATTCACAATGAATTCTCAAAATCACCTCAAAATCTCTACCTCTTTGCTCGACAAACTATACCATTATGCTGAGGAAAGGAAGCCGGACCTTCAGATAACAAACAAAAAAAAAACCTCTCAGCATCATAAAACATATCTATAGAAGGGCGCATCTTCTTGCACCCTTGTCATCCCCCTTTCTCGTGTAGCTTTTAATAGCACTAGGTGTCATGTGAAAAGAAAGATAAAATGCTTAAAGCATGCTATAAAGCCCTCTAACACCACTCGTACTGGGCGGATAGCCAGAGTCCAGAATTTTCGGCGTCATTTGTTGTTGAGGTAAACAACTTTTTAAATAACGTAGTTATATTAGACTGCTAAATTAGTTTGAAATGTTCTACATCTGTGTGTTATTTTTGCAATAGTTCAGGGCATCTTTTTTATTGTGCTTAAATGTCTGAACAAAGAAGGGTGTAGAAGGCGAGAGAAAATGGCGAAGCTTGCAATAATTGGTGCAAGATTCGAAAAAGTAAAGTATAAAAACTGTGAAGTCCACTCTCATTAGCATTACCCCAGCTAATGATACATTGCTTCTAGGTTTCTAGGTTGCTTGTAGTTGTTTGCAAAGCTTTGATAGGTAATGCTGGTGTGTTTCTTTGTTGGCTGCCACCTCAGAGAGATTTGATTTGAACCACAGAGTGTATCACACTACATGACATAGGTTACGTCTTCCCGAGACAGAAACTCTCGCTGAAGCCGAAACTTTTGCACTTTTCCGTTTCACGGTTTTGTTATCGTTCACGCAGGCCTTTTATCGCTTCGTTATCTTTTCGCAGCCACCATTGTATTTGCCGTTTCTTAGTAATTTCTCGTTATATGTACCATTGAAGCACTCCTTCTAGATGCTTCAGCAAAGCTGACAAATGCTGTCATGATGCTCATCGCGAGCTGTTATCCGACTTTAAAAAAACGCATTTCAATTACAGGTTACGTCAGTGATGAAATATTCACTGGTGTTTGCCTTCGGTCTGCTGTGTTTTGAGAGCACCAGTGAGCACTAGTGAGGCCGGCCCAATCTAGGTGGTAGATGCCTTTTCATGGCGTTGATAAGTTTTTTTACACTTTTCTAAACAACAAAATTTCGCATCGACGAAGACATTATGCCTGTTGATAGCACTTTACGACTGTGCTGTCAAAAAAGTGACGTAATCAAGCTTCAAAAACCAAATTTTGCAACTTACCCGTGCCACAGTGTCACCATCTTGTCATCATCATAAATGGGAAATCGGAGCTTAAGAGATCCGCAATTCTGCTCTTAATCAATGAGAAATAAAATTCACTTGTTTAAGAGCTTCATTTTTTAACCTTCAGGTCTCTTTTTCAGCTTTGTTTTTTCACATCTGCCATTTTTGTACAGTTGCTGTCAGTCAACCTTGCGCAATTCCACAAGTAAAGTTACAACATTGTCTTTTTTGGCGCTTACATTCTAAGCATGTTGTGAGTGCTACAGAGCTGTCCATATTTGCTTGGACATCATAAAGATCTTATAAATAGTCTCTTTAAGAGCTGTAAAACGGCATGTAGAGGGCATTCAACAAGTTTTTTTTCCAGTTTTTCATCAGGAAAAGAATAAATCAGTACTTTCACAATAAACAATGAACCTTTAGGAGTCAGGCGGCATCCTAGATAATGGACCATGTCTTCGCAGGGGCGGCGGGCGCGGTTTCAGGTCGCTACGCGGGGGCGTCGCTTGCTGGGCGCCGTTCAGGTGCGGCGTTGCCTGACGGAGCTCGAGGCGTCGCTTCTCCTGGGCGCGAAAACCAGGCGATAGCTGCCAAGAGCCGTCCGACCAATCTTCTATCGAAGTCGTAGTTCCTTCAGCCATGTACTCTATGTCGGGGGGACCAGGGCGTGGCAGGAATGTGGGGAGAAACGCTAATGCACTGGCAAAAAGCCTATCCGAAAGAAAGCGGGAGCGTTACGCAAGAGCAAGAAACGCACGTCAGCTCTCTTCGAAAGCTCGAGAGGGTTCTCTGCGCGATGAAAATGATAGATTGATTGTGCCGCTCGACGTGAAGTACTGCTCCTCTGCAAGAGCAAACGTGGTGGGTGTACCCGCTTTTCGCCGCTTGCGTCCGTCAATGAAACTGATGGAGGCGTGAAGTCGAATACAAACTCTGTTGAGTTTTAGAAAGCTCGAGTTCAACTCGTGACTGTGATGGTGCCGGTGTGACTGTCAAGGATTTCATTCGGTGAACGCTGGGAGGCTGCTTCTTTACATATAAAAAATAATTTGGTGAGCTTGCACTACTTGAGCAAAACTGAAGCCATAGAGGAGCCTGTGATAACCTAGCGTCTTGCAGCTCTTTAAGATGGTGGTCTACTCGTGTAGGTGGTCAGCTTTGAAGTGAAGACAGCATGAGGTCTGTCTTAATTTTAGGGGCGAAAAGGGGAAGTTGCTCTTTATAGTGGCACCCGTTTCGTCCCTCGTGGCCGTAGTAGTAGTGCGTAACAAGTATCACATTTTGACCTCCATGGTGGTGCCGGTGAGAGATTTCTTCTCTGCGTTGTTGAACAATAGAAGATAGTGCTCAACGTACATGACAATGGCTGCTAAGGGGTAATGAGAGACAGGAAAATTCGGCTTTTAGTTAACGCGCACGCTGCAAATTTTTCATTGTTCAACAACGCACAGAAGACAAGAAAGAGTTGCTACGTTACACTCGCTCGGCGTAACCTCCTAGGTTTTAGAAAGGTTTAGTGAGCGTTGGGCCGCAGTGCCATGATTACAGTGAACTAGTATATACCCTGAACTTGAGGTGGTTAAAGGTGGGAAGTAGAAACGAAGCGCAAGCCGTAGGAAAGTGTGCGTGTGCCTCCTCTCGTTCAGTCCTTGGAATTTCCACTGGACGGTGGTGCTTCTATATGAGGAATATATGATGAAAAGATGCGATATGGTGGTACCTGGAGTGTTGAATAGGTGGATGAACGGACACAACGGCAGATGCATGGAAGGACGCACACGGACGGATGGGCGCATGGACGGCTGCAGGAGCGGATGCATGGATGAAAGCAGGGATGGACGCTCAGATGAACATGCGGACGCACGAAGAGACGCACGCACGGACGGGCGAATGGACGCATGGGCGGCCACACAGACGCATGCATGGATGGACGGAAGCAAGAACAAATGGACGGATGGATGCTTTGCACCACTATCCATCATTCACTTCGTGGATATGCTGCCATTTTTTATTCTACTAATTAGCTGGAGCATAACGACCATCACGCTGAGCTGCCTTGTCTTCACTGATAAGGCTTCAAATAAAAGGCAGTTATCTCGGGTGTAATTAACAAGGTCATGATCAGTATGGAGCTAATAAACGCAATCCTCAGTAGCAGGAGACTAATTGTCATCATATTAGTAAAGGCTAATTAGCGCGGTTTTACTTTGCGTCATCATTATTAACGTCGCAATAATTTGCAGCGTTAAGGTATCTTAAAAACTAACACGCTTTAGTTAGCCTGGTTCTAGCTTTACATATGGCTCATTAGCACGAGGTTATAACATGTGGCGTAATTACCTCAGCTTTACCATGACCTGGCGTAATCGGCTAAGTCATAGCATGTCCTGGGCTGACTATCCAAATATACCATTCAACCAAAAAAGTTACAGCATATGCACGGAGTGAATAATGATGAGTAGGACGAAGCTTCAGAGGGTTTTATTGGTAAACCGTGAATTGTCTGTCTGTCCATCTGTCCGTCCGTCCATCCGTCTGTCCGTTTGTCTGTCTGTCTGTCTGTCTGTCTGTCTGTCTGTCTGTCCGTCTGTCCGTCCGTCCGTCCGTATGTTTGTCCTTCCACACCTGCTAAGTGAGTCGTGGAACTAGGCGGTCCGTATACCACGAGCTATGAGGAACAGACCCATGGCTTTAGGAGCTTCCGCTCTAGTAGCTAATTTGCCGACCGCACGTGCTTGGACGCTAGCGGGCGATGACAACAAAGTCGACGTGCACCGGCTGAGCAGTGTGCCATTCCCGTTCCACCCCAGCCCCTAAGCATACTCCATATCCGTAAAAATGTTCTCCGGCAGGATACACGTGCTCCCATTCCACCGTGTGTTTGCTCTCTCCCCCATCACCTTACTAAGGCGGAGGAAGTTGAGCTTAGGAGGCTTCGGGCAGGGGTGGCCCTTACACAGGCCGTTATATTATCATGGAACTGGTCGCATTTGCCAGTTGGTTATACGTGTCCGTATTGTCCCACTCCAGCGATTCAAGCAGATACATACCACATTTTATGGACATGTATAGGGTTGCAGCCAGAATTCTCCCTTCCCCTCCTTGAAGCCGGCCTTCGCTACAGTGACACAGACAGTTACAACCGCTGAATACAAGAAAACAGATTCCACAAGTCACTACTTCACTTCATACACGACACCGGCCTAACAGCGCACATTAAAAAAAATATCATGCCTTCAAGGCAAGTCTTTGTAGCAATAAAAAATTGGCAGATCCCACGTATAGTGGGAATCCATGTAATGCGAAGCACGAATGAGAAATGTTGATATGTCACTTCAGAATGAGCACAACATTACGAGGTGGAGGTAAAAGACGTCTTACAAGACTTCCGTGTCATAATTATCATGTTTGGATGTGTCGTTTATCTTTGTCGTCTATTCAAGTCACGTGATATTAAATTCATTATATGTGGAGCTAGCGAAACGGCCACGAGAAAAAAAGAATGCACAGACTGACCATGATGATTAACACGTGGCCTCGAGTTTAGCTGCGATCGCGGTGTTGTAAGACGCTCTGCCGGTACTGATCTCAGAGGCCGCTATGCTGATTATTATAAAATAGATTTAGTGTGGGCATTAAGAGATTTGAAATAAATTTACACACGCCGTGCCCCTAAAATATCATCCACCAAATGTTTCTGACACTTTTATTGTATGCGTGCACTCCTGCACTAAGTGGAACGATGGAAAAGTGAAACAAGATGCCTCTGGCTTGAAAACACCGCCCAACTGTGTCAACCGTCCTTGATGCGATGACTGGTTTCATCGGAAGCAATGAAACGCAGCACGCTCAGGTATAGTTTGGACTTTTCTGTACTGTTGGCACGATCATAAGGGGGTGCCGCAAGAGCTCTAGAAGAACTTGAGTGTCGCGAAACTGGGGCGAAACTCAGCGATCCTGCATAGCACCTCAGACCTATTTACTTTCTCGATGCCGAGAATCAGTGAAATAACTGAAAAATTGGGAGGTTGCAAAGTGTTTTCTCAAATAGATCTTCGCAAAAGATCTTTGCAGGTACCACCCAAAGAAGAATATGAAACGTACACAGCCCTTGTCACTATCTTTGACGCATGTGAATACAAATGCTTGCATTTCGGGGGATAAAACAGCGCTGCCTGGTTTTAAAAAATGATGAATTGCTTCTTGAAACCTTTTCTTGGAGGACTTCGTAACGTCTATGTGGACAATATTTCAGTGTATTCAAAAGATGAGTGTTCTCACGCTCAACATTTGACGGCTGTTTTGATTGCACTGAGGGAAGCTAAGGTTAAATTAAATTTTAAGTAAAGTGCCTTCTTCAAAGCAAAATTTACATTTCTTATAGGCGTCCTGAATGGATTGACTAAAAGTGCTAAGGAAGTGTCTGTGAAGCATGTTTCGGAGGCCCGAGCGAAATTATATGAACAATTTGCTTCTCAAGAACACCGATGTTATATAGAATGTGAAAAAGCTTACGATGACTAAGTATGAGCCATATCATCTCATGCGATTCTAACCCTGCCAGATTTCACTTTTCCTTTTTAACTGACCACAGTTGCTTCGAACTTCAATGCAGGTGCCGACAGTGTCACGCGCAAACAAAGTGACTTTATTTGCGGAATAATTTGTCTATGCATGTGCACATGCTTGCTATATCCCAATATGAAAAAAATTTAAAATTGCTACTCGTGATTCATAAAGAAAGAGGTGCACCAAGTGTAGATGAACTTCTGCTAGATCCTGAAAATGACCCTGAAAATGAAATAAAAAAGTCCAGAAGAAATATTCAGGGTTATTCATGAGCCTATCAGTTGGCATTCAAAGGTGAACGACAGAAACATTGTTACTCCAACTAATTCCAGTTCTACTGGTACTGGTTTCCGCGGGTGGCCAGTTGAATTGCAACTGGGGCCTGTTGAGTCGAAACTTCTACCAGCTTCTGACTGGAACAAGTTTCAACTGGAAATAACTGGGACCACTTAGTTCCAAACCGAGACCAGTTGATGCCAGTTATTACCAGCTGAAACTAGTTAAATTCTCACTTACACATTTTCACCTGAGTGTGCAACTCCGCTAAAAACGATGAATGTGCACAAGACATAATAATCAAAACATATGGTTAAAGGCCAGCGTGAAGTCTGAAAAACAACAATGAAATTGTAAAGAATAGGACGAAACAATCGAACAATCCTGCCGTACTCCCAGAATAGCGCATTTGGCGTCACTCAATTTATAAAAGACTGGCTGGCGCCGTTCCGATCAGCCAGAAGTCTAAATATAAAAAGGCCGATGTCGTAATGGTTATTTATTGTTACGCAAAAAGAGGACCAGGACGTACACGTCTCAAGGAATCGTTTATTTGGTCGCGAAGAAAAGCGCCAGAGCGGCCAACGGGTTCATGATCGCAGTGTTGTCGTATTCCCTCTTGCTCCAGCTTCAGGTGGCCAGCGCATTCACTCATCTTCGTTTTATTTCCGGGCACGCGCAACATTCCTCCCATTGCAGACGAAGCCCGCCGGGCGAAGTAATTGATTCACCTTGATGTGTAAACTTCAGTCGAGTGACATGAAATGCATAGTTTTAGTGGCTTTTCTACCATTTCTCCTGAGGCGACCTATTATGTACGCGGCTTCCATGAGTTTGTTGAGAACAAACGATCCGTCTTATGTGGCCAAGAGCTTTTGGCACAACCCGCGTCTTTGTATCGGAGTTCAGAGCCACACTAAGTCGCCTGGATGGTAAGTTACAGGCCGGTGGTGGACGTCGTAGCGTGTTTTCGATTTGTCTTGTGATGCCAAAGTGCGTAAACGAGCAAAACGGCGCGCCTCTTTTGCAAGGCAGAGGATTTCGGCGGCAGAGAGGTTATCGTGCGTCAAAAATGTCAAAACTGTGTCGAGTGCGTGCCCCGGTGGTCGTACGTACATAAAAAAGGGGGAGCTAGCTTGTTGTCTCGTGCTTAGTGGTGGTGAACGCGTACGTTATAAATGGTATTCCGTCATCCCAGTTGTTGTGGTTGGATGCCACATTCATAGAGAGCATGTTTACAATTATTCGGTTGGTGCGCTCCATGAGCCAATTTGTTTGCGGATGGTATGGCGACGAGTGACGGAGGTGGGACTCACTCAATCGAAGTAGCTCTTCTACTATATTTGCCGTGAATTGTACACTATCACTGATGATAACGTGAGGTGGGCCATGTAGGAGGATAACTCGCTGCAGCAGGAGCACAAAGACGTCGCTGGCAGTTGCGGTTAGTATGGCTGCCATCTCGCAATAGCGCGTGAGGTAATCGATGCATACAAATATTCAGCTATTTTCCTTAGCCGACTTAGGAAAAGGGCCTACGATGTCAATGCCCACTTGTTGGAAAGGTGTGCTTGAAGCTTGAAGGGGCTGTAGAAGACCCGCTGAAGCAGTGGGTGGGCGCTTGTGGCGTTCACACTGCCTGCAGCTGCTTACATACACCTCGACGGACTATGACACTCCCGGTCAATAAAAGCGTTCCTTGGCACGGCAGAGCGTCCGCGCAGACCCTAAATGTCCGAATGTAGGATCGTCGTGCATAGCACTTAAAATCGCTGACCAACAACTTCCCGGCACCACTAGGAGAAAACGTGCGCCAGTGCCGGAAAAGTTCTCATACAGGAGTCCGTTGCCTACACAGGAATGCATGCTGTAGGAGCTGTGCAGAGCGATGATAGTATGTTGTTTTTTCGCTGTTCGTTTTTGAAAGTACTGAGGCCGGGAAACTTTGGTGACACAAAGGCTACGAGGTGATCGAGGTCATCGGCGTCATACTGCGTAGTGCTCAGTGGCATGCGCGAAAAGCAATCTGCTTCACCGTGTCGTGGACAGCTTTCATAAGAGACTTCGAAGCTATACTCTTGGAGCCGAAGTGCCCAGCGCGCTAGACGGCCGCAAGGGTCCTGAATGTTGACGAGCCGACACAATGAGTGGTGGTTGGTGAGGACAGTAAATGGGCGTCGATATAGGTAAGACCGAAACCGCTTAATTGAAAGTACTACCACGAGGCATTCTTGTTCTGTGACAGCGGAATTCTCCCCGGGCCTACTCAAAAAGCGCCTTGCATATGCGATGACGTGCTCGTGGTTACATTAGCGTTGAACTAGGATGGCACTAATCCTTAGGCTGCTGGCATTCGTTTGCAGTTCTGTTTAAGCTGAAGGGTTGAAGCGTTGATGAACAGGCCGCGGCGTCAGGAGGAACCTGAGTTGACGAAAAGAGGAGTCGCACTCCGGAGTCCACTCGAAGGGAATATTCTTTCATAGCAAACATGTCAGCAGATACGCGACATCGGGAAATTTCGATATTAAGTGGCAAAAATAGGAGCAAAGCCCAAGAAAACTACGGAGGTCCCTAACAGAGCACGGCGCACTGAACGCTTCAACGGTTGCTGTCTTTTGTGGATCTGGACGGATGCCATCCTAATCGACGAGGTGTCCGAGAACAAGGGTGTGTCGGTCTCCGAAGTGGCATTTCTCAGAGTTAAGAACAAGGCCAGCGTTTCTGATGAAATTCAGTGGAGTATCCAGACGTGAATTGTGTCAAACCTTTTTGACGAGCCATATCCAGAAAATCCTCCAATGGTGTCTATAGCAAAGAGGTTGAAGGGCTCTTCGGCTGGAGGCAGTGATTCAAGCGTCCCAAACTTTTTTTGTTTTCGTCTTCTTGCATCTCTGGCATGTATCACAATGCCGAATGTAAGTGGAAACATCGGTTACCTTATGCGACCAATAATATTGCGGAGACAGGAGTGATAGCGTCTTCTTCACTCCGACATGCCCAAAATGTTGATGTGCATTCTTCAGAATGGTTGGGCGTAGTTCATGGGGCGCGCATATTTTTTGTAGTCCTTTTATTTTAACGATGATGATGTTATTTTCCAATGAGCGCGTTCCTTTTGGACGCTCATTGTTGCATCGCTGAAAATCGTCGTGTGATAGAAGATTAACTATTGGGGCTCTAGAGAGCGCATCTGCTTCGACATTACTTGCGCCCTTTTGATGTTTGATGTTCACATCATACATTGACAGTTTTAAAGACCACCGGAAGAGACGACCTTCAGGATTTTTAACATTCTTCAGCCACTGGAGGGCAGAGTGGTTTGTTACAACAGTGAATGACTTTCCACGAAGGTAGCGATGCTGTTTATCAATGGCATCTACAATGGCAAGAGATTCTCTTTCTCTAATAGCATAGTTCACCTCGTGCTTAAGTAGTTTGCGGGAATAGTAAGCAACCGGATGTTGTTTGCCTTTGTCATCAGGTTGTTTCAGCACTGCCCTGATGCCTTCGCCAGATGCGTCACAGTACACAGTACATGGTCTCGAAGGGTGGTATATGCGAAGCACCGGTTCTTCAGTTATCCGTTCCTTCAGTTCACGATAGGCTTGCTCGCATGCTTCTGTCCACATCCACTTGCTGCCTTTGAGGAGTAGTTTTGTGAGTGGAAGAGCGATATCGCTGAAGTGGGGGATGTACTGAAGGTAGGTGTTTACAATGCCCAGAAAACACTGGAGATCTTTTTCTCGTTTTGGTGTCGGAAATTTGAGTATGGCAGCCACATTACTTTGCTTAGGTGTCACTGTTCCCTGTGAAATTGTGAAATTTTGTGGCCCAGGTATTCAATGCTGCAGCGTGCAAATTGGCAGTTTTTTCGTTTGAGTTTTACGTTCTCGGTTTTGGGAGCTTTCAATAGCACCTCAAAGTGTCGTTTATGATCATTAAATGTCTCTCAGTTTACGACCACATTATCAAAGTAATTAATAACATTGGTGAGCTGATGTTTCACTATTATTGATTTCATGGCTCTTTCAATAGTAGCTGGAGCATTCTTCAACCCAAACGGCATTACCAACCACTCGAAATGACCATCAGGCGTGACAAATTCAGTTTTCTGAACATCGTCAGGATGCATTTGGACATGCCAGTATCCCGACGTTACGTTCAACATAGTGAAAAACTCCGCCTTTCCCAAGTGGTCAAGAGTATCATCTATACGTGGAATTGGTTGAAAGTCGGGTACCGTTATGGCATTGAGTTCCTGGTGGTCAATACATAGACGAGTGCGTCCTTCACCTTTCTTTTCTGCTAAAATGACAGGTGCGGCGTTGGGCGATAATGAAGCCCTCACAACACCTTGCTTGAGGAGAGCGTTATTTTGTTTGTTGATCTCCACTTTGTCTGCCTGTGAACATCGGTATGGTGCTCGACGAATAGGGACAGCATTGGTAAGTGCGATCCTATGTTTCACAGTAGTCGTGCACTCAATATCTCTCTGAGATTTCGAAAATATCTCGTCATACTTGCTTAAAAGAGAGTCGAGCACCACAGACTCATGTTCTGATAAGTTTTCTGAAGTCAGTGTTCGCATCAGCGGGGCTTGGAATGGTTTTCTTTTCATTGTGATGCGGAAGGTTCATATTCTCACGTGCTTGTGTCACTGACTTGCTTTCCAGATTTACAGAAAGATTTAACTATGAAGCGCTGTCTAGGTCAAGAATTATTTGCGTTCTCATGCCTCGCAGCACATGTTCATAAATTTTCTTTATTACGTTACCAATTTGTAACTGAATGTTTACGCGACCTAAAGTTCGAATACTTGATGCAACTTCTGGACCATGATGCTGGAGTCTCTCATCAACTGAAGTTTCTGCTGTGTGTACACATCCTCGCTGATACAAGTAATTGTTGCTCCTGTATCGAGAATTGAATATACTGGCTTTCCGTTGATGAGAGCTATGAAGTGTATTAATGAAACTCTGGGTCGCCCTCCTCGTTTCCCCGTTCAGCATCAATAGCGGACACATTGCCGCGGCGCGGACATTCGTTGTGCCAGTGAAACTGTCGTGGGAAACCAGCAGCTGAGCAGTATCTACATTCGTTTTGCGGACCACGCGGTCGCGGAGTTATTGTTGGCTGCTGCGATCTGCTGAAGAGACGTGGATCTCTCGATGCGATACTAGCTTTACGAATAAAGGAAACTCCTCTCACCCGTTATAAAGATGTCTCGACCCGTTGAGCAGCGGTGAGCCACTCTAATGACGAGTTGAAAGACAGTCCGGCGAGCGCCAGTTCCACATTAGGAGGAACACCATCAGTCAGTCCAGAAATGATGTGGCACTCTTTCAAGTCAGCCAAAGAACCCAGTCGCTTTTTCTCGTCGTAGTAGTCCTTGATGGTCTGCCCTTCTTTCAGTCGGTAGTGAATGAAGAGACGGAAGGCATCTCCGTCAGTCGTAGCAAAGTGGGCTTGCATATCACGCTTGATATTGTCCCAAGTTGTCTCGCCGTTGCCGAAAATCTCTGTCAGGTACAACTTGAACGCTTCTCCTTCAATGTATTCGTTGAAGTGACTGACCCGATCGCGGTGAGTCCATGACGCCTCGGCTGCCTTCATGACGAAAAGAAGAAGCCGCTTGTCAATGGGGACGTCTTCTGGTGTTCCCTTGAACTTCTGTATGTTGAGCGGAGGCTTTGGCTTAGCCATGGCACGTTGATGAGGTGGAACCTGTCGGCTTGTGTGACGCTACAAAATGGAGACACGTCGTGGTCCAGATGCCATGCGTTTATTCTAATGCACGCACACTTCCTCTTCGTCGGCTTCTCCTAGTGTCACGAGGTTGTGATACACGCAGCACTTGAGAGGAAGCACGCAGGAGTCAGGGCGGTGTCAGGCGAACTGTTTATTGGGCGAACTTGTGCCCAGCAAAACAGGGCCAAACACAACTCACAGCAACAGCGGCGTGAACAGTCGTCGGCCGACGGGAAAAAAAAGACCCCCAGTGGCGCACTGCGCCGGCTTTTTATACACGCGTCGTAACACGTTCCAGAGTGGCATACAAGATAAACGCGGCCTGCGTTGCGCTTAACAGAAAGTGATAGCGTCTTCTTTCGTAAACCAAAAGAACCGCACGTGTCACTACCCCCCTCTGAAAAAGCATCGTCCCGATGCTAAAGACAGAACATAAGAGAGAGTACATGCAATAAATTACATTAACAATGCGTCACAGCTAATCAGCGCGCGTAATAAGGTTTAAGTCGCACCACGTGTACGACTTCGGGTCGTGCACGGCGTCGTTGGGATGACGTTAAGCCATCGGGCACGACCTCATAGTCCAGTTCACCACGACGTCGGACTACCTTGTAGGGTCCAAAGTAGCGTCGCAGGAGCTTCTCAGACAATCCCCGTCGTCGTATCGGCGTCCAGACCCAGACAAGGTCGCCGGGTTGGTATTCGGTGTGGTGTCGTCGAAGGTTGTAGTGGCGCCTGTCGACCGTCTGTTGGCTCTTGATACGCAGGCGGGCTAGCTGTCGAGCTTCTTCAGCGCGATCCAGGTAACTGGCGACATCGAGGTCTTCTTCGTCGGTGCCGACCGGTAGCATGGCGTCAAGCGTCGTTGTTGGGCTCCGTCCGTAGACGAGCTTGTATGGAGCAAACTGCGTCGTTTCCTGCACGGCCGTGTTGTACGCGAAGGTTACATACGGGAGTATGGCGTCCCACGTCTTGTGCTCGACGTCCACGTACATGGCCAGCATGTCGGCGATGGTCTTATTTAGACGCTCAGTGAGGCCATTCGTCTGTGGGTGATACGCGGTGGTTCGGCGGTGGCTTGTCTGACTGTACCTCAAGATCGCTTGCGTTAGGTCAGCCGTAAAGGCCGTACCTCTGTCGGTGATGAGGACCTCGGGGGCTCCGTGGCGGAGGACGATGTTCTCAATGAAGAACTTGGCGACCTCGGTGGAAGTGCCCTTGGGCAAGGCCCTTGTTTCGGCATAGCGGGTGAGGTAGTCAGTCGCTAGGACAATCCATTTGTTGCCAGAAGTTGACGTCGGGAACGGCCCCAGCAAGTCCATGCCGATTTGTTGGAATGGCCGTTGAGGTGGTTCGACGGGTTGCAGAAGTCCGGCTGGCCTAGTCGTCGGCGTCTTGCATCGCTGACAGTCTTTGCATGTTTTTACGTAGTGGGCGACGTCGGCAGTGAGGCGAGGCCAATAGTACTTCTCTTGTATTCGTGACAGTGTGCGGGAAACACCAAGATGTCCGGCTGTCGGGTCGTCGTGTATTGCTTCCAAAACCTCTGGACGTAACGCTGAAGGTACCACGAGGAGGTGGTCGGCGCGGAGCGGCGAGAAGTTCTTCTTCAGGAGGACGTTGTTTCGCAGGAAAAACGAAGCCAGTCCTCGGCGGAATACTATCGGCACGTCGGCGGTCTTGCCTTGCAGGTAGTCCATGAGGATCGTGAGCTCTGGGTCAGCTCGTTGGCGTTCCGCGAAGTCGTCGGTACTTATGGGTCCCAGGAAAGAGTCGTCGTCCTGGTCATCCTGGGGCGGCGGATCGACAGGGGCGCGAGACAAGCAGTCGGCGTCGGAGTGCTTTCGTCCGCTCTTGTAGACGACGGTGATGTCAAATTCTTGTAGTCTGAGACTCCACCGTGCGAGGCGCCCTGATGGATCCTTCAAGTTAGCTAGCCAACACAAGGCGTGGTGGTCACTCACGACTTTGAAAGGCCTGCCGTACAGGTAGGGGCGGAACTTTGATGTAGCCCAGATGATGGCAAGGCATTCCTTTTCTGTCGTGGAATAATTGGCTTCTGCCTTCGAAAGTGACCGGCTAGCGTAACTGATGACCCTTTCAAGTCCGTCGGTCCTCTGCACGATCACGGCGCCGAGCCCTGTGCTGCTTGCGTCCGTGTGAATTTCGGTGTCAGCTTCTTCGTCGAAGTGCGCCAGTATTGGCGGCGTTTGCAGGCGTCGCTTTAATTCTTGAAATGCCTCGACTTGCGGCGTTTCTCATTTGAAGTCGACGTCGGCCTTCGTGAGGTACGTCAGTGGCTCGGCGATCCGCGAAAAGTGCTTCACGAAGCGCCTGTAATAAGCGCAGAGGCCAAGAAATCGGCGTACTGCTTTCTTGTCGGTGGGTGCAGGAAAGTCGGCGATCGCAGCTGTTTTTCTGTGGATCAGGGAGCACTCCCGACTTGCTGATAACGTGGCCAAGGAACATAGTTCCTCGTAGGCGAAGCGGCACTTTTCTGGCTTCAGGGTAAGTCCCGAGGCTTTGATTACCCGAAGAACAGCTTCAAGGCGCCGGAGGTGCTCGTCGAAGTTGGAAGAAAATACGACTACGTCGTCCAAGTAGACGAGGCAAGTCTGCCACTTCAAGCCTGCGAGTACTGTGTCCATAACCCGTTGGAACGTCGCAGGCGCCGAGCAAAGACCAAAGGGCATGACCTTAAACTCGAATAGGCCGTCTGGTGTTATGAAGGCAGTCTTCTCTCGGTCTCTCTCGTCTACTTCGATTTGCCAGTAGCCGGTTTTGAGATCCATCGACGAAAAATACTTGGCGTTGTAGAGTCTGTCCAGAGCATCGTCTATCCGTGGGAGGGGATACACGTCTTTTTCGTGATCTTGTTCAGGCGACGATAATCGACGCAAAAACGTAGGGTTCCGTCCTTCTTCTTCACCAACACCACGGGTGATGCCCACGGACTCGTAGACGGCTGAATGATGTCGTCACGCAGCATTTCGTCGACTTGTTGCATGATGGCCTCGCGTTCCCGTGCAGAAACTCGGTAGGGGCTCTGACGGAGCGGACGGGCATATTCGTCGGTTATGACGCGATGTTTCGCGAGAGGGGTCTGACGAAGCCTCGACGACGACGAGAAGCAGTCCTTGTATTGGTGTAGTAAGGCTTTGAGCTTCTTTTGTTGCTGCCTGGAAAGGCTTTGATTGACGTCGAAGGCGGGCGCGGACACTGCTGTCGACGTTGCGGCTCCCTGAGAATCGGTGAGGGCGAAGGCATTGCTCGCTTCCACAAATTCGCTTAGATGTGCTACCGTCGTGCCCCTATTCAAGTGCCTATATTCGTTGCTGAAGTTCGTCACCATTACCTTGGCTTCGCCGTTATGAAGCTTGGCTATGCCTCTTGCGACGCACATCTGACGGTTTAGGAGCAGGTGCTGGTCGCCTTCGATGACACCTTGTAAGTTGGTAGACGCTTTGGTGCCGACGGAAATGATGACGCTCGAGAGTGGCGGGATGGTTACCTGCTCTTCTGTCACATTCAAGACATTGTGAGCGACGTTGCAGTCTGACGCCGTTGCATTATCCGTGGACAGCGTGATTGACCTGGATCTTAGGTCGATGACTGCGCCTTGCTGGTCCAGGAAATCCATGCCTAAAATGACGTCTCGCGAGCATTGCTGCAGGACCACAAAATTCACAGAATACGTCTGGCTGTGAATCGTGACTCTTGCCGTGCAGGTTCCAGTCGGTGTTATAAGGTGGCCCCCTGCTGTTCGGATATCCGGTCCTTCCCATGCAGTCTTTACCTTCTTGAGCTTAGCGGCGAAGAGAGCACTGATGATAGAGTAGTCGGCGCCGGTATCGACTAGGGCGGTGACGCTGTGGCCGTCGATGATCACGTCGAGGTCGGTGGTTCGTCGTCTGGCGTTCCGGTTAGGTCGGGGCGTCGGATCACGGCTGCGTCGGCTTGGTCCGGTGCTGCTATGTCGCGTCGGCGGCGAGGCTTTGTCGTAAAGACTCTGCTTCAGGCGGCGTACTGCGACTACGTCGGGAAAGTTCGTGCGTCGTGGTCGTCGACATCGGCAGCGGCGGCGGTGGCGGAGGAGGATCTTCGGCATTGCGTCGTGCAGCAACCGAACCTCCATCGGTTGCTGCCTTTAGTTTCCCGGGTAGGGGCTTGGGGATCGGCCCCGGTTAGGGCCGGTGTACTGGCGGCGATCTGGGGAGACGTAGCGGCCAGGCGAAGGTGAACGGGATGGTCGTCGTTGTTGCCACTGCGATCCGGCGATGTAGTCGGCGATGTCGCGAGGTCGCTCACCTGGGCGCGGACGCGGCGCGTTCACGTCGAAGCCACGCAGTCCCATCTCACGGTACTGGCAGTAGCGGTAGGTGTGCCCGGCTTCGCCGCAGTGGTAGCATAGTGGGCGGTGGTTCGGGGTGCGCCAAACGTCAGTTTTCCTCGGCGAGCGCTGGATTACTTGCGAGCGGGAAGGCGTCGGGGGTGGCGGCGGTGGCTGGCGACGAAACTGCGGAGACGTTGGGTCCTGGTGTTGGCGAGGAGCGGCGACAGGTCGTCGTGCAGTAGCGGCGTAGGTTATCGCCTCCGGTTGGGGCTGTGGCCGTTGAGGAACGCTCAGTGAGCGCTGTAGTTCCTCGCGGACTACGTCTTCGAGAGAGGCGACTTGGGGCTGAGACGATGGCAACATGCGGCGCAGTTCTTCACGAACAATAGCGCGTATGGTCTCGCGCAGGTCGTCGGGGCGGAGTCCTCGGACTTCTGCGACGTCTGGCGACATGCGCCGATTGTATTGGCTGGTCCGCATTTCAAGAGTCTTCTCGATGGTGGTAGCCTCGGAGAGGAACTCTTGTACCGTCTTCGGCGGGGTTGTGATCAGTCCGGCGAAGAGCTCCTGCTTCACTCCTCGCATAAGCAGGCGAACCTTCTTGTCCTCAGACATGTCGGCGTCGGCGTGGCGGAAAAGCCGCGTCATCTCCTCCGTGAAGATCGTTACGTTTTCGTTGGGGAGCTGCACCCGAGTTTCAAGCAGTGATGCGGCTCTTTCCTTCCGCACGACGCTTGCAAAGGTGCGCAGGAAAGCAACGCGGAAGTCGTCCCAGGTTCGAAGCGTTGACTCGCGGTTCTCGAACCAAGTCCTTGCGGCGTCTTCCAGGTAAAAATACACATGACGCAGCTTGTCGTCCGGGTCCCACTTATTGAGGGCTGTGACGCGGTCGTAAATGTCAAGCCAGCTTTCCGGGTCTTCGTAGGTCGATCCGCGGAAGGTAGGCGGCTCTTTGGGCTGGTTGACGACCACGGTTGCCGAAGACCTTGCTTCCGTCATCGTGGATGCCGGCTTCGTAGCAGCCTTCGTTTTCTTGTCCTTGTCGGGGAGCGGCAGGTATTCGGGCGGTAGTCCTTGTTGTCTTCGGCTCACTCGAACGACCGGGCCGGCGCCGTCCTCTTGGCGGCTTGGGCTTGGCTCACGGCTGGACGGGGGCGTACGGTACATGGACCGAGAAGCACCTCCACCAGATGTCACGAGGTTGTGATACACGCAGCACTTGAGAGGAAGCACGCAGGAGTCAGGGCGGTGTCAGGCGAACTGTTTATAGGGCGAACTTGTGCCCAGCAAAACAGGGCCAAACACAACTCACAGCAACAGCGGCGTGAACAGTCGTCGGCCGACGGAAAAAAAAGACCCCCAGTGGCGCACTGCCCCGGCTTTTTATACACGCGTCGTAACGCGTTCCAGAGTGGCATACAAGATAAACGCGGCCTGCGTTGCGCTTAACAGAAAGTGATAGCGTCTTCCTTCGTAAACCAAAAGAACCGCACGTGTCAGTCTTTTATACACGCGTCATAACGCGTTCCAGAGTGGCATACAAGATAAACGCGGCCTGCGTTGCGCTTAACAGAAAGTGATAGCGTCTTCCTTCGTAAACCAAAAGAACCGCACGTGTCAATAGAATCACCTTAATAATGCGTCATATATATATATATATATAGAGAGAGAGAGAGAGAGCAGAGCAGAATTGATTAGGAAACGAATGGGGGTTAAGGATATCATAGTTGAAATCAAGAAGAGGAAATGGACATGGGCCGGGCATGTAGCGCATAGACAGGTACACCGCTGATCATTAAGGGTAACTAACTGGATTCCCAGAGAAGGCAAGCGGGTTAGGGGAGACAGAAGATAAGGTGGGCAGATGAGATTAAGAGGTCTATGGGCATAAATTGGCAGCAGCAAGCACAGGGCCGGGTATTGGACGCCGGTAAATAGTATGAATAAAAAAAAGACACAAGTCGAAAAACAGAAAAGTTTCTTTGTGCGTGGCCGTGAAGCCGGCTTTCGTCAGAATATTCTGACGGAGGCCGCTCTCACGGCCGAAACGTGAAGAAATGTTTCTGTTTTTTGACGTGTCTTTTTTTCATTCATATATATATATATATATATATATATATAAATGTGTGTGTGTGTGTGTTTGTGTGTGTGCATGAAAGCAAGAAAGAAATAGCAAAAGCAAACACCAAAAGACTCCAGCGCGCTGAATCGAACTTGGATCCTCTCAATTGTAATGCGAGGCTTTAACCACAGCGCCACCAAGGAGCTTGTACGTCAAGGTTCAAACGGTAAGCTTTTTATATCTACCATTTACCGCTGCTGACTGTTATCTCGGGGGAATAGTGTTTTTAGCATTGCAAGCAAGATGGCGCAACGAACGCGCGCGCGTCGCCACATCGGGGGGGGGGGGGGGGCGGCGCGTGCTCTAATCTTCCACGAGTGCTTCGCCACACTCAGGAAAGGGCAGAGTCGCTTCCTCGCACGTCCATATCTCCAGTGGGGAGGAAGAGAGATTGGTACGTCTTGGCTGGCCTCGGGCTTTACCTGGAACGATTCTGTTGTAGTGAGCGCTGTACTTATGAGCTGCGCAATAAACAAAGAAAAAGTTGCCTGAAAGTGTACTTTAATATTTTTGCACTGATAAAGTGACTCATAAACCTGATATATTTCATCATATTATAGCTAATGGTATAAGGCTATCAAGCCATTATGATTGCCCTTACATGTGTTTGTTAAAATAAAAGGGTTGGTTTGCACAGTTGCATGTTCTGCCTTTGTGGTACCCGCGTGAAATATCTGACGTTCCTTCAGGCACTAAAATGACAGCTCTAATGTGCCTGAACACGTCTAGTGTCTCCTCAAAGCGATTAAAATAATAGTTATTTGGAAAGAGCAGGCATGACAACAACCGCCTTCCGCATTCGAACATACCTTTACACACGTAGTGTTGAGTCGTAAAGTTTGTAGTTGTCACCATATGCAGCAGAGTGACAATATGCAAAAAGGCGTTTTTCGAATGTATTATATTGAATAGAGTTATGTGTTTAGACGGGATGAATATGTCAAACTTCTCACCACATGCACAAGTCGCTCCTTGTTTTAGTTTCCACAGTACACCATTTACGTCTTAGTTAAAGACGTTTTCACTGCAGCTTCACTTATTCAATAGACAAATGAGCTCTTCGGAGACGCTGACGTCCACGGGAGAGCACGCCCTAGCGTTCCAAAGTGCAGCTTGTTCAGCTTATATAAACTTGTTCAGGAGCATATAAACCAAGGCTTGGCAGTATAGAGCATAAATGTATCTTAGATACTATCTTAGACACTCTTTGGCTATTCTATATGTATGTTGATACGTCTCGCAAGAGAGGTTTCAGTATCTCTATTTTAGGCGCATGGAAGATTACATCGTGTATCTGAAGCTACAATATATTGTGATAGCGCAATCATCGTGCGAGACAATAAACCTGGGCTGAACTCCGCTTCTCCAACACATACTGCTGCTAAAAGGACTCCAGAATAGACATAAAGGCAGTAATATTTTAGGGCTTTTCGCCAAAGTTTTGAGCTCGGAGGTTCGAGCTCAAAACTTTGAGCTCAGTGGTTCAGCACTGATAATGCAGAGTCGCACTCGTAGGCACAAATTTCTCCCGAAGACAGGGGGGAAGGGGGAGGAGCTCCATGATGCTTTTGAAAGGCGTCAAGTGTGGTTAAAGGCAATTTTGTGCTATGTAGCTTAAATTTGAAAATATTATCGGTGAGAAGACGGGATCGGGAGGCACGGGCCCAGTAAGTTTCCTCCCCTGGCTGCTTCGTATCGACAAAGAAGCTCGCAAACGACTACGACCAGCCAACCTTTGCTTTCTAGCTTGGTTTTACGCTTTGGTTGTGTCATTGTCATGACACTATTGCACTCAGCAGGCGTACTATGCCACGCACTCCAATGCGTATGGCATCTTTTGCACGCATTCTCATGCCACTATAATGACATTACTTAAGTTTCCCTTGCTGTGTGCTTCATTAACAAGTCCGAATATAAAAATAGGGGGGAGGGTGCCTTATGTTCCATCACTTTCCCATACCAGTGATTCGAAGGACCTCGTGTATGCATGTGACCTAGGTGCAATGAGATAATATACAAGTACAATTCTGACTAAAGCGCCACCACTACTTAGGCTGGATTTCACAGAACAAGTGTTTATCGAATAAACCCTATCATGGCATACACCTGTCCTTCTTTATTTAAAGTTTTTTTGTAATCATAATTTGATCGTTTGCCCAACTTGTTTTTAGTTGTCCTTCTTTTCCACTCCATGCATTAGCTATGTCTTGAGATTGTTTTTTTCTTCTATGCTTACTCTGATGTGTCTGTAACATCCTGACAAGGTGAGCCTTCTACTTTAATCTTATTAGCAGGGCACGTGAAAGACACCATATATTCAAAATATTTGGAGCCCGCCACTACGCTGTCTCTTATAATGATGTCGTGGCTTCATGGCCTAATACTTATGGTATTATTACTAATAATATTATTAACAATATTGATATATTATACTATTGAGTGTTGTTTTAACTCTCTTGGTTATTTCTGCTACAATTTGCACACTTCATTACCCCATATTTCGTTCTTATACAAAGATGCTCTTGTGAAAAATATACAGGGTGCCCCAGCTATATTTAGCCAGGGTTTAAAGATATGCCGACAAATGCAATTATGACGTGAGCAAATGCATGTTGCTGAACGTTGCCTAAAAATAATCAGATTAGTTTTCGTGTTGTAAAATATTGTTTATTTAGGTCTGTTTAACTACTCACTCTTGAAGGAATGAAGATGGATGAAAATTTCATTGAGAAAGTTGTAGATCGGATTACAAAACATCGTATGAGACAGTTTCGAACCTTATATTTTTTAATTATCAATGTTTTTCTGCTAGCTAATATCGTCCGTGAAATAAATACAATGTAAGAAGAAAAACCCGCTTGCGCGTGAGTACGCACGATGATTCTAGTGCTGCCTAATGTTCCGCGTACATGGCATTTGCCCGATTGCGCTGTCTCGGCAGGGCCAACAGGTTTGCAATGATGGTAATTGCTTTGCAATAAACACGTTTTGCTGTCGGCGACAAAAGCGATAACCACTGTGACAGCTTATCGCTGTCATGAACCAGTGCGAGGGAAGCTTGTAGTTAGTACGCAGAACGTTAGGGAGCACCAGAATCAGGGCATCCGTAGGCGCGCCAGTGGGTTTTTCATGTGGTATTTTTTTCTAATTCTGGGATAATTTACTTAGCCAAGAACTCTAATAAATAACTGATATAGAGTTCAAAACTGTCTAATTGGACGCTTTGCCAACAGATGTACTAGTTTCTCAATGAACTTTTTTATCCATCTTCGTTAATTTATAAGTAAGTTAAATAAATACATATAACCTGGAGCACATAATATTGTGTGACCACATTCAGGCAACCATCAGCAAGATTCGTTTAGCCGCGTCGAAATAGCGCGTGTCGGCATATTTTTAAGTTCTGCCTAAACATCGCTGGGGCACCCTGCATAATGCTCGCGTGCTTGCACATTGCCTAAAACAACTTTTGCTTACTGCTTAGTAAAATAACGACATTTAGTTTGTATTGTAAAAAGATATTACACCAAATGCTCCATTTTTCTCATATACCTGCCGACAAGGTGTTTTGCGCTATTTCTCATATGCACTTGGGAGTTCTAGAATAATGCATCGTGAGCCCTTGCCGTGCGGTCGCTGCCACTGCGCATGTATCGTAACGCAAGTCAGCGTTCGCGTTCGTGGACCGCACGCCGAAAATCCGAAATTGCGTGCAGCGATCGCGGCCAGCAAACGCTGGTTTCGTGGCTATGGTGTTGCTGCGATCGTTCGTTGCGGTTTGCAGCAGGGCAGACGCTATTCTAAAAGTCATATGGCGCCCGCTACACTCGCAAGGACCGCAGTGCTCGCAAACGCTATTCTAAAACTCCCTATTATTTATTTAGCAGTTACACCTTTTAGAGGCTATGCGCCATGAATCTTTAGGGGCTAGACAGCAGACGCAAAGAACAAGGCATATTCATTTCGACAGAAGAAGAATGCTAAAGGCGCATGTGTTTATATTTAGCTCTGCTAATTTCAGAATTCATCTCTTAGAGTGTGTCTCATCATCATATCACTGTTTTTTGGACGGAATACTCTAGCGTATCACTAGGAAATCGCATTGTTTTTTGGCGCTAACTTTAATGCTGTATACTTCAAATGAAATATTTGCTTCTTTGTACGTACAGCCGCGGCTACCTCAGTGCTACGGCAGGCTACGGCACTATTGGCCACGAGATTTGAGTGGAGTTGCCACCTGGTGGCAACTGGCTGAGGCGCGCAAGTGCGGATTGCTCTGTGAGTCGTCTGCTAGCTACGTTTGTTTCTATGTGCTCGTAGATCATGCCCGTTTTCAAAGGGTGGTTTTTCTAGTCATGTTAGCGCGAGTGTAAAGGTCTGACCAGACGCACCCGTTGTAGCGCGTGGTTTTCTTGACGCGGCGCCACGTCCTATGATGAGAGAAGGTACGCAGCATCGCGTAGCCGCGTGCACTCTCTCTCAGCTGCTTTTACGTATGGGTGAAACGACGTACTAAAATTTGGTCTTGCTCGCCCATTAATGCATTGTAATAGGATCAGCGAATGCAACTTTCCAGAGCGTTGTTTATTGTATTCATACCCTCCATTTGCAAGAATCATTTCAGAGTGGTTGCCGCTTTCTGCTTCGAGCACGTTATAAATTAGTTTTGGTAGCTCCCAAACAGGAGAAATATTAAAGGAAAAATGAATGCAGGGTTTTAGTGACTTCGTTGTAAGCGAAAACGAGGTCTAGGCCACACAATCGCACGCTGTTATTAGGTGACCAACAATATGGCGCTGTGGTTTATCGGTCATGCGAGGAGCCTTAGGTTTTTTTTTTTATCTGCCCGTGGTACCACTGATCGAAATATTACTATAACATAAACTGTGACACTTAAGTACTTAAACTGTACTCAAAATTGAGTTGTCGTGCGCAAGCATGTGTTTTGATTTAAGGGCGCTTTAAAGAGCCTATACGTTCAAATATACTTCAAACGGCATGCCTTACATTTATTGTTGTACAATTTCACTGGAAATCTTATATATTTTTTTCTTCAGCGTTTGTGCGGCATTAATATTGACCGACGGAAGGCAGTTGTAACTTTTAGTTTGGCGCAGAAATGCTCGTTCCATAAAATACCCAGACATTTGTTTCAGTACTGAAAGTTGGGCGAGTTGGTACTCATTCATGACTTCTTTGCGCAAACACGTACACGGACACAAGGAAAAGAGGCAAACAACACGGGCGCAAACTCACAACTGGTTTATTTTGAACAACGAACTGTACATATATCTTCACGTAGCCCACACGCCCCCCCATCGGTGGATCCAGGAACAAACGAGATAACCCAAAGCAAGCTTATTCAGCGCTACGTCATGATAAGAACCACAAAAAAACGGCAAAAAATTGAAGAGTTCACGCATCTGCAGACGGATTGTAGCACGTGCCTTTCAAACAGTGAAATTCTTTATCGGACAAGGTGACGGAAGCTTGGCTAACACATTTTTCTCCCATGTTTCTAATATGGAATGCTTCAATCAACTCCCTGTTAATTTTTCTCTTGTGAGTTGACAAAATCTTTGTGTCTGTAAAAATTGGTACGCACCCACAAGACTTGCAGTGATCCACCAGATGTGTTCTTCCTGAACTACGTAATGCCGAGTCATGCTCCCTCAACCGTGTGTTTATACACCTTCCAGATTGCCCGACATAAGATCTGCCACAGCTGAACGGA
This sequence comes from Rhipicephalus microplus, assembly GCF_013339725.1. Classification (NCBI taxonomy): domain Eukaryota; kingdom Metazoa; phylum Arthropoda; class Arachnida; order Ixodida; family Ixodidae; genus Rhipicephalus; species Rhipicephalus microplus. The sequence goes on from NC_051169.1 coordinate 151,837,136, forward strand.
ACCTGGTATACCCCTGCTGTTCTGCAAGACCGGTAATGTTGGCTGTGTTTCATCTGGCAGCTGTTCTTACTCTGCGTAGTGCCGGACTCCACCATGTTCCGAAGTCGTGGACACAACTTAGACAGCTTGTTGGGTGCTGAAAAAACCGAGGTTACTCCGTATCTCGCTGCTACGTTTTTCAAACCATGGGACAACCTATGAACATATGGGAGAACTGCAAGTTTTCTTTTTTCACTTTGTACTCTTCTGGTACTTCTTTCCGTACCTTTTATCACTGGGATGAGTTTTTTGCAAATAGTGTTCAGCAAATGGCTGGGATACCCAGCTGCCCTGAGCCTGCTTAGCTGGTCCTGAAAGCTGGAAGCAATCTCGTGCACACATGACCGAAGCAACGAAGATCTAAAGCATGAGGATACTATCGCATTTTTTATTACTTTTGAGTGACTAGATGCAAAATTTAGCAGTGGTTTTTTGGCTCGTGGACTATACCGCCAACACACGTGATCTGCCTTGAAGAGCAACTTGATGTCCAGAAACTGTAGAGACTTGTCTTGTACAAACTCTATTGTGAACTTCAGCCCACAGGAATTCTCTCTAAACACCTTGAGAACATTGATGACGTTCTGGTTATAGTTATCTTTAGGTACGAGTACATGATAGTCGTCCACATACCGGAAAATGTGTTCCGCAATCCCTGCTAGACTATCTGACACTTTTTTATCAACGCGACTGAGGAAAATATCACTTAGGATGGGTGCTACAGCCGACCCGATACATACACCAGCCTTCTGCACATATAGGTCCTTGCCAACACCAACAACAGTGGACTGTAAATACACCATGAGCAGTTCCAGAAATGCCTCCACTGTTAACCCGCACCTTGACCGGAACTCCAACTCGTCGTTGTGTTGCGTGATGCAAACTTTTACGCTCTCCACTAGTTCACTGTGTGGAAGCGAATAGTAGAGGTCTTCTACATCAATACTCGCTGCGCTCAGGCATGACGGGTTATCTTTGCGAAGGAAGTCAACCAGGGCTTGCGAGTTCTGGATTCGGTAGGGGTCATTAATTTTTAGGGCAGACAACTGTCCTTGTAGAAAGCGGGAGACCACTTCAAGCCACGTGTGTCTTTCTGATACGATCGCTCGAAAAGGAACGTCATTCTTGTGCGTTTTGGCAACGAAAAACATGTCAAGCTGCATTCCTTTTGCTTTCTTGACATTTGCTGCGACGGCGTCGAGTCCCAGACTTGACAATAACTGAAGTGCATTCTTCTTTACGTTGGCCGACTTGGCCGGCACTTTTTTCAAAATTTTTTTCTACGGCTGCACTAGCCTTTTCTGCGAACAGGCTTTCTGACAGCACCACAAAATGGCCTTCTTTATCCGAGAGAATTAGCCTCAGTTTTTCTTCTGCAAAAAAGGACAAAAGTGGTCTAACATTCACAGGCCTTTGGCGTTGATTCCTTGTCCGAGACACTACATCCACGCATTCAGACGAGCACCCTGGGCGAAGCTCTTCTTCTACGTTTCTTGACACCTGCCGGCAAAACGCGAGCTTATCCACAGGAGACGGTGACACTTCCAGTGCGTACTTCGGACCTCTTTCAAGCACCTGGATGTGCTCAGCAGGAATGTTGTGTTCACCTAGAACTAATACCTCTTGTTTGGCAACTTGTGTCTTTTTCTTCTTCCTGGGTAACCCAAGAAGGACTGACTTCCAGAGAGCCTCGGTGCTCTTGTCAGCTATTCGGCACCATTCTCTGTACCTCTTGCCACGGTCATTCGTGCCTTGTTCCCTAGCGCAGGTTACTTTGAGTAGATCTTTGTAGTAGCGGGCTTGAAACCACATCTCAGAGTTCAGAATGCTGCATATTCGACGGGCGTGGCCGCTTGACGGATCAAGGTTTCCGAACAGAACGCGAACTTCTGGGGGACACTGTCCAATTTTCTTGTACCATGACGCCGTCCTTGCTTTACATACACTTACTGCTATTAGTGAAACCACCATGACGGGGTTGGCCAGATGGAGATTAATACACAGAAAAGGGCCCTGTGCACAAGAAATTTGTAACAACAGTACTGAAAGTTGGGCGAGTTGGTACTCATTCATGACTTCTTTGCGCAAACACGTACACGGACACTAGGAAAAGAGGCAAACAACACGGGCGCAAACTCACAACTGGTTTATTTTGAACAACGAACTGTACATATATCTTCACGTAGCCCACACGCCCCCCCCATCGGTGGATCCAGGAACAAACGAGATAACCCAAAGCAAGCTTATTCAGCGCTACGTCATGATAAGAACCACGAAAAAACGGCAAAAAATTGAAGAGTTCACGCATCTGCAGACTGATTGTAGCACGTGCCTTTCAAGAAGTGAAATTCTTTATCGGACAAGGTGACGGAAGCTTGGCTAACGCATTTTTCTCCCATGTTTCTAATATGGAAAGCTTCAATCAACTCCCTGTTAATTTTTCTCTTGTGAGTTGACAAAGTCTTTGTGTCTGTGAAAATTGGTACGCACCCACAAGACTTGCAGTGATCCACCAGATGTGTTCTTCCTGAACTACGTAATGCCAAGTCATGCTCCCTCCACCGTGTGTTTATACACCTTCCAGAATTGTTCCAGAATTGTTCCAGAATTGTTCGCAGAAGAGGCTAGTGGAGCCGTAGAGAAAAATTTTAAAAAAGTGCCGGCCAAGTCGGCCAACGTAAAGAAGAATGCACTTCAGTTATTGTCAAGTCTGGAGCTCGACGCCGTCGCAGCAAATGTCAAGAAAGCAAAAGGAATGCAGCTTGACATGTTTTTCGTTGCCAAAACGCACCAGAATGACGTTCCTTTTCGAGCGATCGTATCAGAAAGACACACGTGGCTCGAAGTGGTCTCCCGCTTTCTACAAGGACAGTTGTCTGCCCTAAAAATTAATGACCCCTACCGAATCCGCAACTCGCCAGCCCTGGTTGACTTCCTTCGCAAAGATAACCCGTCATGCCTGAGCGCAGCGAGTATTGATGTAGAAGACCTCTACTATTCGCTTCCACACAGTGAACTAGTGGAGAGCGTAAAAGTTTGCATCACGCAACACAACGACGAGTTGGAGTTCCGGTCAAGGTGCGGGTTAACAGTGGAGGCATTTCTGGAACTGCTCATGGTGTACTTACAGTCCACTGTTGTTGGTGTTGGCAAGGACCTATATGTGCAGAAGGCTGGTGTATGTATCGGGTCGGCTGTAGCACCCATCCTAAGTGACATTTTCCTCAGTCGCGTTGATAGAAAAGTGTCAGATAGTCTAGCAGGGATTGCGGAACACATTTCCGGTATGTGGACGACTATCTTGTACTCGTACCTAAAGATAACTATAACCAGAACGTCATCAATGTTCTCAAGGTGTTTAGAGAGAATTCCTGTGGGCTGAAGTTCACAATAGAGTTTGTACAAGACAAGTCTCTACAGTTTCTGGACATCAAGTTGCTCTTCAAGGCAGATCACGTGTGTTGGCGGTATAGTCCACGAGCCAAAAAACCACTGCTAAATTTTGCATCTAGTCACTCAAAAGTAATAAAAAATGCGATAGTATCCTCATGCTTTAAATCTTCGTTGCTTCGGTCATGTGTGCACGAGATTTCTTCCAGCTTTCAGGACCAGCTAAGCAGGCTCAGGGCAGCTGGGTATCCCAGCCATTTGCTGAACACTATTTGCAAGAAACTCATCCCAGTGATAAAAGGTACGGAAAGAAGTACCAGAAGAGTACAAAGTGAAAAAAGAAAACTTGCAGTTCTCCCATATGTTCATAGGTTGTCCCATGGTTTGAAAAACGTAGCAGCGAGATACGGAGTAACCTCGGTTTTTTCAGCACCCAACAAGCTGTCTAAGTTGTGTCCACGACTTCGGAACATGGTGGAGTCCGGCACTACGCAGAGTAAGAACAGCTGCCAGATGAAACACAGCCAACATTACCGGTCTTGCAGAACAGCAGGGGTATACCAGGTTCCGTTCAGCTGTGGCAGATCTTATGTCGGGCAATCTGGAATGTGTATAAACACACGGTTGAGGGAGCATGACTCGGCATTACGTAGTTCAGGAAGAACACATCTGGTGGATCACTGCAAGTCTTGTGGGTGCGTACCAATTTTTACAGACACAAAGATTTTGTCAACTCACAAGAGAAAAATTAACAGGGAGTTGATTGAAGCATTCCATATTAGAAACATGGGAGAAAAATGTGTTAGCCAAGCTTCCGTCACCTTGTCCGATAAAGAATTTCACTTTTTGAAAGGCACGTGCTACAATCCGTCTGCAGATGCGTGAACTCTTCAATGTTTTGCCGTTTTTTCGTGGTTCTTATCATGACGTAGCGCTGAATAAGCTTGCTTTGGGGGTTCTCGTTTGTTCCTGGATCCACCGATGGGGGGGCGTGTGGGCTACGTGAAGATATATGTACAGTTCGTTGTTCAAAATAAACCAGTTGTGAGTTTGCGCCCGTGTTGTTTGCCTCTTTTCCTTGTGTCCGTGTACGTGTTTGCGCAAAGAAGTCATGAATTTGTTTCAGTCTTGTCATGCAAGGAATCTATCGATCAAAGCTTTCTGTTGAACGTTTACAAAGCTTTGGTGTCTACTTGTGCAAAAACATGTCCGTATACGGGGTAAGCGCAATGCATACCGCGAAGCGCTGTCAGCCCCTAGCTTTCCCGACTACACATATTGACTGTACTACACTTCATGGTGAACAGAATAAGAAAAAAAAATGCCAGGCCTGTATGGTAGGCGCCGGACACTCACAGCGAAAGCTAGAAGAGCGGCCTTTCAGAGCCTTTTCAAAACACTCACTGGATAACTACTGCAAGCACACTTGCTTGGTACCCAATAGGGCATTATTAATAAACTTTTGGGTAGTAGGCTGGCATTCCCTATGCTAGTTTTAGTCATTCTTTTGAGAAGCGTCGAATCCGCTAAACACGTGAAAGGAATTTTGTGCCGATTGTCCATGTAGTGGCTGACGATGATGAGGAATTACGGCTGTAGTGGGTATGCGCCACATTTATTAGGGAAACAAGAACAAGCTTTTTTTAATGAGTTGAAGCATTTGACGTTATGCTAATCGCATTGTGTGACGACTGGTTGTTCTTTCGCTGTTTTAAAGTTTTTTATAAGTCGTAATATTGCCATCTTTCCCGACATACAGCTTGCCTAAGGCAAGTTTGACGGCAAGTCAGAAAGCCGGCGTAGCTCAGTGGTAGAATGCTGGGCTGGCACCTAGCAGACCCGTGTTCGAGCCCCAGTGCGCCATCGGGGCTAGGTCATGCCTGCATGAGGCAAGTTTGACTACCGTGTTAAAAGCACTGGCGTAACTCAGTGGTAGAATATTAAGCTGGCACCAGTGTACCCGGGTTCAATTTCCACTGTTTCAATGGTGGAAGTTTTTTTTTCTAATTTCGCGCGATGAGGTTACGGATACTGGCTGCGGCTGTGGACAACATTCAACTGCGCGTGACCCGAAAAGTGACCTCATAACAGCTTTCGCTGTAAAAAATGCATTTGCGTATAAGTGCGAACAGCGGTTCTGCACTCATCGCTTTCATTGACAGATATGTGAGCTTTCTACGATCTTTATATCTCTTTGTCATTTTTGTATGCAGGTTAGGAAGACGTAACTAGGTATTTACCTCACGCTGCAGCAGCGCGTTGCAGGGGAAACACAGGAAAAACACGTACAAACACAGCAAAAGCGCGATTTAGTGCAAAACAAAGCGAAGACACTCACCCTGGCGAGCATCCGTTTGAAAATCAAAATGCGATTTACTCGTTGCTAACGATAACGTTAGACAGCCTTCGTGCACCAATTCAGTGGATATGTAGGTAGATATCACCACTAAACTGCGGTAACGCATTTTACTAGCCGACGATTGGCTCAGACCGCATGCAACGAAGCACCACTGAGTGTATTAAAAACGATAGTGTTTCTTGGGGACCTTCGACACAAAAATTTTGATCTGTCTGTCTGTCTGTCTGTCTGTACATTTGTCTGTTTGTCTTTCCTTAACGATACACCATCATCATCGTCATCAGGCTGACTACGTCCACTGCAGGACAAAGGCCTCTCCCATGTTCCGCCAGTTAAATCGGTCCTGTGCTTGCTGCTGCCAATTTATACCCGCAAACTTCTTAATCTCATCTGCTCACCTAACCTTCTGTCTACCCATAACCCTATTGCCTTTTCTGGGGATCCAGTTAGTTATCCCTAATGACCAGCGATTGTCCTGTCTACGAACTACATGCCCGGCACATTTCCATTTCTTTTTCTTGATTTCAACTAATATATCCTTAACCCCCATTTGTTCCCTAATCTACTCTGCTCTCTTCTTGTCCCTTAAGGTTACACCTACCATTTTTCTTTCCATTGCTCGCTGCGTTGTCCTCCTTTAGGGCTGAACCCTCTTTGTAAGTCTCCAGGTTTCTGCTCTGTAGCTAAGCACCGGCAGGGTATAGCTGTTATATACGTTCCTCTTGAGGGAGAGATGCAATCTACCTGTCATAATTTAAGAGTGCTTGCCAAATTTTCTCTACCCTACTATTATTCTTCTAGTTACTTCAATATTGTGGTTCGGCTCCGCGGTTATTACCTGCCTTAAGTGGACATAGTCTTTCACAACTTCAAGTGTACTATTACCTATCTCGAAGCGCTGTTTCCTTCCGAAGTTGTTGTACATTACTTTCGTTTTCTGCAGATTAATTTTAAAACCTACTTCTTTCTAACTCCATAATCACAAGTTGCAATTCGTTCCCTGAGTCACTCAGCAAAGCAATGTCATGGGCGAAGCGAAGATGCCTATGGCACTCTCCATTAACTCTTTTGCCTAACTTTTCCAATTCTTGACCAATGAAAACCTCCTGTGCGCACGTGGTAAACAGCATTGGGGAGAATGTATCTCCCTGCCTTACACCCTTCTTGATTGATAATCTGTTGCTTTCTATATGAAGCACTATGGTAGGAGTTGATCTCCTGTAGATTTCTTTCAGGATGTTTATAAATGCTTAACTAATCGATGCCCTGATTTCACAGTGTCTGCGTGACTGCTGATATTTCTACTGAATCAAACGCCTTCTTCTAATCTATGAAAGCTAAGTGTCGTAGTTGGTTATATTCTAAGCGTTTCTCTATTACCTTAGTTATAGTGTGAATGTGGTCAATTGTTCAGTAGCCTGTTTGAAATCCTGCTTGTTCCTTTGGTTGATTAATTTCTAATGTTTTCTTAACTCTGTTAGCAATTACTTTTGTAAATAGCTTTTATACTATGGAGAGCAAGCTGATCGGTCTCTAATTTTTCAAGTCCTTGTCATCTTCTTTCTTATATACTAAGATGTGGTTACCATTCTTCCAAGATTTCGGCTCTTCCCGTCAGGAGACACCTCGTAAACAGGGTCGCTAGTTTCTCTAACACAATCTGTCCTTCATCCTTTGCAGATCTGATGTTACCTGATCGTCACCAGAAGCTTTGCCTCTTTGCATGCTCTCCAAGGCTTTTCTGACTTCTTCTATGATTACTGGTGGGGTGTCATCTGGATCACTGCTAGTTCTTATAGTATTAAGGTCGTGGTTGTCCCAGCTTCTGTACAGATATCTGTCAAACTCCTCCGCTATTTTAACTTATCCTATTCATATTGGTAGTTACGTTGCCTTCTTTGTCTCTTAGTGCATACATCCGATTTTTCCCTATTTCAAGTTTCCTCTTCACTGCTTTGACGCTTCTTCCGATTTTTAGAGCGTGTTCCATTCTCTTCATGTTATACCTTCTTGCATCGGATACCTTACGCTTATTAATAATTTTCGAAAGCTTCGACAGTTCTTTTTTGTCTGTTGTACTTATGACTTTCATGCTTTGACGCTTCTTAATCAGATTCTTCGTTTCCTGGGAAAGCTTGCAAGTGTTTTGTCTAACTTCCCTGCCTCCAACTTCCACTGCACACGCCGTAATGATACTCGTCAGATTATCATTCATTGTATCTACGCTAAGGTTGGTTTCCTCAATAAAAGCTGAGTACCTGTTCTGAAGCGAGACTGAATTCCTGTACTTTCCCTCTCAGCGCTAGCTCATTGATTGGCTTCTTGCGTATCAGTTGCTGTCGTTCCTTCTTCAAGTCTAGGCGAATTGGAGACCGTACCATTCTGTGGTCACTGCATCGTACTTTGCCAACCACTTCCACATCCTGCACGATGGCTGGGTGTGCACTCATTATAAAGTCTATTTCGTTCTTATTTTCGCCAATAGGGCTCCTCCATGTCCACTTACAGTTTCCTTGTTCTCGGTAGAAGGCATTTAAAATTCATTAATATTTCTTTTGGCAAATTCTACTAGTAGCTCTCCTCTGGCATTTCTAGTACCAACGTCATAATCTCCTACTGCCTGGTCTCCAGCCTGCTTTTCCCCAACCTTTGCATTAAAGTCGCCCATCAGTATAGTATATGTGTTTTAGCCTTACTCCTTGCCGATTCCACGTCTTCGTAGAAGCTTTCAACTGAAGCGTCATCATGACTGGATGTAGGCGCGTATGCCGGTATCATCTCTCATCTTGTATATCTTATTGAGTTTAATTACAATACCTACCACCCTTTCTATAGTGCTATAGTATTTCTCTATGTTGCCAGCTAAGTTTCTGTGAATTAGGAAACCCACTCCCAGTTCTCTTCTGTTAGCAAAGCCCCGATAGCAAAGGACGTGCCCATTCTGTAGCACCATATAGTCCTCATCTGTCCTCCTAACTTCACTGAGCCCTAATATATCTCATTTAACACCCTCTAGCTCCTCGAATAGTACAACTAGACTTGCCTAACCAGATAAAGTTCTAGCGTTAAACGTCGCCAAGTTCAGGTTCCAATGGTGGTTTGTCCGGATCCAGACACTCTTAGCACCCTCTGCTGCGTTTCAGATCTCACCGCCACCGTGTTCAGTTGCTTCGCAGATTCTGGTGACTGAGGGCCATGAGTTAATTGAAATTTTCATGTGGGAGGTAGTGGCCAGATACTGCACCAGGGTGGCCAATTCTTCTCGGGTGAGAACCCCCCGTTTGCTCGGGTCCGTGGTGTAGCTACACACCAAACGCCTGCTTACGCAGACGCCCCTGCATCTGCGTATACAGGTGCCCCTGCGCAAGCACAAATGCACGCATCCCGCTATTGCCAGGCATAGAACAAACATCTCGTCTCCAAAGAGTGGGCTCATCGTTCCAGGAACCACTAGATCTCGGGAAAATACTTGAACCTACTTCTACTCAGCAACATGAAGTTTTTAAATTTCTGTTAAGATACCTAAAGGACACTAATCAAATTGATGAACTGCATATAACGTGACTTACATCACCATTGCGCAGAGACATGCAAGCATTCCGATCGTAGTATTTCTTTTAGGGACGAACTTCCTTACGCCTTGGGTCTCGCGTCGTAGCCAGTTGCATTGTATTGCATGTGGATAAAAATGGTGCCACAGCATATTCATGGTGTGAATGATTATGGGTGGGATTCGTCAGTCCATCCATGCATCCGCCCGTCCATCCGTCCATCCGTCCGTTCATCCTTGTGTGCGTGCATGCGCCCGTGCGCCCACTTAACCCCACTCATCATCATTCACCTCGGGGACATGCTGTGCTTTCTTTTTGTTTTCCATTCCTGCCTTCAATTCGCCTCTTTCGGGCCATTTCTCTCCTAAATCCACAAAACCTATTACACGCTGGCTGCCTAAGGTAAAAAACGCAGCAATTATTCGCAGTCAGGATTAGACACACTTCTCCTGCAACAAAAGCTTCTCTTGCAACGCTCGCATTTTAACTAACGAAAATATAAAATGATGAGCAGCCAAGAAGAGCTTAATTATTTTAAAACATTGCTAAAGCAAAAGAAAGCATGAAACACATTAGCATAACTAGAGTGGTTATAGTTACGGTCCTGTAACTAAAAGCACACAACATCGATACACCAAATGGCACCAACTGATACCACAAACAGCCGACCTATCCGCAGCACCCACCAATATTGCTTGAAATTTACCGTTCACACTTGTACGATTGTCAATTAAAAAGCAAATATTGCGCATATTGAGGCACCATAACAACACGTCTATATTCTGTATGTGTGTCTTTTACTAGAAAAGGCATACAAGTAAATATAGGGACCGTAGCTCTTATCACGCTGCGCTGACGATGCAATGCTTGCACGAAAAGGCAAGTTGTTGCAACGCTTTGCTAAGACGACACGGTGGTGGCACCTAGCCGTCGCTTTGCGTTCTCCAGCTTATCGCCTTCGAGACGTGCACGCACGCCGTGCACTGTGTTTTCTAAAGTAATTGCCAGATAGCACTCATGCTTCACGTGCTTCGATGCACTCGTTCGCCCCTGCTGCACGCGTTGAGGCACTCTAACGCACTGCTTCTAGAATACAGGCAACCGATTCGCTCGCGCAGAACATCAAGTAAACATTTTGATCACTCTCTCCAGGCGCAACACTATCGTCTTCCGACGATTTTTGCAGTGTAACATGCAGACATGGGGCCATTTTTTTACGTATACGTGCCGTCAACCGTCCATCTACACTTCCGAGGAGACGGTGCTGCCACCTATAGCCTGATCTCGCGGCGAATATCACACGAGCAGGGGGCCTTGCTCTGCAGCACGACGCCTTGCTAACTGTAACCTTGCGGCCGTTGCACGTTGCGATGCGGACGCTGACAAGAGCTCTCGCTGAGTGGTGCCTCATCATCGGACTTCTGCGACCGCGTCCATCTTTCCCAACTTCTCCTTACTTTCGTATGTGGCTGTTCCTGCGCCTCTCTCTCCTCCTGCTCCTCTTTCTATCTCTATAGCTTTAATTCCGATCCTTTTTAATTCCTTATTACCTCATCCTTCGTGAGCTACTGTTGAGGTGTCCTCCCCCTTGAGAAATAATTACGGAGCTCACTTTCACCTTCTTTTCATTTAAGAATCACCTGCCCGTTATCACCCATGCAGAGCATGTCTACATGTCTGTAAGTCTGGGCATGCTCCTGCGCACGCACGTCACAACGCGCAACGGCCGCAAGGTGTCGCGCCACAGAGTAAAGCCGTTGCCTTACTCTGTGGCGCGGTTTACTCTGTAAACCTCGGCCTTACTCTTACAGAGTAAGGCCGAGGTTCTCAGTTCAGGCTCTCAAGGTGGATGGACGTGTTTTTTGAGCGCTCCGGATCGACTGCGCAGATAAGTGTTTTTGCATGTTTTGAGCTAGTCTTTATAATTATAAGCAGCGGTTGAAATCTTCATAGTACTTATTTTATGGTACGGCTTTTTCGGGGGCCAGACACCAGGTATTTATTAGTTAGTGCGGGTGTGTGTGTTTGAAACTTTTTTTTTGCCACCCCGTGGGGGAGGTGCGCGTACATTGAACACGCAAATTTTTGTAGTAGAGCTTAGACTTTCCTTTTTTTTTTATTCGAAGTGCAGGGCTCGAGTTTAGTAATTATTGAGTATAGGGACAATTGGTGTCAGAAAGGTATGGTTAAAAAGACCGTAAAGTGTTCAGGGTGTGGAGTGGGTTTGAAAGTGGACCCAAGCGTAGAAGCGGATGGAGAAGAGGCTGGCGCGAAGTGTAGGCAATGTGAGGTCGAGGAAAAAATGGAGAAAATGATGGTTGCCCAGAGTGAACTGCTGAGGAGAATCGCCGAGCTCGAGACTGCGGTGGCGACAGAGCAAGAAAAAACGAGGGCAATGGGAGAAAGACTGAAGTCCGCCGAGGAAGCGCTAGCGAAGCTCAACAAAGAAGCGACCTACCGAGAGAACAGTAAGGAACCGGCAACGAGAACGGTGGAGAAGGAAAAGCAAGCAAGCTTGGAAAAAACAGGTTTAGCCGGTTCAACTGTCGCAAGGCCCAGCTTCATCGAGGTAGTGGTGGGGCAGGAAGGGAACAAAGCAGCCGGCGTCACAGGTGCAAGTAGCCCCCAGGTGCAGAACGCTCCAGCTGAAAAGTCACAGCATGTGATAATAGCGGGGGACTCGAATTTAAATCGATGCACAGAAGCCATCAAAGAGAGGGTAAGAGGTGAGAAGAGGGTTGCGGTAGGGGCGTTCCAAGGACGCAAGCTGGAAGCAGTCATGAGGCAAGCGAGCGCAAAGCTCAAAACGACAGCTGATAGACGAAACCTCGTGATAATTTCAGGCGGTTTAAACGATGTCCTCAATGAAGATGCAGAAGGACTAGCAGCCACACTGGCGAAAGGCGTCGATGACATGCGCGCCACTTCTCCTAAGGTACAGGTAGTTATATTCACGATACCGGAGGTACCGGTGCGTGATAGCAACCTGCAAAGAGCGGTGGTCAACGCAAACCAAGAGATATGGCGGATGAGTCGAGAGAAAGGCTTTGAGGTGGTGGAAATAAACAGAGAGGTGCATAGGTGGGGGGGTTTTCAACGAGACAGAATTCACTTCGATGGGCGGCTAGGTCATGAGGTGGGTTGGCGACTTGCAGGACGCGCAGTAGCTTTTTGGGGGGCAAGCGAGCCCTTCGGGGTGCAGGATAGCTAGTAACGAGGAAAACAACCAGGGAGACTCTTCGACAGCTGGTATGGACAGATACGATTCCAAAGTGGCACCAATATCTAAGATAGGTAGAGTCCGGGGCATAAATAGACGTAGCCACGAGCGCCGAGCCAATTCAGACATAGGGTATATTAACATGCAGGGTGGTAGGAACAGGCTGAAGTGGGAAGAGATAGAAGAACAGCTAAGGGAAGAGAGGCCGATGGTATACGGTTTTGTAGAAACACATCTCAGGGACATGGAACAACCTCCGAACAATCCGGACTACGCGTGGGAATATTGTAACAGAACAGAAGGCAGCAGAAAGGGGGGTGGTATTGGGGCATTCATTCATAAAAGTACAGACTGGCAAAGGGTCAAGCAGGAGTGCAAGGAACATCTATGGCTAAAAGAGATAGTGGCAGGTCAAATGACACTCCTTGGTTTCGTGTACTTGTGGACGGGAGCAAAGGCCAGAGAGGAAAACCAGGCAATGGTAGAGTGTATATCAAAGGACATTCAGGAGTTAGGAAGAGAGTGCGAGATAATTATACTAGGAGACATGAATGCGCACATAGAAGATATAGATGGGTATACCGACCCGACAGGCAAAATGATCATGGATATGTGTGAGAGACTTGATTTGATCATTTGCAACAGTACCGAGAAGTGTGAAGGGCAAATAACATGGGAGGTAGGAAGGCTTCAGTCGACGATAGATTATGCACTGATGTCACATAGGATGTATGATAAGCTCAGGGGAATGCACATAGATGAAGGTGGCTCCAGAAGTCTGGGTAGCGATCACAAACGTATCAAGCTAAGTTTTGGAAGAGGAGTGAAAGTGGGAAGGAGACAAGATGAGCAACTACAGGAAAATTTTTATCCAGAAAGGCAAATTGAAATAGCCACTAAACAAATTGAGAAAGTAATCACGGAGGATAACAAGACAGTGTGGACATACACGAATCTAATTAGACTCTTTGAGCTAGAGCTTGTTAAGACGTGTGACAAATCACCCCGGAAAAGAAGACACAAACCCAAAAGTTGGTGGGATGAGGAAGTTAAGAGAGCCATAGCAAAACGTCAGGAAGCCTCTAGGGAACACAGACATGCTAAGCAGCGGGGTGAACCGACAGATGATGTTGAAAGAAAATGGGCAACCTTTCAAAGCTGTAGAAGGGATGCATCCCTTCTGATCAATGAAAAGATTAGAAGGAAGGGAGCTCAGTGGCTGGCAGAAGTACATAAAAAAGATAGAAAGGCAGCTGCGAAATTTTGGAACCATCTAAACTCCCTAAGAAATGAGACGAGCCTAGAGCAGAGTTTTATAACTACAGCACAAGGTGCTAGGCTAGAAGGGGACGAAGCTATTGAATATATAAGAACAAGGGTGATAGAAAAATTTCAACAAAGAAGTACTTTATGCACCACAATAGACAAGGACGAATCAAGTGGTGCAATGGCTCCATTTTCACAACAAGAGTGGGAAAGGGCTGAGAAAAGGGTTCCTAGTAGTACATCAACAGGCCCAGATGGCATTCCAATTAGGCTGATAAAGACATTAGGTCCGAAGTCTAAGCAGGCTTTGAGAGAGGCAGTGAGCAAAATAATAATCGATGGTGAAGTTCCCAATGGATGGAAACTTAGCAGGATGAGCATGATCTATAAAGGAAAGGGGGAAAAAGCTGACATAAACAACTACCGTCCTATAACAGTGACATCAGTGGTCTACAGGCTGGCGATGCAAATTATAAAGGAAAGACTGCAGGCGTGGATAGAGGATGAGGGGGTGCTGGGGGAACTGCAGAATGGGTTTCGGAAACACAGGAGGTTGGAAGACAATCTGTTCTCACTGACGCAGTGCATCGAAATAGCAGAAAAGGAACACAGGCCCCTGTGGCTAGCATTTTTGGATATCAAGGGAGCGTACGATAGCGTGGTTCAAGATGCATTGTGGGGAATACTGGACACACTAGGCGTGGAACATGAAGTAACTAATCTTTTAAAGGGTATCTATAAAGGTAACAAGGTAGTTATAACGTGGGAAAAACAGGTATCCAAGCCTGCAGAGGTAAAACGGGGGCTTAGGCAGGGGTGCCCCCTGTCACTCTTATTATTCATGATGTACCTACAAGGATTAGAGGCAAAATTAGAGGTAAGTGGTCTGGGCTTCAACCTCTCTTTAGTCAAACAAGGAAAACTTATTGATCAGGCACTACCAGCATTAATGTACGCAGATGATATAGTGCTAATGGCCAACAACAAGGAAGATTTGCAGAGATTGATGGACATCTGCGGTAATGAGGGAGATAGGTTAGATTTTAGATTCAGTAAGGAAAAATCAGCAGTCATGATTTTCAATGACAACGAAGGTAGTGAGCTTAGAATACAGGAGGTCACGCTAGAGATAACAGATAAATACAAATATCTGGGCGTATGGATAAGCAATGGGACCGAGTATCTGAGGGAACACGAAATATACGTGACGACTAAAGGTAACAGGAATGCAGCAGTCATGAAAAATAGGGCACTGTGGAATTACAATAGGTATGATGATGTGAGAGGAATATGGAAAGGGGTCATGGTTCCTGGGCTGACGTTCGGCATTGCGGTCTTGTGCATGAAATCAGAAGTTCAAGCAAGATTAGAAATTAAGCAACGTGGAATAGGTAGGCTTGCTTTAGGAGCTCACGGGAATACACCAAATCAGGGAGTACAAGGTGATATGGGATGGACATCATTTGAGGGCAGGGAAGCTAGCAGCAAGATAAAATTTGAGAAACGATTGAGAGAAATGGGGGAAGAGCGTTAGGCTAGGAAGGTTTTCAGCTACTTGTACATGAAGATTGTCGATACAAAATGGAGGAAGCGAACCAGGAAGTTGACTGGTAAATACTTAGAAAACAGCAGGTGGCCAAACCAAAAAGAACTATCGGTTAAGAAGAAAGTGAAGGAAACGGAGACTGACATGTGGAGAATGGGCATGGTTAAGAAGTCCGCACTAGAGATCTATCGAACTTTTAAGCAGGAAATTGCCAAGGAAAGGATCTATGATAATACTCGGGGTAGTTCTCTACTGTTTGAGGCCAGGACGTGAGTATTACGAACCAAGACATATCGGGTCAAATACAAAGGGGTAGAGACGGTATGCAGTGCGTGTGGAGACGAAGAGAAAACTGCCGAACACTTGTTAATGTTCTGCAAAGGGCTTCACCCTGTAGTTCAGGATGATGGTGCAGAGTTTTTCAAAGCACTGGGGTTTCATGACTGGGAGGGCAAAAATAAACTTTAAGCGGATAGAATTAACTAGAAGGAGGTTACCTGATTGGTAGCTAAATTCAAGGCACGAGTGAAAATGAAACCCTTAACTGCAAAGTACGAGTCCTCAACCTCACTATTTAAAGAAAAATTAAAAAAATCTAGTTTTTGTTCAGCGAGTACTACGGCTTGGTGGCGTTAGCCACAGCCAGATTTAAGGGTACAGCAATACCAATTCATTCATACGACTGCTCGTGCGCTATACACAGACGTGGCCGCGGCTGTACATTGTGCCATATAGTTATCTTCGTCTTGTTCAAGCTACCTCTTCAGCGCGTATTTTATTGGTCGTCATTTCATTGTTGATATTACACGATCAAGACACCAGGTGCTCACACTAAACTTCACACGAATTATTGTTCGCTGAAATCTAGACGCTTGCAGTACTTGCAAGTAGGTAATAGAGCTGTAATACTTTTAGGAACTGGATGGACTTTTGTTGTGGAGTTTTTGTAGATGCGTGTTAACTACTGTAAAATGAATAAGGGGCCTCAGAGAAGAATGTGCGGACACCTTAGACACTATTAAGCACATGTACTCGACCACAGCTATTTCATAACCGCGACATCAGGTCGAAGAGTGACAATTTCTTTTTTAGTATTTTTCTTATTAGAAAACCAGCATAGTTGTACATATCTCCTAAAGTAAGCTTGAACGTAAGGAAGTGGTGTGGTGTTCGTTGGTCCGGGCCGCACTCTAATGGTGTAATTTATTCTTCATTGTAATATACCTTCTTTGTAAGGTGAGTAAAAGCAGGTCGATCCCATGGGTTTATTTTATATATGTTCTATTGAACTCGAGGGCACACGCGTAAGGAAAAAAAACACCATGTTATCAAGTAGTAAGCATCATGAATTTCATTATTCTCAGCAAAAGCATTGATTTGATTATATTGAATTGCGCTGCTAAAGTTCTCACGTGTACCGCGGCTCTATGAAAGCATTGGAACGTATCTTGTTTGAATTCCAAGCTTGTGCTGAAGAGCGTGCGCCCAATGAAAAATGCCTGCTTTGGATAATACAATAAACAATATTATTAAACTGTATCTCAGGTGTGAAATGAAGGTGTGAAAAAAGTAGTGGTAAGCCATGGTAATGTAGGAAAAGCTATTTACCATTTCGGCGCACAAAGGAAGAAGGACATGAACTGACGCGAACGCAGCGTCACTTTTCGTAGTTGTTTCTTTGTGGGCTGAAACGTTAGAATGAATCACCGACATGCCCAAGCATACGGTATTTCTTGTAAAAGCCCTCTTTTTAGGGCGCGACACAATACCAACATATACGATTGCACGCATCAGAAAAATTTGGACGTTGCGAAAACTTAATATCAAGCACGCATATCGAACATCACGGGATGTGCGATATATAAGGTCACTCAAGACAATGATGCCCGCTAGAAAAGTTATGAAAAATGCCTTGCCGATACTCCCCATTGACGTTTCTATAAGGCCGCCACCATGTGGTTCTTATAGGGATAGCAGATGTGTGGCTCATACTAAACCAGTGCTTCAGCGATGCGTGGCTTAACTAAATTTCAGGAACATTACCTTTTTGTTTCTTGTATGTCACGCTATCTTAGCTGCGCCAGCATCAAGCACAAAAAGAGACTTCGGGAAATTGCAATCTTCACGGGTGAGCGAGAACGCAAACAGCCAGAGAATTGGGCGAGGCCTTCTTCTGTCCGTATCACGTCCTCAGATCCCATCTTACAGCTAGCAATTCATCTGGACACACTCACTCGGTGCCCGCCCACTGAACACACTGTTACATTGGTTCTCCTTTGCACGGACGATGTGGGCCGCTTCTTTACGGACGAAGAGAATTATAGCTGGGCGGGTTTACGAGTGAGCGGGCGAACGAAGGGGGCAGCAAAGCGCCACACGGAAAGAAGAGTTATAGCTCAGCGACTCCCTGCTAGCTTCAGCGAATCGCACTGCTGAGCCGCTTGTTGGACAAAGTTGAAGCAACCGAAGTTACTGTCGATCGAGCAGAGGCATTGTTGCGTAACCTGCGAAATAAAACTGATTTCATTGTGAAAACAATATTACAAAATGCCTTTTAATAGGTCGCAGGTGTTTAGTTGAAACAAATCTTTGTTTTCCTTACGTGACTTGGTATCTTCAGCGATTCAGGTGAATTACAGACTGCTTGACATTGAACACTAAAAAAAAATAGGGGAAGAGGGAGAGGTTCCGCCAAAATTGGAAAGGTGCACGTAAATAAACCCAGATGGTCGAAATTTCCAAATCCCTTCACCACGGCGTCTTTCATAATCAAATAGTCGTTTTTGGACATTAAATCCCCATACAAATAAATCAATATATTGAAAGGGTGAAGATAAAGCCGAGCCAAGAAATCAGGTATCTGGCTTTTCAGCACCATCGTTGTGGAACCGTGTGCCTTTCACGTGCTATCAGCGGCAGTATAGGCTGTCTGTCGCCTTTATCTCTATGCCGTGAAGTAAAGCACACGACCCGTTGCTTCTCTCTGCGCTAAAGTTGTGGATATTTTAGTATTGAATGTGTTTAACGAGAGAAGTGATCTACTTTACTTTTTTGGCCTGCTCAAGATCGACGCCATGGGCAACAGCACGTTCCGAACATGTTTCCGTTTCGAAAGGGGAGACATACGGAAGCTTTGGGCCACCTTGCGCATTCCCGAAACAGTTGTGACAGCTTAATGAGTGCTAATCTCCGGAGAATAAGCGCTTTGCACTAGCCTTCGGTGGCTGGCGTATCGAAATCGACTGAAAGAACCTGAAGACTTCTTCGGCCGGCATAGCTCGATGATATCGCTCTTGACGACAGAGGTCTTGAGACACAACAATGAGAAGTTGTTCCACTTTTGGACGACGTAAATAACCACAGCTAGCTCACCATTGACACGCTGGAGAACTTTGACAATTTAAGCAGCAATGAGATCGAAATGGAAGTGAGAGTTTGGATGTCTTGACGTTGCTTTTTCTCTTAGTATTTTTTAGGCCATTTACGCAAACGAAGCCCCACTTACTACCTGTTGGCGCTTCATTGACGGCACTGCGCGTGTGATATGTTGACCCACAAGACAGCAGCAGCTCTACCTTAGTGGGGACAGTAGGTTCTATGCCCTGAAATACCAAGCAGTATTGTGCCCGAATGGCATCATTTGCCAGTTGGATGGATTGTTGTTCAGGCAGCAAGCACGATGCCCGTGAGCGAAGGGCGTGTCATATACCTAGAAGTCACATTTTCCGCCGCGTCCACGTGAATGTTGACGTTCGACAACTATAAAACAAACTAGATTGAAAATGCTAGACGAAGTACTTAACACTATGAAATCAAATAGCATGTCTTAGGATTGCTTGTGTATATACATTGCTGTTTAGTGTATTCTTGGGTGTTTTTTATGGGCCTTTCTGTTGTCAATGCTACATATAAGGCTAAAACTGATCCCTGATGAACATCAATCTCGTAGGGTTGGAAAATAAAATTATGTTAATTAAGCAGGTACATTGAAAGCCTGCTAGGGCATCTTGCTCATATATGCTTTTGCTACTTGTATATTCTCTAACACACATGTACCAAATGTTTCATCAACAGGCGCAGTGGTGATAACGCAGTATTTCATGTTACTTTTTTTCAGGCAACTATTGCAATAGGTAGGCTTACGCAAAGCTCGAAACGCTCGTGCAGGGCCACCACTACTGCCTTTACGGGGACCCTGCTTACCCAGTGCGGCCACTACTGCTGAAACCTTACGGCAGCGCATCCTTGACACCAGAGCACTGCACCATTAACAATGCAATGAGCAGCGTGTGGCATGCCGTAGAAGGAAGTGAAGTGAACTTAATTGCCAAATAAATACAAAACGCGTTGAAACAGCAAGGATGGCGCAAAAAAACTGCATTAGGCAGCTTGACCGGTCCCACCTTAAACAAAAATAAGAGCAGCACAAAAAATTAACAAGAATTCTCACTTGTCACAATAATCAAATAGGGATACACAAAAGAAGACGACGAAAATATTAGTCAGAAACACACATTTTAAACAGCACAAAAACTAGGTCGGTATTAGCAAAATTAGTTTCGGCAAGATTGCGGGGCTTTTTTCTTTTAGACAAAAAAAAATTTTTTTCGTCGGTATGCAAGAATGATGTGTGAAGCGAGTGCATTGCTGGCAAATTGTCACACTTCTCTATATGATGCACAGGATTCGCACTATAGTTTGACATGGATCACCATGTTTAGAATTGTACGCAAACACCCGTTAATTTTTGTGCTTGCTTATGGAAACTATTACGGTGAGATGCCTTTGATTACAAGAGATGATGAATGTGAGAGTCTAGGAATCTGGCCGATCAGCGCTCTTTCCAACTTTGTTCTCCTCGTCTTCCAGGCGTCTCCTCAGTATTGTAGCAATTCCCCCTGTGCAGACGGGCGAGTTAGGCTTCGTTGCGGTGATGATAGCGTTTTAAACGGACAACATGAACGATGTTGGTCTTGCTTGAGCGGCGGCCAGTTGACAACAGCTGAGATATCACGTACGTGACATCGCTGAGACGTTCCAGGACAACAAACGGACCAGTGTAGTTGGCCAGAAACTTTTGGCAGAGGCCGCGCTTGCGAAACGGCATCCAAAGCCACACCAAATCCCCTTTCTCAAACAAAACATGCTGGTGACTTCTGTCGTAACGGTTCTTAGAGCATTTCCGGGATACGAAAGTTCGAATACGGGCGATGCGCCGGGCCTCTTCTGCGCGGCAAATGGTTTCGTAGAGGGTAGGTTGATCAGTCTCGGAAAAATTAAGAATTGTGTCAAGAGCTGTGCGGGCTTGGCGTGCATATATCAGATAAAATGGACTGTATCTCGTTGTTTCGTGCTGTTCAGTGTGGTGGGCGAAAGGTATAAATGGCAACATTGCGTTCCATGTTTTGTGTCCAGAATCAACATACATGGAAATCATGTTGACGAGAGTCCATTAGTTCATTCCGTCAAACCATTAGCCTGGGGGTGATACGCGGTATAGTGTGACGAAAATGGCACGAAGCAAAACGAAGAAAGTCTTCAACTACATCGGCAACAAATTGCCGCCCGCGATCACTGATGATGACATGGGAGGATTCACGGCGTAATATAACGTGCGGCAGCACGAACTGTGAAACATGAGTGGCCGTTGTCGCAGGAATCACCGCAGTTTCGGCGTAACGTGTGAGGTGGTCAACGCCCACACAAATCCATCGGTTGCCGTTCGTTGATCGCGGAAAAGGGCCGAGCAGTTCAACCCCGACGACGTCAAATGATGAACCCGGGAGTGCTTTGGAATGAAGTAGTCCGGCTGCCTAAGTTGTAGGACGCTTGTGGCATTCACATTGCTCACAGCTCGAAACGCATGCAGTCACACTTTTACGCATCTTCGGCCAGAAGAAGCGTTCTTGCGTGCGATAAAATGTCCCAGAAAAACCCATATGGCCAGATGTTGGGTCGTCGTGCATTGCTCGAAGTACGTGTTGTCCCAGGATTGTAGGCACAACTAGAAGTAAGTGAAAGCCTACGCTAGAATAATTGTTTTTGTAAAAAACGACATCCTTTACGACAAAACCACGTTGACCGTTCATTCTGGAAATAGAGAAGCGAGACTGTTGTCACTGCGTTGCTCTGCTCGAAAAGTTGTTCGGTCAGGAAACGGAGTATCCACTACAGCCAAATATTCATCACAGTTGTCGGCGTTACGCTCGGTTTTTTTTTTCAATTTGAGATTTATTTTTCTGTAAGTGCAACAGAAAAAAACGAAGCAAAAGCAAAAGGCTACATAGCCTGATGGAGGCTTTTGCTCCGAAATACAGTCTGGCAAAATAAAATAAAATAAAAACTAAAAATGGCATGTCATACACAACTTAGCCGCAATTAGAGAACATCATTATATACAGATACAATTTGCAAATTCTGATCACACATGTAACCATAACAAATATAAAGAAAGAAAAGGACAGTAAATAGTAATGAAATACCTAAAAAAACATCGCAATATATACAATAAGTGAGGTAAGGAAAACATCTGGAGACACATACATTCCTAAGCACCTTGAACAAACAATAAGCAAAAAAAAACAACAACAAAAGGACACAAATAGTGTACTCTAAGCAATTGGGACACAGAAAGTAGTAAATAATCCAAATTTCTGTATTAAGTGTATTCAATACAACTATAAAGGAGAATTTCCTTGAACTTATTTTTGGAAGTTTTCTTACTTAGGTCAAGTACGTCACCCAGTTTGTTGAGGAGACTCGGTATTTGATAATCAATATGTTGTTGACCATAGGTTGTTCTAGTTTTCTGTGTTCTTATACTATGTGTACGGAGATAGTACTCAGCACATCGAGAAGAATCGTACATGGGGTATAGTTTATTATTTTGGATATACAATAATAACTTAAAATAATATATTTGGTTTGCTTGTAATATGAGATATTTAGGGAATAACGGACGTGCGCTAAGACCTTGTGGCAAACCGTAATATCCCTCGAATAGTCTTAGTACCTTCTTTTGTAGTGTAAGTAATGTTTTATAGTTTTGAGCCGTCGTTGTTCCCCAACTTAAGACACAATAACTTAACCTGGAATATATAAGTGTATAATATAACGCTTTCTTTAGCCAAAGTGGTAATAACGGACATAGTTTGTACATACATCCAACGCTTCTACTTAGATCTGCTGCCAATTTATTTATATGTTCATTCCAGGAAAGGTCTTCCTGAAACCACACACCCAAGAATTTCTGTACCTTGACTTGTTCTAAAGTCTGACCCTCAAAGGAGACACTTAGACTTATATTCCGTGGCTTATTAATGGGTGCAAACAATATATATTTAGTTTTACTCGCGTTTAGCCGCAACTTGTTTAGTTCAATCCAGGAAGACAACTTATTTAGATATGTGTTTACAGACTTTTCAAGTTGAGAGATCGATGAACCAGCAAAAAATATATTGGTGTCGTCAGCATACATGATTAACTTAGGAGAATCTGGAATGCTACACAAGGTATTTACATAAACTATAAACAACAGAGGACCAAGTATCGATCCTTGTGGGACACCTTTGTTGACCCTCGCACGGGGAGATGTCTCTTGATTAATAGCGACATACTGATAGCAGTCTGTTAAGTAATTTTGAATTAACCTATTGGCAACGCCACGGACACTGTAGTTATTAAGTTTTTATATAAGAACACTGTGGTTCACGGTGTCGAATGCTTTGCGGAAGTCAACAAAAAGACCAAGAGTATATAGCTTTTCCTCAAAATTGGTTAGTATCTCGTTTTTAATATTGAGTAATGCAAGCTCGGTGGATTTACATTTTTGAAAGCCAAATTGGGCATCACTTATTACATTGTACTTCGCAAAAAATTTTTGTAATCTAATATTAATAGTGCTTTCAAAAACTTTTGACAGAATCGGAAGTACCGATATTGGTCGGTAGTTTCCAATCTCTTGGTCATTACCACCCTTGAAAACCGGACATACGCGAGCTATTTTTAATTCATCGGAAATACGCCGGTAACAAGAGTTAAATTAATAATATATGACAACGCAGGTGATATAACATCAGCGACGTATTTTATTGGTATAGCTTTAATATCATCGTAACCTGCTGCACAATTGTTTTTTATCTTTGTTATTAATTCTTCGGTTTCATGACATGAGATAGTGTGCAGAACTATAGAGTTAGATAAGCGACGGTCATTTACAGGCAGTTGTGTATCCTCGTCATACCCCGCATCATCGAAATCACAACTTTTTATGAAGTAGTTATTCATTGCCGTTGCCACCTCTCGGTTACCAAGGCCACTAGAGTTTTCAAAAACCCTAGGAACGTGGCTTTGTTTCATTTGACCAGAAAGATTTCTAACGTCGCTCCAAATTTTGCTCGGATTATCACTTATTATACTAAATATATTTTCATAACACCTGAATTTAGCACGCCTTATTTCACCATTTAGATGGCTTCTGTACTTTTTGAACTCACTGAGTAATTTGATATTTCGTGTCCTTATAAACGCATGGTACATGTTGTTCTTCTTTGTAATCTTTTTAAATAGCGCATTACTTATCCAAGGTTTTCTAATTTTCTGGCGTTTTGCGTTCTTCACAGACACCGGGAAAGCTTCATCATAACATTTTATGAGTTTATTAATGAATAGCTTGTATGCCAAGTTAGCATCCCTTTCTTGTAACACGTGGTTCCAGTCTGTTGGAATAACACGATACCGGAAGATTCCAAGCGTGTCAGCGTTGATCTGACGAGACCGTACTTTTTTATTGCTTTTGCAAGTACCATTGGAAGAAGGAATGGTGCAAAAGATCGGTAGATGATCGCTTATATCTACTGCCAGCGATCCAGCAACGCAGGACGTTGGGAGTGTGTTCGTCAAACATATATCAAGTAGTGTCGCAGTCTCTGCAGTTAGGTGGGTTGCCTTAGAAATTACGTTATTACAGGCAAAGGAATTTGCCAGCGCTATTAACTGCCGTGATGTTGCATCCTGAGAGAGCATATCGATGTTTACATTGCCCATTATCACAAATGGAAAGCATGCAGGACACAAATATTCAAAAACGTCTTCAATGAATGAAATGAACTTCGTTTTACACCCTGAGGGTGGTCTGTAAACGGTCACAGCGAATGCTTTTTCTAAGCGAACCATGAGGCAATCTACAACTTCATTAACCAGGGAAAATTGGGGGACAACTTCATGCTTTAAGGATTGTTTGACGTAAATAGCCACTCCACCACCTCTGCCAACGGGACGCACTATGCCATTGTAAGTGTAGTTCTCAAAATATGGTGGATCTTCGCCTGCAGTTAGCCAGGTTTCAGAGAACAGCAAAAAGTCAAAGCTAAATGTAAGGGAGCTAAATATACTGAGGATCTTATCTGTCTTGTGGCGTATGCTGCGTGTAATTAAATGAAAAACCTTTATGCACCTGCGCGCAGCCCCAAGAAGACCATTCACAGAACTGCTATCATGATAGTCATCACTAGGTATTGCTGTATCGGTGCTCATTTTAAACGAACGTATATCAGTTTGTGCATGTTCAAAAAAAATGTTCACTCTGTGGCAGTTCCGCCCCCTTCCACGGTCATCTTGGCAAGATCATCTGCGTTTCTTATCTTTAGTATAGGCGAGGTTTCGTTTCTACGAGCAAATATCTTGCCCCCCCGATGTCCAGACAAATTTCCAACGCATTTCCTTCTTTCTCTGAATAGCTGATCGAAGAAGCTGTTTTCCGTGTTTCGTCAAGTGCTCATTGACATATACTGCAGAAGACGTCTGGCTGCCCAGGTCCTTGCTGTCAATTCTAACTTTCTTTGACTTGCTTAGAATGGCAAGCTTCTTTGTCCTGCGCACAAATCGGACTACTATATTAGTTTGGTCATGACGGGCAGTCGGTACTCTGTGACAGATATCGACGTCATCTGAAGTTATTTCCTCTTGAATGGCACCACAGATTTTCTTAACCGCATCAAGGGGTTCAACATCAGATGGGACACCCTTAATTTCCAGATTATTTGAGCGCTGGTAAGTTTCGATCTCCTCTATTCTACGATGTAGTCTGTCATTTTCAGCTTTGAGCTCTTGGTTTTCTTTTATTACAGATTGAATATCTGCTCTGGGTTCTTTCACTTCGTTCAAAGCGTCTTTTATATCTCGAAGTTCCTTTCTTAGTTCTCGTCGTAAGTCTTCGATTGCTTTAGCAGTATCGCGCGCATCCTTCGACATGTTTAGCCAACACAAATGCGTTCACTTGCAAACGATGACACAGGAACAGCACGTCCGGCAGCAGTGCACAAATCGCAAAAAAATAAATGTTGTTGAATACAACAGACAAATTCTCACCTGAAACAGGCGTAGATTTAGTAAGCGATGCCAATGTGCACTGCTGCCGGACTGTAGGCGACGAATTTCTTGCAGCGTCTTTTGTAGCAGCGGTGAACCGTCGCCCTCTGGTGATGCGCTGCTTTTGTCGTCGACAAGCAAACACGCCCTTTTTGCCTGGGCCAGAGTATCAGGCTGTGTCAACGATGCATCGGTCGTAGGCGTATCTGAAACAAGCGTAGGTTTAGTAAGCGATGCCAATGTACACTGCTGCCGGACTGTCTGACGCTCGGTTGTCGGAAAGGGAAGCCGTGAAAGGCAATCGGCGTCAGCATGACGACGACCGCTCTTGTAACAGACTTCAAAGTCATATTCTTGCAATCGTAACGCCCTACGAGCAAGACAATCATATGCGTCCCGTAGTCCAGTGAGCCAACATAAAGAATGGTGGTCCGTGATAATAGAGAATCGGCGTCTATAGATATAAGGGCGAAACATGTGCACGGCGAATGTGACCACGAGACATTCCTGCTCTGTCACAGTATAGTTTCGCTCCGGTTTACTTAAACAGCGACTGGCATAGGCAACGACGTGTTCAGCAGCTCCATGGCGTTGGACTAAAACAGCGCCGATACCTACACCACTGGCGTCGGTGTGAACTTCTGTGGCAGCAGATGGGTCATAGTGGCGAAGTACGGGCCCTGACGTAAGAACAAACTTGAGTTGCGAAAAGACGACTCGCATTCCGCTGACCGACCGAAAAGGCGCGTTCTTTTTGAGTAGGGACGTCAAAAGGTAAGTGAAGTCGGCGAACTTGGGCATGAAGCGACGGATGTACGAGCATAGGCCCAAAAAGCTTCGCAACTCTCATACCGACTGAGGTTGTTTGAAGCTGCTAACTGCAGCGACTTTCTAGGAGTTGGGTCGAACGCCATGCTTGTCCACCAGGTGACCGAGAACGAGACTCTCACAGCTGCCAAAGTGACACTTTTGAGGATTCAAGGTGAGCTTAACTCTCTCAAGGCAGATGAGAACAATGTCTAGACAATGGTTGTGCTTATCTATTCCACGGCCAAAATTATAATGTCATCCAGGTAGCAAAGACAAACTTCCCACTTTAGTCCACGTAACACAGAGTCCATGAAGCGCTCAAACGTGGCTGGAGCGTTGTTGGGCTGGAGGCCAAAAGGCATTACATTAAATTCAAATAGATCTTCTGAGGTTATGAAGGCCGTTTTCTCTTTGTCATTCGGGTGCATGGGGATTTGCCAATAACCAGATCTCAAATCCGTGGAGGAGAAGTACGATGCCGATTGTAAACAGTCGAAGACATCATCAATCCTGGGAAGTGGGTAGACATCCTGTTTATTAACAGAGTTGAGCCGTCTGTGGTCCACGCAGAATCGCCATGTACCATCCTTCTTTTGGACAAAAATCACAGGGGCAGCTCAAGGGCTACACCATTCTTAGATGACACTTTTTTTTGGCATCTCTTCTACCTGTTGGGCAAAGACCTTGCGCTCCGCAGATGAGACACAGTATAGTTTCTGTCGGATAGGGTGAGCGCATCCTGTGTCAATCTCATGGCGAGTACGTGACTCGAGTACACCTATTTGTTCTTCATTCTGCGCAAACTCAAATATAGTAGCGTGCTTCGCAAGGCCTTCGACCAAATATTGACGTTTTTCTGATGATAGCGACGTGTTCAACATACTCAGAAAGTTGGCTTCTGTATGGTACGTTGCACGAATACGATCTACGCTCTCGTCGCTCAAAGATGCACTAAAACTGGTCGCACTTTGTTTGAAGAGGGCGAGTCGCGATCCGCAGGGTATCATGACAGGTTCATTTGAATAGTTTGACACCCATCAGGCCGATCGCCTATCACTGAACGACAGAACACAATGTGAAACGAGCACACTTTTCTTGGGCACAATTGAGAGCAATGGGCTCCACAGAACATCAAACGTGCTGGCGTCCGAGGCAGAGGCGTAAACGCGTACGGTCTTCATCGAGTTGGGCGGCAAGACAACATCGTCAATGGACGGTGATAGATCTTTGACAGTGCCTGGGATCGTCAGTAAATGCCGATAGCATAATCTCGCCAGCACTAATTCTACAGTAGCATCACACTCGCGTAGAAAATCGATCCCCAAGATGATGTCATGAGTGGAGCTGGTCAGGACAGCGAATTCAGCCTCGAACACCTTGTCACTCAAAGTGACCCTAATAACACACAAGCAAATCGGGCACAGTGTCTCCCCGCTCACTGCACGAAACGATGCACAATTGTCCCAGCGAAAGATCACTTTATGTCCTAGCCACAGTTTGAAGTTAAGACTTCACGTGAAACAGCTGCTCCAGTATCTATCAAAGTAGGAAATCCACCAATGAGCACGGGGACCCTATTTTGCCTCATAAAACGGGTAGAGGCATAGGTGCATGTGTTGAAAAAGTGTTCGGCGACCTCACCTCCACTGGCCGCACCACCTAGTTTCCCAGAGGCGGGGAGTGTACGTGTCGACCAGAAGATGGGGAATGGAAACCGACTTGTTGCGAGGGGCGTCAAGCTTCGCACGGAGGAAAGCTGAGTCGTTGCGTAAATTCCGGTGGAAATTGCGTCCTACATGTGTATCACTGGGGGTCGTTTGCTGGAAGCCATCCCTAACGTACGCGTCCTGCATTGAGAGCATGCCACCACGCCAGCGGTTTTGTCGAGAAGCAGCTGATGATCTTTCGTAGTAGCGCTGCTGGGGGCGACGCCTCTGACTACAGAATTGAGCCACATGTCCACAGAAACCGCAGTTATAGCACACAGGGGCCTCACGCACGTCGCCAAACCTTCCACGAGGAGCCGTATACCCATGATCCTCCCACGAAGACACCATTGTAGGTGGTTAGCGGGAGGCGTTGTGGAAACCACGGCGATGATGTAGGTTGTCGGTTGGGGGCTCTGGTGCTTTTGATTGGGGCACATCATATAGCATGGCATCAACGGCAGCACACATTGCGTCGTATGGCGGCAGCTGTTGCTAGCAGGTGCCCTCAACGGGTTGACAGCATTGCGTCGTCCAAGTTCTTCGCGTACGATTTGCCTGATCATTTAGGCAAGATCACAGGAGGATGTGGGAGAGACATCTACACTTGCAACGGTGGTGACATTGGCAAGTCTACTAAATTTAGGAGTGATGCCCCTAGCCTTCAGGGTCTAAAATGTGCGGCAGTGTTGGATTACGTCCGCTACAGACGCCAAGGTGTCCTTGTCAATGAGAAAATGTAGACATCCTCAGCAACCCCTTCGTGAAGATGCCTAACCTTGTGATATTCCTTCATGTGTGGGTCTACAGACTCACACAATTTTATAATCTCTTCAATATACGTTGTGCATGTTTTACTGGAGACTTGAGCACGCTTCATGAAAGTTTGCTCAGCGCGCTTCTTCTTCATCAATTGGTCACCGAAGCAGCTCACTATTTTTTTTCTCAAACGCTTTCCAGGTAGTTATTGTTTCTTCGTGGTTTTCAAACCACACAAGGCCGTCCCTTGAAGAAACATTCTGACGTTGGACAATCGGGAGGCCCCATTCCAAGCAATTGTATTTACTCATACGGTTTAAGTACTTCAGCCATTCGTCAACGTCTTCTCCGACCCTCACAGAGATTGATTGATTTGTGGGGTTTAACGTCCCAAAACCACCATATGATTATGAGAGACGCCATAGTGGAGGGCTCCGGAAATTTTGACCACCTGGGGTTCTTTAACGTGCACCCAAATCTCAGCACACGGGCCTCGACATTTCCGCCTCCATCGGAAATGCAGCCGCCGCAGCCGGGATATCCCAGAGAAGCTTCGTGGTACCATGTTTCGGGGCCACGTAGCGCCAGACGAATAGTGCGTGGTGTAGCCGTCAGTAATCGGATCCATAGAGAGCGGTGGTCGACCAGCCAGTCGGCGGCGTCGGCGTAGTTCTTGAGGTAGCGCTTCCGTGATCGCTCACCTGGGACACTCCACTGTACCCCGCACGTTCCACCAATCTTGTTACAGTGAGATGCCTTTATTTACAAGAGATGATGAATGCGAGAGTCCTGGGATCTGCTCGATCATCGCTCGTGCCAACCTCGTTCTCCTCTTCTTCACGCGTCCCCTCCGTATCGTAGCAGAAACAATAAATTATGTCACACACCAACACTTTTTTATTCATGTGCCTCCCACCATTCTTGCTAGGTCGTCTCTTTGGTTGCTGAGCTTTTCAAACGCCCGCTTCACACGCTTGACCAAGTCAGGTGTTCCTGTTGCCGCTTTGTCACCCTAAATTCGTTTGTATCTCAGAAAGCGCCAGTTTCGTGCTTCTCGAGATCAAGTCGCCTCTCTTCATTGGCTATTTTCATTTTTTCAAGCTCAAGCTAATTCTGCCGTGGCTCAAATTGGTACGTGTGATGCATGGTCAACAACGGTAAACCCATGGTCTGAAGGCTTATGATTTCTGCAAGTTTGGCCAAATTAGGCAACTCAGTAAGGTGGTTAACATACACATATGAGCCTCCTTACGTTATTAGGTACTAAAATGTCATGAAATAGTACAAAAAGCACCTTCGGTAAAGTCGTAACACATTCACAAGCTTCCACTCTATGCTATCACACGTCATTTAGTGATGAGCTATTATTCGCTTCAGCTGGGTGACCCTAACAAATTGAGAGCATATCCCAGCTGCCACTTAGGTATTGATCTCTAGTGCAGCAACAACAAAACAAATCTCTTCTGCCACTGCTATCAATGCAATAGTATATTGTAAAACGATCAGTACCTGAGTTTTGAATACTGGTGGGGATGGGATGTTCAAAATATACCATACTGCAACACGCGTTTCCTGCTTCACTTTTACTGTATTCGGTTTACACCCACAAAGACTACCAGCAATGTTAAGCGCAAACCACTGCTTTGCTCGAGAAGCTGCACCACTGTATTCTACCGCATTGTTATGATCACGCGCAAGACGGGAACAATCAAATTTATTCCAGAGCTCGTGCTTTTCTCAACATCACGGCCACGTGGCAATTTGAACCTCAATCTAACCTCAACCGAAACTCCGACTAATGTTTGGTAAAGACTATATCCATTCTTTTCACTTTGCTTGTTAGACAGACCAGTGGTGTGCCATAGCCATAACTCACGCCTAAGTGTTGTCCTGAATATTGCTTGAGAGATGTAACACTTGTCTTAAAATAACTCCAAGAACCACCATTTATGCGCGTATGCCTATATATATTGTTCATTTTACTTGTGCGTTTTGACATGCTGCAGTGTCCTAACAACATACGGTATTTCGAGATTTCGAATTATGTTAAACAAAATAGCAAATATACTACATTATACACTGCAGATACGTCATGTTCAGCCGCACTGCTCTTTTTGCAACACTGTACCATGTTCCGGCAGGATATAAAGAATCCTTCAATAATAACCTCATTATAACAACTTGGTAGCGCAAACAAAGAGGACAAATAACGATACAAAAACTTTTATTTGTATCCGTATTTTTCCTGTTTGTTTGGGCTACCAAGATGTGATAATGAATATATACCAACTATAACCCTCCTATCAACTCTTTTACCTCTACTCGTCGTTGTAAGAGCCGGTTCCATAGCTGCAGGTGGTGGTTGTGGCTGCTGCTGCTCTGCTGCTGCTGCTAGTGCTGCTTTTTCATCCTGCCCCTATCCGCGAAAGCGGTCAAGAAGCATGATTGCAAATTAACTCGCATGAAAATACGTATTTGCGAGCATCCTAATATACCGGGCAGTTTAGCGCCAGAATTCCGGTCTACTCGCACTGCGCCACCATGCGGCAATTGCGAGCGGAGGTGGAGCGCGTGGCTCGACGGCCTGAAGAGAGCGTTCTTCCGGGCACTGAAAAAAATAGAGGAGGCACTGCCCAGTTGAACTGGGCGTTGACGCGGGTGCTGGACGAGTCGGTGTAGCGTTTACTTGAGCAAACGTTTGTTTGAAACACCGAGATATAGGATGCAGGTTGGGTCTCGTGTAAATTTAGGCATAGATAAATCAGCCGATAAATTGTTTCCACTCGACGTGCGGTTGACCATTGTGGGTGGTTAAGAGGGTGATGAGAGAGAGAAGCGTGTCGCGAGCAGGTGGAGAAGCTCGCAGCTGCGGGTGCTGCGATGGGCGTGGTGTGGGCAAGGGAAAGAGTGACGTCAGTGCGCACCTGCGAGAGAAGCGTGCGACGGGAGCGTGACTGAACGGCCAGCTGTGACTTGACTTACTTGGCACCGCTCCAACGCCTGTGGCGAGCGGAATGCTTTGGGGCTCATTAGTATGGACATACGTACCTACGGCGTTACACACGTGAGTCTAAGAGCTGCTTCGCATTTAAAAGAAAACAAGAACTTAGATTCACAAATCATACCTATGCTAAATACAGCAAACTATTATTGTTTTTTTAGCCTTGCAGTCCATTTAGGAACTAAAATGTTCGTGAAATGACTTACTTACACAGTGCAACTTCCGGGAAGACAACATCGAGACTAAAGCTAGCCTACTTTAAGTATTTGTGTTTTAACGTCCCAGATCCACCACATTATTATTAGAGGTGCCGTACTGGAGGGCTCTGGAAATTTTGACCACCTGCGAAGATTTAGCGTGGACCGAAATGTGAGCATAATAGCTTACAGCATTTATGCATTCCTCCAAAATGCAGCTACCCAAGCCAGGACTTGATCCTGCGACCTGCGGATTAGCAGCCGAGTGCTTTAACCACTTTCGGCGAGTAAAGCTGATCTACTTCTACAAGTAGGAACTGCCTGTTTTGTTTTTTACTATAAAACTGCACGATACATCTACTCGCACACGTTATGTCGCCCGGCGAAAACTAAGCAGGCTAGTATACATTAAAGATACAAAACGCAGTTTTTATGTAAAAGTGAAGCAGTAGCTGTCGTAGTCACCTTTGGTCTGTGATTCTATTACGCAAATAATATTCTTTCAAAATGAACATGACAAGTATTTCTGGTGGTCAGTGTATTTATACGTTAGCCAGCCAGTATTGTGTCAGAAATACACGTAACAATATTTGCCAAGAACACGTGGACTTAATCTTGCTATCACTGTATTTAGGAGAGCTTACAAGACAATACAAATTCACAGAACAAAGCAGGTGTAACTATTGCACAAGTTTACAGTTATGGTCATACGAAGAAAGAAGCAGTACATATGAAGATCGCTTGACGACGTCGCGATCCTAGCACGGCACCTCACTCCCAACCTGCCGAAGGGACAGGTTCAGCGCCGTCTGAAGGAGACGTTGACTGTTCGCGGCGAGGTGTACGGTTACGAGAGACTTCTTTCTGAAGCCCTCCACTATGACGTCTCTCATAATAATATTGTGGTTTTGGGACGTTAAACCTCACATGTCAATCAATCACATAGTCACGAGAGACTTCACCGTTGACGGCAGCGGGCGAGGAGGAATATGCCCATCGACTACATGCCCGGCGTGCACTCGCTGAAGTGCGTGTCGGCGGCACGGAAACTACGCATAATGATAAGGGGAGCGTGCATCAATCTCGTCTTTGCCAACTACCACGCTGAATTCTGCAGGAACCTCTCATAGTGCACTTCACCAATAACAAGGCCGTAGTAGTCAAGGCGAAACGTGGTTCAGCTCCGGTACAGCGCCCATGTCCACTCTGAACCAACGACAATACATTCGCCAGCCACCGCTTCAAAGCAATCTTCCAGCACGGCAGACCCCGCGTCAGCGCCGTTCAACCCGTAACGCCACATACGAGCAATTGCTGCTGTGCTGTCAGCTTATGTCAATGTAACCAGCTGCTTGCCGTCTGTCTGCTCTCTCTCTCGATATATATATATATATATATATATATATATATATAATATATATATATATATAGATATATATATATGTATATATATATATATATATATATATATATATATATATATATATATATATATATATATATATATACTCGGCTGCTGACCCGCAGGTTGCGGGTTCGAATCCCGGCTGCGGCGGCTGCATTTCCGATGGAGGCGGAAATGTTGTAGGCCCGTGTACTCAGATTTGGGTGCACGTTAAAGAACCCCAGGTGGTCTAAATTTCCGGAGCCCTCCACTACGGCGTCTCTCATAATCATATAGTGGTTTTGGGACGTTAAACCCACATATCAATCAATCAATCAATCTTTCTGTTGCAAAGTTACACCTGCGAACTTTTTAATCTCATCAGCCAACCTAACTTTCTGTTTCCTCTTCACCCGCTTGTACACAGGCGTATCAGCCGCAGGGTAAGCCCCCCCCCCCCCCCGCTTAGAAAAAGTAGGGTGACCCAGACCTCCCACCCCCTTTCGACAGTGTTCACTAATAGCTGCACGCTGGGGAAGCCAACTGAGGGGAAATTTTTCTTCACCACACTAATCGTTCAATCATATTTTTTTAAAGGAAATGAAAATGTTACGAGGGAGCGTTACAATATATTTAAAAATTTTCGCTACTTCTACTGAGACAATGTTTCTTGTAGGCTCTTTGCGGTACGGGCTGCCTATGCGGCGCTTTCGCGCCGTGTGCTGTAGCATTGCCAAGCAGGCTAGCGCTGAAAGGGGCCCCCATACAACGCTTGTTCATGTTTTTATTCTGTCATGGCTGGCCGATTCAGCTACAGACGGGGACGCGTGAAATTTTTATCAGCCGCTCAAAGCATTTGCTGCTTCCGGAAAATTATTTTTTCTTAGCGAAAAGAAATAGCATCGCCGCTGCTTTGTCGAAGCTGCTGTGAGCCGATGAGTGTTACGAATCCTTTAAATATCATAGCTTTGCCGTGCTGCAAGGGCAAAAAAAAATAGAAAGCTTTCTTCTTTAATCTCCAATAAACCTGACCAGCCTAGCTTACGGAAACGTGGAGTGATGGCGGCCTCTTGCGAGGTGGCGACAAATGAAGCTATCGACTCCAGCACAGTCGGACGCTCCGCTTTCATGCTTGCCCCGCAACTTGACCAGGAAGTAGGTGACAGATCAGGGTTTTTACCACTATGAAGGTTCAAGTAGGAGTCAGAATAGTTTATTGGTTGGCCTTCAATAAACATGGTTTTTCAGTGTACATCTTAAATTACAACTCCGACAGCAAGGAAGCACGCGTGCAGCTGTCGTTCTTTTTCTTCCTCTGTTTCTCAGTAAGGGTGATCTCACAGCGATGCACATGCGCATATGCTGCTAAAACTTGTTATGCTGTTCGGTGAAAAAATTTTATTGTACTAATATATAATACATCTCGCCAGCTTCTATCAGTGACCGCTGCTAATGTCATCGACGGTTTGCCTTTTTGAATTACATTTTGAAGGAGATGCTCTCCGGCTACTTCAGAAGTTTTACGTATTATTCAGCACTTCCATGCGCTTTTTCTTGTATATTCGCTGTAATAAACATTACGGCATTACATAAATTCGTGTCGTCATGTAACGAGCAGGCAATTTTATGGTGCCCAGAAAAATTTGAATGTCAAAGAACCAATGGCAAGCAATATGCCGTGTTGAAAATTGTTCATTCTATTTTTTTACGCTGTCGTGAATAGGTTGTCATTAGGCGATGGATCGTTTTCGCGTCAATTGTTGCCTCGCGTAATAAGCTGGTGCCGTGTGCATGGCTCAGCATATTTAGGCCAATCATATAGAGCTAACGACTACTTCGAAAAGAAGCAACGAGGGGTAGTTCAACGCAGAAGTACATACGCAATGTTCATCTCCTTATAAATTTAGATCACTAGCAAAGTAACATTACTCACTTTGCTCCTACTTGATGTTCACCTTTTACAGAATAGATCCAAGACCTTGCGTAGCTCTGTGGTAGAATACATGACGGGCACATGGAACTCATACTCCAATTAAGTTTCGCAGCCAACCAGCCAAGAAACATGGTATGATTGGGTTGGATTTTTTTTGTTACACCCAAATTAAATCATTTTATTTTCCCAGAAAGAAACAGGTTCTGGAGAGGTTCTCTGGCTAAAAGCTGTTTACGGACAGCTTGACGAGGCCACTGAACCCTATACAAGGCAGGTGGGACAACGACAAAGATGTGTATAACAATGAAGACCATAAGCTAACTTTACAATACCAAATTGGTGTAAGAAAAACATATGTATATATTACTACGAAACATCCTGATACCAGCATAGCACAGAAAATTACATAGGCGCAAGCAAAAAAGGAAAATCCATATCCAATCAAAGGAAAATCTAGAAACCATAACATAATTATTGCAAAAAATAAAATATTGAATATAAAAATTGTGACTGGTATGTGACTGGTGAATGTGAAAATGTGACCGGTATGTGACTGGTGCAAACATGATAATCATTAGATGCGTGTCATGTAACAACATGAATACATGCCACGCTCATGATGCGCTCGCAGCCGTTTCGCTAGCTTCACATGTACCAAGCTCGGTAATACGCGACACGAACGGACGACATAGGTAAATGACATATCCAAACAGGATGATCATGACATGCGTGGCATGTAACGACACGACTACATGCCACACTCATGATGCACTCGCGGCCATTTCGCTAGCTTCGCATTTACCAAATTTTGTATTATGTGACGTCGATTGATGACGAAGGTGTGTGACTGGTGCAAACATGATAATCATGAGTTGCGTGTCATGTGAGAACATGGCTACATACCATAGTCAAGGCGCCAATACAATTCGACGTGACGAGGTGCGCGTGCTCACCGGCGTTCCTTTCGTCGCATCACGCCGGCGTTTCCGCGCGAGGCACCTGCCTTGCCATATAAGCGCAGGCAGGCATCGCGCTGCGTTGCTTTGACGCATGCGCGGTTCAGCGCGTCCGGCGTCTCTCCGTGACGAAAAGAGGGAGACGCAGTGTTGTCTGGGTAACGCATCAGCGCGAAATGCAACATGTCAAATTTAGCGCCAGTTGCCGTCGGCCCGCACTGATGGACGCTGTATGGTCACGCCGGTCGCGCCTAGCGTCAGACTAAAGAGTGCTCGGGTTTTGCTAACGTAGCGTCGCTGTGCCCAGCGTGTGCGCGCATCAACGCTAAATTGGAGTATATAGGCCCTTCATGATGCGCTCGCGACCGTTTTGCTAACTCCAAATATACCAAATTTTTGTTACGTGACGTCAATGGATGACGAAAGTATATGGCTGGTGCAAACTGATAATGCTGACAAGCGTGTCATTTGAGACAATGACAAGGTACCACGCCCATAGCGTGCTCGCGGCTGTTTCACTAGCTCCACATACACTAAATTTGGTATCACGTGACGTGAATAGACGCCGAAGGTAAAAGACACATCCAAACATGATAATGATGACACGTAAGTCATGCACAGTATCATTTATTTCCGCCTTGTAACATTGTGCTGATTTTAGAGGGGCATATCAACCTTCCTTATTCGTGCTTCGCATATCATCGATTCCCACTGTACGTGG
The DNA here is from genome assembly GCF_013339725.1 of Rhipicephalus microplus. Classification (NCBI taxonomy): domain Eukaryota; kingdom Metazoa; phylum Arthropoda; class Arachnida; order Ixodida; family Ixodidae; genus Rhipicephalus; species Rhipicephalus microplus. Next base: position 151,874,342 of record NC_051169.1, read on the forward strand.
TATTTGCCAATTTTTTGTCTTTAGCTCGGTATGCAAAGGCTTATGTTTTCAGTGAATCATTCTTCAATAAATGTTTGCTAGACCACGAGAAAAGCTTGTTTAACAGCCTATTTCACCGGATAATTTGCTCATTTGCGTCAGGGCCTGAAAAAGGTAAGTTCGTGTCATCAGCATATATAACAAGGCTCACACTGGGATCAATATCCACGATGTCATTTATGTAAGCTATAAATAAAGCGGCCCGTGTACGCTTTCCAGGGGCACACCACTTAGAACAGGTGAATATGATGACCTATGAGTGCCTAATTGAACGCATTGCGGTCAATTTGGAAGCATGATTTTATCAACTGAATAACTTGCCAAAGATTCCGTATGGTTCTAGCTTAAGCAGTAAAATGGTATGATTAGTGCAATCGAACGTCTTGCTGAAATGAAGAAAAACAGCTAACGTGAGAAGATTTTGTTCAAAAGTTTGCAGTATTGTTTCTTTAGGCGATAACAGGGCCGTTTTTGTGGCTTTCCTTTCCTAAAACCAAACGGAAAGTCAGTGATTATATTTTTGGAGCAGAAGCTAGATATACGCGTATAGTATAATTTTTCTAATCCCTTATAAAACACAGGAAAAATAGATTTAGGTCTATATTTAGTCACAAGGTTACTGTCACCACCCTTAAACAACACAGTCACTCTGCTTTTTTTCATACTTCTGGAAAAACAACCGACTCAAGTATCAAATCCAAAATGTGGCTGAGCGCAGGAGTAATGCATTCTAGGACATATTTTATAGGTTTTATTTGAATGTTCTGAATGTCTAGTGCCTTACTGTTCTTTGGGTTCATTATAGTCGTGTAAGTTTCTCGTTCATCCGTTGGTGTTAGAAAAATACTGTCGAGGCTTTTATTTCCTGTTGTAGTCCTTAAAGAGCCTGCCTGCAAAGGCACGTTTGCTGATACACCCACATTGACAAAATGATTATTCAAGTGATCCGCAATATCTTTACCAGTGAGCTCGACATTGTCAACGGTAGTCTTAGCTAGTGCAGAGTCCCGCTTACCGCGACCAAGCGCATCATTAATTAGGCGCCAAACAACGTCAGGTGATTGCTGGGCGCTTTCAGTAAACATTTTTTTGTAGTAAGTTACCTTAGCTAGCTTAATCTCCCGATTAAGCTCCTTACGTGTTTTTTATACTCTGCCAAGTATGTCAGCATTGTTGATTTCAAGAATAGGTTCTAAAGTTTATTCTTAAGTCGTATTATACTAGCAAGAGAGGGGGTCACCCATGCCTTACGTATTTTTTGGATAGTTTAACTTGCTTGAATAGAAGTGTTTTCCATATATGTGTACAAAGACAGCAAGGAATTTTTGATAGACTTCGTCTGCACAAGCTAAGTTGAAAAGAAAAGACCAATCATGTTCACTAATATTCTTCCTTAAAGATTCCAAACTGTGGTTTGTTACAGTTTGCATTGTGTACGGCTCACGATACACCTCCCTAATATTCGGCTTGTGAGAATAACACATAAATACCGGGCAACGTTCAATTATAGCTGATGAAACTTTTCCACACTGAAATAGACTACCTTCGATATTTGTTATTATTAAGTCAAGGCATGAGACAGATAATGGTGTAACACGTGTTGCTGTGGAAATGACATTCTTAAATCCGGCACATTGAAGCATGTTCAAAAAATCTGTGGTAATAGGGTTATGATTTAAAATATTGATATTGAAATCTCCACCTCATACCAGTGTAAACTTATTCCACGATACGTCATGCAGAAATTTATCAAAAAAAAGCTTTGAAAGCTCAAAATACTACCCGCTGGAGGGCAATAAACAACAGCTGTTATGTCTGCATTGTGTCTGAGTGTCAATACTTCGTAGTCCTCTCACGTGCCACAGAAATACGATACTGAATCATACTTCTAGTGACCATCTACGTGAATAGCATCGCCTCTACCACGCCTGTTACGACGGTCAAGGAAAAATGCCCCATATTCATTAAACTTCTGCCGGCAGCTTGCGCCGTCATACCATGTTTCAGTCATCATGATGACTTGAAACTTGAACTGGAAATCATTGAGAAGGTAGAGTATGACTTCACTCTTAAACTCTGCAGATCGACCATTGAAATGCAACGCAGTCGAATAGAATCTGTTCTGAGCACTAAGCAAATGAGGCAATACAAACTCATGGTATTCCATTCTTCTTGCACCCAACAATGAGCCTTTACAAACTACAAGCTATCTTAGAAAAATAACTTTCATCATGAATCTGAATTACAGCTGAAAGCTCACTCGGACTCGCGAAAATCTTGCCATTCACTGTCCACACAGATTTCCAGTTACATTCATGTTTTTTATTGCCCTTTCAAGTAGCCGTTTCAATGTCGCGCAAAGGTGCTCATTGATGTAGATCGGTGTCGAGATATCTAGTCCAACATCTTTGTTTGTTAGTCGAGCCTTCTTTGCTTTACTCAGAGTGGCATCACGCTTAGCTCTTGATTTGAATTGTGCCACGATGTTGGATCGCTCAGGGTTTCGCTTAGGCACTTTGTGACACGATTCTATGTCGGCTTCTCTGATTGGCTCGTTAATGGCACTTTCGATCATTGACAGGATATGCGGCACAGTTTCATTTTCTTGCCTAGCAACGTCCTAAAATTCTAGACGGACATTGCGAGAGTACTGCTCGGCAAGCCGAAGTCACCTTTCCATGTCAGCACCTTTAGACTCCAAAGCTGTGCACTTAGTCCGAAGAAGCTCATTTTGTTTTTCTTGTTCAACATTTACTGAGACCGCAGTGCCCAGCTCTTGCTTCTGTTACTCAATTGTTTGGTGAGCAAATTCCAAAATTTTAGTCATATTGCGCTGCTCAGTTCTTCATTCTTGAATTTCCATTTAAAGATCCCGTTTCATCATGTCTTTATACTTTGCAAGCTCTTGTTTGAATTCCGCCCGTTGTTCTTTCTTAAGCTTTAAATCTTCTACTTGCCATAGTTCAACATCAACACAATGTATTACACGTCCGTTACAAAAAAGAAAGTCACACATTTCAAAAGCTTGGCAGCGACGACGAACAAAAAGAGAAAAAAAAAAGCTACAATGTTTAACAGATGACCTGCAGCGAAAAGGCAGCAAGGATTAGGCGATATCAAAGCGTGTTCGTCCCCACTGGACGCTGGCGGGCAACGCAACGCTGCGGACGCGCTTCACATCGGCTCAGCCTTTTATGAATGTTTTCCGCAGTTTTATCAAGTCGAATACCTGGCAATCTACCACCACCGGCTAGAGCGGGTCCATCCGAACGTTTTGACACCAAAAATCTTGGTGAGAGACCTTTTTTGAAGCTTTTTCGATGTGAAAAACCACCCGAGCTACAAGTGTGCCCAGCTAAGCCTAGACCGACAATTCCGACGTCGGCTTCGAGAAGGGTGATCAACGGTGCCGAGTTGTAAGTCAAGGGATCGGAAAAGCACCCGCTGAAGAAGTTCGACGCTCAGAGGTGGGAAGGGCATCGTGAGCAAGATTTTACAAGCAAGCAAGATGCCAAGGCTACCTGCAGATTGACATCAATATAATCGTCAGACCAAGAGACGGGCTGAGCATTAGACACACATGCAGAGTCAGCCTTCACGAAGCGATACGCCAAGAAGCAGGGGTGAACAATGATGAAATCTTCACGTCCCGCCCAACCCTACGCAAAATATCCTGGTGATCAGCACACTGGGTGAAAAGGACCGCTACGAAATTCGTCAAAATCAAGGATTTCAAAATCAACGGGAAGAAGTACGAGACGAACGCGTGCGTCTCGGCACCGGAACACATGTCCAAGAGGATAATCCGCCACATTCTCTTGAATTACACACATGATCAGCTCATGCATGAACTGGTGAACGCGAGGAACCTTTCATTGGCGTACGCCAAGAGACTGGAGAGCACGACCACCACTGATACTACTGTACGAAGGCAACAGGGTTCCCAGTGGGCTTACTTGAACAGCATCATGATTGAAGTGTCCATCTACCGGAAGCAAATAGACTTTTGTAAAGAATGGCGGAGGCTCAGGCACAGGCCCGATGTGTGCCGAAGACAAGTTGTACCCGGCATGTGTTGTCAAAAATCCTACCAGAGACCATGAATGCTCACCCAAGTGCAAGCTCTGCGGAGACACACACCCAACGGCAGACCGGACAAGGAGAGTAAAGTTAAGACGCCATACTTCATAAAGCAACAAAGGTGGGCTGCGAGGAGAAACAAGGAAGAACTCCAGCGGGAAGCCGACTCACCAGACAAGGATACCTGGGGAAGCAGCAACACACAACCAGCCCGTTAACCCACATCAAGGTCCAGATCCTGATGCAAGTCCAGGCTGGAAGCTTGAGGACTACATTGCTTGGGGTCAAAGTCTAGAAGCAGACCCAGGACCAGGAGCGGGCCGAGATCCACCTCTAGGGGAAGGACGCCCGAAGCGACAATGAAGCTGCAAGGAGAACAGAAAACGCCAGACAAGGTGGGCTGGTCAGACGTAGTGGCCAATCGCGATTCGGCAAGGTCCGGCAATAATAGTAACGCTAGGGATAATTACAGAGACATAGGGGAACGCGTAGAGGAATACAGAACGGAAACCAACCTACTCACACAGGAGCTAGAAAAAAGCAAATACGCAAACAACGAATCAGCTAAAAAAATTGATGAACTACAGCAAGCACTTAATAAAATGCCCATGAGTATGAAGATACAGACGTCGCCTCCGTCGAGCAACATCGCGGCCGTCTCCACGCCAGCGACCAAAACCACAGGGGAGGGAGAGAATGAGGAGGTAGAAATGGTAGCAGTGGAAACACAGCAACCAGGCGCCAAGCGAAAAATCCCGCTGACGAAGACCAAAGAGCAAAATGACTTGGAAAAAGAGGTCAAGAGGGGGCCTATTGACCTCTTTTTTGAGCAAGGCCCCGTCCTAGCACGAAAAAAAAAGAGGCGTTTTCGAGGACATGATAAACAAACTGTCGGACAAAATGGAGAAAATGTTCGATATGCTGGTCGTGCGACATAACGACAGTGAGGCGGAGAATAAGGCGCTGGCACTAAAACATGACAAGCGACTCGAAGTGCAAGAGAAGAAAATTTTTCAGACTTGGCGGGCACCAAAATGAGAAAACTCGTCATCTGGCAGTGAAACTGCCGACGCTTCTCTAATAAAAAAGCATCGATGGCGCAACTAATCAAAATCACCACAAAGAACAAGAATAACGTGATCGTTTTGCAGGAGACATTTGACCACGCCAAAACGGCCGGGTATGCCACCCACAAACAACGCACACAAGGAAAGGGTCGAGATATAGTCGTGACCACATTAGTGAAGAAGGGGCTAGTTGCTATCCCACACATTACGAAACAAGTCACGGATATCAACCACATTCTTATAGAAGTCGTGCCACGCAGCAAAAAAGAGAGCAGCAATTTAGTCCTAAACATATACAGCAGTCAGTCTATAAATGGCCTAAAGCGTAATTTCGAAGAACTAATTAACGAAACGATGAACATTGCAGGCGACTACTGACTTGTTATTGGAGGAGATTTTAACGCTCCACACACGCAGTGGGGATATGGGCACTCGTTGAAGAAAGGAAAAAACCTTGCGACCTCATCGAAAAGGCCGGACTAGCCATTCTGAATGAGCCAGCCTCACACACCAGAATTGGTGCAGGTCCTCACAGGTACACCTCGCTGGACTTAACTCTCTTCAAGAACGCTGGGTTAATCACGTAAGAAAACACCTTTGAAGACCTGGGAAGGGATCACACAATCTTCAGAGCGCCCTAGGCAATCCTCCTACCCCGAATTGCAAACGGGCCATCAGGCGCGTAGATTGGGACGCATTCCGCAAAAGCAGAAACAATAAAGAACGGGGACCCATCGAAAACATAGAGGAATGGAGCAGGGGACTTCTGCGAGACGTAGAAAAAGCCACAACCATAATGAAGGTCGATGACTCGTTGGCTCGTCGTGAAGAGGAAGATGAGTGTGGCGGAACCCTCTCAATGCGGATGGACAGCAGGCTCGCACACTATATCGAAACAAAAAAAATCTATTCAGAAACGGCTGCTTAGGCAAAAACGGAATCAAATTTAAGGGGAAAACTCGCCGAGCGAAACAAGCTAATCGGAACACACTGCACCCAGCTATGCCATCAGGTACGGGACAAAGTGTGCGATGCCTTTGATGGCATCATAAACACAGGCAAGACATGGAAAATCCTCAAACAACTGCTGGACCCGTCGGCCACCGAAACGGCGGTGAAAGCGGAAATGACATAGATAAGACACAGGTATAAAGGGAACATTCATCATATGGGTGATGAAATCGTGAAGCTCTACCCCTGCAGTAGAACACCAGGATTACTCGGGCTCTCCCAACGAAAATCTTGACCGAGACTTTTCACAGCAAGAAATCAGGGCAGTCCTGCAGACTATCAAGACCAAGTCAGCTCCAGGTCCCGATAAAGTCTCCAACAAGATGCTTTGGAACCTGGACAACCAGGGAACGTGCCGTTTGACAGACTTCAACGAGTGCTGGAGAAACGGGAAGATACCCTACGAATGGAAGAAATCCGACGTGATCCTCATTCTCAAGCCGAGTAAACCTCTAGAAATCCAAAACACGTGGCCCATCTCCCTGACTTCTTGCGTCGGTAAAGTAATGGAGAATCCTTGCCTGAACCGGGTTAATGGCTACCTTGAGTCTGACAACGTATACCGCAGCAACATGATCGGCTTCAAAAGAGGGCTCTCCACACAGAATGCCATGATACAACAAAAGCAGCAAGTACGACTCATTAGGTGAGGCATGAGGGCAATAATCTGGCTAGATCTAAGGGAGGCCTTCGAGATGGTCGAGCATGCAGCCATTTTAAAACGAACTGTGCAACTCGGTCTAGGCGAGCGCACGTACAAGTAAATGAGAAAGTGTCTTACGGGAAGAACTGCCACGGTTAGACTGGACGAGGAGGAGAGCATCCAAGTGGTAAGGGCAGCGCTGGCACACCGCAAGGGTCTGTCGTGTCACCAATGCTGTTTAACCTTGTCATTATTGGATTATCAGAAGAATTAGAGTGAATCGAAGGCATCAATTCCACAATTTATGCGGACGACATTACGATTTGCACCATGCAAGACACCAGTGAATGCTAGATTGAGAATAGACTTCAAGAGTTGGTGGATGCTCACCGGGCAATGCTCACCGGGCGAATCAGAACTGCTAATATACCACCCCAAAAGACTACGCATACACTGCAGAAACGTAGCAGAATTACACAAAAGAATCAGGATAACCACTAGAATTGGCACGGCGATACCCTTGGTTCAGAGTCCTGGGTCTTTGGATCGAAGCCAGGGGAACCGATTGGGAAACTATAACGCGCCTGAAAAAGAAAGTCATGGCGGCCGTTAGGCTAATACAAAGAGTATCCAATAAACGAAGGTGCATTAAAGAAAGAAACGTTGTACGACTCATCCAGGCCTTCGCGATCAGTTATGTCACGTGCGTAGCGGCGTTCGTCCACAGAAATAAAGCCGAGAAAGACAAAGTAGACGCGCTGATTAGAAAAGCTTACAGAGCTGCGCTGGGTCTACTGCAATACAAAAAGAATGAAAGGCTACTACAACTCGGAGTACATAACACACTGGACGAGATCGCGGATGCATAAAGGATAGCGCAACTTGAACGATTGTCTGGAACCATGGCGGGTAGAGAAATTATGAAAAAGATCACCATTTTTACCACGGAATGAAAGGTTCCAAGACGCAGATTCACCCGGACGTCCGGTCCGCGATAATTACGGAAAACATCCAAAAAATATGCACCCTGCACACAACGTTGAGAGATGAAAATTCCGCACAAAAATGATTCTTAAAAGCGCGGCACGCTGGAGGGTGTGCCTTTTTTGTAGACGTCGCCCGGTATTCCCGAAATAATGATATCAGTAATAGGATTGTGCATGGCTTCTTCTCCGCAATGGCGGTATAGACACAAAAGGGAACACCTTGACCGCGGGCTCCGCAAGGACCAGATTGTCGCAGGCAGCGGAAGAAACGGCCATTGCCCTTGCCGTAGTCAATGGTCGAAAACACAAGAGATTAATTATCAGTGACTCCAAGATGACCATTAAGAATTTCACAAAGGGATAGGTCTCCACAGAAGTAGCCGAAATCCTAAACCACAGAGCAGAAGACTTCCACAACGGCAAAATTGTACCCAAATATCTCAAGTGGATCCCGGTGCACATTGGGGAATAAACATCGAAGACACGACCATCCCTCAAAACCTCAATGAGAAGGCCAACCGAACCGTGCGAGAACGAACCCACCACGGCTCGGACAGGGACGGCCCGGCTCCCCGCACCGACCACAGAAGGGGGGACGACTCCAATGGAGGCGATGAGGACGATGGAGGTGATGACAATAATGAATATGCGATACAAGACGACGGAGACAGACTGGTCACGTATCATGACATATTGGCACATTATAAGCGACAACGAGAAGAAAATCCGCCAGCACACAAATAGCTAGACAGATCTTAAGAAACAGATTAGCGAAGATTGCAAACCAGAACCTATTTCAAATCCAGTACACCTGAACAGAGTAAATTCCAGACAATACCCACAAACAAGCTGTACCCTCTGTAAGCACGAACACGCAGATATGGCACATATTTTATGGCAATGCACATATGTCATAGTAATATACCGAGAGGACAATATAAAACCGGACCTTCTCGAGGAGCATTCGCTAAGTGCGCTGACTAGATCAGATCTGCACGACTAACTGTGGGCGATCCAGCGGGCCCGGATAGCGGTGGAAACGCTACGCCTTACCGCACAAAACGTTGCGGTGGCCTGAGCCCGGGCCGGTAACGCAGCAGGGTTTCTTTTTTTTAATAAAATTTTTTCCGTGCGTCCATCCGTCGTCCCCAGTGCCCAGTGAAAGCCGTCCCGCAGCCGACGTAGCCGTTTATGGATGTCTCCGTGTCCCGTGATACTTCAGTGCCGCCGGAAACTGCTGACAGTAGCACCTCCTGGTCGCAGTTCGCTTGGGCCAGCTGATCACGTAGGCACGTGCAATGATATGCGCCGATTCCCAGTGCGAAGTGCAGCTGTGCAGAAGCAGCCATCTGCAGCGAAAAGGCAGCAGGAGTTAGGCAATATTGAAGGGTGTTCGAAAGCCTTGGCCAAGTGAAAATGGCGGTTACTGCTAAGTTCCTTATATTTAGGGGCAAAGATCTTTAAGGCGTCACCCGATCGTGCCTCTGTAGTAACCACCTCAATCGGGTATGCGCCGCTGGAGAGTTTCGTTCTTGAAATGTCCGCTAGACGGCGGTACCTTCATATATTCAATATATGATTAAAAGATGCTTTTTTTATTGTGTGCAAGATGACGGTACTTGTATATAATCAATATATGATGAAAAGATTCGAGATGGCGCCACCTAGAGTGTTTACTAGTCGGATGTACATATAGACAGGCAGACGGACGAACAGATAGACCCACGGCTAGACGGGCGGACGCTTCGCCCCACTCATCATCATTCAGTCCATGCATATGCTGTGATTTTTTATTTCATTGTGGTCGACGAATCAACGCTGCCTAGGCCGAATTTTCGAAAGGCTCTCTTGATTAAATTACCGAAGACCATTGCCGTCACTTTTAAGCAGATACAAATTCCAAGGCGCATAGCCCCATACCCATATACTGCAGTCCGTGGTATACGGGTATGTGACACACAAGACTGAAAAAAAAGCGCTTCATGAGGTACACGACATCGTTTTCTATACATTTATGTCGGAACCAGACACCTTTTCATATTGTCGTGCCACCCTATCCCAATTTTGGTCAATACTAAAATAATGGGGCAACTACAAGAGCGCCAAGACTTGACCAGCCAGATAGTTAGATAAGTAGATATACATGCTTCAGCTACCTTTGGTTCTCGAAGAACTTTACAGCAGTTGAAAAATTCTCTTTAGTCATACAAATGTAAATTGCTAGGGACGGCTGCCATCAACATAAATGAATTCATGCGGATAGTTGTGAGATAATGTATGAAAAGCATCGCTAATTATACTAATGCATGCCTGACACGCATATATAGCTGGCCCAGCACTTCCTGTTTAAAAACTGGCTGTCCCTTTTTAAGGTTATTTAGCAATGCTCTGTGCATGAAAGATCACATCATAATGCGAGTGAATGCATGAAGTTCTCTCTCTCTCTCTCTGTCTCTCTGACACACACATATATATTGTGTGCTCTGCGGTAGCGAAACAGAAGCTCGCAACCCGCATCCAGGGGACGGTGAATCGTATACGCTCTACGTTGAAGATATTCTAGCTCTCTTTCGCCGAGCACAATATGACATGACGGTGGCCGATCGCATCCGACATCTACTGAAAGGTATCAACTCTGTGGCCTTCAATGCTGTCGTGATACAGAATCCAACTAACATCCGGGACGTCATCACCACAAGCCAATGACTGGACGCGCTTCATTCCATGCGCCTTCCACACGCCTCCTGCGACGCTCGATTTACCGGAGAGCATGAATTGTGGCCTTTGTCCGCACAAGTGTCAGAGAAAAACTACACGGCCTTATTCCAGGCAACCCAATCATTGCGTCTGTCCGCACACCTTCTCCCAACCTGCGTGAGATAATCAAGGACGAACTGGCATCAATGACAAGCGCTCCACATGCCCCGTCTCCTGTGCGCTTCCCTGTGCCTTCGTACGCAGAAGTTGCAACACGGGTCCCTGCACCTGTTCCAACCGTGCCTGTGGACGTCGGATGCGACCATTTGGCTGCGATGACAACGCAAGTGCCAAGGCTACGCCACTATTCTACATGGCGTCCTCCGCGCCCCATCTGCTTCTATTGTGGCATAAGGGGCCATATATCTCGTTTCTGCTGCCGCCGTCAGCAAGATGAACGACGTGGTTATCCAGCTTACAAAAGAGACTTTGCCCCTAGACCCGATGAATACAATCCCGAACCGTATCCGTCCACCACCACTCTACGGTCTCAAGCTGGGCCTCATCCTTCTCGTTCATCTCGCCGCCGTTCTCCGTCACTGTTGCGGCGTACATCACCCCTGAGTCGCGTGCCGATCTCTCTGGACTCGGAAAACTAGAAGGTGCGGTTTTTGGAGGGGAAACTGCTTGTTGTGGGAACGTTACAACTACTCCGTCTCGTCCAGCTAATTCACTGCCTGTTTGTGTAGAAGGTGTTTTATTGACGCCCTTATATAACACTGGAGCCGGAATTTCGGTAATTGATCGTAATTTGTGTTTTCGCCTGCGTAAAGTGCAAACTCCTTATGCCGGTCCCATGTTATGCGGCGCTAATGACAGTCCGATTTGCCCGACCGGGTTCTGCATTGCTCCTGTTCTCATCGATGGAATACGTCATCTCATACAATTCGCTGTGCTGTGTTCGTGCACTTATCAGATAATCTGAGGCTTGGACTTCTTGTCAGCTGCGTCTACTGTAATTTCGTGTGGTCGGCCCCTCATTCGTATTACGGACACTAAGCTTTCTTCTGCTGCCAACCTTCGTCGTCCAATCTTGTGACGGCTTCGGATTTCCTCCTGCCTCCCGGACAAGAACGCGTCCTGACGATCAAGTCACGAGACATTCTAGATGGTGACGATGTGATTGTTCCTTGCCAGCACTGCATTTGTTCGAGGGATCACCATCGCATCTTGTTTAGTGCGGTTCTCCCGTGGTTATGCAAGCATCACCGCCTGCAACACGACACCAGAACCACTTCTTCTGCCAGAAGGGACCATTGTTGCCAGCATTACCGAAGAAGCACCGGTTTGTGTCGTCACTGGTTCATCTGCTTCGTCATACTCAAAGTGTATGCCAGCGGAAGATTCATCTCCTGCTCTCAAGGCCACTTTGTGTGAACATCTCAACTCAATGCAAACTGATGCCCTGCTAGCGTTAATATTGAAGCACAAAACATGCTTTCACGTTTGTTCCAAAGGTCTGGGTCAAACAACAGTGGCCGCCCATCGTATCGACACCGACGAATCCCGTGTCATTCGCCCCCACCCTTACCGTGTGTCGGCTTCTGAACGCAAGCTTATAGAAGAACAAGTCAACGAATTGCTCGCGCGCAACGTCATCAGGCCTTCGACAAGCGCTTGGTCTTCAGTCGTACTAGTAAAAAAAGGATGTCTCGGTACGGTTTTACATTCATTACAGATCACTAAACAAAATTACTCGTAAGGATGTGTGCCCAATGCATCGCATTGATGACGCTCTTGATACTTTAGAAGGTGCCAAATACTTTTCAAGTCTCGACTTGCGCTCTGGCTATTGGCAGATTCCAATGTACGAGTCTGATAAAGAGAAGACTGCGTTTGTTATGCCAGATGGGCTCTTTGAATTCAATATGATGCCTTTTGGCCTGTGCGATGCCCCAGCCATATTCGAACGAATGATAGACACGGCAATGCGGGGATTAAAATGGAAGACCTGCCTTTGCTACCTGGACGACAATGTCATCTCTTCGTCCAGCTTCTCACAGCACCTGGAACGGCTAGACGAAGTCCTCACATGTTTAGCAAAGGCCTGTCTCCAGCTCAACACTAAGGAGTGTCGGTTTGCCAGTCACAGCATCAATGTATGAGGTCACGTCGTTCGCGTTGAGCCCGAAACATGGCGTTGAGCCCGAACACACTTTATGAGTTTTTGTGACGTCACGTAGCACGTGAACTTATTACGAGCTGGCTGCTGGTTAACTGTCTCTCGTATACATCCTAAAGGCACCAAGTCTGTATGTACGAGACCCTCGTTAATGAATATGAAAAAGAAGTGTATACTTAATGGCTTTCTCTTCCGAGTTTCGACACTATATTAATGCGACCTAACAGACAATAATGCTAAGGAAAGTATAGTGGACGTCAATAGATTGAATATAACGTTGCTCCCTGGTCTGATATATATATATATATATATATATATATATATATATATATATATATGCAAACACTGACGAAGACCGGCCCACCGGTTGAAACCGTTGGTAAAAAGATTGAGACGACCGCTAAGTTGTGTTTCTTCTATATATATTGTTACGGGTAACTTATTGATTAAATTAAATACGATGCACCGTGCTTGGCGAACAAGATGGCGACATTTCATCAACAATCAGCCACCAACATCGTCTTTCTGTTTCTTGCAGCCAGGCTGTGCCGGCTGTTGTGTATCATAACCCCCCAGCGGTAGAAGCACCGTCTCGGTGCTTGAGCAACTCGGATGCGGTAGAAGGAGGGTGATAAAGCATGAGTCGAGCTATGTGCACGATGTCACTCGAAGGTGACGTTCATGACGTTGAATCGGCTGGAACGATCTCGTATGTAACGTCAGTCACCTGGCCAACGACGCGGTATGGTCCAGTGTAGCGTGACAGCAGTTTTTCAGAAAGCGCTACACGCCGAGTGGGGGACCAGAGGAGAACAAGGGAACCCGGTGAAAAGTGCACGTTTCGATGATGGGAATCGTAGAGCTTTTTTTGGTGCTCCTGTGAGGCCTGCAGGCGGCTGCGGGCAAGTTGGCGTGCGTGGTCGGCTCGCGCGATGGCTTCGCGGCATACTCAGTGACCGAAGGCAGCAACGTATCAAATGGTAGGGCGGGTTCTCGGCCGTATAGAACATAGAATGGTGAATACCCGGCATTGTCGTGACGTGCCGAATTATATGCGAACGTTACAAATGGCAAATGAACGTCCCAGTCCTGGTGGTCAGCCGCTACGTATTTAGAAAGCATGTGGGTTATGGTGCGGTTGAGGCGCTCCGTAAGACCGTTCGTTTGCGGATGGTACGAAGTGGCAAACTTATGCTTGGCAGAGCAAGAGCACAGAATTTCATCAACGACAGCTGACAGGAAGGTCCGGCCCCGGTCAGTCAGTAGATGGCGTGGAGCTCCGTGTACTAAAATAATATTATATACCAGAAAGTCCGCGACACAGGTTGCGCAACTCGTCGGAAGTGCTCGTGTGATAGAGTACCGTGTCGCATAGTCAGTGGCGACAGCGATCCATTTGTTGCCTGAACTGGAGATCTGGAATGGGCCAAGCAGGTCGAGGCCAACTCGAAAAAAAGGTTCGATGGGAATGTCGATCGGCTGAAGGAATCAAGCTGGTAGGGAAGATGAATTTTTGCGGCACTGGCAGGGCTCACAAGCGACGACGTAGCGCCGAACAGAGCGGGCAAGACCAGGCCAAAAGAAACAACGACGTACACGATCGTATGTGCGAGAGACGCCCAAGTGGCCCGCCAAAGGAGCGTCATGAAATTGGTTAAGAACAGTCGCACGAATATGTGCTGGTATGACGGGGAGGAAGTCATGGCAATATGATTCGAGGTTATGGCGTTACAGCATGCCATCTTTTACCAGGAACATTTGTAGAGATGCGTCGCGAGGCACTGACTCAAGCTTGTCATTGATGGTTCACAGGGAAGCATCGCGGCGTTGTTCGTGGCCAAGGTTGAGTAGCTGCGTCACAGACAGAATGTCTGGACATCTGTCAGTATGGGCAGCCTCTTCTACAGGGTAGCGTGAGAAACAATCAACATCTTGATGTGACTGCCCTGTTTTGTACGATACGGCGAACGTGTATTCTTGTAATCATAGGGACCAACGAGCGAGGCGTCCTGTGGGATCCTTGAGTGAGGCTAGCCAGCAGAGCGCGTGGTGTTCGGTGACTAACCGGAATGGAAGCCCGCATAAGTATGGGTGAAACTTGGCGACAGCCCACACAAGAGCGAGACACTCACGCTCCGTGATTAAATAGTTTCGCTCCGCTGTAGATAGCAGTCGGCTTGCTTATGCTATAACACGGTCATGTCCGCGTTGGTGTTGCAATAGCATTGCCCCGATGCCATGCCCACTAGCGTCAGTTCGAACCACGGTTGGAGCTGATAGATCAAAATGAACTAAAATCGGCGGCGTCGTAAGTAGCGTCATGAGCTGAGAAAAAGATGAGGCTTGAACAGCGCCCCAGAAAAACGGGGTGTCCTTCTTCAGGAGGTTTGTGAGTGGGCGTGCAATGATGGCAAAGTCCTTGAGAAACCGTCGAAAGTAGGAGCACAAGCCCACAAAACAGCGAACATCCTTTGTTGATTTACCCCGCCATGGTGGTCTAGTGGCTAAGGTACTCGGCTGCTGACCCGCAGGTCGTGGGTTCGTATCTCGGCTGCGGCAGCTGCATTTCTGATAGAGGCAGAAATGTTGTAGGCCCGTGTGCTCAGAATTGGGTGCACGTTAAAGAACCCCAGGTGGTCGAAATTTCCGGAGTCCTCCACTACGGCGTCTCTCATATACATATGGTGGTTTTGGGACGTTAAACCCCACATATCAATCAATCAATCCTTTGTTGACTTCGGAGCAGGAAAGTCCATGACGGCGCGAATTTTCACGGGATCCGGCCGGCCGGACTCCTGCGGCATCGACGATATGGCCAAGCACGGTTATTTGAAGACGAGCAAAGTGGCATTTTGACGAATTCAGTTGAAGTCCGGATCGACGAAAAACTTCAAGAATCGCCGATAATCGCTTGAGATGGGGGTCGAATGTGGGCGAGAAAACGATAAAGTCGTCTAAATATCATAAGCAGGTTGACCATTGGAGCAATGAGTCCATCGTTCTTTCGTATGTGGCCGGCGCATTACAGAGACCAAAGGGCATAACTTTGAAGTGATAAAGCCTGTCAAGAGTGACGAATGCGGTCTTCTCACGGTCCATCTCGTCCACAGCGATCTGCCAATAGCCAGATCAAAGGTCGATAGTGGAAAAATACGTAGCACCGTAAAGGCACTCTAAGGCATCGTCGATTCTAGGCAACGGGTAAACATCTTTCTTCGTAATTTTGTTGAGAGGCCTATAATCAACACAAAAGCGCCATGTTCCATCCTTCTTTCTGATCAGGACGACAGGAGTAGCCCAGGGGCTACAAGAGTGCTCGATTTTGTCTTTTGCAGGCATCTTTTCGACTTCCTGATGTATGACTGTGCGCTCGGACGCAGAAACCCTGTATGGACGTCGGTGAATAGAACTCGCGTCACCAGTGTTGATGCGATGAGTAACAACACTCGTTTGGCTTAAAGCCGTGCTGGCGAAGTCGAAAATGTCACTATAGGACTCCAGGACTTGACGAAGGGCTTCCACTTGATCAGGAGCGAGGTCTGATGGCACCATGTGGTCAACGTTGACGCCCGATGAACGTGATAGAGTTGGTTCACGGTCTGAGGTGCAGCAATCATTCACTCTGAAGGGTTCGACCGTATGGTCTTGTAGAGCAGTAATTTCGGTCAGGGAGATACCTTGTGGAAGAATTTGGGCAGTGAGGGCAAAATTGACAATAAAAAGAAAAAGGCATGTGCGGTTTCAACGATTGTAAAATTAGTGTGCGGAACAGCGACGCCATGCGTAAGCATCACGGCATGAATTGGGGCCACCATCTAATCGCCGTCAGGTAAAGGTGGTGTAGAGAAGAGGTCAATATGTGTGACACAGTTAGGCGGAAGGAGTGCGAAATCAATGCAACAAAGGCGAATTTGGGCTGGGTTGGTTAGATCAGAAAGTAGAGGCACTTCAAGTTCAAGACAGCCGGCTGAACAATCTATAAGGGCCGAGTGAGCGGTTAGAAAATCCATGCCTAGAATTACTTCATGAGGGCGATTTTCTATAACGCTGAAAAGAACAGCAGTGCTTCTATCGGCGATACTCACACGAGCAGAGCACATGCCAATAATCGTGGCAGTTCCCCCGTCGGCGACTCGAACGGCTCGGTTCAAGGCGGGTGTGATAACTTTCTTTAGGTGGCGACGAAGAGCAGCACTCATTATGGACACATGTGCGCCGGTATCAATCAACGCGCGCACAGGTATATTGTCTAAAGTAACGTTCAACAGATTCCGGGTGGTCGGTAATTTTACACGAGGATTTCTTGCAGAGGTTGTCGTCAATGCAGCTTCACCTCCAGAAGCTGCACTGCCTAGTTTTCCGGTCGAGGGCGCTGCGAATAGGTTGGAGAGGCAGGACAGCGTTGTGGGGGCAAACGAGATTGACGGCGAGCAGGGGATGGTGAGCGGGCGTAGCGAGGTCTCGTCAGAGGTGCGGCGGAATCAGAGGATGTGGTCGCCATAGGGGAATCAAAATCAAATGTAGAGGACGACTGGTGGACAGAAGTGGCCTGGGTAGGAGGCCCTTAGTGTGCCGGCGGATCCCAGTGATTGCGGCAGTTGCGAGCAATATGACCGACACGTCGGCAGTTGAATCATATGGACTTGTCATCCAGTGTACGCCATTCGGCAAAATTGCGCTGCCGAGAGTAGTTGGAATCATATCAAGGAGCAGCGGGACGACGATAAAAATGCTCGGCAGAGTAGACTGGTTGAATGGGGTGTAGGCCGTCGTTCGATAATTCTTGACGAACGACGGCTTGTATCAGTGAGATAGTGGTCGGTGAAAAATCAGGCGTTGGAAATGGTGTAGCTACTGGTTGGGCTGCCTAGACCTCGTGACGAATGATGCGGGTGAGGTTTTCATATAGGAAAACTGGGTGGACGGAGTCATCACAAGAGGAAGTAGCAGCTGTGTTCGGTAGGCGCGCGATGCCGTGGTTGACGCGGCGGGCTTTAGCCTGTTCTAGACGGCGGCATTCTGTCAGGATCATGTCGATGCTCGTGACAATATTAAAAACCAGCGGGTTGAAGGCATCGTCAGCAATCCATTTGAGGACGTGATTAACTTTTTCTTCTTCTGACATGCACTGGTCGACGTTGTTACAAAGCGCCAAGACGTCAAGAATGTATGAGACGTACGATTCAGTAGACATCTGGGCGCGAGTGGCGAGAGTCTTCTTGGCAGCGAGCTGACGACCAGGTGAATCGCCGAAAAGATCACGGATCTTCGATTTGAAAAGATCCCAGCTTGTGATTTCGGCTACGTTGGTTTCGAACCATGTCCACGGCATGCCGTCGAGGTAGAACACAACATTGGCGAGCATGAGAGTGGCATCCCAGCGGTGGGTATCACTGACTCGCTGGTACCGGTGCAGCCAGGAGTCAACGTCGATGGTACCGTCAGCGGAGAAAGTTCCAGGATCCCGCAGGGGTGGCAGGGTGACGTAGGTTGTCGACTCGGATCGAGAGACCGGTGGGGATGAGGCACTGGCAGTTCAAGTAGCCGAAGAGTCCCCGGTGTTGCGACCGCTGCGCGTCTCCATCGAAGTACGGGAGGCGTCCACCTCCACCAATAATGTTACGAGTAACTTATTTAATAAATTAAATACGATGCACCATGCTCGGCTAATAAGATGGCGACAGTTCAACAGCCAGCACCCAACGTCGTCTTTCTCTTTCTTGCAGCCAGGCTATGCCGGCTGTTGTGTATCATTATATATATATATATATATATATATATATATATATATATATATATATATATATATATATATATATATATATGACGCATTCACAAGGTGATTCTAGGAGAAGCCGGCGAAGAGGAAGTGCGCGTGCATTAGAATAAACGCATGGCATCTGGACCACGACGTGTCTCCATTTTGTAGCGTCACACAAGTCGACAGGATCGACCTCATCAACGTGCCATGGCTAAGCCAAAGCCTCCACTCAACATACAGAAGTTCAAGGGAACACCAGAAGACGTCCCCATCGACAAATGGTTTCTTCTTTTCGACATGAAGGCAGCCGAGGCATCATGGACTCACCGCGATCGGGTCACTCACTTCAACGAATACATTGAAGGGGAAGCGTTCAAGTGGTACCTGACAGAGATTTTCGGCAACGGCGAGACAACTTGGGGCAATATCAAGCGTGACATGCAAGCCCGCTTTGCTTCGACTGACGGAGATGCCTTCCGTCTCTTCATTCACTACCGACTGAAAGGAGGGCAGACTATCAAGGACTACTACGACGAGAAAAAGCGACTGGGTTCCTTGGCTGACCTGAAAGAGTGCCACATCATTTCCGGGCTGACTGATGGTGTTCATCCTGATGTGGAACTGGCGCTCGCCGGACTGTCTTTCAACTCGTCATTAGAGTGGCTCACTGCTGCTCAACGGGTCGAGACATCTTTAAAACGGGTGAGAGGAGTTTCCTTTACTCGTAACGCTAGTATCGCATCAAGAGCTCCACGTCTCTTCAGCAAATCCCAGCAACCGACAATAACTCTTCAACCGCGTGCCCCGCAAAACGAATGTAGATACTGCTCAGCTACTGGTTTCCCACGACAGTTTCACTGGCACAACGAATGTCCGCGCCGCGGCAATGTGTCCGCTATTGATACTGAACGGGGAAACGAGGAGTGCGACCCAGAGTTTCATTAATACACTTCAGTGCTCTCATCAACGGAAAGCCAGTAAATGCAATTCTCGATACAGGAGCAACAATTACTTGTATCAGCAAGGATGTGTACAAACAGCTAAAGCTTCAGTTGATGAGAGACTCCAGCATCATGGTCCAGCAAGTTGCATCAAGCATTCGAACTTTGGGTCGCGGAAACATTCAGTTACAAATTGGGAACGTCATCAAGAAAGTTTATGCACATGTGCTGCGAGGCATGAGAACGCAAATATTTCTTGGCCTAGACAGCGCTTCATACTTCAATCTCTCTGTAAGACTGGAAAGCAAGTCAGTGACACAAGCACGTGAGAATATGAACCTTCCGCATCACAATGAAAAGAATACCATTCAAGCCCCACTGATGCGAACCCTGACTTCAGAAAACTTATCAGAGCATGAGTTTGTGGCGCTCGACTCTCTTTTAAGCAAGTATGACGAGATATTTTCGAAATCTCAGACAGATATTGGGTGCATCACTACTGAGAAACATAGGATCGCACTTACCAATGCTGTCCCTATTCGTCGAGCACCATACCGATGTTCACAGGCCGACAAAGTGGAGATCAACAAACAGGTTAACGCTCTCCTCAAGCAAGGTGTTGTGAGGCCTTCATTATCGCCCTACGCCGCACCTGTCATTTTAGCAGAAAAGAAAGGTGAAGGACGCACTCGTCTATGTATTGACTACCAGAAACTCAATGCCATAACGGTACCCGACTTTCAACCAATTCCACGTATAGATGATATTCTTGACCACTTAGGAAAGGCGGAGTTTTTTACTACGCTGGACGTAACGTCGGGATACTGGCATGTGCAAATGCATCCTGACGATGTTCAGAAAACTGCATTTGTCACGCCTGATGTTCATTTTGAGTGGTTGGTAATGCCGTTTGGGTTGAAGAACGCTCCAGCTACATTAGAAAGAGCCATGAAATCAATAATAGCAAACCATCAGCTCACCATTGTTATTAATTACTTTGACGATGTGGTCGTATACTCAGAGACATTTATTGATCATATACGACACCTTGAGGCGCTATTGAAAGGTCTCATAACCGAGAACGTAAAACTCAAACGAAAAAAGTGCCAATTTGCACGCTGCAGCATTGAATACCTAGGCCGCAAAATTTCACAAGGAACAGTGACACCTAAGCAAAGTAATGTGGCTGCCATACTCAAATTTCCTACACCAAAACGAGAAAAAGATCTCCAGCGTTTTCTGGGCACTGTGAACACCTACCGTCAGTACATCCCCCGCTTCAGCGATATCGCTCTTCCACTCACAAAACTACTCCACAAAGGCAGCAAGTGGGTGTGGACAGAAGCATGCGAGCAAGCCTTTCGTGAACTGAAGGAGCGGATAACTGAAGAACCGGTGCTTCACATATACGACCCTTCGAGACCCTGTACTGTGTACTGTGACGCATCTGGCGAAGGCATCGGTGCAGTGCTGAAACAACCTGATGACAAAGGCAAAAAACATCCTGTTGCTTACTATTCCCGCAAACTACTTAAGCACGAGGTGAACTATGCTATTACAGAAAGAGAATGTCTTGCCATTGTAGATGCCATTGATAAATGGCATTGCTACCTTCATGGAAAGTCATTCACTGTTGTAACAGATCACTCTGCACTCCAGTGGCTGAAGAATGTTAAAAATCCTCAAGGTCGTCTATTCCGGTGGTCTTTGAAACTGTCAATGTATGATGTGAACATCCAACATCAAAAGGGCGCAAGTAATGTCGAAGCAGATGCGCTCTCCAGAGCCCCAATAGTTAATCTTCTATCACACAACGACCTTCAGCGATGCAACAATGAGCGTCCAAAAGGAACGCACTCATTGGAAAATAACATCATCATCGTTAAAAGAAAAGGACTACGGAAAATATACGTGCCCCATGAACTACGCCCAACCATTCTGAAGAATGCACATCAATATTTTGGGCATGTCGGAATGAAGAAGACGCTATCACTCCTGTCTCCGCAATATTATTGGCCGCATATGGTAACCGATGTTTCAACGGCATTGTGATACATGCAAGAGATTCAAGAAGACGAAAACAAAAAAGTTTGGGACGCTTGAATCACTGCCTCCAGCTGGAGAGACCTTCGGCCTCTTTGCAATAGACACCGTAGGAGGATTTGCTGGATATGGCTCGTCAAAAAGGTTTATACACTCGGTTATTGATCATGGACGATCATGCTACGTATGGGCGTTTGCTCATAAAAGTGAGAACAGCAACGCCTACATTTCAAGCTTAAAAACAATTTTTTCTTCTGGAAAACCACGGAAGCTCCTTTCAGACGGGGGAACAGGATTTACCTCAGGAAAATTCAAGCAGTTTTTAAAACATAATCGTATACACCAATTACTCACCTTATCTCATTATCCACAATGCAACGGCATGAACGAGTGGACAAACCACACTATCGTAACGAGACTTAAATGTAAGACCAATGACGAACCACAGAGTCTTGGACTAAGCTGCTTCCGGAGGTAATTGACGAACACAACAGAACACCCCACGAAGTGACCGGCTACGCACCTTCCTTCCTGACGTATGGAATTCCATCTTATCCTACTGTACTGAAACAACGAGAAGAAACCGTCAAAGAAGCACGAAAAACAGCAGTTACCAATTCTATCGCCTACCATAATAACAACAAAATCATTTATGATAGAAAATTTCTTCCGATTGAGTTCCAAGTCGGTGACTTTGTCCTTTACGAGACACCATGGCCCCCCAACAACGGCAAACTGAGTTCTGTCATGGAAAGACCACCTACAAGATTCTACGCAAGGTCTCAACAGTGAACTATGAGATCAACCGCTCCGTGCTACCCTTACGTAGAAACTCTGACATTGTGCATGTTAGCAAACTGCGGCGTTATTTTGAACCTTCTGAACTGAGACTTTCTCGAGGAGAGGGGGAAGTGTGACGCATTCACAAGGTGATTCTAGGAGAAGCCGACGAAGAGGAAGTGCGTGGTGTGCATTAGAATAAACGCATGGCATCTGGACCACGACGTGTCTCCATTTTGTAGCGTCATATATATATATATATATATATATATATATATATATATATATATATATATATATATATATATATTATATATATATATATATATATATATATATATATATATATATATTTATATATATCGCCTGACGAGTGACGTAGGTTTGCACCCTCCCACACTCTCGAAATAGCTGATACGCCACTGCATTTGCATCCTCTGGAAATCCACTCAGTTACTTTTAGTGACCAGCAGTGGGCTTGCCTACGTGTTGCGTGTTCTGCCCATGTCCACAATCTTCTTCTTGATTTAAACTATGATTGCTTTAACCCCATTTTGTTCCATGTACTCCTCTGCTCTCTTTGTGTGTTTTAAGGTTACACCCACGGAGAAAGAAGTATTTGAAGGGGAGAAACTGCCAGGCCGTTCCAGCGGGCGAGGCCCAAGCGAAAACATCGTGGAGCGATGTGGTTTACGGCAACGCTCAGAATATGACGCTTTCGGTATGTTGCCATCTTTTGCATGCGCTTCTAAGGACGCGACGCATAAACATTTCTTTAGCGACACGTACGCAGCAAAATTTTCCCATTTTCTGTGTTTAACATAAATGACGAGATGTGACAGATATTTTAGGGGCCGTTACAAACTGATAATGCCAGCAACACGGTCGGCGAAGTGCTTGGAACGAACTGCTCGTAATGGCCTTGTTGCAGACGACGTCTTCTGCAGGCACGCTCCTCTCGCTCCTCGCTCGCTTGTTGTGGGCGTGCATGCATGGGTGGCTTTGGGACGGAAAGTCCCCCACAAGCTGTCGCGAATCCCTTCGCAATATGCTGGCTTTATGTCTCTTTAGCTCTTTCAGTGGCTTTAGTGTGTCGCGCCGGTGGCGCTATCTGATTGCGTTCGTTTTTCAAGCCGCGGCATAGGAGAGCACTTTGCAGAATTCGAGCAACGCTTCTTCAGTATGTGACGGAAATCAGTAGTGCTTAACAGCAACAATGGTTACGCATAATGCACATAAAAAAGTCAATACCATGTCATGTAATTTAAAGGTAATTCACGAATACTGCACAACAATACTGACGTAAGTCATTTTCATGCGAAACCCAACTCATTAGTTTCACGCATGAACTTCATTGCATCCTCGATCACGGATCTCAGGCAGACTCTATATATTTGGATTTTTCGAAAGCTTTTGACAAAGTCTCGCATGAACTTCTATTTCTTAAACTACGTAATCTTAACTTTGACCCTAATATACTTGCATGGTTGATCTGTTTTCTTTCAAACCGCTAACAATTCGTAACAGCAAACAACTTTGACTCACATCCTTTACCTGTCCGTTCTGGTGTACCTGACGGGTCCATTTTCAGGCCCCTTCTGTTTATAATCTATATAATAGACTTACCAACCAATATTTTTTCTTCAAAATTCTTTTTGCAGATGATTTTCTTATTTATCGCGAAGAATGACAATAATGATGTCTCTTGCCTTCAATTTGACAATAGCAAGGTCATGGATTGGTGCAACACTTGGAACATGAAACTAAACATAATAAGTTTAAGAAAATGCACTTTTCTCGAAATTTTAGCCCAGCTTCCACTTACCACTTTAACAATGTCTTTCTTGAAACTGTACTCTCTTATAAGTACCTAGGTGTTCACATTTCTTCTAACCTGTCTTGGAAAACTCATATTCATTATATCATAAATAACGCCAACCACATGCTTGGGTATATTCGCAAGAACTTCTCTCATTCATCCAGTTCAATAAAACTATTACTTTATAAAACACTGGTTCGCTCAAAATTAGAGTGTTCTGCATCTGTCCGGAGCCCTGGCAATTATTCACTCATTTCCAATTTGGAAGCTGTGCAGAACCGTGCCTGCCGTTTCATACTCTTCAACTATTACCGAACAAGCAGCGTAACCGCCGGGAAATCAAATTTGTCCTTCCCTCCTCTTTGTCATTGCAGGTCTGTAGCTTCATTATGTCTTCTTCACAAAATTTATTACAACAACTATCTAAAACAGAAATTATTAACAAGGTCATCATACATATAAGCTCGCATTGATCACCACAAGAACTTTGTATATATATATATATATATATATATATATATATATATATATATATATATATATATATATATATATCTGTGTGTGTGTGTGTTTGTATATATGTATACATATATGTGTGTATATATAAGCTTATTATAGTTAGCATACGATTTTCCTTATTAAATTGTTGTCACTAATGCCTACATTATTTCACTAGCTTATCTGCTGTGGGTTTTTTTCTTGCTGTATTACTTTGTTTCCGTTATGTATATCCCCACTCCCCACTGTAATACTCTCGTGCCCTAAAGGATACAATAAATAAAATAAATAAATATATATATATATATATATATATATATATATATATATATATATATATATATATATATATATATATATGTGTGTGTGTGTGTGTGTGTGAACTTAGAGCTACGCCTATTGGGATTTGCGGACGTGAAAATGGCATCTCTGGTAACGCATCAGTTTTTTGCTGACGGGGCAATAATTTGCCAGTCCCCTGTGCACAGTAGGTCATGAAGAGAAATGGGCAGCTGTGTTTCGCAAGAATAGCCTTTTCGGAATCCATGTTGACAGAGATAAAGGAAGTGCATTGAATCTAAAAAGCTGATGATTTGGGAGTATATGACATGTTCTATGATTTTACATGGGACACTATTTAAAGATATGGGACGATAATTTATTGGTGAGACTCTGTTGCCTGATTTGAAGACAGGAATAACCTTACCCACTTTCCAGTCAGGTGGCAGAATGCTTGATAATATTGACAGCGAAAATAACAAAGCTAGGTACGCGCCACAAGGATGGGTAATGTTTATTAAGGGTTTTGATTTATTATCGCCCACGCCTACAGACAATGAAAGCTTAATATTTTCTATGATCGAAATGATCCCACTCGTAGAAAAAATAGTTTGCGGACATAGCCTCGGTAATAATAGAGGGTCTTATTCGACTTATTCTGTGTGGAGATTTTCATTTGCGGCGTTGTTAATCGACCATCTTTCTCTGCGCAGCGATCTAACAAAACTGGTGAAAGAAGGATGGATATAACGTTTTCTATTGACTTGATGCTAATTGTTAATGAATATACTAAAATAAAACGAAACTGTGGTTCAATTTTCGATTTTGTTTTTCATTACTGGCTTAATCTCTTCTCAATCTAGCTACTCTGTTCTCGCGGATCGTCAAGCTGTGGTACGTATGCTCTTCCATGTTGTTTTAAGGAGGAACTTCAAAAGGTTTTTGTTCCCAAACAATTCACTTGCACATGACACTTCAAGATTGGACTTCACTATAATTTGAATTTGATTCTTTTTCGAGTCTCAGCTCTGACGTTCACTATTTGTGGAAGCGTTTAAAGAACCTCATAAATGAGTGCAATAAAATAATTTAGTGGAAGGCGTTGCAGTTGCGAAGACAACTCAAAAGACTTAAAGGTCATATATGGTACTCCAAAGACGTAGGTCTCCCCCAACTGAAAAGTTCTGAACTTGCTTCTCAAGTGAAAGCAAATGTATTGTCTGGGAGGGAACGCTATTTTGGCCGACAACTTCAGCTTTTCATGTCTTCGTCTCTGGAGAGGCTCTGGAGATTGATTTCTCCTAATACTATGACCCCTGATGTTTTTGAAATTGATGTTGTAGAACCGAGGGATTCTTGTGTTGCTTCTAACGGAGTAGTGGAAACACTTCATGGGGCAAGCCCACGTGATATTTTAAAAAGAGGGAATTTGAAATTTGTTTTTGAGGCTTGATGTGTAAAAATCTTCGGGTCCTGATGGAATTCCAAATAAGTTTTTGAAACTCCATGCATGTGGGTCTCAAAATGTCTAAAAATTATCTTTTCTAAATCTCTGCAAGATGGTCAGCTTCAAATGACTGGGTAACTGCAAAAGTGAAGCCTCTTCAGAAGAGTAGAAATTTCCGGTATGTGACTAGCTATTGGCCATTTTAATAATTTCAACTTCCTGTAAGCTCTTTGAGCATATAAGCATAATTCTTAATTCCTAGATGAGCACTGTATTTTATCTTATTCAAAGCATGAATTCAGGAAAGTATTTTCTACCTCTACTCAGTTGCTAACTACAGTGCTTTATGTTGCATTAGCTATAAATTCCAGAAAATATGTAGCTGAACTTTTTATAAATTTTACAAATCTTTCAATACGGTCCTTCACAATAAGTTACTGCTCAAGCTGAATTTGATTCCTAAAAATACTCAGCTTTTAAATGGGATTCCCGCTTATCTTTCAAATCGTAATTGATACGTCTTCTCCAGCAGTCATTGTTTCCGTTCAGTACCGCTTGGTTCTGGTGTCCCCCAAGGCTCCGTGTTCAGGCCACTGCTATTTTTGCTATTCATCAAAGAAATTTAACATGGTATACCGGTAAATGTCAAGTTATCTACTGATAACTGCATCCTGTGCACATACATAGAAAACCAGGCAGACCAAATTCATTTGATGGATGCCTTTCATCAGGTCATTCGATGGTGCAATTTATTGCACCAACAAATGAGTCAACAGGAAATTACTATGCGCAACCTAGAGCAACGCCTGGCGATGCTGTACGCTAGCGTTTAGTTTGTATCAATAAAGCAGTCTTCTTCTAGCCATCATTGTGTGTAGACGCTTTCTGCGAGACGCTCGTTACTTGGTGTCAAAGGTTGAATGCCAATAAGACTGAACAACGCCTGCCCAAGCCACTGCGATTGGGTAACAACGCCAAGGCGTCCAGGAAAATATTCAAGCAACGCATTGAGCTGCACCTCATAGCAATGAAGCCTGTGAAACCACGCAGTAAGAAACAGAAAGCTGCAATTCTTTTTGCACGTTGTGGGTCAACAAGCAATTGAAGTGTTCAATACCTTGAATGTGACGCCAGTCGAAGCTAAAGACTACGACACTTGAGATAGAGCGTTCGAAGCATACTGTTTGCCCAAGTGCAATGAGGCTTACGAATTCTATGTGTTTTGTTCGTCTTGTCAGGCCCATAGAGAACCATTTGAGCAAATCTTTCGGGATTTGCAGCTAAAATAAAAACGTGTAAAATCGGTGGTTTACAGGACTCCATGCGTAGAGATCAAATTGCGTATGGAATATCTAGTGCTTCCCTGCATGAAAAACTTTTTCGCAAGAAGGACATAACGCTTGTCACCGCAGTCGAATTATGCAAAGCTGAGGAACTTACTGAATGGCAAAATGAAGCATGGGAGGAAGAAACCTAGATTAAACCAGTCTCAAGAGTGCCAGTTAAAATGGGGCGAAAAATGCCGGTACTGTAACTTGTCGCACGCGTCAAGAAAGTGTCCAGCGTACAAGATATGCAACAATTTCATGAAGCCCAAACACTTCGCCGGCTGCTGTATGGACAAGAGAGCAGCTGTTGATGACGTGATCAACGGAACCGAGAATAACGAGAACTTTGACATTCGGAGATCAGGACGACAGAAAGCAAGTGTGGCCGTGAAAGTCGCGGTTGGACTGTAACAACGAGCGTTGAAGAAAAAAGGTGCAGCGGAAGGTGGATCCCGGAGTGCAGGTTAACTTCCTGTCGCGTTTACTGTTCATCGGGCTCGGTACGAAGCCGCAGCCCTACTCCATGACGAGCGTCTCACGTCACTTTCGGGGAGGCGAAATACCACACTGTTGTATTTCGCCTTCCCAGTGCACGTCGCTGGTCTAAGTGCGAGGCGAACCTAGCCGCGCACTTAGACCAGCGGCGTGTACTGCTCGAGTTTTTGATCGTAAAGAAGAAGCAAGCCAAGTTGGACCTCGGGACTGGCGAAAAACTTGGTCTCGTCAATCTCGTCAACAGGCTGGACGTGGTGGGCGACAGCGACAGATACGCAAGCCAGAAGCTGACGTAGCGGAGGCTATTCAACAAAATTGGAAGGACATAGCGCGAGTACAAAATGGTGCTTCGGGAAAACGTTGTCCTGTGGTTCCGCGAACCCGGCGTCTGCCCTACGCACTCAGAAAGCCACTCAAGAAAGAGCTCGACCAGATATTTGCGGCAAACATCACAAAGACTGTGGAAGAACTACCAGACTTGGTAAGCCCCTCCGTTATCGCAAAGAATAACAATGTAGGCATAAGAGTTTGCATGGACGCGCGCGCAATTAATGGGGCAGTGAATAGGGAACACTTTTAGTTACCATGCTAGGAAGATATTGAGGGTGAGCTTGCGCAAGGGAAGTATTTCTGCAGGCTTGATGAAAACAGTGGTTTCCATCCAATTTTCTCTAGATAAAAAAATGGCAGCATATCCACGGGGTGAATAATGAAGAGTGGGGCGAAGAACCCTGTCCGTCCATGCGTCCATCTGTGTGACCATCCATGCGCCAATCTGCCCAACCGTGCGTGCGTCTGTTCATGCGTCCACACGTCCTTTCGTGCGTCAGTCCCTGTGTTCGTCCATGCATCCGCCCCTGCGTCCGTCCATGCAACTGTCAGTGTGTCCGTATATCCATCTAGCCAACACTCCAAGTACTATCATCTCGCATCTTTTCATCATATATTCCGTATATAGAAGCACCTGCCATTCAGCGGACATTCCAAGGACTAAACGAGAGGTGGCAAACTCACACTTTCTTAAGGCTTGCGCTTCGTGTCTATTTCCCATCTTTAAACACCTCGAGTTCATGGTATATACTAGTTAGCTGTATTCTAGGCCCTGCGGCCCAACGCTCGCTAAACCTTTCTAAAACCGAGGAGGTTACGTCCAGCGAGTATAACGTAGCAACCCTTTCTTGTCGGATAGTGCTCAATGTACATGCCAATGGCTGCTGATGGGGAATGAGAGAGAGGAGAATTCGGCTTTTAGTTAACGCGCACGCTGTGAATGTTTTCATTGTTCAACAACGCTGAGGAGAAATCGCCCACCGGCACCACCTTGCAGGTCAAAGCGTAAGACATGTTACGTACTACGACGAGGACGAATTGGTACCACTTTAAAAGGCTTCGCCCCTAAACAAACCCCTGAAATCTGCTCGTTCAGTTCACCGTTTGGACGTTACCGGTATCTCAGGTTGGCGTTTGGTACAGCGTTTGCACCCGAAGTCTTGCAGCGTACCATGAGCTCCCTGGAGCTCACGTCTATAGGCCCTTTGCGAAAACCACAGCAATGCTGGGCGGCGGCGTCCATGGTAAAAAAGGAAACGACGATAAAAAGCGTGAGCCAGCTGGGCTCTTTTCTCGTCTATTCCGTCTTTATGGCAGCGGCATCCCACGCGATTCTACGCTGAAGTTGTAGCTGCTGTGATTGGAGTGCACTGTCGTCAACTTGCTTCGGTACAACTCAACAAGCCTGTCTTCATTTAGAGTCGAAAGGGAAGAAAAATCACTTTCACACCCAAATGTGGAGAAAACAATCACGAGGGACGTCGCAGCCATAAAGAAGACAGAATAGACAAGAACGAAGCCCAGTGGACGCACGCTTTTTGTGGTCGTTTCTTCTTTTACCATGGACGCCACCGCCCAGCGTTGCCGTAGTTTTCGCAAGGGGTCTATATCGACAATGTGATTGTGTGGGGCTCTAGCAAAAAGGAACATGATGAAAGGCTGCAAAAGCGTTAACGAGAGCACAGGCTGAGGGCATTTCTTTGAACGCATGAAAAAAGTTTTTGGATAAACGAGTATTCCTTTCTTGGGTAAGAAAATTTGCTCTAAAGCTCTGAAGGTATATAGCCTAATCCCGACCTGATCAAGTGTATACTAAATCAGCCTGTACCAAACACTAAGAAGAACTTTCAGCGTTTTTTTTTTTGTAGCTGTGAACAATTTCAGGAAATACTTGTCGTTTTTGTCAGCCCACACTGAGGACTTGCGTATCTTGGTAAGAAACGATACAGTTTTCGAGTGGATGCATAATCACGACCGTGAATGGGAGCAGCTCAAATTCATTCTTAAAAATGCGCCAGTCCTAGCCTTTTTTAACTCCGAGCTTCCCACGTAACTGTCGACGAACGCTTCCGTGTTTGCACTCGGAGCAGTCGTTTTTCAACAACTTGAACGTGATTGGCGTCCTGTAAGCAACACGTCGCGAGCACTTATTCGAAATGAGTGAAGGTACGCTCAAATAGAAAAGGAGGCTTTGGGTATAACCTTTGGCTGTGAAAAGTTTAATGACTATGTCATCAAAAAACACATGGCTATCGAAAATGATCACAGCTTATTATTGGTTATTTCAAAGAAAGAAATAGGTGACGTGCCATCACGTCCGCGGCACCTTCTTTTTTTCGCTGCTAAAATAGGAATAGGATGTGAAGTATATTTCAGGCCACAATTTAGTTGTTTCTTATATCTTGTTAAGAATCCCATACAGGAACTTCCAGACAAGGGCACAACAGATGTTCAAGTTCATTATGTGGGCGTCCTAATGCAAATGTTGGCCCAGCCATGCTTTCCAGTCTGCAGGCATCAACCGCCAGTGATGCAACGCTTCGAGACGTGGTCTCGAGTTTCCAGTCAGCCATTACTGTACAGGGTATGCTAAAGTCTTTCACTGGAGAGCTTTTTCTTTTCAACGAGATACTTCTAAAGGGAACCAAAATTGCGATACCTGCAAGCATGCGCATGGAGATGCTGAACTGAGTGCACCAATGGCACTTCGATTTAGGAAACCGCAAATCGAGGGCCCGTGAATTGATTTACTTGCCAGAATTGCGATGCTGAAATGAGTGCACCAAGGGCACTTTGATTTAGGAAACCGCAAATCGAGGGCCCGTAAATTGATTTACTTGCCAGGAATGCCAGCAGATATTGCCCACTTTATTGACAGTTGTGACGTCTGCAGGAAGTTTAAATATCGGCAACCGGACGAGCCCCTTCACCATTGCACCGTCCCTGACTAGTCATGGGCTAGAGTTGATGTGACTCTTGTTCACCATGCTGGAAAGAATTTTTTTGTTTTTTATGGTGCCTACTCCAATTTTCCTGAACTCGAACACCTAAAACAGACTTCAGCAACAGCCGTCATTCAGAAACTACGTCAGAAATTCGCAAGACATGGGTTACTACTGGAAGTTTGCAGTAATGGTGGCCCTCAAATTTGCTTCAAAATAGTTTTAAAAAATTTCGCGGCTTCTTATGACTTCAAGCATACAATTTCAAGTCAGCATTTTTGCAGATCCAATAGAGTCATCGAGAAAGGCGTGCACAGAGAGAAACAGCTTTATTGATGGCATAGCAAGGTCGGTAAACTTAATTTACCAGTGGTTCAAAGGGTGGTGGCCAAAAGCTTGCCACAACTGTTTCAGCCCAGTTAATCACTTGTGCCTGAAGATGGTAGTCACCTGACGACAGGAGCGACTCCCAAGCCTCTAGGGAGGAAGCTGGCAGTATTGTTCTTGGTGGGGGGTTACTTTCGACTTCCCAAAGAATGTGATTTTGGGTAGCTTTTACGCACCTGCAATGTCGCCAGTTTGGAGTAATTTCTTCTGGATAAGTTTTAGACAGCCGATGAGGGCTGGGCAAGGAATCTGTTTCGATTTGCCTCCAGATCGTGGCCTGTTCCCTTGACTTGTCTGGCTGCGGGGCAGCGTATGTCTTGCGGTTCTCTTGGTAATACGCTGTAATTTTGTTATACGTGGTGATCCCTTCCTGCGGGATGTCCAGGGTGGAAGGGTCCACGTCCCGGTTGATTTAACCTCGGGCTACGTGGTGGGCTGCCTCATTCCCTAGATTCCTAGCGTGAGCGGGCACCCATATAAGTTGTATTTTATTGTCCCGTGTCTTATTTTCGATAATGTTGGCCGCTTACAGCCCAACACAGCCCATCGTAAAATTCATGAGCGCTCTTTTCGAATCACTCAGGATGGAATTGGTAGCCGTAATTGAGGTGGCAAGTGCGATGGTGGCTCTTCTGCTTCTAATGCTGAGGCCGTTTTTACGGTGGCTGCAGTAATAAGTTCCCCACGGCCAGTCACCGCGCATATGGTGTAACGGTTTCTCGCTTGTGAAGCGGCGTCAAAATGCAGAACGGTTGAACGATCCTGAAATTGTTTTGTGAGGTTTTATGCTCTTGCCTTTCGTCTCTCGTCATGTATTCCTGCCAGCATATTTTTGGGCAGGGGTTTAATTATATTATCTGCACGAGTCACCGCTGGCCGGAAAACTTTGTTGTTGAGCATGCAACTAGTGCCTCGTCCGAGACGGTTAAGTATGTGCAAGCCTGATTTGGTTCGCGAGAGCCTTTCTTCTTGGGCCGTCAAATGTCCTTCTATTAGATCCTCGACTGTGCTGTGGATACCAAGGCGCAGTAGTTTTTCTGTGCTTGCGTATCTGGGAAGTCCTAGGGCACGTTTATATGTTTGTGTCATTAGGGAGTTTAGTTTCTCTACATCATTCTTTCTGAGTTGGTAGTAGGGGAACGAGTAGGTTACTAGAGTGAATACAAAAGCGTGAATCAACTTGCATAGGTCAGATTCTTTCATCCCTTGATTTTTCGTTGAAACTCTCCTTAAAAGCCTAGTCGTTTGCTGAACGGATGCATGTAACTTGTTGATAGCTTCTGTGTTATGAGTATTATGCTGGATGAGCATTCCTGAAACCCTGATTGTGCTAACAGTGGGAACAACATTCCCATTTACTGTGATATCGATTGCGGAGCGCGCTCCACTGTAGGGGTCATCCTTCTCGTTTTTGGTTCTGATTACTAAGAGCTCGAATTTGTTGGGAGAACAACTAAGGCCCACTTTCTACACGTACTCCTGTACAGTGTCAGCGGCTGTTTGCACCGCGTCACAGACTTGCCCATCTGAGCCTGTGCAGGTCCATATGGCGATATCATCAGCATAAAGCGAGTTCCTAATGTGTGGAATCTGATCCAAGACAACGGGAGGCCACACATCGTAATGTTAAAGAGGAATGGTGATAACACGGCTTCTTGTGGAGTGCCCCGTGTTCCAAGGTAATTTTGTCGCTTTTTAGGTCAGCAATGGTTGGTTAAGCCGTGCGTTCATGCAGAAAAGTTCTGATATAATTGTAAGTGCGACTGCCGACAATCATTTGGGCCAAGTTGTCAAGTACAGCAGCATAGGACACATTATCAAATGCTTTAGTTGTATCCAGGCCCAGGATGGTCCTGGTAGCCACTGTGGGTCTAGGATTCAATATATCATTGTGAAGTTGCAGCATTATATTCTGTGTGGATAATTGCTGGCGGAATCCCGCCCTCGTGGGGGGTAGCAGGTCCCTCGACTTTGCATAAGCTGTCGGTCGTCGTAAAATTGCATGTTTCATTACTTACCCTAAACATGATGTAAGGGATATAGGCTGAAGATTTTACAGACTCAATGTATTGCCCGGCTTGGGAATAAATAATACTCGAGCATATTTCCAACTTAGCGGTAGTGTCCCAGACGCCCACTTTTTGTTCATAAGGTCAGTGGTTGCCGTAGTAGACTTATCGCCTAGGTTACGCAATATTTTGTTGGAAATGTGATCCTCTCCTGGGAAAGCCGTTGTACGAATACTATTCAAAACAGCACGTATTTTTGCCTCGGTTATATCTTGATCTAGCTTATGGTTAGTATTTCCGGAGTATTCAGGCATTTGTGACGAGTCTACTTGTGTTTAAATACCTGCTTTTCAGTTCTTTCACTAATTCATGGTTCGTGCCCGTGTGTTTATAAACGAGCTGATTCATTTTATTGCGCGACGTGCTTTTAGTCTGCTTAGGATCCAATAAGTGCCTGAGAAGATGCAAGGTGTTTTTATTTCCTAGCTTACCATTGAGCCTGTCGCATAGCTGATGCCATTGTGTTTGATTAAGTTTTTTTGAGTACTCTACGATGTCCCGGTCAATTTGCGCAAGTCGGCGTTTCAACGTTCGATTGGACTTTTGGCGGAGCCATCGCTGATGTAAGCTGGCTTGTGCTTTCCACAAGTGCACAAGCTTCGAGTCCGGGACGGGGCCATTCCGCTCCTTTGGCGTTTCGCATGTAGCCCGTTTAGCATCATTAGTTTGAGTTTGAGTTTGAGTTTATTCAACCACGTGACAAGTACACGAAAATACACTGTATACGTGGTTTGGTGCGAAGGGCACGAAAACTGCATTTCACAGCTTGACTGGCCCCTTCACCCAGAAAAATTCTATACTACAAGTTTACAAAAATTACAGCAGCGGAAAGCGACAATACAAAAAGAAACACGCATGTGGCACATGACAGCAATTATATAGAATGACAACTCTGAAATACATACAAACAATCATAACAAAGCAATGTGTGAAAGAATAAAAACTGAATAATCATTACAGAAATCGCCCAACATTCATTTGCAACACAATCAGCACATTTGATTTACCATTTCAGTTTTAGACAATATACGCAGATTATCAGTTGTTAGTTTCCATTTGTTCATCACACTTGGAAGGCACTGACGTAGTGTTTCAAAAACCCATAGTTTGTGCGAGAACAAGGTACGTGCCAAGTCTCTGTACACCGAGTAACGCTACTGGTAAGATTTGGTTGCAAGGTTGCCAAGGTGCGTAAAAAGATACTTCCTCTGCGTATTTCTGATTTAAAAGGTGACAGAAGATAGTGTTCGTAAAAACATCAATTTTTAAAATTCTATATTTTGCAATTATTGAAGAAGTGTGTGCGTTATACGATACACATTCAATGCAACGCAAGGCATTTTTTTGTAACACGACCAGGTTCTTGTAGACCTGACCAGATGACAGACCAGACCAGATGACAAACCAGATGACAATAGTGTAAATTGAAAGTGACAGACCAGACCTGTAGACCAGACCAGATGACAATAGTGTAAATGTGAAGAAAAAAGGCATTGTACACTGATATTTTTTGTTTCACAGGTAGTATGTTCTGGCATCGACGCAATACACCTAAAAATTTACAAAGTTTGTTACTAATGTGTTCGGCATGGTAATTCCCTGCCAAGTGTTCGTGAAAATGGACACAGAAAGTTTTAACTGTTTGACAAAGTTTAATTTCAACGTTATTAAGTATTAGTTTGTGAGACGTTTCAACTGAGCTGGCTTTCGCACGGAACAGTACAGCCTTGCTTTTAGAGCAATCAGTGTGTAGAGAATTTGCCACAGTCTAGGCAAAAATTTATTTAGTGTTTCATTAGCAGAAACAATGTGGTCATCATCCGTTTTCCCAGAAAAAAATATACTGGTATCGTCCGCGTAGATTACATATTCCACAGACCTGTCAATACGTACAATATCGTTGATAAAATATTAAATAATAGGGGTTCCAAAATGCTACCTAGAGGTACACCATTCTTAACGTTCATTGATGATGATAGCTTTCGATTGATTAATACACATTGTTTCCTATTAAATAAGTAGCTTCTTATTAAAGCTAAAACGATACCGCGAACTCCATAACAGGCAAGTTTTTCTATCCTAATATTATGGTTTATTCTATCGAAAGCTTTCGACAGATCTAGAAATATTCCTAGGATAAAATTTTTTTTGGTCCTATGTTTCTTAGAATCAATTTCTTTTGGTATAGTGAGGCACTTTTGAATGAGAGGCCTGACTGAAAACCGAACTGTGATGGCGTAATAATGTTGTGTTTATTAAAGAAATGAGATAACAGAATGAAAATAAGTTTTTCACACCCCTTAGAGAAAACTAGTAAATTCAAAATGGGCCTGAAGTTTCCGAAATTGCTTTTGTCTCCACCCTTTTATATAATCGTTACTTTAGCGTTTTTTATTCTATGAGGAAACAGCCCAGTGGTGAACACGAGATTATAAATATGTACTAAGCAGGCGCATATGACATCTAAAATGTATATTATAGGTTCTAATTTTAAGCCATCTATCAACGTTACTAGATTACCTCAGTTTGCAAACTCCGCCGGGATGCGGCGGCGAAACGCGGCCCCCTTCGTTTCCCACTCTCTAGGTGGCGCTTCCGACGCCATTTGACCGGTCGCCGCATCGTAACGGAGCCTTCGCGCAATGTTAAACGGAATTTACGCGGTTAATTTTGTGTAATGGGAGTTATTTCCCGAGAGGGTGAGCGAAGGTTATTACGAGTGTGCAAGTAAATCACCAGTTGAGCCGCTAAGGCGATGCCACACGGCAGAGACGTGAGCGCGATGCCCGAATCTTGCGGGACTTCTGTTCATACAGCTCTTTTGCGTTCCTGTTATTTAAAATTTGATTGCCTATGTAAAAAAAACCATTGACAGTGGGCAACAGCATTAAGTCTAAATGCTAAAGGGCTACGCACTTCGATTCAGGTGCACGTTAGAGAAACCCCAGGTGGTTAAAATTTCCAAAGCCCTTCACTACGACGTGCCTCATAATCATATCGTGGCTTTGGCCCGTAGAACCTTCGATATTATTGTACGATGCGCCACGCACAAAAGCCATCTAATGACGCCGGATATGTTCAAGTGTAAAGCCTAGAAAAATGCGCCGCACAGCATCTTCATTAAGAGCCCACTTACCACGCGTAATGAGAACTACGTCACCATGAACGTGGTGCACGTAGTCCTTCGCAATATCTTCCTCTCGAGAGTGAAGGTCCCACACAGCGCAAGAGCTTGTCAGTTCGTTATCCGATCTCGGTATAGCCCGTCGCCACAGTTGAAGGCGCCCCTCGTCAGCGGGAGGCTTGAAAAAATGTCTCTTTTCGGCCGCGGATTTCGTCGAATCGTACCCACTTCGGCAACCAGTCACAAAGCAGCGAGGCATGTTTTCTCACATTCAAGAACCGTCACATGACACATGTGAGCTGTGTAGCTCACAGGGAAAGCGATGACTGAGTTGAAGACATTAAAAAACACCCGGCACCATGCAGATCACGCCAACGCTGACAGCGTCGGTGCCACGCCGGGCACCACGTTGATCGCTACCGTAGTAAGTTGCAGCCAGAGCACACACTACGCGAGTTACGTCGAAATAAGTCTTGCTGGGGCTCAGGGACAGCGATGAATACGAAGCACACTTGAAAGCAACAAAGCAGCACCCGGCATAAGAACACAACTGCAGTAACTCCGCCGGCGTGGGTCCGGGCACCGCCGAGAGGGGGCGCGCTTGCGGCTTTTTGACCAGTACAGGGAAGGGTGACACTCGCGGCGCCGCAGTTTGCAAAGTGGAAAAAGTATCTAGTAACGTTGCCATCTATGTCCTCGCTTTTACTCAATTTGAAATGCTGAAAAACGCTGATGACCTCTTGCGCGTCTGTAGGATTTGCAAACACAGAATTATTTAAAACAGGAGGCAAATAACCTGACCGCTTCTACGTCCATTGTAGCAGTGTTTTCATTTCGCGCGGCACAGGCCACGATCTGTTCGGTACTGTTCGTATTAGTGGTGCTAGCGGGCGCTTGTTTGCGTTCCATATGTTTAATTTTATCATTAGTGGCACCCAATTGTTGTTGCAATAGTTTCACCTGTTCTGCCAACTCCCTCACCTGTTGGTTTTCTAAGGGTTGTGTCTGCGGCTGTCGCTGCTTGTCTGTCTGCCAAGCAACATGTGGGACGGCCGGAAGTCTGTTGTGGTGATCCCGGGTCCTTGACGGGGATCGGGAGCGGGCCCCATTGTCAGGTCCGGTAGCACTGGTGTTCTTTCCCCTAAGCGGCAGGAAAGATTCTTGACAGTTCTTATTGTCGGTAGTAGTACCCTCGGTCTGGGAGTCGGAAAGGTGCTGAGTGGCTTTGTCGGTGCTCTTCTCGTTTCCTGGAAGCTTCTTTTTGAGGAACCGGTATTAAGTGTTGCGACTGCCGGTTAGGTGGCCGCCTTTACAAACGACGCATTCTTTGCTGTCGGTAGTTTGCGGGTGGCATTCGCCACAATGACGACAGTTATCTTGTTTCAGCTGTGGACACACGTCGGTCCTATGACCACTTTGTCTGCCATTGAAGCATGCCTCTACCCGTTCTCTGAAGGGAAAGATCAAGAGAGTAAAAGCAAGGTAGCGGACATACTTAGGTAGGGTATGACCAGCGATTGTTAAGACGGAATGTTTGAACTTTTCCAGTCGCCGAGCGCTTACGATGTCGATAGTTGGATTGCGGGCGCGAAGCTCGTTGAAAATCTGATCATCACTTTCGAAGCTGTGCGCATTGAATATTATGCCTCTAACCGGGTTGTCGGGTGCAGGGGCGCACAGAGCCATGGACACAGGATTGGTCGGCGATTTTCACTTGGGTAACTTTCAGGTAAGCCATTGCACGGTTCACATCAGGCCTGCTGACAGTAATAGTGTTGTTGGTCGGGTCAATGCGCATCTGGTTGGTGTGAAGGACTTTGGGTGAGTTGAATTCGGCAGCGGCGCATAAGGCTTCAGAGAGGCGGGCTGATCCCAGATCGGCTAGGTGTAATGAACCCTGCGGTCGCAGGACTATTTTGTAGTTGTCCAGTGGCAACCGTGGTAGTGGGCGTCGCTTCGAAACGGGCGGTGGTTGTGCACGGCAAGGAGTCGGCTTGCCGCTTTGGTTGTCTGTGGTCACATTGTCAGCCGCGTCTGAGCTGCGCACAGGATCAGGACGGTGATATCGGCGTCGCATGGCAAACGCAGTATGCGACCACGATCCGCCATCAAGTTTTTCATCAGTTATTAGCGTTCCTGTTACGACAACTTCCATTTTCCTGTCTGGGACGCGCTCTGGAAGCGAACGCTGACAGAGAAAGGCGGCGTCTTGTCGCAACGATGCCGGAGTTGGGGTAAGCACGGCGGCCTAGTGTAGTCTGGCATGGTGCGTTGCGTTCACAGCAGCAAAACAATAACTTGCTGGTGTGAAGT
Organism: Rhipicephalus microplus; assembly: GCF_013339725.1. Lineage (NCBI taxonomy): Eukaryota > Metazoa > Arthropoda > Arachnida > Ixodida > Ixodidae > Rhipicephalus > Rhipicephalus microplus. Next base: position 151,913,603 of record NC_051169.1, read on the forward strand.
GTTGATTTCCAACGGTGCCTGGCGTCGTCTTGGAGCGTTGGGTAACTTTCAGACGAAGAAAAGGGAATTTGTGGCGATGTAGCAAGGTGAAAATGTAGAGTCTATGCGAAACGTGTCCGTGAGCTCTGGCGATCACAGCGCCTCCTCAAGGCGTGCAAGTGGTCAAGCGAATTTTGAGCAAGACGAAGAAAAGTAAGGTAGATATTCATTTGGGCTTTCTAAACTACAGTGTGAGTTCTCTTGAGAATGACCGGTCGTCAGAAGAACTGTTGATGGAACGAAGCTTCAGAATGCTGCTTCCAGATTTCTAACCTTTACTTCCAAGGCCCGTGTGAAAACATAGTCAAGCAAAGAACGCAAGAAGGTCGCTGGCTTCACTTCACTGGGAGACGCTCCGTCTTGTCAACGATGGTAGATGGTAAATGTAGGTGCAATGTCAAAATCTCGTAGCACCAAGGTCGTACACCATTCTGACAGAAGACCAGGTGGCCGGAAGTTCCGTCAAAATAGAGAACACCACAGGAAAACCCCAGAAGCATTTTTTCGACTCCCCGGTTACAACGCGGAAGAAAGCCACAACACTTCCTATTCAGCTACAGGCAAAGTCATACAGCACGGGCCTGAACTCCAAAAAGCTACACAAGACAGACCACCAGAATACTCAGCAAGCTGCCCTAACACCGATGATATATGCCGAATATCTACCAAACCCCAAATGCCACCACTTTGCCTAGCCTACACTCACGGATTCCAGCACAGTGAAACAGCCTAGGAAAGTCCGACAGAGTGCCAACTTGCACTGACCATGCATTTTGTGTGTTTCGCCTTCATAGACAGAAGAATGCAAAGTGAACCTGGCATCCAGTCTTTCTTGCTTCGTGAGTGCATTGTGTGTATTTCGCCTTTCAAGAGAGGAGGATGCGACGGGCAGTCGACAGAACAACACTGTGCGCCATCTACAGCAACGCCTGGCAACGCTATACGCTGGCGTTCTGTTTGAGGGGCGCAGCACCTTATAGCGATACTTTTTTGTCCCTCTTAGCCGCTGTAGTAATGTGTAGCAAATATAACATTTCGACCTCCAAGGTGGTGCCGGTGAGAGATTTCTTCTGTGCGTTGTTGAACAATAAAAGATAGTGCTCAATGTACACGCCAATGGCTGCTAAAGGGGAATGAGAGACAGGAGAATTCGGTTTTTAGTTAACGCGCAGGCTACAACTTTTTTGTTGTTCAACAACGCACAGAAGTCAAAAAAAGAGTCGCTACGTTATACTCGTTGGGCATAACCTCCTAGGTTTTAGAAAGTTTAGCGATCGTTGGGTCGCAGTGCAATCAATACAGTGAACTAGTATATACCATGAACTCTAGGTGGTTAAGGGTGGGAAGTAGACACGAAGCGCAAGCCGTAAGAAAGTGTGCGTGTGCCTCTCTCGTTCAGTTCTTGGAATGTCCACGGGATGGCGGTGCTTCAATATGAGGAATATATGATGAATAGATGCGAGATGGTGGTACTTGGAGTATTGAATAGGTGGATGAACGCGCACACAAACAGATGCATGGACGGACGCGCGGATGGCTGCACGGACGGATGGACGCATGGACGCACGCAGGAGCGGATGCATGGAAGAAAGCAGGGACGGACGCACAGATGAACGTGTGCACGCATGAGCAGACGCACGCACGGACGGGTGGATGGACGCACGGGCGGCCACACAGACGCATGCATGGATGGACGGAAGCAAGAACGAATGAATGGACGGATGCTTCGCCCCTATCCATATTTCACTCCGTGGACATGCTGCCACTTTTTTTATCTGTGCACTATTGATTGCATCATTAAGGCAGTTTTCTACAAGCCACGAGTGTCGGCAGATGCTATCTACAAGACACTCGTTACGTAGGCCTGTACCTCCTTTATCTTGTGCCTTTGTGAAACCTAATTTTTGTTATCTCTAGCTTCCACTGATGCTATTGTATTCCTGTATGTTGCCAGCGATAATCTTGTGTATGAAAAACAGCAATAATCTTGTCTAGTTCTTTTCTCTCACCTAATACATGGTAGCGTAAGACTGTCACGAGGCTAGTCAACCCACAAGCTCTCGTGTAAGTTCTTGTGCATACAAACCGATGAGAAAACCCACATCGGTAAAGAGAACACGAGACCGTTTACGCACACAAGAAAAACAACTAAATATATTTTCAATAAACTAGATAAAGAGAAAGGAATAAGAGGAAAAACAAACAAAGCACACAAATTCGAGGAGAAATTAACCTAATGACCGCGAAATGCTAAGGATGCGTAAGTTCCGCAATAGCAAAAGTGACTGTCACCGTTCGGTCGCGGCACTCTTGTAGACGGCGAGGATTGATGCGATGGGGTGCAGACAAGGTAGATCAGAGGTCCAAGCGTTGCTCGGGTTGAAGGTAGCTCCGGGCGCACCAGGGTCAGTGACCTCTCAGCGTTCGTCCTCCGACGCTAGGACGTAGCCCTGGAAACGGGACGAGCCTGTCCAAAGCCAAACGACGAGCAGCCTGGCCAACGCCAGACGACAAGCGGCCTGGCCAACGCCAGACGATATATGATGCTCGGGTGCCCGACCAGGTGGGAGCCCGCAGCAGCCTTGCCTCAGGAACTCAGCCGCCACCCCCGCGCCCTGGTAGCCTGCTTGCCTCCGTCGCGTCCCGGCCACGTCTGCCCCGTTTTTTGTTCGGGCTTCTTCCAAACAAGCGTGGGGGCCTCTCATTCGTCCGAACTTCACGCGCCTCGTCTGCCCATCATCTTCCTCACCGAATACATTGCGAAAGCGCGCGTCCACACCATCGGTCGTCGTCGTCTTCTTTCCTATGGCGGTGCACTCGCGCACATTTTAAACCGAGCACTGGTTGCACTCGCGCACTTCACGAAACGCGCACTTCACTTATCACAACATGCCCCTTTTTCGAAAAGTTTTTTCCCAACGGAAAAAACTGCCGGATGCATATTTCACCACACAGGATACGTTCTTGGAGTTCGCATGAACACATTCACACTAGTATCACTGCAACAAGTCTTAAGGAGCACACACAGAAAACAAAATCCACATATGGTAAACAATATTCCGATGGTTGGTTGAAATGATTTGCCTCCCATCTTTCGCAACTCCTGAATTCGTATCTATGGCCGTAACCTGCTCATGAAGTCGGCACCTGCGTTTTCAGAACCTTTGATATGTTGAATATGAAAAGTGTACTCTTGTAGTACTAGACTCCACCTTAGCAACCTACTGTTCATGTGTTTTGCCTTCGCTAAGTATTGTAGCGGTTGATGATCTGTCTGTACGATAAACTGTACTCCGTACAAAAAAAATGAAATTTCTCTACCGCCCATACTAGCGCTAAGCATTCTCGTTCGATAGTCGAGTAATTCTGCTCCCGAGGCAACAGCTGGTGGCTCGCATACGACACTGGGTGCAACAGCCCCTCGTATTCTTGCATGAGGACTGCACCGATGCATGTGTCGGATGCGTCTGTACGGAGTATGAACACACGTTTTGGGTCTAGTGCCTTCATGATCGGCCCAGAAGCAAGGGCTTGCTTCAGCGTTTGAAATGCTCCTTCTGTTTCAGGAGTCCAACAAATCTTGTTTTTCTCCATTTTTCTGGTTAGCTGAATTAAAGGCTGTGCTTTCTCCGCATAGCGAGGTATTAAATCTCGGTAATACCCAGCTAGTCCCAGAAAAGATCGGAGTTGCTTCTTGGTGTCAGGTAGAGGTGCACTGGCTACCTTGAAAACCGTAGTTTCCACAGGTTGAATAGTCCCGCTTCCTAGACGATGTCCCAAGAAGACTATCGACTCCACAGCAATTTCGCACTTCTGAGGCTTGATGGTTAAGCCAGACTCCCGTACTTTCTGCAACAAGCGTTGCAAGGTGTCTACGTGCTCTTCCCAGGTGTTCGTGGCTATGAGAACGTCATCGATGTAGTGGACTACATTTTCAAGGCCATGTAGGAGTGTTCTCATTAGACGCGTAAACACCGCAGAAGCTGTGTTTATGCCGAACGGCATGTATATAAATTGGAAATGACCGGATTGCGTTGAGAATGCCGTTACTGGCCTCGATGTCCGGTCAAGTGGGACTTGCCAATACTCCGTTGTGAGATCAAACTTTGAGAAGTATCTCTTTGTGCCCACCTCTGTAAGCATTAGGTCGGTCCTAGGTATGGGTTCAGCGTCGGAAACCAGTATCTCGTTGATGCGACGGAAGTCGACGCATGTGCGATAGGTGTTATCCGGCTTCTTAATAAGTACCAAGGGCGAATTGTAGGGCGAATGGGATCGCTCAATCACACCCAGTCTTAACATGTCCTGAACTTCTTGTTCTACTACTTCCTTCATGGCCAACGGCAAAGGATACTGCGGTGTGTTGATCGGTTCAGAGGTCGTCAATTGAAGTCGGCATTCCAACAGATTTGTCTTTCCCGGTATCTCAGAGAATACATCTTGGTAGGTGGTTAGAATCTTCCGAAGTTCTGTACGTTTGTCTTCTTCTAAGCTACTGCCGATCGAAATCGCTTCTACACCCACAGTTGGCTTAACTGTGCAAGCTGGTAGAGGGGTATCTGTCTCCTCCTCTTTCATAACCACAAAAGATGCTGTTTGTGGAATTGTGTGTGGTTGCCGGTCTTCATATCGTTTTAACATATTATTATGGAAAAGTTTGGCGTCATGCCCCAAGTACAGCCAATAGTCGTAGTCGCCCTTTTTCCCAATGACCGGAAACGGCCCTTTCCATTCCATCAACAACTTATTCGCTGTTGTAGGAAGCAAAATAAGAGCTCGGTCTTCAACTTTCAGCTGACGGCTCTTGCTCTTCCGATTATAGTGATATTTTTGAGTCGTTTTCGCTCGTATCAGGTTCTCATGGGCTAATTTTAGCGTTCTTTCCAGACGATCCCGGAGATCGAGGACATATCCATAGGTCGTTTTCACCTCCTCTTCGATCTTTTCTCCAGTCCACAGCTCCTTTAACAAGTTGAGTGGTCCTCGGACATATCTCCCGTAGATGAGTTCGAAAGGAGAGAACCCCATGCTGGCCTGAGGAACTTCTCGATATGCAAATAGAAGTGGTGCAAGCAATCGATCCCATGATTTTGGATCCTCTTGGCATAGCTTGCGCAGCATTTGTTTCAAAGTCCCATTAAATCGCTCTACCAAACCATTGCACATGGGATGATAGGGCGTCGAACTCAGATGTTTGATTGCCAACAGAACGTTTACTTCTCTCCTCAGGTCCGACGTGAAGCACGAGGCCTGATCGCACAGGATTTGGCGGGGAAATCGAACGCGGGAAAACATTTCGACCAACCCGTCTGTCACAGTCGCGGAGTCAATCGCCGGCAAAGCAATGGCGTCAGGATAGCGCGTAGCGAAATCGACCATGGTCAGTATGTATCTGTTGCCCCTATTTGAGACCGGCTTTAAGGGTCCAATAATGTCCACGGCCACGCGCTCAAAAGGAGTGTCAATCAGGGGCATTTTCCCAAGAGGAGCCCAAAAGTAGGAAATACTTTGTGCTTTGGATACATTCTTTGGCACGTGTCACAGGACCGCACGTATCTTTTAATCTCTTCCTGGACCCCTGGCCAGTAAAATGAACCTAACACCCGATCAATCGTTCTTGTTACTCCTTGATGCCCGGACATCAAACTCTCATGGGCCATCTTCAACACTTGACTTCGCAGCTTGAGAAGGAACTACGACCTGCTGTATCAATTTGCCAGAGGATAGTCGGTAATTTCGATACAACAATGACTTCTCCATGACAAAGGAATACTGGGTCGATCCTCTGCCATAAAAAACCTGCCCTACTTTGTCCCTGCAAGCTTCCAGGGTCTTGTCTTCTGCTTGGGCCCTCTCGAGCTCCCTCCTGTTCATCTTCAAACTTCTGACGCTAACTGCAGCTGAATCCGGCCGGACGCTTGTGCTCTTCATACTACCAAGTGATGCCTTTAAACGATGGTCTTCTTTCTTCTTATACAAGGTCTCGGCTACGCCGTTCGGAGTGAAGTTCCCTTCAGCCAGTTTTTCTTTACATTTCTAGTCAGGGTCATCAGCAGCACGAGATCCTGGCACATTGCCAACGATAATGTCATATAGCGGGGAGGACATGCATTTCATGATACACGTGCCTGAAAAATATGGCGAAAAAATCTCCACCTTCGCCTCTGGTACCGTGATCCGGCTCCCGTCTGCTAAGAACAAGGCCGTCGGGGTTCCTGTCAGTGCTTCATCTGGCACCAAAGAACGCCGAACCACCATTGTATTGCTTCTAGTATCCCGTAGGATGGAAGCAGCTTGGCCGAATATAATGCCCTGCAGCACTCGCATCGGATGTTTTTCTGGCTTTGGCTGCGTATTTACCGCACTGGTCATATTCTCCTCCTGCTTGTCCGCAGGTATATCATTCACTACTTCTGCCTTTTCCTATGGCGACAAGATACAAGAAGTCCTCTTCGTGACGTTCTGCTTTCTGGTACATTAATATCATGCCCCATTTTGCGACAGTAGTCACAGTATGGTCTTGTCCGAGCACAACATTCTGCTGCCCTGTGACCTGTTTTATCACAGACAAAACATCGAGTGGGAGACTTCCCCGCTGTACTTCCGCATTTTCCTGCGGCGCCGTTCTCCGTTTTGTCGCGAAAAACCAACAAATTTGACTGTCGTTGGGCCTCTAAAAAATTGTCCGCAGCCTCGGCCATTTCATCTAGCTTACGACATTTTTTCTCACGTAGAAAAAGCGCCACGCGGTTATGGCATTGATTGATAAACTGTTCAGCTACTATGAGATCTCGAACAGACGAATATTCTTTTGCTGTCTTGGACATCTCCACCCATCTGTCGAAAAAACTTGCCAACCTGGTTGCATACTGCTTGCCTGTTTCTCCATCTTGAGGTCTGCTATGCCGGAACTTCTCCCGGTAGCCCTCCGCCGTGAAACGAAAACGCTGCAGTAGTGCTAGCTTGGCTTTCTCGTAGTCAAGTGCCTCTTCTGGAGACAAGCCGACCAAATACATTGAGAGCTTCTCCGCTCAGACACAGACTCAGTGCCGTGGCCCACTTATCCTTAGGCCATTCCTGACCGGTGGCCACATTCTCAAATCTCTTGAGATAAGCATCAAGGTCATCCCGGTTTTCATTAAATCCGGGTATGAAATTATGCGGGTTAACGTACACGGTTCTCGCACCTGTCGACCATGGTCCGACGCCGCGGATCCCCTGGCCCCTTCCACCTGAGCAAGTTGAAGACGCAGTTGAATCGTCTTCTGGCATTCGGCCTCAAGTTTTCGTTCGAACTCCGCCTGTTCCATCCTCTCCTTTCTTGCCTCTCACTCAGCTGCCCTTTCTTCGCGAGTTCGTGCCTCACGCTCATCAAGCCATGTCTTCAACTCATCGCCCTCTAGCCCCATGCGTATGGCTAACGCCGTTAAATCAGACGTAGTCATTTTCTCTCCTTCTGTAAAAATCTTAATTGCATGAACAATCTCGTCCTGTCGCGGACGCCAATTGTCACGAGGCTAGTCAACCCACAAGCTCTCGTGTAGGTTCTTGTGCATACAAACCGATGAGAAAACCCACATCAGTAAAGAGAACACGAGACCGTTTATGCACACAAGAAAAACAACTGAATATATTTTCAATAAACTAGATAAAGAGAAAGGAATAAGAGGAAAAACAAATAAAGCACACAAATTTGAGGAGAAATTAACCTAATGACCGCGAAATGCTAAGGATGAGTAAGTTCCGCAATAGCAAAAGCGACTGTCACCGTTCGGTCGCGGCACTCTTGTAGACGGCGAGGGTTGATGCGATGGGGTGCAGACAAGGTAGATCAGAGGTCCAAGCGTTGCTCGGGTTGAAGGTAGCTCCGGGCGCACCAAGGTCAGTGACCTCTCAGCGTTCGTCCTCCGACGCTGGGACGTAGCCCTGGAAACGGGACGAGCCTGGCCAAAGCCAAACGACTAGCAGCCTGGCCAACGCCAGACGACGAGCGGCCTGGCCAACGCCAGACGATAGATGATGCTCGGGTGCCTGACCAGGTGGGAGCCCGCAGCAGCCTTGCCTCAGGAACTCGGCCGCCACCCCCGCGCCCTGGTAGCCTGCTTGCCTCCGTCGCGTCCCGGCCACGTCTGCCCCGTTTTTTGTTCGGGCTTCTTACAAACCAGCGTGGTGGCCTCTCATTCGTCCGAACTTCACGCGCCTCGTCTGCCCATCGTCTTCCTCACCGAATACATCGCGAAAGCGCGCGTCCACACCATCGGTCGTCGTCGTCTTCTTTCCTATGCCGGTGCACTCGCGCACATTTTAAACCGAGCACTGGTTGCACTCGCGCACTTCACGAAACGCGCACTTTACTTATCACAAAGACATGTCCGTTCTGCAGCACTGTATAAGCCTCACATGTCCTCCTAACTTCGCTGAGCTCTGTTACATTCCATGTAACACCCTTCAAATCTTGAAGTCTACACTAGCCTCGCTTGATAGCGTTCTATAGCATTTAAGGTAGCCAAGTTCAGGTTCCGATGGTGCCCTGTCGTGACTCGGAAAGTCTTAGCACCCTCCTCTGCATAGCAGGTCTAACCACCGCCTTGGACAGTTGCTTCGCAGCCACTGGCAACTGAGGGCCGAGGGTTCATTTCTGTATTCATGGAAGGTGGTGACCAGGTGCTGTAATAGGGTGATCATTCCAGCCCTGTCGTAGAAGTGCATTACCGGCAGCTGGTTGCCAGTGGAGCCGCACCCCAGACCTCCATTTTTATTGATTCCTTCATCACGCGTTATACTCATATTCGAACCTAATTTCGTCATGGCCCCGCCGCGGAGGTCTAGTGGCTAAGGTACTCGGCTGCTGACCCGCAGGGCGCGGGTTCGAATCCCGGCTGCGGCGGCTGCATTTCCCATGGAGGCGGAAATGTTGTAGGCCCGTGTGCTCAGATTTGGGTGCACGTTAAAGAACCCCAGGTGGTCTAAATTTCCGGAGCCCTCCACTACGGCGTCTCTCATAATCATATAGTGGTTTTGGGACGTTAAACCCCACATATCAATCAATCAATCAATTTCGTCATGGCATGCTAGGGTGCTGCGCTGTCTCAAAGTATAGGGGTTCCCTTGCACTTTCTTAGCACTGTAGATTACATTCTTACCACCAATCAACTTCCAACATCATTTCACTCGTATCTCGCATAACCTTCTTTTTTTAACTGCTGGAAAGTTCATTTTGTCTTAATAAAAAAAAAACAAAGTGGGTTCAAACGTCTGACCTCTGCGATCTTAAGCCTGCTTAGTGCTAATAATGGTCCTCCTTTTCACGCGTTTATTCTCGCCTAACTTTTCCTGTCGTGCTCGGTGCGGACATTGTTGGATTCAGAGTGTCCACAATGTCGGAGTTAAATAAAATTGGTTTTAATAGCGTCCCCTATTCTTTTCTTGCACTGTTGCGTGTTAGGTCTCAGTAATGTTCTGTCTAACAAGAAAAAAAAACAGCCCTGAAGTTTACACTTCCTTCATTTATTTAATAACCAGGGTCTCCTTCTGGTGCACTGGGTGCGTTTAGGTAGTAAACGAGGAATTATTGGTCAGCTGCCAGCTCGCAATAAGATCACGTGCTAAGTGACGCCAAAGAACCTGATGAAGAGAGTTCCACGTTGGCCGCCATGGCTGCTGGCGGCGCTGACTGACGCTTCCACGTTGGATTCACTTTAAACTCATTGAAGTTTATGGCAGGGTGCCGCTGTAGCTGCTCAGTTCATAGAGCATCGAACGCGTTATTCGAATATTGCAGGCTCAGTTCCTGCCCAGGGCAAAATATCTTTTCCTCATGCAATTTTCTTTATTCAGTTATACATTACAATTAGGTTAATTGCCTTCCCCTACACTTTTCTTGCAGTGTTGTCTGTTACAATATATATTTTTAAACATATATAAATAAGTGTATATATATATATATATATATATATATATGAAAATAAATGTATACCTAAGAGCTCGTTTTTTTCGTGCTTTGGCACAATCTTAATGGGATCTAGCAGACAATAATTCCAAGGAATGTATAGGAGAAGTTATTAGAAGCAATGTATTGTAAATAAAAAGAAAGAAAAGGGGCTGAAAAATAACTTGCCATGAGCTGGAATCGAACCTCCGACCTCTGAATAACGCGTTCGATGCTTTACCACTGAGCTATATATATATATATATATCTCGTTTCAATATCTCATAAATATTTTAGCGACATGATGGAAATATGAAAGATGTATCCAATGGTATGAGGAGGGTGTCTAAGTTGTAACGCAAATAAACTTGTTTCTATTCTATTTCTAAGTAGCTATAGTCGGGCTGAAATCCCCTTAACCACATTCTCTCAACCACATAGTTAAAACTTAATCGCCGAAAGTACCAAGCGTGCACGGAAACGAGTTCTCGCCGTTCTCTCGCCCACTTTTTTGCGCCTAAGTAATCTCTGTCACAGGAATCAGGAAGACAGGAAATTTTGATGTCTAAGACATTTGTGGTGAGGTAGATACGTAGAGACTCAGTGAGTCGTATACAGAGAGCCTGCAGAGAAAAAAAACACGGCAAGAAAACTTGTGCTCTGAAGGCTGAGAATAAGAAATCTGGCTGAAAGGGGGCTCCTGTCTACAGAAATTCATATTCGATTACCCATTTTTTAGTGACACATTTGTTGTGATGGCCCGGCAATAGTTTCCATCCTCACGGCGGCTGCTGTCGTGGGAACAAACTTCCTTAATAGGTACCAAGGTGACGTGTGACGCTTGCTGGCTGTGCAGGACGACAGCAAACTCTACACAAAATCACATACGCGGCACACACACAAAGCTCCGAAAAAGCACGGACCATCGAGATCTGGCGGCAGCCTGACGATTGTTCCGGCCTCTGGTCTCGGCGATTCATTTATTTTTCACTGCATTTTTTTTGAGACCGACCATAATGGATTCCGGGCTTAGCACAGCCTTTCGGGAGGTAAGCAATGATTTGCAGCGCAGGAGCCGAAAGGGAGCTTTATACAGTGCATAGAAGCAGCAGTGAAGCTTCATACGCTGTAATACAGCTTAGGCGTTGCTTATTATTGAAACACTACAGAAGAAATCTGAGGAGCGTCTGTGGATCGTCGAATAGTTTTTACGCTTAGTGCAACTAACAACGAACCTCCTTTCGATGACAGATTAGAATGTAGGCTTTATATGAGGCATTTGCAGATGATAACACTTGGAATGTATTTTCTTTACACTTGCTATCAAAGCTACTTCTCATGAAACACGTTCATAGGTTTTTTGAAAGCGTCACGAATGACTCACCTTATAATACTGTTTACCGCCGCAGTGGCCTTGTGGCTAAGGCTGCTGACCCGCAAGTGCGGGGTCGAATCCCGGTGGCGGTGACTGCATTTTTGATTGAAGCGGAAATGGTGTAGGCTCGTGTCCTCATATTTGAGTGCACGTTAAAAAAACCCAGGTGGTCCAAATTTTCTAAGCTTTCCACTACGGCGTCTCTGAAATCATATGGTGGTTTTGGGATGTTAAACTCAGCATATCTACCTATCTATCGTTGCGGTACTGTTATGTTGCTCTACCTTCAAAGTATTTGGAAAACATACATAGAGATTTGGGTGCACGTTAAAAAACCCAAGGTGGTTGAAATTTCCGGAGCCCTCCACTAAGGCGTCTCTCATAATCAAATTGTGGTTTTGGGACGTTAAACCCCACAAATCAATCAATCAAACATACATAGAATTGTATCACGCCGACAGAAATGCACTGCCTGTTTGTGAATATTCGTGCCAAGTGATTACGAACTTCATTAACGATTGTAAAACTAGGGACCAAGTGCCAGAGTGGCTCGGATAACTTGAGCCATGCACTTATCTGTATAAAGAAATCATTACAGTAATGTAAACCATACAACTTCTTAGATATGTCTTAACTGTTTATGCACTGTATTATTCCTTTATGGTGTTAATAAGAAATTATTAAAGAAACAACGTCTATAATGGATTATTTGGATGATTTTTTATGTGGCTAATAAAAGGGTAGGTTGGGGAAGCAAGGCAACCTTACACTCATGAAAGACCTGGTCTTGAGCAGAGTAATGTATATGGAAGTAAAAAAAAAGGCTCGCCAAATGACACTGTGATGCTTTGGGTGACTCAAGACCGTGCTGCGGAGTATGCGTATTACCTGGCCGGAGATGACGCCACGTTTGAAGGCTTTTATTTCACGGCTGGTCTGGAGTCGCTGTAGACGACGTCTCGTTTGCTGTGGAGCACCTCTATGGCCACAGCTACTCGCTCCACTGCTTCAAGTTTTCGCGTGAGGACCATGGCGGTGTTAAGGATCTGCTGTGCAGATGAGACAGTGCCTGCGGTGGAGGCTCAGTTGTTGCCATAGGCTGCAGCGTCCACGAACGAGACGTCGTCCGCTTTTATGTCTTTGCGCTTGAGAATGGCTGTCGCCCGCGCAAGGTGTCTGCCCCTGTTGTATTCATGGTGCACTTTCCGTGCAATGGCAGCGATCGCGATAAGATCACTGATTTTACTTGTAATCAGTGTCAATTCTTGGGGTTCCTCGACTTCGAGGAGAAAAAGCCGAGCTCACGCCGATTATGGCAGCCGGCCTTGATGGTCGTGAGTTGTGTCAATTGCATTTATTCCTGAGCCTTTGCGATCTCTTCTAGCGTGTTTTGTACGCCAAGCTCGAGGAGTTTGTGCGTGAGAGGGGTGATAGGGCAGTTTACGGCTCGGTTGACTACTTTTCGAGTAAGATATTGAGTTCATAGTGCTCAACAAGTAGTAATTTTTGTATAGCGGCGACTTAAGTAAAGTGGCAGAAAACAAACGTATTACGAAAAGTAGGAGGTAGTGGCATGTGTTCAGATGTCGTAGGCTGCTCTTTCGAAAAGTGGAAAAATAGCAATTGTGTTTTTCATAGTAGAACACTCCTAAAAATGGAGTCACGTTCTCTCCATTTAGAGAGGAACGGCAATGTCCCCAATGTTCATTTCTAAATAGAGAAACGTTGCTCCCTCATCCACGGAGAAACATGTTCCTCCTTATGAACATCAACATGACTGCCCCCGGCGAAGAGAGTAGGCTAAGCAAATGCAACGATTCTCGACTGATAAGGAGTACACGGCACTGAAAGTTACAAAAAACGGTCCCGCTGAGCTTGATTTTGAACGAAATTATTATAAAAACAGGCAGACGAACCTGTGGCAATGAACATATTGCGAAAGAGAACGACGGAGCAAGCACGTTTTGTTTGGTCAGCGAAGCGACGTTCACTGCGAAAGACACGGATACTGCAGAGCCCTCACCTGAAGAGTGCAAGCTAGGCTTGCTGTATTTATTTCTCGGAGATTCACATAGTGTAGCGACGTTATCTATGCGTTTACGGGTCCGCAGTTCACGAGATGTGCCTCCAAACCGCAGACTCGATCGCAGCGAAACCATTCCGACTCAGTAGTGCAGCTTTGATAGATAGATGTTCAACGTTATATAAGTAGCTGGAGGTGTGAGAGCGTCATAGCCGTGAAGTAGGTTGTTGCTGGCGCCATCTGGAGAGGCTGAACAATACTAAAAAAAAGTTGCCTGCAGCGATGTACGCTATCGTACCCAAATCACGCCTCCCTTGCGGATTGTTTACGCCTCAGGCCATTCAGGATTACTCACTGACACCGGAAGCATCATATGTGCTTACGTAATGCATATAGCTACACATGCACACATTGACGCATACTACACATATACTCCGCAACAAGTACGCTAACATATACGCGAACAAGTACGCAACAAGAGTACAATCAATCATTCAAAACGACGGCCCACACTTCGACGTGTCTGCTTTTTTTATTTGCTTTATTGCCTGTTTATAGCGCGTACATCAAACCTCAAGCAGAACAAAAACAAGCAGTAACAGTCCGACAGAAATTAAAACTCCCTAAGTGCTGCCAAGGGATCCACCCTCGATAACCACTCAGGTAAAATCTCCTGAGTTTTCTGCAGTTCAACAAACTTGGTCATACATTCACGGAAATACTTTCGTGCAGGCCGTGCATCCTGATCGCGATAGAAACCCGCCATAAGGGCCCGCCATAAACAGTGAAGTCCACATAGCATAATCAAATCAAAAGGCATTATCTCTTCGTCCACCATTGGCAGAAATCTTATATCATATGAATTTGGAGGTAATTCTTTCTGTAACAATTTTTGAAGTACATCCCAAAAATATACTCCCTGCCAACAATGTATGAAAGCATGGTCCATAGTTTCCAGTTTTCACAGATAAGGCAATTTGTCCCCCAAGGTAAGTAAAAACCATGGTCTGCTTGAAATGTCCTGACTGATAATGTACCTGTGTGCAGCTTGAAAAAGGAAGACTTCGCGGCAGGAGCCACTTGCATTCTCTTCACTCGTTTAAGCACATCTTTCCCTTCACGTCCAGCGTACATGGCACGGTACAGCGGTACAGGTAAAACAACATCGCATACATCTTTGTACAACTTCTTTCGAGTCACTGAAAATAAATATTCAATGAAAAATCTAACAGATCAAAACCGTACACTTAGAATAACCTCTTTAAGATACCCGCGCACAGCACCGGTCATGTCATTCGTGCTAACCACATATCCCGGTAAAGCCGGCATCAGTCTCATTTGGCACACTGTACGTAAAAAAGGGTCCCTTGTGTAGCGAAAAAAAAGAACCTATTACAACTTGGCGTATGAAAAGATGTGTTAAACCAAGCCCTCCGTGTTTCACTTTTCCAAACAGATTAGTTCGACTGCATTTCTCCTAGTTTGAAGCCCCCACGAACACTGCGAAGATGCGATGGAACTTCTGTATGTTTGCCTTTGAACAATGCAATACTTGCATCACATACCAAAGTTTTGAGGCAAAGAAAAGATTACAGACAGTCGCCCTAGCAAACACTGACAGATGATTACCGTTGCATCTATTTGCTTTCGTCCGGATTTCTTTCGCTTGTTCTTGCTAGTAGTTCTCATTATCTTTATAAAATTCCAGTGGCACTCCAAGATACTTGACAGGTGTGGTCACCCTAGTAACACTGGCAAAATAGTCTGGTTTTGACGACCACTCTCCATGCCAAAAACCCAGACACTTTCCCCAGTTTACTAGACTGCCAGTTGCATTGCCGAACCTTTTAGTCACACTGATGGTAGTGGTAACACTATCTTGATCGATACAACAAACAGCCACATCGTCAGCATATGCCGAAATTTGAACTTCGGATTCTTGTATTCTAAAGCCACGAATGCAACTGTTTTGAGTTAATGCTAAGCACAACGATTCTATATATAAACTGAAAAATAGGGGACTCAGCGGACAGCCCTGACGGACAGAACGCTTTATGTTAATTGTATCTCCTAGCGTCTTATTGATTACCAGTCGGGTCGCGCAGTTCCGGTATGCCATAGATACTTCATCTCTGATTACAAAACCAACGTTGACATGGTCAAGAATGGCTAGTAGAAGGTTGTGGGAAACACAATCAAAAGCTTTCTCGAGATCAATCTGTAGAATGGCTACCCCTACTTGATTGGCATCGCTACACTCGAGCACGCAGCGCATCTTATGTATATTGGTCACAATGAAGCGTCCCTTAATCCCGCACGTTTGGTGAGGCCCTACCAATTCTTCGATTACCCCTTGAAGTCGCCGTGCTAGTACTTTCATTAAATTTTTGTAATCACAGTTAGTTAGTGATATCAGTCTATACGAAGAAACTAATTTTAACTTCTCCGAGCGTTCTGTCTTAGGTATCAAAACTGTATGTGCTTCACTAAAGGACCTAGAGAGGCTATTGTTACGCACAAGGAGGACCACGTCGTATACGGCTGAAGGGGGCCGTTTATTTTGGTCGCGAAGAGAAGCGCCGGAGCAGCCCACAGGTTGATGATCGCAGTCTCGTCGTCTTCTTTCTTCCTCCAGCTTGGGGCAGCCAGCATGTTCACCCATCTTCGTTTTCTTCCAAGGCATGCGTAACATTCCTCCCCTCGCAGACGAAGCCCGCCGGGCGAGGTAACCGATTCACCTTGGTGTGTACAACTTCAGTCGAGCGACATGGACTGCTTGGGTTTTAGCGGCTCTTCTACCACTTGTCGTGAGGCGAGCTATTGTGTATGTGACTTCCGTGATTTTGTCGAGAACGACAAACGGTCCGTCGTATGTGGCCAAGAACTTTTGGCATAACCCGCGTCTTCGCACCGGAGTCCACAGCCACACTAAGTCGCCTGGGTGGTAAGTTACAGGCCGGTGGCGGACGTCATAGCGTACCTTCGATTTTTCCTGTGATGCCAAAGTGCGTAGACGAGCAATACGACGCGCTTCTTCTGCAAGGCAGAGGATTTCGGTGACTGAGAGGTTCTCGTGCGCCGAGAATGGCAAAACTGTGTCGAGTGTGTGCCGTGGCGGTCGTGCGTACATCAAGAAAAAGGGGCTATAGCCTGTTGTCTCGTGCTTAGCGGTGTTGAACGCGTACGTTATAAATGGTAGCACGTCATCCCAGTTCTTGTGGTCGGATGCCACATACATAGAGAGCATGTTTACAATTGTTCGGTTGGTGCGCTCCGTGATTTATAAGCTTATAAGCTTATAAGTTTATAAGCTTGATTGAAGACATCTGCAAGTACTTGGGATAATTCATTTTTGAACTCCTTATAAAACGAAGCACAAAGCCCGTCCAGCCCCGGAGATTTACCAGCATTCATTTTATCTATAGCCCTTTCTACTTCCGTTGGCGTTATAGATAGCTCTAAAGCTGATTTGGTGACATCTGACAACTTCCGCATTCAGCTAAGGAACTCCTGCTTAAATGCCTCTGAATCAATGGGCGTGGCAGCGAAGAGTCCTTCGTAGTGTTTGCCAAACGCTCGTCCTGTGCTCTCATTGTCTGAAACTTCGATACCGTTGACTTCAATGGCATCTATATGATTTCGTCTGGCATGACTCTTCTCTAATCCAAGCGCTCGCTTCGTCGGGTGATCATCCACAGTCATTGATGTTGCTCTGGCTCGCACTAGCGCTCCGCGATAGCGTTCCTCCTCATATACTTCTATCCTCTGTTTGATACTCCGCAAATCGTCACCATGTACTCCAGGTATTTCACGTTCAAACGCTTTTAGCCTCTCAAGTGTTCGTCTAAACTCTTTCTCATTCTTCTTAGATTCAAAAGATAAAACGCTAGATCTTTCCATTGCTTTTATTTTGATTCGCTGCTTGAATAGCTCCCATTCTTCTCCTATAAGTCCATACACTCTATATTAATATCACTTATTTCTTTAATAACTGATGCGCTCAACGACTCATCCCTTAAGAGGTTAGAGTTCATTTTCCACTGTTCCCAAAAAAAGGCACTGTCTTGTAAAATGCAATATCGGGTCTTTTTTTGACCCGATATTGCATTTTACAAGACAGTGATCAGAAAAGGAAACAGGGACCACATTATAACTGCTACACTGGGCTATCGCATCTGCAGTAAGGTAAAGTCGATTCAATCGGGCATTACTTGTGCCTTCAAAGTGGGTATACTTCACATCTCAGGAGCTATGCAAACACTCCGCTACATCTACTAATTCGTGTTCAATAATCACCTGTGCCAGGACATCACTGCTTCTGTCTTTAACGTTGCGCCTGCTTGATCTATCACTTTCATTCAAGACACAGTTGAAATCACCCACCAATAAGAGTTTCCCACCAGTACACATATGTTGTCGTAAATTAGAAAAAAAACCGATCTTTCCTGGCCAATAGTTGGAGCATAAACCCATATTGTCACGGGGTCGTGACGTACCCGAAGACAGGAGACTTCTTGTTGGAATTTAACTGTTTATTTGGGCGAACCTGTGCCCGGTAAACAGAAAGTCCAATTACAGCAGCAGTCTCGCACAGATAGCAGTCTCAGACTGATAGCGGCGAACGGAGCGTCGGCCTTCGATCAACAACTGACAAGCGGCGAAGCGCGTTGGCATTTATACTCCCGCCGTCGAATGTTCTAGCGCTACCGCTGGCGGCGGCGTACGTTCCAGAACAATCTGTACCATTCGCACAGTGGGCGTGATCTTATCGAAATGATCTACTACAGTCCGGAACCCTCTCGAAAACTGCTGGCGCGGTTCGCGCTGAGAATCGTGTGGTGTTTTGGGACGATAACAAAAGCTTGGGAAATGGAACGTGGCATTGCCCCCTCTGAAAAAGGCATCGTCTCGATGCTTTAACTAAAGATGAAGGTACAATAATAATGCAAGAAAGTACAATGAATAAATTACAATACAACAATAATACAAAAAACACTGTTTCAGTTTGTTAACGCGCATGAAACGGCTTGAGGCGCGCGACATATACGACTTCAGGTCGCGATCGGCGTCGTTGAGAGTTCGTAATGCCGTCGAGGACAACCTCGTAATCAAGTGGGCCGAGACGTCGAACCACCCTGTACGGTCCGAAGTACCGTCGCAGAAGCTTTTCACTTAGTCCACGTCGGCGTATCGGCGTCCACACCCAAACACGTTCACCGGGCTGGTATTCCACGAAGCGTCGTCGAAGGTTGTAACGGTGGCTGTCGGTCGTCTGTTGATTCTTGATACGGAGACGCGCAAGTTGTCGGGCTTCTTCGGCGCGATGAAGGTACTCGCTCACATCGAGGTTTCTTCGTCGGTGACGTTGGGTAACATGGCATCGAGCGTCGTTGCCGGGCTCCTTCCGTAGACCAATTTGTATGGAGATATCTGCGTCGTCTCCTGCACCGCCGTGTTGTATGCGAAGGTCACATACGGAAGAATGGCATCCCACGTCTTGTGTTCGACATCGACGTACATTGACAGCATGTCGGCGATCGTCTTGTTAAGCCGCTCGGTGAGGCCGTTGGTCTGTGGGTGGTACGCTGTCGTCCGGCGGTGGTTTGTTTTGCTGTATGCCAAGATCGCTTGAGTTAGGTCGGCAGTGAATGCCGTTCCTCTGTCGGTGATAAGGACCTCCGGGGCGCCGTGACGTAGGACGATATTTTCGACGAAGAACTTAGCTACCTCGGATGCACTGCCTTTTGGCAGGGCTTTTGTCTCGGCGTAGCGGGTGAGGTAGTCGGTGGCTACCACGATCCACTTGTTTCCGAAAGCCGACGTCGGGAACGGCCCCAATAGGTCCATACCAATCTGCTGAAAAGGTCGGCAAGGTGGATCAATTGGCTGCAGAAGTCCCGTTGGCCTTGTCGGCGGTGTCTTGCGTCGTTGACAGTCCCGGCATGTCCTCACATAACGAGTGACGTCGGTTGTAAGACGCGGCCAGTAGTACCTTTCTTGTATCCTCGCGAGCGTGCGAGAAACACCGAGGTGCCCTGCCGTCGGATCGTCGTGGAGGGCCTGCAGGAGTTCCGGTCGCAGAGCTGAAGGCACCACAAGGAGGTACTTAGCCCGAAGCGGTGAAAAGTTTTTGTTTTGTAGAAGACCGTTTCGTAGAAAAAACGACGCAAGTGCGCGCTTGAATACCTTCGGGACTTCGGCGGTCCTGCCTTCGAGGTATTCTATTAGGGCCTTAAGTTCCGGGTCGGCCCGCTGTCGTTCAGCGAAGTCGTCGGTAGTGATCGTTCCCAAGAAGAAGTCGTCATCCGGGTCGTCGGGTAGCGGTTGGTCGACAGGCGCACGAGAGAGACAGTCGGCGTCGGAGTGTTTTTTGCCGGACTTGTAAATGACAGTAATGTCATATTCTTGAAGTCTCAGGCTCCATCGTGCGAGGCGACCTGAAGGGTCCTTCAAAGTGGCTAGCCAACACAAGGCATGGTGGTCGCTCACAACTTTGAAGGGCCTGCCGTAGAGGTATGGGCGAAACTTCGACGTAGCCCAGATGATGGCGAGGCACTCCTTTTCTGTTGTGGAATGATTTGCTTCTGCTTTCGATAGCGATCGGCTGGCGTAACTAATAACCCTTTCAAGTCCGTCAGCCCTCTGCACAAGAACGGCGCCAAGACATACGCTGCTTGCGTCAGTATGTATTTCTGTCTCGGCGAATTCGTCGAAATGGGCAAGTAACGGAGGCGTCTGGAGGCGATGTTTAAGCTCCTGGAAAGCGTGTTCCTGTGGCGTTTCCCACTTGAACTCCACGTCGGCCTTGGTAAGGTTAGTGAGAGGATCGGCGATGAGGGCGAAGTTTTTCACGAACCGCCTATAATAGGCGCACAGGCCCAGAAATCGGCGCACGGCTTTCTTGTCAGTGGGCGGCGGGAATTCGGCGATGGCGGCTGTTTTCCGTGGATCAGGACGAACTCCAGACTTGCTGATAACGCGCCCCAGAAACACGAGCTCTTCATACGCAAATCTGCACTTTTCTGGCTTCAGTGTGAGTCCGGAAGTCTTGATGGCTTGAAGTACAGCTTCAAGGCGTCGAAGATGCTCGTCGAAACTCGAGGAAAACACGACGACGTCGTCCAAGTACACAAGGCAAGTCTGCCACTTCAATCCTGCCAGTACTGTGTCCATAACGCGTTGAAACGTTGCAGGCGCTGAGCAAAGGCCGAAGGGCATCACTTTAAACTCGAAGAGGCCGTCCGGTGTTATAAACGCCGTCTTCTCTCGGTCTCTTTCGTCGACTTCGATTTGCCAATAGCCAGTCTTGAGGTCCATTGACGAAAAGTACTTGGCGTTACGGAGCCGATCAAGTGCGTCGTCTATTCGTGGGAGAGGATACACGTCCTTTCTTGTGATTTTGTTCAGGCGGCTATAATCGACGCAGAAACGTAGGGTCCCATCCTTTTTCTTCACTAACACCACGGGGGATGCCCATGGGCTCTTGGACGGCTGGATAATGTCATCCCGCAGCATTTCATCAACTTGTCTCTTCATGGCCTCACGTTCTCGCGTCGAAACCCTGTATGGACTCTGACGGAGTGGTCTGGCATTTTCTTCGGTTATGATGCGATGTTTCGTGATTGGGGTCTGCCGAATTTTCGATGACGACGAAAAGCAATCTTCGTATTGCAGGAGCAGGGCCTTGAGCTGTTCTTGCTTACCGTTCGGAAGTCTGGGATTGACGTCGAAAGCTATGGGAGGGGCTTGGTGCCTCTGAGCAGGTTCCGCAAAATCGGCGAGGGCGAAAGCACTGGTGGCTTCGACAATTTCTTCGATGTATGCGACCGTTGTTCCTTTGTTCACATGTTTGTACTCATTGCTGAAATTCGTTAGCATAACCGTTGCTTTGCCTCCCCGCAGCTCTGCAATTCCTCTTGCGACGCAAATATTTCGGGTGACCAACAGATGCTGACTGCCTTCAACGACGCCTTTGAAGTCAGGTGATTCAGGAGCGCCGACTGAAATAATGACGCTTGAGCGAGGCGGAATGGTGACTTGTTGTTCCAGCACATTCAAGGCATGGTGTCCAGACGGCGTGCGCGGCGGTAGTGCTTCTTCTGTGGATAACGTTATCGACTTTGTTTTTAGGTTGATGACAGCACCATGGAGGCATAAGAAGTCGATGCCAAGGATGACATCTCTCGAGCAACGCTGTAGGACTATGAAGTCTGTAGGATAAATACGGCTGCTAATGGTGACTCTTGCTGTGCAGATTCCTGCAGGCGTTACGAGATGACCTCCGGCTGTGCGGATTTCAGGGCCTTTCCAAGCTGTCCTAACTTTCTTTAACTTCGCGGCGAACGACCCACTGATGACAGAATAGTCGGCTCCAGTATCGACGAGAGCGGTCACACTGTGACCGTCGATAAGAACGTCGAGGTCGCTAGTTCGCCGTCTCGCATTACAGTTAGGGCGTGGCGTCGGGTCACGGCTGCGTCGGCTTGTTCCGCTGCTTCCACGTTGCGTCGTCAGGCCACCTTCAGTAAGTGAGCTTTCGCCATCAGGGCTTTGCCTGGTTGGCGTTGTGTTCGGAAAGCTCCGTCGCGGCGTCGTCGTCGTCGGAGGATCTTCGGTAGTTCGTCGCACAGCAACCGCACCTCCACCGGTTGCTGCCCTTAGTTTCCCGGATACGGGCTAGGAGACCGGCCCCGCGTTGGGCCAGAGTACTGTCGGTGGTGCGGTGACGTGCGGCGGCTGGGCGACGGCGAACGCGAAGGGCTTCGTGGTGTCCACCGAGTTCCTGTCAGGTAGTCGGCGATGTCACGTGGTCGTTCTCCTGGCTGTGGGCGCGGTGCATTGACGGCGAAGCCACGCAATCCCATCTGTCGGTACTGGCAACGGCGGTATGTGTGTCCGGCCTCGCCGCAGTGGTAGCAGAGCGGGCGATGGTCAGGGGTGCGCCAGACGTCAGTCTTCCTCGGTGCACTGCGCTGGGCCGCTGGCGAACGGTATGACGTCGGTGGGGGTGGTGGCGGCGGTGGCGTCTGTCGACGGAAGTGCGATGGGGCGGCGTTTTGGCGTGGACGGGGAGGAGCGTTGTGGCGCAGTGCAGCGGCGTAGCTCATAGCTTCCGGCTCGGGCAGTGGTGCGTGGGGAATTTGAAGCGATTGCCGAACTTCTTCTCGCACAATGTCGGCGATCGAATCCACTTGAGGCTGCGCCGAAGGCAACAGCTTGCGCAGCTCTTCCCGCACGATCGCTCGGATCGTTTCACGCAGGTCTCCGGAGTTACTGGCTTGAGCAGCAGCACAGTCTGCAGTCAGGCGACGATTATACTGTCTGGTGCGCATGTCCAGGGTCTTTTCAATAGTGGTCGCTTCGGCTACAAATTCTTGGACGGTTTTCGGTGGGTTTCTCATCAGCCCCGCGAAGAGCTCCTGTTTGACCCCTCGCATGAGGAAACGAACTTTCTTTTCCTCAGGCATGTCTGGGTCAGCGTGACGGAATAGTCGGGTCATTTCTTCTGTGAAAATGGCGACATTTTCATTTGGTAGCTGAACCCGGGTCTCTAATAAAGCAGCGGCCCTCTCTTTTCGAGCGACGCTCGCGAACGTTTGCAGGAATGCGCCGCAGAAAACATCCCACGTTCGGAGCGTGGACTCCCGATTTTCGAGCCAGGTCCTTGCGGTGTCTTCTAAATAGAAGAACACACGACGTCGCTTTTCGTCATGGTCCCAGTGGTTGAGGGCGGCCACACGGTCGTATGTCTCTAGCCAGGACTCCGGGTCTTCAAACGATGACCCATGGAAAATTGGTGGTTCCCTGGGTTGATGCATGACCATCGTGGGCTGGGACGCTGCGGTTGTCATTGTCGCTGCAGTCGCGGTCATGGCCTTGGTCTTCCGCGGCTTGTCGTGTAGAAGCCCGTACTCCGGTGGTAGCCCTTGCTGTCGGCGGCTTGTTCGCTGCTCCTGGTTGGCGTCGGTGTCTTCTCCGCGACGTGGGCTGGGTTCACGGCTTGACGGGGGCGTCCGGTACATGAACGAAGCAGCACCTCCACCAAATGTCACGGGGTCGTGACGTAGCCGAAGACAGGAGACTTCTTGTTGGAATTTAACTGTTTATTTGGGCGAACCTGTGCCCGGTAAACAGAAAGTCCAATTACAGCAGCAGTCTCGCACAGATAGCAGTCTCAGACTGATAGCGGCGAACGGAGCGTCGGCCTTCGATCAACAACTGACAAGCGGCGAAGCGCGTTGGCATTTATACTCCCGCCGTCGAATGTTCTAGCGCTACCGTTGGCGGCGGCGTACGTTCCAGAACAATCTGTACCATTCGCACAGTGGGCGTGATCTTATCGAAATGATCTACTACAGTCCGGAACCCTCTCGAAAACTGCTGGCGCGGTTCGCGCTGAGAATCGTGTGGTGTTTTGGGACGATAACAAAAGCTTGGGAAATGGAACGTGGCAATATAATGGGCCATTCAGTGTCACAACAAACAATATCACACCATACTACTCGGTCTGAAGAGCAAGAAAAGACATTTTCTATGGCTAATCCAGGCAGTTTTCTAACAAAAAGAACACATCCCTTTGATGTGACTATGGCCTGGCTCACAGTGGCAAAATACCGTGATGTAAACTTAAGCACCATACTCCCAGTCTCCTCCTCGTCTTCAACTTTCGTCTCCTGCACTGCAAACACATCCAGACTTTCTTCCAATAACAACCGATAGGCTTGGCTTTGCTTCTTCTTTGAAGCTAAGCCTCTAACATTCAGCGTGGCGAAGCTAAATGAAACTTGAGGCACCATTACAACCATGTGGAGGAGTTAGGCCCGGAGCATGGCGCTTACCTTGCACGTCTAGCGCTACGCTAGACGCATCCAGGTCCGGCTGACCGCCCGGTTTCACTGCACAGTAGAATGGAATTGTTCACAGATTTCTCGTCCGTGGTGCCACCAGCTTTTGCTCTAGTGCTGGTGCGTCTGCCAGTCGGCGTCTTTGCCGGTGGTTCTTCCACGCTACTTGCAATGGTCTTGTCTCTCCTCTTCACAGGTTCTTCCAATGGTCTTTGATGCCTGGAACGGCACCGCTGGCCCAGAGACGCAGCTAGTGTTGCACGTGTTTCCGTCTATCTTCATGTCGAAACCAACGCTACAAGAGACACCATCGACTACTTGGCCTTGTTCTGACGCATAGGCAGACGCTGCGGTTACTTCACAGCCTGCGTCTGTCACTGCATTGTCAGCTGTCTCGGTCGATACAGCTGCAGAACCTGGTCGAGTGTCCACAGGTGCCGGTGTAGATTCGTCTACTGATGTTGCAGATGTGCAGTTCAATATTTCTGCGACTTGATCTCCGTAACCTTCAACCGCGTCCTCTGCTTCTGTCACGTCCATAATGTGCTCTGACGCATCTTCGGCCTCCGCTGACGCGGTCACTGCGGCGTACGAACGAACGCATTCCGCGTCCCCGTGCCCGAAACGCCGGCAGCGAGAGCACCGTGGCACCTTACACTCGCGACGCATATGTCCTGTTCCGCTGCGACGCAGGCATTGCATAGGCCGACCTGGGGCTACCACTAAGGCTAATTTACCGGTGACTCGTATCTGATGAGGCAGGTCCTCAACTTTCATACCGCTTTTCAGCTTAATGAAAACAGTGCGGGTCGTCGAATTCTTCTCATTTACTCCTTCCACACGCCAGCATTCTCGGGTAACTTCTGTAACTTTCCCGAACGCTGCCAACGCCGTGCGGACATCTTCGTCCGAAACGCCGTGTAACCGCCAGTAAAGCCGCAGCCTCACCTTCTGCTCCTGAGGGTAGATAACGAGGCAGCGGCGTCCCTTGACCTGGAGTTCTTTCAGTTCAGTCAACCTCTTCGTCGCCTCCTGGCTGTTAAAGGTGACGGCCCACACATGGTTGATCTGGTAGGCGCCCAATGCAATTACGTCGGGAAGCAGTCGTTCCCTGTCCACGGCGTCCCGGAAATCTTTGACCTTGAAAGGCCTCACTCGAATATCACCGTGCAAAAACACTGTGTTCAAAACAATACGTCCTGTTGGCAGATTCGGCAAGATGATCTCAAAATCCTTGTTACTTTCGTCTGTAATCCTGTTTCCTCGGCCACCAAAGACCGCCTTTGCCGCTCCGCGGGAGCCCATGATTCCTGCGTCCGACGCGTGCGAGTGCCGGCGAAATAATCTTCAACGTATTTACTCACACCCTACTATGAAAGCGCACCAGCTTATATAGCGATGAATTTTGACTGACCAATGTAGTACAAGTTACAAGTAGGGTTTTTTACACTTTTTTTACGTTTTGTATCAATACCACAACATGCGCACACGTAAATATATTGTATCTGATGCTTAGACAAACGTAAGTTTAGCAATGGTTGCACAATCATGAACGAACTAATTACTATGCTTATCAGGTTTTCACGAAGGCGAATACGTCCAAGCCATCCATAGAATGCCCATGGCATTCCGAACGCTGCGCCATCTTTCGACCACCGCCACAGTTACTTTTTTTTTTTTTGAAGCCTTCGAGAATGCAAGCACTTGCCGCGCGTTAGCCATTTTGGAGGTCACGTTTTCTTTTCTTCTTGTTACTTGGAGAGAGCGCAGCATGCAGACCAAACTGTCTTCGTCGTGGTAGGTGTTTTGTGGTCATGTCGACCTCGTTTAGTTGTTTCGTGTTAACGTTCGCTTATATTCTTTTTACGTGCTTACCACAAGTGTGACCGTTAGCCATGGATACAGTACGCCACTAGCTCTTCAATGACAATGTTTTTGATGTAGTAACGACCGTCCTAGCAGTGTATACGTACGTTTCAACGCGGGTCTTGCGAGAGAAATAAGCGATGACCTCGCATCTGACGCTATTTTTTCGTGAGCTATTATAGTGGCTGTTGGCGTCGCGGCAGCTCTAATACTTGAGTGGAGGAACTATCGCTGCAATGAGTAAATTTACTATAACTTTATAGAATGTTGTGCCTACATACTTTTCTCCTTCAGATGCCTCTCGCGATTTCCCTAGCGTGTCAACTTGCAATCATAGTGCGTGCCACAACTTTGTTGTTAGCGCTGTGGCTGTGGTGGTTCTTACTCTGGATTCGGAATACTCTTTCCACAAAGGTGAGTGAGCGTTAGTACTTACTTGATGTGCACAGCTGTTACTAGAAGTGCATTTTGTGTTGAGTTTCTCACGACAAAGAAGAATTATGGACGAGAAAGGCATATTGCACGCGTGCATAATTCCTTCCTACTTCTCAGTGTTGACATGGGCAATTCAAAACGAATGCGATTGAGAATTCGGTTTAACGTAGAGAAGTCATTGGTTCACTTTTCACAAAAGTTTAGTTATGATGATGTTTAAAACGTTTCTGATGGTTGTAACCTAGTCTGGCGAATAAACGCTCGGTGAAACTTTGCAGCCTGTTTCCCTTTGTGGTTTCACCTGCCGTGGTAGCATAGCCTTATTGGGTGTCGTGTGACTATGCTGGAGGACGCAGGTTCGGCTTCCGGTCACGGCGGCCGCATTCGAATGGGGGTAAACTGCAAAGAACATCCATATGGTGGTAGTGGCAAGTATAACTCTATCAATTGTATATGATCGTGCTTTCACGCATGGACTGTAGAGTGGTATCAGGTTTCCTAGAAGGTTGAAAAAGTAAGTGTGATGCTTTTTCACGCGCCTCGTTGAATTCATGAGTGCTGATGGTGCCGTGCGAAACTAAAAATGCGTGAGCTTACCAAGTATGTCAACACCAAAAAACTTCATTCTTTTTGTACACTCTGAGGTAATCGATAAAGCGAGACTGCTTGGGAAGCAGAGCTCCTTGTATCCGTGACAAATTGGTAATATGAAACAACACGAGACACACATGGAAGTGTGCGGATAATCGTGCGAGTGCCTGACAATAAAAAGAGAAAGGCTTTTACTCTACACTAATAAAACAAAACAAAACGTCAATCCTGCATTGCTTACAACAATCTGAGGTGAAAGCAATCGCTCGCGACAGGCCGCGGCCGGCTAGGCTTGGGGTGCGCATGCGTGCGCGCAAGACCCCCGTGATTGAGGAGAAACTTGAACGCTGAAGGAGGAACGTTGCTCTCTTGGTCCTTGCCGCGAGAGGGCGCGACGGGTAAAGCGCACGTTAGGGAGGAAGTCGCTTCGCCGAACGAGGAATGGAGCCCGTTTCTCCATTCTCCCTCGCATTTTTTTTTAGAGTAATGGCTTAGAGGGCATCGCTCCGCTGACAATTAGCACAGACTCCCAGCCACCCATAGAAATTAACAGAAGAAAAAAGTCTGCCCCAGAACACATCGAATGCTTACGAAAACCTGAAGACTACTGTATCTTAAAAATTCACGGCGATATCGGGCTATAGGAGGCAGCACCATCCCCACGCAAGTGGGGAGAAGGAGTGGGCGAGTCGTATAAATGTATACACGCCGCAGCACTTCATTGCGTGCGGTCTGAGCTGATTGTCAGCGAATAAAATACGTTGACTACCGTTTACTGGTAATATCTACGTGACTGAATGAGTGCACGAAGCATATGCAAAGTTGCTAATACCCACGAGTGAAACGCATTCAGCCCTTCAAAGGAATGCTCACCTTGGGTGACTGTATACGCGCTTTCGCAATAAATCACGCCTTTGCTGTGTTGTTTCTATGTGTTCTGTTTGTATTCCGCCTGCTAGGCACTGCCGTAACGTAACTAAATTAATCATTACCTACTTTCTCATCTGCATAGAGGAAAAAAACAGTGAGACAGAAGGATCGTAAAAAGCCCGCATGGCTGTTTGCGTTTAATTCAGTACCATCATCCGCACCTTATACAAATATTCTTTTTAATGCAACGCATTTCGTAGCGAACATCGGCGACTTTGAGCGTATCTATCTATCTATCTATCTATCTATCTATCTATCTATCTATCTATCTATCTATCTATCTATCTATCTATCTATCAAGCCGCCTACTACATTTAGCTCTCCTGGCCGTTTGGATATTGGTATCGATACCAAACTTTGTATGGCAGAACATGACTGTATGACGAGCATATTCACTAGTCATAACATGAAAATCATGACATGTATATTATGTTTGTCACGATTTATATTTCATAGTCTTGCTGCTCTTGCGGTGGTCTCGTTCACATATGTTGCAAAACTCGTATGCTATGACAGGATTGCATGGCGAACACAGACGACAGACCCTGACGTGGAAGTCATGACATGCATGTCATGTAAGTCATGAGTGATCACTGTATGCCACGCTTCTGATGCGCTCGCAGCTGACTCGCTAGCTTCACATATACCAAAATCCGTGTTACATGATGCGAATGGATGACGAAGGCATGTGACTGGTGCAAACATATTATTATGACATGCGTGTCATGTGACATTATGACTACAAGCCACACTCATGATGCCTTTGCAGCCGTTTTGCTAGCTTCACTTACACCAAATTTGGTATTACGGAACGTGAATGGACGACAAAGGGATGTGACTAATGCAACCACGATAATCATGTCATGCGTGCCATGTAACAACACGACTACGCGCTACGCTCATGATTCGCTCGCGGCCGTCTCGCTAGCTTCACACGTAGCAAATTCAGTAGTGCGTGACGCGACCATAAGTAAATGACATGTCGAAACATGATAATCATGGTATGCCTGTCTAGTAACAACATGACTACATACCGCTCTCATGATGCGCTCGGGGCCGTTTCGCTAGATTCATATATGCCAAATTTGGTATTACGTCACGTGAATCTATGACGAAGGTACGTGAGTAGTGCAAACATAATAATTATGAGATGCGTGTCATGTAAGAGCATGACTACATGCCAAATTCAAGGCGTAATACACCTGAACTTGACCCGGTGTGCGTGTGCTCCAACGTTCGTTTCGTCGCGTCATGCCGGTGATGCCACGCTAGGTGCCGATCTGCCTGGCATATACACGCATGCGCGTTTTACCACGCCCGGCATCGCTTCGTCACGAAGCTAGGAAGCGCGGTGCACTCTGCGTAACGTGGTTGGTGCGAAATGCAGAATTTCGCAGTTCGCACCAGTAGCCGCCGGGCTGCGTCGACAGACGCTGGTCACGTCTGGCGTCAGACGATACAGTGTTCGCGTTTTGCTAGCGTGGCGTTTTTTCACACGTTCTTGGATCAGTGAAGGTATGAGAACCTTGTCTAAGAGTTCAACAGAAAGCATTCATCGATAGATTACGTGCATGACAGTGCTACAACAATGGTATGGTTGATGGGACATGCATATGTTCCTATCTTCAGATAAAAACTGACCGGTGCCTTCCATCGGTCACTACAAATGCCACAAAAGCGCTTAAGAGAATGTAAAAATGTTGAGATTTTCACTGAAATTACACTACATTATATGTAGGGTATGCAGTCTGAATAATTTTTAACATATGGGCTCTTTAAAGCGTTCTTGAATTTATGGACGCGGTTGCGCATGATAACTCTTTTTTTAAATGCAGTTTAAGTACCATTGTGTGACAGTTTGTGTGATAGTATAATCCTACGTACTGGTACCACGGCCAGATAAACACAACCAAAACACCTCGCATGATCGATGAACTACTGTGTACACCTACCAACAGCATGTAATACGTGGCCTGGAGCCTCGTTTTAGTTTACAACCAAGTCGGTAAAACACTGCACTTATAGACCATTTTATATCCCTCATGTTTTGGGGAACGCCAAGGGCATTTTATGACGTGCTTGAAACAAAATTACCTTCCACTCTGAAGTTATCTTGGTGAATCGAGAGGCATCATCATCATCATCATCATCATCATCATTCTAAAAACGCCCACTGCAGCGCAAAGCCCTCCCCCATATTCCGCCAATCAACTCAATCTTGTGGTTTTCGTCGCCCCATTATACCAGCACACTTTTTAACCTCAGCGGCCCACCCAACGTTCTGTCTCCCCTTTGTGCGTTTCCCTTCTCTGGGAATCCAGTCAGTTACCCTTAATTACCAGCGGTTATCCTGCCTACGCGCTAAGTGTCCGGTCTATGTCTCATTCTTTTTCTTGAATTCAACTTTGATATCATTAACCCGGTTTCTGCCCTTACCCACTATGATCTCTTCCTGTCTCTCAAGGTTACACCCATTATTTTCCTTTTCATCGCCCGCTGCATCATCCTCAATTTAAGCTGAACTATCTTTGCAAGCCTCTAGGTTTCTGCTTCGTAGGTAGGTGCTAGGAGGATGCATATGTTACATACGTTCCTTTGAGGGTTAGTGGCATATTACCATTAATGATTTAAAAATGCTTGCCAAATGTTATCCACCCCATCCTTACTCTTCTAGTTATTTCACTCTAAGGTTCGGCTCCCTCTTCACTACCTGTCATAAATAGACATATTTTTTACCACTTCCAGCGCCTCAACACTATCACAAAGTACTGTTTTCTCCCGAGACTGCTGCACACTACTTAAGTTTAGTGTATAACACTTTTCAGACCTACTTTTTTGCTTTCCCTCTCCACTTCAGTAATCATAAGCTGTCATTCATTCATTATGAAAGATGCGCTAACTAACGGGACAGAAGAGCGGAGACAAACAAGCAAAGACTGAAACTTGGTTTATTTTAACGAAGATATTGTGTGCCAGAAATACAAGAAGGCAAAGGAAAATGCAAGAGATAAAGTTCCGCCGTGATCAAGTGCCGTCCAGAAACTTCATCGGTAGTGTCCGGGGGTTAGCCTTTTTATTATTGTGCCTTCGTTTTTATCGGGCACTCCTCCAAACTGTGTCACATTGCTCATGTTTGGTTGTTAGAAGATTTGGTGTGTTCGTCTATATTAACATGTGTGCTGCGAAAAATAACGTTGATTGGTAGTCAGTGCTCGTGTTGTCCCTCTTGGCCTTTCGTTCTCTTTTCTTGCAGCACTTTCGTGGTCACGCTGCAACCCTTACTATAATAGAATTTATCAACGAACACTTTCCTTATGTACGCTAACGTTTTTCTTTTTTAATTCCCGATTGGCAATTACAAACTGTGCCCTGGGTACCAGCGTTTAAGTGCAGCACAAAGAAGGACAACAGAATAGGGAATCGGGGTGATAGCTATACAAAAACGTACTTTGTATTCTTGTCTGAAGGCTGAAGGCATTACTGGAGGCAATTTAGACAGCTCCGATGCGAAATGTCCCATTAAAATGCTGGCGTACGATGCGGCAAAAGCAGTTCCCTTAGAAGCGGTGAAAATTTGTAAATTGTACGATGAGTCATAATAAAGTTAGGTGTCAAAACTAAGTTAGAAAACGGGAGGTAAACTTCAGCATTATGTGTTGGCTTGCATTCTATGAGTGACTTTGCGAACAATTCTGCACCTTCAGTTATAGGTATAATCGTGTACAATGAGCAGGCATCAGATGTTAGTAGAATGGTCTTATTCGAAAGTGTATTTCATTGATGTCATGTATTATTCGAAGGAAGAGAGGCGTATACTGAACAAAGGAAAGTAGAGTAGATGACATATTAGATGAACGCTGATATAGAAATTTTGATAAGTACTCAGTAGGTGTATTGTTGTTTGATGCTATAGGAGTGCCTGGGATTCGGTCGATAAGCATTCCGTCTATGCTAACCTCATGATTTTTTTCGATGAAGCAAACACACCCTGTTTGTTTGTTTTGCGGTACAGAGAACTAGTGCTCAGGCTCCGGCGCGGTGTTCTAGTGACTAAGGTGCTCGGATGCTGTCCCTCAGGCCACGTGATTGAATACCGGCTGCGACGGCTGCATTTCCGATGGAGAGGCGAAAACTGTTGTAGGCCCGTGTACTCAGATTTAGGTGCAAGTTAAAGAACCCCAGGTGGTCGAAATTGCCGAAGCCGTCCACTACGGCGTATTTATAATCAAATGGTGGTTTTGGGACGTTAAACCTCGCATATTAGACACTTGCCTTGGCATCATGAGAACAGGAATGGAAATCCTGCCTCACCAATTTTTTTTCTTCTTCCATCTTTTCCCTTTTTATTCTTGTCTCTTTCTCTCATTCTGCAGCTGTTCTCTTGCCAACAAGAGATGTTGGATAACACTTTATACAAGATGGCAGTCAGGTTCTAGGAGCGAAGCTGAAGAGGTCAAAGGTATTGCGTTAAAATTTATGAAGGCGATGATTTCTGTACAATCGTCATGAAGAAATACTCACTAAAAACAGCTGGGCTGATCACCACTTGCAAGTTTGACCTCACGAAAAACTGTGAGATGATGACCTAGCTGGAAAACATCTTAAGGAAAGTGTGAACTTCATAAAAATCTATGTATTGAACACTCGACTGGGCAAGCGCTCTTAATGAGCAACTTAGCATAGAGTTCTGCGAAGTGTTGTGTTACTGCACATACTGGAAGTATAACATAGATATAAATGTGTCAGTAAGAACTTTCTATTGCAAATAAACCCCACAAGCGAACTGCCCATCACCACAGTATTCGCTTTTATTCATACTGTGTGCCTATTGTATTTCTTGGCTTCTTCATTTTGTTCATTTTATGCGTTCGTAACTAGTATAAATGAATTCATTGATTTCATAGACACGTGAAGTTCAATGTCGTAAAACCGCCATATGATTATAATAGACGCCGTAGTGGAGGGGTTCGCTAATTTCGACCACCTGTGGTTCTTGAACATACACCCGAATCTGAGTAGACGAGCCTACAGCATTTTCGCCTCCATCAAAATCGCAGCCACCGCCGCCGGAATTCAATCCCGCGACCTGCGGGTAAGCAGCCGAATACATTAGCCACTAGACCACCGCGGCGGGGCGTGCATAAATGAAGTTGCTGAGTAAATATTACCACCCATGTCCTCTTTTGTGTGCTTTATGTTGCCGGGCCATCACAAGTCTAGTTAGTGCCTCTAGTGAACAGCGCCGGAATGTTTAGGTATTTTGGAATCACTTATTATGCTTGATCGAGCATACGCATGCAGCTGAGTTGATTCTAGGACAAACGCGGCCACTGATGATAATGCTCGAATGGTCTACGCCACATGTATGAATGCCGACGTGCCTTGCCGCTGATCAGTTGACGCTCTGTTCGCCGCTACCAGTGCCAGTGTGTATTGCTGTAATCTGATTTTCGGATTACGGGTCACAATTTGGAAGAAATAAACCGCTCTAATACTGCAAATATTGACTGCAGCCTTCATGAACGCCTTGACCACGTGACAGAAGAAACACCAATTTTTCCACAACAGACCATTCTTAGCAAAATAGAACAACTTTTACTACACTAGACATTCTTCGAACCTACTTAAAGTTTCAAATTAGTCTGACAATTTCTCTCAAATGGAGGCAGCCTGCTTCCGCAGGTGCGCCGTTGAAGTATTTCGGCTGCTTAAGTGGTGTATTTTAATTTCAAGACGAATAAGGAGAACTGCGCCAAATACGCTAGCACAAGGAAGACGCATACCAGAAGAGCCAACCAACGCTTAAGGTTTATCGAAGAAAAATCACATAATAATAGCAAGACAGAAAAACCACGTGACCCAGTAGATCTTGGCAGCTTGACATGGTAGTCATCGATTGCAGCTTTCCCAGCAATGAATTCTTTTTAATTTGTTCTCGTTTTTTTAGAAGCAATTTTGTAGCCCGAAGTCGTTGTGCCAAACTTTGACATTTTCTTTCGTGTTCGATACTACAGGTAAGTCGAACAACGCAGAGAATGGCACCTCGTGCCAACAAAGGTTATTGACTGTCATTTCAAAGGATATAAGAAATTAACTTACTCTAGGAAGTTTTGTGGCGGACGTCCTATCCGCAGTGTTCTTTTGTAGTTTTTGACTCCATCATGCCAGTTACCCTTAGGTGTGCTTTTCCTTCGCATCTCATGAACTCACCTAGCACTAAAACATGGCAGCCTTCAAGAAGTAAAGGCCATTGGTTATGCATCGCCCTGCACGGACTTCATTACATCACCATCTTCTTTTTGTGAGGGCTACACCAGAGCTTAAAGTTTCTACGTGTGTGTGTGTGTTTTTAAATAGCAAACTGCATTACGAACAAGGGAACCAAGTGACACTCTTCTTTAAGTACCAAGCACTTCAGAATGAGCCCTTCCTGTTACTAAAAAGGTAATAAAAGGTCTCCTACGAAATACAAATCAATGGTTTCAGCGGAAGTATGCAGATAAATTTGGTGCTCATGGTGCGGAAACGTACTTGAACTAAAACGAACAGTTGATTCTGCGTCGAAATAATTACCGAAGAACCACTTGGTTTAAGCCTTTTGAATATCTTCAGCAGCTAAGATTGTTGAAGCACTTCGAAAAATAGATCTCAACAACGCGCATTCATTCTTGCGGCCTCTGAGATCCCCTTCCGCAGCCCGATAAAACACGGAGTCAACGTCAGGAATGCACCAACATGAAAGCCGAGTAGAGAATGCGATTACCATAAACCTAAATTAAGAATTGGGGTCGCTTATATATTTTTTTCTTTGCGTGGTCAAAAGAGCGAGAATCGGCGAAGTAGATCCCTGCTGCTGCGAACGGTGTAGCTGAGCGTAAAAAGCAGAATAGCGGATTCCTCGGGGATTCCTTTTGCTACATAGCACACCGGATGTACATCGTTTCGCAAGAGCTACATCAGCTACTATGACGCAGCGTTCTCCGCACATTATGTGTGATGCTCCTTCTGCTGGTTTCGAATGTTCTCCTCCTCTATTTCTCCACGTTGATGGCCCCCGCTTTCGTATAGGCTTCTTCTGTTGATGGTGTCGCATAGCCGAGCTCTTGATGCTCGCCCGAAGTGCCGTATCTTCTCGCGTAAAATAACCAAGCGATAAAACGTTCTTATTTCAATGTACATTAAGGAATAAAGTTAAAAGCGTGCGCTTAGTTAGTGTCTCGTACAATATGATGCAAAATAGCTTACATTATTATCCTTTTGCACGAGTAGGAATGATCAGCACGTTTCTACATTTACTACTCCAACAACGTGCGCATTTGTCGCTGCTTGTATATCGAGTAAGAGTGCGTGTTTCACTAAATTTGATACGTTAAGTTTTCTGTTCAAACACCTTGCACGCAACCATTTCCATCAAAGACAGATGAACGCACTTTCATGTCACGATGTTCTTTTTTTCTAAGTGCTCAATGCTTAAGGTGCTCACATGTCATCGCTTGGTGTAACACCGGCAATACATTGCCATCTGTGGCCCACAAGGAAGCTTGTTGGCTATAAGTTAACACTCATTTACTTCTTAGATGTAGATGGGGATGTAAATGTAGCTTTTAAATTTGTTGCTCACACCCACCCTGGAGGATTGGGAAAGCCGAATAGCTTAAAAAAGGCACACACACACACACACACACACACACACACACACACATATATATATATATATATATATATATATATATATATATATATATACAGAGAGAGAGAGAAGAGACAAAGCTTAGCGGTTCTCTTAGTTTTATCTTCGTCAGGGTTTGTGAATAAGTGCGACGCTATGACCCCACACACACATATACATAACGTGTTAGTGGGGTCTCAGCGAGTCGGTCATAGCTACGCTGTCGTCAGAGGTCGGCGTCGGGACATGACGTAGGGCGAGCCGAGTCAACCAGAGCTACGCTGACGTCGGAGATCGCGAGGGCACAACCGGTCGGCACGGAATCCAGCGAGCAAGGATTTGCTCTACGCCACCTCCTGACGCCGACAAGAGCTCTCGCAAGTGGTTCCCCGTCCTCGGACTCCTGTGACCGTGTTTCCATCTTTCCTGTCTCTCCTATCCCCTCGATATGTCGTCGCTCTCTTAATTACCACCTCACGCCTCTTTCTGCCTCTCTACACATTTATTCCTATCATTTTAATCCCTCCTCATTCCCATCCCTTGTGAGCTACTGTTGAGGTGTCGCTCACTGAAGTAGACAGTTACGGGGCTCACTTTTCTCTTCCTTTCTTTCTTAGAACCACTTTGTGTGTGTCTCAGCGAAACACCTTTTTTCCCCTTTTTCCTAATTGACCACCGAGTGGCCGCTTCAGGCGCTCTCTCTGCCGGAGTCGCCCCTTTCGCTACAAGTAATTGCCTGCCAGCCAAGCTCACCAACAATGTCCCTCCACGACCTTCAACAGTGCGTCGCGTAAGCCGCTCAAGCCCCCTCTGCTTTCTTTCTCTCTCCTTCTTACCTTCTTTTCGTCTTTTTCTTTTTTGGTACTCTTTTTAATCTCTAGTTGGGTTACTTAGCTTGTGCTGTCTCAGTTATTTATGGTTTGCCGAAACGTTCAACACGTGCGCCACTCTAAACGGGACCTCTCTCCACCATCTCTTGAACTAGCTCCAGCCATTGAGATGAGAACTGTTTGGTGCAGCATAATTCACCACTGTAAAACATTACTAATTTGCCACCCTGTCCCTTTTATTTCTTGCACAACGATGTCAATGTGTCATGTTTGCATAGCATCGCACTTATTCACAAGCCCTGACGAAGACCGGTCCACCGGTTGAAACCGTTGGAAATAAAACTAAGACAACCACTAAGCTGTGCCTCTTCTCTTCCCAAGTGCGTTTGGCCCATCGGGAAAACTTCTTCAATATATATATATGTGTATATATATATATAAATATATATATATATATATATATATATATATGCAACAAAGAGACGACGAAACTTTCCCGGAAGCGTCTTTTACTAAACGTTTTCAGCTGGTGGACCAGCCTTCGTCTGAGTAATCTCTGACTCAGGCGATGGCTGGTCCACCAGCTGAAAACGTTTAGTAAAGACGCTGCCGGGAAAGTTTTGTCGTCTCTTTCTTGCATACAAAACGTCGGGTCCAGCGTGAATTACGTTCAAAGATTCTGGTATGTATATATATATATAAACAAGCCCTTCGGCATACACTTCTTTCCCTTATTCATTAACGAGGTTCTCGTACTGGCAGACTTGGCGCTGTTAGGTTGTATACGAGGGACTATTGCTCAGCTGCCAGCTCGTAATAAGTTCACGTGCTACGTCATGACGTGCAGGCTGATAAAAAGAGTGTACCACACTCGCCGCTATGGCTACCTGGCTGACACTCCCACGTTTAAATTCACATATAAACCCAATAAAGTGGATGGCAGAATAGCCGCCGTGATAGCTCAGTGGTAGAGCGTCGAACGCGTTATTCAGGGGTCATTGGTTCGATTCCTGCTCACGGCAAGTTATTTTTTCATCTACTTTTCTTCCTTTTTATTTACTTTACATCGGTTCTAATACTCTCGTCTCTCTCTCTTTCTCTCTCTCTCTCTCTCTCTCTCTCTCTCTCTATATATATATATATATATATATATATATATATATATATATATATATATATATATATATATATATATATATATATATATATTACATATTAGCGAAAAGAATCATTTCTCGTTCAGTATAACACAAGTATTGATTTTTGTAAACTATTATTCAGGAGAAAAATCGGAAGCTAGTTCCTACCCGAATAGCAATGAATCATTCATATCAAAAAAAGTGTTCTTGTAACCTAGAATGGTTAACTGAGAACCTTTGGTATTGATGTTATTGAGTAAATCTCTACGACTGTTCAATGAAATATTCCAACGCCTATCGCACTTTACTGTTGTTGTGCCCAAAGATATGTGCACCCAGGAATAGTAAATTTGACGTTGTCAACGCTAATCCAAGGATTCGTAATGGCGTTTCTGAGATACCTTTCCTAATATCCAAAACTTTGGATGAGAGATCAAGCAGCGTTTTATAGTTTGATGTTTTCCACAAAATGAACAATTTTGGGAATGAGTTAAGCCTGCTCCGAATAAATTATGAAGGAATGCGACAACGTTACCGAGTGATTAAAACTTTGAGGCCTCTGTTATGACATGGAGAAGTTTAACAAGGCGTCATTGGATGGCTGAAAATCGAAGAATTTCTTGAAGTAGTCTTGAGAATTCCCGC
Organism: Rhipicephalus microplus; assembly: GCF_013339725.1. NCBI lineage: Eukaryota > Metazoa > Arthropoda > Arachnida > Ixodida > Ixodidae > Rhipicephalus > Rhipicephalus microplus. The sequence continues at coordinate 151,951,917 of NC_051169.1, forward strand.
ATCATCATTTGCTTCCGAAACGTCGCCACTAGTATAGACGCTGCTGTGGGGGTAACATTGATAGCTGGTCCTTCTAACGCCGCTTCCACTAGTGGATCAGGTGTTTCATTTAGAGTCACGCTTCTGTACCCAGGCACCTGTAATAATCGTAACTCAGTTGAGTGATTAAGTACTAGAGAATCAGATTCGAGCAAAGATTTCGAATCACCGAATGTCGCGAGCGCACTGCAGACCGATGGAGAGTACATTATTATTACGGCGCAATTTGATGAACATCATGCCTTCAAATATGGCTGATACTCACTCAGGGAGATTGGCCAAGAGTTGATTACATGAGTTATCAAGGAAAGAAATTTCCTATATTTCTTTGAGCAGCATCACAAAAATATTAATCCCGAGATTTATTCGCTTCTCCGCTTCTCGTAATGCACGCAAAACCACGTATTCAAATAAAAAGTTGAAGTGAGGAGCAGACAGTGAGAGAGAAAGAAAAGGAACAAAATAGGTAGGAAATTAGCAGTAAATAAAAAATACAGAAAACAAGACACAATATACAAAATTGAATGGGAAGGAAAGAAAGAAACAAACAAAAGAAAAGATAAGCATGGAAGGCCGCCCATTTCCACATTTCCTTCACTCTTGTCACACATACATAGTGCGAGGCTGCCTAAATTTTCTTTTTTCTCGCTTTATTAAAGTGTTGTCACAAACTTGAATACTTGGTCGCCAAAGAACGAAGTACAGTCAAGCCATTGGCATGTTGCAACAGAACCGAAGGTTGGGCTAGTTGGATATGCATGGTAGAACTGTCAGTTCAAGCACACGAATAAACAGAAAGGAAGAGAGGACAAGCGCTTTCTCGCAACTAAACTGTTTATTAGAAGGGGAGGAATATATAAACAGGCAATCAAAAATATAATAGTTATTCTATAAATGATTTAGTTGCGAGAAAGCGCTTGTCCTCTATTCCTTTCTGTTTATCCGTGCGCTTGATCTGAGTTATACCAGGCATGTTGCAATTAACCGTCCGGGCCTTCAGGTTTCGCCCCCGTCAAAACGACGACAGCGTTTCGCCGGCAGAGACAATCGAAATGGCGTCTGCCGTTTTTTCACGGCTCTATTTGTCAGACATGAAAATGGTGCCCATAAAAATTGTTTCTTACTTAAATTAACACTTTTAGAAGCATTAGCAGTGCGAACACGTAGAATATTAGGGAGTGACACACTTTAGCCGCAACGGGAACCAGCCAAAAAACAAAACAAAATTCAAAACAGTCATGTGACAATTCTCGCGAAAAGTACGCGGATACGTTGATATCAATTACAGAAAGTTTACTGAATAATACCGAAGAGGTATTGTGAATTCTTCAGCTACCAAAGTGCTGGGACGTTAGCGGTGTACATTTACTTGCAGCAGCAAAATTTCGTGCAGTAAATTGTATGTATATATCCGAGCGCTTGACAGCTTCTGTATTCCGGGCATCTGCGGGAGACCTATGCGTAGTACGTACCTTGTTTGCACACGAACACTGATGCATTCGTATTTTTCACTTTTGTAAATGCTAAAACGTTACCTATGTGGCCTTTATTTAATGTGAACATCGCTCTATTGTTATTGTTGTTGTTGTTGTTCTCCTATTGTTAGCGGCGCATACCAATAGAATACCAATAGAATACCAACTGTGGGGGATCGGCCAAGAATCGAGTGGCTTTAAAATTTACTGTTCAGATTTTGAATGATGGAGGTATAACAGAAAGATTACCGATAGCCTAAGCAAGTGTGGTGCTTAATGTAATGCATACAAATATTTACATAAACGAGCTCTATTGGCTCGAATTAAAAAAGAGCTAATGCTGCAAGTTTGTGCGATCGGCGTCCTCTTTTTGCTCGGCCTGTTTGCGGCATCACAACCTATTGAAGTACGCATGCGGAATACTTGTGAGCTTGCAGTAAGTAGTTTATTGCAAAGTACTACATGAAAGCGAGCGAAATTAAGAGAGGGGGCTGCTGCAGCGAGTGAGGGACAGGCATGACGCAGAAGCAGACGACGATGGTGTCTTCTGCTATGCAGAATGCCAGCCGCCGTAAACGTGTTTGTGCTTTGGAAAAGTATTTCATTTTATAAGCAAGTTTGAAATATAAAACCAATATTTGTAGTTGTTATTTGTGCAAAAAGCTATTTGAGTGTAAATGGTAATAAAAATTTTTCAGTTATAAGCAAAATAGTATTTTTTTATCTTTTTAAAACTGCCGCCTGAATGCAGATGGCGCTATCATCGCGTTCAATTTTCATCTCCAAAACGAACATTAGGACTACCGAGGGTTTGTAACGTGTACCTTAATCTACGCACACGGGCCTCAGGCATTTTTGCCTCAATCAAAAATGCGGCCGTCACGACCGAGGTTCGATCCCGTCACCTGCGGGTCAGCAGCCGAGTACAAATAGGCGACCATGGCGGGTCGGCTGAGTATTCGGGATCGACTTATAGTCGCCGTGGTGTCTCCATCATAACAACAAGTTTCGTTTCACGAAATGCGGCCACCTCTTCAGAAGTACATGCCTTCTTATGAGAACACATGGAAGCAAATTTACACAAGATCAAATGGAATAGAAAAAGTTTATTTTTGTCATGCAGAACACACTTAGCGCATAGTGGGCGTCTCCCACGTTAGGACTGACAGAGAATCTTCGGCGGCCGCTTTGTGGGCCTGCTGGGCGGCCCATCGCTGGTCGGCGAGAAGTGAGCTTCTGAGGGACGTTTTCTACTTGTTTGAGGTAAAGTCGGGACATGCATTTCTATACTCCCGGAGCATCTGTGCGAGTGTCGCCACGTGTCCACACGAATGGCGGCACGTGTCACTAGGGTACGATTTGGGATATAAAACGTGAAGCTTGACGATGTTTGGGTACGTGTGAGTTTGTAATAAGTGTATGGTTAGCGTGTGAGGTCGGTTAGGTTTGGGAAATTGAGGCAGCAAAATGTAGTGTTTAAGTTGAGGTACTTTGTGGTGTCTTTGTACGTAATGGTTGCATCTCAATTGGTCTCTAGCTCAGAGAGATAGGACTGCCCTGGGGTGGCATGGTCGGTAAGGGCGCGCGCTGCATCATGGGCGATCTCGTTGAGGTTGGACGGGGCATCCGGCACCCAGCCGAGATAGGCGGGGAATTAAATGACAGTGTGGCGCTTTAGGATACTTAGGTCTACGCTGCGGAGTATGCCTAACACCTGGCCGGAGATGACGCCACATCCGAAGGCTCTCAAGGCCGGTATGGAGTAGCTGTAATTTACTTCCCGTTTGCAGTTGGGCGCACCTATGGCTATAACTACTTGATCGGCTACTTCGGGGTTTCAGATGAGGATCGGGGTGGAGTTCAGAATCTTCTGCACGGCTCAGACCACGGCCACGGTGTAATCCTGGTCGTTGCGTTAGGCAGTGGCGTCCACGAACAAGACGTCCGCTTTTATGTCTATGCGCTTGAGAATAGCAGTCGCCCGCGCAAGACACCTGCCTCTGTTTTATTCGGCATGTACATTTCGCGGAGAAAGAGTAATTCACGGAGAAATGTAATTTGATGGAGAAAGAGTGTCAAAAAGAAAGAGTGTAAGAGGTCCCTGCCCATCAAAGAGAAGCCGAGCTCGCGCAGAATATGGCGGCCCGCTTTGGTGGGCATACGTGGGGTCAATTGCGTTCGTTCCTGAGCCTCGGTGATCTATTCCGGCGTATTGTGTAGGCCAAGATCGATGACTAAGGGTGTTAAGGTGATCGTGCTCAACACGTAGTCATTTGTGAATGGCAGCGACGTAGATAAAGTGGCACAAAACAAGTGCACGTATGAGACGGAGCAGGTTGTCTTCTTTGGGCCGTGGCGTCAGTTAGCCACTCTACGTACGAGTCGTATTGCGTTTTCAGTTTTAGTCCTGAGCTCCTGTACCGATTGGGTGATGGTTCCAAGAGTCTCAATGGTCATGCTCAGGACCCTGATGGTGTTTACCATGGGGACTGTACGACCATCGCCGGTGTGGAGGGTGATGTCGCGTTCTGCCGGGGGTTTCCGCCCTTTGGTGCTTGCACGCCAGCGTTTGGGCAAATGTATCAACGGCGCATTTTTTTATATGCGAAGCATTTCTTGATGACCTTCGGCGACTTTGAGCGCATCTATCTATACATCTAGCCGCTTATGTGTCGATGCTCTCGTGGTCACCCTTTTAACTTGGCGTAAACAAAAAACCATGGGAGGGTATAAGATAGTTTCACGATTATTACGCGTTGGTCAAGACATGAATAATGTCATAATTCCGTCGCGTACGTCGTCAAACACTTCCCGCCAGACAATGGCACATACCCATGAGCAGGTACGTGCCGCTGGTATACGGGTATGTGCCACAGATGACTGGCACTTAGTATCTACCCTAGAAGGATGAGAACACACACGGGCAATTTTAACCCGCGAGTGTTAAAAAATACCCGCTGCATTCGTCGGTAGCGTCGACCCGACGAATGTAAAGAATAAATGTCAGGGTCCCAGCTGAAATCTAACCCAAGCATTCCGCGTGGCAATGAAGCATTTTATCACAGAGCTACGCCAGGTCTCGGAACTACTTTTTGAATAGACGCCAATCTTCGTGAAACGTCAATAGCGGTATCAGTGCTGCCTGTTCAATTTTATAAACATTACATATGTACTCTTTTGATGCAGCCTTCACGTCGGGTTGACGTCAATTGTTGTTAGTTGCCATGCGCTGAACTTTATTTATGTAGAAGTGTCGACGGCCAGCATCTCTTCGCGAGCATCAGCGCTTCATATCAGCTTTCGGTGTTCATCGTACGCAATTTCTGGTTCGCATCGTTGCGCAAGTGCAAACAGCTGATTATATAAACAACTGAAACTCTTGAACATATATCTATGGCTGCAACATTTGTGCATGTATTTAGCATCATGTCATGACGTGTCACTCGATAGAAAAATTGCAACACGATCACCTTCCCTCCGCATGCATCGAAGGTGCGTGGGATCTGCGAAATTTTATTCAATAAAGTTCGGGTGTGGTTGCTGTGCAGTTCTTGATCGGGCATACGCGGCTGCATATGCTTTACTTAAGTTCACATATTGCCATTTTCAACTTTGCACAAGTCAGCGTGGAGTTGCTACTTGTCTCGCAAGCGGCTTGACAAGACGTCTCACAGGCTGTGTGAGGCGAGCGGTTGCTAGGGAACAGCTCATGACGGGGTTGGACACAATTCGGCTAGCCTAAAGAACTTGAAATACTTGAAGGATCATGGTACTGCTGGCTGGGCGAGCTTCTGTGACAAATGTAAAAAGGTGCTCTACACACAGGAACAAAGAATGAAGCGCCATACACCATACTGATATTGTAACTGGCTTCATCGAAGAAGATATGTTCCTTTATATAGCACGGTACCTGAACTGAGCGCGCAGACTCATTCTCAAAGTCGATACACTTGTCATTCCGTGCGGCTCTCCAGTCCCTTGTTTATTCTAGTAGTCAAATAATTCTCCGTAGTCACCGCTATTTAACAAACGTCTTTCTTTCCTATCATGAATATGCCGCGGAAGGTTGGCTAACGTGATCGCTTGTTTTCCTTCATATGTAAAAGTGTCTAGCCAATTCGTATAAGCTGTCACGCAAACTAGGTTTTAGCTTAAAAGCGGCGCACACAGACAATCAAACAGTGCTTGGCTTACTTGATTTATTTTCCAATTATTTATTATTCTCTGAAATTCTGGCATTAAGGCACCGGCCTGCTGGCTTATAAACGTACGGACACAGGATAAAGGCACGTAGTATACAAAAGCAATACTACAAGGGACAAACTTGGTCGCATATTTTACATATTTTATTCGGAAGCCTAAGCTTCTTACTTATGCCTGCTTCTTTTTTTAAGTGCGGCTCCCACCATGTCCAGTTTATTGGAACAAAAACAGCACATCAATGCCGTACCTGGTCCTTAAATTTCAAAAACTGTGCGAAAAATATTGCGCATATGGCATCGGCGAACGCTTGAGCCCACTTCTCGGGAACCATGTGCATCACCTTCAAGATAACTAGCCTGCCTATTTCGGTTCTCAGTAAATATCTGAATTGGGCTCCAAGTAACATTGGCTGTTTCAAACTCTCATAAAATGTCTACTGTAAGAACAGTTGTGAAGTGCTTTTTATGCCATAATTCTACCGTTTGCGAGTCAGCGACGAGGCCACCACGCGCACGTAAAACAACAGGCGAGGATGCGCAGTTGCTTCATTGTCAATACGAATGTTCCACAATTTATAACAGCTTTTTTTTTAACAGAAGTAAACACGATGCTTTAGAGAAAACTGACAGATAGCCATAGCCAACAATGATGATGATTTGGGGGTTTAACGTCCCAAAACCACCATATGATTACGAGAGACGCCGTAGTGGAGGGCTCCGGAAATATTGACCACCTGGGGTTCTTTAACGTGCACCCAAATCTGAGCACACGGGCCTACGACATTTCCGCCTCCAACGGAAACGCAGCCGCCGCAGCCGGGATTTGAACCCGCGACCTGCGAGTCAGCAGCCGAGTACCTTATCCAATAGACGACCGCGGCGGGGCATAGCCAACAATAGCTAGATTACACTAGTCACCACCCGCGACACTGTAAACAAGAAATTTCGTCGGAAAAGTGAGGCACATTAGAAGGATCTATAGCGACGACGGCAAATACGTTCGCCACTTAAGTAACCTGAAGGAAACACCAGTTGCAAAAAATGCCTTACAACGCACTGTGAGCAGGGTCTGCAACGAAGCATGCAATTGAGATAGGAAATGAACACTAGCTGAAAACAAAACATCGTAGCACATCCACATCAGCCACCCAGACGTAAAACCAAATACTCCGATTCACTTCCAAATTTACATAATCTTCTTCGTAAGTAATATTCAATACTAGCAAGCCACGAGCACCTCAGAAGAGTGTTTCCCGAAGTACCAAAGGTCGCGTATTGCCGCAATAGGAATTTCACAGTCGTGTTAGTGCATGAAAAAGTAAACTCGCATTCTGCTTCCCAAGTTACATGTTGCTCCTATATAAGATGCAGGACTTGCAAACACTTCAAGATGACGTGATATATACTGTTAAAAGTACCGGGAGTGCATCACATGAAATCTACTTTTGCCTCTTCTACATGGAAGAATGTTCATATTGTCACAAACAGCATATTGTCTTAAGAGAACAGCCTGTTAGTGTTAAATGGTCGCGCAGACACGGGAAAAAAATTACCGGAAGCATTGACACAGCATTTTACTGTAGCAGGACACAACTTCGACAGTCTCAAGCTCTATATACTTCCTTTATCCGGTCCGCAAGAGGCGGAAAATACAAAGAGTCGTACCTATTCACAACTTGAATGCACCTGAGCCAATGAGTGTAAACGTTTCTAAAGAGATTTTTAATCCATTCGATATGGTACATACACTAAGAAAACGACCGCGAATAAAGCCTTCCGTCTAGAAATTTGAAACCTGCCGTTGTTAACATTCAACAAGCCGTTCGACAGCCTTGATTCCATGACACATGTACATCCTCACCTTCCCAACACTTCCTTATCTTCTTTTTCCTCACGGAATACGTGTTCCTTCTTCACTCATACACTTGTCACAGCACTCTCTCCCGCGCTCTCCCACATCCACGTAATAAATGTTGCCCCTTTCCCTCATCTCTTTGATGGTGAAGAGGGTACGAAGCATATACACGCTAGCACTTTAAATCAGTTCTGTTCTAGTCTTGATGAAGACAAATCCGCTTGTCGAAATGTCGTCTAGACACAACCCCTGTTTACAGACTTTTCCTCGCAAGCTTACACGCCTGTCATCTGGGACTTTTCCTCAGCTTCGGGTTCCCATGGCGGTCACAGTTGAGGTACCAATAGTGTGTCATGTTGGCCACTGCTTTCAATACAACTTGGAGGATGATAAGAACACTTCTTCAGATATGATGATGAGATGGAGAAATGAACTAATTGTTCATTGGGTTTCAGTTCGGCTAAGCTGAAAAACATATTGACAAAAAATGTTGCAACTTGTTTTTTTTTTCTTTTCCTTGCCATTCTTGTTGCTGATTGTGGCATTATTGTTGCACGAAGAAGTTAATGGCCCGTTCATCTCGTCTGCGAACTTTGAGACCCCCCCTCTCCTTTCCTCACGATGGCTCTAGAAGTTATGACTTCCGACAGAAGTCAATCACACAATGCATGGAGTTGGACTTCAGGCGTGGCTTATCGCTCAGGAATGATAATGTGCCGCCATTTATCATAAGGTTGTTCACGTTAATGAAGTCGTTATGAATCAAAGTACACACAAGCACTAGCTTCGAATGGGACCTTATGTCATCTCTTTCTTGCCGCGTTATGGCTCACATTCAGTTTTCTAACTTCCCAAGAGCACTCGACTTGGAGCATTTTTTCAATTGTGCATTTATAAGCAGCTCTCAGTACACAGCAACTGAGTAGCATCTTCACGCCAACATGCAGCTTCAATTGTACAATACTTGAACTGGGTCATTGTCCGAAAAGCAATCAATGTTACAAAGTATACTTTCGAACATCCTCACTTCGCATGCTGTCTAAATATATACACAGGACCCTGTCACCACAAGTGGGGAAGACAGTTACTAATGCACAAAACACCACCTATTTTGTTCAGCGTATGTCGAAGATGACAATGGTCAGGGTCGAGAGCCTACAGCGTTTACCCTACAGTATCAAGGCACCTCATCATCCATGTGTGGGGCTGCAAAAAGTAGCCCTATCTTTGAAAACACTGCGGTTTTGTACGTAAACGGGATCAAAGGGTGAGGGTAAATATCAATGCTGAGGAAATCAAACGGTCAGGGAACGCATGCGTAAGCATGCCTTCCTTGTAATTCTTTGACAAAGAGCTTTTGTTTTTGGCAAGTTATGGAAAGGGGGCGGTGTTAATGCACGTGTGTCACTAATCGGAACTATATATATATATATATATATATATATATATATTTATATATATAAATATATACGTGCTTACAGAATACGTGCGTCCAATCTCATTACCTTTAGTTTGAAGAATGCGCTGTGTCATCGACTCTCGCTCGATCGTTGTCTGCCTTTTTGCACTGCACTACAATATGATGGAAATACGCACGAAACAAACGCGCAAGTATGCACAGGTCAGCAGAACAACTGTCACAATTCTTATTTTGTCGTGTGTGAGCAGCGTGCTCCTTTCATAAACGTGGCCACAGCAGCGAGTGAAGTGCCCTTGTTGCTCTCCCAAAATACTAGTCTGATCAGTGCGCACGCAGGCAAGAACATGCACGCTTTGTGGAGGCGGTGCTCATCGAAACGCTAGAGGCTTGATGCGACGATCCTGAGAACGCACCCGACACTAAAGCCCCTAGACTTCGTAACTCCAAAGGCGTAAGGGCTTTACCCAAAACGAGACCTTAGCGCCATCTCGTTACTCTTGACAAGAACGCGCTGAATTCACGTAGCTCTGAGGATCACCAAATGGTGTAATATATATATATATATATATATATATATATATATATATATATATATATATATATATATATATATATATATATATATATATATATATACCTTGGATTACCTTTTATTAGGCCCGAGGAACCGGCAGCCGACAGCTACGATGAATGAGCCAAGATGATGATGCTACGCGACAACGATGAAGATGCATGAGCCACACATGATAATGATGATAATGTACCGGTGAAGAGGATGCGTATACTAAATGCCCACACCAATTCCCCCCACGTGAAAGCGGCCAGCCTGGCCGCGGCAAGTCAATGGGACAAAGAACGTCGCATGAAGGGCTTCATACGGGAGACATGGACGACCTTTGTAGTTCGATAACGGCGATCTGCTGGAGCTACAAGTGGCGTCACGCGATAATTCACTGGTGAAGTCTCTTCAAGAACTGTGTACGGCCCGATAAACCGAGGCTGAAATTTGTCACACAAACCAGGTGTACGAACAGGCGTCAAAAGGAGCACTTCGTCTCCAGGTTGGAAGGATACACCACGATGCGATTCATCATAAACTAGCTTTCTGTCTTGCTGGCGGGCTTCAGTGTTTATACGAGCTCGTTGGCGGCACTGTGCGAGTCATGAAACGTATTCCTCTGAAGAGGATGGAGATGAATTCGCTTGGCAGGTAAAGAAGGAGACGTCCAGGAAAGAAGTAGGGGAGCGTCCATAAACTAGGTAAAATGGCGAGTAGCCGGTTGTTCGCTGAATAGCCGTATTGTAGGCGAAAGTGACGAATGGTAGAACAACGTCCCAGTTTTTGTGGTCTGTTTGAATATAGGCGGCGATCATGTCAGCAAGAGTGCGGTGGAATCGCTCAGTGAGGCCGTTAGTCTGGGGATGATAACTAGAGGCAGTCTTGTGAGTTGTGCCGGAGGCCTGAAGAAGTTCCTTCACTAGTTGTGAAAGAAAGGCCCTTCTACGGTCACTGAGCAACACACGTGGAGCACCATGACGCAGTATAATGGCTCGGAGGATGAAATCGGCAATCTCAGAAGCTGAACCAGTAGTAACGGATGCCGTCTCGGCGTAGCGCGTCAAATGGTCAATGGCTGTTACTATCCACCGGTTTCCAGCAGCACTGACTGGGAGGGGGCCATAAAGATCGACGCCTACAACTTCGAATGGTGTGGCTGGGCACGGAAGAGGCTGTAGTGTACCGGCGGGAGCAGATGTTGGTAGATTTCTACATTGGCAGGTAGTGCTGGACCCGACGTACCGAGCTACACTAGTGGTAATGCCTGGCCAATAAAAACGACTTCGAAGGCGATCGTAGGTTTTATGGTAACCAAGGCGACCAGCAGTCGGATGGTCATGAAGTGCTCTGAGGACTTCGGACCGAAGCGATCGGGGTAGAACGGGAACCCAGCGCTGACCGTCAGGATGGTAAATCTTGCGGTACAGCACCGAGTTGTCCAGCTTAAATTGCGAGAGTTGGCGACGGAGCCTTGCATTAGGTGGACGGGAACTGCCAGTGAGGTAGCCTATAATACGTCGACAGTATGGGTCAGCCAACTGTCGAGAAGGAAAATCGTGCGGGTCGTCCGAAGGCAGCTGGTTCATAGAGGCGAGAGAGGAAACCGCCGTAGACTAGGACTCCGAGGGCATGTTGTGCAAATTGATGGCGGAAACCCCGAGTGGAGTCGCTGGTAGTGGGCAGCGAGAAAGAGCATCGGCGTCACTATGCTTCCTGCCACACTTGTACACGATCTCAAAATCATATTCTTGGAGGCGTAGAATCCAGCGTCCGAGGCGTCCCGACAAGTTCTTGAGTGTCGAAAGCCAACATAAAGCGTGGTGGTCGGTCACAATGGTGAAATGGCGGCCATGCAGATGTGGACGAAATTTCTGTACTGACCAAACGATGGCGAGGCACTCCTGCTCGGTGATTGTGTAGTTCCTCTCGGCTGCGGAGAGGACGCGGCTGGCGTATGCAACGACTCGCTCTCGCGAAGAGTTGTCGCGTTGCAGGAGCACGGCTCCTAAACCGCGGCCGCTAGCGTCTGTGTGCAGGAAGGTCGGTGCATCATCGTGAAAATGAGCAAGTACAGGGTCGGTCGTGAGGGCACTCTTCAACCTGTCGAAAGCCGATTCACATTCTTGAGACCACTGAAAGGGCATACCGGAAGCAAGTAGCTTATGAAGTGGTGCGGCTATGGAGGCAAAGTTTTGTATGAATCGCCGAAAGTAAGAGGCGAGAGCAAGGAAACTTCGCAAATCTTTTGGTTTGTCAGGGCGAGGAAAGTGAAGCACTGCAGCAGTTTTATCAGGGTCTGGGCGAATTCCGTCCTTGCTCACAACATGACCGAGTACCTTGATAGATCTGCTGGCGTTTTTGGTGTTAATTTGAAGACCAGCGCCCGCAAGACGAGTCAGGACCTCATCCAAGCGTTGCAGATGTTGAGGAAACGTCGATGAAAAGACAACAATGTCATCGAGGTAACATAGGCAAGTCTACCATTTTAGGCCACGCAGCACGGTGTCAATCATGCGCTCAAAAGTTGCGGGCGCATTGCATAGACCGAACGGCATAACATTGAATTCGTATAGGCCGTCCGGGGTTGCAAACGCAGTTTTTTCTCTATCATCTTCGTGCATGGGGATTTGCCAATAGCCGGAACGCAAGTCGAGGCTCGAAAAGTATTCAGCACCCTGTAAGCAATGTAGGGCGTCTTCGATGCGTGGCATGGGGTATACGTCCTTTCTAGTGATCTTATTGAGTGCTCGGTAATCGACACAAAATCGTACGGAACCGTCTTTTTTACGTACCAGAACCATGGGCGACGACCAAGGACTGGTTGAGGGTCGGATTATCTCCCGTTGGAGCATATCGTCTACGTTTTCTTCAATGATTTTTCGTTCAGCTAGAGAGACGCGGTACGGACGGCGGTGCACAATGGGTGTTCCGTCGGTCTGAATACGATGTGCTGTAGCAGTTGTCTGGCCCAGGGTGGATGAATGAACGTCAAAGGAGTTTGCATGCTTTTCCAACAAGTTAAGCAGCTGCTGCTTCTGTGAGTCATTCAAGTCTTTGTTGATGGCTGCTGTAAAGGCCGAGGAAGCAGTATGATCTGCAGGATGACCTTTAGAGGACACAGGGGTAAGAGGCACAACGCACACAGGCTGTAGATCGGCAACGCAGGCGACAGTAGTGCCCCGTGGCAGTAAAATTTATCTTGTGTGGTGTTTGTAGCAGCGAGGACAGTTGATCCATTGTTGAAGCGAGCCACACCTGATGCGAGAGCTATGCCTTTCTTAAGGCAACGGGGCGATGGAGTGACCAAAATGTCACCAGAGTCGACGTCGTTGGACAAAACTGTGACTAATTGATGTTCGTGTGGTGGTAACTCGATGTCTACAGCAGCGATGAGTCGAAGTGGCCTGTAGGATTCGTCACTGAGCAAGTGGTCCGTGTCAGTAAGATGGACGACACGTTGTGCACAGTAAATAGCCGCAGAAGCAGAGGAAAGAAAGTCCCAGCCTAAAATGAGTTCATGGGAGCACGGGGATAGCACAGCAAATTCTATATGAAGAAGAATTTCGTCGATTAGTACACGGGCAGTACAGAGAGCGGAAGGGCGAATCATTGTTCCCTGAGCTGTAACCAGTGTCGGTACATCATATGGCGTCGTGACTTTTCGAAGACGGGCACACAAATCAGCACGAATAACAGAAAACGCAGCCCCAGTGTCCACCAAAGCATCAACGACCACTCCCTCAACTGTGACCGCAATCATATTGTAGGGGCACGCTGGAGGAATTGGAGTCCTGTGTTGGAATGCACTTTGTCCTCCAAAAACTGCATCGCTTAGTTTTCCGGACGCCGATCAGAAGTAAGGGAAGCAGGCTGAAGAGGAGAAGAAGAGCGCCGGTAAGGCGACGGTGAACGGCGTCGGGTTGATCGGTGACTACTGCGCAGTTCACCCGATGCTGGCGGAGATGGAGACCGACGCGGCGGTGACGAATAACGGCGGCCCTGGTACAAGGCTCCTGCGGTATAGTCCCGTTCGCGTATGTCATACCCTCGGCGCTTGTCTTGCTGGCGCTTGCGGCAAAAGCGTGCAATGTGACCACGATAGCCGCAATAATAGCACGTAGGCCGAGTCGATCGATGAGGAGGGTAGTAGCTTGCGCTAACTGCACCAGGAGAGAGAGAAGTCAGAGGGACAGGTGACGGCTCACGCGGTGGTGATGAAAAGCTCGTGGGAAAGCTTGTGGGAGGTTCGGCAGCGACCGACGCGTACGTTCGTGGCGGGGACGTCGAGCTGACGGTGCCTGGTGGTGCGGCGGCGGTGTGCGGGAACGATGGTAGAGTACGAGAGACAATGGGCTGCAGGTTGGCCATGTGGGTCATGGACGTGAGCTCTTCCCTGATGACATCACGCAATGACGTTGAAGAGGACTGAACGGGACACACTGAAGGTAGTGTGAATCCCATTGATTCCAATTCTTCACGTATAATCGCCCTTATCGTGTCTCGCAGGTTTGGATCAGTCGTAATACGGGCCGCGTCACTGTCTGATTGTAGGCGCATAGACTAAAGTTCTTCGAGGCGCTGACAGGTTGTCGCAACGTCAGCAACGGTAGCCGGGTTCTGGATCGCAAGGGCATTGAATGCGACGGGTGCAATCCCCTTAAAAAGCTGGCGCACCTTGTCTGATTCTGTCATTGGTGTGTCAACCCGGCGGCAAAGTGAAAGAACATCCTCGATGTAGGATGTGTACGACTCCTCGATGTGCTGTTTCCGAGTCGCGAGAGCTTTCTTTGCGAGAGCCGAACGAACAGCCGGTGTGCCAAAGACATGGCGAAGCTGATCTTTGAAGGCTGACCAGTCGGGAATGTCGATGAAGTGGATGAGGAACCACGTCTTCGCGACACCCGTGAGGTAGAATGACACGTGAGCGAGTTTGTAGGTGTTATCCCGCCGGTTAGCAGCGCCGACACGTTCGAAATCGTCCAGCCATTCTTCCACATCTTCTTCGCGCATACCAGCGAAGGGATGGGGCTCACGCTGGAGGCTGTTGATGACGTGAGAAGGCGTGGCACGCGGTGGTTGAGTGGGAACGGCTGCAGCACCGGCCTCATCTTGGTGCGACATATTTCCGGACACCTGGCCCAAGCGGCGACCTGAACGTAGCTCCAGGGGGTAGAGTGGTCGAGAGGATGGCGGGGGATCTAACAGCACTCTCCACCACGTATGAAGTCTTGGTTTAGATTACCTTTTATTAGGCCGAGGAACCGGCAGCCGACAGCTACGATGAATGAGCCAAGATGATGATGCTACGCGACAACGCTGAGGATGCATGAGCCACACATGATAATGATGATAATGTACCGGTGAAGAGGATGTTTATACTAAATGCCCACAATATATATATATATATATATATATATATATATATATATATATATATATATATATATATATATATATATATATATATATATATATATATGGTTTGCCGTTTGCAGTGAAAGGATCGTGCGTTGCGTGACCTAGTGGTTAGCACCACACGCTGAGGATTGCGGGGTGACTGGTTCGACGACGCACAACAAAACCTTATCCTTTGTCTTCGCAATTGTTTAGTAAACGTACTTAAAACGTTGTTTGCGTGACGGCAGTGCGTAAACGAAGCCGTCGTGGATGCCGGCTAAACACTTTCATGTGAAAATTTGCTAAACTATTTCATTGAAAAAATGCTGTTAAAAACTTCATCTGCTAAGATAATCAATGAAAATAACTTGACGCCCTATAAACAAGTGATTCTATACACAGTAAACAAAATACAAGATGTATTATTGCAGTATTATTCGATGGTTCAAGCGTACATCCCCATCCGGTGATATAACATATGATTATCATAACGAGTTTGTGATTTAAGGCCAGCCACCCATTACGAAATGCCCATACGTTGCTCTGCTTATTCTATTTGGGAAACGTAGTGGGTGCCTAACAAGTTATAAAACCTTTAACGTGCATATTTTCCTGTAGTGTTACAGCATGGCACCTATTACACCGAATGCTGCCATATGTGAAAACTTCATTGACACATGCCACTTGACATTATATTGATCAATTTGTAGTACTTACTGACTTATTCTCTTCGAGTTACCTCATACAATATAAAATTCGCAGATCTCACGAACAGTGGGAATCCATCATAGGTGAAACATGAATGAGGAATGTTGATATGTCACTTTAAAATCGACACAAATTTACGAGGCGGACGTAAATTATTCAGTACATTACTTCATTTGCATGTTTATCACGCTCGCTCTTGGCATTTGTGTTCATCTTCCATTCACGTTGCGTAAAACAAAATTTTATATATGTGAATCTAGAGAAGTGCCCGCGAGTGCGTTATGAGCGTAGCATGTGTGGTGTACACGTATCCCGAAGGAGTACGGCCACCAGCGTGAGTCCGGTCTTAGCGAGCCGCAGGGCACGCGTTAGCCGTCGCCGTGGCGAGAACATGATACTACTCAAGTCGCAACACTTTATTGTGGCAACACCAAACGCAGTACAGCCCGTTGCAAAAAGGCGCGGCGGGAAAGCAAGTAGGCTTATCCACGCCAAGGGCACAAAGTACTACACAGGGTGCCACGAGCACGTCTCCGCGGTAAAGGTGATTCACGGAGACACCGGAACAAAGGCCCGGTTGCTCGAACGAGGGCAAAGGCGCTCGCGTTGGCTTCGGAGGGAGACGGGTCGGCGTAGCTAGGCCATGCACTAGGACACCGTACCGCCCCTCGGCCGTGCGTACGCAGCGGGGCAACAAAAGGTGAGCGTTCGCCTTGGGCGCGAGGCGCCGTCAGCGAAGTCCGACGAGCCCCCCGAGTGACGGGAGTCGACGGACGGAAAAGATAGTGTGGCTCACCGTTTGCTGTCCCTGAGAGTATCTGACCGCTCCCCACGCAGCGCGCGAAAACCTCTCGGGAGTCCCCGCGCGCGGCGCCACAGTCAACATCCGCTTCCGGGTGAGGGAGTTAAACGTCACTCCGCTCTCCCACCACGGCAGACAGCAAAGGAGGGCAGACATGTCGGGACATGAGAATGGCAGAAAAGGCGGCAAAGCCCGCGCAAAGGCAGCGGGCTAGCCTCAATTCCCACATCCCCCTCTCCTAAATTTGCCCTTTACCGGTCTGCAAAAGGCAGCCGGACGTCACCCATGCAGTTAAAATGACACTGCTATGAGCGACAGCTAACCTCAGTCCAGCTCTGCTACTGCTGCTAAAAAAGTGATTACAAAGAAGAAACAAAAACATAAATAACAAAATAAACACATGACACTATACAAATAACTGCGGAAGGGAGCACAGAAACGTGGCACTAGTGTTCGTAGTGCTGAAGCGGGATAGCGTCCACTTATCGGAAGGGCGTGACAGTGTCCACTGGGTGCGATGCCCGAGTGCGAGGTCAGAGGTACCGGAAGGGGGGGGGGGCTCACTGATAGCTCGTTGCTGCTCTTGATAAGCCGCGAGTCCGACGAACGCTGCCTCGGCTGTGCTTCGGGGGCCCCGCATTTCTGGCTCGATGATGAAGCTGGAACGTTGCGCGAAGCCGGGCCTCTCCAGTGGTCAGGGAGGCTGAACCAAAATTGGCTGCGAGTGGCGTTGGCCGGCAGCATACAGCTGCTTTCAGCTGGCCTCGCGCAGGAGCCATGGTGGGAAAGGCAGCGGGGCTTCTTCGACGACGGCCGAGAGCAGAGCACAGCCAGACTCAGTGGGTCAGTGCCCCCCCAGCACCTCCAGTGTCTGCGTCGATGGGAGGAAAGCCATGACGCACTCTTTGCGGGCTCGCACTGAAGCGTCACGCACTTACACACGCACAGAAGCACGCACACACACCGCCGACAGCTGCGCGAGCGTAGGCGCAAAACGTCCTTCGTCTCTCTCTCCCGGCAAGCACCCACACTGAAGGTCACGCACAGCTCCCTTCGCGGTAGACGAAACAAAAACGAAAAAAAAGTAAAAACAGAGCAAAATGACACTCAACATCTGGCAAAAAAAAACATAAAACACAAATAATTTCTAATATTAGACAAAAGAAACATAAAATACACATGAACACTTAAAAGAAGAAACACTGGCAGCAGACAGGGCGGGGTCAACTTCTTTACGAGAAAAGACCGTAAAGAAGCTATAACCTATACTGAGGCTAGACAGTAAACTGAGGGCCTTCGGTTGCGGAGAAGTCCGCCGTCCGGTGCGAAATCACAAAAGTGACCGCTTCCTCATATTATACCAGTGCGGTGTCCGAATGCGGTCCGCCGCTCCGGGTGTGCCCCGTTGCTTGCGCGAAGTGCCGCAGGGCACTGGCGCGAGCTCGTCAGACCGTGACAAAGGGCTTCAGGTCTGCGATGTGGGCACGGCTGAGTTTTCCCAAAGGGGATCTTTCAGCTAGTACGCGCCACGGACGCTCACTGACAATCGGTTCATAAGACCGGGCGGCTTTCCAACCCTTGGCTCAACCGTTTGTCAGACGTGGCAGGCACGGAATAGCGATAAAAGCCACGCTTCGTGCCGGGCCAGGTCACAACATTGCTCAGTTTGCAAAACCTTTCGAGCCACTCAGGTGACCGGCCATGAATTCGTCGTGAGAGGATCGCAACAGTGCGGCTCTCAGACTTTTGGGCATGACCACCTTAAACGGGTCGCTGGACTCGTCGTCAGTGGCTATATAGTTCAGCAGGAGCCCGTCATGGTCCAGCAAAATGAATCCGCTGGGGACTCAGCGACACACGCTGTTTCAGCCCCCTAATCGCGCCCGCCGCAGAACAAGCAGCGTAACGGCGCTCCGCACCTCGTCAAGACGGTTTAACGGCACCCGCCGCAGAGCAAGCAGCGTATACGGCGCTCCGTCCCTCCGAGATTCGAAACGGATCACTCTGCTGAGCCTTCAGGTGCTCTTCGCTGCTGAAAGCGATTCCCATTCTCCCAAACGGGGAGTCTGGTATCGCGCCCGCTCAGGACCGCAGCAACAACCGCTTGAGTTGGCGTTACGGGTTCGCTCTCGACCTCGTGGCCTTCAGAAAGTTCCCCCCGCTCGGCCTCTTCGCGGTGCGCCGCTTACCTGGATAGCAGCCAAGGTCATCCTCATGGGGACTCCCCCTTCTCCGCCGCTGTTTCGCCCCCGACACTTGCATGTGCTAAGGCACCGCGATTGGCCGTCGCACCGAAATCCAGGTTCTCGGCAGACAACAGGGGGCACGAGATAGCGCGTCAGCTACCACGTAGGAGTGTATTCACCACAAAAAGGGGTGACGACACGGGCGAGTGCTGAAGGGCGCCCGTAGATAGAGGCGGTGGCCTCTTTGTGCAACGCGGCATGCCACAAAGCAGACATGTTGCGACGAGCCCGAATCGCGCAGGCGAACTGACTCGCTAAGGGCAGTCAAAAGCTAGAGCTTTTGATACCGCGTTGGGCGCCAGTGTGGTGTACACGTATCCCGAAGGAGTACGGCCACCAGCGTGGGTGCGGTCTTAGCGAGCCGCAGGGCACACGTTAACCGTCGCCGTGGCGAGAACACGATACTGCTCAAGTCGCAACACTTTATTGTGGCAACACCAAACGCAGTACAGCCCGTTGCAAAAAGGCGCAGCGGGAAAGCAAGTAGGCTTATCCACGCTAAGGGCACAAAGTACTACACAGGGTGCCACGAGCACGTCTCCGCGGTAAAGGTGATTCACGGAGACACCGGAACAAAGGCCCGGTTGCTCGAACGAGGGCAAAGGCGCTCGCGTTGGCTTCGGAGGGAGACGGGTCGGCGTAGCTAGGCCACGCACTAGGACACCGTACCGCCCCTCGGCCGTGCGTACGCAGCGGGTCAACAAAAGGTGAGCGTTCGCCTTGGGCGCGAGGCGCCGTCAGCGAAGTCCGACGAGCCCCCCGAGTGACGGGAGTCGACGGACGGAGAAGATAGTGTGGCTCACCCTTTGCTGTCCCGGAGAGTATCTGACCGCTCCCGACGCAGTGCGCGAAAACCTCTCGGGAGTCCCCGCGCGCGGCGCCACAGTCAACATCCGCTTCCGGGTGAGGGAGTTAAACGTCACTCCGCTCTCCCACCACGACAGACAGCAAAGGAGGGCAGACATGTCGGGACATGAGAACGGCAGAAAAGGCGGCAAAGCCCGCGCAAAGGCAGCGGGCTAGCCTCAATTCCCACACATGTAGTCATGTTTTACATGACACGCATATTGAGCTTATCGTGTTTGGAACTGTCATATACCTACGTAGTCAATTCACATCACGGGATACAAAATTAGATATATCTCAAGATAGTGAAACGGCCGCAAGCACAATGTGATCGTGGCATGTAGTCATGTTCTTATATGACACTCATCTCATAATTATTATGCTTGCACCAGTCATATAACTTTGTCGTCCATTCACGTCTCATAATACCAAATGTGGTAAATGTGAAGCTAGTGAAACGACCGCGAGCGTACAATGAGCGTGGCGTGTATACATGACACACATGAAGTACATGTGTTAATTTCCACGTTAAGGTCTGTTACGTATGTTCGCCATGCAGTCATGTCATACCATACCAGTTTTGTAACATGTCATGTCAACGAAACCCCCGCAAGAGCAGCAGGTCCATGAAAGGTATATGATGACCTTCATGACATATAAATTATGCTCTTCTTGGTATATCTAGTCCTGTTATGCTCGGCATACACTCATGTTATGCCATACTATTTTTGTACAGATACCATTATCAAAACGGCCAGCAGAGCTGAAAGTCATAGGCCCTTTAAATAAAAAGATAGATGGATAGATAGATAGATAGATAGATAGATAGAAAGATAGATAGATAGATAGATAGATAGATAGATAGATAGATAGATAGATAGATAGATAGATAGATAGATATGGTCAAACTCGTCGAAGTTTGCTAAAAAATGCTTCGCATTCAAAAGTATGCATTCAGTGAAGTACGCATTAGGGATAGGATATCGCTGTCGTGTTCAACTCTTGAAGGCGATGCTTTCAGTGCCTCGATTTTTATAATTAATATTATTGTTGTTGTCAAGCTCCCTTGTAGCATCACAAGGAAGTTTCGTGACCAGAGAAAGTATAGCACCATGGTAATATTTGGCAAGACGTTTTTTTTGTTAGTTTTTAATGCAGTAGCACTAAAAAGTTTATTCCGCCTAAACTAAGGCGACAGCTTGGTGTTCGCGTCGGTGGTGGCGTCATTGGTAGTGAGCGAAAAATTATCATCTTGTGCGTGACCAATAATTGAAAAAGATGCGAAGAAAATAAAAAAATTCTGTGTCTGAGGAAGAGTTGAACCGCAAAAGAACCGGTAACCCGAATCCTTCGGGTGGCAAGCGGATTTTCTACCACAGAGTCACCTGTCTGTTAGAATATTTATTAAAACTAACACCCTTTTCTTGGAAATGCAGTGAAACTAACCTATGCATCAGAAAGGTACGCGTCCAGTACACATGCTTCACAATGCAATGTGTAATGTTGCTGTGATAATGCGCGGTACAAACGTACATTGTGATTAGGCGTTGAAACTTTAAATTACAGACGTCAGACTCTGGAGATTTAAAAAAAAAGAAGTGCCCCCTGTCGGTACACTTTTGGGTAGTGCAAAGCCCGACCTTCTTGCGCAGTTTGCTGCGCAACCAGGTGCAAATAGCGCAAGTGAAAAAAAAAAACGATTGAGCTAAATATTAGGCCTGTTTGCTCAATGAACCCTCAATTATAGACCTAATGAATTTCTCCGCTCTTTGGACGCGCCACCTAACCTCGATGAAGTGCTTGCTCGTTCATTCGGCGGAACGACGGCGAAAACTGGAGCAGACACAAAAGTTCTGCACTCTACAAAGACCGACCTCAGTCAACGCTATTGTTGCTTTGTAAATTGTCACGGCCGTAAAAGACTTGAGCTTTAGCGATTTCAGTATCTTTCACGATGCCGAACGGCTAGAGCGCTGGATACCGGCCGTTGCAATCGTGTTCGGTAAGGTTTCTTTACAGCAGGCCACATGCGAGAGCGTGATATTGTAGGCCTTCTGTTAATGTTTTGAGCAGCCTTGATGGAGGACTATGTTAACTTTGATTATGATGCTCAACAAATTGTCACCTTCGGCAGCTGCATTTTCGGCGGAGACGAAAACGCTGTAGGCCTGTGGGCTCAGATTTGGGTACACGTTCAAGAACCTTAGTTGCTCAAAATTTCCGGAGCCCTCTACTTCGTCATCTCTCATAAACATATAGTTATTCAGAGAAGTTAAACCCCACATATCAATTATTCAAGAGGCTTCAACCGTGGTGCATTCCGTGCAACAGTAGACTGGTGACTCTCGCGACGAAGATCACACATGCCATGACCACCGATAATAGGAAGTGGTCACCACCACGCAGCGTCGCGCACGTAGGTTCTGAAGGCTCTAAATTCCGGCTTTACCCAGGAAATGTGAACGCACGTGCATACAAGTAAGTCGCAAAGTGTTGGTCTTGTCCGCAACAAGGCAGGCTTTTCTTGCCATTGGTTTCCGCGGTTGGCAGAGCTACCTCTGAGGCCTCGGTTTTGCCTTTTATTGTAAACCAAGAAAGTGGACACGCGTGTATCCGCATTTACAGTATATAGAAATAGAAGACAACCTTCAACAGAACATTCTGGGATGCATAATAAAAGAGATCAACGCACAGGAAGCGAGAAATGAATGAGAAATGCAACTGCAAAGGAGCAAATCGCCGGGGCAATTAATGTTGGATAAAGCGAGTTTCGTATCACTGATAGTAAGAAAAATTGCTCGTGTATGCACTTCATCACTGTTGTATCTCGTGCATGCCCACGTTCAACGCAATTAGATGTTACAAAACACACGCCAGAGTGCTTGTCTTGAACTCGATGTCGTGCGACACTCGCTTGCCGCTAAATTAGGAGTTGCAGCACGCCGAATTAGCTGAAACAACTGACCCATTGTACTCACAGCTCGCGTTGATGAGCTTCCTACATTTCTGAAGGGAGATAAAAATGATAGAATAAGCTTGCAAAGTCCTCGATTGTCAGGAAACTACGCCTCAACACCAATAAAAGTAAAGGGCCTATGCAAGTTCTCTTGCATACGCCTTCCTCTGCACAACTCAGTTATGGCCAGTGCGGTGAAAAGGGCGCTGGTGGGGGCGTTTTTCGAAGCACCGCTTTGGCGGAGTCTGACGTCTATCATGATGTTATGGCTTAAAGCAGGCCACTCTTCCAAGAGGCACGCACGTTACTGCGCCTATTCTCTTAAGGTGGAGGTCGCACCACGGCGGTAACTACTCTGTTTTTTACGCAATGTTTTCGGATGCACTGAGATCACTGCGCTTCTCATAGAATATGAGTTCGGCTACTTAAAAACGCCTATTACCCTTTCTTTTCTAGGAAATTTTTTTTAATGCCTGGTCGGAAGCGTTACCTAGTAGCAATGAAAATAGTGTGAGAAAGAAAAGCATTTTTGCTTCACAAGCCTTCGTTGTACTGCGAGTATGGCGAAACTGTTCAACGTAACAAAGTGAAATTCACTGCGCCTGTAGACGAAGTGCCATTCAAGGTTTCTATGAAGATATATAGGACATAAACTAATTAGTAATCTTTTAGGTTTCAGTGCATATGGGCAAAATAGTAAAAGTTTGTGTAGGAATATTTTTTCTTTCCATAGCAGAACCATAATATTCAGTGGCTATGTTAACTACATTGGACATATTTTCCTTACGAAGTCGCTTAATACTTTGGCAAAAACTAGATGAATTATTATTGTGTCAAGGGGGCAGTTTATGGCTCTACTTCATTGCGCATTACCAGCGAATCGACAAAACTATACTAGCTGATACTCTGAACTTGCATAAAATGAAGCAGCAACACTGATCCGACGAATAAAAAAATAAATGTCAAGGTTTCAAGTAATCGAACCCAAGCATTACACATGGACATCAAGCATTTTACCACAAACCACGCCAGGTCTCAGGACTATTTTTCAAATAGACCCTAATGTTCGTGAAACGTAATTGTGGCTACCGTGCTGGATATCCAATCATATCATGATAACATATGCATTCATATAATACAGTCGTGACGTCGAGTTAACGTCAGTTATAGTTAGGTGCCATGCGCGGAAGTCGATTTATGTAAAAGCGTTCAGTGGTACCAGCCTCGCGAGCATCTGCACTTCATAACACCTAATTGCTTTTGGTGTTGGTAAGACTGATGTTCCCCGTTGACGTCATCGCGAAAGTGCAAAAAAGCATAATATACAAACATCTGCAACATGTGACTGTGCCTGCAAGAGTTGTACCTATATTTAGCGTCATTTCATGAAGTGTCTCGGTATAAAAATTGCAACATGATCACCTTCCCTTCGCATGCTTCGCATAACTTCAATTATTAGGGGATATGCTGGTTTATTTTTTGAAAAACTGTTGCGGCAACCTAAATGGCAAACTTGTCGACGGAGCTTGTAAGTTAATAAAAAAATGCACAACTTTTCAGAAAAAATAGGTGTATTGCCACTGATTAGCAGAAGCACAAAACAAAACTGGATTCTGTAACTGTCTCGCTCCCAGAAAACTTGTGCGTTCCGATTTCTTTAGAAATGCTGTCATACTCATGTTTGCTAGAAGTTATAGGGAAATGGCAAATAAAAAAACCATTTCGCATGAAACCTTTTCTCAAAAGCGCTCCATATGTTTACCGATCCTAAGACGTCACGTCTTAGGAACGCAGCCACACTACTATGCAACGACTCTCTTACGATAAAACATTATGGCACTGAACGAATAACAATGACAGAAATATTGCAACATGTGATTTTCATTACACTGTATTCTCGCTGACACATGTATCTAGGTGCGTAATACTTACACTTGTCTCTCATAAATTTAATACATCAGCTTTTGTTCGTGTGTTCATCGCACATTCGAAAATCACTGATTGAAGTGTATTTTGCGTTTTCCAGTGACTGCAATTGATCTCTCAGAAAAGAAATAAATCTTGGATTGCATGTAAACGTTTATATAGGTACAAAATTTACGCTACACGAACTTGATAATCTATACAATGAGAAACATTATCAAATAACTATACCATGTGTGGCCGCCCGTGCGTCCATCCGCCCGTCCGTGCTTGCGTCTGTTCGTGCGTCCA
This sequence comes from Rhipicephalus microplus, assembly GCF_013339725.1. Classification (NCBI taxonomy): domain Eukaryota; kingdom Metazoa; phylum Arthropoda; class Arachnida; order Ixodida; family Ixodidae; genus Rhipicephalus; species Rhipicephalus microplus. The sequence goes on from NC_051169.1 coordinate 151,976,636, forward strand.
ACCCTGCTTTCGTCCATGCATCCGCTCCTGCGACCGTCCATGCGTCCATCCGTCAATGCAGCCATCCGTGCATTCGTCCATGCATCTGTCTGTGTGTCCATTCGTCCACCTATTCAACACTACAAGTACCACAATCTCGCATCTTTTCATCATATATTCCTCATAAAGAAGCACATCCATCCAGTGGACATTCCAAGGATTGAACGAGAGGAGGCACACGCACACTTTCTTACGGATTGCGCTTCGTGTCTACTTCCGATCTTTAACCACCTCGAGTTCATGGTATATTCTAGTTCACTGTATTCATGGCACTGCGGCCCAACGCTCGCTAATCCTGTCTAAACCTAGGAGGTTACGCGCAGCGAGTACAACGTAACAACTCCTTCTTTTCAGATAATACTCAATGTGCATGCCAGTGGCTGCTAATGTGAATTGAGAGACAGGAGGATTGAGCTTTTAGGTAACGTGCACGCTGAAAATTTTTTATTGTTCAACAACGCACAGAAAAAATCTCTCACCGGCACCACCTTGGAGGTAAAAATGTAAGACTGGTTACACACTACGACTACTACTTTTACGACGGACGAACGGACGCCGCTAAGATCACAGTCTGAGCAAGCCGTTTCGCCGCGCCAGTCGCACAGCCGGACCCGTGGCCACGTCACGCTGACGTTGCCCCTCCGGTCCCCTTCAAGAAAAAGCAAGCAGCCTGCGGCAGAGTCGTCGCGCCCTACCGCTAGTGGCTGCCGCCCCCTGGACTTGGGCCTCCCGCCCGGAGCCCCCTCCCACCCCCATTCCAGGCAACGCAAGGTCTCCGGACGCCATCTGCTGCCCCGGAAGCCTTCTGCCCTGGTGCCACATGACGCTGAGCGGTCTCTGAGCCGCCCCGTGCACGAGAGAGCAGAAAAATCTGCACACTACCAGACGAACAAGTCGCTCTCCCTAGTGCCGCCGGCTGAGCGCCCACGAGACCAGCGGACACACCCCCTTCAGACATGGCAAGCCCAAGCAACCTCCCGGTGAGGGAGAACTGTTTTCTGTTCACCGCCCCGGTGGGGACGTGTCTATTGACGATCATATAGATGCAGTTGAAGAGACAACCAGACCTGATAGTGTGTTAGTCTTGCAACACCTGGGGGCGTGAAGTTCCTTGTGTGTATCTGAAACGCGAGTCAGGCCACAAAGCTCAAGGTCGCAGAGGGCTTCAAAGTTAACCAGGAGCACGTTACAGTAAAAGCGGTAGGACCCCCAGTTACGTTTGTTAATGTATACCGGTTTCCAGCATATATACCAGGCGAGGTCTTGATTAACACTCTTTCACAGTACGGCAAGATAAAAAGTGTTTCCTTTGCATCAGTTCCTAACCGACAAAAGAAGCTTAATGGTGTTAGAGTAGTGCGCATGAAAATGAGTAGACCAGTCCCAAACTTCACAACCATCGCGGGGCACCATGTCATGTGTGAATACCGCGGTATGCGTAGAGTGTACGCAAGGTGTAACGAACCGGGGCACATGGCTACGGCGTTCGCAGCCGCTTATTGCAAGAGATGTGGTGTATGAGGTGGTGTAGAGATGTGGAGATGTGACACCGAAGGGTGTGTTGAGGAGTGTAAGAGATGCGGCGGGCGGCACGGCACACGCGAGTGTTTCCGCAAACGCTCGTACTTCACGGCAGCGCGTGGCCTTCCACCCGAGACGCGGTCAGTTACTGGTAACGACCACCCCAGCACCTCTCGCCCGCCTACCAGGACTGAACCGACATCAGGGCTCCAGGTCCTAAGACCCAGGACTCGGCCCCACACGACAACGAATGTTCCGGACCACTGGCAGTTCGAAGAACCCCGAGGGACGGAAGACACCCGCACCGTATCAGCGACCCCCACTCCCTTGAACGCAGGCTCCGAAGCGGGGGTTGACACGAGCAATACTAGTACAGATGGCTACATGGACGAGCCGAGCGGCCATGATTGCGGCTCTCCGCAATCCACCCGCGACTCCTGGGATTTGTCGCAACCTGCAAGCGCGGAACAAGAAGTGCGAACACAGGCGCCGAGCCAAGAGAACGACGAGCCTGCATTCTCTGGTTTTGACGAGATTAGTTTTCCACCACTTCCACCCCTGACGGCTCTCCCCCCGGCCCAACCCTGAGGAGGTGCCCATCGTAAGCTCAAGGTCCCCTTTAAGATGATCACTTAGAAGATCAAGGTCCCCTTTAAGAGGCGAAGACAAGTCACCCGGCGTGCCGTCGAGCCTACCCGCGAATCTTGAAAACAAGCATCGGCGCTCCAAAGCACCCGTCTGTTCCAGTGACAGCGATGCCCCTCCGATTGCGAAGTCGCAGAAATTGGACGCACTACCGACAGGGAAAGGGCACTTGCCCTCAAGTGCAAGCGAAAAAAGATAGGCTCTTCGCCAAAGCATCCTCCCTTTCTTTTCCTCCCCGTGTTTGCTTCAAGGCGAACACAGAGCGGGCGCCACGACACGGCAACACGGTCCCCCTCCCCTCTCCACCTCCTCGCGCATGCTCCGCTTTTTCTAACATGACGCCACACACGCCTCTCCCACGCTTCTTTCTGCTATCAGTGGTGGCCGTGCCGCCTATTCCCCTTCCCCCCCTGCTCCTTTCGCCAGCCGAAGCCACGGCAATGGTTTTTGTTTATGCTTATCTGCTGCACAGCTACCTGCTGCCCTTGCGACTAATCGGCACCACGGCTCCTATGACGCATCACTTAAACCACGTATGGCTTTTTAGCCCAACTAGCAACCGTGCCACCCACGCCTTTCCGCTCGGCTCCTTCGAGCGTGCCGCCCCTGCCCAGGCGGTCGCCCCCCCCACCCCTTCCTTCACCCCAAGTCCTCTCCCCACGCCCACTAGAGCAGTTCATGTCAACTCTCAAGTTCACCACCTGGAACGTCCGCGGGTTTCGTGACAATTCGGAACAGCGAGACATTCTGACCTTCGCCTAAGCACAGGGTATTGATGTGCTCTTTTTACAAGGGACTAACTTGCGGTCGCCGTTAAAGGCCTGAACCTTAAGACGCGAGTTTCAGGTGGACGCTTTCTTCTCCCTAACTAAATCAAGGGCCTGTGGAGTGGAGTGGTCTTTACTACGCGACGCTTCCGGCAAAAGGTGTTCTGCATCTTCGGTGCTGACGGCAGGTCGCTCATGTTGGACCTCTACATCAGCAAAAGAAGGATTCGGTTCGTGAACGTGTATGCCCCGGCGACGCGGAAGAACACAAACACCTTCTTCCATCAGCTGCACGACCTTCTTTCGGAACCCGTCCCGCACGTCCTGCTGGGGGATATCAACTGCGTCGTGGACTCGCAGCGAGACGTCAGGGGACCGGGCCGAGGGGGGTCCACGTACTATGCTAGGGAGCTCGTGATGACTCTTTGACACCTTCGGTTATCGGACGCGTGGCTGATCGCCCACGGCGACCTTTTTGTCGCAACTCGAGCCTCTCACCCCATAGCCAGTCGATTAGATCGGACGTATCTCCCGGACATTCTCCTTTCCTCGCTCGTGGCGTGCGAGGTCCTTTCCCCTCCTGCAGACCTAGCGAGTCGGTCAGATCACCTCCCCCTTGTCACTACGCTTAGCGGCTCCCCTGGACTCCGTACTGATGAGCATGGGTGGCGAGTAGACCCAGCGCTCCTGCAAGACGATGATAGCATCGAGTGCATTAGGGCGAGGCTGCGGTCCTCCGTGGCGAACACCCCGGACCTAACCTCACGCTCGTGGAACACCTTGAAAGTGGAGTTGAAGGGAATCCTTCAAGATGAAGGCAAGGCCAGGAAGCGCCGCATAACCGCTAAACTGAATGAGATCCTGCGCAGAATACGCATCGTCAGGGGGGCGGAGACCATGACTACTTGCATGCGCGACTATCTGAACACCCTGGAGCTCGAGTATGCTAGGCTGCTTCAACTATGCGCGCGCAGACCGCCTAGGGAGCGGAGCGCACCCATTAACCACCTCGGAGCGCACCCCAGTGACACAACTGGGAATGGCAGCATACGAATTACCCAAGTGAAACGCCCGGACGACTCTTTCGCAACTGAACCAGAGGGAATCCGCGATGTCTTCTGCGAGTACTTCTCGGCCCTTTTTCGGGACGCCGACAGCGATAGAGAAACTGGCGGAGAAGACAAGATTAGAGAGGTCTGCCAGCACCTCCGATGGCTGGGAGGAGAAGAGGTTGCGTTACTGAGCACAGAAGTGTCTGCTGAAGAGGTTAGGGCTGCGATAACAAGCATGCCTCCAAACTCGGCCCCCGGCTCTGACGGCCTCACAGCCAACTTTTACGCCACTTTTATCGACGATCTAGAGGAAGTGCTTGTCGCCCTGGCGAACATGGTGGCTACGAAGCAGCTGAAACCCGCATCCTTTGGAGAGCGGAGGATTGTCCTCATACTGAAAGAGGGAGCCCTGTAGGAGCAGCTGTCGGCGTGGCGCCCCATAACCCTGTTGAACGTGTAGTATAAAATGGTTGCTTCCATCTTTAATAGCCGCCTTAAGCTCCTCTTGCCATCCATCGTCGCTCCTTGGCAGTCCTGTGCGGTTCCAGGCCGCTCGAACTTTGCCAACCTTACCGTAACAAGGGATGCCTTCGAATACATGTCTCCCAAGTCCCTGTCCGGAGCCTTTGTCTCCTTGGACCAGGCAAAGGCGTTTGACCGGGTGCGCCATGGATACATGATCAAGGTACTCCACCAGTTCGGGTTCCCAACATGCTTCGTAGACACCATCGCCATCCTGTACAGCAACCTCACATGCCACGTAGTAGTAAACGGCACCCCGACGAGTAACTTTGTATATGAGAGAGGGATCCGCCAAAGGTGCCCGCTAGGGCCCTCCCTCTTCGTACTCTGGCTTGAGCCATTGCTGGTGAACATCGACCGGAACATGTACGTCAGAGGCTTTCCGCTAACGGGGGAGCCCAGCATTAAGGTCCTCGCTTACGCTGATGATGTATCCCTGTTCGTCAGGGACCCGGCAAGCCTGCAAGCTTTTTGGCGAACGTTCGCACACTATGCTGACGTCTCAGGCGCGGCCTTGAACATGAGGAAGAGCAAGGCCTTACTATTTGGAACATTTCCTCACGGCGCTCTGGGAGAGTTGGAAAGGGTCGACGCCGTCAAGGTGCTCGGCATATACTTTTGCTGCGGTGGCGTCGCTGACCTAACCTGGCAACGAGCGCTCGAGCGGGCACAGGATGCAATAGCACGCCTCCAACCGAAGAATCTCACGCTTCGTGAGAAGGCCATAGCCGCAATGACAACCATCTGCGCCTTTCCCTTTCATGTAAGCCGAATAGGAGTGATGCCTACCAAGACTGTGCGACGCGATTGACAAGTATGATCGGTGCCTACCTGTGGGACGGCAAACCCGCGCCCTTGCGTCGAACCCTCCTGCAACTCCAGCTTCAGAGGGCGGCCTCGGGCTCACGCATGTCCTGACAGCGAGCAAAGTGCTTGCCTTGAAGACCGCAAGGGCCTTGTTTCGCGCACCTGATTACGTGGGGAGGCCCCTAATGCGTTACTGGTGCAGTACAAACGCATCGTTCCTCAATGCCGACCGGCCATTCGCCCCTCTCGCCGAGACTCCCTCCGCGTTCTATAAGGCAGCCGCAAACACCATGCGCATGCTAGAAAAGGAGGCTCCTACGTGCGACGTAGATGAGACCCCGCCTGCTCGCATTGTGGAAGAAAGCGCCAGCAACCAGAGACGACGGTCGCGGAACTGGAAGCGGAAAGGCAAAACAGATGGGCGTGCAATCCCTTCGTCCGCCCAAGACTTCGCATGAAGGAAAAACTGGGACGTCCGCCCAACCCGCCAGCGCCTCCACAAGTTTGGCATCACGTCTACACCCCGCTGTCCCAATTGTCGCGCAGATGAGACCCTGGCGCATGCTTTATCTGAATGCCCGGCGGTCAAACCGGTTTGGCGCCTGACTTTGAGGGATTTTAAAATCCGTCCTCCCCCAGCCCTGAACAGAAACAAAGGCGCCTTTGCAAAGTTAGTGGCCCTCTGCACCATATTCACGGTCTGGAAGCGACGCTGCTTCGCTGAGGTTAGCCGCTCTCCGGTCAGAGCGGCCTTCCCGACCGTAGCTCGTATCCGCCACATGGTGTGGCGGCACCTCTCAGATCAACTTGAAGCCAGCGGCGAGGAAAAGTTTCTCCGCCGCTGGCATACGAGGTTTTTTCTCCTGCAAAAAGGCAAGTTACACCTGCCGATATCCCCTTTTTAAGCGCACGCCAGCCACTGCGTCCCACTGTTTCCTGACTGGCAAACGGAAAGTGCCAATGCCCAACCCCTCCTGTCAATTGTATATTGCTGTGTCTCGAATCTGTTCTCTGTACGGATTAACCCCTTAGTTCTCTGAAGCCCGAACAGCGGCGACCATTATCGTACCCTTTTTTCGCCTGTAAACGGAAATTGACTCTTTTGTGCGCGGGCCGAACAGCGCTCTAGTAACCTTTGTATAACGAGTGTTCGAAAGATCGCGCTTCTGTTGTAGTGTACAGTCTACACGTGTTTTTGCTGTTCATCGGTGTGTTTACCGCGTGTGTCCGTGATAAGTATCGGAGAAGAATTTTGTATTTGATTAATTGTCAGAAGTGCAATAAACTTCCCTTTGTTTCGCCCCTAAAAACCAGACTAAGGTTTGTTGGCCCGGTAGGTAATGGAAGCGCAGCACGGTCGCCTCCTCATCCAGCCTCTGCCTCGAACATTGTCTTTTTTCTTCTTCCCGCGCGTTGGCCGCTCCATCGAAGCTGGTGAGCATGCAGAGCTGGCTTGTGCATTGCGGCTGGCTTTATCTGTCGTAGCGTTGCCGTCAGCGTTTTCCTTCATTCATGACATGTGCGTTACACTAAAGTTGGGCATTATGAAGAGGTTGTTTGCCATTATCCTTTAATAATATAGTTGAAGCCGGTTTCAGTCATTCTTGTCCATTCATTCAGAACTTCCCATTCAACCTGTGTTGGCCATGAATGCGAGTTTTATTCGTATATTTATTTAGATAGTCTAAGGGCGCCTAGGGCACAACATAGGGGATGATTTATAAGGAATAAAATACACTCACATTTTAGTCACACAGCAGTTGAAAACAGAAACTTGAAATATAATGCAGAAACAAAAACACTTTCCAAATAACTATAACATGTTAGATTTCTTTAGGTTTATTCTCTTTCTCAAGTGAACATGATCAAAGATGACATGCTGTATAAAACACGATGAAGTGATTTATTAAAAAGTGTTATTGCGCTCAAGAAACGAGTGGAGCGCTTACTGAAAAGACATAGTGGCAATTCTAGATGGCAGTGAACTCCATTGATCGAATGCTGCTGCAATAGGTGAACTCCGCTATTTCGGACTGTGAGCAAAAGTGGTTTGACTTTATAGGCGTGGCGCAATCTAGGCGAGCTGCGGTGGGTGTGTATATTATGAGATCGCGAAAAAGATGTGCTGCCATGGCAGAGCGCGTGAAAGAAAGATAGCCGGCTGAGTGTTCGACGCAAGGCGAGTGAATGCATATTAAGAGTGCTTTTTTGGTTTTGTGACACTCTGAAATCGAGAATAAGATGATAGAGTGAACCAGGCTGTTTTGTTTTGAACCTCTTCTAGGTGATTATACCAGATGGTATGAAACGGATACCAAACAATACAAGCGTATTTTGCAGAAGGACGAATAAGTGAGTTATAGGCTAATAACGTGGTGTCCCGGCTCGCTCGATGCAGGCGTCGTTTCAAGAGGCCAAGCTTCTTTAGGACTTTCAAAGTTGTGTACTTGTGTGAATATTTTGGGTAAAGGTCGAACCAAACAGTAAACCTAGGTATTTATATGTGGAAATTGCGTCGATGTTGATATTGTGAATTGTGCATAAATTGGTCTGAGAATTCACTACCATACTAAGTTCAAGGTGCTTTGTTCTATCTGTATAAATTTTCATCTGCCATACGGAGCACCAATCTGTTAGTTTGCTGAAGGCAGACTGCAAGTGAATAATGTCGGTGGGGAATGTTATTTTTTTATATATAACGCAATCATCTGCAAACAATTCAACTGACGCATTTATGTTATTCCTGTTGCTTAGTCGAAATAAGTAGTATTTGAGCTAACCTCTAGCCTTATCAGAAATAGAGTGAACGCCCTTTCGCAATTTATTGTCAGCGTGTGGAATTACGTTATTTCCGGACAGCTCTACATGCAAATAATAATGATCTTCTCATATTATTATATCAGCTAACATATCAGAAAAATCACTCTGACTCTTTTTATTATTGATTTGATTTGTTACTGCTTTTCAAGATCATTATGCACTTGTAGTTAGCCCAGTAGCGCTATAGGCACTACGTACTTGCGTTATCCTGTTGCGTAACTTTCCTTGATATGATACTAGACACATTTTATTAAGTTAATTCTACAATTATTGTGTTTATATGCTTCATCTTTTTACATTTATTAGACTTCTTCTCTATAATTTTTACCTTCTAACAAGTTCAGCGTAGTCCTGCAGCCCCTCTTTTATAAATATATAGATTAATTTGGGCCCTTAAATGAATGATTGAATGAATGAATGAATGAATGAATGAATAAACGCATGAATGAATTGGACCGATGGAAACCAATGTACAGCATAATGGGCTGACGAGCACCCACTTGCGTCTTCTAATAAAAAATACGGAGCATTATCATTAAGTTTGCCACTGATTCTGGTTGGTAGAAAAGCGTGCTAGGCAGAGGGTTGAAAACTGGTTGTGGTTTATATGTTTTATTAACCACGATGGCAACCTAAGTGAAATACTTGTAGTAGAATTCTCACGCGCGTGTGAGAAAACAGGTTCGCGTTCAGCGACAAGCTGATTGTTCTGGTTATGCTTCGAACATGAATCACACGAATCACTGGACAATGCTACTCACATTGTCTTCAAAAAAATTCAGGCAGCTTTGCTCGAACGTGACGTAGCGCAAAACTGCCATCAGTGCCCTTGTTATTTTTTTCTGCTTCTCTATTTAATATCCTCTCTGTTCTTTTCATCCCTATGATTTTTTTCATTCCGTGTGATATTTCTACTTTTTTGTTCCTTTCTCCCTCTATCTTTCAATAGTTACCTTGATATCTCCCTGTTTCTAGTTCCTTTTTTTTCCTTTCCTTCCTTTTTCCTGCTTCTTTTTGTTCATACGCCTGTTCTGTTCCGTGGTACTCTTTCATTTGTTAGCGAAGGCGGATGCGTTGAAGAACTGCCCACAATGCGCGTCCATTCTGTCATCCGCAGTGGGTGGGCACCGTGTGGTAGCCAAATCCATAGCCGATACATATAAATGTTACACTACTATCACTATCATCAGTTCTATATATATATATATTTATATATATACATATATACATATATATATATATATATATATATATATATATATATATATATATATATATATATATATATATATATATATATTGTCACGCACCAAGAGCCGTAGAGACAAGACAGGAACAGTGGGGCAGAAAGACACGAGCGTGTATCTTCAGAAGGAGGCGCTAACCACACTTCATCGTTCTCTTTGCCCTTTTTGTCTCGCTTGGGCTTGCCGGCTCACAACTCTAGGTGGAATTATTCTCCCTCCCATTAGAGCATCGACTCGATGCTCATACACAAGGTGACGGCAGGGCCGATAAGGAAAAAAAGAGAGAGAAACGGTACCTATAGTGCACATGGCATATGCAGGTGCAAAAAAAGATGTCAAAAGGTTGGTCATAAGAGAAAAAACCATTAACTGAGTTCACAGTTTGTTCGAGACCTAACGGACAATGTCAAAAAAAAAGGAAATGTTTGCTGCCCGGGCACAATAAGGTGAGTATTACCGCATAATATAAGGTTTTAGGCGGATGACATGCACAATCTCTGTTCGTGGTGAATGGCGTTGGGTCGTTGCCGAGCCTCCGTCTCGAATAACTTCGTAATTGGCCTCGTTCAACCGCCGTAGTACTTTGTAGGGTCCAAAGTACTTGCTCAGGAGTTTTTCGCTGAGACCTCGCCGTCTAACAGGAGTCCAAACCCACACTTGGTCGCCAGATTGATTGGAGACTTGTCGATGGTGGATATCGTACCTTCGGGCGTCTTCACATTGCTGCGATCTTAGGTGCACGTGAGCTAATTGACGTGCTTCCTCTGCACGCTGAATGTAATCGTCAACATCAGGAGTTAGTAGCTATTCCTGATCGATGTCACAAGCAATCATAGCGTCTAGCATGGTTTGCACGTCTCGACCGTAAACGAGGCGGAATGGTGCGAAGCTTGTCGTTTCCTGGGTTGCGGTGTTGTACGCAGACGTTACGTATGACAGTATTTCGTCCCATGTTTTATGCTGCACATCCACGTACATAGAAATCATGTCCGCCAGTGTTTTGTTCGGCCTTTCTGTTAAGCCGTTACTCTGGGGGTGGTATGCGGTTGTCTTGCGGTGGTTCGTGTAACTGAGCTTGAAGATGTCGTCCAACAGTTTTGCCGTAAACGCTGTCCCTCGATCAGTGATAATGAATGACGGGGCACCGTGACGAAGCCCAATGTGGCGCATGAAAGCCTGGGTGAATTCATATGCTGTACCGCGTGGCAATGGCTTCGTTTCAGCGTAACGCGTCAAGTAATCAGTTGCGACGATGATCCACTTGTTTCCGGAGTGAGACAAAGGAAACGGTCCAAGGAGGTCCATCCCAACTTGGTCAAATGGCTTACGCGGTGGATCGATGAGTTGTAAGAGGCCTGCAGGCTTTACAGGTGGTGACTTGTGACGCTGACATTCGCGGCATCCTTTCGCGTAGCGTTTGACACAAGCTGCGAGTTTTGGCCAGAATTATAGCTGTCAAACCTAGTAGAACGTCCGTGAGTATCCAAGATGGCTGGATGTCGGCTCATCGTGGCAGGCTAATAGGATGTCATCACGAAGGTCTTGAGGGACGACTAGAAGATAAGATCTGCTGCCAACACCGGTGTCTTTCTTGTATAATATGCCATGTCGTAAGCAAAATGATGGCAACGTACGGGAAAGAGGACGAGGAACAGACGCGGTGCTGCCTTCTAAATCATCAATGATGGGCCTTAACTCGGGGTCCGCTCGTTGCTTACTGAGGAGGTGCGCGCCACTGAGAGTCCCCAGGAAGGTGCTGTCGTCTTGTACAGCTGTACGGTCGGATTCCAGAGGGGCCCGTGATAGCGTGTCGGCGTCTTCATGCTTTCTACCCGACTTGTATACGATGGTGGCATCAAACTCCTGAATTCGAAGACTCCACCGTGCTAATCGGCCAGAGGGGTCTCGGAGGTTAACCAACCAACATAAAGCATGGTGATCGGTCACAACTTTGAATGGGCGCCCATAGAGATAAGGCCTAAACTTTGCAATCGCCCATATTACTGCGAGACATTCCTTCTCTGACGTTGAATAGTGTGTTTTGGCACGTGATAGAGCGCGGCTCGCATAGGCAATCACACGTTCGATCCCATCTTGTGTTTGCACCAGGATAGCTCCGAGACCAACGTTGCTTGCGTCAGTGCGCATTCTGTGTCAGCGTCCTCATCGAATTGACTGAGTACAGGAGGGGATGACAATGAATGTTGCAGTTCCGTAAAGGCAGTCGCTTGTTTGTCAGTCCACTGAAATGGGGTGTCGTCACGCGTAAGTCTAATGAGAGGCTCCGCAACCTTAGAGAAGTTTTCAATAAAGCGGCGATAGTAGGCGCAGATCCCTAGAAATCGTCGAAGACTTTTTTGTCTGTCGGAGCTGGAAAAGCGGCCACAGCGGCAGTCTTCTCGGGATCGGGCCGAACGCCTGCAGCGCTCACAACGTGACCCAAGAAATTCAGTTCATTGTAGCCGAAATGGCACTTCTAAGGCTTGAGGGTAAGGTCAGCGGATCGTATGGCTTCAAAAACACTCCGAAGGCGACGAAGGTGCTCGTCTAACGTTTCTGAAAAGACAACGACATCATCTAGATAGACGAGGCAACTTTTCCACTTGAGGTCAGCGAGAACGGTATCGATCATTCGTTGGAATGTGGCCGGAGTGGAACAGAGGCCGACCGGGAGCACTCGGAGTTCATACAGGCCGTCAGGAGTTACAAAAGCCGTTTTTTCGCGGTCACGTTCATCGACTTCAATTTGCCAATAACCACTTTTGAGGTTGATTGAGGAAAAGTACTTTGCTCGCCTCAGCCTGTCAAGAGAATCGTCCACTCGAGGCAACGGGTACACGTCTTTCTTTGTGACGTTATTCAGCTTCCTATAATCGACACAAAAGCGAAGTGTACCATCCTTCTTCTTTACAAGAACCACTGGCGATGACCAAGGGCTGCCTTATGGCTGTATTACACCTGTCTTGAAGCATTTCCTTCACTTGCTTTTGAATCGTGCGTCGCTCGGTTGGAGAAACGCGGTAAGGCTGTTGCCGTATAGGGTGCGCGTTACCGTAGGTAGTAACATGGTGTTTGATAATTGATGTTTGACGGATTCTCGATGAACGTGAAAAACAGGCGTGGAATTCTATCGACAGGTCATTAGGCCTTCGTTTGTTTTTGTCAGAAAGCGTTGGATTTATATCGACGCCCCGGAGAGGTGCTTCGGGATTATCCGTTGCCTCGGAAGCTAAACACTCAGTCACATTGGTTACTGGGTAGGCATAGGCGATTACAGTACCAGGGAAAAGGTGTCGGCGCTCGTAGCTGATGTTCGTAACAAGTACCTTGCAGTGGCTAGCCTGTAGGTCTACTAGGCTTCGTGCTACGCAGAGGCCTTGGGAAAAGAGTAGGGATCGATTGCTCTCCGCCACCATTTCACTGTGTGCTGATTTGTTACACGCCACTTGAACCATAACACTTGAGCGCGGTTGTATCATCACAGCATCGTCAATTACCCGCCGACATACTCGATCTTGGCTGGGATTATGCTCTGGTGTGGCGCTTTTTGCCGAGAACGTGATGAGGGCTTGTCGAATGTTGATGATAGCACCTTGCTCCCTCAGGAAGTCCATGCCAATGATCAGGTCTCGAGAACACTGACAGAGAACGCTCAAAGTGACAAGGAAGGTATAACTACGAATCTGTATTCGTGCTGTGTAAACGCCGAGTGGCATGACGATGTGCCCGCCAGCAGTACGAATCGGCCTGAGGTTCCAAGGCATCGTCACTTTCTTTAGGAGAGCAGCCTGTTTTTCACTTATTATAGAAAAATCCGCACCCGTGTTAACTAAAGCACTGACTTTGCGACCGTCGAGCAGCACTGGAATGTCTAATGAAATCTTTGCGGAACCAGCTGGTGTCATCTTCGTCGGAGAATCGTCAGTTTTCGGAAGCGTCGGTAGGAGGCCTTGAGCTTGTCCAGTATGAGCGGCCTCGCCCCCGAAGGTCGCTGTGGTTAGTTTTCCCGGCGTGCGCTGGGTGACCGATCCTGCGCCACGCTCGAAGAGGGGCGGCGATTAGGAGAAAATAGCCGCGGTAACGGGAAGCGTGACTGGTGCAAGGATGACGAAGTTCCGCGTTGTTGAGCCACATACTCTTCAATTTCAGGGGGCCGCTGACTGAACCTCGGTGGTGGCGAGTTCATCGAAAATCCGCGTAGTCCAAGTTGTCGGTAAGGACACTGTCAGCACAGGTGCCCAGCTTCACCACAGTGGAAGCAGAGAGGACGTCGATCTGGCGCACGCCAGACGTCTTACTTCCGCGAGATCAGGCGAGGTGCTCTGTAATTTGGCGCCGCTTGGACCGTCTGCAGCATGGCTGGGGCCACGGTGGCATGCGGAATTGCAGGTGTAACAGGTTGCCGTAAAGCTTGAGCATACGACATGCGGGGAAAGTCACCGGGTGGTCGATAATCCCGCATGCAAGGCGGTTCTCTTAAGGCATGCTGGACTTCATCTCGGACAACGATGGACAACGAGGAGGTAGTGGGCTGCGAGGGCACTGACAGCTTCTGGAGTTCTTCGCGGATGACTGAACGTATGATCTCTCGGAAGAAATCCATTTGGCCACCGAAAGCTCCTAAGTAGTCCGTAGTTGAAGCGTTGACGTACCGTTCGTATGACGGGGCCTGGTGCCTAAGAGTGCTTTCTATGGTGACGGCTTCCGTGAGAAATTCTGACACAGTCTTGGGTGGACTGCGTATAAGCCCACCGAAAAGCTGCTCTCTCACCCCGCGCATGAGGTACCCTACCTTCTTTTCTTCTGGTATGCCGGGGTCAGCTCGTTTGAAAAGGCGCGTCATTTTTTCGACATACATCGCAACCCCTTCGTTCGGCAATTGTATTCGGGACTGCAGATCACGCTCAGCTCCTTCCCGATGGTCAGGGCTGGCATATGTCCCAAGAAGTTGGCGTTTGAACTCTTCCCATGATGTGAGAATACCTTCCCGGTTCTCATACCAGACACGTGCGCCGTTCAAAAGACTGAAATTGACGTGCCGAAGTTTGTCTGCGTCGTCCCACTGGTTGTGCACGGCAACAAACTTGTAATGAACAAGCCAATCTTCTACATCCTCAAGTGCAGTGCCATGAAAGGGATTTGGCGTTCGCGGTGTAAGTAAGGTGCAATGAAGCGGCGTTGTGCCGTTCGTACCGGTTGGGTTGGTGTCGGTAGGGCTGGTCGGAGCTGTCATGTTGTTTACGAGCAGTCCAACTCAGGGGATAGCCATCGCATTCTTCTGGTAGCACGATGCACAGGTGTGACTACCGGTACGACGCTTGTGTTCCTGCTATGTGGAGGGGTACGGTGCATAAATTACCCAGCACGTCCACCAGGTTGTCACGCACCAAGAGCCGTAGAGACAAGACAGGAACAGCGGGGCAGAAAGACACGAGCGTGTATCTTCAGAACGAGGCGCTAACCACAGTTCTTCGTTCTCTTTGCCCTTTTTGGCTCTCTAGGGCTTGCCGGCTCACAACTCTAGGTGGCAATATATATATATATATATATATATATATATATATATATATATATATATATATATATATATATATATATATATATATATATATAGTTTAAATGTGGAGTAGTTTAGGGGCCCGAGATGTCGTATGCTGTCATCGGGTGATGTCGCTTGGCGCAACGTTGGCGAAATCAGTCACGCCAGTGAGTGCCAACGCATCCACGACACTACATGAAGCATCGCTACTGACGCAAGCCATGGGTGGAGGGAAGAGAACTGAAGCTGAGAAGGAGTGTTGTGAGAGTGAAGAGAAGGAACTGTAAGATGAAGGGAACATGCTGTCATCGTGGGCTGTCAGCTAATCTCGCCTCTTAACGTTACGCACTAAACGAAATCTGTAACATAGCCTTTTATAACAAGGAGTCGGCAAGTGAAAACACAGGCGACCCATTCTTCCGCAGTTCCTACAGCTCTCGCGTTGAGTGCAACTGTACTAATTTTCAATAGAGGAGCATACAAGGCGAAGAAGGTAACGGAGCTTGCTGGTTTTCACATTTACGCCCTTTCAACTTGCTTTCGAACTGAACACGGCAGTGCACTTGAGCTGTTAAGTTCGGAGCGCTTTGGGGGCCAGGTTGTCCTATGCTTCCGTATGTTGTCGAGTGCTTTCATTGCCACTTGGTGTAACACAGGCAAAATCTCATACTGCGTCCAACTGTAGCGTATGTAGCGCACTCCCACGCCAAATAAACGTTTTCTTCGTTTCATTCTTCGGGCACCTTGATTATGACATTAAGGAAAAAAGGAAGAAAAATGAGAGGAAAAGAATTGCAGGGAAGTTAACCAGCATATAGGCAGCCGGTATTTTACCCTGCGCAAGGGATGAGAATAGAAGAGTTGAAAGATAGAGAGGAGAGAGGGAAGAGAGACAAACACAGCACATTCGGCAGCACACGCACGCACACTCAGTCATTAGGTGCAGGCATTACACTAATATGGCTAGGAAAGCATGACAAATAAACCCCGTATAAAAATTTAAAAAAAGGACAGCGAAAAATAGAAAGGTACAAAAAAGACAAACTTTTTGGAAAAATATTGATAAACAGAATTAAAGCAGAAAAATAGGAACACTGTACAAGAGAACCAGAAAGGAATAGAGGAGTACAAAAAAAGAGAGTCCCAACACAAAGAACGAGCTCTACGCTTCCTTCAAACATGGCACCACAAGTTTGCACATGCCTTTTTTTTACATGCCACTGCCATCGAAGCTGGAAAGCGCGTGGTATGCTCAAAAGTACTATATTTAACAATGATGTTAATTCACCTGTTTAAGTGTCCTTCTAAGCAAAAACTTCAGCAAAGGCTACAGCAGTTTTGAACTTCTACCCGTTAAACTGATTTGCGCAGCGTGAGGTCTATGGAACCTTTTTTTGCGTGGGGGGGGGGGTGGTTGTGTAGACGCTAACTAACAAGGTACATCGTGCATTTATTTAGGACATCTCAAAGGCGACCGCCATTTTTTCTTCTCCATCGCTTTATCGATACTGTGCCATACAGTTTTCTACAGTATTTACCAGAGGGAAATCTGGCACTGCGATCATTCAGCTACCGTGTTTAGTACACGGGTTTGCTTATAATTTGTACTTGCAGCTACGAACACACTTGCAGCATTATTTATTGCTATGTTTTGGCGTGTTTCATAAAAAATAATGGGTTGCAAGGAATTTCGTGAGCTGACTTGAATTAGTAACCCTAAAAAAATTTGGATTGTGATTCGATCGAGCATAACGTTAGTGATACCCTGTCATGAGACAAAGCAGACGCAAGTCACACGAAGCCAAAGAAGTTAAAAAACGAAGATAAAAGAAATCTGGGTACTACAATCACTCTCATGCTGGCTGAAGCCACGTGCGTGGCAACTCTTATAAGCACTAGCCCCAGAATCCCTTATAGTGTACTTCCAAAAAACTTTGCGTGTTACCCCTGCCCTCTCTTCTGAAAACTTTCGGAAACCCTACCGAGTTTTCTAGCTGCCTCTGAATCACTGCTTTCGTCATATTATCTGGTTTTTTATCACCTCTGTGCTCGGGTAATTTTCGAAGCGATGACGTCAAGTGACGACGTCATATAATCACTGATGGTTGCACAAGCTCTGCAATAATTTTGAGGGTGTATTCTCCTGTGCGCAGTACTCATAAAATGATATACCACAAACGACAATCTGCACTGAGTATTGCTCACTATGCTTCTAGGTTTAAACCAAGCACATCAATATAGTAAGCTTTATATTATGTGCCCACTATCATTGCTAGTGCGAGTTGCCACGTATTTTCAAAAAAAAAGCTTCACGTGTGGCGAGAACGTATCACGCTTATTGTGTTATAGAGGGCCTGGTTCGTTCACTGACGCATGAAACATGCAGAATAGTAGTGTTGGTTTCTTCATAACGTCTGTAACACTAAGGCTAGCACAGATGAACAACGGAACGACTGAGTATTGCTGCCATTGGTAACCCTCTTCGAGAGGACACTCCTGAATTCCGCTTGGCGTATCGACAGTCTATAAGCATTACAAATAGGCCGCCACTCTGGTGAGCCCAAGGCAGGTGTTCTCGTGGATGGCTGATTTCACAGATAGGGTGGCGGTTTGTCACTCTTGACCACGCACCAAGTGCGTGAAGCAGGAAGAGCCAATCGCATGGAGAACCTCGTGGTTACAAATCTACAAGCTCTAAAATAACATATTTGAA
Source organism: Rhipicephalus microplus (assembly GCF_013339725.1). Classification (NCBI taxonomy): domain Eukaryota; kingdom Metazoa; phylum Arthropoda; class Arachnida; order Ixodida; family Ixodidae; genus Rhipicephalus; species Rhipicephalus microplus. Next base: position 151,994,308 of record NC_051169.1, read on the forward strand.
CCCATTAGTGACGTATAAAGACGTTCGCTACACGGAGGCGTCTTCGCGTTCTTTACCATGAGCTGACATTGCTCAGTACACGGGCGTCTACTTTTAACCTCATCAAAAAGTGAAATCGAACCCTTTACCTTCGGATCAGCATTCCAGCCCCGTAACGACATTATTATTGAGGTGGACTAATCTCTTCCGCTGTCCATTGCTGAGCCAAGCCAATCTAAGTGGCCCTAATTATCCGGTTCATTTGGGGCAAGCACTAATGAGGAGTGCCGGCTTAATAAAAAGTGAAGAACTTGTTAGACATGAAAAAGAAAACGAAGTTCGTGTTTTTTTACAAAAGAGAAGCTTTCTTAAGAGAGGAAAGAAATACTCACTCGAGCGTCAGTGAGGATTGCGGGGAGCCTTGAGGGTGTTGTGTTCTAATTAACGACTGTGTCACTTCATCGTGGGCAATTCTCTCTCGGTCCCGCTGAATGATGATCACTTTTATCTTCATTATTGAAGTTGTACCGTTCCTATCACATAGCTGTAATTTTCTAGCGCTTGTATCGCAACCCACAACTAATTGCACGTGTTTATCGCCTTCTTTAAAAACGAAAACGCTGAGCGAACAAGTTGAAGAAAAGAGAAGAAAAATAAACACTTTTGATGAAGAAAACAAACATTCTAAAAAGAAATCAACGTTCATTATTGAATGAAGCCAGGCGCAGTTCTTAACGTGGACTGGAGGGGAGAAAAACAACACAACCGCACACTCTCAACTGAAAGTTTATTGAAGGTGCATCACATACATATAGCTTTTTGAAACTTTTCGCATGATACAAGTTCACTCACCTAACAAATAAAAAAAACCATCGCCGATCCGCAAAAAGTCATCAAAACAACATCGAGACGAATGCGCCTAAAGAAAAAAAACAAGCAAAAAGTATATATTGGCGGATGGAATAAGCAAAAAAAGATAAGTGCAGCGAATTCACCAAATATAAGTACTCTTTCTCTAAAATCACAACAAAGGGGGGGCTAGCACATCTTTCCCCGCATCTCTTAATATGGAATGATTCGAATTATTCGCGTGTGGTCCTATCGTTATATTTTCTTTAGTTTTCTGTTCCGTTTCCTCATAGACTTTTCTTTGCTTTTTTTCTGTGCTTTTGTTTTTGTTTTTGTTTTGCTCTTATTCACGTTCTGCTCTTTGTGCCATATGGTTTTTGCCACATGGTTACCGTCTTCTCTATATATGTTCGCGCTCTGCGCAATCGACTCAGTTGGAAGTCAGCGCTCGTGTCCTTCGTGTCCTTTCTTGTCTTTGTGTCGTCGTTTCATTCTCTCGCTATAACTATCATCATGCCATACCAACTAGACCAAGCTGCCACACTTCTAAATTTGATAGGACAGTCGCATGGGCAGAAAAGGCGGTACAGCCGCACAAGTTGCAATTTTTGCGAATTGGGCTCCGTCCCAAATAAACGTTGCTGAATACAAACTACTTCCGAAAGGAGTCCGGCATTCTTTGGCGATAAATGGGAATTCACGACAATTTGTATACTATGTTGTTTGCAGCTTTAAAGTTTGAAACTTCTGTAAGCAGCAGCAATAAAAATTGTCCTGCTAATCAGACGCTATGCGCGAAGGATTACGCGAAGGCCATGACACCTCTGGCTCTTTGTAAAATATTTTATTAGGTATGACAAGTGCAATAGTATTGCCTTCATTGTTGACAATTTCCTCATATTTAAAAATAAACAATTCAATCACTTGATTGACGACGACGAAGTATCTATTTCGTAGAACGCTTGTACCCTTGTCTCAAATATTCTATTTGTTTTACCGCAAATTTTGGTAGCTGCCGCTCCCTCCTTGCAAGAATGGATGAAGAAGCCTCCCAGGATTCTCGAGGTGGACAACTGCTACATCTGGCAGCGGCTAGGAAACGTGGGACCACCTCAAGTGGCACAGACAGCGAGGGAACGGAGCTCTATTCCGACGGTTTCGAGTCATCGGATGACGCCTACGCAGTCGTCATGAGCCGCAATGCAAAAAGAAGACTGCTACGAACATCGTCGACGGCGAGTATAACCACCGTGCAGGCTACCGCGCAGCGTTGGCCACACACTATACTCTTCATGGCTGCGGACCCTTCAGCTAACCTACGGTGGCTTAATACGCAAGTCCTCTCCGCATACCTCGAAGGACTCACTCCTAATGAGATTAAAGCCGTTAAGATCAACTCACGGAAGGAAGTTCTGGCAGTTGATGTTCTACACCGTAGTGCGCTGCAAAGCCTACAGAACGTCTCGGAAATCGACAGAGTTGCAGTTAAATCAGTGAACCCCACTGACTGTAAGGGCAGTGTTGGCGTCATTTATGACGTGGAAATTTCCATTCCCTCTAACAATTTCCCAATCTTGATAAAGCCAAATACAGACGACATCGTCATCAAGCACATCGCAAGGCTCGGTCAGTCACAATACCTGAAGGTTGTTTTTGAGGGAAACAGTCTTCCCCCACGCGTCAAAGTTGGCCACGTTCGTCACCAGGTCCGTCCACACATACCGAAGCCCCTACAATGCTTCAGATGTTTCAAGATGGGACATGTCAAAGGAGTATGTACCCACAATGTCGTGTGCCCGCGGTGTGCCGAATCTCATTCAGAAGACACCTGCCACACAACTACGTTCAAATGCTCCAATTGCCACGGCGCCCATAAAGCGCCGTCTAAGGATTGCCAACGAGTGTGAAATGAACGCGCGGTGCTGAAACGCATGGTGCGCGACAATTCAACGCACAGGGAAGCCGCTGCTACTGTCAGGCGACGTCGGCGTCACCACAGATGATCATCACGCAACGTGACATCTGCCGATAGAGGCACGTCATCTCAAGCAAGAAGAACTGGCCCCCCATCGTCAAACTCTGCGAAGACGGATACACCGAAAACAGAATCAGGGTCACGACTCCCACCTCGTGAAGAGTGGCCATCACTTCCAAGAACACAGCCTGTTTCAGAGGTGCATCGAATCCCGCCAACCTCGATGCCATCACGAACTACTGAGAAAAAGACAACTGAGGATCGCCAGGTCATCAACATGTTGCAGACCCTTATGAGCGCAATGCGCATGCTCCTAAGCAACATGAACACCCCATCAGCGCAGAGCGCACTCCAAGTGCTGAACACTTTGACTCCGTTGTTTTCAGCTCTTAGGTAAAACGATGGCCCGCGACATGTTATCCATTCAAGAGGAGGTCAAGAACGCATCTGTCCTTCAGTGGAATGCCAGAGGACTTAGGGATGTCCGAGTTCCAGCAATATGTATTCACGAACCACTTCTCCATAATTGTGATTTGTGAACCGAACCTGTCAGCTCAGATGAGACTTTCTGGATATGAGGGCTTTATGTCTTCTACCCATGTAGGGCGCAGCAAGGTTGTTGTGTTCATACGGCGTGACTTGACTTTTGTTCATCATCCTGTACGCCCCTGACGAAGAAAAGCAGTACGTTTGCCTAACAGTAAAAAAGAAGACCACATTCACCATCATCGGAGCCTACTTACATCCCTCAAGTCGTCTAGACTGAGAGCTCTTGCGTGGAATTTTGAATTCAACTCTCCAGCCATGGGTGATAAATGGCGGCTTCAATGCCCACCACTACTTATGGGGAAGCTCCAGAGGTAGACAGTTAGTATCTTTCGCTTCTGAATGTCAACTTATCCTCGTGAATGATGGCAGCCCTACTTATCTGTGCGGATTGGCCTATAGTAGTTGCCTGGACCTCACTTTCGTCCCACGCTCGTTCACCAGCAGAGTGCACTGGTTTTCGGATTTAGAAACAAGGGGTAGTGACCACATCCCAACATACCTGAAGATTGACGGCTTTACAACTCTCAAGTCTTCCAGAGCCGTCCAGTGCACCGATTGGCAAAAATACAAGTTAATCATGAAAGACAATGTTGGCGCCTCACCTTTCAACCTAGAGGACGCAATAAAAAATGCCCTACATTCAACGACGCGTTCGCTTCCGGTGAGCTCATCTCGCACTGATATGAACATTGATCTCGAGAAACTCCGAGTGATTCGTCGTCGTGCAGAACGACGTACCGACGCACAAGGTCACTTGATCTGAGAGTGGCCAGACACACACAAAAAATACAGCGTTCATGGACAAGTTGGACAAGCAACGATAGGTATCTTTTTGCGAGTCTTTGGATCCCAAAAAGCCTCTGTCACTAATTTGGAGAACTGTCCGGGGTCTTCGTACGACCATTACTCAGCGCCACCCATTGAAATCTCTGGAACTTCACTTTCGCTGCGAAGATATTGATCTCGCAGATTCTTTTTGTCGAAGGATTGCCTGCGGGTCAAATTCAACTGGAACGAAGACGCCCGACTTTTCTGATTGATTTGTGGGGTTTAACGTCCCGAAACCACCATTTGAATATGAGAGACGCCGTAGTGGAGGGCTCCGGAAATTTCGACCTCCTGGGGTACTTTACCGTGCACCCTAATCTGAGTACACGGGCGTACAACATTTCCGCCTCCATCGGAAATGCAGCCGCCGCAGCCGGGAATCGAACCCGCGACCTGCGGGTCAGCAGCCGAGTACCTTAGCCACTAGACCACCGCGGCGGGGCGCCCGACTTTTCTGTATCCTCACGTGATCCCCGACTAGAGATTTCGTTTTCAATGAACGAACTAAAGGCAGCGCTTGCTTTGTGTAGACGTTCTTCAGCGCCAGGACCTGACGGCATCACTTACCGCGCTCTGTGTCACCTAGGAGATCAAGCTCGGAAGGCGCTCTTGCTGCTCTACAACGACTCCTGGCAAACTGGCATGGTTCCACAGGAATGGAAGTCAAGTCGCCTGATTCCACTTTTCAAAGCCGGCAAGTCACGTTTGGACATTTCTTCTTACCGCCCGATTGCCCTCGTGAGCTGTGTGGGAAAAATTATGGAAAGGATAATTTTAAGGCGTCTGGAATGGTACTTTGAGTTCTACGAAAAATATCCAGATGCCATGTCTGGGTTCAGACGAGGCCGCCAGTAAATTGACAATGTAGTTGACTTGGTGACATATGTAGAACACCAGAAGGCCTGCAAACGGTAATCTGCTGCTCTGTTTGTTGACGTTAAAAGGGCATACGACAACAGTCACCCACCAAGCCATTCTCAGCGCACTAGAAGGAGTGGCACTCGGTGGCATGGATATATGCGTGGGTCCAAAGCTACCTACCGAAGAGATCATTTTACGTGCAGACAGAGAATGGCCCGACACCCGTGTATTACAGCAGCCGAGGAGTCCCGCAAGGCGAAGTGCCAAGCCCGACGCTGTTCAACCTAACACTCATGGACTAGTTGGCAAACAACCAAGCAGTGTACGACTTTTCATTTATGCTGATGACATCTGTGTGTAGACATCAGGTGTGACTCGAATTCAACTTCGCCCTCGACTTCAGAAGGCAGCATCAGTGACATCGCACCACCTACGCGAACAAGGGCTCGAAATTGCAAGTTGAAAGTGTGCAGTCGTGGCTTTCACCAGAAAACCAATGTACGCTTAAGGGGTAACAATTAACGGGCAGTTGGTGTCATGTCGCCGGAGTCACAGGTTCTTAAAAGTCGTAATCGACCAAAACCTGTCTTGGACACCCCCCGTAAACTACGTGAAAAAGAGGCTGACGGCCATTTGTCACTTATTCAGGTTTCTTGCCGGAAAATGTTGGGGAATGTCGATCGAGTCTATGTTACAGCTGTACAAGGTGTTATTTATTGGATTTCTGCGGTATAGCCTACCTGATTGATTGATTGATATGTGGAGTTTAACGTCCCAAAACTACCATATGATTATGAGAGACGCCGTAGTGGAGGGCTCCGGAAATTTCGACCACCTGTGGTTCTTTAACGTGCACCCAAATCTGAGCACACGGGCCTACAACATTTCCGCCTCCATCGGAAATGCAGCCGCCGCAGCCGGGATTCAAACCCGCGACCTGCGGGTCAGCAGCCGAGTACCTTAGCCACTAGGTCACCACGGCGGGGCGTATAGCCTACCTGTTATATCTAACACGTGCAAAACGAATCTGCGCACAATCCAAAATATTCAAGTCCAGGCGCTTAGAATATGCCTTGGTTTACCCCGCTGCGCATTGACAGCTGAAACAATTGCCATTGCACAGGACTACTCGATCATCTCGCACATTACCATTGAAACGATGCGTACGTACCTCAGGCAACATGCTAGGAATCCTTCCTATCACTTGGCAACCCTCGCTACTGAGGGGCCCCGCACGAAATTTAGTGCAATTGTCTGTGCACATCGTGTGTCGTTTACGTCATGTTTTACCCCTGCCTAGAAACCGGTGTATCCTCCGTGGTGCCTGACACTTTCTCAAGTACGCGTTTAAATTCCAGGAATACACAAAAAACAGACTTGCCTTCATCGGCCCTAAAACAATTGAGCTTGATCCTTCTGCACAAAATGTACAATAACCACGTGCACGTATACACCGATGGCTCAACCACAGCGTCTGGTTCTGGCGGTGCGGTGGTGATTACAGCTAGACGAATCACTCTGCGAATCAAGCTGTCACACTCCAATACGTCTACGGCGGCAGAACTTGGGGCATTGCATGGCGCCCTAGAGTACAACAAATCTCAGAGATCGAGTAAATGGGCTGTGTTTTCCGACTCGAAACCGGCCCTACAGAGCATGCAGTCAGTCCTTCGACGAGGTTGCCATGAACAGTTAACTTACGAAGTTGTCAAGCTTGTTCACCACGTCACAGAAACAGGCCACAAGGTCAAGTTTCAGTGTATTCCTGGCCATTGTGGGATCAGTGGCAATGATTCCGCAGACAATGCGGCTCGCACATCGCACCAAGAACACACCCTTTTGATTCCTTTGTCAGGGACTGACGCTGCAAAGCAACTTCGTCAACTGGCACGTAGTCTGTGTCTGCAGGTGTGGAACACCTCAACCATAAGACATACGAGACATTACCAAATAAACCCCCGACTGGAACTTCGACCTCCATCCGGACTTCGTCGACGTGAAGCTTCGCTTCTTTGTGACCTTTGGTTGAGGGTTACCTTCACAAAAGCATATAGAACCCTCATCGGATTGACCGACAATGCGGAATGCGACGTCTGCTGCGCCAAAGAAGACATGGACCATCTGATATGCCATTGCCCTCGATTTGCCTCCGAAAGACAGAAGCTTTCGGACGCATTGCGACAATTGAACGATCGGCCACTCTCCATGCAGATGCTACTGGAACACCGTCCTCGCCTTTTGTCGGCTCAGAAAGTAGTCAAAGCTGTCTTGCGCTTTTTGAGGACTACAGGCCTACGTGACAACCTTTAACTTTTGTGTATTGCCACCACTACATACGCGCCAGCCGATTGACTGGCAATCTTCTTTCTTTTTTCTCTCTCTCTCTTTGTCTTTTCCCCCCTCTCTCATATTTTATGCCCCCTTCCCATTCTCCCAGCGTAGGGTAGCAAACCCGGCATGTGTCTGGTTAACCTCCTTGCCTTCTCTCTTGTTGTTCATCACTTAATTGGAACTTCGTAATGCAGGTTGTCTTTAATGTTGGTTCTCTTCCTGAGTTTTTAAATATTTGTAGATGGTCACTAAATCAATTTTGAGTTTTTGCCTTATGTTAATGAATAATCTGAAGTAACAAAAGAGCAAACCTTCGTATTGGAGGGTTTGTGCTAATACCTGTTTTTTTCTGTTTTTAGGTTGTACTTCTGAACATATTGCCTCTCCTCAACTAGTCACGATTCAAACGTTCGAACAAATATCCCATGTTTCAAATATGAATAATAAATGTGACTCGTTCGTTCTCACATTGTGCTACTGGGCTGTCTACAAAACCAGTTTACAGAAGAGAAAGTGTACACGATGTGCTTTATTTGTCTCGGTCTCTGTGTAGCAGTAGTTCAGACAGCCCTGTAACACATTGTGCCAAAGATACTACAAGCTGCTGTACGGCTTCCATACTTCGAAATAGGCACGTCAAGAAAGCTCACATCGTAAAGCGCACTCGACACTCGTGGCCTTGACATAAAAGAAAAAAAGACTTTCGACCAATCATAAGCCATGTGCATATTTCTCACGCCTTGAATGTAAGCATTCGACAAACGTCTGTCTGGTTGGTAGGCAAACTGGGAAACAATTTTAACTGCAACCATCTTCTGGCTTCCTTTGGTGAGCGTGAGCCCAAAGGGTGGCCACGTGCTTTGTGGTGAAGTGGCAACAAAGGAACGCAGTGAGTGTTCTAAAGGCCAATCCTAAAAAGTTATTTCCTTTCATAAAACCACAAAAACTATTTTGATTAGACTTTCTTCAATAGTTAAGTGTAAAGTGGTCTATCGAACGCTGCATCGTGAGAGCTTTTTCCTTGAATGGCATCAGTATAAAAATACGAATAATTATGGCACGAATCGCATATGTCTGTCTTTTGAAAACATTTCTCCGGAAATATTCGACGTTCATTTCGCCCCTGAACGTTTTTGTACAATAGTAAGCTTTCCTAAGGAGGAAGGGAAGAAATGAAAGGCAGGGAGGTCAATTAGACGCACGTCCGGTTTGCTACCCTGCACTGGGGGAAGGGGTGAGGGGATTAAAGGAGAAGAGAGAGAGAAGTGAAGGGCAACGTGTATGTTGGTGGGACCTTGTCCATTGCACGCTTATAAGCGGTCGCGTAGTCCGGTCGTCTTCAGAAAACTTAGCAGTGCCCGCGTCGCTTTGCTGGCCAGCGACGCGTAGAGCCATGAGCCAAGTATCTTCTCTTCGGAAAAAGGTCTACTGTCTAGTGTCTCCAACGTTTCGCGTAGCAGATTGCGTTCGCTCGCAAAACGTTCACATGAACACAGTAGATGTTCTATTGTCTCGTCAGTGTCGCACGATTCACATCGGGAGCTATCCGCCATTCCTATGCGAAAGGAGTACGCCTTTGTAAAAGCTACTCCTAACCACAGGCGGCACAGTAAAGTTGCATCCTGGCGGGAGAGGTCCGATGGAACTTGAAGCTTTCTCGATGGGTCCAATTTGTGTAGGCGGCGGTTCCTGACACTGGGGTCACTCAGCCAAGTTTCCGACATGGTGTTAGCGAACGAGTGAAGGCCCCTTGCAGCGTCGGTTCTCGACAATGGAATTGGGGTTGCCTGGGCGTCCGCGTGGGCGGATCGGGCAGCATTATCAGCAAGGTCATTACCGACAATACCACAATGTCCAGGTAACCACTGGAACACCAAGTCATGTCCTTTCGATAAAACTTCGTGAATCACTTCTCTTATTTCATTCACTAGTTGTTGGTGCTCCCGCTGTCGTAAAGCTGATTGCAAGCTCTGAAGGGATGCCTTGGAGTCACAGAACACAGCCCATTTTTGAGGTCGGGATTCCGCGATATAAAGTATAGCAGCACGTAAGGCGGCAAGCTCCGCTGCTGTGGATGTTGTCCTATGCGACAGTTTGAGCTTTATAGTGACCTGGTACGCCGGGATGACAACAGCACCTGTGGAGCTGTCAGCCGAGACCGATCCATCGGTGTAAATGTGGGTCCTCTGGCCGTATTTTTTGTTGTTTGTTGAGTAGCGACAATGTCACCTGTCGTAGGACCACTGTTGAATGATGGCTCTTGTTCGTTATTCCCGGAATAGTGAGCCACACCTGTGGTTGTTGTAGGCACCACGGGGGTGACGCTGGTCTTGTTGCGGGAGTGAAGCCAAAAGGGAGGCATTCTCTATGGGCAGAAATAATCTTTGAAAAGATCGCGTGTGGTCTTTGAAGTGGCAACACTGCAACATGGTGACCAGGAACTCGGCAGAGGTGTCTTATGTGGGCTCTCCAATTGTCAGTGGTGATGTATGTTCGAATTGGATGCTCTCTTGCGATCATAATTGCCCCGTAGGTTGAGGTGCATCGCGGCAACCCTAAGCACACGCGTAGTGCTTGTCCTTGCAGACTTTCGAGAGTGCGGATGTTCGTCTTGCACGTACTTGCCAGTAACGGCAAGCTGTAGCGCAAAAATCCCTGAAACAGTGCTCTGTATAGCTGCATCATTGACCTTATCGATGCGCCCCAAGATTTTCCGCAGAGGAACCGCATTATATGGACAATGGAAGTTAGCCTTCTCTTCAGGTAATTGCAGTGGGCACTCCACGAAAGGTCCCTGTCAATAATCACACCCAGTTCTTCTGGTATGGAATATTTTGTCCATTGATGGTAACGGGGTATTGTGTCATGGCTCTGCGGGTAAACGCAACCAATGCACATTTCTCCGTTGAGACGGAAAGACCTTGCTTGCGGAGATATGAGCATGTCAAGGTGGCAGCCTGCTGGACTCTTGCACGTACTTGTAGACGAGTTACAGCCGATGTCCATAGACAAATATCGTCAGCATATATGGATATGAGGATGGTACTTGGCAAAATTTCACGAAGTCCTATCATCACGAGGTTAAATAAAGTGGGACTTAATACGGCGCCCTGAGGGACGCCACGGGAGATATAGTAATTGGTGGTAGGTCCATCTGAGGTTTGTACAAAAAAGGACCTTCTTGTCAAATAATCCTGGATCCATTGGAACATCCGACCACCGATTCCAACAGCTTCCAACGAGTCTAGGATGGCTTTATGTGTTACGTTATCATAAGCCCCTTTGACGTCGAGGAAGAGTGCCAGTGGTATGCGCTTAAGGCTCTTCTGTTGCTGGATAAATGTTGTGAGATCAATCACGTTGTCAAGAGATGACCTACCTCGCCGAAAACCCGTCATGCAGTTTGGGTATACGTTGTACCGCTCAAGGTACCATTCTAGGCGTGTAAGTATCATCCTTTCCATGACTTTTCCTACGCAACTTGCGAGGGCAACAGGGCGAAATGATGTCAAATCAAATGGTGACTTTCCTGCTTTGAGTAGTGGCACAAGTCTACTTATCTTCCAATCCTGGGGAACATTGCCCGCCAGCCATGAGTGGTTGTAATAGCTTAACAACTGTCCCCTTGCCTCCTGTTGAAGGTTGGCTAGAGCGGCGTAGGTGATGCCATCGGGTCCTGGTGAAGATGATCGTCGGGAAGCCGCCAAGATGCGTCACGTTCTTCTATAGTGAAAAGATTGTCCATTTCGTAGATGCGGGGTTCAGGGATAACACTCCTAATGGTGCCAGCAGACAAGGCGGACACACCGGCGATTCGCGTACAAAACTCATTTGCCACTTCAAGTTGGGTGTGGCCTGAATGTATGGCTAAAGCCATGAAAGGATGTCTTTGTTGGGGAGCCGAGCGCAGGCCACGAATAGTGCTCCAGATGCGGGACAACGGCTTTCGGGGATCCAATGATTCGCAGAATGATTTCCAGCGTTCCTGTGCAAGTTTGTCTAAACGTCGTTGGACTTTTTTCTGTATGCGTCGTGCCAGCCTCAAGTCGCATATTGCTTTCGTCCGCCTGTATCTTCTTTCCGCCCTTCGGCGAAGCGCGCACAGTTTTTCCAGTTCAACGTCGAAATCTGAACGCTTGCCGGTGAACGGGAGGAGACAGGAAGCTTCCCTCATTGCCTCTTTGATGACATCCTCCAAGTTCTGGTCAGGGTCTTCACGGCATGTATTTTCCATGAGTCGCTGAAACTTGGACCAATCAATTTTTCGTATTGTGGTCTTAGGAAAGGAGTTAGTAAGACCCCTTATTCGCATATAAGTTGGAATGTGGTCACTCCCATGCGTTTCGATGTCTGAAAACCAGTGCACTTGCGACCGGAAGTTTCTGGATACCAGAGTCAAATCGAGGCAACTGCTGTACGTAAGGCCCCGCAGGTATGTAGGACTGCCATCATTTAAGAAACATAGGTCATGCTTGGAAGCGAATGACACGAGGTTTCTTCCTTTAGCGTTGATCGTCAAACTACCCCAGATTAAGTGATGTGCGTTGAAGTCTCCAGTTATAACCCACGGGCCCGTAGTTGTTGTCAGTATGTCTCGTAGTCGGTCTTGTTCAAATCGTCTGGATGGTGATATGTAGACACCAATGAGTGTGAATGACACTTTTTCCTTTTTAACACGTAAGCAGACATATTGATTGTCATCATGCGGTTGAACTGCATGATGCACATATGTGAAATCTGTGCGAATGTAAACAACCACCTTGCTGCGTTCCTCGCACGTTGAAGAAACGAAAGATTCATACCCTGATAGTTTAGGAGGTTGTTGCACGTTTGGTTCACATATAACTATCATAGGAATACGATTCATGAATATATACTGACGGAACGAAGAGATGCGGGATCTCAGGCCTCTCGCGTTCCACTGCATTATCGACGCTTGTCTGACCTCGTTGCGGAAGGAGAAAATTGGTCGAGCCATGGTTGCTACTGGAGACTTGCAAATACTGGACTTAGAGCATCCAGTACTTGTAGTGCACTCTGAGCGAGTGGAGACTTCAGGCTGCTGCACAGCTTTCGCATGGCATCCAGCAGTGTTCGGAACATTCTGATGACTTCTGTGTCCTCCTCAGGCAGCTTGTCAGCGGCTGGCTGGAGTGATGTGACTGTCGATGTGCGCTTGGGATTTGCAGGTGGCTGTGATTTCGGCAATGAAGGCCAAACTGATTCATCTGCAACTGTGCTGCTCGTTGTTTTGTTGACCACGCTGGCCGCCTTAGGTCTGGGAGGCAAGGGCGGTGGAAGAGAAGGGTGGTGGAGTGGTGCTTTCGATGCAGCGTCTGCGGCGTTCTTTGATGAACTGCGGCGACGGTGACGCCTTTTTCGGACGGTCCTGGCAGCCTCTCGATGCGACGAATTGTCTCTGACCATTTGTTTCAATACCGCTATTTCTCTTCGGATTTTGGGGCATTCTTTTGACGAAGCTTCATGTGACCCATGACAATTCGAGCATTTGAGGGTAGTTGCTTCGCAGTCATCCACAGAATGGGCTTCCGCACAACGAGGACACACCATCCTATTTTCGCATACGCTTCTCACGTGGCCCATCTTCATGCACTTATAACACTGTAAGGGCTTCGGTATGAAAGGTCGCACTGAATGCCGAAAATGGCCCACCTTTACGTGTGAAGGAAGAGTGTCGCCCTTGAACATGATCTTCAAGCAGCGTGAGTTTCCCAAGCGGACAACTTTTGCGATGACGCTGGCTTCATTTACCGGTTTTACCAGAACATCGAAGTCGGAGCTGTGAATGGAAGTATCCACATCGTAGATGACTCCAGTGACGACGTTAGAGCTCACAGGAACGTAGGAGCGAACTTTCATTCCCCCCAACTCGTTGACGTTGCGCAGTACATTAAGTGCCGCCGCATGCAAAACGTCGATGGCCAATACGTTCTTACGCGTGTTCACTCTGATGTCTGTGATCTCGTTTGGCACGAGTCCTTCCAGCATCACCGAGACAGATTGCCTGTTGAGGCGCTTCATGTTACCGTCCGGTACCTCAGGGACAAAAAGGATAGTGTTTGTCACGGGTCTCCTTGGCACTCTGTCATTCAACGTACTCGATGACGAAGATGTTCTGACGTTCCGCCTCTTCGCTTTACGGCTCAGCACCAGCTTAAAATCGTCGTCGTCAGAAGGCTCTTCGCTGCTCATTGAGTAACCAAGAGTGCCCTCGCTGTCGTAGTCGCTGTAGAGTCCCGTACGCTTCCTGGATGCGGCCACCGCCGACGCCGCCGTAACTGGCGGACGTCCGTGGGGGTCCACGTCCATCACCGACGGACACAGATGTGATAATCGCGAAGTTCACTTAAAATTAGGTGAAAAAAGAGAGCACCTACTGCAACTGCGATCTGCTAAGCAATCACTTCCTAAAAGCCATGATTATATAACATTGCTTAGTGAGAGTTCCTAATAAAGTAAGAAAAAATGGCAAACTTTGAAGAATTCTCCGGTTTTTCAAAAGGCCTAACTGCTATGTAAACACAAAAAACAACGGTATGATTTAGTAGCGCAACTAAATAAACCTTTCTAGTAGTTCAAGTGCGGTTTTGAAGTTTTGCAAACAAATATTAATTTTATGTACAATTTTCTATTGTGCACGCTCCGGCAAAGGCGAGCAAATATTGAGGGGGCGCCACGGCCTTCAAAAAACTTTCGAGCAAAAATGTTTGGCGGTATACGGAAAGGGAGAAAATTTTATCAGTTGAAAATGCGATGGTCTAGTGCTACGTCTTAGGCACTTGGCGTAAAATGAACAATATGCACACACACACACACACCTATATATATATATATATATATATATATATATATATATATATATATATCCAGCGAGTGTCTTCTGTGAATCCAGTGATGAATAGAAATTGGCTTGAGCGGACAAACGTGCGAAAACTTTTATTGCTCCTACGTTTCGGCCGGGGTCCGGCCTTCGTCAGGGAATATATATATATATATAATATATATATATATATATTATTATATATATATGTATTTATATATATATAAGAGAAAGAAGTGTATACCTAAGGGCTCGTTTTTCTGTGTTTTGACACAATATGAGCAGGAATCGAACATACGACCTTCGATTGACGCGTTCGATGCTCTAACCACTGAGCTATCACAGCGGCCATCCCTTCATCCACTTTTTTGGGCTTGTATGTGAATTTAGAAGTAGGAGTGTCAGTCAGCGCCATCTATAAGCCAGGCGACGAGTGTGAACCATTCTTTTATGCGTATATGTGGCGTCACGTAGTACGCGAACTTATTACGAGTGGACAGCTGATTATTAGTGCCTCGTATACAACCTAATGACACCAAATCTGCCAGTACGAGACCCTCGTTAATGGATGAGGGAAAGAAGTGTATACCTAAGGGCTCGTTTTTCTGTGTTTTGGCACAATAATAATGAGATCTAACAGACAGCAATGCCAAAGAATGTGCAGGGGAAGTTATTAGAACCAATGAAATGTCAATAATAAGAAAGAAAAGCGGGTGTAAAAATAACCAGCCGTGAGCAGGAATCGATCCTACGACCTTCGAATAATGCGTTCGATGCACCAACCACTGAGCTGTCACAGCGGCCTTTCCTCTATCCACTTTTTTGGGTTTATGTGTGAATTTAGAAGTAGGAGTGTCAGTCAGACCATCTATAGGCCAAGCAACGAGTGTGAAACATTTATTTATGCGTATATGTGGCGTCACGTAGCACGTGAACTTATTACGAGCGGGCAGCTGATTAATAGTCCCTCGTATACAACCCATTGACGCCAAGTCTGCCAGTACGAGACCCTTGTTAATGAATAATGGAAAGACTTGTATACCTAAGGGCTCGTTTTTCTGTGTTTTGACAAAATATTAATGAGATCTAACAGACATTACTGCCAAACAATGTGCAGGGGAAGTTAGAACCAATGAAATGAGAATAAGAAAAAAGAAAAGTGGGTGAAAAAATAACCAGCCGTGAGAAGGAAACAAACCTACGACCTTCGAATAACGCTTTCGATGCTCTAGTCACTGAGCTATCTCAGTGGCCATCCCTCCATCCACTTTTTTGTGTTTAGAAGTGAATTTAGAAGTAGGAGTGTTAGTCCGCGCCATCTATAGGCCTAGCGACTAGTGTGAAACACTCTTATGCGCATACGTGGCGTCACGTAGCACGTGAACCTATTACGAGCAGGCAGCTGATTCATAATCCCTTCTATACAACCTAATAACACCAAGTCTGCCAGTACGAGACCCTCGTCAATGAATAAGGGAAAGAAGTGTATACCTAAGGGCTCTTTTTGTGTTTTGACACAATAAACATGAGATATAACAGAGAGTAATGCCAAAGAATGTACAGCGGAGGTATTATAACAAATGGAATGTAAATAAGGAGACAGAAAAGTGGGTGAAAAAATAACCAGCCATGAGCAAGAATCGAACCTACGACCTTCAAATAACGCGTTAGATGCTCTAACCACTGAGCTATCACAGCGGCCTACCCTCCATCTTCTTTCTTTTTGGGTTTGTATTGCCACGTTCAATTTCCCAAGTTTTTGTTATCGTTCCAAAACACCACACGATTCTCAGCGCAAACCGCGCCTGCAGTTTGCGAGAAGGTTCCGGACTGTAGTAGATCATTTCGATAAGATCACGCCCACTGTGCGAACGGTACAGATTGTTCTGGAACCTATGCCACCGCCAGCGATAACGCTAGAACATTCGACAGCAAGAGTATAAATGCCGACGCGCTTCGCCACTTGTCAGTTGTTGATCGAAGGCCAACGCTCCGTTCGCCGCTATCAGTCCGAGACTGCTATCTGTGCAAGACTACTGCAGTAATTGGTATTTCCGTTTACCGGGCACAGGTTCACCTAAATAAACAGTTAAATCCCAACACGAAGTCTCCTGTCTTCGGCCACGTCACGACCCCGTGACATCTGGTGGAGGTGCTGCTTCGTTCATGTACCGGACGCCCCCGTCAAGCCGTGAACCCAGCCCACGTAGCGGAGAAGACACCGACGCCAACCAAGAGCAGCGAACAAGCCGCCGACACCAAGGTCTCCCACCGGAGTACGGGCTTCTACAAGACAAGGCGCGGAAGGCCAAGGCCATGACCTCTACTGCAGTGACAATGACAACCGGAGCGTCCCAGCCCACAATCGTCATTCATCAACCCAGGGAACCACCAACGTTTCATGGGTCATTGTTTGAAGACCCGGAAACCTGGCTAGAAACATACGACCGTGTGGCCGCCCTCAACCACTGGGACAACGAAAAAAAGCTCCGTCGTGTGTATTTCTACCTGGAAGACACTAAAGGACCTGGCTAGAGAATCGTGAGTCCACGCTCCGAACATGGGATGTCTTCTGCGGCGCATTTCTGCAAACGTTCGCGGGCGTCACTCGCAAAGTGAGGGCCGCTGCTCTACTAGAGACCTGGGTTAAGCTACCAAATGAGAAGGTTTGAATTTTCACAGAGGAGATGACCCGCCTATTTTTCACGCTGACTCACACATGCCTGAGGAGAAGAAAGTTCGTTTCCTCATGCGAGAGGTCAAACAGGAGTTCTTCGCGGGACTAATGAGGAATCCACCGAACACGGTCCAAGAATTTGTATCCGAGGCGACCACCATCAAAAAAAACCTTTGACATGCGCACCAGACAGTATAATCGTCGCCTGACTCCAGAATGCGCTGCTGCTCAAACCAGTGACTCCGAAAACCTGCGTGAAACGATCCGAGCGATCGTGCGGGAAGAGCTGCGCAAGCTGTTACCTTCGGCGCACCCTCAAGTGGATTCGATCGCCGACATTGTGCGAGAAGTTCGGCAATCACTTCGAATTCCCCAAACACCGCTGTCCGAGCCAGAAACTATGAGCTACGCCGCTGCAGTGCGCCTCAACGCTCCTCCCCGTCCACGCCAAAACGCCGCCCCGTCGCATTTCCGTCACCAGACACCACCGCCGCCACCACCCCCACCGACGACCTACCGTTCACCAGCGGGCCAGCGCAGTGCGCCGAGGAAAACTGACGTTTGGCGCACCCCTGACCACCGCCCGCTGTGCTACCACTGCGGCGAGGCCGGGCACAATTACCGCCGTTGCCAGTACCGGCAGATGGGACTGCGTGGCTTCGTCGTCGATGCACCACGTCCGCAGCTATGGGAACAGCCAAGTGACATCGCCGACTACCTGACAGGAACTCAATGGACAACCCAAAGTCCTTCCAGTTCGCCGTCGCCCAGCCGCCGCATGTCACCGCACCCCCGGCAGTACTCCGACCCCACGCGGGGCCGGTCTCCTAGCCCGTATCCGGGAAACTAAGGGCAGCAACCGGTGGAGGTGCGGTTGCTGTGCGACGAACTACCGAAGATCTTCCGACGACGACGCCGCCGCGACGGACCTTTCCGAACACGATGCCAACCAGGCAAAGCCCTGGCGGCGAAACCTCACTTACCGGAGGTGGCCTGACGACGCAACATAGAAGCAGCGAAACAAGCCGACGCAGCCGTGACCCGACGCCACGCCCTAACTGTAATGCGAGACGGCGAACTAGCGACATCGACGTTCTTATCGACGGCTACAGTGTGACCGCTCTCGTCGGCACTGGAGCCGACTATTCTGTCATCAGTGGGTCGTTCGCCGCGAAATTAAAGAAAGCTAGGACAGCATGGAAAGGCCCTAAAATCTGCACCGCCAGAGGCCATCTCGTAACGCCTGCAGGAATCTGCACAGCGAGAGTCACCATTAACGGCCGTATTTATCCTACAGACTTCGTAGTCCTACAGCGTTGCTCGAGAGATGTCATCCTTGGCATGGACTTCTTATGCCTCCATGGTGCTGTCATCAACCTAAAAACAAAGTCGATAACGTTATCCACAGAAGAAGCACTACCACCGCGAACGCCGTCAGGACACCATGCCTTGAATGTGCTGGAAGAACAAGTCACCATTCCGCCTCGCTCAAGCGTCATTATTTCAGTCGGCGCTCCTAAATCACCTCACTTGGAAGGTGTCATTGAAGGCAGTCAGCATCTGTTGGTCACCCAAAATAATTGCGTCGCAAGAGGAATCGCAGAGCTGCGGGGAGGCAAAGCAATGGTTATGCTCACGAATTTCAGCAATGAGTACAAACATGTGAACAAAGGAACAAAGGTCACATACATCGAAGAAATTGTCGAAGCCACCAGTGCTTTCGCCCTCGCCGATTCTGCGGAACCTGCTCAGAGGAACCAAGCCCCTCCCATAGCTTTCGACGTCAATCTCAGACTTCCGAACGATAAGCAAGAACAGCTCAAGGCCCTGCTCCTGCAATACAAAGATTGCTTTTCGTCGTCATCGAAAATTTGGCAGACCCCAATCACAAAACGTGGCATCAGAACCGAAGAAAATGCCAGACCACTCCGTCAGAGTCCGTACAGGGTTTCGACGCGAGAACCTGAGGCCATGAAGAGACAAGTTGATGAAATGCTGCGGGATAACATTATCCTGCCGTCCAAGAGTCCATGGGCATCCCCCGTGGTGTTAGTGAAGAAAAAGGATGGGACCCTACGTTTCTGCGTCGATTATCGCCGCCTGAACAAAATCACAAGAAAGGACGTGTATCCTCTCCCACGAATAGACGACGCACTTGACGGCTCCATAACGCCAAGTACTTTTCGTCAATGAACCTCAAGACTGGCTATTGGCTAATCGAAGTCGGCGAAAGAGACCGAGAGAAGACGGCGTTTATAACACCGGACGGCCTCTTCGAGTTTAAGGTGATGCCTTTCGGCCTTTGCTCAGCGCCTGCAACTTTTAAACACGGTATGGATACAGCTTCTGGCAGGATTGAAGTGGCAGACTTGCCTTGTGTACTTGGACGACGTCGTTGTGTTTTCCTCAAGTTAGATGAGCATCTTCGGCGCCTTGAAGCTGTACTTCAAGCCATCAAGACGTCCGGACCCACACTGAAGCCAGAAAAGTTCAGATTTGCGTATGAGGAGCTCTTGTTTCTGGACACGTTATCAGCAAGTCTGGAGTTCGTCCCGATCCACGGAAAACAGCCGCCATCGCCGATTTCCCGCCGCCCACTGACAAGACGGCCGTGCGCCGATTTCTGGGCCTGTGCGCCTATTATAGGCGGTTCGTGAAAAACTTCACCCACATCGCCGATCCTCTCACTAACCTTATCAAGACCGACGTGGAGTTCAAGTGGGAAACGTCACAGGAACACGCTTTCCAGGAGCTTAAACATCGCCTCCAGACGCCTCCGTTACTTGCACATTTCGACGAATTCACCGAGACAGAAATACATACTGACGCAAGCAGCGTAGGTCTTGGCGCCATTCTTGTGCAGAGGGCTGACAGACTTGAAAGGGTTATTAGTTACGCCAGCCGATCGCTATCCAAAGCAGAAGCAAAGTATTCCACAACAAAAAAGGAGTGCCTCGCCATCATCTGGGCTACGTCGAAATTTCGCCCTTACCTCTACGGCAGGCCCTTCAAAGTTGTGAGCGACCACCACGCCTTGTGTTGGCTAGCCACCTCGAAGGACCCTTCAGGTCGCCTCGCACGATGGAGCCTGAGACTTCAAGAGTATGACATTACTGTCATTTACAAGTCCAGCAAAAAACTCTTCGACGCCGACTGTCTTTCTCGTGCGCCTGTCGACTAACCGCTACCCGACGACCCGGATGACGAGTACTTCTTGGGAACCATAACTACCGACGACTTCGCTGAACGACGGCGGGCCGACCCTGAACTTAAGGCCCTAATAGAATACCTCGAAGGCAGGACCGCCGAAGTCCCGAAGGTATTCAAGCGCGCACTTGCGTCGTTCTTTCTACGGAACGGTCTTCTACAAAAGAAAAACTTTTCACCGCTTCGAGCGAAGTACCTCCTTGTGGTGCCTTGAGCTCTGCGACCAGAACTCCTGCAGGCCCTGCACAACGATCCGACGGCAGGGCACCTCGGTGTTTCTTGCACGCTCGCGAGGATACAAGAAAGGTACCACTGGCCACGTCGTACCGCCGACGTCACTCGTTATGTGAGGACATGCCGGGACTGTCAGCGACGCAAGACACCGCCGACAAGGCCAGCGGAATTCTGCAGCCAATTGATCCACTTTGCCGACGTTTCCAGCAGATTGGTATGGACCTACTGGGGCCGTTCCCGACGTCGGCTTTCGGAAACAAGTGGATCGTGGTAGCTACCGACTACCTCACCCACTACGCCGAGACAAAAGCCCTGCCAAAAGGCAGTGCATCCGAGGTAGCTAAGTTCTTCGTCGAAAATATCGTCCAACGGCACGGCGCCCCGGAGGTCCTTATCACCGACAGAGGAACGGCATTCACTGCCGACTTAACTCAAGCAATATTGGCATACAGCCAAACAAACCACCGCCGGACGACAGCGTACCACCCACAGACCAACGGCCTCACCGAGCGGCGGCTTAACAAGACAATCGCCGACATGCTGTCAATGTACGTCGATGTCGAACACAAGACGTGGGACGCCATTCTTCTGTATGTTACCTTCGCATACAACACGGCGGTGCAGGAGACGACGCAGATATCTCCATACAAATTGGTTTACGGAAGGAGCCCGGCAACGACGCTCGAGGCCATGTTACCCAACGTCATCCACGAAGAAAACCTCGATGTGAGCGAGTATCCTCAACGCGCCGAAGAAGCCCAACAACTTGCGCGTGTCCGTATTAAGAATCAACAGATGACCGACAGCCACCGTTACAACCTTCGACGACGCTTCGTGGAATACCAGCCCGGTGAACGTGTTTGGGTGTGGACGCCGATACGCCGACGTGGACTAAGTGAAAAGCTTCTGCGACGGTACTTCGGACCGTACAGGGTGGTTCGACGTCTCCGCCCACTTGATTACGAGGTTGTCCCCGACGGCATCCCGAAGTCTCAACGACGCAGATCGCGACCTGAAGTCGTACATGTCGCGCGCCTCAAGCCGTTTAATGCACGTTAACAAACTGAAACAGTGTTTTTTTGTATTATTGTTGTATCGTAATTTATTGATTGTACTTTCTTGCATTATTATTGGACCTTAATCTTTATTTAAAGCATCGGGACGATGCCTTTTTTCAGAGGGGGGCAATGCCACGTTCCATTTTCCAAGTTTTTGTTATCGCCCCAAAACACCACACAATTCTCAGCGCAAACCGCAGCGCAAAACTGCAGTTTCTCTCAGCACAAAACTGCAGTTTTCGAGAAGGTTCCGGACTGTAGTAGATCATTTCGATAAGATCACGTCCACTGTGCGAACGGTACAGATTGTTCTGGAACCTACGCCACCGCCAGCGATAACGCTAGAACATTCGACAGCAAGAGTATAAATGCCGACGCGCTTCGCCGCTTGTCAGTTGTTGATAGAAGGCCGACGCTCCGTTCGCCGCTATCAGTCCGAGACTGCTATCTGTGCAAGACTACTGCTGTAATTGGACTTTCCGTTTACCGGGCACAGGTTCGCCCAAATGAACAGTTAAATCCCAACACGAAGTCTCCTGTCTTCGGCCACGTCACGACCCCGTGACAATATGTGAATTTAGAAGTATGGATGAATGGATGGATGAATGTGGCTGTACCCTTTAGATCGGGCGGCGGCTAACGCCACCTAGCCATAATACTTAGTGAACTAACCATTACATTTATCTTTTTTTTTCTTTAAATAATGAAGTTGAGGATTCGTACTTCGCAGTGAAGGGTTTAATTTTCACTCGTGCCTTGACTTTAGCCACCAATCAGATAACCTCCTTCTAGTTAAGTCTACCCGCTTAAAGTCTATTTTGCCCTCGCTGTCCCTAAATCCCAGTGCTTTGAAAAACTCTGCGCCATCATCTTGAACTATAGGGTGAAGCCCTTTACAGAATATTATCAAGTGTTCGGCAGTTTCTTCTTCCTCTCCACACGCACTGCATACTGTGTCGACCCCTTCGTATTTGGAGTGTCAGTATTTGAAGTAGGAGTGTCAGTCAGCGCCACCTATGAGCCAAGCGACGAGTGTGAAACACTCATTTATGTGCATATGTGGCGTCCCGTAGCACGTGAACCTATTACAAGCGGGCAGCTGATTAATAGTCTCTCGTATACAACCTAAAGACACCAAGTATGCCAGTACGAGACTTTCGTTAATGAATAAGGGAAAGAAGTGTATACCTAAGAGCTCGTTTTTCTGTGTTTTTACACAATATTAATGAGATCGAACAGACATTAATGCCAAAGAATGTACAGGGGAAGGTATTAGAACTAATGGAATGTAAATAAGAAGAACGAAAAGTGGCTGAAAAAATAACCAGCCGTGAGCAGGAATCGAACCTACGACCTTCGATTGACGCGGTCGATGCTCTAACCACTGAGCTATCACAGCAGCCTTCCCTCCATCCACTTTTTTAAGTTTATAATGTGAACTTAGAAGTAGGAGTGTCAGTCAGCGCCATCTATAAGCCAAGCGACGAGTGTGAAACACTCTTTTATGCGCATATGTGGCGTCACGTAGCACGTGATCCTATTACGAGCGGGCAGCTAATTAATAGTCCCTCGTATACAAGACGCCAAGTCTGCCAGTATGAGACCTTCGTTAATGAATAAGGGAAAGAAGTGTATACTTAGGTATACACTTCTTTTTCTGTGTTTTGACACAATATTAACGAGATCTAACAGACAGTAAGGCCAAAGAATGTACAGGGGAAGTTATTAGAGCCAATGGAATGTAAATAAGAAGAAAGAAAAGTGGGTGAAAAAATAACCAGCCGTGTGCAGGAATCGAAGCTACGACCTTCGTATAACGCGTTCGATGCTTTAATCACTCAGGAGGAGGAGGAGGAATCAATGAGGAAGGACAGGGAGGTTAGTCAGTTCTCTGACCGGCTGGCTACCCTGTACTGGGGAACGGGGTAAGGGAGATATAGGATGAGAAAAAAGTGACGTTGAAAAAAAAGGAGTCAGAAGGTCAGCAGACGATCCACGACGCTGTTTACAGTCTGTCTCTAAGACCACTTGCCCGCAGGAAGCGCAAGAACGCTCTTAATGCCTTGCGTGCAGAGGACGGTCTCGGCCAGTGTCCTAATACCCTTCCTTCCGACAATTGGCGATTGTCTATTTTATCTAAAGCTTTCGACAGTTCTTTTCTTAACACGCTGAAGCGAGGACACTCGCAGAGAAGATGGGAAAAAGTTTCTGCGCAGCCACAGTTTTCACATGTCGGGCTTCGGGCCAATCCGATTCGAAACGAAGAAGCATTCGTAAAGGCCACCCCAATCCACAGACGGCACAAAAGTGTCTCCTCTGCTCTGGTTAATCCTGATGGAAGACGGAGCTGTAGGTGTGGGTCCAAATTATGAAGGCGGACGTTGGTGAATGCAGGTGAATTCGACTGAGCGAGTGTCAGTTCTCGTGCAAGTGATTGAAGCCTGCAACGGCGTCCGTTCTTGATAATGGTATAGCTACACAAGGGACATCATGATGAGCAGTTCGGGCTGCTTCATCTGCACGGTCGTTTCCATCAATGCTGCAGTGGCCTGTATCCATTCATACGCTATGTCATGTTGTTTCTCTATAGCCCGGTGATGAAGCAGTCGTATTTCAGTAATTAACTGTTCGTTTGTCAACGACAATATGGCGAGGCAATGCCCTGGAGAGCTGCTTTGGAGTCGGAGAATATTGACCATGCCTGTTGCGGTTCTTCAACAAGGAACCCCAGAGCGGTACAAATGGTGGCGAGTTCTGCCGCCGTGCATGATGTCAGATGCGAGGTCCTGAACTTTATGGTAATGGATTTCTCCGGAATTTCCACTGCGCCAGTGGAAGTTGTTGAATTGACCGACCCATCCTTGTAAATGTGAATGCGTCCACTGTGTTTCTCATGCAGAAAGAGTAATGTTGTTTGTTTCAGGGCCAAGTTTGACAAATGTTTCTTCGTTTGCATTCCGGGAATGGTTATCAGGGCTTCCAGTGTATGTAGACACCTCAATGGTAACGACGGTCTTGCTGCGTGCGTGAAGTTCGTGGGAATCACCGTGCGATGTGGGGCAATAATAGAGCAGAACGCAGAGCGTGGCCTGGAAGTTGGAATGGAGGCGAGGTGATGTGATTGAATCCGGGTGGCATGTCTTATGTGCGTTCTTAAAGCATCGACACGAATGTAGGTTGTGATAGGATGTTCATGAGCGATTGCGACAGTCGCTTCTGAGGATGCGCATCTCGGCAGCCCGAGGCATATTCTCAGTACTTGAGCTTGTAATGACTGGAGGACGTGTACGGGCCTTGCGAAGCACAGGTAGGCTGTAGCGCATGAAGCCCAGAAAAAGTGCAGCATACAGTTGAAGCATGGCTCGTACCGATGCACCCCATGATTTTTCCGCAAGAAACCTTAGGACGAAGGTGATGGTGGTCAGTTTCTTCTTCATGTAAGCGATATGAGGGCTCAAAGACAAATCACGATCCATTTTTAATCCCAAGAAACGGTGAGTCTTTTCATAGCTGATTGTGTGTCTATTAATTCTGATGCGGTACGGCGTCATTGGCTTGCGCGTAAACGCAACCAGTGAGCAATTCTCAGATGACAGCTCCAGTCTTCGTCCTTGAAGGTAGTTTGACGTCAGTGTAGCCACTGTCTGAAGCCTAGCTCGTACGTGTAGACGCGTGACCCCTGATGCCCAGATGCAGATGTCGTCCGAGTATAACGACAGATGTACGGAGTGTGGCAGGACGTCAACGAGGCCGATGAGCGCAAGGTTGAAAAGTATGGGGCTTAGGACCCCACCTTCAGGTACGCCGCGATAAGTATGATGTTGCCTTGTTGTGCCATCTCGTGTCTGAACGAGGAAGCTTCTGTCCTTCAAATAGCTGTAGATCCATTGTTAAACGCGGCCTCCTAATCCAATGCTGCCCAAGGCGTCCAGGATGGTTTCATGTAGTACATTGTCGTATGTAGCCTTAATATCCAAGAAAAGTGCCACTGATAATCTCTTTAGACTTTTCTGCTGTTGCACAGATGTGACAAGATCAACAACAATGTCTATGGAAGACCGTCCACGTCGAAAGCCGGTCAAAGCATCGGGGTATATATTGTTATGTTCCAAGTACCACTCCAGGCGAGTCAGCATCATTCTTTCCATCACCTTTCTAAAACAGCTAGCAAGCGCGACGGGGCGATAGGAGGCCATATCCAGAGTCGATTTGCCTTGTTTGAGCAGCGGCGCAAGGCGGCTGCACTTCCGCGAAGGAGGAACCAAACCGTTGCTCCAAGAGTCATTGTATACAGCTAGAAGGGCACGCCGAGCTGTTCGTCCTAAGTTAGCAAGGGTCACGTAAGTGACTCCATCGGGTCCAGGCGATGACGAGCGCTTGCACGCTGCCAATGCTGCCTGAAGCTCCTCTAGAGAAAACATATTGTCCATCCGAATGTCTCTGGACACCGGCGAGTTTTGTAGGTTACTCATGTTGATCCCGGACCCCTTGTTTGCAATCCTGGCGCAGAAGTCTTCCGCTACATCGATTTCACGCCAGCCTTGGTGGAAAGCAAGGAATTTTAACGGACGATGCTGTTGTGGCTATGTTCGTAGGCCGCAGATTATTCTTCATATTTGCGAAAAAGCTTTGTGGGGATCAAGTGATTCGAATAGTTACTTCCATCGTAGCGACTGAAGTGCATTGATTCGACGTTGAATCTTCTTTTGTAGACGTCTCGCTTTCCTCAAATCATAGATAGATTTCGTGCGCCTATAACTTCGTTTGGCGCGACGACGGATTGCGCGAAGTCACTCCAACTCCACCTCATATTTTCAAAAATCTGGGAAAAGTTCCACAATTAAACGTTGCTTTTTGGATAGCGGCCTTCATTATACCTTCTAGGCTTTCAAGAGAACCTTCTTAGTTTCTTTCGCATTGCTTCTCTGTCGATGATCTGTACTTTTACCAGTCTGTCCGTGAAGCGGGCGCGATTTGCGACTTGCTTAGCCCCTTGATCGTTATATAGGTGGGGGTGTGGTCACTGCCGTGCGTTTCATTGTCCGCAAACCTTTGCACCTTGGTACTTGGGCTACTTCACACAAAAGTTAGGTTGAGACAGCTACTATATGTCAGACCCCGTAAAAACGTGGGAGTGCCGTCATTTAAACAATGTGGTTGGTGGTCAGATGCAAAGAAAGACACATCTATTCCCCGACGGTTCATCTTCTGGCTTCCCCACAGGGGGTGATGAGCGTTAAAGTCACCGGTAATAATCCTGACTCAAGTGTCGCTGATATAATGGCGCTTAATCTTGCTGGGTCGAAGCGGCCTGAAGGCGAAATATATACTGCCACCAGCGCGAAGTTCAAGTTCTTACGCTTAACTGTCATGTACACTTATTGGTTGCTGTCGTCCGGTGTTACTGGATGCTGAATATATGTGAGTTGGCACGTGATGTAAACGATGACTTTACTGGTTTCGTTACGGGTTGAAGATCTGAAATTCTCGTATTTAGAAAGTCGTATAGCATTGTGAAGACGTGGTTCACAAATTACAATAATTGGTAACTGATTCTTGAAAACATATTGTCGAAAATTCGAAATGTGGGGTTTAGGACCTCGGGCATTCCATTGGAAAATTGATGCCTGTTTCACTTGTTTACGAAAGGGCTGCAGAGAAAGAGCTATGGTGCTTCTCTAGATTTGATAGCACCGGATTCAAAGCGTCCAATATTTGGAGAGCACTGTGGGCAGCCGGAGTCTGAATAATATTCAAGAGTACTCGAATTGTCTTCATGAGGGTCTTAATCACGTCTATTATTTCGTTATCTTGACTTCCATGACTTACTCGCTCTGAAGTAGTTTTCAGCGGGCGATGCTGCGGCTCTACTGGCGGTGTCACTGACGGCAGCGCTGGCCACGCGTCAGGGTCAATGTTTTTTTGCGTCTTTCTGAGGATGCTTGTTGTTGGCACTTGTTGATGCTTGTGGTGGTGAGTGCGTGATATGGAGTAGCGGTGTATCCCTGGCCTTGGCAGAGGATGTCCTAGGAGCTCTACCATGGCGCGAACGCCGACGTCGCACTTTGGCGGCAGCCTCCATGTGGGTGGAACCGTCTCTGGCCATCTGCCTCAGCACTTGCATCTCCTTCTTCACATTTGGGAACTGCTTTGATGACGCCTCGTGAGGACCTTGGCGATTGCCGCATTTGCAATATTCTGCCTGGCAGGCTTCCGTGTTGTGCGACTCCGTGCATCGGGAGCACACAGCGGAACTTGTGCAAACAGCACTCACGTGTCCTATTTTACAGAACTTTCGACACTGAAAAGGTTTCGGTACGAACGGTTGTACTGTGTGTCGAAAATGACCAACTCTCACTTGACTTGGGAGGCTGTCACCCTTGAAAACTAGTTTCACGCATCCTGAGTTCCCGAGACGGCAGGGTTGGAAGATTATAGTAGCTTCCGTCACTGGTTTGATTAGAGAGGAAAATGAATATCGCTGATAGAAGTGTCGACGTCGTAGATAACGCCTGCCCTAGAGTCCTTGCCATCTGGTATGAAAGAACGTACGTTGATGTTCCCCAGCATATTCACCTTGGTCAATAGGTCGAGAGCAGTAGGTTGCGTAACGTCTATCTCCAGAACGTTCTTGCGGCCATTGATTCTCGCGTCTGTTATTTGTCCCGGAACGAGCACCTCAAGTGACATAGACGTGACCTGGCCATTAGGTGGGTTCTTGCTGTCAGCGGCATTCAGCGGGACAAACACAATAGTGTGGACCGGTGGCTTCTAAATATTCGTGGTGGCCTTACTTTGAGAAGGAGATGCCGTAAGCAGCCTCCTCTTCACCTTGTGTCTTGCCATAGGCACAAAGTCACTTTCATCGGAGCTCTCATCACTGGCCGTAGAGTATATCAGCGTGTCCTCACTGTCGACGTCAAATGGGTGGCTGGAGTGCTTTCTTAGAATAGCCACAGACGACGTGGAACGTATGGGTGGAGGCCCTGGTGATTCTACGTCTATTTCCGTGGGCAGAAGAGCGGCGTCTTCCACAAGCACCAAAGAAAACGAGAAAAAATAACAGATACTGAAACCAGCGTTCCACTCAGAAAAAACTTCGTCTTCTCTCTCCTCTAACCACTGAGCTATCACTGAGCTAACCACTGAGCTATCACAGCGGCCTTCCCTCCATCTACTTTTTGGGTTTATATGTGAATTTAGAAGTAGGAGTGTCAGTCAGCGCCATCTATAAGCCAAGCGACGAGTGTGAAACACTCTTTTATGCGCATATGTGGCGTGACGTACCACGTGAACTTATCACGAGCGGGCAGCTGATCCATAGTCCCTCGTATAGAATCTAATGACACCAAGTCTGCCAGTACGAGACCCTCGTTAATGAATAAGCGAAAGAAGTGTATGCCTAAGGGCTTGTTTTCTGTGTTTTGACACAATATTAATGAATTATAACAGACAGTAATGCCAAAGAATGTACAGGGGGAGTTATTGGAACCAATGGAATGTAAATAAGAAGAAAGAAAAGTGGGTGAAAAAATAACCAGCCGTGAGCAGGAATCGAACCTACGACCTTCGAATAACGCGTTCAATGCTCTAACCACTGAGCTGTCACAGCGGCCTTTCCTCAATCCACTTTTTTGGGCTTACATGTGAATTTAGAAGTAGGAGTGTCAGTCAGCGCCATCTATAGGCCAAGCGACGAGTGTGAAACACTCTTTTATTCGCATATGTGGCGTCACGTAGCACGGGAACGTATTACGAGCGGGCAGCTGATTAATAGTCTCTCGTATACAACATAATGACACCAACTCTGCCAGTACGAGACCCTCATTAATGAATAGGGGAAAGAAGTGTATACCTAAGGGCTCATTTTTCTGTGTTTTGACACAATATTCTTACGGGAAGGAGACTGACTCGGAGGGGTAGTCACCGATGTATTTACAGCCGGTTAGGCGAGCAGCGCCAGCCTCACAGATTAGCTCGCGCCAGTCTATCTACTTTGTCTTCTTCAGCTCCTTGCACTGGCCCGTAGCATGACCCTCGGCGGCGGAGGCACCGTCCCGGTGCTTGAAAGGTCGTTATCTGACGCATTATTGTAGGGTTTGATCCGCGAGACGTGTACGATATCACTGGGCCGCATAGTAGATGATGATGGACAGATGGCGCTGATCTCGTAGGTGACAGGTGTTACTTGACGCAATATACGGTAGGGTCCCATGTATTGAGACAGAAGTTTTTCGGATAGGCCCAGCCAACGATGAGGGGACCAGAGTAAAACGAGGGAACCGGGAGCGAAATGTACGTCTCTATGTTCCGCATCGTACCGACGGCATTGGTTGGTTTGTGACGCCATCAGCCGAGCGCGAGCGAGCTGACGGGCATGATCGGCTCGCGCGATCGCGTCGCGGGCATACTCGCTGGTGGACGAGGTGTGAGCTGAGATTACTGTGTCCAGTGGTAAAGTCCGCTCTCTTTTGTACAATAAGTATAACAGCGAAAAGCCCGCTGTGTCGTGACGGGATGAATTATACGCGAAAGTTGCGTAGGGTAAGGCAAGGTCCCAGTCTCGGTGGTCGGGCGACACGTACATAGCGAGCATATTTGTTAAAGTGCAGTTAAATCGTTCCGTGAGGCCTGTTTCTTTTAGGGTGGTAAGCGTTGTCAGTGTGTGTTGCGTGGAACAAGAACGCAGAATGTCCGCCATTACTTAGGATAGAAATGTACGGCCAGGGTCTGTGAGAAGCTGTCTCGGAGCACCGTGAATCAATATTGACACGTGTTCATATGAAAAAGAACGATGATAGGAATGTTTTGTAGATTCCAGCTAGTGGGTCAGGTGGTTTTTCGGGACGACAACGAAGCAGGCATCTTGTTGTACAGCTGATCCTGAATACGCTCTTTTCGCTGCCGTAAGCTGTTGTCATCTTTTGTTCGCGTTGCACTGCGACACTGGTGGAGGAGCTGGGCCGCGACGCTGCCGATGCTTCACACTCCTAGTGGGAGCCGTTCATCCAGCCCGGACGTGCCTACTGCAACCCCTGTCCATCGATTCAGTCGTCGGCTACGAGGTATTCTTCCAGACTGCAACCCCTCGTAGAAAACCTCTACCAGGTATCTAGAAATGGCTAACACCAGCCCTCAGCCTGTACTTCTCGGCACCAGTCCTCCCACTCCATCCCAGGTAACGTTTTTTCAATCGCTGGAGCCTAAACTCTTGTGTAGTGGCGCTCACGAAGATGTAGAAGACTGGATAGACCACTATGACCGTGTTGCGAAGATCAACCAGTGGTCGGCTCTGGAAAAGCTCGGCCGGGCCTACTTCTATCTCGATGACAGCGCTCGTACTTTGTACGAGAACAGAGAAGGCAACCTGTCCACATGGACAAACTTTCACCAGAAGATGGTTGAAACTTTTGCCAATATCGACAGACGTGACCGCGCCCACAAACTACTAGAGCTAAGGGTTCAAAAACCCAATGAAACGGTCGCCATGTTCGCCGAAGACATAACACGTTTATTTCGGAGGGCTGACCCGCTGATGACCGAAGATAGGCAGTTGCGCTACCTCATGCGTGGCGTGAAAGAGCAGCTGTCCGCCGGACTTCTGCGCAACCCGCCAAGCACTGTAAGAGAACTTCATCAAAGAAGCGTCGTCTATCGAGCGGGCCCTTCACCAACGCTGCCGACAATATGACCGCTTGTGCAGCAGCCCCCAAATTCAGGCCGCCGCTGTGACGTTTGACAGTCATAGCTCCCTACGTGACATGATTAGAGAGATTGTTCGTGAAGAAAACCAAAGACTGTAGACTCCGGTGGTGGATACACCCATGGCATCTGTCACTCAAGTCGTCCGTGACGAAATCCGCCAAGCATTCTCGACAGCTGATCCTGCCCCCGAACAACGTCCCATGACGTTCGCCGCCGCCCTTCGAAGCTTCCCACCCGCTCCGCCTTCATACTACCCACCACGTGCAACTGTTCCTTGGTCACCACCACAGGGGGATACATCGTGGCGCCCACCCATCCAGCCCCCATACGACCAGTCATCTTCTGGCCTGCCATGGCCTTCGTCGCGTGAGGAGTCATCATGGCAACCAGAGCTTCGCCGAACAGACACCTGGCGCACTGTCGACAGGCGTCCACTCTGTTTCAACGGCGCAGGTGTAGGCCACATAGCCCGCTGTTGCCGGCACCGCGCCGATCCGTCTCACCCTCTCAGGCCACGGTTTGACATTCGACATGCCAACGACTACGTATCCCGCCGTGGCGATGTCGGTTCTCAAGGACGTCCGGTACCTCAACCCCCACTCCACGGCCGCCGTAACAATGATAACGATACTATAACTGATTACGAGCCGGTCTTCCGACATCGACCACGCTCTCCTTCTCCTGCCCAGTCACCTTCGATGCAGCGCCGCACTTTTGCCGACTCCAGAGGAGCGAGGTCACCCAGCCGACACCGGGGAAACTGAAGGCGGCGACCTCAGGGGGTAAGGTTGGAGGCTGTCAAGACGAAGAAAAAAAGCCCCCATTACTCCAACCTCGGGACGCTGTAAAGCCGACAAGACGTAATACCGACGAAACTGTGACCCCAGGTCTTACCGTTCTTGTGGATGGACAGTAAGTCAAAGCTTTAGTCGACACCGGGACTGACTTCTCTATTATCAGTGATGACCTTACCGTACGCCTCAAGAAAGTAAAGACAGCGTGGATGGGACCTCAGTTAAGGACGGCAGGCGGCCAATTACTGATGCCTGTCGAAATGTGCACAGCAAGGCTCGGCATCGGTGGCTCTACTTTCGTGGCGACGTTCCTCGTTCTCGCTTCATGCTGTAAAGACCTGATTATCGGAATGGATTTCTTGAGAGAACATGGCGCCATCATCAACATCCTTGACAGTGTCATTACGTTTCGCAACAACAGCCCTACTTTAGTCGATTGTTCAGAGCCGAGACATACGTCTTGTTCAGGGCCTTTGCGTCTGGCGGATGACGATGTGGTCGTACCACCAGGGATCGTGTACGCTTGTTTCGGTGGCAGGGGATCAGCCGTTTGACGGCGACGGTATTGCTGACCGAATAAGCTCGCTGATATTTAACCACGGTATTTCAGTTGCTCGAGGTCTAGTCACTGTCACTGCTGGACGCACAAACTTGCTGCTCACTAACTTCAGTACTGAGCGCCGACATTTCCCGAAGTGTACAGCCGTAGCTTACTTTGACACTACTGCAGAAATCCAAGGCAGTTTATCGGCCCTAGACGAAGCACCTCAAGAAGAATCAGTACCTAATCTTGACGTTGGTACTACGTTGTCAAGGGACGAACGAACAAGACTTCTTGAGCTGCTAGCTGAACTCCAGGACTGCTTTTCATCGACATCACGGGTCGGTCGAACGCCGCTAACAAAGCATCGAATAATTACCCACGACGCAGCAAGGCCTATACACCTGAATCCTTATCGTGTGACTCCAAAGGAACGGGAAGTGATACAGCAACAAATCGCTAAAATGCTTGAAGATGACGTGATTCAGCCATCACAGAGCCCGTGGGCATCGCCTGTAGTATTAGTTAAGAAAAGGGAAGGTACCCTGCGTTTTTGCGTGGATTACAGGAAGCTGAATCAAGAGACTAAAAAAGATGTGTATCCGCTTCCACGTATTGATGACTCTCTCGATAGGCTTCGAAACGCTCACTACTTTTCTTCAATGGACCTCAGTAGTGGATATTGGCAGATCGAGGTAGATCCAAGAGATCGGGTAAAAACCGCTTTTGTGACGCCGGATGGTTTATATGAATTTAAAGTTCTACCCTTCGGTCTGTGCTCTGCGCCCGCTACTTTTCAAAGGCTCATGGACACTGTACTTTCAGGGTTAAAATGGAAGACCTGTTTAGTTTATTTAGACGACGTCATAGTGTTTTTCCCAACTTTTCACGAGCATCTCAAGAGGCTAGAAGTTGTTTTACGAGCCATACGCTCCACAGGCCTCACATTGAAACCAGAGAAATGCCACTTTTGTTTTGAAGAACTGCTGTTTTTTGGTCATGTTGTAAGCTGCACCGGCGTTCGGCCTCATCCCGAAAAACTTGCGGCCGTGGCACAGTTCCCAGTACCGTCTGATAAGAAAGCCTGTCAGACGCTTTCTGGGCCTATGCGCCTACTATCGCCGGTTCATCGCCGAATTCGCATGGATTGCGTCGCCGTTAACTCGCCTCACTAGAGACGACGCCACCTTTGAGTGAAACCACGAACAGCAAGCAGCGTTTAATTAACTCCGCCAACGTCTTCAAACAACTCCAGTGTTTGCTCACTTCGATGAGCAAGCGCCAACAATGCTTCACACTGACGCAAGCAATGTAGGCCTCGGAGCTGTGCTTGTGCAGTGGCAAGAAGACACGGAACGAGTGATCGCCTACGCAAGCAGGACGCTAACACGCGCTGATGCCAATTATTCAACAACTGAGAAAAAATGCCTCACCGTGATCTGGGCAGTTAAGGAATTTTGCCCTTTCAAAGTTATAAGTGACCATCATTCACTCTGTTGGTTGACTAATTTAAGAAATCCAACCGGCCGATTAGCACGGTGGAGTCTGAAGTTAGAAGAGTTTGATATGACGGTGATACACAAGTCTGGGAAGCGCCATACGGACGCCGACTGCCTGTCTCGATCACCAGTACAGTCAGCTTCTCTTTCTGACGACGATGATATGGCCTTCCTTGGTGTTCTCGACGCGTCCACGATTGCCCAACGACAACGAAGTGACCCTGAATTGCTTGATTTGCTTGATCCACTTCTTCTTCTTCTTCTTTACATTCCATTATTTCTAATAACTTCCCCTGTACATTCCTTGGCATTACTGTCTGGTTTATCTATAATAATATGTTAAAACAAGGAAAAACGAGCCCCCTTAGGTATACACTTCTTTCCTTTATATATATATATATATATATATATATATATATATATATATATGTGTGTGTGTGTGTATGTATATAAATATCTATATATATATATATATATATATATATATATATATATATATATATATATATATATAAGATCTAAAAGACAATAAGTACCAAGGAAAATATAGAGGAAGATATTAGACCAAGTTGTAATGTAAATATGAAGAAAAGTTGGTGAAAAGATAACACTCGCTGTCATGGATACTGGTGGCGCTGACTGACACTCCCACCTTTAATTCACATATAAACCCTATAAAGTGGCAGAGGGAAAATCTGTCGGGGTAGCTCAGTGGTAGAGCATCGAGCGTGTCAATCGAAGGTTGCAGGTTCGGATCCTGCCCACGGCAAGTTATCTTTTCACCCACTTTTCTTCATATTTACATTACAATTTGGTCTAATATCTTCTATACTTTCCATGGCAATATTGTCTGTTAGATCTCATTATTATTGTGTAAAAACACGGAAAAAACGAGCCCTTAGGTATACACTTCTGTCCTTATTCATTAACGAGGGTCTCGTACTGGCAAACTTAGTGCCTTTACGTTGTATACGAGGGACTATTGGTCAGCTGCCCACTCGTAACAAGTTCACGTGCTACGTGACGCCAAACAGGCTCAAAAGAGTGTCCCACACTCGCCGCCATGGCTACTGGTGGCGCTGACTGACACTCCCACGTTTAATACACATAGAAACCCTACAAAGTGGCTGGGGAGATAGCTGTCGTGGTAGCTCACTGGTAGAGCATCGAATGCGGCATTCGAAGGTCGCAGGTTCGGATCCTGCCCACGGCAACTTATCTTTTAACCCACCTTTTTATATTTACATTACAATTTGTTCTATTATCTTTCTCTATACTTTCCTTGGCATAATTGTCTGTTAGATCCCATTATTATTGTGTAAAAACAAGGGAAAACGAACGCTTAGGTATACACTTCTTATATATATACCAAGTTTTTACAATTGGCCTAACAACTTCTCCTATACATTCTTTGGCATTATTGTCTGTTAGATCTCATTAATATTGTATCAATACACGGAAAAAAGAGCCCTCAAGAATACACTTCTTTCCAATGTTCATTAACGAGGGTCCAGTAGTGGCAGACTTGGGGCAGTTAGGTTGTATACGAGGAACTATTGGTCAGCTGCCAGCTCATAATAAGTTGACGTGCTACGTGACGCCAAACTGGCCTAGAAAGAGCGTTACACAATCAGCTCCATGGCTACATGTGGCGCTGACTGACACTACCACGTTTAAATTCACATATAAACCCAATAAAGTCGCTGGCGGGATAGCCGCCGTGGTAGCTTAGTGGTAGAGCATCAAACGTGTTATTCGTAGGTCCCAGATTGTGTTCCTGCTCACAGCAAGTTACCTTTTCACCCACTTTTCTTTCTTCACAATTACAATACTATGGGTCTAATAACTTCCTTTGCACATTTCTTGGCAATATTGTCTGTTAAATCTCAATATTTTTGTATCGAAACATGGAAAAATGAGTCCTATAATATACGCTTCTTTCCCTGGTATATATATATATATATATATATATATATATTATATATATATATATATATATATATATATATATATATATATATATATATATGACGCTACAATGAGTGGCATACGTGACCTGGTTCATACGCCATGTTTATTCCATAGGCACTGCTTCCTTCGCTGCCTCTACCATCAGTCAAACAAATTGTCTCTCATAATAGAAAAAAATGTCAGAATATGCAGCATTTCCACGCCACATGAGAGTTACATGAACTTGTACAAAAATTCACAGGAGAGGGCAGCAATCCGGTGATATCTAGTCAAGCTCCTGAGGGCGAGGCTGGCTGTTGTGTTCGGGACAACACAAGCACAGCTTTAACGTGAAAATTGTTGATGATACATCAGTTTTTGCGAAGAATGAACAAAGGTAGAACGCCATGGAACACTCATAGCTTGAGTTTCGCAGGCCTGTGCGTACCTGAACTGTATGCACAGGGCACTACCAGTTTGCGTATTCGTTGGCGTATGGGGTGATCTCTTTGAATTTTCGGAAAACAGGTTGTGGTTTCACGCCGCCTGTGTCGTTTTGTCCCCTATTGTTTCCATCGCTTTGATCGCAGGCTCCGTTTTGACCTCTGCTGGGAAAAAATCATTTGATGTTTATTTTCGGGAAAACGTCTTGAATTTGATCTCTTCTTTCTCTCAAGCGAGACATCTTGAATATGTTGTCGCTTTGGTTGACTCGTCTGTAAAGGTATTTCTTTCAGCCGTGTGTGTTCTTTTGACGTCTGTAGCTGTCCATGTTGAATAACATGGCGCTTATCCTGGTCGATTTCATTCTGCTGGCCTTCCTCATGTTGCGAAAAGTGTTCAGGTGGCAGCCATTTTGAAACGGGACAATGCTTGTTTTGGCAACTTGACGTAGTGTCCAGTTGGTAGCTGTTGCAACCCTTTTGAGACAGCAAAATTGGTAGGACAGATTTTACTTGAAGTACGTCAGAGGCACATGCGGCAGCATTCATTACGTAGGCTTCTGGCACCTGGCAACCTGTCAAGGTTGATGCTTCTGAGCCTCCGGTGTTTGCACTTTCAGGTCACTGCGCTCTGAACGGTGACACCACAACAGGCGTGGTTTGTTCAAATTTCAGTTTGGAATGTCCGTCTTTCTGTGCAACTAACAAGCTCAGCTGTTATGACGCATGCATCTGGATAGAAGCTGCAGGGCATGGCTGAGTACCTTCGAGTTTCGCAGCTCTATTCCGACCATAGTAGGCGTGTGAGACGTGAGGTGAGCATTTTGATCGACGAAAGAGCCAAGCGATGGGAAATCAGGAGGTGGGAAAAGTGTGCGGTATGGGAAGTAGGCTGCTCTAATGCGTGAAGATCTATTTTCCCTCTTTGAGTCGTCTTGCGGTTGTTTGGTGTTTTCCCCATGTGTCAGCTAGTATACCGTGAACAAGGCGTCCTTATGACACGAATAGCGACCATTAGGGGCCTTAGAAGAGCTGCGTGGTAGAAAGCGAGGTGGTGGACCATGTATGCGAGACGAAGCATGCTGGACAGCAGTAGGGTGAGCGACGACTCGTGTTATATGTTGGAGCGACGATTTTGAAAATGCTAAGATTTTCGTGCACAAGAGAAACCTGATGGAAAGCTGTGTCTTCTAAAGGAATGAGCAAGAGCTGCGGCGGCAGAGTTGGATTGTCACCACATGATTGGTAATACGGAAATTCTTATTGTAGTCAATAAAACGGGCGATCACCTCTTTTTTGATCTTCTGCCACGATTTGTCGTTGTCGAAGAGGTGGGTAAGATAAAATCTGAATGCTTCACCACTCACGTGGTCGCTGAACTTTATAACCATCTCCCGTTCCGACCTTGATGCAGTGGTAGCGTGTAGCTCGTACAGGTGGAACCAGTCCTGTACAGGTCCATTATCCGCTGCTCCGGTGTAATTGGGGTTGGGAAGGTCAATCGATGGTTCTGTCATGATGCCGGTAACTGCATGCGCCTGAGATCGCCTCTTCTGTGCTTGATATTCAGTTGAGTCATATTGCCGGTAGTTTCGTGTATGATAAAAGGCTGATGAGCGGTGACCAGGTCTTCAACCTGTCAACTCGTGTGACGCTACGATGAGTGTTGTTGTTATTGTTCACATATTGATCGTGGCGCACACCCACTACGGGGGATTGGCCAAGAATCAGGTGGTTTAAAAATTATTGTTCAGATTTAGAATGATTGAGAAATAACAGAAAGATTACCGATAACCTAGGAATGTGTCGTGCTTAGTGTAATGCATACAATGATTTACATAAACGAATTTATTCTTAGAACACAGTAATATGCTGATTTTTATACATATATAATTTTGTGGATATGTTAAGATAACGAAACTGGTTAATTTGTCAACATATTAGTTTCATAAATATAGTCCCGGACGGCCGCGCATACTGTCGCAGTAGAGAACCCAGAAATGGAAGTCCAAAAAGATAAAATGACCGGCACATTAAGTCCATACCAATACCACGTAAAGGTATCTCTAAAAGGGTATTTCGTAATGCGTTAAACCACCTGCAGGTCAAAAAGAAATAATCTATTGTTTCCAGTTAATCACAGAATGTGTACAGTGGCGAAGGTGCCTGAGCAGACCTGTGTATGTAGAAATTTAGATTTGGTACCCGGCAACACAGCCTTGTGATAGCTACTTCTCGTTTACGAGTGCACCAAAAGACTCTTCGCCAGGCATAAAATAAATTACAATATTCTGTAGAGTTTGTCAGTGCTGTGCCTCTGAAGACTTCCATAAGCGTACGTCTGTGGAATTGAGCAGCAGTCACATAAGCGGATGATGAACCGTGCGGTAGAATCTGTTCGATAATTGAAAACTTAGCTAAGGAATCGCCTCTTTCATTTAAAAATAAACCTTTATGTCCAGGCACCCAAACTAATCGAATTTTTCTCAAATGCGCAGGCACTAGTGCACGGAACGCGTGTGTTACTTGATTATCAGCCCCAACAAAAAGTGCCACAGAGAGAGATAGGGAATCGGTTATTATGACAGCTCATGGAATTGCTGTATCTAACTTGCATATGGTGAGCACTACTGCCAGAAAATCAGCCACAAAAACGGGTATGAAATCGGGTAGTCGAAGAACAATAATGCAATCTAAAATCGGGCTGGTAAGACCAACCTCGGACTTTTTGTCACATTGCGTTGCGTCTGTAGCAATAATAAAGTTCGTTGTAATACTGCGCAGGTGATCTCGTAGTAAACCATCTAAAATATTGTTGCCACATATGTAATTTAGGTATGTGAACCTGTGAAGCGGGGAACATGGTGGTGGAGAAGAAGAGGACGTTCGGTTGGTGGCAAGAGCAAGGCAGCTAGCAAAAACAAAAAGATGGTTTGACCGCTTGCTCAGCAAACATTTTTGCTCTTTGGTAGTATTATTTTAAGCTACTTTTTCAGATTGGCTTCATTTTCAATTTAGTTTCATTTAAGTATCCTTCCGCCCGGTTCTTGGCCCATCCCCCTTTGTGGGTAAGCGCCATCCATCACAGGTCATCAGCATCAGCATCAGCACGTCTTGGGTCAGTTGGAGAAGGCCTGAGCGAAGAAAGCGACTGTTCCTGCAGTAGTTGGCGCTTTCGATTGCACGGCCTGTGAGAGGGGATTGGCCACACTCATCACCTTTAGTTCTTTATTAGCGGTAGAATTTCTTTTTGCCGATTTTTCAGGAGCCATCAATGCTGGTCTCCAGCCCTGGCCAGGGCTCGCCCTGGTCGGCCAGTCGCCCTGCTGAATTGGTACCACTGAATTGTTTCCCCAAGAACGGTGTAAGCAGTTTGCTTGTCGCGCTTGTGCCCACTGATGGTGGAGCCATTTGGTTGAGTGAAACGGAGCTGTTCCCAGAAGAACTTCGCAACATAAGCGGTCATTTTCTGGACATCTCGGAGGTGAGGCGTTTCGGCAAGACTGGCATACTATGCAGGTCTTCAAATATTCAATGCTTAACAGACTTACTGACCGCCACGAGATTTGCGTTCATTGCTGTTCGCGCTTTTATCCCCCCTCATCTTGCTTGCGTGAAGGGCATTGTTCGTGGTGTTCCAACTAACATTAGTCCTGAGGCATTCTTAAAGATGGTCTCTCCGGCTGGCGTGACATCTGTCTACAGATGCATCAGACCTGTAGGGGATACGCGAGTTCCTACTGAAAGCGTCATCGTTACCTTTGCTGGTCTCACACGCCCCTCTGATCTGAACGCCTGGCCTTATCTATTCCGTGTAGAGGCATTGACACCTCGCCCACTGCAATGCTGTAACTGCTGGCGATTTGGAAATAGTGCTAATGCTTGCAGGTCCTCATTGAGATGTGCGAATTGCGGTGCGGCACATGCCGCATCAAATTGTCAGGTAGGCAAGTACAGGTGTTGCCTATGTTATGGAGCACACACAGCCATGGACGATAGCTGCCCTGCTCGAGAACGTGAAACACAAATTCTAGATATAATGGAGAAACGCCGTTGTTCTCAGTCTGAGGCAACTTCCTTCATTAAAGAGCACGAAGTGGGGTATGCTGCTGCTACGTCACGCCAGTGTGGGTCGCTTGAAGCGACGGTCGCTTCAGCAGTGTCGGCAGCGCTAGATAAGGCCATGCCGATGAATATGCAATGGCTTTTCAACACTTTTGCTGAAGGTCTGACCGAGATGCTCGCCGCCAGGTTAAACGGCCTTATTCCCTCCTTCGCTGCACACACTGTCATGGTCCAGGGTGAAGCTGAGCACCTCGACAATGAACAAAATATTCAGCGTCAAGAAGATGTTACCCCTGAAACGCTCGTCAGCACTCAGTCGCCGATCCCTGTGGGGCCCAGTGGGTCGTTTGGTGACATGAGGCTTGGTAATATCACTCATAAGCGACGCAATGCTCCATTGTCTCCAACCAGTTTGCCAATGTCAAAACCAAAAAAAAGTTATTACTGATACCAACAATGAGCAGGACGTTTTGCGTTCTGCAGTAGAGTCAACTATATTAAGTCCTTTATAGCCCCTGTAAAAGTTCTTCAGTGGAATTGTCGCTTCGTATCTTCCGCTTACACAGATCCTATTTATCTCATACAGCAAACAAATCCTAATATAATTTTACTTCAAGAGTCTTGGCTTTCAGTAAACCAAACATTTACTCTGAAATATTTTCGAACTTTACTCTGAAATATTTTCAAGTCTGGATCGGCCAGGTAGAGGAGGTGGATTATTGGTTCTAATGTCTTCACAAATGTGTCATCATGTTACTGTAACTTTTGAACATATTTGTCCGGATTGTGAATTGTTAGGAATAGATTGTTTGTTACCTGAATCCAGCAGGATTACAGTGATTAATGCGTACTTTCCGAATGAAGTAAGACGAACAGATCACCTAGATTGTGTTATCAAGAATTCTTCGTCAAATTCAATTTTATTGGCTGG
Organism: Rhipicephalus microplus; assembly: GCF_013339725.1. NCBI lineage: Eukaryota > Metazoa > Arthropoda > Arachnida > Ixodida > Ixodidae > Rhipicephalus > Rhipicephalus microplus. The sequence continues at coordinate 152,035,625 of NC_051169.1, forward strand.
GGATTTTAAAACGCATCACACTTCTTGGGGGCTTAAAACAGATGGATACGGCAAAGGTTGTGAAATTGGTTGCAGGATAATTATTTTCGCTGTCATAACTCTGGACAAGTTACCTTTCTACGCGGGATAAGCTAATCAACAATAGACCTAACATTTTCGTGTGGCCAGTTTATGATTTCATCGTGGGAAACGTTTGATAATGGGACGAGTAGTGATCATGTAGAAAAAACCTGTGACATAATGCTACCACAACTTACCTCTGCTCTCCGGAAACAACGGTTCACCAACTATAAAAATTAATAAAACTGTTTTAAACTCCGCGCTCTCGTCATTGAGAGGACGCGTCGGACAGCAACGAGCTGCTTCAGTCGTAGAGTGTCTAAGTGACTCTGTCCAGCCGGCAGAGTTTACTGTTAAGTACGGCAGCACACCGTCAAATTCAGCTTGGTGGAATGAAGATGGTACGCTTGCGTATAGGCGACGTAAGGCTGCTTAGAAACGTTTACGCCACAACCATACTCCGAAAAATTGGGTTGACTATAAATTCCACGCAGCGCTGTTTAAACGTACAGTTGCCATAGCTAAAGATAAACACAATTCTGACTTGCATTCGCGTTTATCAAAACCTGATAAAAGATCTGCCCTGTACAGGTTTCTACGGAACAAAAAATCGACGCAGGTACCAGCATATTCGCATTCAGTAGTGCTGTCTCCTAACGAGACAACAGATTTATTAGGGGGCATCGCGAAAGGACTTCAAGCGCGTTTCGCTTCGTCATGCTTGAGACCAGTGACATTAAAAAGCGCAACCTCGGACTTTCGGGAGGTCACTATGGCTGAACTGGCAGATGTCATACTAACTGTAAAGCAAGCGGCTCCCTGTCCTGATCAGATTACAAACTCTATGATTAAATTGATATTTAATTCCCATCCCGAGGAGCTTTTGAATATTGTTAACTGCTCCTTACAGCTCACATGGATTCCAAGCGCATGGAAAATTGCTAAAGTTGTGTTGCTGCGAAAAAATCCAAGCCTCGAATATGTCCTGGATAACATTTGGCCAATTTCGCTTACTTCAAACCTAGTTAAAATAATTGAAAGAATTCTTCATAGAAGGCTCAGTGAATTCTTTGCTCGTCAGGACATCCTTTCACCAAGGCAAGTAGGATTTAGACAGGGGTGCTCTATGTGGTCGGCTCATGTTGGTTTGGAAAGCCGAATTCGCCTTGCAAAAGTATCTGGTGAGCTTTCTGCATTAGTCACGTTAGATATCGCAAAAGCCTACGATAGTGTGGAATACAGTAAATTAATTTCAAGATTAGTGGACTGTGAGGTTCCCAAGTACATTATATCTTGGGTTCAGGAGTTCCTCTTTGAGAGACAATTCTTTTGTTGCCACGAGGGAATTACTTCTGCTTCATATAAGCAAACAAGAGGTGTTCCGCAAGGATCAGTCCTGTCACCTCTTTAATTTAATATGTTATTGTCATCTATTCCCGTTCATAAAAATGTTCCTCTTTACGTCTACGCCGATAAAATTGCTTTTTTCTCGTCATCCCGAGATATCAATAGTTTGTATCAAATCTTACAGTTATAGTTTAGTGAGCTTGAGGTATGGCTTGGCGGGCTGTCTTTTTCTCTTAATGTTAGCAAATGTGCTCTGCTTGTATTCCCTCTATCCGTTCCCGTATTTATTTCACTGCATTATCGAAATGATCCGATTCCACAAGTAACAGCGCTAAAATATCTTGGTATTGTTAACGTGGACAATTTAAATTGGCAGCAACAAATAGAATCAAACACCCGTAAAGCAGAAAGCGCCGTAGGATTGCTCCGCCGGTTATGCAATAAGAAGTCAGGGATACGTAGGGATACGTTACTTATGATATACAAACTTTACGTACGTCCAATTCTGGAGTTTGGCTGCATTCTGTATTCTGGAAGTGTTGAGTACAAACTAAGACATCTTATATTGCTAGGAAGGCAAGCTCTGCGGCTGTGTCTGGGCTACCTAGGCGTGTCGCGAATAGCGTGCTTTAGTTGGAAGCTAGAATCATTCCACTTGATGCTAGATTTCGACAGCTTACTGTCCAAATATATTTTTAAAACTTTACGATGCGCCCTTCTTCTGGTCACAGACAGCTTTCATCAAACATCCAGTTTCTTTCTTTCAGCGCCCGTGGTTTCGTTATCAAAGACCCCAAGTCATTTTTGTCGAGTCTCTGTTATCAAATATTCACGTTTCCCTCTGGCATTGAACCTCCCAAACCCAATGCTCGGTGCCAGTTGACTTAATTTTCGATGATATTTTTCCAAAAAATGCTAAGTTACTTCCAAAGCATGTTCTGGAGGGCCTCCTTCAAGACCATCTCAGTCATTTTCCTAAATACGTAGTAATTTCGACGGACGCAACGCAAAATCTTCAGAAGGCTGGTGTAGGTATTTTTTCTCATCGGCTTAATTGGTCTTTTGCGCTCCGATTGCCTTACTTCACACCAATTCATCTCGCAGAATTCCTGGCTATTACATTGGCTCTTCGAAAACAAAATTATCAGCAATCAAAAGCTATTCTTATTTCGGATGCTTTGTCTGTATGTACACATTTCACGTCCGCAAAGAAGTCTCCTCTTCTCAGGATATTTTGGTCTCTCGTAATGCATAGCCTATCAGAAGTTCGGTTTATTTAGGCCCCCGGGCATGCTAGAATTTAACTATAAGAAATTGCTGATTTGCTCGCTTCGGCATCTTTAAATTTCCCGGTTGTGCTAGAAGCTCCACAGTTTCTTTTTATTACTGCCGAACCATTGAAACGCCTTTTAATCCTAAAAATCAACAATTTCGGCACTTGCAATTCACATGGAACGCCGCAAAATGCCTTTCCTGTCAATGTGAGGTGACCCTCACAAGCTTTCGCTGTAGAGTTCCTCTGTTAATTTTTTATCTCAACAAATCAGGATTTTCATTAACTAACCTATGTGTAGTTTGCAATGAACCGGAAACAATAGATCACTTTCTTCTCAGCATGCCGCCGCTTCGCCTCACTGTGCCGAATAATTATTGAAAGACCGATTGGTATGCTCGGATTGTCAGCCAATACATCCACCCTATTCTCGTTTAGAGCCAGTCAGTTTGGTGTGGGCCGCAGTGCTATTCTGTGCTACATAAGTTCATAAGTTCAGTGCTACATAAATTCATTCAGGCAACCGGAAAGATACGCTGCTAGTGGTACTGCCAGATATATCCAATAATTTCTCCCCATTCCTCATTCTTGTTAATTTGTTTTATATATTCTGGTTTATCGCATTCTTTTGCAATTTTTCACGTTTTTTCAAAGGAACATTATTATTGTTCCTATCTAATTTCTCTTTATTTTTTTTCAAGCGTTGTAAAAAATGATCTATTATGAGGTACTGTGTGGCCAATCCCCCATGTGGGTATGAGCCAAGATCTCCTAGGAGACAAGACAAGACAAGACAAGACTTCTAAATTTGCTCCTGATATTATCGCATCACTATAGACATGGCTATCTGTACATAATTTGTGACTTCCGGTCTTTTCGACTAGACGGTCCGTCAAAAGGTGGGGCTCTAGCTTTCTTTAGTAATAATATAATTATTATAAAGTCAAATGCTCATACAAACATATGTCGCCAGAGTGCAAAATTTTGGCCGTAGACATTACGCTACCCAACTGCCCTCCTTTCACCCTAGTTATTATGTATTTTCCGGATGGAGTTCAAGACACACGAAGTTTGGATCTTGATACAAGGTCGTGGTGCAAGGACAAAGTTTTAGTTGGAGACTTCATTTCCCACCACACGAGTTGGGGTTTTAGTACTGATCTGAGTGGGAAACGCTTGTGGGAGTGGACAATGGGTAATTACCTGACGTGCCTCAACGTCAGAACCCCCACATCTATTCCTAATCACTCTAGGTCGGCCTTAGATTTAGGTTTTGTCAGTTCGGCCATTTCTACTTCTTCTTGAAAAGCACTGAACTGTGGCACTAGCAGTGACCACTTACCGATAAGTTTTAAAATTTCTTGCCCGATAATTCTATCCTGTGCAAATGTGAGAGTATTTATAAACTACACTATATTTAGGAATGATCTGAAGACAGCATTGGCTTTTCACTCGGAAGAGAGCCATGATACAAAAGCACTGAAGATAAACGCAGTCATTAAAAGATCCTACAAAAGAGCCGTATTTACTGTTGAATCCACAAAAAGGGTGTATAGCCGTTGGTGGAATGATGAATGTACAAGAAAACACCGACGACGTCAGGCAGCTTGGAAGCAGCTACTACATAATCAATCCCCCAAAACTGGGCCGATTATAAGTTCATTGCAGCGGGCTTTAGGAGGATGGTAGCTCAAGCTAAACAAGAATATGACAGAAGACATTATGAATACCTGTCGCAGCCTAAACATATGAAAGCACTGCTCCGATATATGAGAGCTCGGAAAATCTTGTCATTGCCAGTTAAGGCAGCTTGCGATAATCTGTCGGCGCAGAAATGACTACTACTTTGGAGGCAATCGGTAAAGGTCTGAAAAGCAGATTTACTTCAGTAGTGCCAAACAACTGGCACAAGTCTACGACAAAGTCTGGCTTTGACAAATTGACACAGACTGAAATATCCAACGTGATTAAACATTTGCCCTGTGCGTCTCCTGGCCCAGATGGAATCACAGTACCCATGATGAAAATTCTGTTAAATTTATTGCCTACTGACTTCGCCAATGTTATTAACTACTCCTTAAAAAACTCATGGGTGCCGCAGGGATGGAGGATAGCAAAGCTTATTGCTATAATAAAAAAGTCGGGTGTAGGATTAACAGTCGATAATATCAGACTAATTTCTCTAACATCCAAAATGGTTGAACTAGTAGAGAGGGTCCTACATAGCCGAGTAAGTATCTGAATGGCATACAATTTAGTCATAAAACTGAACCAAATCGGCTTTCGTAGTGATTTCTATACTTGGTGTGCCCACGCTGATTTAGAGAGCCGAATACAGCTCGCGCGAAAAAGAAGGCAATACGCTGCTTTGGTAACGCTTGACATAGCCTAGGCGTATGACAGTGTGGAGCACTTCATATTGTTAAATATGCTGAAGAGAATAAATTTCACACAATCTTTTATTGAGTGGGTGGCAGAATTTTTAAAATCAAGAGAATTCTACTGCGTCAAGGATGAATGTTCCTCATCTAGATTTAAGCAAACGCGCGGAGTTCCCCAAGGAGCAGTCTTATCTCCAGTGATATTTAATGCTTTATTGAGCACAATTTCAACAGATCAAGAAGTTACTGTCTACATTTATCCTGAAGAAATTGCATTCTTTGCTGCCGACTGTGATACTTACTCACTACAACTTAAATTACAAGGATATAATAAAATGTTAGAAATTTGGTTGCAGTCGAATTCTTTATCGTTAAATGTCAACAAAAGTGCGCTTCTTGGTGTTTATGCTTGCATAACCAATTTCAATTTCAGTTCTATATAAACAGGAACCCATCAAGGAAGTAGACTCTATAAACTATTTGGGAATCATTTATAATGACAAACTTAACTGGCGTCCACACATAGGGCATATAACTACCAAAGCACAGTGGCCTTCAGGCTTACTGCACAAAGCTGAGTAACCGGAAATATGGGTTACGAAGGCACACCTTGATAACATCGTACAAGATGTACATGCGCCTCATCATGGAATTTGGATGCATATTATTCTCGGGTGTCCCTGCTTATAAAACAAAACCTCTAGTTGTCTTGGAGCGAGAAGCACTGCGAATGTGTTGGGGACTCCCTAGGTTTGTGGCTATCAACGTACTGTACCAGGAAGCGCGCCTGCCTACACTACTTTGTCAATTTCAAATTTTTGATCGTACAAGCATTTTTATTATATCATAGCTTACTGGCAAAAAGATCTCAATACGCTTTTATCGCAAACCCAGACGCCTTCTTTCTTGCTCATTGGCCACGGTTTCACGCACCTCAGATAATGTTTGTTCAAAAGAATCTACAAAGTGTAAATCTGAACATTAGAAATGTAATTGAGACTAATGACTCGAATTGTCATGTTATAATTGAGTATGATGATATATTGCCCCAAAACGCCAAGTTACAATCTCTCAAACTTTTAAATAACATATTATTAGATTACTTGGAGCATGTAGAAAATAAAAATATTGCCACGTTCCATTTCCCAAGCTTTTGTTATCGCCCCAAAACACCACACGATTCTCAGCGCAAACCGCGCCTGCCGTTTTCGAGAGGGTTCCGGACTGTAGTAGATCATTTCGATAAGATCACGCCCACTGTGCGAATGGTACAGATTGTTCTGGAACGTACGCCGCCGCCAGCGGTAGCGCTAAAACATTCGACGGCGGGAGTATAAATGCCGACGCGCTTCGCCGCTTGTCAGTAGTTGATCGAAGGCCGACGCTCCGTTCGCCGCTATCAGTCCGAGACTGCTATCTGTGCGAGACTGCTGCTGTAATTGGACTTTCCGTTTACCGGGCACAGGTTCGCCCAAATAAACAGTTGAATCCCAACACGAAGTCTCCTGTCTTCGGCCACGTCACGACCCCGTGACATCTGGTGGAGGTGCTGCTTCGTTCATGTACCGCACGCCCCCGTCAAGCCATGAACCCAGCCCACGTCGCGGAGAAGACAGCGACGCCAACCAGGAGCAGCGAACAAGCCGCCGACAGCAAGGGCTACCACCGGAGTACGGGATTCTAGAAGACAAGGCGCGGAAGACCAAGGCCATGACCACGACGGCAGCGACAATGACAACCGCCGCATCCCTACCCACGATGGTCATGCATCAACCCAGGGAACTACCAACTTTCCATGGGTCATCGTTCGAAGACCCGGAGTCCTGGCTAGAAACATACGACCGTGTGGCCGCCCTCAACCACTGGGACAACGAAGAAAAGCTCCGGCGTGTGTACTTCTACCTGGAAGACACCGCAAGGACCTGGCTAGAGAATCGTGAGTCCACGCTCCGAACGTGGGATGTCTTCTGCGGCGCATTTCTGCAAACGTTCGCGAGCGTCGCTCGCAAAGAAAGGGCCGCTGCTCAACTAGAGACCCGGGTTCAGCTACCAAATGAGAAGGTTGGAATTTTCACAGAGGAGATGACCCGCCTATTTCGTCACGCTGACCCAGACATGCCTGAGGAGAAGAAAGTTCGTTTCCTCATGCGAGGGGTCAAACAGGAGCTCTTCGCGGGACTAATGAGGAATCCACCGAACAACGTCCAAGAATTTGTATCCGAGGCGACCACCATCGAAAAAACCTTGGACATGCGCACCAGACAGTACAATCGTCACCTGACTCCAGAATGCGCTGCTGCTCAAACCAGTGACTCCGAAAACCTGCGTGAAACGATCCGAGCGATCGTGCGGGAAGAGCTGCGCAAACTGTTGCCTTCGGCGCAACCTCAAGTGGATTCGATCGCCGACATTGTGCGAGAAGTTCGGCAATCACTTCGAATTCCCCAAACACCGCTGCCCGAGCCAGAAACTATGAGCTACGCCACTGCAGTGCGCCACAACGCTCCTCCCCGTCCACGCCAAAACGCCGCCCCGTCGCACTTCCGTCGCCAGACACCACCGCCGCTACCACCCCCACCAACGACCTACCGTTCACCAGCGGGCCAGCGCAGTGCACCGAGGAAAACCGACGTTTGGCGCACCCCTGACCACCGCCCACTGTGCTGCCACTGCGGTGAGGCCGGGCACACTTACCGCCGTTGCCAGTACCGACAGATGGGACTGCGTGGCTTCGCCGTCGATGCACCACGTCCGCAGCCAGGGGAACGGCCACGTGACATCGCCGACTACCTGACAGGAACTCAATGGACACCCCGAAGTCCTCCCCGTTCGCCGTCGCCCAGCCGCCGCATGTCACCGCACCCCCGGCAGTACTCCGGCCCAACGAGGGGCCGGTCTCCTAGCCCGTATCCGGGAAACTAAGGGCAGCAACCGGTGGAGGTGCGGTTGCTGTGCGACGAACTACCGAAGATCCTCCGACGACGACGCCGCCGCGACGGAGCTTTCCGAACACAAGACATGGGACGCCATCCTTCCGTATGTGACCTTCGCATACAACACGGCGGTGCAGGAGACGACGCAGATATCTCCATACAAATTGGTCTACGGAAGGAGCCCGGCAACGACGCTCGATGCCATGTTACCCAACGTCACCGACGAAGAAAACCTCGATGTGAGCGAGTACCTTCAACGCGCCGAAGAAGCCCGACAACTTGCGCGTCTCCGTATCAAGAATCAACAGACGACCGACAGCCACCGTTACAACCTTCGACGACGCTTCGTGGAATACCAGCCCAGTGAACGTGTTTGGGTGTGGACGCCGATACGCCGACGTGGACTAAGTGAAAAGCTTCTGCGACGGTACTTCGGACCGTACAGGGTGGTTCGACGTCTCGGCCTACTTGATTACGTGGTTATCCCCGATGGCATCACGAACTCTCAACGACGCCGATCACGACCTGAAACCTGAAGTCGTCCATGTCGCGCGCCTCAAGCCGTTTCATGCGCGTTAACAAACTGAACCAGTGTTTTTTTTTGTATTATTGTTGTATTGTAATTTATTCATTGTACTTTCTTGCATTATTATTGTACCTTCATCTTTAGTTAAAGCATCGAGACGATGCCTTTTTCAGAGGGGGGCAATGCCACGTTCCATTTCCTAAGCTTTTGTTATCGCCCCAAAACACCACACGATTCTCAGCGCAAACTGCGCCTGCAGTTTTCGAGAGGGTTCCGGACTGTAGTAGATCATTTCGATAAGATCACGCCCACTGTGCCAATGGTACAGATTGTTCTGGAACGTACGCCGCCGCCAGCGGTAGCGCTAGAACATTCGACGGCGGGAGTATAAATGCCGACGCGCTTCGCCGCTTGTCAGTAGTTGATCGAAGGCCGACGCTCCGTTCGCCGCTATCAGTCCGAGACTGCTATCTGTGCGAGACTGCTGCTGTAATTGGACTTTCCGTTTACCGGGCACAGGTTCGCCCAAATAAACAGTTAAATCCCAACACGAAGTCTCCTGTCTTCGGCCACGTCACGACCCCGTGACAATATAATAGCCACAGATGCTGCAGTAAACAATCAAAAGGCAGGCGCAGGCATTGCCTCTGATTCGCTTAACTGGTCCTTTTCAATGAGACTGCCTGATTTTACTCCAGTTTTTAAAGCGGAGCTCGTGGTGATTATTTTATCTCTTCGAAAACTTCCGTCAAATCAAAACAACGCAGTCGTTATGACACATTCTTTTTCAGTTTGTGCAGCTCTGACAGCTTCAGAGAACTCGCGAATTTTAAGTACATTCAAAACATTAGTACCCCCGAAGTTGAGACTCCTGAGGTTACTTTGGGTTCCGGGACACTGTAGATTAAGATTAAATGAATTGGCCGATTCCTTAGCACGAGCCACACTAGATGGGCCACTTTTATCCATACTGCCAGATGTTTAATATATTACAGCAATCAGATATCGAAAAGCTGCAATCTCTACTGATACGATAGAAAATGTAACTACATGGACAAAATACAACCACCTCAAGATTCCATGGCGACCCCACTGGAGCCAGTCCAGAAATCTCGAGGTTTTAATTACTAAATTTTGATGTCATGTCCCCCACCTAAACATGTATCTACACAGAGCTGGTCAGACACATCACCCCTCTGCGCATTCTGCGGAGAAATGGAATCACTAGAACATTATTTTTTGTATTGTCGCCGCTACGCTATACTTCGAAAAGACGTTGCTAGTTATTTCACTTCTGAAAATAGACGTTAGATTGACGGCGGAAACTGCGCTAAGCTTTGGTGCCTCAGTTTAGGGATTTTGCCGCAGGGATGCTTTCAATGCCGTTTGTGTATATATTCAGGCAACCAAGCGTATACCTTTGTGATCTTCAATCAAATAATTATTATTTATCGAAGTCGAAGTCGAAGTGACTTCGACTCCCGAAGTCGAAGTGAAGTAAACGCAGCTGAGTGGTGATCACAACACCTGAAATCTCAAAATTGCTCAACTTGACTTATCTATTTTTTTTTCTCGTTTGGTCTTTCTATGTTGTTTTCATTACATTAGTCACATTATATTACAAATTCATTATACACATTTAAATTGATATTCGAAAACCTGCACTACTCTCTTGGCCTATCCCCCTGAGTGGGCATGAGCCATCAGCCCAAGGAAACAAACAAACAAACAAACAAGGCAAGAGCTCACTGGTGCGCGTTCTCTGCTGTATACCGTCCAGTCGACCGTTACGTCGGCTCTGAATAAACCCCTCTCGTAGACGTAACAGAGTGGTGGAGGTGCGGGGGGCGGCACGTCGACATACAACAGAGCCACAGCTGTTCGGATTTCACCGGAGCCGTCGTCTTGCAAGTCTTGTTTGTTTGGTTGTTTGTTTGTTTGTTTGTTTGTTCCATTCTTTTGTGGCTCTCATCCACTAAGATGGATTGGCCAAGAAGCTGGTGGTTAATGCAAGTCAATGCCTATAGATTTTCTAGACTAGGGGGATATGGTTACAGTGTTTTTACTGTGAAATTAATTTGGCGAAATGTAAAAAAAAAGAAAAAAAGGGGAGAGAGAAATAATAGAATTTGTTGAATATCTGAGGTGGAATCGTTCTATGAAATTCTCCTGAAAGTTGAATCATTGCAGTGTATCAGCTAAATAATAAGTGGTAGTGTTGCTAGTGAAAATTCGAGAGCTGATCGCTGACTCAGCATAGTAATTTTCTTGTCTTATGTATGAATTCGCAGAGAGCCTCGCAGATGTTCCTGTCGCTGTCCCAATGAAGTGGCCCCAAAAGACAAAATATTGGGAGTATTAAGTGATATTCCTAATTTTCTGAATAAAATTTCGAAGCAGTTTTTTCTTTGATTTTTCAAACGGTGACATGTGATAAGAAATTGGTCGATATGTTCAGATTCGTTACAGCTTGAGCACAGAGGGGATGGCACCGGACCAGACCTGTTTAAGTAGAAATTAAGAGGTGGTACACAGCAACGCAATTTTGTTATCAAGACTTCCAATTTACGCGTGGGACACCATTTATTATTCTGTGTGAAGTGCAGGTGCGAGAAATCTGGATTCGGTATCACGTTTTTTGATGAGTCTTCAAGAAGGGAAAGTTTTCTAAACCTCGCTGCTGTTACGTAAGCTGTAGGAGGCATGATTGGCACAATCGGAAGATCAAGAGATGTTCGCGCAAGTGTGTCAGCCATCTCGTTTATAACACCTACAACAACCGAACGTCCTCTTCTCTGCCACCACCCTGTTCCCCGCTACACAGGTGCACATACCTAAATTACATATGTGGTAACATTTCCCTCTGCGCGTACGACGCCCACTGTACGGACGCCCATTTACCGTCATGGCAGACCATCATTCTCGCTGCTGGTTGGTCAATCTGCGTGACTGGCGCGCCGGGCACTTCGTCTACAAGAATATGCACTTTATGGTTTCCTATAAAAGCGGCCAACATCACGGTGACGCAGATTGTCTTTCGCGACTTCCGCTTGCGATGACGGAATGTGACGCGGACAACTTCGACACCTACATCGCATCACTGGACCAACCATTTCCCGATACCAAGACCTTTAAGGATGAGCAACGAAGGGACAGCATCCTACAGCAACTTCTTGCTACCAAACCAAAATCATTGCCTACACGCTTCTGTATCCGAGACGGGCTAGTTTACAAAAAGAACTACGCCAGCACCGTGCTCACAATATCTTCTGGTGGTTCCGAAGAGTCTTCGTATTTATGTCTTACAGGCTATGCATGATGACCCAACATCCGGTCATCTAGGCACAGCGAAAACTCTTTGCCGTCTCTAAGAAAAATTCTACTGGCCCAAAATGCGCCAGACGACGCGAAAATGCGTGTCTAGCTGTAACAAGTGTCAACGTCATAAGCGTCCAACAAGTGCTCCTCCAGGGCGATTACATCTGGTGCCGCCCCCTAGAACTCCATTCGAGCAAGTCGGGATTGACCTCCTTGGGTCCTTTCGCCGGTCTTCTGATGGAAATCGCTGGATAGTCGTCAGCACCGACCATTTAACACGGTACTGCGAGACAGCTGGCATACCATCAGCAACAGCAGCCAGTGTGTGTCTCTTTATGCTACGTTTTGTAATTCTTCGACATGGACCTTCCAAAATTTTAATCAGTGACCGTGGCCGACAATTAACAGCAGGCGTAGTGGAAGAGATGCTTCATGTCTGTGCCTTAATGTTTTGCCCTCTACAACATATCATCCCCAAACAAACGGTCTAACTGAACGAACGAACAGAACTTTCTCGAACATGCTGTCTATGCATGTCGCATCAGATCACAAGGACTGGGACAGTATTCTACCTTTTATCACATATGCATTCAACACCACACAGCATGAAACTACCGGCTACAGTCCTTTCTTTCTTCTATATGCTCGACCACCTTGTCTTACCCTGAATACTATCTTTCCGTGTTTCGACCACCGTGATCCCTGCATATCCAAGATCATCTGTCGGGCAGAAGAAGCTAGATGCCTTGCTTTTTTGCGCACTCTTGCTTCGCAAGACCACTCGAAGGCACATATTGACCACCGATTCTGACACGTGACGTTCGATTGCGGCAACCTAGTGTTGCTGTGGGCACCAACTAGAAAACTTGGTTTGAGTGAGAAACTGCTAGCGCACTATGCGGGGCCTCATCTTCTTCTAGACCGTATCAGCGATTTAGTTTACTGCATAGCGCGTCTCTATTCGAATGGCCGACGGTCTGAAAAAACTGAACTGGCTCATGTTGCACGTTTGAAGCGCTTTATTCTTCGAAAGACTGTTTGACTCACCCAGTTGGCTTCATCTGCGCGGAGGGAAATGTTACCACATACGTAATTTAGGTATGTGTGCCTGTGTAGCGGGGAACAGTGCGGTAGCAAAAGAAGAGGACGTTCGGTTGGTGGCAAGAGCTCGCTGGTGCGCGTTCACTGCTGTACACCGTCCAGTCGACCGTTAAGTCGGCTCTGAATAAACCCCTCTCGTAGACGAAACATTATTATGATGAAGTAATTTGGCAGTATCAGGAAAATTGTCGTCAAATTGAATTTTCGCATGGTATGAATTATTACGACTCGGCATGATTTCACCTATACGTAATTTAGAGGCTCCAATATATTTTGCACAAATACGATCAGTCGGGTGTGAAGTCGCGGCCATATTGCACCAAAAAATGATTCCGGGGTGGAAATAAAGGCTGTTTCTGAATGTCGTAATGGGCCTTCATAGATTCTTAAGAATGTCTCAATAGTAAGAAGACGAATTCTACAAGAGAGTCGAAGGACCCTTGATTCGAGATACAACACATTGTTAGCAACTGTTTTGGACAGGCCCCAAAGCATAAGTGCAAAGCTTCTCTTTCCAGAAAAATTAGAGGCAGCAACTTGTAAACTGGAACTCCAGCGAAAAGTACACAACCGAATTCCAAAATAGGACGAACGTACATGCGATATATCAGTACCAATGTGTATCTTCTCATACCTATGCGGTAGTTGGCAGGCGTGGCCTGGTTCATACGCCATGTTTATTCCATATGCACTGCTTTTTTCTCAGCCTCTCCAATCAGTCACTGCCTTCCGACATCATATGGATATATATATATATATAAATATATATATATATATATATATATATATATATATATATATATATATATATAATATGTATATATATATATATATATATATATATATATATATATATATATATATATATATATATAACTTGAAGGGAAGGCACGACAGGTCCGGGTATTTTCTATATTGAAATAACTTGCAGATAGCACATAAGAAAAGGATAGTATTTACTAACGTTTCGGCCGTGGCACGGCCTTCGTCAGAGAAGGCCGTGCCACGGCCGACACGTTAGTAAATACTATCCTTTTCTTATGTGCTATCTGCAAGTTATTTCAATATATATATATATATATATATATATATATATATATATATATATATATATATATATGACGTATGAAGCGATGGTTGGTAGAGGCAGAGGAAGAAGGGCTTTTGGAATAACCATGGCGTATGAGCCAGGCCACGTCTCCCATTCATCATAGCGTCACACGAGTCGGCAGGATGAAGACTTGGCGGCCACTTCATCAACCGGCCACCATCTTCGAACATCTCAGCAAGACGCAGTGACCGAACGCGGACCACAAAAGTACATCCCAACTCAACACCAAGACCAGCATCATGGCAGCACCATTAGACGACCTTGACATCCCCAAGTACACCGGATCAGCGGACGACGGACCCGCACAGGACTCGTTTAACCTATTCGAGCTCCACGCTACCGCTGCATCTTGGTCGGAACGGGAGATGATCATCAACTTCACTGACTACATCTCAGGTGAGGCATTCAAATTTTACCTGACTCCATATATTCGAGAACGACGAGTCATGGCGAAAAATCAAAGAGGAGATGATTACCCGGTTTAACGACTATGACCAAGACCTGCTCAATGCCAACCATCTAGAGACAACCGCAAACTATCGTCAATTCCTTAAGCAGTCCTCAACCATTCGAAAGGCCTGCGCGAATCGACAACTGCCTCAAGACGAAGTGGCACATGAGTTTACTTACAGAAGTCGATGCGTATATTGGGAAAAACCTAACCGTCAAGCGCGCCTTCCTTCTGCGCAAAAGTCAGCATTTCCAAAGTCATCGCTTCAGCATATGACCCGAGACGTTGCTCAAACACCTGATGTCCTTCACTCTTCGTCTCGCATACGTGGTCCACCACCTGGGTTTTCGTCACGTGGTTTTTCAAGCGCCCCTATCGCTCACCATTCGCCTCATAAGGACGCCTTGCTCATGGTAGACCATCTGACGCATGGAGAAAATACCGAACAACGCCATGACTACTCGAAGAGTGAAAATTCTGGTTTTACATCACTTGGCTCTCTCATCGCTCACAACGCTCACCTCACGCCTCACTCGTCCACTACGGTTGAGATAGACCTGCGGAACTCCGAATATACTCAGCCAAGCCCAGGGCCGAGCGTCCTCATTCATGCATCAGAACAGTTTATCTCCAAAGGTGCGGACACAGAGAAACAGCCCCAAGTAAAATCTGACCAAATTAATCCTTTCGCAGTGTCGCCGTCGAGTTTCCAGCCACCTGAGAGCCCAATCAACACACGAGGCTCGGAAGGATCAACTTTCAAGCACTGCCCTGTGCCAGAAACATCCATCAAGAAAGGCGTTGCAAGAGCCTCAGCAGATCTTTCTGCCCATTCTGGCGCACTATCTTCATTGCCTGACACAAATCGAAACACCCTAACGAGTATCAACTATTTGCTGGTCACGTCAACCGACAAAGAAAAGCGGGCTCATGGATCCAAAGGAAGTCCACCCCGTCAGACAGTGCAACATCAGCAATACCAAGAAAAGCAACAAGAGAACCCCAACAGCTAAAACGCCTACACCAACATCGGCAACGAACAACTAAAACTACATCGCCTGGATACTTGTGGCCTGAAGAGCGTCGTGATCAACATACACAAAAGAAAAGACTGATTCCGCATCTGAGCTATCTTCGCAAAAAGAAAAGCCGAGGAACTTTTCCACACCAGCGTTCAAGATTGCGCCTTCGGTCTGAACATCTGCGTCATCACCATAGAAAGCTCCCCAAAAGCCACCAAACAACCGCTTGTGCTCTGCAGGAGCACAAGAAGCGCCTAATCAGCCGCGATCAACGGGCGCGCAAATTGCATGCACAGCATTTGTATGACCCACGACAAAAAATGCGACGCCCGCGAAACATCCAATCCTGCAAAGCGTTCCGACCTCGTTCATTCTTTGCAAGAATACCGGCTGTATTTCCATCTGTTTCCACGTCCAAAGCATTTTTGTGTTATCCAGGACACAACCACCAGTCTCGCCCACCAGAAGTTCAGCGTTAACTGGACTGCTGCACTTTCCCCTGAAGTCTTTGAATGTTTACGGAACTCGCCTGGAGCATAGAACCAATTGTGAATATTTGACATTTGTGACTTTTTAACCTCTACTTGTTAACTTTTTCTTGTTCGTAATCCATGCCTTCTTTCTGGGGGAGGGGGAATCGTGTGACGTATGAAGCGATGGTTGGTAGTAGCAGAGGAAGAAGAAGGGCTTTTGGAATAAACATGGCGTATGAGCCAGGCCACGTCTCCCATTCATCATAGCGTCCCATATATATATATATATATATATATATATATATATATATATATATACTTTCTTTTTTTCTTTCTTTTTCTTTTTTTTCTCCCCCCCCTTTTTTAGTTCCCTCTCACTCTCGCAAACATGTTTCAAGGCGAGAGGGACGCAGCAGCAATGAAGTTTGGAAATTCATGTCAGTATAACTCATCCCCTGATGAAGGGAGGACCCCTTCCGAAACTGTTGGGAAATAAACATATTTATCCTTGTTGACAACGCTCCCGTTGTGCCATATCCCATACCTTCACAAAGACTAACTGGCCCATTGAATTATTACTCCCACTATATATATATATAATATATATATATATATATATATATTCGGCAGGTGGGCCTTACGACGAAGGCAGGCCCACCTGCCGAAACGTTAGTAAAACTAGTGTTTTTTCGCACGTTTGTCGACCTCTTTTTTTACCGCATATATATATATATATATATATATATATATATATATATATATATATATATCATCAGCCTGACTACGTCCACTGCAGGACAAAGGCCTCTCCCATGTTCTGCCAGTCCCCTCGGTCCTGTGCTTGCTGCTGCCAATAAATACCCGGACACTTCCTAATCTTATCTGCCCACCTAACCTTCTGTGTCCTCGTAACCCGCTTGCCTGCTCTAGGAATCCAGTTAGTTACCTTTAATGATCAGCGGTTATCCTCTCCACGTGCTATAAGCCCGGCCCATGTCAATTTCCTCTTCTTGATTTCAACTATGATAACCTTAACCCCGGTTTGTTCCCTAATCCACTCTGCTCTCTTTTGTCTGTTAAGGTTACACCTACAATTTTCGTTTCCATTGCTCTCTGCGTCATCCTCAATTTAGGCTGATTCCTTTTTGTAAGTCTCCAGGTTTCTGCTCCATAGAAAAGTACCGGCAAGATGCAGCTGTTATATACCTTCCTCTTGAGAGATAGTGGCAATCTACCTGTCATAATTTGAGAGTGCTTTCCAATTGTGCTCAACACCATTCTTATTCATCGAGTTACTTCAGTCTTGTGGTTCGGCTCCGCGGTTATTACCTGTCCTAAGTAGACAGTCTTTTGCAGCTTCAAGTGCACTATTAACTATATTGAAGCGCTGTTCTCTTCCGAGGATTTTTGTACATTGCTTTCGTTTTCTGCAGATTCATTTTAAGACCCACTTTTCTGCTCTCCTTGTCTAACTCCGTAATCATGAGTTGCAATTCGTCCCCTGAGTTACTCAGCAATGCTATGTCATCGGCGAATTACAGGTTACTAAGGTACTCTCCATTAACTCTTATTCCTAACTGTTCCCATTCTAGGCTTCGGAAAACCTCCTGTAAGCACGCGGTAAATAGCATTGGGGAGATTGTGTCCCCCTGCCTTACACCCTTCTTGATGGGTATTCTGTTGCTTTCTTTGTGAAGCACTATGGTAGCAGTTGATTCCCTGTAAATGTCTTCGAGGATGTTTATATACACTTCATTGACACCCTGATTCCGCAGTGTCTGCATGGTGGCTGATATTTTTACTAAATCAAACGCCTTCTCGTAACCTATGAAGGCTATGTATAGTGGTTGGTTATATTCTGAGCATTTCTCTATTACCTGATTGATAGTATGAATGTGGTCAATTGTTGAGTAGCCTGTTCGAAATCCTGCTTGTTCCTTTGGTTGATTGAATTCTAATGTTTTCTTTACTCTATTAGCAATTACCTTCATAAATAGCTTGTGCACTCCAGAGAGCAAGCTAATCGGCCTGTAACTCTTTAAGTCCTTGTCATCTCCTTTTTTATGTATTAAGATGATGTCAGCGTTCTTCCAAGACTCTGGTACCCTTCCCGTCAGGAGACACCCCGTAAACAGGGTGTTCAATTCTCTCCATGTTATACCTTCTTACATCGAATACCTTACGCCAATTAATCAACTTCGAAAGCTCTGCCAGTTCTATTTTGTCTGTTGTACTTGAGACTTTCATGATTTGATGCTTCTTAATGAGATTCTTCGTTTCCTGGGAAAGCTTGCCAGTGTCCTGTCTATCTACCCTGTCTCCAACTTCCACTGCA
The DNA here is from genome assembly GCF_013339725.1 of Rhipicephalus microplus. Classification (NCBI taxonomy): domain Eukaryota; kingdom Metazoa; phylum Arthropoda; class Arachnida; order Ixodida; family Ixodidae; genus Rhipicephalus; species Rhipicephalus microplus. The sequence goes on from NC_051169.1 coordinate 152,053,956, forward strand.
CACTCCGCAATGATACTCGTCAAATTATCATTCATTGTATCTATGCTAAGGTTGGTTTCCTCACTAAAAGCCGACTACCTGTTCTGAAGCGAGACTCTGATTTCCTGTTCTTTTCCTCTCAGTGCTAGCTCATTGATTGGCTTCTTGCGTATCAGTTTCTGTCGTTCCTCCCTCAAGTTTAGGTGAATTCGAGGCCGTACCATTCTATGATCACTGCAACGTACCCTGCCAAGCACTTCAGCATACTGCACGACGCCTGCGTGTGCACTCAATATAAACTTTATTTCATTCTTATTTTCGCCATTAGGGCTCCTTCGTGTCCACTTGCGATTCTTTTGCTTTCGGTAGAGGGTATTCAAAATCCCTAAATTATTGCGTTCTGCGAATTCTATTAGTAGCTCACATCTGGCATTTTCAGTACCAATTCCATATTCTTCTACTGCCTGGTCTTCAGCCTGTTCATTCCCTACTTTTGCAATGAAGTCTCCCATCAGTATGTTATACTGTGTTCTTACCTTACTCATCGGCGAGTCCACTTCTTCATAAAAGCCTTCAACTGCCGCGTCACCATGGTTGGACGTAGGTGCATAAGCCTGTAACACCTTCGTCCTCATTGTACCTCTTATTGAGTTTAATTACGATACCTACCACCCTTTCAATAATGCTATTGTATCCCTCTATGTTGCAAACTATGTTTTTGTGTATAAAGAATCCCCTCCCAGATCTCTTCTATCAGCCAAGCCCCAATAGCAAAGGACTTGCCCGTTCTGTAGCACTGTATAGGCCTCATCTGTCCTCCTAACCTCACTGAGAGCCCTATTACATCCCACTCAATGCGCTCTAGCTCCCCGAATACTACAGCTAAACTTGCCTCAATAGAGAAGGCTCCAGCATTAAACGTTGCCAAGTTCAGGTTCCAATGGCAGCCTGTACGGATCCAGAGATTCTTATCACCCTCTGCTGTCTTGTAGATCTGACCACCGCCATGGTCAGTTACATTACAGCCGCTGAGGTCAGAGGGCTGTGAGTTAATTCACGTTGCATCTGGGAAGTAGTGGCCAGATAGTGCACCAGGGTGGCCAATTCTTCTTTGGTGAGACAGTGTGTCACCGATGGTGGTCACCGGTGAGGCCACACCCCAGGCCTCTTAATGCAGTTCCACCACAACGCGGACTTTTTTTATAATCCAGTCGGGAACTGCGTGGCACTGGGATTCGAATTACGGACCTCTTGCATGTGAGGTTGATGTTCTACTAACCACTACGCCGTCACTTATATATATATATATATATATATATATAAGTGACGGCGATTATATATATATTATATATATATATATATAATCTTACAAAAGATAGCAACGAGCACGTTTGGATTGGGCGACAATGCATGCAGTAGTTCGTAGCAAGGAACTCGCATTCGCTTTTTTTTTCATCTCTGCAGTGCACAACATAGTCTAATGAAGCGTTCAACATGGAACGAAAACCATTCACGTCTGTACCTATTCCTCGTCTCCTCTTGTACTTTTCGTTCAGTTAGTAGTTTTGTCCGCAGGAAAATTAGATTAAATTGAGCCTGGGAAGAAATAAAAAAACTTGAATTTTCAGAAAAATTAAAACCTCAAATTTGATGGAGACGCACCGTAACAAAACAAATTCGAAGAATCAGAAAGAATTACAAGTGGAAGGTCTGCTGCTCTTAGATAAAGGATCCTGTTATTTTGAGAGAACGATTAAACTCTAGGAGGGGAATTTTATGAAGTAATTATGGTGTTCCTTAATCAAAGGTAGTGGGAAAAAAAGGAATAGTGTCACAAAAAGATGAAAAAAACAAACGTAAAAGCATGAGGCATAGTTACCAGCCTCAAAACACCGCCTTTAAAACACCGTCTTGATGATCGAGTGCAGAAAAGATGCCGTAAAGAACAGAGATACATCTACAAAACAAAGAAAAAGTGTAAGAGACTCAGTCAATTTGAAGAAAATGTAAGTCAATTACCTTAAACAAGGTCGCGTACCTAGAGTGCTTTTTCTGCGTACCACCGGAAATAAAAAAATGTGGTGTGCGATTTGAAAAAAAATTAAAGGTCCACATTGAATAAACTGACCCAGTGTGTAACGGCACTGCAAGTGGGAAATACAGAGTCTAGAAAAGATGGGGAAGTTATCTCAAAGAACAAAAACCAGAAGGTAATATAAAGCACTAGTTGTTCCAATAAAGTCTAAAGGCAGAGCGCAGGTGTGGGGAAGGGGCATTTCTCTTTCTCTTGAATTACCTTTTGACTTAATAATAATTCATTGATGTTATAAAGTAAGTTATTTACTCCCATTTATTTCATTTTATATCTTTAATGTTACTTTTTGTCTACCTCTCTGCTTTTTCAAATCCTTTTTTGTATTTGTTTTTCTCAATGTCCATTCTTTGTCATATTCACTTTTCTCTGTTTTTTTTCTCTCTCTTTTTCCGCTTCTTTCTCCCTCATTTGGGTTTGCTTTCCGCTTCAGAAGCTCCGTCTCTCCTTTGCTCCTTTTTTTCTTTATATCTCTGTCTGCCTGAATTTCTGTCTTCATTCTCTTTATTTGTCATTATTTTTCTTTTTTGCTTGTCTTATTTAGCTTTCAATTTCTTTTTCTTCTTTTCATTTAACTCATTATGTCTTTTGCTTTCCTATTCTTGCGTGTTTCGCGTGCTCCACTGCACCAAAGAGAGTTTTCTTTTGCTCTTATCGATAGTGGGACTTGTCCAATGATCAGGATGCCGCTGGTCTTACGGGAACATTGAATTTTTTGCGGGTAGCACAAAGAGGTCCGCCCCTAATAAATGTTATCTGACTCCAACCTTAGTGCAATTTTTGATACTTTTTACGCACATTAGAAATTACACAAGACATGCATCCCTTTATTAGGCAGAAACAATAGAGCTAAGGCTCTGTGAACTCTTCGGAGGTGAACTGTATTGTTCACGCACAGCACCGAAATAATGAGGATAAAAAGTAAAACAGTGTGTCATATATAGGCAGCTTGCAGCAGGTGGGAGCGAAACCCACATTTTTCTCATTACTGATTCTTCATTATGGGTGCATCTTATTGCGTTGTCAGCTATGATTAAACATAAAGTGTCGCCTCTTTACAAGTCTAGAAGCTGCGACTATGTGGTCTAGGCACATGATGGCGAAATTCATGAACCACCGTGATCACCACATCATGATATATCATCTGTATAGATGCAAGGGATTTGTGAGCTGATCTCAGGTACGCGAGAAATTGATGTTTTGCGAAGCACACGGAGTGAAAAGGGCTGTAGTGTGATTTTCCATCGTGCAAATTCTTACGAAAATATTCTTGAGTTATCTACAAGTGTTGTACGCACAGACATGTTTAACAGTAGCATATGTTTTATGTAACCAGTTGCTTACAGTTGTGCAACGATTCCAGCAGCAACATAGCTATTACCAATACGAGAAGCAGAATGCTGATATGTATCGACAGTGAAAAATCGCGGAATACATTTCTTGCGCCGAGAGTATACAGCGTCGTATTTCTAATAGCAAAAGTTATTGACGAGACGAGAATTTGTACCGTAAGCATTTATTTACACATTCATCAGCCAGCAAATGGTCCATAGGCCGAGATGAATACACCGCGCAACGTGACGCACGCGCTTGGCACTGGAGTGACATTTTGAACAGAAAACAGGTGTGTACAGCACGGACGTTACTGGCCTAACCCCCAAGAAGTGGTACACACGAAGGCACACAAGTGGATGGGTTAACCTTTAAGGCTTATTCTGCAACACGGAATGAGGAAGTCGCCATTGCCCTTGTGGTTTCTCACAGTAATTCTCGTTATAATATCTGAGATTCGCACGAAATGTGTCGTAATTATATAGCCGAGTGCATATCACCGCGAGCCGAGAATATACTGCGAAACTGCAAAAGAAAAAGATGAACCCTCATTCGAAACGCAATATGGACACCGGGCGTGTAAGTGCTGACTCGAAGATGGAGCCCTTGTCAACGCGGGAACCATTGAGTCGGGATACTGCAGAAGAAAAGGCCGTAAAGCATTTTACCCGAGCTCGAGGCGAAGCTGTGATGCAAGGGACGGACAATGCGGTCATCGTGCCCGACGGTAAAACATGCTGTGCAGGTGAGACTGCAACAAAACGAACGCCGTCAATCAAGAGTGTAAAAGATGTCGATGTCGGCTAGACACGCCGAAAGCCGCGTCGTGCACGAGCTGCCGAAGAACTAGCAGCGGCCGTTTGAACGGGATATCACCTAAGCAGTGCTGATAACGCTGCCTCAAATACCGTCATCTGAAAAGGTTCATTGGAACCGAGTGAATAAAAACAAAAAGAGATCGAGCGAGCACCACAAGAGAGTGTGCAAGTTCAGCTCGAAGTGCTGAACTTGCACACCAATGAAACGACTACTAACGTCTCTTGCATTCCTAAGCTTTGGCTGTGGAATGCGCTGAAAAATTTGCTGTTACGCAGGTTGCAACAAATATAAGACAGCAGCGGATGATGGTGGTCAGGAGATCAAAGCTGTTATGCGCTAACATGCGTAGAGAAGGAGATGCGAGTTTTTCCACCATCCGGCGAAGGCTTGTACTACAAGCAGATGAAAAGTGGGTGTTTCCTGCCAGTGGACGAAAAAGTGTTCTGCAATCACAGCGTGTGAGAGGCCAACGTGTCACCGGTGAAGAAATTTGGTGATTGCAGTAGGGACATTTGACGGCGTGAGGTTCCCTGGAAGAGAAACGTTGGAGGCTGCGGAACGACAACAGCACTAGACTTTGAGTGAGTGGTTCGTAGAAAAGAATCATTCAAGTTCTTTTTTTCGAAGAACTTTGGACTAAATAAGTTTGGCGAACTTTTTACATATTTGTTTGTCGTTTGATCTGCCATATTTGAGAATATATTTTTGTTTGTTTATCAACTCTCGGCTCTGATTCGTTCTCCGGACCTGAGTCGACGTTCGCTGGTGCACCAAATAGGACCAAACCTGAATTGTTCGTGCCCTTTTGGAGCAGTTCACAGGGATAATACATCATCCCTGGGAAATAGCCTGGTGATTGCCTCTCTAACTAACGGGACCAGTGACAGCTGTGTGGGGTGGGCTGCCAGTCATCTACAATGACAGCTTGTGTCCGAAGGGCTGGGCCCATTCACAACTATAACTGCCTCTTGAAAAGTTGAAAACCTCTTGACAAGCTGAAATTGAAAACGTTTGTACAAGAACGCGCTTCGTATGCGCATTGTTGTACAAACTTTCCGAATTTGGGATATGCAGTCAGTTATTAGGGCCAATGGTTTGCTTACAAAAGATTTGTTCTGCGCTGGTGAAGAAAGACGACGTTCTTTTCAGGTTGGTTTCCTGTAAGTGCTATTAAGCTTTGAGTCGATACTGAGCGTGTAGCGCGTGTCAGTGCCTTGAAACATAGAAAACAAAAAAGCATCGACGTGTAGAACACAAGATACAAGATATGCTGTTTTTATTTCAAGGCAGTAGTTTGAGCTGCACATAGAGTACGATTCTTGCAGCACTTACGTGGTAGTCAGTTGAATTGGACAGCGCTCGCAGGAAAGTGAAAAGCCTACGGTATGAACCGGGTGCTTTGTTGGGGCCGCCACTCTGCTTTTTTTTTTCGTAACGTTTCCGATTTAGTTTTCACGGCCTGCCTACATTTGCGATAAAGTTCAGCGTTATTACATAATCGACTGAGCGTGCGCAAATGCGTGCGCAGAAAGGTATTCTTTTGGTAGGGGAGCAAAGTTTTATTGCAGTGTTACCCTGTTCCCTGGTTAAGTCCAAGGAACTGAATGCTTCACAATGGATCCGGATTTCCTTGAATATACAAGGGAAGCAAATAGTTCTTGGCTTGCTACATCAGGGAGGTCAGGCCACCATTACTGTCAGTAATCAGCGTTGCTTTAACTGAGTAAACGTTTGTCCTAATTTTACCCCCATATTCCAGAACGTCCCTTCACTCAACGGTTCACCTCAATGCTTCACAAAGCCGAGAGGAACACCGTCTCTAGGCAAGGCAAGTCACTGCATATGAGCGATAATCTGCAGCGATTCTTGACTACCGCCTCGTGATTTTCAGCCGAGCGGTGACGCAGTACTCAACAATGTCAAGTGAAGGGTGAAAGTCGAGTCGAGGAGCGTTTTTGAATACGAGGGTTAGTGCACATCCCTCAGGTGATTAAAGAAAGAGGCCAAACCCACCCCACCCCCGTGGTCCTTCCGTGAGCACGCCCATGAGTCTACGTGACTGGGAGAGCTATATGCAGCCATGGTAGACAGTACTAGAAGTGTAGCCATAGACCTCTGCGCATTTACAAACAATATGACATCACTTCAAGCACCGTGCCCACCCTCCCTTCCCTCAGAGCAGGTGCTCGTTGGCAAGACAGTCCCGCCGGAGGTATCTTCCTTTATAGCAGCACTGCGTGTGTCTGCATTTCTTCGTCATAAGTTACAGCGAATTGCTATATTCAAGTCACAGCTTTCAGTAGAAAAATTCAATGCCTGTATTCTACGATTGTGTTTGTTTAACATATGGTAATTCGCTAGTCGCAGCAGGTTCGTTTGTTCCTTTTATCTTGGCGCAACCCACCATGGGGGATCGGCCATGAAACGAACGGTGTCTTGCTATTGAAAAGAAAATGTTCATAATTTCTAAATGTCAAGTTTTTAATGAATATGCTTGATATTGATTATTTTTCAAACGATGAACTTAGCGTTCTATTATTCTCGTCTCGCGAAGGAAATCGCAAACGGCTTCGCAAACGCTTCTCTGGCTAAAACCCAGCACTGTTGCCCCAAAGTAAAGAAGAGCCGGAAGGGATAAATTTTATCTCAACCTTCAAAGCGGATCATCTAGAAGTCTTTTCCTGTGATTGGTGAATAATCTGCACGTTAGAATAAAATTATCAAGATATTCACACTCATTGCAATGGAGGCATAAAGGTGACTGTGTAGGTAAAAATTCAACGAGGGGACTCGGCATCGTATTTTGGTAACTGTGATCTCGGTCCTTCTGACGAAACACCATCGATTCTTCGAACGCTAATTGAGGTGAGGGAACTCAGAAACTGACAACGGAGACTTTGCGAAGTTGTCCGATACGGCAATTTTTTTCAAAACGCGCCGCAGTTACAAACGCCAACGTCGGCAAAATAGACATTATCGGACCATTACATGATAAAAGTGCGAGTGCATCCGCTTGTTCATTTAGAGGAATACCTTTGTGTCCAGGTACCCATACCGAGCGAATAATACGTATATGTCTTGGAATAAGGGAATGAAATATTTCTAAATAAATTGAAAACTTTGATGCAGTTAAAGAGGAACGGATGGATAGGCTGTCTGTCAGAATGACGGCGTCTGATAATGATGAGGGTGATTTCCGTAGAGCTAATATAATGGCAAGTAATTCCGCATGATAAATAGGAGTAAAGTCAGGTAAGCGAATTGAAAAAGACCAATCTAAATGTAATGATGCAAATCCCACCCCTGCCTTTTCTTTACAAACTGAAGCGCCAGTTGCTATTACTGCAGCCGTTTCTAATCTAGATAAATGTACTCCAAAATGCAATTTAAGTATCTACTGGATAAATGTTTGCAATTCTCGGGAAATATGTCATCAAATTTTATTCGACTTATTTGTACAGATATGCTTATGATTAGTATCTTATGGATCATTTGTAATGTTTCTAATTGTGTCTGTGCAAAAATAACTTGGGGACACCGTAATCTTGGCCACAGATGGCCAAAAATTTGCACCGGATGATTAAAAAAATTATTGCGATCTTCCTCAAAGGCGATGCATAGATATTTAGAAATGTACGCACGGTTACGACGTTAAACCGAGTACGAAGAGAAGGCAGGCGTGCTTGTTCGTATAAAATAGTATTTGATATCAACTTTGGAAGTCCAAGATATAATCGTAGTCATTCGCGTTCTAAGAGAACCAGTGGTCGTAGTTTGTATGCAGGTGCACCTGGAAACAAGACGCAGCCGATCTCTAATATCGGGCTTATATACATGCACTAAATTATGATGAGAACATCACGGCGAAAACCTGAGCTTTTGTTGCTGAGTCTACGAATTGTACTCAGCGCACGTGTTCCTTTGGCAACCATGTTTTCTATATGTGGACTCCAATTAGGTTTTTCAGTATAAGTGATCCATAAATACTTAACAGATTCTACCTGTGGGATATCGTTTGCCGGTAATGCAAAGCGATATGGACCGGAACACTCGGAGCAAAAAACTATCATCGCACCTTTTCGACATTCAGTAATAAATTTACTTTTTCTAACCACGTTTCTAGAGCGTTCATATACGTCTGCAGACTTTGATAAAGTGAATGTATATCTGCAGCTGTAGCAAAAATAGCGATATCGTCGGCATATACATACACTTGTACGTCCATGTGTACAGGAATAGTGCATAGCATAATATCAAATAATAGTGGCAATAACACTGATCCTTGTGGGAGACCTGTAGTTTGTTTGTGCCTTAGAGACGACAAACCAGAATGATAACAGTAAATTTCCCTGGCGTTTAGGAAGGAATCTACTCACGCTACAAAGTATTGTGGTATATCTGCGTTTTTAAGTGAATTTATTAGTTGATAATGTTTCGAGAGCCATTAAAAATTTTGTCCTCTTTTGTGCGTTCATGAAAACCAGCACTTTCAGAAATTCTTTCATGGCATGGATGGAACAAACTCAGTTTCCCTCATGTCTTGCGCACGGCCTTTTTAAACAAGGTACAACATTGGCAGAAGCATAGTGTATAGCTTGTATGCGCGAGGTAATGGATAAGAGGCTTACTCACTGCGTAAAACTGTGGGCGGAAATTAGAAAAAAAACAGACCAAAAACGACAAAAAAGAAACACTTTTTTTGACGATCGTTGATCTTCATTACCAATTTCCGTGAAAACTAAGAGAAAATTTACTCAACTGTGAAACCTGTACTGCATAGCATTGGCAGTGGGGAGGTGGCTCAAAGAGTGGAGACTAACGATTTCCTAACAGGTCCTTTTTTCTGGTGCCTTTCTGTGCGTTCGGTTTCGCTGGCGGCGCATACCTGAACAGTAGACAACAGGCGAGGCCGGGGGAAGGTTGCTCGGCCCAGCGTCATCAGGCAGGACACGCACGGGGAAAGTGTGTGGTTTCGAAGTTTCAGGTCTGGAAATACTCCGCACATCTACCAAATGTAAGGAGACGTTCTAGGTGACATAGGCGTTGGCCGGTAGAGCAGGGCAGCGAGAAGGAAAACGCAGAAATTCACCGGAACAAAGGCTTTATCAGTAACTCGGTAGCCTCCTCTCTTTAATAAGCCACCTCCCCACGGCGCATTTCTGTCCAGTACAAACCAATAACTTATTCTCGTACATGATATCTTGCACAATTAACCAAGTGCATCTGATGGCTACATGGAGTTTTAACATTTACTTCGCTCCATTTCACCTGATACACCAACCTACAATGCGCCTTGACCCGTCATAAAGCATCAGACGTAAAAGGTAGCATGTATCTGAAAAAGAACAATATCTCTTGATGCCAACAAGACGTATGATGTCTTCGATATCACGAGCTATACCTTTATTCGGTGAACGTTTTCACTGGCGCAAAGTGGGTGTGTAGTTTCGGTCATGCAAAAACATGCCAATAGCTCATATGTAGCCGTTACTTTCAGACCGCAGCACATGAACTTTGATTGGGAACACTTAGCACAAACGTTCGTATGTACGCACTCGTGGATAATCGCGTCCATTGCATTATTATCTTCATTAAAATGTCGAATCGTGATTTTTCTTCGACAAGAGGGCACTGCCACTGTCTCACAATGACTGGCAACGTTTTTGTTAACAAGATGCACCACTATGCACGCAATACGACGCACACACAATATTCTCAGTGCGACCGTCCGTATAAGTCAATCAAAATACTGTCGATGTCTTTCAACTCATAATACACGCCCCAAACAACAATGCATAATTTTGTCGACGGTGCCGTTGTTCATCGCAGAGGCGGCCATGTGTGTGTATACTTCCCGGAGATAAACAGCCAGCAAGCGTGGCAAGTTTTTTGCACGCAGATTACCAGACAACTATATGTTGTCTGCCACATTTCACAGCTAATTTCACCAAAGTAAGATTCAGTTTAAGCTCTCAAATAAAGGGACAAAAACGCCTGCCCAAACACCGCACGACTGCACCACGCTAACGGAAGGAAGAAATGAAGTACCTGGAAACTGTGGCACACATCCACGGTGGGGGATTGGCAGAGAACCGGATAGTTCTGACAAAATACTGTTAATTTGTTAGCTCGCGTTCTTTAAACTATTGAAAAAATAAAAAAAATATTGAGAAATATACAGTTAGAAGTAACGAATACAGAAAATGAAGCAGATGGTTTCACCAACAACAATAAGTAAATAAATGAATAAAGCAATTTCAAAAGAAAGGTGCACTTGTCATCACGTTGCGACGTATCTCAACGTGAATGGCATAAACACGCACTCTTTGTCGGCCGGGCGCTCACACTCACGTGTCTTTTACAACGGCTTACGTTTGTAAAATACGCCTTCAGTAACCTCTCATGGCATGCCCCTGACTTCCGGGGGAGGCATGGTGGTGTCCAAATATGCAGCCACTAAGGGAACCTCATTCAAGGATCAAACTTCGGAATGCTTTTTTCAGAGAAGTGCTTACGTTAGTGCAAACGCTGTACTTTCTGGAAAACGAGGTTCCCGCCTTCGTTTACGTGAGAACTTGTTTTTGTTAAAGGGCCGCTCACCTGGCTCCCAAAATACAAAAAGAGCGCAATATTTTTTCCTGATAATTCTCGTTCTTCTTGGCGAACTACTGGGTTGTAGACAGTAGTTCCCTTGACGTCTACAGCGTAAATGCTCTTGATTCGAGTGGCGATGTGGGCTTGTTGGTGAAACATTTGAAAGAAATTTATGTAGCACGAGCCCTCTCTCCTCTCAGTCTATTCTTTCCTGTGTTCGTTTTTCCGCCTCGCGCTACATAAATTTCTTTCCAATTGCTCTCGATTCGTTAATATACGTGAAATAGCACAGGTGATTTGTCTCCTGCACTGTTTTGCATGCAGCCACCCATCCATTCTTTTTTGTCTCGAATCATTATTTTGCGCAATCAACCGATCAAACTTTATTTTTAGTGTTTACAACTGCACTAGCGGCGATAACATTGTGCAACCTAGAAGTGCGAAATCCCGATAGGCTCTAGCGCTTAGCGCTGACATTGTTCACGTGCATACAATAATTAAGAGGCGAGGAGGATGCATCATGTGTACGAAGGAGAGGAAAAAACCACCTCTTGTTTTTAAACACGTCGTGGCGAGTGACACTTTTAAAGAACCAATTGAAGTGAAAAACTCCATAAGAGGTGTGTTGCAAAATTAAAATAATCAGTCTGCATGTGTTGACTATTCCAAGAATCCCAAATTGTCTGCCCGTTCACACTCAACCAGGACAGTGAAGCTGAGTGGTTGTTCCCAGAGATTGTAATTTTCGTGGTGTTAGCGGCCTCTAGTTAAATCTAAGGCATCTTGACGTACTTTCTCTATGCAAAAAAAAAAAAGCCAAGTTGCCGCTAAGGGACTAAACTAACCATTACCTTGGAAGGCCGAAGTGTTTCCCCTTCCTATGTTTGTAGGGCGTTGATCAAGGAAAACTTTCCACGTGCACGAAATTTATTTTCGCTCTAGCGAAAAGCGATCGACAAAACATTTGTGCATACAGAAGCAGCGCATTTCTTGGGGCATGTATACGTTCAGATATTGGCACGTGCTTTTTATAATGTGTGTGCAAATGTATACAGCATCAGTAACACACTCGCTCTAAGCGAAAAGCGAGGTGGCGCTGCTTAAAAAAAAACATGTTTCTTGACTACCTCATTAACGAATTAATCAACGTAATGAAAAGTCTGGCAGTTCGCTTCGGGCTAAAGTTTTAGGATGGTCAGTTGACGAACACACAAAAACTGAAGATGACTGCTGGGAGCTTGTTGTGGATGCATATGCTTTATTTTTATGCATAAGGGAATAATTACACTGTTTGGCGACAAACAAAAGTTTGAAGAAGAAGCTGTATATATAGCAGAATTATAGCTGTATATTTGTTGTATATAGCTGGAGAGCATTCCTTCTAGGCTAGATTTCATTTCACCCAATCATCAATTACATGTCGTAAAGGGTATAAAAGAACACCAGTTTGTCAATTGATAGCAAGATTAGTGCAAGATTAGTGCCAGATCAGATAACAAGATAGCAGATAGCAAGATAGCAAGTGCCAGATAACAAGATTAGTGCCAGACCATTTAAGAAACCGCCAATTGACGTCTGAAGTTTACACAGATTTTGCATTCCTTGGGCCAGTCGTTCTTTCTTGAATGTTGTCACATTCTGGCGATGGTGAAGAATCACAAACACTGCATTTCTCAAACGTGTATGGCATATGAAGGTTTTATGTACTCTGCTAGACTTTGTAGAACAGGAACATTTTACCCTCTGACAAGTTAACAAAAAAAAACTTTTTCAGAAGCGCATTTCTTGATATTTCTTGTCCTTAGGCACAAGCGTTTCATTTTTCATAAAGAGAAAAAAAAAGAGGCGTTGCTTGGTAAGTTTACGCTTTCAAGTTTCGGTGGAAGCGGATATTGGGAGGCGAAACTCGCGCTTTGCCAGTTCTTTTTTTTTTTCGTGCACGATTCCGGGCACACAAGTCCCCCCCCCCCTTTTTTTTTTAAACAGCTGCCACTGGCGTTTGTGTTTGTAAACTAAAACTTGGACCGCGAGAGAGAAGAGAAAAGGAAAGGAGGAATCTTGCTGGACCTGCTCTCTTGTGCATTAGTACACGTCATGTCCATGGAGAGTAAAAACCTGTCTTCTTTAGTATATCTCTATCCTTTATCCAAATTCTAGAACACGGGACGATTGCAACTCGAATTTTGTTTCAGTAACCATGCGTGCTTCAGGCAAGTCTGAAGTTTCTGTTGGCTATTCTGTGACATTTTGTACATATGCGCCCTTTACCTATAACAAGAACGTTCATGACACTTTGTTGTAAACAGCCTTAAGAAAATATTGGTTACAAATCTCCATGTTACACCACAAATGTAGTTCAAAGAGGATAGTCTTGCGTCTGGAGAGAGCGAACGAAACGTTCATTTGATGTTCTGCTCAAGAAAATCGGTGAAGGGTATTCTGCAGGCACTGCGTTAAAGTGCCTCGAGAGTGTAGCGGAGGCGAACGAGCGCATCGAGGCACGTTAGACAGAAGTGCCATCTGGCACTTATCTTCGAAAACAAAGGCGTGAAGGCCGCGGAGAAAGATGCGCGCCAGTCTCGGAGGTGACAAGGTGTAGAACGCAAAGCGACGGGCAGATGCCACCAACATGATGTCAAAGCAAAGCATTGGAAACAACTTTTTGAGCATCGCGTTGCACTGTCAGCGCAGCGCGATTGAACGCTACATTCCTTAGAATTACTTGTGTGTGCCTCTTCTAGTATAAAGGCCGACATACAAAACTTTGAAGTGTTGTTATAGCGCCTCAGATATGAATAATTGCTTTTTAATTGACAATCGCACAACTATGAACGCTGAACCTTGAGCAATATCTGTGGGCGCTGCGAATCGGGTTGGCCGTTCAATGCCTTTTGAGGTATCGTTAAGGCAGAAAAACAGACAAACTGTACAAACAGACAGACAGACAGACCAAAATTTTTCTGTCGAAGGTCCCCAAGGAAGACTATCGTCTTTAAAGAGTAACATCTTCTCCAACTGAAGGGAACCATGTGTGGATGAGAAGCAGCGGGCGCTAACACTTACACTGGCAGCGGTGTTGCGCCGGAAAAAAAAAACCGCGAGGCGCAAATCACGCAGTCATAGGCCGCTGTTTCCTACTGAAACATGCCAATCGCTGCTAATGGGCAATGAGAGACATAAGGCTCCGATTGGACTCAGAGATCCACTGTCCACTTTTAGTTAACGCGCACACTGTGAAATTTCTTTGTTCAACAACGCACAGCAGAAATTTCTCACTGGCACTCTGTTGGAGGACAATATTTATTTATTCATTTATTTATTTATCTATTTATTTATTTAACAATACTGCCAATCTCATCCAAGATTATAGCAGGGAGGGCATATGAAAGCGAATATTTGTTTACACAAAGTCATAATGATTCGAAACACAAGAAAAAGCCGGAATTACAAAATGACATACAAATCGTAGAATATATATTGTCATTAAAAACACACAATCAAACAATTTTAGTAATAGCAAAATCATCAACTAGGTTATCGTTAAAAATGACTGCGAAAAGATAATGCATGTCTTTGTAATATGGGGTAGGCACAACAAGTAGGCATTTTTATTGAACAATTAACCTATTCAAACATTTTTATGAACAATAAACTAATAAAAAACATGTCACTTGAAACATAACAATCATAAAAAACAAACTTTTGTATTAGTAACATGACGGTGACTCATCGTTTATTGGGTTTATTTATGATGTGATGTCGTTAGAGCGATTTCTGAGGCAAGCAATTTGCTTTCAAGCGCAGCTGTAAGCAAGTTTATGAATGATTAAGTTGTTAGCGTGGGTTTCAGTGAGTTCTAATCTTCATTGGTTAGAGGAAAAAATCAATATTTAAAGCAATTAGTGTTAAAAGAGTATTCTAGAAGACTATGGGAATGATTAAGACGGGTTTGTCTGCCATGAAAAACAGATATATACCTTGAAGTATCTATTTGTTTTATGTTGTGGAGTAGCTGAAACATGATTTTTAGTATTGTTAGTTTTGTTCTGTTTTGTAGTGTTAGAATGCCAGCGTTATTTAGTATGTGCGCCGTTGAGTCTGTCAGTCTATGCTTGCTCCAATTAAAACTTATTATTTTTCTGTGAAGCACTTTTATTTTGTAATTACTGCGGGGATAGTGCATCGTTGCAGTGATGTATAAAAGATTACACATAAATATTCAGCTACTCATTCTGCATACCTTTTAAGGAAGAAGTTTGATATGTTGTAAGGACCCGGGCCCTTCTTGCTATCGATATTTATTAGTGGGTTGAGCACGCCTTGCTCGGTAATTGTCAAGGGTTCTACTGGTGAATGGTCTGAACATTGTATGAGTGGCACAATTCCGTCATGTACGGTGAAAACTGATTGAAAGTAATCATTGAAGGAGTTGGCAAGATCGTTGTTGTCTTCAAAAGAACGCATGAGCGCATCATTTCTTTTTGAATTTATATATGTCTGAATTTTTTTGGAATGCTTATCAAAAATATGGGAAATATCTTTGCAAAGTACTTATCTTTAGCATCTTTTAGTTTACTTCTCATGTCGCTAATGGCTACAGCCAAATAGCGCCTACTAAAAATAGTTGGTGTCGTGTTCAGTTTTTTCTTAGACGTTTTACCTTTACTTTCGCATGTTCACGACAGGTTTATCCAGGGGTTTATTCTCTCACTTTTCTTCTTTTTGATCGGTACGTAGCGTTTTATGCATGACGTGACGATGCCTCTAAATCTATTTCAAAGTGTTTTGATGTCAGTGGATGGGTTATCTGTAAGTGCTATGAATGAATCATATTCAAAAGAAAGACAATCGATTATGCTACACACGACACGCCGCCGATGGTCGCCTCGGCGTGTTGTGTGTTGCGCAGCTAATTCGACTGCTGCAGGGAGCGCAGAATCAGGCTTCGTCCCGGGCAGACGCCTGAGTGCTGCAATAAAGTGTCTCTTGATCCAACAACGGCACTTCCTTCGTGCTGCCTCCGAGCACTCGAGTCGTCGAGGGGCACCCACACCGAACCTCAACAACTTCCCTTCATAGCAAGTGTTGAAGGTAGTCGAGAAGTCGGGAAATTAACTCGGGGGCTGTGCAGGAACATGCGCAGGGTGTGTCTCTACAGAGCCGTGCGCTAGGCAGATAAACATAATGACGAGTTCTCACAGCAAGAGGTACTATGGCATCAGAAGAGCCGATTGGGACACCGCAGTTGTCCACTGCCGCCGGTGTCCGCAACCACCATCACGCAATTAAAAACGCGGATGACAGAATGGGAATGGAACATGGGTCCTTTACGTGGCAGCCCATTACTCTTCCACTGAGCTACGCTGGTGCTTCAGACTGTTGCAAACTGACTCTATGCAGTCTTCATGCCGAGTAAATCATTGTGTTGCACGTTTATTAGAGTGTTTTAAAACAGTAAAGTAACGAGCAGGCGTCACGCAATGTGAATTGCGTAACATGTTGGTCTCTAAGTACCCCAACCCAGTGCGAAAGTCTCAGCTAGAATCGTTGTCCGTCGCAAGCCGCAAATTTAACAAAATATACATCATCCCTATGAAGTTCGTAGCGGGTACGACACTTTCTCAAAGAATAAACAATCATAGCATAAAGAGTGCATCCCCACTAGGAACCAAAAAATTATGATCACCCGCCATGGTGGTTCAGTGTTTAAGGCACTAGGCTGCTGACCCGCCGGTCGTGGGGAAATTCCCGCCACGGTGGCCGCATTTTCGATTGAGGCGAAAACGTCTGAGGCCCATGTGCAAATATTGAGGGGCACGGTAAGGAACCCCAGGTCATCTTAATTTCCAGAGCCCTCAACTAGAAGTCAATCATAATTTTATGGTGGCTTTCGAACTTTAGAGCCCAAGAACTAATATCTCTTGCCAAAGTTATGACAACTTATGGTGTGTGTGTTTCATGCAAGTGTACCTATTGTAGTTTTGCCAAGAGTGTTTAAAGAACGTTTTATATTGGCTGATCTTCTAACTTTCACTTTGACTAGGCAGCGTCTTCCACGCCTAGCCAAAGGCCTGGCGGTTTTGTATTCCGCATGCAATGTATGCGTTCATAAGTCGAATATGCTCCCAACGCTGTTACTGTGCAGTGATTAAGGTTCTTCTTACATTTCTGAATTGCCAGCAGTTAGAATGCGTTATTGACAGCTAACTTGATGCATCATTCGTGAATAAAGTACAATTTTGCACCAGCTTTTTGGAACCAACATTGATGGGCACCGTATATGTCGTAGTGATCATAACGTCTACTCTGTCAATGCTGCAAGGTAGTCACTACAAAAGAGTGTTGAACAGAATAAATCTACCCAGGCAAATGAAATACTTGCAGAATGCACTTGTGTATAAGAAGCAGATGTGTTTTCTGTTAATCTTGGTCGACAGCTGTTAATACACCCATCGTGCCTATCTCAACACATTAACATGCTGTAGTGACACTGCTGAGTTTCCATTGGATATTTCAAAAACTAGTCACGTAGAGTCTGGGCCCGGCTTCTCGTTTATCATGTCTCTCAGCTTATTCTGCTACTATAAGTTTGAAGTCTGCTTTGTAAGACTTTCTGTGCGTGACAACTGATTTAATTTGCTTAGATTTGAAAGCACCCAGTACCATACAACACGAGCGTGACACAGTTCATGCAGCACAACAGTCAACATATTCCACACCAACGAACAGCATTACAAATGCAGGGACTGCAAAAACCAGCACAGCGAGAACTTCGGGCTGCTTAATACGGAAAATGGTGGGCAGCGAGTGACAAAAGCTAACTGGTGCCATCTTGTAGCACTATGTGGCACTAGGCCCATTTACTAAGTGCATTCTTCTATTCAATCTGTCACCATGCCACTAATGAAGCACATGATATACTATTCAAATGGCTACCAGGTCACTGTGGAATCGGTGGTCACCACTTCGCCGTCAACGCTGCCTGGAGTGCCCACGACGGAGCACCCACACTGCTTATACCCCTGACAAGGGTTGACGCTGCAATAAAACTTTTACACATCGCACGTAATGCCACAACAATGCATTAGAGTCTTCCACTTAACTCCAGTCGATGCCCCAAGAACCTCGCTTCATTATTCCAATTACAGCTGCCATCAATGACTCCGCGACATGAAGCTACAATGCAGTGGCAGTCGTGGGACGATCTTGCCTTTACAAATTCATTCAGTTATTTCATTGATATGGCTGACTTCCGCAACTGTGATAAGATAACTGCCGAAGGGTTGATACGCGGGCTAGTTGGCATTTATTCAGAATGAAATATTAAGACCGCATACCAACGGGACACAGGAGTTTGTCTCCTCTTTTTTGTCCTGTTAGTTTGCTCTCCGAACATTTCATTACATAATAATTGTCATTGGATACAAACTTTCGACCATGCCTTGTGCAGTTATCAAGACTTTGAATATCATCACCGGACTCTCCTGTGCGCCCTAAGAAGACTGGATGATCGACCCTTTACTCTGGAGATCTTGTGTGCGTGGCCTTCAAGTACATCAGCCTAGAAAGCCACACAAGTCCTTCTACAATTCTTGAGCACAACATTTTTGTGTGACCGCCTCTGAAAATGCACTGTTTGTACCATGTTAATGTGAATATCCTCCTCCTTCTTTTCTTTTACTCTCTCATTCCCCTCTCCCAACGTGTAGTGTAGCAAAATGCACTTAGTCTAGTTAACCTCCCTACCTTTAATATATTCTTTCGCTCTGTCTATATATCTTTCTCTCACTCTTCTATTTATTCCGGCATATAGGTGCATCGGCAAAGCTGTCGGTGTACGCGGTATCAAAGGTCAAGGTTTTCGTACGTTTTAGTAATTTTTTTAACATTGTAGTGTTTTCTGCTGGTGTCTACGAAGACATCAGAGACGTAATTCCGTCACGGTAATGACGCATCACAAGAAAGCAAAAAAAGAGTTTTTGAAGGAAGTCAAACTCACGATTTATAGGCACAGGAAAAGAGAGGCTGGGCATCCTACCCTCGGTACCATAGCCACGTACTCTGGCAACTTCACGAATGCACCTTTTCTATATAACACTCTGTGGTCACAATATTATTGCTGAAGTGAAGTAATGCCTCACAGCCGTGAAATCCATGGTTGGTTCTCGAACCCGTCCTTTCAACACGTCCGTCGCATTAGGAGCGTTTCCAACAGAAGTGTCATTTTTTCGATGCCATACTAAAACGACAGGTGGCAACAATACCACTGCCACTGACCTTGTTTATAGCATCTATCTGTACCAAAAATGGATCTGCATCGCTTGGCTGAGCTTGGCTGTAACTCCGCGTATAACATGCCGCGAGTATCCGACCTTACCTCAAGTTTGGCGTATACAATTGTGAAGGAGAGTAAGAGCGGTTTGAGGAAAAAGGAAGAAAAAAAAGGAAGCCATTTCCTGCCTCCCGTACTGGGCTCAGTTCCTTTGACAATCAGGAGGGGAAGTAAATATGTCAGAGAGAAGATGGAAATGTGTCAAAAGCATGTCAAAATAGTATTTTGTCAGCACAGATGTGAGCACGAAGGCAAGACGTCCGGCTACAGGGCGGCGAGGTCTGCAGGACCCGCAAACTCTAGGAGCCCTCGCACGGTGGGTATACCTTCGACCATGCCAAAAAGGAAGTTCTTCGCAGTTGTTGCAGGGAGACCAAGGAGGCGACAGTGACTCACCATCAGTGACAACTCTCTTGGCTGCCCTACCATTTTCACTGATTGCGCTCTCTTTAACAGTTGACATAAGCATCTGCGACTGTATTGGTCTCTTTAGTAATTAATAACAAACGTCGGCCTCAGTATTGTGCATCGTGACGTGCGCGGACAACAGCAAAGCTCGGTAATAAGGTGCTTCGCTCCTAACAAAGCTGAGTGACCCGTGCCTCCTTGTACTCGCTTCAACACCACGTTGCGCTCTTACAATCAGCCCTAGAAAATTTGAGGCTGGGCTACAGCAAAGATAATTACGAAATAAATGCACAGCGCCGGAGAGAGGGACAGTCGAAAAAAGGTAGAGGACACAGTTTTTTGTATGTTTCTGTTTCGACGCTATAAATTTATTTATTATTGTCATACAAACTGTCAAGCTTCCGTGCTCCTAAGCGGAGATCATATTTGCGTCGCTTTTCCGTTTAATGTGGTCATGGTTTCCAACAGGTTAGTGGCTACAGCTCAAGTTTTGCGTCTATAATTGCGCACAGTTTCACTTGTCAATGCAGTGAAAGCTACAAAGCAATATCGCACGTATCGTAACGCTAATGAATGTAGTCATATAATTGTGTCCTTACATATTTGACGTGCTATATGATAAATATTGCTTAAATTTAAATGCGAAGCATTTCTTAGCGAACATCGGCGACTTTGAGCTTATCTATATCTATATATCTATCTATCTATCTATCTATCTATCAATCTGTCTATCTCTCTATCTATCTATTTGCCTACGACTATACCTGGGGTAAGTACGCAACACAGCAACATATTTATAGAGAATTGACACGATCATTTGATCAAATCAGATTCACATATGTATGATCATATGTGAATCCCTTATGTTCATATGGACTTATATGAACACATGATTCTCATACTCACATGATTATATGCTCCCATGAGTATGAGAACTCATATGAACGGCTCACGAGAACGCGCATGCCAATAGTAAATCTTCAAGACCTGGACAAAGCAGAATTCCGCTGTAGCAGCAGTTGCAAGACCATATATACCCCTGCTTTGGGACCGCGCCTCGCGTACTGGTTAGCAGTCACAGAATTTATAATATAATAGTTGTTTTCTATGCATCATCTTGTCCCCTTCCATTCACTGATGTATGTGCCATTACGTAGCACGAAACTTCTATTATAAGGTAGTCAATAAATTTAGAGATTGCCTAAAGTTTGCTTCCAATCCCACCATTACAGCGAAATGTACTGCGGCATCTACGACCGATCTGGCAACTTACTACCGATCTGGTAGCTTAGTAGTTGCTAAGCTAAAACACTAAGAAAGGTTTCCTGGTTAGTAAGCGCTAAAGTTACAACCTGTACTAGCTGGTGGCTAGGAAAGTATGCCACGAAGGCAGTAAAATACTCCGGAAACTAGTATACACAGGCGTTTACTAACTGGTTGCTAAGTTTTGAAAGAGTGTAGATTGGCGTTGGCCGTCAGAACATTTGATTACAGCTACCTGCTGGTTTAAATCGAGAAACTCGCTGCAAAAAGCACTCATGTTACGGCGCGCATTTACTTAAGACGACGTACAGTATTCATGAAAAATTCGAAAAGTTGCACGTGCGTAATAACTGTGCTTGTAATTACGCTATTCATTACAGAGAATGCACTGCGGACAGGATATCGCGATCACGTTCAACTCGTAAAGGCAAAGGTTGAGGGGGTGCAAGTTTTCCTCAGTTGTGGAATTATTCACACGGGGCCTTTTACCTACAAAATATTATACGTGAAGTTTAGAAGCAATAAGGACAGAACTGCAGCAAAAAACTCGTTACTCTCTGTTGAGTGCCGAAACAGCGCATGAGCGTATTATCGAGCACTTGTGGTCATAACCACTCAATGCCTATTGTAATGAACATTGGGAAATTCCCAACGCATAAAAAAAAAGCTTCCACACTTTTCGCTCATAAAAGAATCGATTTGTGTGCTTCCTCCTTTTATGAACACAAATCAAAGCTCAAGCACGCTTTGAGACAGTAACCAATGATTCTAAAATCACCTAATTCTGAGGCGGCAGCAGTAAAAGTCGTTCGTGCTAGACCCCGCCATTTTAGCACCCCTGAGAGTCGGGAAACACTGCGACATTCACCATAATCACCAAATGCCAATGATGCCAGACATATTCACCAGATGCCATACTCCAATAGGCAGTCGAGAAAACGCTTTCGAAGAGCCGGCAAGCGCTTTAAAAGCTGCGTGGTATGCTGTGTTACAATGTCCAATATATTGAACAAATTTCCACTAGCCGCGTCCTATAAGGCTACATGGGACCAGCAAAAAATTTAAGAGAACCTCACATCGCCTATAGCTGCTTCACATGCCCATCAGCTTTTCCTTGCGGAGAGATGTGGGTAATTTTTGTTTTGTTTTTTTGGAGGAGGAGGGGTGGAAGCTCATCTTGCTTAGGGCAAGTCCTTCGACGCGCCGTGTCAACTATACCTCATGACGATTTTCTGTAACAGCACAGGCAAGGCTTAGAAAGCCTGAGCACGCACTTTACACTGCATTTCTGCATGAAGTCCGCAAACACTAACATTTATACATTACGTCGCATAAAGGAAAATATAAAAAAGATATAGTAACTATGTTAAAGATTGTTCGCATTGATATCGGGAAAGCTTGTTGCGTGTAGTATTTTTGTTTTTTATATTTCCAGTTTCCTGGTTGTCTCGAGTCATTTCATCTTTTTCCTGCCCCAGTAAGCAACCGTGGCGTTTCCCGGTTGCAACAAGTTCACGTCGAAGTTTGTGAGCGAGCATGAGTTCTTGTGTTTTGTATTCTTATTAGGTGATCGGTATTGATCTACCTAATAGAAATAAATACAGCAGTGCGTTGTCAAATATTTAATTCCACGCATGTGTCATAATTGAGGAAGAACATGCGTGTGAGTGGTAGCATGAGCGCAAGTAGATATATCAACGCGATAGCCACCTAGAAAGTGACACCAGCGACTTGTCAGTCTTCAGCAAGATCAGCTCCTTCGAAGCGAAATTCTGATTGAAAACTGTACGTAAAAGCAATGATCCCTTTCATAAATTACCGCTAATACAATCAAGCTGAAGATATCATTTTCAATACTTCTGATATAACCAAGCTAGAGATATCGTACTGTAACACCGTATCCGTCGACCAATGCAGGAGCGGTTCTTCGCGCTCTGTTATGACGGTGGTTTTTGTGAATAATATGACCAGTGGCAAGCTTCATCTGGGTAACAGGTGCGCTCGCATCTCTTACGCGGGTGATTGTGAAAAAAAATGACACCTTGTCCCGGGACAGGCAACCATAAGTAGCATGCGAAGCAGTGCATGCACTGAACGGACAACCTGTCCAATGCTAACGCGTCCTTGCAATCGAAGCACATCATAACTTTGCTTTTGTTCGAGCATCGCGCGTCTGCAGCATCTGATTCACAGGCGCCATTCCGTGGTCACTGAAAGAGTATAAGGGGGACAGACCACAGCGTCCTACACACACCTACGCAGGTCCGAACAGGCCCGAACGTGCTAACGCGTGCCAGTACCTTGCGACTATATTACAATGCATTCCTTCATTGGGTGTTTGCAAAATCTCGTTCCCCGACGCCATCATGATTGCTCAGAAAGTGTAATGGTGAGAGACAGTGTCTTACCAAGGTTCATTACACAGGTCGGAACGCTCTGGAGCCGGAGCGCGTTCTGGCAGTGCTTGGGTCACATGTTGCGCATATGCAGCAAGACTTCATGCTGTACGCCATTGGATTGAACCAACACCTTCTGGAAAAAATATGAGGGCCTTAGCTCTCTTCGCACGACATCACACGATGAGCAGATTGAAAAAAAAAATGTATGAAGTGCTGTTTAAGAACGGCTGTCTCGGAAGTGCACTTTCCGGAAACAATTTTCTTTTCTGCAACAACAAGCATGCGTATATTTAAAAAAATTGAACACCAGAAAACTGTAGCAGCAAAACGTTTATTTAGAAATTCGAGTTTCTTTTTTGTACTCGCTTTATATTAGAAGCAATGCATCTGCAGGTATTCGGCCTTGAGAGTTGTGGCTTTACTTTGTATTTTTTGTCGGTGTCGAGAAGTTTGTCCTTCAGCTTCCTACAAAAGTTCACTGGCAGAATATTGGTGCTGCAAAACGAGATGTGTTTAAGCACCAATCGAACTTTGCGGCCATTCTCACACGAAATAAAGTCGGATGCTCCTTACTAGCCAGCAATTGTAGCATCATTTTCTTGACGACCTGGCGTTGTTCAGGCATCATAAGCAGTGCCGGCTCTGTAGCTAGCTGCTTTATTACAATGTAGCTGTGAGCAACTTCGTAAAGTCCGAAGATTGATGGATAAACTAAACCTCCTTGGTTCAGCTGCTTCACGGGACCATAATGTTCGTTTGTGGCAGAGAATGTGATCTTCTTGTTAATGGTCAATGAGTCTCGCCATTTCTCGCCATTCAACCATTTAAGGGTCTCGTATACTGCATAACCTGCAACGGAGACGATGACTGGAAGGACTTCCTGCATTTTCTTAAAAGTCTGCCTGGTAGCAACAACGTTGCTGCTGAGAAGCTAAGTCTCGACTTGCTTTTGGACACACTCGCAGTGCTATTCAAGGGAAACTGTAGGCAAGGTGTTCTGCAGGCGCAGCTTGTTGTCGACTTCATATATCTGTTTGATGGAGATGTGATATTGCACACCTGCAAGCTGAATATACTTTCCTAACCGATATTTAGAGAAGTCAGTCGGAACTTTCCCAAAAAGCACATACGAGACGCCAAGATCTTCGAAGCTGTCCCTGGAGAACTCAACAAGCGCATAGGTGGTGTGTTCGGGAGCAACGTGAGTCCCCTTTGTTAGAATACCCTTGTCAAGACCTTTGTTTTTCCACGCGACTAGCCACTTCAGAAACATGTCCAAGAAGTCAATTTTCAGATCATTATCAATAGAAAGCATTCGTTGTTTGAAGTCATCTCTAAGCTTCTCTTCCTTCTATGAACTTTTGACGTTCCCAATTTTTCACAACTATATTCTCGATAAATGCAGCTGCGACCTCGCGAAAGAATAGATTGTGCGTTGCTCTAAAAGCACGTAACGCCTCTGGTAAATATTAACTGAAAATTTCTAAAGCAAGCTTTACGCTCCACCTTTCAAGATACCGAGAAGCAGAACTTTTTTTTTGACTGCCCATAGCCATATTTCATCAGCTGGTCACACTCTGCTCTGTGAAGGTCTGTACTTATTGCAAATGACGCTGCTTGCATTCGCCCTGATTGTAGCGTGACTCCTTCGATATCTAGGAAGTCGAAACAATTTCGGTCATTCGTCTAATTGATCATTTTACATCGCATGCATGGGTCTGTAAAAGAACACTGGGTCTGTAAAAGAACATTGTCCTTAAAGGGTTTTATAGACGTTTGCTCACAATTCCGTTACGCGGAGGTGATTCGAAAAGTTACATCGCTTTTCTGTTCACAGAGTTGTCAGTGACAACGCACACAACTCGGTACCCAATCTTTTCTAGCCCACAAACCACGTCTTCAAGCGTCTTTTGCAGGAACTCCACCTCTACGCGGTGCAGTGGCTCGAGGCGTGCAACCTCTTTGAATATACACGTCAGGTTGTGCACCAAGAAAACGAGCGCATAGTTAGCAGCTTATTTCTGCTCAGTGCAGCACCAGTACTACTGCCTCCTTTGTAGTCAAAGTAAGGTTAAATGCATTTAATCAACCATAACTACGAGAAAGCACTGGTTATGAAAAAATCAAGAACCTCGATGGTACAGCGCCCATGCGAGGACGCACATGAGGTAGCGGCATTGCCATTACACGGTCAGTTGATGGATGAGTTTGCGTCGCGTCTTCAATAATGTCCTGGTCCATGAAATGAAGAGGATACCTGAAGAAATTGAGCTCCAATAAGCAAACAGACTGCTACAGTTCACAAAAACGTGTGGCTTATAAGCCACTTACACATGTACGTGTACACTTTTTCAAATAACTAACACCGAAATAAAAATGCACCAACCATTCCGAAGGGCATTGTGAAAAATGCGAATGCATTTTTCACAATTCCCTTCGGAATGGTTGGTGCATTTTTACCTTATCTCGGTGAGAAAAAGTAAAAGGTAATAAAAGGTAAATAGATAAGGTACCAGTGCCGTCAGACATTCGCCTTCATCGGCTTCTGCTATCCCCTTCAGAGGCGCCCAGCCAGTGAACGATTGAGAGTTGCAGAGTGAGGAGTGAGAGGATGGGAAAGTGGGGCGCCAGCGCTCTCGGCTCGGCGTTGGCGTTTCAGAGAGGCGTCTAGGCAACACATTTCCGTTTGCCCTTGAGAGGCGCCCAGCCAGCGAAGGGTCGAGGCTGATGCGCGAGCTGATGGGAGGGTGGGGTGTAAAGAGGAGAAAGAGCTAACGGCGAGCGAAAGAGTTGCGAAACACTGCACCTACCCTCTCCTACACTCTCTCGCACATCATGCATCGTTTGTTAGGGGCGGGGATAAGTGCGCACTCCCGCAGCTGTTAGAATGAGACAAGAAATCAGAGTGAAGACATACCACCTCCTAGTGGGCGGACGCATTGGACAATGACGGACGACTGACATAACCCGATTAAGAAATGCATACGCATTTGAAAAAAATTGGCAACATAACCACGGAGTGAATGATGGTAAGTGGGACGACGCATTCGTCTGCCCATTCGTTCTTGCTTCCATCCGTCCATGCGTCCGTCTGTGTGACCGTTCATGCGTCCATCCGCACATCCGTGCGTGCGTCCGTTCGTGCGTCCGTCCCTGCGATCGTCCATGCTTTCGCACCTGCATCCGTTCATGCGTCCATCTATGCATCTGTCTGTGTGTCCGTTCGTCCATCTATTCAACACTCCAAGTACTACCATTTCGCATCTTTTCATCGTATATTCCCCATAAAAAGCACGGTCATCCAGCGGACATTCCAAGGACTAAACGAGAAGTTTCACACGCACGCTTTCTTACGGCTTGCTTTTCGGGTCTATTCTCACCTTTAATTACCTCGAGTTCATGATATATACTAGTTCACTGTATTCATGGCACTGCGTCCCAACGCTCGCTAAACCTTTCTAGAACTAAGGAGGTTACACCCAGCGATCGAGTGTAGTGTAGCAACCCTTTCTTGTCAGATAGTGCCTAATCTGCATGCCAATGGCTGCTAGTGGGGATCTCAGCGTGCGCGTTATCTAAAAGCCGCATGCTCTTGTTTTTATTGTTCAACAACGCACAGAAGAAATATCTCACCGGCACCACCTTAGAGGTCAAAATGTTATACTTGTTACACAATACAACGGCTACGAGGGACGAACGGGTGCCGCTATAAGGAGCCTCGGCCCTAAAACTTACCTT
Source organism: Rhipicephalus microplus (assembly GCF_013339725.1). Lineage (NCBI taxonomy): Eukaryota > Metazoa > Arthropoda > Arachnida > Ixodida > Ixodidae > Rhipicephalus > Rhipicephalus microplus. The sequence goes on from NC_051169.1 coordinate 152,080,912, forward strand.
GGAAATTTCGGTGACCGTGAGGTTTTCCTGTGACGCAGCCCCAATCTAAGCATCCCCTAAAGCTTAATAGAGAGTTTTATACTGCGTACGCTGCGTACGTGTCGGCGTTGCGTACGTAAGGAGGCCACGTTCTGCGTAGTGCGCATGCGCAGACCGCAACGCGCATGTATCGCGTTACGTACGCAGCCGCTACGTACGCACGCATGAGATGCGTGCGTGCGTATGTATGAGCTGATCGCGCCGCTCTCGAACATGTTCGCGACAGCGCGAGACTTCGTTTTGCAAAATGGTGGCATCGAAGGCAAGCACCGACCGGCTTTGTGGCTTAAAATATGGCAATAATCTGGCTATAACACTTGGATTGGCTCACATTGGCTGCTAACAACACGTGCTTCTATTTTGCTCTACCAGGTGGCGCAACACGCTTCACGCTCGTTACGTACGTGGGTACTACGGCGTACTAAAAGCCGATTAGTGGCAAACGACGCCACGTAACGCAAGGCGCTTTCGTGATGCGTACGTAGCACCATTTCGCAGTACTAAAGCTCTCTAATATTTTGGGAACTTGAAGACGTGCACCTTCGTGTCCCTCGTGTAGGTTACACGGCATCCAGATACACAACATTTGCACGGCGTCATGGCGTCGTCGCTTTCACATTATTTTCACAGCGAAGAAAGCGTGCCCGACGGAACAGAGAAGAGATGTATGACTGTAACTACGTGCCTCAGAATGAGTTTCTGGAGACGCGAGATCACCGCGCACCAGCGCGCTCAGAACGCGTGGATGCGTCGTGTAGCGGTGACGCCTAAAATGTGCTCACCACCTCATGCATTCACCCCATATGCTTACGTAACGTGAGTGGAAAGGGAAAAGAAGCAAGGCCTACATATTTTTCTAGCGGGTGTTGGTTGAACTCCGCCATAAACTGCTTCGCATCTAAAACAGGATTCTTGACCAAGTAAGAAGTGCATTTCTTGACCAAGTAAGAACTGCAGACAGACAGACAGACAGACAGACAGACAGACAGACAGACAGACAGACAGACAGACAGACAGACAGACAGACATATAGATAGATAGATAGATAGATAGATAGATAGATAGATAGATAGATAGATAGATAGATAGATAGATAGATAGATAGATAGATAGATAGATAGATAGATAGATAGATAGATAGATAGATGCCAAAAGTGCTTTCCGTACGCAAGGATTGCTTCGCATTTAAGGCATGAAACAAAAGGCTGTCCGATCGCAATTTATGCTTAACGTAGCCAATTTCTTTGTGAAGGCGTACCAATGAGACTAGTAGGAGTTAAACAAAGGGTTCATCGTGGGCACTTCGGCTCGTCGCGGGAAGTACCGCAGGGAATACTGGAAGCATTATCCCCTTTAGGGTGAGGCAATCTTGAGTTTTCTGCGGCACTTAAGCGAGTGTCATATAACACCATAACGGGGGTTCCACTGAAGCGCCAGATTTTTTATTATTCTTCTGGGGTAAAGTGCTCTTGTATACACTGCATTCATTGCGCTTGGTATTCAGGGCATTTGGGGTCGAGGGGCTTGTCGTTACGTTGCAGCATCTGCGCCAAATTGTCCTAGTCACGCGGACTTCCGAGCAAGACAGCTTGCATTTCACCTGCTCTCACCTCCATATTTCGTAGAAGTGTAATACAGAGATGGTGCAGCAACTACACAATCTGAGTACCACCTAGATGATTTAACGCTTAGGATGGCTTTTGTGAAGCGTTTATCGTTTTTCGAAGAAAATTGTAACGCCCGGAAATTTAGAAAAATGCTTCTTTTTTAAAACGTCAGAAAGAGGTTAAATAAGGTCCCTATACTTGTAAGTACCGTAGCGTAAACTGAAAGACCCTCGTTTCTCAATTATCTAACGTGCACTGTTTTACGCGTTTAACTGGAGGCGCACTAAACTCGCTTCAGCATGACTTTGGGAACAGGGACACAAAGGATGGAGAGCGCCGCGTGTGTTCAAGTATCTCGAATATTCATTGAGTCGAAAGTTTGTGCGTCAGCGAAATTTTTGCCGCAAGACAAGTGGCTTTGCCGAATGAAGGAACATTATGGGATTATGAATTCTGCGCACGTCAGGCAAAACTTGAGACAAAATATTGAGAAAATTGAATTTGTCCCTTCCGTCAGCAGAACCACCAAAGAGGATTAACGTCCCCAAATAGATAAACCCAATTCAATGGAGAAAATGATCGTAGGCAAGCCAATAATCCATATATAGTGAAACACAAGAAATCAGATTTTTCTTTTCTGTCGCGTCCTTTTACTTCTCTCTTGTGGTGTTTGTATTTTGCGAAATGCATGGTGAAATACAATGCAAAATTTCCTTCGCATTTGTTTCTGAGTCACGGAACGCAATTTGCCTGCTCGAATCACACATTCCTCTGTCATGTTTTTACTTCGGTATTTCTTGCTCAGTCAGCTATTCTCCTACACTATCATGCTAGAACTGAGAAGCAGTATATGTACTTAATGCCTTTTTGTTATGTACACAAACCACGCTTTGGGAAGCTCTTCATACCCGTAGCACACGGAAAAAAAGTTGCGTAGTTTAAAGTAAATTGCTCTTGTCGCCAAAACGGAACATTTACAGATAGTAGTTGCACCGATGACAAAAGGCATCAGACACAGCAACTGCCCCTGGCAACGCGGTGCTATTGATGTCATGCGGGCGTTCGAGAGTTGGCTTTCGGGCCGAAAAGTAGTTGCGGGATCTGATTTACTGGAAAGAATGTTTGCCGTAAAGGAGTTGCTTCTTTGTCACGTGTCCCGCGTCTCAACGCCTTTCCGGAAGATGTGCCTTGTCTGAAGAATTTTAGGGCAGCCATACATCACGCGTAATCGGCAAGCATAGTAAGATTTTTCAAACAGGAAGCTTAGACACCAAAAGACGAATTGAGCTTTTCGAAAGTTTAAAGCTTTGCTTCTGCATGTATTATATCATTATAACCAGGACTACACCACCAAATATTCACCGACTCGAATTGAGCATCCGAGAAATCCGAAAATATATTTGGTGCAGAGCATTGGACGAGTACATAGGCATATCTTCCGTAAAGGGGGGGAGCTGTAAGGAGGCTGTCGCCCCCCCCCCCTCTACTGGGAAAAAATTTAAAGAATTGCGCTCCCCTCCCCTACTTTTAACAGTGGTCGCTGTTACCTGCACACTGATAAACGAATGACTGAGGCAAAGTTTTATTTTAGCAGAAACGAACCATTACATTTAAAACATTGTTCTGTGCTTCTACTGAGAAAAGTTTTCCACGTCTCAACACCACGCACTGCAGTTCTCCTCTCTTTTTGGGGCGAAAAAGAGAAGTTTATGTACACTTAATTAACTTGTACGTACACAAACAAAACATCGAAAACAAGTAAAGACACTGTGTACATCTTAAAAATGAGCACAAAAATCTAATTGATCACTGGGTATCCAAATGTTACAAGTGAAACGAAAATTAAAAAGAATCAAGTTAATCATAGTTTACAGGATAACACATATGTATGCGTACTAGAGTCGGTGCATGGCTAGTACGGGACAACTGGAAACCTCAGCTGTCCCTCTCTTGCTTTGAAGAAACGTGTGTGCCATCGTCGAAGGAAGGCCTCTTCGCCGTGCGTTTCCAGCTGCAGATCTCGGTAATTCCACACAATGAGCCGAATTTTCTGTAGTGCGAGATAGGCGCCTCTATGCGGCTTGTGCCATACTTCCGCTAAACAGCGTTGCCGCCACAGTACGTACAAGCTTATTTTAAGGTATGCCACCTCCTTCAAAAACGCATTTTTTTAAACGCATTTTTAGTTTTTATAATCCAGGAATCCCCAATCATTCAAAAATATTTTGCCGAAAGAATTATGTTTTTATCTTGTTTAGTTCCGAAGTTTTAGCCAATTTTCGAACATGTGGGGAACGGTTGCGAAACGGAAACTAGTGTTGTGTGCTAACATAAACTGATAAGTTAGCGAACATCAGCGGCAAATGTTGTAATTTTTCTGTTGTGTATTGGTTTGATAACTATAAACTTGTTTAAAGACAACTTAGAAGTCTTTGTTTTTTCAAACGTTGCATTAAATATCCGTAAGGGGGACGCGTGAAGCTACGAGAGTCTCTGTTGTTTACTTTGCGCGCGCTTCATGCTGCTGCTGTTAATTCTGCGTAGTTTGTATTTTTTACACGTGATATCTTTAGTAACAGTAGTGCAAATATAGGCTGAACGTTTTTGTAAGCAGGTATGGCGAAGTTCAGGGTAAAAAGACGGCTGAAACGAAAGTTCATTGGCAATCGACACACTGTGAATGCTCTGACCGTCGGCCATGTGGACGGGGATATATCGGCGAGTGCTGCGAAGCTTGCGAACTTGGACGACAACTGTGAAGTGCCGATGCCAGACCCTTTACTGCAGGGTAATAGGATCATTGACATGGAGATCCTTTCATCTAATTTTGCAATGCTCGCCTGCCCAGAATGCAAGAACACCTCGCTGAGCCTGGAGGAGTGCTCCTAGCATGGAATATCCTTCTCATAAGCTGTTGTGTGTGGTGCATGCGCATATGTACACTCATTTGAATCATCAAAGAAGACAGGAAGTTCTATTGAGAACAACCTGCGTCTGGTATACGCAATGCGTCAGCTAGGAAAGGGGTATTCTGGAGCTGTGACACTGGCGAAAGTCATGAACATGCCGCCGCCGCCTTGGTATTCTGCCTACCAGAAGATATCTGCAAAGCTTTGTAAAGCTGCGGAGAATGTTGCATCTAAATCAATGATGAATGCCGCTACTGAAGTGCGTTGTATTGTGCGAAGTACTGAATGTGGTGTGTCAGGTGACGATACGTGGCAAAGGCGAGGGCATTCCTCATTGAATGGCTGCGTGTCTTAGATATCGATTGATACTGGGAAAATTATTGATGTAGAAAGCATGTCAAGCAAATGCAGGGCATGGCATTCGAAAAGCAAGTTAAGCTTCACAAGTGCTGAATTTCTGGAGTGGAAGGCAAACCATACTCAGTGCCAAGCCAACTATACCGGTAGTGCTGGTGGTATGGAGGCAGTAGGGCTCTACCGTCTGTTTGAGCGTGCAGAAAGAAGTCGTGGTTTGAAATATGTAGACTTCTATGGAGATGGCGACTCCAAGAGCCATGCGGCCTTAAAGGACATATATGGGCCAAATTGTGTGCGCAAACTTGAGTGTATTAGGCACGTGCAGAAGCGTGTAGGATGCCGCCTACGAAAGCTCAAAAAGACTGTTCGCGGACTTGGAGGGAAAGCAAAATTAACAGATGTTCTGATTGACAGGCTGCAGAACTATTATGGTATTGCCATCAGAACAAATGTGGGAGACTTGCAGCCAATGAAGCAAGCCACATTAGCGAGCCTGTTCCATTGTAGTTCCACAGATGAAACTCCAAGGCATGGTCTGTGCCCTCTTGGCCCTGAGAGTTGGTGCGGTTTTAACCGACGGAACGCACTGGGAAGTGGATACCACAAGCACAAGGGAGGCCTATCTAATGAGGTACTCAACAAAGTGAAGCCTGTGTACGCTGACCTTTGCACGGATGAGCTTTTGAAGAAGTGCCTGCACGGGAAAACCCAAAATGCCAACGAGTGCTTCAACGGTATGATTTGGCAACGGGTTCCCAAAGACGTTCACGTGAGCCTGCCCATCCTACTTTTTGGTTTATACGATGCTGTGTGCCACTTCAATGATGGTAACAGAAGTGTACTGGCTATTTTCAAAGAAGCAGGCATCGAACCTGGCCACTACACTATCGTAGCATGCTACACTAGGGACCAGCACCGTGTAAGGAAGGCCCAGCGTCAGTCGACTGGCGAAGCAAAACAACACCGGAAGAAAAGACGGGCAGCAACAAAAGCTAAAAAAGAGCTCATGGCATCTAAGAAAGCCCTACCTAGGTGCCTGGTGGATTTTAACTGTGTAGGGCGCCATCATACTGTTGTACAAGCATTGAAAAACTTTAAACTTGTTTTGCTCAAAACTTGATTTTTTGCACTTTTTTGTTACGCCAGCAGTTGTAACTTCATGACCAATAATTCTTTTTGAATGAAACTTTGTATGTTCGTTCCTTTATTACTGAACTGTGCAACGAACTAGGATCAATAAAATGATTGGTAAGTTTTTATGTAAAAATGCTTTAGTTGAAGCATTGCAGAAAAAAACACCATTTTTTGTTTTCCTTGGTATTTTTACTGTAACTTGATTCCCAATAATCAAATGGCAACGATCGTAGTTCATTTCACAGTACCATGAGCTGGCTACCTTTGTGCTAAAAACTTTATAATTGCGGCGCTCCGTTCTCAAGTTATGACTGTTCGCGTAAAGGCCAAGTTTGGGCAATGTTTTGTCAATAACAAATCCAATTCTGATTTTTTTCACCCTTTTCTGCATATGAACATCATTTAAAAAGATCCTTTATAAACCCATTTTAAAATATTATCGTAAAGGTCAAAATTTAAAAAAAAATTACAAAAGGGTGGTGACATACCTTAAAGACCAGTCTTGCAAACAGCCCACGTTCTGTTCCCATGCGCTCCGTGCGAAAGCCAAAGAGGCGTTGTACCCTGTGCCAGACGCCCCTCGCAACCGCGCACTAAAACAGAGCTTGTTGGGCCGTCTGCCGCAGTTTGGACAGCGGTCATTTGGAACGACTCCCCAATGTGCTAACCGGTCACGCGTAGGCACGCCCTCCATCTTCTCAACCAGTCAAATTCGCGCACCTGGTTAAGTACGCGATTGCAACGCCATCGTTTCAATTTTTTCATGCAGGATGCTGTTTCTTCCTCTTAGCTCAGTGTGCTACTCGCCTCCATTTCGTTATTTCTTGCGATGAAACATCTTCCAGACTGCATGAACCTATTGATTCCACTGTTCGTTTTAAGCCACTCGCAGCTCTGTAAAACTCAAGCGGAATTTGTCCTCGTGGTCCAATGAACGGATTGGCCGTGAAAGTACCTTTTAGTGTACTGCTCCAGTACATCGAGAGCCTGTACCTCGGTAGTTGCTGTCATCGAACAGCTTCTGTGTTGTTTTTGCAGCCAGCGCTGTCGTGAACATTGGTATATCTAGGAGGCTCAAGCCTCCACGGTTTGTGGGAAGCTGTAAAACGTTCCTCTGTACCTTTGCTGGCATTCCTCCCCATAAAAAGGTCCCCGTCATACAGGCGAGGCGTCACGTATCACGGCGAGGTAGCAGGGCGATGTGTGCTATGTAAACCGCAAAATCGCATGCCTGTGTCTTGATGACTGTTGCTTTTGCAGTTAGTGATAGGTTAAAATGAGTGGCTCCTGCTACGACATCGGTAAATCTCCTAAGCTTGTCATCCCAGGTCTTTTTTGATACATCTCTTTCCTCAAAGTAGAGAGAGAGAGAGATAAATATGCAAGGAAAGACAGGGAGGTTAACCAGACGCACATCCGGTTTGCTACCCTGCAATGGGGAAGGGATAAAGGGGAGAAAAGAGGTTGCAGAAAGATGAGAAGGTGCACACAATCACGAGCACAATCGGGGAGCACACACAGTCTACAGGCGGTCGCCAAGGTTTGTTGACTTAAGGTAAAGTAGCAGTGCTTTAGTTGCTTTCTGCGCAACTGAGGCAGATGCCCAAGGTCCTAGTATCTTCTGCACACAAAATGGTCCGCGGTCAAGTCGATTTAAAACCATCCGTAGCTGGCATCGCTGTGTGTCGTAGCAAGCGCCGCTGCACAGGACGTGTTCGATGGTCTCTTCAGCTCCGCAGTAGTCGCATGTAGGAGTGTCTGCCATACCAATGCGAAAGGAGCACACCTTTGTGAATGCAACACCCAACCGAAGGCGGCATAACAGTGTCGCATTGGAGCGGGAAAGTTGTGATGGTAGCTTTAGCTTGAGCGAAGGATTCAGTTCATAAAATTGACACCTTTGGAAGCTGGTAGACGACCAGAACGTGCGTGTGAGTTCTCGAGCGAGCAGGTAAAGTTGTCTTACTGCATCATTCCTTGATAGAGTAATCGGGACTACACGGGTTTCTTCATGGGCTGAGCGGGCTGTATCATCGGCTATTTGATTTCCTGTAATACCGATATGTCCAGGCAGCCATTGATATATAATATTATGCCCTCGTGCTAGAGCTTCATGATGGCAATGTCTTATTTCTTGTACCAGTTGGTCATGGCTCCTCCTACGCATGGCAGACTGCAAACTCTGAAGCACTGCCTTCGAATCACAGAATATGACCCATTTTCCTGGACGTTCTTGAACGAGATATTGTAAAGCAGCCGTTACAGCAGCAAGCTCTGACGCCGTAGATGTAGTCATATGCGACAACTTAAACTTGATTGTCATTTCTGCAGCCGGAATTACAGCGGCACCTGATGAGCTGCTGGATAAGACGGACCCATCAGTGTATATCTGCGTTCGATCTAAGTACAACTCATGTAATAATAGCAGTGTTGCTTGCTTCAATGCTACTCTGGAGTGACTGCTTTTCTTTTTGATTCCCGGAATTTCTAGACGTACTCGCGGCTGGTCGAGGCACCACAAAGGGCATGCCGTTCTCGCAGCTGGCGTATATCCTGATGAAATCCTGTTTAGGTGCTTGGCTATGACGTCTGAAAACGTAGCACGTGGTCTTCCGGAAGGTAAAAGGACCAAGTGGTGGTCGGGAACACGGCTAGCATGTCGGACGTGCGCTTTGAGGCAATCCAAATCTATATATATCCTGACCGGATGGTCTTTGGCAAGCATGATTGTGGCATAAGTAGAAACGCATCGGGGCAGTCCTAGGCAGATACGCAGTGCCTGACTCTGCAAACTCTCCAATGAATGAGTATTCGATTTGCAAGTGTTAGTCAGTACCGGCAAGCTGTAGGGCAATAGACCCAGAAATAGGGCCCTCTACAGCTGTAGCATGGAGGCCACAGAATTTCCCCATGCTTTACCGCACAAGAATTTCATGATACGCACAATAGATAGCAGTCTCTTCTTCAAGTACACACAATGTGGGCTCCACGAAAGACTTCTGTCGATTATTATGCCCAGGAAACGATGCGTCCGTGCATATTTGACACTCTGCCCATTGATGTAAACAGGGTATGGCGTCATTGGTTTGCGTGTAAACGCCCTTAACGCGCACTTCACAGTTGATATATTTAGGCCTTGTTTCTGAAGGTAGGCTGTTGTGAGGGTTGCTGCCCGCTGTATTCGTGCACACACCTGAGGGCGAGTAACTGCAGCACTCCAGAGGCAAATATCATCGGCGTATATGGATAGGCAAACCGACTTTGGCAGAACCTTCACCAGACCAATGAGGGCCACAATGAACAATGAGGAGCTTAAAAACCCTCCCTGAGGTTCTCCGCAGTAGGTGTAATGTTGGGAAGTTGTACCCTCATATGTTTGTACAAAGAAACCCCTGCCAGTTATATAAGCTTTTATCCATTGAAACATTCGTCCACCAATGCCCATTGCTGCGAGAGAAGTGAGGATGGCATCGTGACCTACAGTATCATATGCACCCTTCACGTCAAGAAAGAGTGCCACTGATATGCGCTTGCGACTTTTTTCTTGTTGAACAAATGTCGATAAATCAAGGACACAGTCAATAGAGGAGCGGCCCCGACGAAAGCCTGCCATGCAAGAAGGGTATTTGGTGTATCGTTCCGAGTATCACTCGAGACGAAATAGAACCATTCTTTCCATCACTTTTCCCGAGGCAGCTTGCGAGGGCAATAGGGCGATACGCTGTCAAGTCCACTGGTGATTTTCCCGATTTCAAAAGTGGTATTAATCGACTTATTTTCCATTCTCGGGGAACGCTGCCGCTGAGCCAGGAGTTGTTGAAGCATGTTAAAAGTTCTTTTCTAGCTTTTTGTTCAAGGTGTCCCAACGCACTATAAGTAATACCATCAGGACCTGGCGATGACATGCGCTTAGAAGCGACTAACGCACCTTCCAGTTCTTCCATGGTGAACGGAATGTCCATTTCTGGTAATCGCGTCTCAGGAACGATCACGGCGTCGATGCTATCGTTCATAATATTCCCGGCAACTCTCGTGCAAACTTTTTCAGCCACCTCGAGTTCCGTTTTCCCATGATGGAGTGCCAAAGCTTTAAAAGGGTGCCGTTGTTGTGGAGAGGAGTGAAGACCACGAACTGTTCTCCAGATATTTGACAGCGGTTTATGAGGGTCTAGAGATTCGCAGAATGCTTTCCAGCGTTCGCTGTCCAGTCTGTAAATGCGTCATTGAATCTTTTTCTGGAGCCGCCTTGCTTCCCTCAGATCGTAAATTGATCTTGTGCGTCTGTATCGTCGTTCAGCACACCTTCGTATAGCTCGTAATTCTTCCAGTTCGATGTCAAACTGTGTTAGTTTAGACGAAAATGGTAATTTACATTTGGACGCTTGCATAGCTTCCACTATGGTATTTTCCAGGCTGCAGGCGAGGCCTTCTTGGCAAGCGTTCTCAACACGCGATGCAAACATCGACCAGTCAGTGCCAATCGCAACACCGGAAGAGAAATTTTTTATGATACCATCGATCGTCACGTAGGTGGGTATGTGATCAATCCCATGAGTCTCAATATCGCAAAACCACTTAACTTTGTGAGAGAAGCACCGTGACACCAACGTCAGGTCAAGGCAACTGCCATACGTGAGACCCCGCAGATATGTGGGGGTACCATCGTTCATGATGGAAAGGTCGTAATCGGAAGCAAATGTAACAATGTTCCGGCCCCTGGCATTCATCCTAGTGCTCCCCCAAAGCATGTGATGGGCGTTGAAGTCACCGGTGATGATCCAAGGCCCATCGGTTCTCAGTAGGATTTCTTTTAATCTGTCGCAGTCAAATCGCGATGACGGAGATATATATCCACCAATAAGCGTGAATGAAACTGCATTATTCTTCACACGAAGACGCACGTACTCATTGTCGTCATTTGTACTTATTGGGTGCGAAAGATAAGTCAAGTCTGTGCGAATGTAAACAATTACTTTGCTTCGTTCTTCGCAAGCGGCTGAACAAAAAGCTTCATAACCAGACAATCTATAAGGCGTTGATACGTTTGGTTCACATAAGACAAGTATAGGGAACTTATTGGCCCGAACAAATTGGCGAAAGTCTGAGATACGGGACTTCATGCCTCTGGCATTCCACTGAAAAATCGACGCACCTTCAACTTCAGTGCGGAAGATGAGATTTTGTTGAGCCATTGTGCTTATACGAAGTTAGCAAGAACTGGATTCAGTGCATCCAGTATTTGCAGTGCACTCTTAGCAGACGGAGATTGTATGCTGCTCAGTAGCGTGCGAATCGTGGCAATTAATGATTGCACGATTGCAGCCACTTGCCTGTCTTGGATGGAAAAATCTCGAACCGGGACGATTGCAGTCACTTGCCTGTCTTGGTTGGAAAGGTCTCGAACCGGGAGCGCAGACTGGCCGTCATGAAGCTCCTTCGGTTCGCTTGATGCTGCTTCCCTTTGAAGTGCAGGCCACTCTGTTGCAGTTAGGGTATGCTCACTGGCTTTGTCCTTTACAGCCTTTCCCATGGCATGTGGTCTGGGAGGCAAAGGAGGTGGTACTGATGAGGGATCACACAAACGTGTCGAGGAGGTAGCGGGCGTCCTCGAAGACCGACGTCGACGTGAACGACGCCTTCTGACTTTAGCTGCGACTTCTCCATGAGATGAGTGATTGCGCACCATCTCCTTCAAGATGGCAATTTCCTTCTGAATATCCGCGGGCAGCCCTTCGATGTGGCTTCATGGGATTCATTGCAATTAGAGCATTTCTTGACAGTTGCGACGCACTTATACGCTTCATGGTGCTCGGCGCAGCGGTGGCATACCACCGAATTCTCTCAGACGCTGCTCACATGTCCAAGTTTCATGCATTTACGGCACTGGAGAGGCTTTGGAATGAAAGGCCGCACAGCATGTTTGAAGTACCCCACCTTCACATGAGAGGGGAGTGATGTGCTCTTAAACGCAATCTTCACACAGCGAGACTTGCCTAGCCGGGTGACATCAACAATTGGAGTATCAGTTGTTGACTTGACAAGACGTTGTAAGTCCTTATTGGAAATAGCGCCATCAATGTCGTAGATCACGCCGGTTACTACATCACATCCCAAGGGAACATGAGAGCGCACCTGGTTGCCGTCCAAGTCAGTTACACTGCACAGAACGCCCAACGCACTTGCGTGCAAAACGTCCACAGCCAGTATATTCTTTCTGGCGTTCCCTCTTATGTCCGTGATCTCATTTGGCACGAGCGTTTCCAGAGACCTCGACACAGACTGTCTGTTAAGGCGTTTCATGCTGACGGTAGGAAGTGCAGGCAGAAACAGGATGGTATAAGTGTTCGATTTTGGCGCTTCACTTACAGTTTGAATAGTTGAGGATGAGGATGTCCTCTTGTTCCTTCTTTTCGCCTTGCGGCTCAGCACAGGTTGGAAACCGTCATCTGAGAAGTCCTCACCTCTGAGATAGTAAGCATGAGTATCTTCACTGTCGCTGTCGCTCGCTTGTCCCATCCGCTTCCTGGAGGCGGTCGCCGCTGACGCCGCTGGTGCCGGCAGGCGCCCGGGGTGGTCTACTTCCATCCCCTCCAAGGGAGCAGCGGAAACTGATCAACAGACTTAAATTACAACTGAAATACGCCGGAGTTAGCAGAACTAGCTCCTATTCAAAACACACTTCTTCGTCTTCTCCTCTCCTCAAAGTAAACGCCTAAAATCTCAACAGCTTGAACGTATTCTTATTCACCTGGCAATAGTTCTCTGAAGCCTCCAAAGTGCAATGCCTTACATTTGGCGCTGTTTAAAAAAGCACCAGACAGATAAGAATACTGATCAAAAATGTCAACGATTGCACTATAGCTAGAAAAGTTACAAAAAATACACCGAAATATCATTGGTGTATGCGACAATTTTCAAGGCTTCTTTGCCTGGCATCGGGAAACCCACTATGCACTCGAAGTTTGCAACCTTTCTAATCAAAGGCTCTAGAGACAGAATGAATATAGCGGAGACAACGGACAGCCTTGCCTCACCCCTTTTTAAGTTGCAAAGCTTCTGGTCACTTCATTGTTGAAATAAAGACAGCTTGACAGGTCCCGCTAAAGTACTTCTACCACTCGCACATACTGCTCTTAGAGGCCAAATATTCGCAAAATGGCGAAAAGATACCCGTGTTCATCTCTATCAAATGCTTCGGCCTGATCAAGAGAAATATATGGTCCTGATATTTGTTTTTTTTTTTCTATATGCCAAGGGTTCTATGATGATTGTAAGAGGTACGAAGACGGAACGTCCTGGTATTGCACATGATTGCAAGGGGGACGCAATCTCTTCCGAAAAAGGCCCCAGACGCCGTGATAGCAGTGGGGCTACTAACTTATATTCTGTGTTTAGAAGGGTAATGGGCCTCCACGATTTAGGATCTGACGGCTCCATACCCTCTTTCAGCAATAGAATCACCCTTCCTTCGCTGAAGGACAGCGGTTTGTAGCCATCACGAAACAAAAGATTCATGAGATTGCTGATCGCATTTCCCAAGATATCAAAAAAACGCAGATAAAATCCCGTGAGTATTCCGTCTGGGCCTGGTCACGTGGTCGTATTCATTGACTTTTGGGCGTACTATACTACTTTATCAGTTTCTGCATATAATACTAAACCGTCTTCCAAGCCTAACGATGGCAAACCTTCGCAAAAGTCTGAGAGTTAAGCAGTAAACTCGTCATCCTGAGCGTCATGGTCTGCAGTAAACAGTTTTGCAAAGTAGTCTCGGAAAACTTTTTGAACTTCGTCCGGGTCATTAACATTGGTATAATCCTCGGTTAACATAGTTAACATCGAAATCTGGTGATCAGCACTTCTTATTGTCGAGAATGGCCCCACTGCGATTTCCATGGATATTTTAGGTGATTATATTCCGTCCACGTATTTATTGCTTCCGTCCTTTCTGTGTTAGTTTATTAGTTTTAGCTGATATTAGTTTTAGCTGATCATCTAAAACTAATTGCGGTGAAGTATTCTACCACCGGAAGAACATGAATTATTGGGAGATCTAGCGATTAGCGGGCTGAGGCGTCGGCCATTTCATTTAATGTTAACCCACAGTGACCTGGTACCAGTAGTAATTTTAGGTACTTCAGCTGAGACGGAACTAAAGATCGTAACGTCGTGATGACACGAGAGGTATGAGGAATTGTAAGAGCTGTACATACCGATAGTGAATCCGTAATTATTATTGCTCTGTTCTCATTCCGCGGAAGTTTTCGCAGAGCCATGATGACTGCCATTAGCTCCGCCTGAAAAACAGGAGTGAAATCGAGTGGCGTCACAGCAAATGACCAGCCAAGTGATTGGGAGACTATTCCTACACCTGCCCTTTCCTCATTGACGAAAGCATCTGTGGCTATTATGTTACATGTCTGTGTATGCTGTAGAAAATCTGCTAGCCTGTTCTCTAAGAATTTGCGGAATTGAAATTTAGAATGTGGAGGTAAATCTCATCATTTTCTATATTAAGGATATGGTTTGAGATATCAGATGCAATTACGTCACTAATGTTGACATTTACGCTTGTCAGTTTCTTTTGTACATAGATTATCTGCGGTGAATGAAACCGAGGCCCTTGAACGAGAAAGAACGAATCTGGGTCACCGATCAAAACGTATTCAGCTCTTTTCACTGGTAAGCTGTAAATTTAAGAAATGTGTGTACGGTTAACAAGCGGAATCGACAGAGCGTCTAGAAAGACGCGCTTCCTGATAAATAACATTAATTGCTGTAAACCAAGGGAGCCCCAGACACAAGCGCAGAGCTTCCCGCTCCAAGACAACTAACTGCTTAGTTTTGTACGCTGGTCCTCCATTAAAACAAGACATATCCGAATTATAATATTGGGCGCATACATATTTTGTATAACATTAACATGGTGTCTCTACGTACGAAAAATTTGCGATTACTCATTCTTCGCAGTAAGTCTAAAGCCCGTTGAGCCATAGCCGCAATGTACTCTATATGTGGACTCCAGTTAGGTTTTTCATTGTACAAAACACCCAAACATTTAAGGAAGTCTGCTTACGGAATGGGTTTTTGAATATATTCATTGTCGATTGAAATGGAATCAGCTATGGGAAACGCCAAGAGAGCGCTCTTTCTTACATTTAAAGCTATTGAAATTGACTGCAACCATCTTTCTAGCATGTTCAAGTATATTTGTAATTTTTGCTGTAGAGCATAAATATCATTGTCAGCAGAAAAGAAGGCTATATCATCAGCATATACATAGAAACAGATATCGTGGCAGTTCGGTATGGAACTCATCAGTATATTAAATAGAAGAGGTGAAAGAACTGCTCCTTGGAGAACTCTACAATTCGGTTTGTATATAAATGACGAGCATCCTACCTTGACACAATAAAATTCCCGTGAGGTCAAAAACTCTACTAACCACGCTGTCATGTACCGTGGAAAGTTTAAAGTCATCAGTGAATTCAGTAAAATCGAATGTTCAATGCTAACATAGGCTTTTGCAATGTCAAGACACACTAGTGCCGCGTATTGTCTTTTTTTTTTAGCAAGCTGTATTCGGCTTTCTAAGTCTGCATGGGCACACCAGAGAGAACAATCGGATCTAAAGCCACTTTGTTGAGGTTTTAGTACGGACTTGCCTTCTATCCAACTAGTGATCCTGCCATGCAGAACCCTCTCTATGAGTTTGACCATGCTGGAAGTTAAGGATATAGGTCTTATATTTTCTATGTTGAATATTGGTGCCTCTTTCATAGCTATTGGAATAACTTTCGCTATTTTCCAAACATAAGGAAACCATGCATGGTTTACAGAATAATTTATAACATTAAGAGTTTCACAGGGAGATGTTTCAAATAATATTTGGATCATAGGTACTGTAATTCCAACCGGGCCCGGGGCTGAAAGGGGTAACTGCCTTATCACTTAGGATAGTTCCGACATTAAAGCTTCCTCAAAATCAGCCTGGTCTGTACGAATCTGCCACCTTGTAGGTACAGTTGATGTAAATCTACACTCTAAGCCTTTAGCGAATAAATCCACAGATTTAGTCATTTGCTTAGATGATAGAAGTTAACATTCCCAATTTACTGGTGATGGCAGGTCTTCCTTCTTCTCATGTATCGAAAGTGCGCTTTCTTATTTTTCGGTTTTGTGAGAAAGACGTAATGTCAACGATCATATTCCTCCTTTGCGTTAGCGATTGTGCGTTTAAAATTAGCTGCTATAAATATATAATCAGACCAGTTTTTAGAAGATTGATTGTGAATAAGCTGCTTCCAAGCTGTCTGGTGACGGCGCTGATCTCGCGTGTAATCTTCATTCCACCAAGGACTAGAGGGCGCCCTTTCAGCCGACTCGACAGTAAATTCAGCTCGTTTATAGGCTCTTTTAGGAATTGCGTTCAACTTCATCGCTTTGCAATCATTACTCTCTTCGCAGGAATTCGATAAATATGATGTTAGGTTATCTCTATTTTTTTTAGTTCACAAACACTCTGACCTGAGGGCGAAGAGGGGTTCTCGGGCAAGAAATATCAAAACCTATAGGAAAATGACCTCTACTTGTGGCACAGTTCAGCGCTGCCCAGGACGAGCTTGAAATACCCGAGCTCACGAAACTTAAATCTAAGGCAGATTGACATCGATCACAAATAAATGTGGGGGTTCTGATGTTTAAGCACGATAGAATATTATCTGTTGCCCACTCCCAGAGATGTTTACCACACTGATCAGTTTTAAAACCCCAACACGTGTGATGAGAGTTAAAATCGCCGAATACAATTTTCTCCTTACACCAAGGTCTGATTGCCATATCCAATCGTCTAATGTCTTGTACACCGTCCGGAAAGTACACATTAACTACGGAGAAAGGTTGGCCACCGGGTAATGTGACATCTATCGCAAAAATTTCACAATCTGGGGACATATACTTGTACGAGATTTTCGCCTTTAAATTGATTCTGTTACAGATGCAAAATGCTAGTCCCCTACCTCTGGACGTGCGGTCCAGCCTAAACGCATGATAACTGATTAGATAAAACGGTTTATCTACGGAGAGTCATGTCTCTTGCAATGCAATTTTATCTGGGGTATATTTTGAACACAAATAGACTAGATCAGTTGTTGAAGAGTGAATTGATCTGCAATTCTGTTGGAGAATTTTAATTAACCCTATTTTTCTTTAAGAATCTCCTCCGCGACTGCCTTATCCAGAATAGTTTCTTTTAGGAAATCTATTATGAGAGGCTTGTTTTGTCTTCGAGGCATTTTTTTGTTTTTTGCATACTTTGGTGCGGATTTTTTCAATGGGGGAGACCTAGTGCGTTTTAGTGATCTAGACTCCAACTCCATATCATCAGACTCCTCAGTTTCGTCATTTACATCATTCCTTTGGTTCTGGTTGTCATCTAGAGAGGGTCCTGCGTGGACACGGTCAGAAGGTGTAGTGGCGGTTTCTACTTCATAATTCGGTCGTGGAAGCTCTGCAGTCGTAGAAATTAAATGATTTGCCGGCGTTCACATACAGTGGGCCATTTTATTGGTAAAAATTTGAGATAGAGTATCACAAATGTTTGCAGCAAGGCGCTTCATAGTCTTTTCCATTCTTCTTTTGACCACTTCCGCTATGGATTTAGACAAAGATGCATCCGATAACGTAGTATGACGTTCCGCTACCCCTGAATAACCCTGACTTTTAGCCTAAGTTTTTGCTAAGGCCTTTTTCGGGAGCAGCGTCTGCGATCTATGATTTCGAGAATTTGAATTTCTCGAGCCATGACAGAGAAATTTGAATTATCTTCACCGTGCGCTTCATTTCAAAGGCAACATTTTTTTCTTCTTGCTCTGACATTCATTTGCGTTGCGAGACTCCCCGCACATCTGGCATCTAAGAGCGGACCTACAGCCTTTCACCGTGTTGCCATAACGCGAGCATTTAACACACTGCAGTGGTCGAGGTGTTTTCGCTCCAACTTGCAGACTTTGCGCCTACCTTTGAAGCAAAATCTTTTGCGATAATTTTAGCACTGCGTAAAATAACGACTTCAATAAGTTCCACAGTAATTTTAACGGATTCAGTATCAGTCTGTGCCTCCCTTACTGCAGATGAGAACTCGCATGCTCAGAGTGCTTTCAAAGAATCAGTTCTTTTGCATCTCAATCTGATCAAATTGGTCTGGGTTCCAGACCAATTTGACCAATGACCATTTTAACCATGTTTTTAAATGTCAGATGGGCGGGGAAAGTCATCTTCAAATCGGCCTGCTATTGAGGTATTACCGACAACAAAATTCTTAATGGGCGAAAGTTTAAGGAGGAAACTGCTGTTAGAGGGCGTTTCCTGAACTTTACTAATAGCCACGTCAGAATTCAAGCACTCATTGTATCATTCGAATAGTAAAATATGTCAAACGCGAGGAATGGAAATCGCAATCACTGATGTGAAGTGTAGAAAAATGTGAAATCGTTCTTTTTTTTCTGCCCAAGATTGGCCCTTTTCGCTTCCCCTTGCAGATTTGGTGCCCACGTTTAAATCAGAAGTTCTTGCGCTAATTCTAGCACTCCATAAAATAACGACTCCAGTAAGTACCACAGTAATTTTATCCTAATTCCGCAGCTAAATTTATACTGAAAGAGAGCTGGCCTGGCAGGCTCCCCTCATTGTCCTTTTCGTGCAGTAAATGAGTCAAATTTCCTGTAATAGATTCTCTGCCTTACGCAAAAACACTTTAGGTGCCGTTTGCCACTTTCTCGGAATAGATTTAAATGTACAAAATGTGCTCTCACCGAGACATAGTGTCTTGGCCACCATCACGGGAAGATCGTTGATACATTGCAGAAGCTCGCCAAAGCTTCAAAGAGGTTTACGTGTATAAATGATTCTTCGGTAGATTTTGCAATTTTAGGGGCAAAGTTCCTTATATTAACACCCATAAGTCCCTCGTAGCCGTTGTAGTAGTTTGTAACAAGTATAACATTTTGACCTCCAAGGTGGTGCTGGTGAGAGATTTCTTCTGTGCATTGTTGAACAATAAAAAATAGTGCTCAATGTGCAAGCCAATGGCTGCTAAGGGGGAATTAGAGACAGGAGAATTCGGCTTTTACTTAACGCGCACGCTGCGAATTTTTATCGTTCAACAACACAGAAGACAAGAAAGGACTGCTACGTTATACTAGCTGGGCGTAAGCTCCTAGGTTTTAAAAAGGTTTAGCGAGCGTTGGGCCGCAGTGCCATGAGTACAGTGAACTAGTATATACCATGAGGTGGTTAAAGGTGGGAAGTAGACACGAAGCGCAAGCCATAATAAAGGGTGCGTGTGCCTTCTCTCGTTCAGTCTTTGGAATGTCCACTGGATGGCGGTGCTTCTATGTGGGGAATATGTGATGAAAAGATGTGAGATGGTGGTACTTGAAGAGTTGAATAGGTGGACGAATGGACACATACACAGATACATGGACGAACGCACGGATGGCTGCACGGACGGATCGACGATTGGACGTATGCAGGAGTGGATGCAGGGATGAAAGCAGGGACGGACGCACAGATGAACGTGTGGACGCACGAACGCACGCACGCACGGACGGGAGGATGAACGCACGGGCAGCCAGACAGACGCACGCATGGTTGGACGGAAGCAAAATTGAATGGGCGGATGGATGCTTCGCCCCACTATCCATCATTCACTCCGTGGATATGCTGCCATTTTTTTCACATTCACTTAAAACGAAATGCGGCGATTTATTGCATTACACTACAGATTATTTACTTTTATATTATTAAATTATTCCTGTTATACCTTTCTTTCTCTCGTAAATAGATTAATTTTAACCTGTTATTAAGGAAGTAATTCATGAACTTTATGTGGTTTTTGGCTAATCCCCCAGCGTAGGTGTGCGCAACATTGTCAAGGATCTTGACTTGACGTGATAAAACTAACTGGAACACTTTTCGAGGCCTTCAATACACGCAAGAAGCATGAAAACACTGATGACAGCCCAGAATAGTGCGCCTGTTGACACGAAGGACCACTTGCTCTTCAAGTCTGGTAATTGGCATTACGCCTATGCGTCGAAGCACTTCACCAGCGGAAGCGCAAGTATGTTGCCAATTCTATCGCAAAATATTGCTATAACGATTATTTGAACCGTTTTACGCCTATTTCAAGAGCTAGTTCATGTCCAAATGAAATGTTTCAATCTATACGAACCAAATACAAACTTGACTCCACAATACTGACGATATTTGGCTATGTTAATATTATCCACAATATAGATTTGTCGTATTTAGGGGAGTGTAACCTACCGGAAAAATGTTGTTTGAGCGGGCCCAACCATATTTTCAGTGGAAAAAAAGTGCGTTTTTTTCAGTTTACTTTAGAGTGCATTAGGTTGTGTTAGAAAATAGACGCCTTTTATGTAGTACGGAAAGCGCACTCGGCCACCCACCCAAAGAAGTTTTTGCTGTCATTCACAGGTTGTGATTCTTTGCTGGCATTACTGCTTTATGACAATGTAACTAAACTGGTGAACCAAGGCAAAGATGTTTGGTTGCGTCACATCTTAAAACTTTCCTTGTATTATCTCAAGCGGTGCATCTAAAGTGCTGTTCGCCTGCACTTATCGTGATAGCACATGAATTATTGCTTAACACCACTGAGCAATTAGAGTCAATTTAAGGTATGATCATTGTTGAATTGTGTGCGCATGCCTTTGCGCATGCCCGTGAACATCTGGTGTAACGCTGTCGTGCGTAAACGCCACGGCAAATGGCCTCAACTGAAAGATGAGAAGCAGCGAAAAGACAGTGTAGGTTTTTTGAACATTTGCTGTATTTTTCACACTTCACCAGCTAATTATTTCTTCTCCTATCATTGTCTTGTCTTTTCATTTCGCAAATCTCTAACGAAAGTGCCAGTTTTGTTTCGAAATGAGATAGTCGAGTGTTCAAGTCCACTGCAAGCAATCATTTCTCTCGGTCTCTCTCTCTCTCGAATTATCGATGGCGGTGCGACTGTGGTGAACGCTTTCTTTTGTTTGATTGCCTTTATTTTCCGCAACAACAGTTCGTGAGACTCGATTTTCCGTGTAAGCAGAAAGAGGGCAAGCTATGGTGCGGTTCGGCTTGCTGCAAATATGATTACTTTTTGGTGCAAAAAGATGGCACTGCGTTTTGCTATATTTCCTTTTTTTCTTTTTTTATTTCAAATGATAGGTTTTGAAACTTTTACTTGCGTTGATTGTACCGATATTTGTGGCTGGTGTGGTATGACAGAATGGCAGATTTAATATCTAATACGTGAATTTTGTCTTATTCCTCCGCCGCGTTGTTTGAAGAGCGTCCCAGTCTTTTGTTCTTTTTTGCTTACTTGTATTGTTACAGCAAGTGTAGTTATATGAGGGGTCATCACGTTATCCGATAGCACATTTGTCGATGACTTGAATTTTCGTATTTCATTGCTGAATCCCATCTAGGAAGAATCAGCAAGTAAATTTACTTTGCTGTTTTCGATGCGTGCTGTACCCATATTCAATCACCATCGCGGTACCGAAGCATTCAAGTAGGTGGTTTAATTTACCAACGAAAGCATAGAAAAGTGAAGGGCGTCATCGATGTTCACCGTTACATGCGATATATTGTTATAATCAATACAGTTATAAGTGGACTCGACATAACGCGTATAGGGAGGCCAAATGTGCGTCCTTTAATAGAGTCGCGTGAATAGAATAAATTACAGCATATATCTATAGCACGATTCCGCTGTGACAGCTTTATGAAGCATGCCACAATCCAAGAGCTAAAAAGTTCCTTACCTACCTTGTGGTAAAATACAATGAAAGAGGACGCGATTATTCTAAGCATACACTCACAACTTTTCGCCGTCTTGTCGGGAGGCACAAACCGTTTTGCTTAGAAGGGTTTCTAGAGGAACTTCACACCAGTATGGCCAACACCGTGGTATGGCCGACCATCATGTGGTGTACGCTGTGACTAAAAATATGGCAGCTGCAGTGAAGTTGATGTCGCAGAGGTCCTCA
Source organism: Rhipicephalus microplus (assembly GCF_013339725.1). Lineage (NCBI taxonomy): Eukaryota > Metazoa > Arthropoda > Arachnida > Ixodida > Ixodidae > Rhipicephalus > Rhipicephalus microplus. The sequence goes on from NC_051169.1 coordinate 152,103,019, forward strand.
ACCTATAGCGGACAAAGCGCACATCAAAGAGCCTAATCATGTGACGTTCTGTTGCATGACGCCATGTTATAATTCGTCACTTCATGAAGACAGCGTAAGCTTTCGCGACAGGTGACATAATGATGACGTGGTGTGGTGACGTCCTCGCAGGATGACAATTTCTGCATCAATCTTTCCTAACGCTGCGGGGCCTTTGCTGCCGGTGGTTAATTTTCCCGTTATATGAGGCACCTGAGACTTTCGCCTCAACAAGAGCGTGCGCATTTCATTTGTTTTATAAACAGGGATGTTGGAGCGTCTTTAACCAAGCGACAACCAGGCGTGACACCACCTTACTAGTTTGCACCTGTTCCTGTGATGTGCCAGAGCCTAACGCTGTACAGAGTGCCGAAAAGCACGCAGAACAACGCTCGGGCGATAAATCAGCTTTACCCAATCGCACAGATAATAGGGAATCTTCTTGGAAACGCAACCTAGCGTCAAGCGTATTGAAAGCTATTTGTCAGAGAAAATGGATTCGAGTAAACACCAGGGCAAGGGGTGTTCAAGACGACGCAGGCGAAAGTGCGGGCCAGGGTGCGGTGTGGGTGTGAAAACCGTGGTGGACACCCTATCGAAAATATTCGAGCTGAAACAGCTTTTCATTTAGACACCATGCTGCCTTAAGCCTCTTTTCACACCGCCTACGCTTGGGAAGTTCCACGCACTATTGGCATCCTTTGTTTGCGCACCGCTCCGGGTTATAGAGCCGAAAGCCGCTGTACATGTGCGAAATGCCTGGTATTCATTGGCTATCCCGATGGGGTACTTTTTTTATTGCGTAATAAGTTTAGTTCTCTAACAAACTGCTTTGCCCTTTATTGGAAAGAAAAAAAAAACATTGAGCAGGTACCATATCTGCGGGTTTTGTATTCGCCATGTTCCGCGCCAATTTTAGCCGCTTCCCAACAACGTACTTCCGTACTTTGGAGCCGCTGTGTCCCGTTGTATTCATGAAGGTGCCCTAAACAACGCAGAATAAACTTTACAAAACTACAAAAACTAAGATGATGATGCCTGTTCTAGAGATCTGCCCCATGCAATTTTGGTCCCGGGATCCCTTCCACGTGTTAAATATTTAATTATTTGACCGCACCGACAAACGAAGCTCGTTATTTTTATTTGTGCACTTTTTGTGTTCTTGCACGAACAAATTGTAATAGAAGCTAAGATGTTGGTTTTATCTTTCTCTCACATCGAATTGATTGATTGATACGTGAGGTTTAACGTTCCAATACCACCATATGATTATGAGAGACGCCGTAGTGGAGGGCCCCGGAAATTTCGACCACCTGTGGATATCTAACGTGCACCCAAATCAGAGTACACGGCCCCACAACATTTGCGGAAGCCTCCATCGAAAATGCAGCCACCACAGCCGGGATTTCATCCCGCGACCTGCGGGTCAGCAGCCGAGTACCTTAACCATGTACTAGACCACCGTGGCGGGGCCAAGCCACCATAGTGGTACATACATTATAATACGTTTCCTTAAACATAAAACCATTTTATATTTCGTGCTCTCTCTGGCATCAGCTTAGGTTATTTAAAATTGTCCTGTGTTGAAGGCAGTCATGGCTTATTTACGAGAAAGCATGTATACAAGGCAGAACCATGAAACACCGGACCTAAAACCACTGAAATCTTGTTTTTATAATAAATGCGTGAATAAAAGTGCAGCTGGTACACTTTATATATGAACTTGGTTTCTAGATTGCAATTATAAGCAAAAATCTGCCTTTTACCTGTGTATCTGCGTTTTAGAAAAGTGCCAATGATCTGTGCCTTTCAAAGAGTAGTGTAGATTGGTTTACATATCAGTTAACTATGATTCCATCGATTTGTTGGGTTTCATGTCCCAAAACTATCGTATAATTGGGAGAGACGCAATATTGGAGTGCTCCCGAAATTTCAACCACATGAGGTTCTTTAAAACGCACCGAAATCTGAGCACATGAGACTGTGATATTTTCTTCTCTATTTTCTGTGACATTTTCTCCTCTTGTGGCGCCGGGATGAAATCCCGGCGCCACAACCGGGCTTTCATCCCGTGACCTGCGGGTCAGCAGCCAAGTACCTTAGTCACTAGAATACCGTAGAGGGGCATCAGCGAACTCTTCATATCAGTAATGCGAAGCATTTTTTCCAGTACTGCAGCCACTTCTATCTATCTATCTATCTATCTATCTATCTATCTATCTATCTATCTATCTATCTATCTATCTATCTATCTATCTATCTATCTATCTATCTATCTATCTATCTATCTATCTATCTATCTATCTATCTATCTATCTATCTATCTATCTATCTATCTATCTATCTATACGCCTGGACTCTCAGTCAGTCGCCGAATAACGAACGGTATAAATGCCGCGCGCTCCTGTGTACTGACTAAAATCCTGTCTATAGGGAGCTTAGCAATAAAAAATATCCGCGACAACCGCGCGGCACGGAAGAAACGCCTACAGCTGGTAAGAGCAAACGCAAGAAGGAAAAAAAGAAAAAAATGGAGATAGCCACCGTGTATGTCGCGCCAGCCTGGCCCCAGGAGCCGGCATCAACTTACGCAGAACCCTTCAGGGACAAAAAGCGCAAGCGCAGAAAACAAAATGCCCCCCCCCCCTCCTCAGCCGCCGCCTCACCAGCTCGGCGCTGGGCGCCGGTATCACGTTCCCTGTCACCTGCACGACGTGGCATTTGTGCGTAGCCATTTCATCCCGCTGTCTTGTGATGGTCGTTTTTCTACAGGATGGTACGGAAACATTTTCCAGTGCCTTACGGCACACTTTATTCTAGATATACATCTCCCTGCATTTGGGCAAACACTGGGATGTGCAGTCCCAGTGTTACTCTTGATTTCAATAAAAGAGTACAAAGAACTTTCCGTTTACCAGCTGTCGAGGTATGGTATTGTGTCATGCACTAAATAAAAGAGTACTAGTGCATGCGCGACAGCTTACTGAAACACTGGCCTACGTAAGTTCATGCTCGTGTTCTACAAAACACGTCTCACTGATGATATTAGGAAAGAATGGCAAAAAGGAAACAACCCGAAGACAGCAAGTCAGAGGAGAATCAAAATTAAAAATCGATTGCTTGGTGTTTGATTAGTGGTTGCGCAATTTGATGATGAACATCAAGTACAGAAGTCGGGTGCAGAAGTCAGCAGGAGAGCGTATGTCACCGACATCTGCTCACTCTTTTGAATATTAAGTACAGTTCTGATATTGCAACATAGATTTGTAACAGTGAACCACGCCCAAGACAACCAGTTTACTGCCGTAGAGTAATGTACCAGCTATAAAAATCCCCATTTCCTAAAGAGCAACTGCATGCAGTAACAATAAAGACTTTGAGGTTCGTTCTGCACCATTTCTTTTCCCCAACTGCACGCGAACGTTCGCGAAAGAGATGTGCTGAAGCATTATTTATTTGGAGGGAGACCGACCTGTCTGCCGCTAGTTTGTGTACGTCATACTTGATCTTGGCGCGCGTTTCAGCATAAACTTTCACGGCGGTGTGATGCTGAATAAAGATAAGAGTAGCCACTCCCCATAAATAGGATCAGTTAAAGTGTGAAAACGAATATATACCACGCTATATCACAAAATACGGCGCAGAAATCCTAGTTGCAGAAATAAGTAATCCTCAAAATGCTAAAAAGCCGCTGCTGCCCCAGCGTGCAGGCTCGCGGCAGTTTCCACGTACGAAATGCAAATGTTAGAGTTGACACGCTGAAACACCCGTGCAACGTTTACGTGTGAAAGCGCATTGTCTTCAAACAGCTGAGAATAGGCTGCTGTCACTGACACGCGTGTACCTCCCGACACAAATCAGCGAAATTGTTCGCAGCACACGCACGTGTGAAAAACGCACGTAGGTTTCGACAGCCGAACACTGCCTCGTCCACGAATTTCGGTGAGCGTAACACCCGCGGATCACGGGGAAGCACTCACCGCAACGACGCACAAACACACGTTAATTGTTCTTGCGGAACGGCTCAACATGAACCGAAGTAGGAGCCGAAAGTGCTCACCGTTGTTGTCTCGGGTTCATAAAGCCCTACAAACTAGTCGCTGATCAAATGCATGCATATGGCACAAAACAGTTCAAAGTTGCACCGACGGTTCGCAAAAAGCCACTTGGTATATATAGACATCTGCTTCACGTGCATGCAGTCCCCAGTTGAATTTCAGGGCTGTGTTTGCTTTGCCTGTTAATCTAGCAGATGTAGATTATTGTGATGCTAACGGTTTTCTAATTGCCTGTAGTCATAATTTCCGCCGCAATATTGTCGAGAAGCCGCTTTCACAAGCGTAAAATAATGCTTTTCTTTCAACACCGCGTCAGGGCTGGGTTGCCTATGGAAATGTCCCGCCTAACCACAGGCCGTATCTTGCCAGGAAGAATTTGACCTAAAATCCCGGCTAATATTTGTCCCACCTATTCGAAAGGCCACTTCGAATTGGGCCGGTTTCTCTGCAACACGGCTACAGAGCCGCCTAGAGGCGGCAATAATTACCTGATTTCCTGCCTGCGGGCGTGTACTGTAACCGGGATTTGACCAAAATTGTAGGCTTGGGTGCTCTCGTTATCACTCACTTAACTTGCGGTGAGTCAAAATTAGTTTGGGAGAGTAATATAATTCGAGGAATGTGACTCACTGGTAATGACATAAATAATGTGAAGATTCCGTTATCTATACCATGAAACCCTTTCCAAAAGACACGTGTGGCACTTACCCGTATACCACGCATGCACATCTATGAGCCACAGGTGTGTGTCAAAGGTGATTGAGAGTTCATATCTATGCTTGGGCGGCGAGAACAGACACTGGTAATTGTAGACCCAAATCACAAAGACAAAAGATAACATCAGCAGCGTTGACCCATGAAATAGAAATGATAAATATTAGGTCTCCAGCAGGAGTAGAACTGCAATCTGCTCGCCAGTCAGGTATTGTACCACAGAGACACGTTTGGTCTCGATACTGCTTTGGACAAAAACATTGTTCAGGCGTAATATTGGTGAAGCATTAATTGTTTTTGCAACACCGCTAGTAGTTTTATAAACGTTGCATATGCACCTCTATGACGCATTCATCACGTTGGGTTAGCGGTAATTATAGATAAGCGCCATCGACTGAAGTTGACTTGTTTGGCACTGTCCGTGGCTGCCAGCTTCGCGACCACAAGGGCTACTTATCAACTGACTGCTTCTGGCGTTGCTAACAGTCAAGTTGCTGTTGGCATCGTTACGTGGTTGTACACAGCTGGTTATATGAAACATATGTGACTGTTCAACATAAGGATGTGCACATGACATTTGTACATATCTATAGCGTCCTTTCATAGTATTTCGCTTAGTTCAATGCAGCCACATTCCCATCCGCATGCTTCGCATAGCGTGGATTCGCAAGAAAAGCGGCATGCGCTGAACTTTCGTGGACAACACGTATGCCAAGCAACCAGCACTCAGAAGTAACAGCCACTCTAAGTGATTAACACGAGCCACCCGTCGCTTCAGATAAGCGCTTTTAATAAGTGATTCAAAATTATAACTTGAGCAGGCGGTAAAAGTAGCTTCTTTTAAAAATATATACTCAATAATTCTTTGAAGGCTACAATATTTTCCAAAACCTGCGGCGTTAGCACTCAGGAATCACATTAGGACACATGACGTCATATCGTTTAACGTCAGATTTACAATGAACCCATGTTGTGAGTCGCTCATTCTCTTTTAGCGCTTAGCTGAGCCACCAAGGCACGCGTAATGCCGGATCTCTCAGTATCGCTGCACGCAATAACGGAATAGCGTGAATGACGAGACCGTAAAGTTAAAGGTTACGGGAATGAGTCACCGCTGCCCACCCATTCATGCGTCAGCAGAAACCGCATTGGCACCCATCCTCCTTTTGTCGTTGCTCTATCCATTGTGATGGAAATGCGCAGAGCCACAGCAAAGAACTTGAATGACAAAGGCGCCACGGGTAACGCTGTGTAATCGCATAGTGCAGATGGCCAGTGGGGGCCTTTCGGCGTTCGCGTTTATTAAACACGTTGTGTGGTGAGCTAGAGTAAATATTAGAACCGTTCTTCTTTAGTGCTGCTGGGGTACTGCTCTTTTCTCGCTATGTGCTGTCTTATTAAATCGTGTTATCCTGTATGGCGTGTATTCTATCGTGATGTCATGATTTTGATGAAACTGGTCACGCAGAAATGGCGAAACAAAATTGAGTATTTAAAAGACTGGTACAAGAAACGAGTGATTTTCGATTACTATAGTTCAAACAGAATATCTACATTGTGGGAAAGTTCTACTTCATATTGACAAGTTCCGTTGTTGTAAATGTGGGTCACATTAGAAGGCCGGGCTGTCGTAAGCTGTTGTCGTCTCTTCGCGTAACGCAGGCCAAACCACTTGTAACACAGCCAGCAGTGGCATATTGAGCGTGCACGCGCACACCTAAAAACGAAGGGTTCTTGTTGTTGTTGTTTCCCTGTGCAAATGGCTCGTACCCGAAGGAGGGGATGGGCCGATTATAAGAAAAATTTGCCCTCTACTTTAAGCATTGCGTCAATCCTACAAAACGTTTGTAATTTAATTTTGATTTGAAATGCCGATATTGTTTGCAGAAAAAAAAATAAAAATAGTGAGACCGTAATTTAGCAAGAAAATCGTTTAGTCGCAGTGATGTATTCCTGAATGGCGAATAAAACATCTCTGTGGCTGAAACCCAGGGTAGGGGCTCCAAATGAAAGAATATCAGGTTGTGATAATTGCAAGCCCCGTCTTTGAAGAGGTGGTGCTAGTATGCTTTGCCTGAATAAATCGAAACGGCGACATTGTAATAAAAAATGACTGATCGTTTCCTTTTGATTACAGTAAATGCATATAGGGGAATTCAATATACCTGATCTATGCAAGTAAAAATTGAGGGACGTAACGCGGCAACGAAATTTCGTGATGACAACTTTCATCATCCTTGAATTGGACAGTTCACTGCGCCAGGGAAATAACAAGTGGTTGTACTCCGGAGAAGCCGTCAGTGCAGGGTCTGATAAATTTTGCCTGATTTTAAGTGTGCGAAATCGCGCCACCGTAATGTGTACTGTATGAGGAAAAATAGGAATGATGACTGTCGAAAGCGATGCATTCGCAAGAGAATCAGCTATTTTGTTTAACAACAAACCTTTGTGCCCTAGTGCCCAGATTAAATGAATGCTTCGGCGATGACAGTGAACCAATGATTTAAAAAAGTTTCAGTATTGTTGAGCGACCAGATGCGGACAGAGAAGAGCACACTGATAATGAATCAGTTATGACTGCTACGACTGGAATAGAAATATTTACCTTTCGCAAAGCTAACATTATTGCCATGAGTTGCGCCAGAAAGACAGTAAGAACATCTGGTAAGTGAAGTGAAAATGACCAATCTAGTACAGGGCAATATATTCCAACGCCTGATTTTTCATGTGATTGAGATGCGCCCGTTGCAATAATGACAGTTGTTCGCAGAGTACCTAAATGGTCCTGCAATAAACTATTTAAAATGCCTGTAGGTAATAGTTTAGCGTGAATTGGGAAGATATCATAGTAAAAAATTTCTGGAGAAATTTGTTGTTGAGTTAAAGAAATCAGATTACGAACTTGTATACTTAGAGGCTCATGTAACGATTGAACAAATACTATTCGTGGTTTGTGAAATCTGGGCCAATGTACGGAGAATAATAGGTCAGGATTGGAAATAAAAATAATTTGCTCAGGTTTAAACGGTGCTTCATGTTGTCGTGAAAAGGTCTGCACAGTAAGAATGATAAAGCAACATAGTTAGGTTGGTATTCGTGCTTCAAGGTATAAGGGTTCTTCACCTTGTTCTTCGAGCATACTGTTGATGATATTAGCTCAGGCAAAGCCACATATAGGATCAAGGAAACAAAGAAGATCAAGTTAAACTTAGCATATCTTTACAGGCCTTGAGAAAATGGTGTGAAAAATGGAATATGAAAATTAGTTATTCTAAATCGACATACACACGTACTACAACAAAAAAGAGCCGTCTTTTATTTTCATACACCATCGGAGAAAAGTGTTTGATAAATACTACTCAATTTAAATATCTAGGATTAACGATCATGGAAAATTTATCTTGGAACATACACATTAACAATGTTTGTTCGAAGGCATATGGGAGGCAATGTTTTCTACGAAAAAAAACTAGAAGGTGCACCAGCCGATGTGAAACTTGCTGCTTATAAAACTTTTATAAGGCCTGTTCTTGAGTACATGTCTGTTGTATGAAGCCCTCATCAATATTATTTAAAGAAACAAATAGAAAAAATTCAAAGGTACGCGGTGCGATTTATATGCTCCTGGTATCGAAGGACGGGAATCAGTTACAAAAATGCTCCACTCTTCTGGGCTCCATTTGTTAGAAACGCGCAGGCAGAAAAATCGTCTGAAACTATTACTTCAAATTCTAAATGGCCAAATAAATATTAGCAAGGAAGTATACTTACTGCCACCAGGTAAAAAGAGCTCAAGAAACAACCAAAACGGGGCCATTCAAACGTACAGGACTCGTACGGATAGTTTCAAATACTCCTTTTTTCCTAATACAATTGAAATGTGGAATGAATTGCCGGTATGTGTTGTTGACCAGAACGATTTGTCGAAATTTGAACAGACCTTAGATGATTATCTGTACAATTGTAGCGTGTGATCTTGATCCATCCTGTATTTGTGTATTTGCTAATAATGTTCTTCTTCCTATAATATTTTGTTATGTTACCCTCTCTGTGAGGACTGTCGCATGAGAGTTAACAGTATTGCTAAATAAATAAATAAATAATAATAAATAAAATAAATAAATAAAGTAGCATATCTTGCTGTGGTATAAAGAGCACACCAGTGAGCCTTCTTCCTCTTGTTTATCGAGCGGCTTGATGACATCAAATTTTGACGTTACCGCTATGTCTTCGGCAACACCAAAGCAGGAACAATGAATGAGAACAGAGAGGAAGCTAACGAGAAAAGGTATAAGAGAAAAAGAAAGAAGAAATTAGGAAGAAAGCCAGAAATAGGTGGAATATAGGAGAAAAAACACAAAAAAGAAAGCTGCAAAAAAGAAAGAACGAAGGAAATGAAGGTAAAACGTAACAGAAAGAAACAACGCTGCCCAGCTCCACGCCTCTGTCATGCTTGGTCCTACGAGAGAAAAGATTTGTTCTTATAATTTTTTAAAATCGAAAACCTAGCAGTCCTTTTAGCTGCTTTGTGTTTTTGACCAATCCAACATCTGTGTTGACGCATCTTCTTTAGTTATTGTGGCTGATTGATAAATAATTGGAAATGCTGGTGCTTCGCACTAGTTTTCTTGCACTGGAACAACCGCAACAGTTTACAACGAATGAATAAAGACAAGCTGGAAGGTGCGTCTATGGAAGAAACAAGACCAGTCGCGGCGTATTTCATATCCTACCGTAGCCCACCTCGGAAGTGGAATGCACCCACCTACGCAGAATCAGATCGACTGAAGACAGTTTTCAAGGTTTACCACAATATTGTTAGCGTGGTTTTTCACCGTATTATTACTTAGATGTTTTTGGTGTTGACAATGATATATACAAAGCACACATACACACAACTAATACGTCCAGTGATGTATGCATGTACACACAGAAGAGCTATCGAACAAGTTTCGTTTTAGTTCGCAGTGTTCAAGACTGCCATCTTTGCTGTCTGTTGCGTTCGAAGAGTGAACAAACAAACTTACAGTAACAATACTGTCGACCTACCTAAAAACGCGATCGTTTGGCGACAATGACTACGATGTCAATTTCTTCACTCCTTATTTTTAGCACCGCACTTTACCACCAGCTTTCTTTACGTTGTTTCAAACGAGAAACTATTCATTAACACTGAAAGAAAAAGCTCTAAAAACTGATGATAACAAAAAGAACATCAAACGCAACACAGACGCTAGAAATCACACTTCATTTTTGTCACACCCAGAAAGTTTAAACACATATATTAATTATGCAGCCCATGTGGAACATCGCATTGGAGACACACCAAGAAATCGAGCATACAGGGGCGAATTTATACAGTGGAACCTGCCGAATAACAAGGCGCAAGTCACAACTGCGCATATCAAGAGTTTTTTTTTTTTGCGTTCCAGTTCTTAGTAGTTTAATTTTTCAGTGTTTATGGATAATCGACTAGTTTAACCATACGTTTTGCTAAAGAAACACTTTTTTGGGGGACAGCGTCCCATATCTGTTCCCCCATTTTCGTGATCACGCCCTAGCTGCTTTTGTTGTTTGATCTCATCGCCTTGACAGTGAAGCTGATTTCCTCTTGCCCGCAGTTATTCCACCTCTGTGCAGTGAAAACAAAATGTCATAACAAACAGAAGCTCCTGCTTGCTTGCTCTTCTGCTTGGTGACGCAAGCGCTTCATGCGTTTTTGTCTTGGACGCAGACGAAGGGCACTTAACGAAACAGATAGGCGAGGTAACGAACACACTCGCTCTAGATTTCAGCACGCCTGCAACACCACAACGAAATATCCACAGCTCCGTGATTTTCGGGCTTTTGAATAATTGTATGCTGCTCCGCCGCGGTGGTATAGTGGCTAAGGTACTCGGATGCTGACCCGCCGGTCGCGGAATCACACCCCGGCTGCGGCAGCTGCATTTCCGATGGAGACGGAAATATTGTAGGCCCGTGTGCTCAGAATTTAGTGCACGTTAAAGAACCCCATGTAGTCTAAATTTCCGAAGCCCTCTACAACGGCGTCTCTCAAAATCATATGGCGGTTTTGGGACGTTAAACCCAACATTACCATTTAATGAATCAACAATTGAAGGCAAACGGCATCTTTCTTATCAATCAGGTATACTGGATGGGGCTCAGTATTTATTTTAATAAAGAGAACAATAAAACAAGCATTGAAACAGCATTCTGGGTTTAATGGCTCCTGTGAAGAAAGTTGAGCCCTAACCTGCGTGCATGCAATTTCCTCGCGACAGCGACAAACAACAGCGACAAGCGAGCAGAATCTCTATCGCAGAAGCCCATCCGTCACCACCGCTTGTCGCGTCGCGTGTTTCTGGAAAACTAGAAAATATCACTTGTCGCCCAGAAGCTGGCGTGGCAATTTCGGCAACATGGCTGCGCCTTTGGTACTCGCTTTGGTTGCAATTTACTCTCGATGCTTGATATCAGCGAGTACTTCAACGATTGCAAAGTATCCGCTGCCTTTATCGCGTTTTTATTTCGCGCGGAGAGTGAAAGAGCAGCCGTATTTTGTCGTAAATCTCGTCATTGAAGGTCTGTTTTGATGTCTCAACAGTAACTTGTGGCAATTAGGTCGCTTGCTACAATGCGAAATCATCGAGCGAAGTGCATCGTAGCCGTCGTAGCCTACGCTTCTGGGCACTCTGTTGTGCTCAGGATGCAGGAATTTTTCAGGTGAGGGACTTGTTGGACGAGTTGGTTCATTCCTAACGTAGCTTACGGCGCGAAAGAAACGCAAAAGAAGGACAAGCGCTTGTCCTTTTCTCATGTTTTTTTTTTTCGTGCCGTAAGCTACGTTAAGGTGTGCGAACGCCGGGACAATCCGTTGTCCAATATTGTTCTGCTTCGCGAAGAGCCCGAGAGAAGCGCTACAAACTTTGCTCCGGTTAAGTTCCCTGGATGGACATCTAGGGACCTTATGCCCTGGTATGCCCCGGCTTCCGCCTCCCCCCCCTCCCCTCTCGGTGTAGGAAAGCCCCGTACCACCGCGACTCTTACGTAGGAAAGTAGTGGCGCTCATTTATCGTCGCAACAACACCCTCGCCACACTGTCATTCTCCTTCCTTATCACTCCCACTTTTGCGGCGTCACTTAATGCGTGTGACGTGGTTGTTATCGCGCGAATACCCGGTTTTTTCAGATTTGTTAACCGTCACCCACGTGCAGGGTGTGCTTTGCAGCAGTCGGCCGCGGTCCTCGGTCCAGTGAGCCATCTATCAGCATGCCACAAGAGAGAACATAATCGGTCCCTCCCCGCCAAGCGCTCGCTCCGTGGCGTTCTCTCACGTAAAGTATTCTTGCCGCGTGGTTGTGGTTAAACCAAAGAATACGAAAAAAGAAGTTCGCAAAATGTTTTTGTGGCTTCCTTGTACCATAGAGGACAATAATTATTTTGGAATATTGTCATCGACCAACTTTTAAACTTTATTTGTCCTTGAGAGGACAGTAAGAAATAAACTTGAAAGCTGTAAAACAGGCCAAACAAACAAAAATCCAATGCTGAACCACGCACAATTTAGTTTCAATTCGCACGCTTAAAAACAAAGTGGGCAACGTTTCCTGGAGGATTTACTTATCTGAGATAAGCAGCGAAAACCTCTGGAGCACCTGTAATGCCCACTTAGTAAACATAGTGCCACCGTGGCCAAGACTTGGCAAAGAAGGTCTCACTTATAGTGATAACTGTTTTAGGTGAGCCAGTGTGAATGAGCGATAACACAGCCCTGTAGGCAAGCAGGACGAGTTTTGAACTTTAAAAAAGATGTGGAAATTTTTTCAGCCATACTGGTGATGATCTTAAAAACGCTGGTTGATTTGGAATGGAATGCCATCTAAAGAAATGGCTGTGACTTATTTCAGTTATGCCAGGGTGTGTTTAGCGAGAGGTACAGCTATTATTATTGGAGAAATTCAGCTAGCATCCGCAGCAGCTTTGCTAACAAAGCCTCAAATAAGAAATGCCAGGTGGGCTGCGTCCACAGAGCTGCTGGGTATGCCCACTAAGTCTGTCAACCGTTTTCAGATTGGTTCTCAGAGCGGTTACACTTTTCGAGGCATGTGGTTCGTTCTTCTGTGTCCTTAGCTCGCTGCCTCTTTTTGGTTTCGTTCCGACTTCCACATAGTAGCTCCTATAAGCCCATGGCTCCGACTCACTTTTTCTATCGGCCGACGATTCCGACCAAGCCGCCACTTCACAATTTTCCGACCAAGCCGCCAATTCACAATTCAATGCAGCCCCTCCACTGTTAGGTCTGAACACCACAATAGAGTTGAACTCATACGCACAATGTTGCCTTTGAATTGTAAAAGCAGTTAAAGTAAGGTTTGCTTCTTCTCTGTCACATGCCAGATGACGCAGTGAGTGGCGCAACCACCTGAATGCAGCAAAACGACAATAATGTAGTCAATGTAGCTCCTGCTACAAAACTGTGAAATCATTATGTATAGTCTAATAGGAGTATTTTCCAGCCTCACTAAGCATGGCCTTAATTTTAGCCTCGAAGTGACAAGGCAGTGACGGTGAGAGCCCTGATATCGTTTTTTCTTGGCTGGCATGCACTGATCATATTGATTGCGAAGTATAGGTAATGATGATAGCATCTAAAAATAAGACGTCCACGATCAGTGACACAAGGAACACATAAACAAGGGTGGTGTCGACACACAGGGCAGCTTGCACATTTGAGCTGGAAACACTACACTAGCAGACAATAACTGCTAGTGAACAAACCCTTGAAGAGATATTTATAGTCACACGGAGCAAAATAATATATGAGTGGTACTAAAGGAACCTAAAAGCTGGTAAGCTTCAGGCTTCGCAGGTCATATGCTTGTTTCGAGCTTTTTCTGAAGCATGAGCACTGTGGTGCAGCGCATTGAAGAACATATGTCGGCTATCTAATGATAATTACATCCCGTATGCTAATGCTCTTCCAACTAGACGTAGGCACTATATTCAGGCCATTTTTGCTTGTACTAATATGTTAAATACAGTTTTTTCTAAGGAGCATCGTTCACTAAGATAACCTATATGGTTTATTTCTTTCTTTTTGTACCCTCTTATTCTTTGATTGCGACAATATTTGTTCTGTTGAAGCACTTGTTACCCTGTTGTTATCATTTCCTATTGTATTTATGTACCAAACTCCTGTATTAGCCCTGAATTGGGCTACATTGCTTGAAAATATTTAAATAATAATAATAATCAGTCGCTCGCACCTGTCGCGTTCACTCTATTTGGGACAAAACACGTGACTAAGAACTGCGGTATCCGACAAGTCACCTGAATACTATCGTAGGTTCACTTCAAATAAAAAAAATCATCATAAACCATGATCCCATAGATTTGCACACTGCGCGAAGCATAGCATTCACTGAAATGCCTCTATCGCGTCGAAGGCAGCTCGGCGTGAGTACATACTGTTGTATATGCAGTTTGAGAACAGTGCACGCAAAGCTTCGTGTTTGTGTTGCGCGTGCTTTCTGAGCCAACCTCTCGCGGGTTCCCATTACGTGACGCTCGCAAAGCTACGCCTGTTAGCTTTGCGTACAGTATTCTTTATGCAAGTTACACTTAGCTAGCGGCCAGCAATTGCTCTGGGACATAGCCGAGTTGCTTGAACACGGCGTGCTTGAGCACATCGCAAGTACGGAAGAGAGGGGGGGGGGGGGGGGCAAATTTTTTTTGGTAGAGGTTAGCGAGAAAAGACATTAAACATAGCACACAATACACCGACCATGTAATGAGCAAATGAGAATTTTACTTCAGCTGTCGTGTGCAGAAGTACAGTGTCGTAGCGGCGGCCTTCAGTCTCCTCCTCGGTGCTGTCTGTAAGCACTGTTGACGTCCCCAGGGGTGAAGTCGCCAACGTCCTTGCGGCTCAATCATAGCCGCACCACACGCTCTTCGCACTTATTACCTTATTGACTTTATAAAACTGGTATAATTAGTATAAGAACAGTTGACATGCGATCAGTTGTTTGCGCACACAAAACTCTTCGTAAAAGTGATTAAGTAATACGTCATTGTTGCTAACAAAGCCGAAAAAGCAATAAATGTTTCACCGCTAAGAATAGGTATAATTGCATTAAATCTTCTTGGCCTATCAACTTTGTTCCTTTAATGGAAAGAACCGGAGCTCCAAATCATAAATATAGTAGGAAAAAGCATAAAACCGCTATCAATATTTATTATGCTGTCACAAACTTTCGTATAATTTTGGTTTCAATTGACACCAAAGCTAGTTAGTTTTTTTATTGGAGCGCAAAGGATTGCCACTTGCTTTTCGTGGGGTCAGAGCTATTTATCCTAGCACTAGATTAAGCCTGCAAGACCATGCTGGTGCCTCATTTGTATAAGGCACCAGCAGAAAAAGCAATAACGATATACGTGTCGGGTCTTTCAAATACAGCTTCAGCCTACCACCTAATTTTCATCTGAAAGAAAAAAAAACAACGAATTATTTGAAGCAGTCAGGTTATTTCTCCGGCAATGTCACCCCAAAAAAACTAACAAAAAAGTCATCACACCTGGGAATCGAGCTTGAGACATGCAGAGACGCGTATTCGGTAACAGCGCGCCAACAGACTCACCTATCGCAGCAACATGGAACGTTAGTGCAATAACAGCACATGTGCGCTCGCAAGGCGAAATATTGATATTTTATTGATAAAGCATTTCGTGTGTGTGCGCGCGCGTGTGTGTCTACACGTGCGTGCATGCGCAGGCGTTATTTGTTGTTGCTTCAGTAGCGTGCACCTGTTGAAAAGTTGGGCCCGTGAGGGTGTTGGACAGTCAGAATACTCGGCGTGGAATGTGTGGAGCCAGAGAAAGGATCGTCTATGACCCTAGATGCCGCTTAGGTAAGCTCTATTCTAAAGTAACAAGTGGCATCTGTCAATGTCGATTCGCACATTGAGCCGATACGTTCGCGCTCATGTGAGGCATGCACTTTATTTTTTATTTTTGCCGTAACTGACAGCTTTCCTCCGCAAGGTGATGCAGACAGCTGTTTCGCATATACATCCTATGGGCGCCCAGCACGAGGAACAGAGGGGGGTGGGGGTGTTGTAGTAGCGTAACAATGGGAATAACCCGTAATTCGAGAGCCGATATATGAAGCCTTTGATCAAATTGATTTAATGAAATGAATGAATTAATTACAGCTCAGTAGTGCAAGCTCATATAGGAAACACTTTTGGCGTGGATTGTTTCTGTTCAAGGTACTGTGTGCTTTTCATGTAAAAAACTAACCTAATGAGAAATTCTTTTAAAATAAAAAATAAGCTATCCTGTAATGTTATTTTTTTTTTTCATTCAGTGTTGCTAGTTATTCGAAATGCTTAGCACCTGGCCAAAACACAGTGATAGAGTAAATTGTGTGATTACTATTACTGCTCTTTTTTGCCAGAACCATGAATGATACGTATGTTCTCAAGACTTGTCCGGTATTACAGCCTTTGTGATCTCTTTAAAATCACATGAACTTGCTGTCCTTCTTTTCGGTTTCACACCTGCTGTCACGCTGTGAAGGCAATTGAAGCCCAAATACCATTAGAGCTAATTGAAGGCAAAAGTGGCATGCACTGAAATGAACTATTGCACGACTCGATTCCTAGCTCGTTCCCCTAGCTGAATTGCTTAGTTGCAGAAATCAACAATACATTGCTCGTTGCCCAAAATTGCTATAGGAGACCAGTCAGTAGCACAAAGTTTAAACAGTATGTACTTCTTCTTAACGTTCTACACTGGTTGTCACATGGAAGGAGCAAAAAAAAAACCAAGCATATATGGTTAACTTGTTAGCGCATGTGTCATGCCAGCTTCAGTGTGTACTGCAGCCTTCATACCGACAACATTCAACAGCTGCCGTTGTCGTGGGTTTCAGCTTCTATAAGTGACTGCTAACTCTGTCATATCGCTCTCATGTCGTTTCTTGCTTTGTCTACAAATTCGCTATGTGCTCACACTCCATGATTTAACATTTGAATGGATAAATCCTTAATATTGTCTTACTGCTCTTTTGTTCCTCTTTTCTTCTAAGCAAACAAGTTCAAATGAGCTAGCTGCGGACATTGTTGGGTGCGAAGAATAACCAAGTCAATGGGATGATTTTTCTTTTTAACAGTCAGCGAAGTTCATGATGATTTGGAAAGTAGTCAAAAAGCTCCTGAAAATGCTCAACTCATCAATGGTGATGCTGATCTTAGATTTTATATTAAGAAATTCAGCTATAGTGCCGTCTGGTCTCTCTGTAAGCAGATTGCAAGCTATGTGCTAGTTGTTCATTTTGTTTTAACAATTAGACGGCAATGAACACAGGTGCATGGCTTGCAAAAGCTTCATAATGCAATACCTTAAAAAGAAGCTTTTTGCTTCTTTTGAAAGGGGTACAAACACCAATTTTAAACGCTCGCTTAACTCTGCCTTACAAATATCCTCTAAATTTAGATGAATATGAACAAGTGTGAAACATGAGAAAGGCGGAGAATAACAACTTCACTGGGTGCACCTTGTGATGTTGACCCTGTAGTGTGGTTCTGAAGCCCCGTGCACCAGTATTGGCAGTGTTGATTATGTCGGGGACAAAAGAAACAAAATAGGTGCTTGTACGTCACCAAGAGAGCGAACCGTCAAAACGTGTCAATAACTTCAGCTAGGGTGAGGATGTGATAAAAAGCTTGTATCATGTCATGGTGTAAGGGTACAGTAGAAAACTTATGCTAACGTGTACCAAATTTTTCAAGGGGCACTGATGCTTACTAGTGCTCGCACTATCTAGGGCTCTTTAAGGCTTGGCCTTGCGCTTGATGTTAGAAAAAGCAACTGGCAATTTTTGCATCATCACCTTTGAATACAGATTTCAGAAACGCTAAGCCATTTTGTTTGTGCTACTTTTAAAGTGTTGGCAAGCCTTTGAAGCCCCATAGAAGTGGATGCAATGTATAAAATTCTTCTATTTGTAATCTGCATCACCTGTGAACATTGCGGTCAATACGAGCTTGTGCACATTAAAATTTTCACTTACAGGAAAAACGAATACAATTTTACAATAGTTGTGTGGCTCTTCGTATTTTTGGAATGTGCTGCACTAGTGAACACCATATAAAATGCTGTCATTGGACCTAGGATTCCATGTTAAATTGTACCTCACGCGTATGTAGAGATATGTGTTTGCCGTGCACCAGACATACACACGAGCTTGGTACTGATGACCGCTTTAAGTCTAGCTTTGTAATAATTGCTATGTGAAGGCTACGAAACAATACAATGCAGAATATAGGGGCTCCCATATACAAGTACCTAATTTGCACAGTGTTCTGTTGAATTTCTTAATTATTTTATGATCATTAGTATCTGGTGGGCCAGTATAATATGACAGAGTATGTAATATCTTCTATATATCAGCTGCCGCAGAAAAGCTTCGTGTTAGTGTAATTACCTATGTATTCTGAAATAAAGTATACACAATACTGCGTGGCTTTGGTTTCTGTGCCTTTTGTTGGTCATCAGTTCCACAATTTCCACAGATTTCGTGTTCACGTTGATTTGCAGGACTGTCTTGTGTTCTTTGATAATCTGAAAATCACCTGGCCAGGCTAGCTGTACTGTGCCACATGAAGAAGTGGTTTGAGCAAAAGAATATGACATACCAGAGAGGTATATGCACGGAGGAAGGAAAGGTAGGAGAGGCCCTGACGTCACTTGTTGTGAAGCCGCGATGAAGCCGGAAATCAGCCATATTGACTGGGCAAATTCTCCTCTCTTGTTTATATCCGAATGTAAAGCAGAAGGCACGACTCCCTCTCTGGTTCGGAAAGCACGTGGGCTGCGCAGCGCGTGTCGTGACGATCAGAAACAAATGGTACGGGGGCTCAGCAATCTGGGCCAGTGCGACAACCTGCGGCAAAATTATTTCGTCCGATAATTACCAGTGAGTAACAGCTCGCCGACAACGAAGCAAGTACAAGAGAACGCGTGCTAGATGCATTAACAACGGCGAGTGTTTTCACGTCAACTGTACAGACAACTGTAAAGACATCATGATCAGTCGTGCGCCTTCTTCTACGGTTGCATTCCGACATGAGGCCGACGCAGTGCCCAGCCACTGTACCTGTGTTTCACGTGAAATTCACCGGAGTCATCATTCTTCGACCGGGGTGACTTTCAGGACAGTGCAAGTGGCACTTAAACGCGGTTGCTCTAACGTTGAGATTACCATGCTGGGGGTGAGTATAACAAGTGGAACATAAAATGTGTTTTATTACGCACATGCAAGTTGTTACTGTGCACATACCAAGCACGAAACCACGTATGGGCACATGTTACTCATTTTGCCTCGCTGGGCACAACAGTTTCTTCTGTTGCCACAAGCAGGAGCACTGCCCAACCATCACTGACCTGCAAGGCGTTCATCGTCATTCCGCTTCGACATGGTAACAAACGCAATTTTGCTGAACACTAATTGCTTCATCCGCGTAATCCGCCGCACGACATATGAATATGCACTCTTTCTACGCACTGTTGATACCCCGTGATGGACAAAAGGATTTGTGAACATTGCTAAGAGTGCAGAAACTGCCACGAAAACACTGCGTAACGAATAACGCGGCGCAGTGCATGGATATTGTCCGCCACGGCTCAGCAGAAGACCTGCGGAGGCACACACCGCCGCCAGCCACCGCCGCTCACTGCTAGACCAGCTGCAATGCACAACACGTAACCATGGCAACGCCGCCATAGTGCCCAGTGAATATGGCCGCCATGATGTCATTTCCTCTACACTTTTCAAGTAGCGCGCCGGCTGGGCATGCCCTCTCCTACCTTTCCTTCTTATGTGGAGATATGCATAGATCAGGAAATTTACTCATGAGTCAACTCATGAGTAAACCAACTCATATTAAGATCAAGCAGCAAGTCTGAGTTGAAGTAAGTTTAGGTGAGTAGCATTTTGGGAAAAAGTTTTAGTCCAAGAGTCTGGTTCCGAAAAATTCGAGGAGTATGGCCTTAACCCACAATCTTTTTACAGGGCGTTATTTTGATAAAAATGTCTCGTGTGAACTGCCTTTCAATAAAAATGTGCTTACTGAATTGCCAGTGATAACTAATTTTGAAAGACACGAGGTCAAAATGAACAAAGGATGGCACTAATTATGGTAAATATTAGCATTGAAGGAGTACTACAAATTTTAAGTTTTCGTATTGTTGCTTCTAAAAAAAGTTGAGGTGCCAAAAATTCATAGGTGTTTGCACTGCAGGTATTACAATTTTTATACCGCTTCCAAAAAATTGTTTCGTTTTGATATCGAGGTGGTGGTATTTTATTGATATGTAACCAGTGTGACATATGTCTATGTCACAAGGGGATAGTAACAATAACTGAGTAGATCACTGTAGGTTTTACGTGTTGCTTGTAAACAGTGAAGGGTGAATAACATGCAGGCGCGCTCCAATAGCAATTTTGGTTGCACACAGAGAGGGTTTGCAAATAAAGTGAATTGTTTTATCTCGATGTGATAACATGTGTTGTCTTACGGATGCGGGTCTTACGGGTTGTCTTACGGATGCGAGCAATTTTAAAAGCTTGGAAAACAGTGAATTTATGCCACAATACATTAGAATAGTACTTCAAGAAGCATGACATTTGCTTTCCATAATGCGGTGGTGCTTCAATAAGCTGCATGGGTCAAGATAACTTTGGTACTTGTTTTCAAGGGCTTAGCCTACTCTCCAGAGGAACAAAAACTTCGAAATGAAACCAAAGTTTGTTATACGTGTTTCCTGCTTTATGTGCTCATTGTGAGTATCAACACTAAATGCAAGAGCATTGACACCATGGTTAGAAAAGCTAATTATGAGTTTGCGTACTCACGAGTCAACTCACTGAAAATGATTGAGCCACGAGTCTGAGAGCGACCAGTGGAGTAATATTTTTGTGAGTTTCCGCACAAAGGAGTCTGGTTGAGGAAGTGTCAGATCAAGTGCGTTCGGTTCAAGAAAATTCTTAGTTCAAGCCCCAAGCCCAAAATATACTTCTTGAGTCCACCAGAAAACATCCAAACCGGAACACACCTCACCGGTGGGGTCTTCTCACCAGAACTTGTACCACCAGAACACACTAGTCTGGGTCGGCGTTCCCACCAGGACACTGCACTCTGGATCATCTTTCACACCAGAACACATCCCACCAGGACACACCAGAGTGGCTCAATATTCCCACCAGGAAACAGCACACCAGACTCATGTTTACTCTACAACACACCAGTGTATTCTGTACCTACCAGACCATACAAGATCACACCAGAAACACTCTGGTGGGATATTCAATTGGGGATTCCCTGCCTCAGATTTGTGCGCACATTTGTGTTTAATCTATACTACGCAGAACTATGAACGCAGAAGCCAGAGCAATATTGATGGCTGCTGAGATAAAGGCAAACATAATAAAAGGCAAAGAGACAAGCCACTTCTGATAACAAACAGACAAGTCGACAGACAGACAGACAGACAGACAGACAGGCAGGCAGGCAGACAGACAGACAGACAGACAGACAGACAGACAGACAGACAGACAGACAGACAGACAGACAGACAGACAGACGGACAGACAGACAGGCAGACAGGTCAAAATGTTTGCGTTGAAGTATTTCAAGAAAGACTATCGTCTTTAAAAGTTGTCCCACTGATTCAATCATAATATCGCCACCAGTTCATAATTGGTGTGGCCACGAATAGCCGCGTCTACCGACTATGATGTTACATAATTAACTAAAGCTAATTTCACAAGCAACTCAGCACCTAGACTGCTGCTCTATCGTCTGATCCGTTGCAGGTGTTAACCACAGCTGTACAAGCCACTCCGCCCTCAAGCTAGATAGAAGCAGACCACCTCTGAATTTGCAACTTTTGCATCTGTGACCAACACGCCGTAGTTCCCAACTAGCCATAAACGAAGGTGCGGCTGCCACTGAGCTTGGTGATAACCTCATGTGTTCGCTGCAGCAGAGAGTCGCGGTGAAAAGCACCTGTCCTGGTAACGGTGGATTGACTCATTTACATACATCTGGCAAACTTCGAGTGTATGAAATTGGGCGCTCGCACACCAAACCCAGTATTCCGTGCATGCTTGTCGGTCTTCTGGGTGCATGCTAAGCCAGTTCACTTATTTACAATTAATTTAAAAGTAGCTAAGACTTTCTTGCCAACGTGTGATTAGGCACCACCGTTCGACTGTCTATATAATCTGCCTGCGGAACTTGGCGTTACTCCCAATCAGTTAGACATCGAACGCATGCAAGCTCAGTTCGTAATGGTGGAGCTCTAAACAGGAATGAACCAAGTACGCAAGGCGCGAATACCCGATGGAACCACTTATGAAATGATCAAAACTATCGATGGCCCTGCTGTATCATGGCTGCTGGATATGCTTTACGTAATTTGAACGTCCGTAGAGCTGCCTGAATTATACAGTGCGCCGAAATTGTGCTGTTACCATAGTCAGGCAAGTACCCGGGAGACCTCTCTTATCTACCGGCCGATTGCTCTCACGTTAATCTTGTGCGAGCTTGAACGCATGTTGGCCTTGCGCATATCTTGGTGGTTAGAAAAGCATGCCGGCTACCATTCGACTCGCATTGGTTTTCGACCGCAATAGAGCATGAAATATGACCGAGAACATTTCATTTCAATGCTGCTTGTGGGAGGGAGAACGGGGTGCGTTCGAACCTTTCTTGCCATAAACGTTCATACGGCCTAGGACAACGCCAGCTACTATGCGGTTATTCGCATAATGCAAGCGCTTCCACTGCCCTCGTGTTGGCGACATTGTGGTATCTTTTCTAGAACCCCATATTTTCTGCACATGACTCGGCAAGCAAAGAACCAGATACTTTGTAATGAAGCGCGTCTTGAACTGCAGGGCTTGGTTCTGGTTATGATACGTTTTATTATTGTCTTATAACACTCACGTGGCAACTAGCATGTATTTCAAATGCCTTCTTTTGCCTGTATGTAGATGACTTAAATGTAGAAACGCTACATTCCAACTTGCCACACTAGTATAAGGCACACTACAGTGCTCTGGACGAAGTCACAGACTGGTTAGGGCATGCAGAACTCGAGCCATTAAACCACAAAGAATGCGTTTGTGTTTATCACGTAAAGACGAGTAGGCCATCACGTCCTGCAGGCACTGATTTGTTTAGGCCCTAACTGGCCAAGCCCTCCCACTGTATTCACAATTCGTGTAATTGTGTCGAACTGGATGCATATAGCTTTGCGAGAGCGTGGGTTTGTTCTACTTTTTAAAAAGTGCTACTACCATACGTCTCGTTCATCACAGCTCTCATAGGACCGGAGTTTGCTCTTCTCGAAAGGCCCATGTTTTACTGTGGTTTACCCTACAACCTCTGCTTGATTATGAAGGTTAGTTTCAACGTGTGATTAGGGGATTGCAACTCGCTCAAAAGAGTTAACCTAAATGCCATGTGTTGACCCTTCATTACCCTTCAGGTGAAGGGCAGCTCAACACCATCAATGAAACCTTACACCAACGTCAAATCACTCGACAACAAAACAGTCGAGCTGTTCCTCCGGTGGCGGCCCTAGCCTACTACTATGATTCAGTGCTGCCATATCTTGTCCCACCCTTTTCATAAATTTTACCATGGCTCAAGGCGTAAACAAGCGATAACCGACGATTTACTCGTCTGTGACAGTATAACCCTCAAATGGGACAGGAGGTCAATGTTACCATCATAGTAGCAACGATGGACGCGGCTTGGCCAAGACGCTAACCAGGGAACTGTTTGGCGTTCTATGGATGAGTTGTAAAATGTGCTCTTTGCGATTGTCGCAGTATTATTGTTTCACCATGACTACTGTAGTACTGTGACTCTACCTGTGAATGTATCTTCATCTGCAAGTTACTTCTGTGCGGATAAATTCAAACTAATACAGATCACAAGCAGAACAAACTTGTTGAGCAGTTTCTTGAGGGTCAAACTGTTATCTACAGAGATATTTGAGCATTCGATCATCTCACGTACGTAGGATGCACGCCTTGCGTCGTCTTCACTCATCTTACAAACGTGCCTTTAGCGCTGAGAAAAGTTATGAATCAGTACCAACTAGACTGAACGCAGTGCCTTCTGAGCATTAAAGCCCAACTACGTAACGTTGAAACACAGATCAGTAGAGTTCAGCAGATGTACACTCAGATTAACAAAAAGCTGTCTGGACCACCATCCGCTGCAATAGACGCGGTCGAAATACGCTTAAGTTAATCGAACCCTTATCACATTCTACTCAATGAAACTAACTCTTCTGGAAGACAAGAAGATGCATTGAAAAATAGTTAGTCATGGTATTTCTGAATGCCCCGAGAACGTACTGCTCGAAGAAAACGGTTTACAGCAGCTGTGTGATTTAAGCTTAGCGTACAGTATGAATCTATCGGTTGCATTCACAAGCTTAGTAGCGAAGGCAACAAAGTACTGGTGGTAGTTCATCTAAAAAATTGAAAAAAGAAGCTCGATATTTGATATTGGTCGCCAACTTGAAAGATCAGGCGCAACTATTCGAAATCACTATTCACACGTGCCTCTGAACAAACGTTACCTTCTGTGAGAACGTGCAAAAACCAATAAACTAAGAGGTAAAATGGTGCTCTTGCATCTTTCAACACTAAATATCAATCAGAAGCTATTGTATTCGGATTAGTAAAAAGATATATGCGCGCCAGGATAACAAACCGATTATTTCAGCAGTCTCATTTGTGACCCATATTTTAATGATTTTGACAGGCGTTTACGTGTAGTGAAGCTAAACGCGCGGGGCGTAATCAATGCGAACTTTTATAATAGCGCACCGAAAGCCATTGTGGCGCGGTCAATGCCACTGCGCAAGCATCATAACGCGAGACACCATATTTTACATGAACAGACTTATACAATTTTTCCTTGGTACTGTATTAAACTGAAATTATTCTTTGTTGCTTTCTGTCACATTGTAATTGTTTAAAATTGTATTATTTATAAATATATTTTCTTTGTTTCGTGTTTTTTGCCTTCATTGTACCTAAACATTTGTAAGGTCTGCAATATTGAATAATTTCAAAATCACGATTTGATTGATTGATATGTGGTAATTAAAGTCCCAAAACCACTATATGATTATGAGAGACGCCGTAGTGGAGGGCTCCGGAAATTTCTATAAAAATTACTGCATATCTATGAAGTGAATGATGATGAGTGGCACGGAGCGTCTGCCTGTCCATCCATTCATCCGTCCGTGCGTGCGTCCATCGTCAGTAAATGTGTCCATGCGTCTGTCTGCCTATTTATGCATCTGTCCGCCCGTGCGTGTGTCCGTCTCTCCATCTGTGCATCTGCTCGTCCGTCTCCCCGTCCGTCTGTGTATCCATCCCTGTGTCTGTCCGTGCGTTTGTCTCTCTGGCGATGAGCACGAGCCACCGCAACCTTGCGCTACGCTTCGTTCATGCGCCATCAATGAGACGACGAGCACGAGCCGTCGCAGCGCTCGGGGACCGCCGCTTTGCTTAGGTCATGCCCTATCAACGAACCGCCCCGTAGGGCGACGATCCAGAAGGCCGGGAGAGGCACTGGTTCTCTGACCACGAACGCACAGCCCGTAGAGCAGCCAGTCGGAGAGTAGTGGTAAATGCCATGTTACACATCCTTACTCAACTGCAGTTTGTATGTACTTCTTTGAGACAGCGCCATCTATTATACAGTTCGGGAGATACTGCCTTCATTTTTTTCTCGTTTTTTCTTTACCCGCGGTTACGCCTTACACACGACATGGTTAGACTAAGAGGATGTTCGCCTCTAAAAGAAAGACAACTCACTAGCGCTATTCGTATACGCAGTTATCAATAACTGTGTTCTGCACACCAGCCTCATATGCCCCACGCTACGCGAAATACTCTTGTTACGGTGTTTCTCAAGTTACGACGCTGTATACGCGGCACGCAAGTGTACTAAACGCAACTATCAACCAATGTCTTGTAACAAATGTTCCGGCTGATGACAAATTTGGTCAATAGTTCTAAGGGCGAAGCACATAGGGACCGGGTTGTCGCATGCTGTCTTAGCCAGGCGTAACGCAGACATAACCACGAATGGTGAAGCCATCCGTAGCAAACTGAACGCTCGCTCGAGCCAAGGCGAAACACTTTTCCTTCTTGTTTTTTGAAAGCTTTTGTCAGTATAATATGACGCAAGCTAGAAATCGCAAACAGTGAAAGAAAGGAAAAATTTGAAAAATACTAGCAAGAAGGAAACAAAAGAGTATGAAGAGAGAGGAAGAAATAATAATAACGTAGAGAAAAAACACAAAAACAAAAACAGAGAAGAGGAGTGTGCGATGATGTTTATTCGAACAGAGGAGTCGCAACGAGGTTGCGACGGAAAATGGGCGAACGGCAAGTCTGGCAAAGGCGGCACAGGTTCTCGCGCAACCAGAGCACGGGGTTCTTCGTTCTCTTTTGAAGGCGCATACGCGTTAGTGCGGATGCTCCACTATAATACCACCGGGCGAAAGAGTAGCCATCCTGGCGACTCAGGGAGTAGGCACGATGAGGGGGTCGTAGAAGGGCTTGAGATGGTCGACGTGTATGGTCTCACGTCCTCGACGGCGCAAGTCTGGCGATTGTGTTAGAGGCTCGATGATGTAATTCACCGGCGAGGTTGCGTTAATGACACAGTATGGAACATGGTACCGGAAGCTTAGAAGAAAGGCCAGGAACGTGCGGGGGCACCCAAAGCCACACGAGAGAGCCAGTACGAAACGTAGGCGCTATGTGATGAACGTCGTCATGTCGGGTCTTTTGTAGACCTTGAGCCTCACTTGTCATAGACCGAGCCAACTGACGGCAGTCTTCTGCGTATCTGGTGAATTCCGAAAGCGGGGAGCACTCCGATGCATCAGGGCGGTATGGGAGTATGGTGTCGAGTGGGTGGGATGGTTCGCGGCCGTACAACAGAAAGAACGGGAAAATCCGGTAGTCGCTTGCGTCGCGGTGTTATAAGCGAATGTAACAAGTGGTAATACGGCGTCCCAGTTAGTGTGGTCGGGGGAAGTGTACATCCTCAGCATGTCGCCAAGTGTGCGGTTGAACCGTTCAGTGAGACCATTCGTCTGTGGATGGTATGCGGTAGCTTTCCGGTGTATGATGTTGCGTTGAGCGAGAATAGCTTGTATGACCTCCGACAGGAACACTCGACCCCTATCACAGAGTAATTCGCGTGGAGCTCCATGGCGGAGAATGAAGCTGCGCAGAATGAAGAGTGCAACTTCGTGGGCGGTCGCTGCCGGCAGAGCTGCAGTTTCAGCGTAGCGTGTCAGATGATCGACGCCGACAATAATCCACCGGTTTCCAGAGCGACTATATGGGAGGGGGCCATAGAGGTCAATACCCACGCGGTCGAATGGGCGAGCCGGGCATGGATAAGGCTGTAACATGCCAGTAAGGTGCCGCGGAGATGTCTTGTTCTGTTGGCAAGTGGTGCAAGACTGAACGTATTTCTACACAAAGTGATACATTCCTCGCCAGTAATATCGTTGGCGCAGCCTTTCGTAGGTTTTCAGGATACCTGCGTGAGCACTTTAGGGATCTGCATGAAAATTCATGCAGATGTCAGACCGCATATGAGTTGGGACAGCAAGGAGGCACCTCCGACCGCCAGGCATATAGTTGCGGCGGTACAGAATGTTGTCTCGCACGGAAAAGTGGGCTGCTTGCCGGCGTAGCGCTGGAAGGGACAGCAGACGGATCGGTAAGGTAGTCGAGTAGCAATGCAAGGTATGGGTCTTTACGCTGCTCCGAAAGCATGTCAGTGGTGTCGATTGGTGACAAGGTGGCAAAAATGGGTGACAGATAAGCCACATCTGGTGTTAATGGCGATCGCTATAGTGCATCGGCATCCACATGCTTGCGATCGGAACGATATACGACACGGATGTCGTATTCTCGCAATCGAAGTGCCCAACGTCCCAGGCGTCCGGACGGGTCTTTAAAGGTGGACAGCCAACATAGAGCGTGGTGGCCTGTGACCACGTCGAAAGGATGGCCGTAAAGGTACGGGCGAAACTTCGTCCACGCCCAGATTACGGCCAAACACTCCTTCTCTGTCACGGAGTAATTCAATTCAGCCTTCTTGAGAGCGCGACTTGCATAGGCGACTGCGTATTCAGCTTGGGTGCCTTTCTGTTGTGCCAAAACTGCACCAAGACTGATGCCACTTGCATCGGTGTGGATTTCTGTGGCAGCAGCGGGGTCAAAGTGACGAAGAATAGGTGGTGAGGTCAGCAGGCGGCGCAGCTGGCGAAATGTGTCGCCACATGCCTTTGCTGTTGGAAAGCAGACTCGTGAGAGGTGCGATAATGGACGCGAAGTTGCGCACGAAGCGACGAACGTAGGAGCAGAGACCGACGAAACTTCTTAGGGCTTTCAGTGATGTGGGCAACGGGAAGTCAGCGACAGCTCGAAGCTTATCGGGATCCGAAAGAACACCGTCTCTTGTGGTGACATGTCCCAAGATGGTTAGTTTTTGTGCTGCGAAGTGGCACTTCTAGGAGTTAAGTTGTAGGGCTGCAGAAGTTAGACACGTCAGAATCTCGTGGAGGCGAGCAAGATGTGTTGGGAAATCAGATGAAAAGACTACGATGTCGTCCAGGTAACACAAGCAGGTTTTCCACTTGTGGGCACGCAAGATGGTGTCGATCATGCGCTCGAATGTGGCAGGTGCGTTGCAGAGCCCAAATGGCATGACTTCGAACTCATATAGGCCATCCGGCGTTACAAACGCTGTTTTAGGGCAATCACACTCAGCCATTGGCATCTGCCAATACCCAGAACGCAGATCCAAGGATGTAAAGTACTCGGCGCCTTGTAAACAGTCAAGAGCATCGTCTATTCGTGGTAGCGGGTAGACATCTTTTTTCGTATTATTGTTTAAGCTGCGATAGTGCACGCAAAATCGTACTGTGCCATTTTTTTCTTTACCAGAACCACAGGTGATTACCAAGCGCATTGAGAAGGCTGTATGAATCCACGCTTAAGCATGTCATCTACTTGCTCCGTAAGGACGCGGCGCTCTTCGGCGGAAACGCGGCAAGGACGCTGTCGCAGAGGCGAATGTGAGCCGGTGCCAATAGTATGAGTGATAGTAGTGGTGTGGCCCAAAGCAGGTTCTTGAAAGTCGAAAGAAGACGAAACTTGTTGAGGAGAGCAACAAGTTGGCGGCGATGCGAAAGGGGAAGGTCTGCATCAATAGCATTGTCGAAGGCTGACCAACTTGATAGCTCAGACGCATGAGTGATTGCAGCAATGTGACATGGCGTTTCGTCGGGAAGAATAATATCATCGATATGGTCAACAGGTTGCACATATCCTAACGTTTCACCACAATGTAAGCCAATGGGGTAGTTGCAGTGGTTGGTAACCGGCATTACGGTTAAACCAGACGCAATTGTAAGAACAGCAAAAAGAGAACGATGCCCCTGCGTTCAGTAAAAACCGGAGATGGCGTACACACCACCGTGCCGCCAGGTTGCGCCATACATGAAAGGCTAATAGGGACCGAAGCTTCAGGAGGCAAGGTGATGTCGTCGTCAGCGATGAGTTTGCAGAGCAGAGGAGAGCAGTCACGTGGTGGAAATTCACATGTTGGCACAACGGACACTTCGGCACGGGAACAATCGATGATAGCTTCATGACGTGATAAAAAATCCCATTCCAGGATAAGGTCATGAGAGCAAGATGGTAAAACAAAAAACTGTACGACGTACAAAACCTCTCGGATGACGACGCGCGCCGTACACGCAGCCGAGGGATGAATGCGTTCCGCGCAAGCCGTGGACAGCACCATGCCACTGAGAGATGTGGTCACTTTCTTCCGTTTCCTACAAACTTTTGCGTTCATCACAGAAACGGTGGCCTCGGTATCGATTAACGCTAATGTGGCGACTCCCTCAACATCGACACCAACAACATTTTGCGGCGAAAATGGAGGCCTTGGAAATGGCGCACAAGTTGCAGTTCTTGCCTCCGAAACTGCACTGATTAGTTTCCCTCCTCATGAGGTGGTTGACGACGCATGGGCGATGGCGATCGGCGACGAGGTGATGGGGAAACGAGCAGTCGATGGGTGGCGATCCGAGTCGGAGTGCCTCTGTTCATATGCAGACGTGGTGGTCTGCTGCGGTGCGTAGGTAGGAGCTCCGAAGTATGCGTGCGCTGGTGTGGGACGGCAGCGGCAGAAGCGTGCAATGTGGCCAGCGATGCCACATGCGAAGCAGATAGGACGATTGTCTCGGGTGCGCCACTCATTTGATAAAAGGAAAGCGAGGTGGGGGCCTGTACACCGGAGGCGAGGCCGGAGGAGGTGGAGCCGATAAGGCGACTGGATGCGGTGGGGGCCGCGCGACCACAGCTGCGTAGCTGAGAGGTGAAGGCGGCGCAGTTGGTGCATAGCCAGCAGTTGAGAGATCCCATGCACGGCACCGAAGTGCATGGGTGAGAGGCCGGAAACTGTAGGGAGGGCATTGCAAATTTCAGTGCTTATGGCCTGCTGCATATTTGAAGGGAGGCTTGTCGTGGGCGCGTCGCTATGCGGCAGCAGGGAGAGCTGTCTGGTGACTTCCTCCCTGATGAAGTCTTTAATCTGGTTTGACAGAGTTCCTTGGTGAACGTTGCCATTTGCGAGTGCGACGGCTGAGATCGAATCTGGTGATGGGACACTCTGTCGGGCGATGGAACGCTGACGACGCAATTCAACGAAGCTCTGGCACAGGCTTACGAAGACTGCCACCGAGGTCGGGCTTTTCGCCAGCAACATCTGGAATGCGCCATCTTCGATGCCCTTGAGAATATGGCGAATTTTCTCTTCTTCAGGCATGGATGAGTTAACACGCCTGCAGAGGTCGAGCACATCCTCAATATAGCTAGTAAAGGTCTCGCAAGGCTGCTGGGCTCGGTGGCGCAGACGCTGGTCAGCACGGAGCTGGCGGACCTCTGGTCGGCCGAACGCTTCGGTCACGAGGGTCCTAAAGGTGGACCAGTTGGCGATGGTTGTTTCGCGGTTGGTGAACCATAGCTTGGCGACGTCAGCCAAGTAAAAGATAACATAGGCAAGCTTAGAGTCGTTGTCCCATTTGTTGCTGTTACTTACGCGTTTGTACAAGGAGAGCCAGTCTTCGGCATCTTGCTCACCACTGCCACCGAAGATTGGTGGGTCCCACTGACGGGTAGCAACGGGGCAGGTTGACGGGGCAGCCGATGGTGCTGGCTGTGCTGGGATGGACTGGTTGGCGACTGCGTCAGTCATTTTGTACGGTTGTCTTTCGGCCAACTTGCGAGAGCGGAGCTCAAGGTCTGCTTAGGGATCTCAGCAGCCTCCACCAAATGCGATGATGTTTATTCGAACAGAGGAGTTGCAACGAGGTCGCAACGAAAAATGGGCGAACGGCAAGTCTGGCAAAGGCAGCACAAGTTCTCGCGCAATCAGAGCAAGGGATTCTTTGTTCTCTTTTGAAGGCGCATACGCGTTAGTGCGTATGCTCCATTACAAAAGAAATAAATAAACACATAATCAAAGAGAAACAAAAAAGACTGCGCAGCTATACACCTACAGTCGGCTCTCGTTAATTCAATCTCGAAGGGACCTCTGAATTTTGTTTAATTATCAAAAAGTTTAAATTAACAGAAGTTTTAAATATATGAATGCGAGAGAGGTGACAGCACACATGACGCACACCCGGCTCTAACCCACGTGTAGAGACTATAGACTAAAAATATTTCAGACACTGCATTCACTCGACTACACAAGAAAGTTTGGTTTTTGTTCATTCCAGTTGTTCCAAAAATTTTATTCTGCTATCTTTGTAAACATCTGTAGGTCATTGAATGTGAAACTTTTGTAGCGAAACGTCGGGGTTGTTCAAATTAGGCGCATCGGACGACCAGGGAGACGAATAAGCGTGGGTGAAACTCCGCGGAGGCAATCGATGAGACGTCAAGACGATGATTTCGGGGAGCACTCATTGGGGGTTTATTTAGCTAACACAACTTATATTTACAAAATGCACTGGGTCACAAAGACAAAACATAGAAAATGGTGGCATACCCCTCGGCCTGCATGGCCTGGTCTCCGGTGGTGAGATCCGCTGTTGACCCCCGACTCCGCTCCGCTCACTTTTCAAGTTCAAACTTCCTCTTTTTAACCCTTGGTCGAACAAAGAGTCTTCACAAAAACCAATCACATGTTCGGACTCGCAGCATCTCAACCAATCACAGAAACACTTTCGTAAAAGGCACTACATTTGTAAAAACCTCCTTACCAAAATGAAACACGCAAAGGGAAAGGTCCTCCGCACGTGACACTCTCTCCCATACCAGGCCGTGCTGCTTCCTTCGGCCTACTACCGTCGGCGGCCGTTCCCACGCTCGGGCCCCGTAAGTTCTTTCATTAACTGTTGCTTTCTAGAAGCGTCCTTAAGAGCGATGGGTACACCATTGCTTACCAGGTGTACACGCGACAGCGAGGCGCCCCGACATCCTAACAACAGCGCGAGAGAATATGGTCGTTTACCTGCCGCCACTATGTCTCGGTCAGGCTAAGTGGTCGCGTCCCCATGTCATTCTCAATGACACGCGTGCCTGTTAACAATGGCTTAGACTCGGACGGTGGCGCCGGACCTGCCTCTTGCTAGACGCTTTTCCTAGTAAGCTTTCCCCTTCTAATCCCGAACGGGGGCGACCTTGACTGCTCCGTTTTTAAGCCGTAAATGCAGCGTGTAGGCGCCTGTCCCAGGCTGGAAAACACGATTTATCCCACATTCCATTAAAGTCAAAAGCCGAAGCTCTGTAATGGCCAGGGAAACAAACCCAAAGGTAGAAGAGTACAAGGAAAGACTTAAAAAAGAAGCAGAGGAGTTGGTTTTGCACAAATTTCCTGAGAAGATACTGGAGCTGGAAACCTTGCTCTCGCGACACCTCCCCCCTACGAAAAAGAGTGCCCCACTCGTTTTATCTGCAAAACACGACAATAAATAGACTAATTATACAAAAAGGTTTTGCATTCAACAAGTGTGTGAGATGCTTATTTAAAGACACTTATGCATGTGTATAACAGGTGAGAGGCTTTAAAAAATTACATAAAAACAACAGATGAAAAACAAAACAAAATCATTGGACACAGAAATATATGGGTTCACTCATCGGTACTGCAATACAATTCAGTGTCCGTTTCGTAAGCACTGACATTCTGTTGTGCGTGGTTATTACTTGAAAATGTCTTCCAGTCCGAGTAAAGTTCAGTGTCCGTGTCGTAGCTTTCGCACTGCTGTACTGGAACACTGGTCTGTGTCCCGCGCACACAATGTTGCAAACGGAGTTGCTGACCCACTCGCGAACCGCACTCGCGCACATCACCAATGGAGCCGCACTCGCGCACAACACTTTGATGCAATCCGTGGTCATCTCTCCTTGCACTGCACTCGCGCACAACACTTCGATGCAATCCGTGGTCATCTCTCCTGGCACTTCCCTCGCGCACATCACCACCGAGATCGCGCACCTCATGATTATCATCAGACTCATCGTCCGCGTCGTCGGCATCGGAGCCCAATCGAACGTGGCAGGGCTTTAAACGCGCCACATTCACAACGTCACGTTTTTTCCCAGTTTGGTCTACCACCTCCCAGTTGTTCTCGGCTACCTGGCGCACAAGACGGAAAGGTCCGTGATATTTGTGAAGAAGCTTTGTCGTCTTCCCTTTCGCCCGGGAGGGAGTCCACAAGTACACCAAGTCGCCCTGATGATAAACAACACTTCGTCGCCTAGCATCATAGCTGCGCTTGTTCTTCTCCTGCTGATGCTTCTCCCGTTCATTTACTATTTTTCGAGCCTGCCGCAGCCTGCGGGCCACTTTCATTGCATCCAGGGTGTAGTCGAATCCGCGTTGCGCGCCCGACCCTACATCCACCGGTAGTGTCGGTTCATGTCCGTGAAGAAGAAAGAAGGGAGTGAATCCCGTCGTCTCGTGGGTGGAAGAATTGTATGCAAATAGAACGTACGGTAGGAATTCATCCCAGTCACGGTGGTGTGAGGAAACGTACATGCTGAGCATGTCAGCCAACGTGCGGTTAAAACGCTCACACAAGCCGTTGGCCTGTGGGTGGTATGCTGTTGTGGTGGCATGCTCGCTACCCACGAGCCGGAATATTTCTTCGGTCAAGTTGGCGACAAAGTGCTGCCCACGATCGCTTATTACTTTCTCCGGGGCACCATGACGTAGGACGATTTGTTCGACGAAAGCTCTGGCTGCTTCTGCGGCAGTGGCCGCTGGACACGCGACAGCCTCGACCCATTTCGTATGGTAGTCGGTAATCACGACGATGTAGCGGTTCCCTGCTTTGGATTTAGTGAAAGGCCCAATGAAGTCCATGCCCACCTGCTGAAAAGGTCGACCTGCAGGTGGGATCGGTTGGAGGAAACCGACCGGCCTCCCCGGTGGTTGCTTTCGTGTCTGGCAGTCGGGGCAGGAGAGAACGTACTTGCTTACGTACGAGAACATCTTCGGCCAGAAATATCGGCAACGAACTTTCTCCCATGTGCGCTTGACACCTAAGTGGCCTGCCGTGGGGGCGTCATGGCAGTACCTTAAAATCTCAGATCTCAAGCACTTGGGGACAACGAGCGCAGCACGATCCACCTGAAACCCTTTCGCCCTTCGATACAGTACACCGTCGATCAACCGAAAGCTCCGTGCCGTTCTTTTAGTTTTCCTGACAACGGGCGCATCCGGGTGCTCGAGGTGCTGCATAATTTCTTTCATCCATGGGTCTGCCCTCTGCTTTTTTCCAACATCCACCTGATCCAGAACCAGCAACGGTAAAGGGTTTTCTTCGCTTACAGGCGCGGGATCATGAGGAAGGCGGGAAAGCGTGTCGGCATTTTCATTCTTGAGGCCAGGGCGGTGTCGCAACGTTTCTGTACCGTTGGCTCGTGTGGGGACTGTGAGAAGCTGACCTTCCGACAATGTGCCGATGGGGCGGCCGGGCTGGCCCCCTAGGCCCAGCCGTTCTCGTTTCCCGAAGGATTAGGCTGTGCATTCCGATTGCCTTGGAGCTCCGCCTGATCGTTCCTGCCATCTCGGAATCGCTGCCAGCACTGTTGTGCTATGTGACCTATGCGGCGGCAAATCTGGCATCGGGGACGCCCGTCGTTCGCACGGGAAGTTCTCTGAGGCCAAGGCATTGGGGGGCGACGCACCTCGTCTTCGATGCTTTTTAGCCGGTCAGACAGCACGGCGATCGAGTCCGCAATCGCTTTTAGGTCTCTTTCGCTGTCAGCAGCCTCCCGTGGGCAACGCAATTCGGCCGCGGCGCAGGTGGCGACACACGTAGGAGGAGAGTACCCTGTCGCTGCGGCGGGTGCGAACCCTACGAGATGCGCGATGTTTTACATCCACGACTGTAATCCGGTGAAAATACTGGATGCCAATCGGTTGTGGCGCTGACGCACGGCTCATCAAAGCTGCCAGATTTATGCGTTGCAAAATTTGGAGGAATGCAGTGCAGCTCTCCGGGTTTGCGATTATCATCTTCTCCAGAATATCCGGACGCAAACCGCGCATAAGGTGCCGCAACCGATCATCTTCCGTCATGGACGGGCTCACTCTTGCACACAGCTGTACGACGTCATAGTAGTACTGCTCGGGGGTTTCGGACGGCAATTGGGTGCGGTTTTGTAGCCGCAAATGGGCGATCTCGACTGAGTGGCGACTCGTAAAGGACGTTTTAAGTAGCGTCGCCCATTCTTCCCATGTATTAGGGGCACCGGTTAGAATTTGAGTATTGTGCCACTTTTTCGCATCTCCGTCTAAGGCCAGATATAGAAATTTCACCTTCGTGGTTTGGTCCCAATTATTAAGCGATGCTACATGTTCGTAGCAAAGTAGCCACTCGGAAATAGATTCCTCCGGCGCACCTCTGAAGACTGGTGGTCCGATGAATGGTTTAGCTTGGGGGGTAGACATAGCAGAGAAGAAGGTATGGGGTTCCGTCATAGTGGAGCTGTCAGAGGTAGGTTCCTTATATTTGTTGTTGACTCGGGGCATAATTTCAGAGCGGGACTATCGTTACCGAGCAACCTCCACCACTTTGTAGCGAAACGTCGGGGTTGTTCAAATTAGGCGCATCGGACGACCAGGGAGACGAATAAGCGTGGGTGAAACTCCGCGGAGGCAATCGATGAGACGTCAAGACGATGATTTCGGGGAGCACTCATTAGGGGTTTATTTAGCTAACACAACTTATATTTACAAAATGCACTGGGTCACAAAGACAAAACATAGAAAATGGTGGCATACCCCTCGGCCTGCATGGCCTGGTCTCCGGTGGTGAGATCCGCTGTTGACCCCCGACTCCGCTCCGCTCACTTTTCAAGTTCAAACATCCTCTTTTTAACCCTTGGTCGAACAAAGAGTCTTCACAAAAACCAATCACATGTTCGGACTCGCAGCATCTGAACCAATCACAGAAACACTTTCGTAAAAGGCACTACATTTGTAAAAACCTCCTTACTAAAATGAAACACGCAAAGGGAAAGGTCCTCCGCACGTGACACTCTCTCCCATACCAGGCCGTGCTGCTTCCTTCGGCCTACTACCGTCGGCGGCCGTTCCCACGCTCGGGCCCCGTAAGTTCTTTCATTAACTGTTGCTTTCTAGAAGCGTCCTTAAGAGCGATGGGTACACCATTGCTTACCAGGTGTACACGCGACAGCGAGGCGCCCCGACATCCTAACAACAGCGCGAGAGAATATGGTCGTTTACCTGCCGCCACTATGTCTCGGTCAGGCTAAGTGGTCGCGTCCCCTGTCATTCTCAATGACACGCGTGCCTGTTAACAATGGCTTAGACTCGGACGGTGGCGCCGGACCTGCCTCTTGCTAGACGCTTTTCCTAGTAAGCTTTCCCCTTCTAATCCCGAACGGGGGCGACCTTGACTGCTCCGTTTTTAAGCCGTAAATGCAGCGTGTAGGCGCCTGTCCCAGGCTGGAAAACACGATTTATCCCACATTCCATTAAAGTCAAAAGCCGAAGCTCTGTAATGGCCAGGGAAACAAACCCAAAGGTAGAAGAGTACAAGGAAAGACTTAAAAAAGAAGCAGAGGAGTTGGTTTTGCACAAATTTCCTGAGAAGATACTGGAGCTGGAAACCTTGCTCTCGCGACACTTTGCTACCGGTAAGGGTGGCTTGAAAAAGTGTTATGGAGGTTGTGGGCCGACAATTTACTTTGTAAAAAAGCCCGGCAAGATACACAAATTATTCTTCACTTCAGGAAGCTTCTCCTAAATAAACAACAAAAGTAAGAATGAACTGCTTGGCCTCTCGAAAACTTTGCGGCTTCCAGAGAAGTGTGCAAAAAATAATAATGACCTCAAAACAGCACTTTGAAATAGCAACGGGATTGTATTGTTTTCGGTGTATAGGCAACGACATTGACAGCTAAACAATGAGACAACCAAAACTCACTGCATGGACGAAGACAGGAATAAAAAATGGCAGCATACGCATGGAGTGCATGATAGATAGTGGGGTGAAGCATCCGTCCGTCCATTCGTTCTTGGTTCCATCCATCCGTGTGCGCGTCTATGTGGGCGCCCGTGCGTCCATTCACCCGTGCGTGCGTGCGTGCGTCTATTCGTGCGTCCGCACGTTCATCTGTGCGTCCGTCCTTGCTTTCTTCCATGCATCTACTCCTGCGTCCGTCCATGCGCCCATCTATCCGTGCAGCCATCCGTGAATTCGTCCATGCATCTGTCTGTATGTCCGTTCGTCCACCTATTCAACACTCCAAGTACCACCATCTCGCATCTTTTCATCATATATTGCTCATATAAAGAAGCACCGCCATCCAGCGGACATTCCAAGAACTGAACGAGAGGTGGCACACGCACACTTTCTTACGGCTTGCGCTTAGTGTTTACTTCCCACCTTTAACCACCTCAAATTTATGGTATATACTAGTTCGATGTATTCATGGCACTGCGGTCCAACGCTCGCTAAAGCTTTCTAAAACCTAGGAGGTTACGCCCAGCGAGTATAACGTAGCAACCTTTCTTGTCTTCTCGCGTTTTTTAACAATAAAAAATTTGCAGCGTGCGCGTTAACGAAAAGCCGAATTCCCTGTCTCTCATTCCCCCTTAGCAGCCATTGGCAAGCACATCGAGCACTATCTTTTATTGTTCAACAACGCAAAGAAGAAATCTCTCACCGGCACCGCCTTGCAGGTCAAAATGTTATACTTGTTACACACTACTACAACGGCTACGAGGGACAAACGGGTGCCGCTATAAAGAGCTTAACATTGTACGTACCGTGGCAGCGACGCTGTTTAGCGGAAGTACGGCACAAGCCGCATAGAGGCGC
Source organism: Rhipicephalus microplus (assembly GCF_013339725.1). NCBI lineage: Eukaryota > Metazoa > Arthropoda > Arachnida > Ixodida > Ixodidae > Rhipicephalus > Rhipicephalus microplus. The sequence continues at coordinate 152,141,320 of NC_051169.1, forward strand.
ATATCCCGCACTACAGAAAATTCGGCTCATTGTGTGGAGTTACCTAGATCAGCAGCTGGAAACGCACGGCAAAGAGGCCTTCCTTCGACGATGGCGCAGATGTTTCTTCAAAGTGAGAGTGGGACAGCTGAGGTTTCCAGTTGTCCCGTACTAGCCATGTTCCTACTCTAGTACGCATACATAAGTGTTATCCTGTTAAATGTGATTAACTTGATTCTTTTTAATTTTCCTTTCACTTGTAACATTTGGATACTCAGTGATCAATTAGATTTTGGTGCTCATTTGTAAGATGTATACACTGTCTTTACTTGTTCTCGATGTTTCGTTTGTGTACGTACAAGTTAAGTGTACAATAAACTTCCCTTTTTCGCCCCTAAAATGGGCTATAACTGTTTCCAGGTCACAAAACTTGGGAAGCCTAAAAAAATCTCATGCTCTTGGGGCTGCAACTAAGGCCTCTATGATTTAAAGTGTTTTGTTCGCGGTCTTATGATTTTGTGGTGTTGAAAAGTTCAATTTCGAAGAATTTCTTGTACCTGATTGCGCTTGCGAATTATTTCCTTTTCAATGAGGTGATGCTTCATTTGGCTTTGTTATTTGAAAATGCCTTTAATAAAGAAAAACACTGTGTCAAGTACCTAAATATTATTACGCCAGACACCCTTCACAATAAAAAAGTTATCTGATGCTCTTGATCTTTTTTATTGTTGTCGCTGAAAAGTTATAAGAAACACCGCAGTGATGGTCTACAGGTTACAATGCTCGAGTGCTGACTTGAAGGCCGCGGGATGGAATCCCTGACGCAACAAGCACATTTTTATGGATACAATGTCATTTAGAACAGGGGAGAAAGCGAAGTCAGGGTTGATAACAAGTCTAGAAAAGTCGGTAAGCACTGCTAGCTACCCGTAGTGCTAGGTACACTGCTAGCTTCCCGTGAAATAGGGCACACCTCACCAAACACCATGCGGTCGACATTTACGAAGCCTTTCATTGCCACGTATCTCATAACGACATCACACTTTTGGTACGTAAACACGAACAGTCATTATAAACCCTCTTTTATTTCTTGTCTCTTGAGAATGTAAGGATGGCACATTAGAATCGATTATTGTATTCATTCCACTGCTGGTTAAAACTTTATTGCGCAAGCATGCCATAGAAATCGCAAAGCGAAACCCTTTTTTTTCTGCATTAGCTTATATTTTCAACGCGTCATCGCGGCCATGTACATTTGCGAATGTAGATGTTTATTCTGAGCATCCCTATTGTATATCGCGGCATTCTGAGTTATTTCCCATCACGAAAATGCGTAACGAATCTCTCGTGAAATAGAGTATTGAGTTTAGTGAAGAACATTGCGTATTCTGTGCGAATGCCCACAATACTGCTCGCAGAGACAGTCACTCTGTAATGCACTTGACGAACTGGACAACCAGACTCATTCGGAAGAAAGAATCCTACGCTACCGATAGGACTTCATGTCGCAGAATAAGGCTGTGAAGGCGCTCTTGCGCTTCTTGCGTTCGACCGGCCTCTCCAAACAACTGTGATTGAAACGCCCTATTAGTGGGTGAATGTGTATTTTTCCTCATTCGTTATATATATATATATATATATATATATATATATATATATATATATATATATATATATATATATATATATATATATAAATATATATATATATATATAAATATATATATATGTATATATATATATATATATATATTCTCTTTTAGACTCTCATTTCCCCACCCCTGTACAGGATAGCAAACCAGTTTCTCAGTTAACCTTTCTGTCTCTTCCTTTTATTCATTTCTCTCTTTCTCCTCAAGCCAGTGCTTGTTTTGAACAAGTAGCAATCAAAAACGATAACCTCCCTACTTTGTCGGCGTTCTTCTGTGTTTGCGCAACATATCTATGTACGTATCAATTAATAGCAGTAATAACAATAACCTCATATTATTAGAGAATAAGACTTTAACGTGAATATGTCTTGGTACAATTAGAGGAAACATTCGCTTAGAAGGCATCTATACCTGCGATTGAAAATATACCAGCTTGGAGATTTCGGTAGATGAGACTCCGGCTCAACTCCAATGGCCACACTCAAAATAGAATGTCCCGTAGTACATATGGTAAGGCAGGGCTTGGACCGCATGACACTACTTTTTATTCACATAGTCTGATCTTCAGAACCCAATCAGTATTTGGAGCGCTGATAGACTCTGGGTATAGGCAATAATGGGAAGCATCCTAGTTGCGGGTTGAGTCAATAAAAAAGTTAATATTTGTAAATGAGTGCCTAATTGGCGAAGGCCCACCTAATTGGCGTTGAAGGTCCCCAAGAAAGACTATCGTCTTTAAAAACATCGCCCTGGTGTGAAACGCTTGGTAAGCAATGCAAAGCCAAAACTGCACAGTTAGTCGCTGAAAGTAAGGCTTCATCTGAAGCACGTGGACAATTTCTAGTGAATGTCTGCGGCACTTAGAGCACTGAACGCCGCCCGGAACAACCTCGTAGGTGACGTCACTGATGCGTCACAGAACCTGGTAGGGTCCGGAGTACCTTCACAACAGCTTTTCGGAGAGGCCACGCTGATGAATAGGTGTATGGACCCACACTTTGTTGTCCACGTTGCATATGACGGGTTTGTGCAGTAGGTTCTATTGTTTGGCCTCGTCGTCTTGTTGTTAAGTGATTCGCCACCTGGCAAGTTATCTGTCTTCTCCTGCTCACTGGGTAAACTCTGCAGTGTCCGTTCCATTACCATCATTTTCATATGGGAGCATCGCGTCTAACGTAGTCGTAGCTTCGCGTCCGTAAAGGAGTTTGAAGGGTGTCTGCCGAGTGGTCTCCTGACGATCTGTGTTGTACGCCAACGTGACGTAGGGCAATATGTCGTCTCAGTTCTTGTGCTGTACATCTACGTACATGCTTATCATGTCAGCCAGGGTCTTGTTGAGACGTTCGGTGAGCCCGTTGATCTGGGGACGATACGCCGTTCTTCCTGTGAGGTGTACCACATAGTCTGAAAATTGTGTCCAAAAGCTTGACCATGAACGCAGTACCTCTGTCGGTGATGACTATTGCGGGAGCACCATGTCTTAAAACGATCACTTTGACTAAATATTGCACCGCTTCACCTGACGTTTCCCATCGCATAGTCTGACGTAATCGCATCCGCGCATCGGCTGACGTAATCTGTGGCGACCATTATCCGCCTGTTTCTAGTGGCCGACTTTGGGAAGGAGCCCAGAAAATCCATGCCGATTTGTGCGAACGGTGTTGCCGGCACTCAGACAGGCTGCTGCAGGCCGGTTCTTTTGATGGATGGTGGTTCGCAACGCTCCTAATCTAGATATGCCTGCACGTAAGTTTTAACAACTCCGGCAAGTCTTGGCCGGTAATATATTTGCCTTATCCTCGCCAATGTTCTTGCGTGACGCAAGTGACCAGCATAAGGTTTGTCGTGGCAGGCTTGCAGTATCTCATGGTGAAGCGAAGAAAGAACGATGAGAAGGAACGACGGTGGGGTAAAAGTTCTTCGTATAAAGAACGTCATTCCGCAAGCAGTACGACGGCAGCCCTCTCACAAATAACTTCGGCACGCTACTATTTCATCCTTGTAGGTAATATATGAGTGACGCTAGTTCAGTGACATCGGATTCCAGTTGAGGAAATGTGGCAGTGTCCACAATTCTCAAAAACGCCGTATCATCATCTTCATCCAGGGATGCCACCTCAACAGGAGATCTAGAAAGACTGTCGGCATCAGTGTGTCGTTTTCCCGACTTATAGGAAACAGTGAAGTCAAATTCTAGGAGCCGAGGACTACGGCATGCAGGACGGCCAGATGGATCTTTCAAGTTGGCTAATCAAAAGAGCGAGTGGTGATTGGTGATAATGGTGAATGGGTGGCCGTACAAATAAGGACGAAACATGAGGACTGTCCATACCAGTGCAAGACATTCTTTCTACGTCGTAGTATAGTTAGCTTCTGCTCGGGACAGCGTCCGGCTGGCTTAGGCGATCACCCTTTCGTTCTTGTCCTTCGACTGTACGAGCACTGCTCCAAGACGCACATTACTACCGCCTGTATGCAGTATTGTTGTTGCGTCTTCATCAAAATGGCCGAGCACCAGAGGCGTTCGCATGCACTGACAAAGCTCGGGAAAAGCCTGCTGCTGGTCTTTGCCTCTTGTGAAGGAGATATCTTCCCCAATAGGCTGTGTCAATGACCAAGCGATGAGCGAAAAAATGGCAATACACCGCTGGTAATACGCACAGAGTCCCCCCAAAAATGTCACACTATTTTTTGTGCCACGACGTCGGGATATTCTTCACGGCGGCAATTTTGTCCGGGTCGGGTCAGATCCTTTGGCTGCTCACGACGTGACCGAGGATTCAAGCTTGCGGAAGCTGAAGTGGCCCTTTTCGAGTTTTAGAGTAAGGCCGACCAAGCGTATCGCTTCAAATACTGCTTCGAGCCTTCGAAAGTGTCCCTCAAAAGTCGCCGAAAGGACAATCACGTCGTCGAGGTACACCAAGATGGTTTGCCACTTGAGTCCCGACAGAACTGTGTTCATCAGACGCTGAATTGATGCTGGCGCCGAACACAAACCGAAAGGAAGTACCTGAAATAGATAACATCCATCGGGCGTAAAAAAGGTAATCTTTTCACGATCTCTCTCATCCACTTCAATTTGCCAGTAGCCGCTTTTCAAGCCTATGAACGGAAATTAGCGTGCGTTTAGTAGTCTATCCAATGAATATTCAATACGCGGCAGAAGATAGACATCCTTGTTTGTGATTTGATTGAGCTTCCGGTTGTCGACGCAAAAACGCAAGCTGCCATCCTTATTTTTGAAGAGTACTACAGGTGATGCCCGAAGACTCTTAGATGGCCAAATAACGCCATCTTCCAGCATCGTTTTCCCCTGTTTTTGAATTGCTTTATGTTCCTTTGGAGCGACGTAATAAGGATTTTGCCGGATGGATGTGGCGTCTGAATCCGAGCTGATGCTGTGTTTTGTCAGTGGCGTTTGACCAACTATTGATGTCCGATGAGAAGTGTCGTGGACCTTGTAGATCAGCGTGAGGAGGTCTCGCACAATGAGAGATAACATTGAATTAACGTCGACGGGTGTCGGTGTAGTGATAGTAGACGCTTGTGCTTCCTTTACTAAATGCTAATCTTCTATTTGAGCGAGCTCGTCGAAATAGTCGATAGCTGTGCCTTTTCCTATGTGTCAGCATTTTCTGCTGAAATTTGTCAACAAGTGTTTAGCGCATCCATCAAAAACAGCGATGACAAACCTGGCAACAAAAACGCCGCTAGTTAATGCCTTGATGTGTTAAGTGATGCAGTACCGTTTTCTAAAATGTGGTAGTGCACGGATACGAGGGAGCACTTTCGTGGCGGCAGTATGAGGTCGTCATCAGCAATACGGAAGCAAGGTGGCTGATGTTCCTCATCAGTAGCAATGTCCGAGCTTACAGCCAACGTTACGCTTCTGTCGCAAATGTTAATCACAGCCCCGTATACGCGCAAGTAATCTATTCCCAGTAAGAGCTGTTTAGAGCACTCCTGAGGAATGACAAGGGTGGCGACAAAGGTGGAACCAGTGATGAAGAGCCGGGCCATGCGCTTTCCAGCCTGTGCCATCAGCTGACCTCCAGCAGTTCTTAGATTGGGTCCCTGCCATGGCGTCTCCACTTTCTTTAGTCGTTCGGCCAGCTGTAGGCTTACTATAGAAAAGTGGAACCCAGTGTCAACAAGAGCCGTCACTTGGTGGCCGTCAAGGTAATGGCGCTGATAATCTCGGTTACGTCGGCAGTTGTCTCATTCCTTGGATTAGTCGTTGCTGTCATCGTCTTCCGCATCGGTGGCTTCGAGCTGTCGTTTTTCTGCAATGAGTGCGGTCCGGAACTTCGACTATTGGCAACCACACTCCCCCGGTCGCTGCGCCTAGTTTCCCCGTCACGGCCTAGGGGAGCTGCCTCTGGTGACGTCGGCGAAGCTGCGACGATTAGGTGAACTGCCCCGCGCAGGAGATGAAAAGCGTGACCCGGGAATTGCTAGATTCTGCGGCGGTGTGTTCACGGAAGTGTTTTCGTACGTGCGTCAATCGTCGTACGTAGCGTAATCAGGGTAGCGAAGAAATCTCGAGTACTGAGCGTCGCGATAACGGCAAAAACTTTGTAGATGTGCCCAGCTTCGCCAAAATGAAAGCATACCGGTCGACATTCAACGGCGCGCCACAAATCGGTTTTTCAACGCTGGTAGATAAGCGAGGACTGGCTACTGAATCACATTGTGGGGTTAACCTGTTCAGAAAGGTTGCTAATCGGGTGAGTTGGTGCCTACCTATCTCTACCTTACTTCTAGCGCCTACCCTTTAGCGCCTTCCTATCTCTACGTCTGTGTCGTGTCCCTTTCTTTTATGTACTGCGCTAATACACGCTACGCTAACATGTTCACTACACGACATTCGTCTTGTCGGCGAGGTTGGAAAAGTCGTCGGCGCTGAGAGTGGCTGTGTTTGCAGGGTTGGTAGTGGTCCAGTTGTTAGAGTCCACTGTGCCGACATCGTGACGATGGGTGTCGGACTGCGTCACCATAATTAAAGTGTCGTCGCCCATCACCACAGCCGGATGAAGAGAGAGCCTGACGGACCTCATCCCGGACAACATCGGTGACAAAAGACAATGCCGGTGTCGGTTCAGTTGCTAGAATTACACCAAAATGTTGAAGCTCCTCGCTAAAATTATCCTGGATGGCCTCCCGCAGAGCCTTGTCATTGTCGCAGAGGCTCGCCACCGCGGAACGACGACGAAGTGTCTCTTTCACAAAACGCTTGTATTCGTTTCTCGAATTTTCGATTTGCTTTTCCGCAAACTGTGGGAGCTACCGCTCGCTCCTCGCGAGAATTGATGAAAAAGCCTCTCAGGATCTTCGAGGTGGACAACCGCTACGTCCTCCAGCGGCTAGGAAACGTGGGACTACCTCCAGCGGCACAGTCAGCAAGGCAACGAAGTTCTGCTCAGACGGCTTTGAGTCATTGGATGACGACTACACAGTCGTCATGAGCTGCAATGCAAAAAGGACACTGCTACGAACATCGTCGACGGCAAGTTTTACCACTGTGCAGGCTAACCGCAGCGTTGGCGGTAAACGATACTATTCATGGCTGTGGACCACTCAGCCATCATACGGCGGCTGAAAAGGCAAGTCCTCTATTCATATATCGAATGACTCCCTCCAAATGAGATTAAAGAGGTGAGGATCAACCCACGGAAGATTGTTCTGGCAGTTGATGTTCCACACCGTAGTGCGCTGCAAAGGCTACAGTACACCACGGAAATCGACAGAGTCACAGTTAAATCAGTGATCTCCACGGAGTGTAAGGGCAGTGTTGGCGTCATTTATGACGTGTACATTTCCATTCCCGCTGACAATTTTTCTATCTTGATAAAACCAACTACAGACAGCATCCTCATGAAGCACATCACAAGGCTCGTTCATTCACGTTTTCTGAAGGTTTCTTTTTGAGGGAGACAGTCTTTCACCACACGTCAAAGTTGGCCAGGTCCGTCCATACATACCGAAGCCCCTACAATGCTACAGATGTTTCAAGATAAGACATGTAAAAGATGGGACATGTAAAATGAATATGTACCCGCAATGTTGTGTGCCCGTGGTGTGCCGAACCTCATTAAAAAGACAGCTGCCACGTGACTGCGTTCAAATGCTCCAACTTCAACGGCGCTCATAGAGCGTCGTCTAAAAATTTCTCGCGAGTACGAAATGGGCGAACGGTGCTAAAAGGCATGGTGCGTGGCAATGCAACACACAAAGAAGCTCCTGCTACTGTCAGGCGACGTCGGCACCACCGCAGAAGATCCTCACGAAACGTGACATCTGCTAATAGAGACACGCCATCTCCCGAAAAAACAACTGACCACCAGTCGTGAAGCTCTGCAAAGACGGATACAACGAAAATAAAAGCTGGGTCAACACTCTAACTTCGTTAAGAGTGGCCTTTCCTTCCATAAACACCGCCTGCTTCAGAGGTGCATCGAATCCCGCCAACATCGATGCCCTCACGCACCAGTGATGTAAAGACAACTGAGGATCACCAGGTCAATAACATGTTGCGGACCATTACGAGTGCAATGCGCATGCTCCTAAGCAACATGAACACTCCGTCAGCGCAGAGCACACTGTAAGTGCTAGACAGTTTGAGTCTGGTGCTTGCAGCTCTAAGGTAAAACTTTGGCCCGCGACATGTTATCTTATTCAGAGGAGGTCAAGAATGCATCTGTCCTTCAGTGAAGTGCCAGAGCGCATAGGGCACCTACATCCGACTTTTGGCAATATGTATTCACGAACCAGTTCTCCATAACTGTGATTTGTGAGCCGAACCTGTCAGCTCACATCACACTGTCTGGATATAAGTGCTTTATGTTTTCTACCCACGAAGACCGCAGCAAGGTTTTTGTGTTCATACGGCGCGACCTAACTTATGTTCATCACCCTGTGCTCCCTGACGAAAAAAACCAGTACGTTTGCCTAACAGTAAAAGACAAGAAGACCACATTCACAATCATCGGAGCCTTCTTACCTCCATCAAGTCGTCCAGACCGTGAGCGTTTGCAGGGAATTTTCAATTCAGCTTTCCAGCCATGGGTGATATCTTGTGACTTCAATGCCCACCACTATTTAAAGGGAAGCTCCAGGGCCAAAACTAGAGGTAGACAGAGTCTCTCGCTTCTGAATATGAAGTTATCTTCGGGAATGACGGCAGCCCTACTTATCTGAGTGGATTGGCCTATAGTAGTAGTCTAGCCCCCACTTTTGTCTCACGCTCGTTCGCCAGAAGAGTGCACTGGTTTTCGAATTTGAAAACAAGGTGTAGTGACCACATTCCAACATACCGGAAGATTGACGGCTTTCGAAGTCTCAAGTTCTCCAGAGCCGTCCAGTGCACAGATTGGCGAAAATACAAGTTAATCGTAGAAGATTATGTTAGCGGCTCAACCTTTAACCTAGAGGACGCAATGAAGAGTGCCCTACAGTATAACACGCGTTCTCTTCCGGTGAGCTCATCTCGCAGTAATATGAACATTGAACTCGATAAACTGCGAGCGATTCATCGTAGTGCAGAAGGACGTTATAGTCGCAGGAAGTCATTTGATGATCTGAAAGTGCCCAGTCGCACACAAAAAGTACAGCATCACATGGACAAGTTGGATAAGCGACAATGGGTATCTCTTTGCGAGTCTTTGGATCCCAAAAAGCCTCTATGACTAATCTGGAGAACTGGCCGGGCTCTTCGTACAATCACTACTTAGCGCTACCCATTTAAATTTTTGGCACTTCACTTACGTTGCGAAGAGATTGACTTCGCCGAATATTTTTGCCGAAAGATCGCCTCCGGGGAAAATTCAACTCAGACGAAGACGCCCGACTGTTCTGTATTCTCACGTGATCTCCGAGAGGAATGTTTGTTTTCAATAGAGGAACTAAATGTTGCGCTTGTTCTGCGTAGAAGTTTTTCAGCACCAGCACCTGACGGCATCACCTTCCGTGCTCTGTGTCACCTAGAAGATCATGTTTGGAAGGCACTCTTGCTGCTCTACGACTACTGGCAAAAATGCATGGTTCCGTAGGAATGGAAGCCAAGTCATCTGATTGCACTTCTCAATGCCGGCTAGTCACCTTTGGACATTTTCTTTTACCACCCGAACGCCCTCGTGAGCTTTGTGGGAAAAGTTAGGGAAAGACTGACTTAAACATGTCTGGAATGGTAATTAGAGTTCTACGAAATATATCCATATGCCATGTCCTGTTTCAGACGAGGCCGCTCATCAATTGGCGGTGTAGCTGACTTGTAGACATATGTTCAGCTGCAGAAGGCCTGCAAACGGCTATCTTCTGCTCTGTTTCTTGGCGTTAAAGGGGCTTACAGAGAATGTCACCCACGGAGCCATTCTCAGCGCATTAGAAGGAGTAGGACTCGGTGGCAATATATATATTTAGGTTCATAGCTACCCACAGGATAGGTCATTTCACGTGAAGACAGAAAATGGCCTGACACCCGAGTATTACTGTAGCCGAGGCGTCCCGCAAGGCGGAGTGCTAAGTTCAACGTTGTTTAACCTAACAATGATTGGACTAGTTGGCGAACAACCAAGCAGCGTGCCACTTTCCATTTATGCTGTTGACATGTGTGTGTGGACATCAAGTGTGACTTGACTTCCACGTCACCCTCTACTTCAGAAGGCAGCTGTGATATCGCACCACCTACGTAAACAAGAGCTCAAAATCGCAAGTAGAAAGTGTGTTTTCGTGGCTTTCACCAGAAAGTCAGAACCAGAAAGTCAAAACAATTCCAGAACTAATCTGCGCACCCTCCAAAATATTCAAGGCCAGGCTCTTAGGACATGTCTTGGTTTACCTCGCTGTGAATTGATGGCTGAAACCTTTGCCATTGCAAAGGACTACTTGATCATGACACTCATTATCATTGAAACGATGCGTACATACCTCGGGCAGCATGCTAGGAATCCTTCCCACCACTTGGCAACCATTGCTACTGAGAGCCCCCCACTAAATTTAGTAGAATTGTTGGTGCGCGTCGTGCATTGTTTACGTCAGGTTTTACGCCTGAGGAAAAATTGGTGTATTCTCCGTGGTGTCTGACAATTCGGCATGTACGTCTTTCAATTCCCGGAACACAGAAAAATAAAAACTGCCTTTGTCAGCCCTAAATCAATTGAGCTTGCACCTCTTGTACGAAATGTACAATAATCAAGTGCACATATACACCGATGGTTCAACCACAGCATCTATAGTTCTGGTGTTGCAGTGAGTATTACAGCTAGAGAAATCAGTCTCCGAATCAAGCTGTCCACACGTCACTACGTCTACAGCGGCAGAGCTTGCGGCTTTGCGTGGCGCCCTTGCGTACATCGAATCCCAGACACTGAGTAAATGGGCTGTGTTTTCGGACTCGATTCCCGGCCTTACAGAGCAAGCAGTCACTCCTTCGACAAGATTGCCACAAACAGTTGACATACGAGGTTGTCAAGCTTCTTTACTACGGTATACAAACAGGCCACGAGGGTAATTTTCAGTGGCTAGCTGGTCATGGTTGGATCAGTGGCAATGATTCCGCAGACAACGCGGCTCCCACATCCCACCAAGAAGAGCAGACCCTTCCAATTTCTTAGTCAAGGACAGATGCTGAAAAGCAACTACGTCACCTGGCACGTAGTCTGTGTCTGTTGGAGTGGAACACCCCAAGCATAAGACATACGAGACTCTACCAAATAAATCCTCGACTGGAACTTTGACCTCCATCCGGACTTCGTCAGCGTGAAGCTTCGCTTCTTAGTCGCTTTTGGTGGGGGGTTGCCTTCCCAAAAGCATATACAACCCTCAGTTGAATTGACCGACAATGTGGAACGTGATGCCTGTGGCATCGAAGAAAACATCGACCATCTGTTATGCTGTTGCCCTCGATTTGCCTCTGAAAGACAGAAGCTTTCTGACGCATTGCGACAATTGGAAGATCTGCCATTCTCTATGCAGATTATACTGAAGCACCATCCTTGTCTTTCGTCGGCTAAAAAAATAGTCAAAGCCGTCTTGTGCTGTTTGAGAACTACAGGCCTATATGAACACCTACAACTTTTCTGTAGGGCCACCGCTGCATACGCGTCAGCCCATTCACTGACATTTCTTTTTTTGTCCCTCTCTCTTATGTTTCCTCTCTCTCTCATCTTTAAACTCCTCCTTTTTGTTCCCCAGCGTAGGGCAGCAAACAGGGAATGAGCCTGGTTAACCTCCCAGCCTTTTTTCTTGTTGTTTTTGTCCTCTTCCTCACCGCCGCCGTAACGAGACTAATCACTCGAAAGTTAACCAGATTATGCTGGCGGTACCGTTTCTGTAGGGCTCGTTCTATAGCTGTGGCTTCTTCCGTGAACTAGGCTACTGTGTTTCGTGGATCTTTCACAAGCCTATCAAACAGTTGGTTCCTCACGCCTTGCGTTAGGTATCGCAGCTTCGTGTCTTCCGGCATCTCGGGATCTGCCCTGCCGAAAAGACGGGTCATGTCCTCGGCGTATATAGCTATGCTTTCATTTGGTTTCCGAATTCAAGCTTCCAAGAGACGTTGCGCATTCTTCTTTCTGTCAAGACTAGTAAATGTGTCAACCAGCTGGTTTGGGAAGTCGTTCTGTTTGGGTTTGGGAAGCTTCTTTCCCTGTCGTTGTACCATGTCCGGTCGTTGTCTTTCATGTAGAAGTACACATTCGCGAGCTTGTCTTTTGGGTTGGCCCTCTGGTTGTACTTCGCACATTGTTCGAACTGGTCCAGCCAGTCTTGGCCGTCTTCATAGGTTTTATCATGAAAACAATCAGGAATCATGGGATTCTGAAGTGCCATATGTGATGGAACGGCAGTAACCATGGTGGCTGAACGAGGCAAGCGATTTATGGCAGTTTCTTGCAAGGAATTGAGCTCGGGAAGCGGCACTGGTGTGTCGACGCGCGGTAGCGACTCCGGGCTCAAGTGTCGAATCCGCGAAGGCATGCCAAGCATGAAGTCTACCCAGCAGTAATATTATAAAAAGAAGTGAGATGGCGGTACATGAAGTGTACACTAGATGGATGGATGAATGCACGGACGGACAGACAGACAAGCAGATGGACAGACTGACACACGGACGGACGGATGGATGAACGCACGCACAGACGGACACACGGACGGAGCATGAATTGACGCATGAATGGGTGCACGTACGGATGGACTGACGCAACTGCACGCACGAACGGAAGCACGAACGGGCGCACGTACCGACGGATTGATCGACGCATCGTCCCACTCATCATCACTCTTTCTGGGGATATGCTGGGAGGTTTTTTTTTATTTTGTGCTCAATGCTGTTCAAGTGGATCTATATATGCTCATGAAATAGCCATTTAGAAACTGTTCATTACGATGAGGTTCCCGACGAAGCAGCCGCTGAAAATAAAAAAAATACGACGCTATTTCCTCTCGAACACTGTTTTGCAAAACAGAATGAAGGTACGCTTTACTTAAGGACCGGCCACAGCATACACATTGTAGGTATTTATTATGCAACAGGTAGGACAATGAGCATAAATGCAACTGTAATATTCACACTAAAAAGCTACTTTCATACTCGGAAGTAATATTGTACACAATTAGCAAGTCAATCAGGAGAAAGATTTTAGATATTGTCTGCTAGAGTACCACGCCACAGCCAGTACATTTGAAATCATCGGCTTGTGTTGTTTTCTGGTTACGCTGCTATTTCATGACAGTGACACATCATTCCCGCTGCGGGTATTTATAGTGGATACACTTTTTATTTCAAATAAAATGTTGTGACTCTGTGCCTATTTATCTTTGTGCTGAACCTTGCAACCAGTTTTTCTGAGAGAGGTTCTGTTTTCCAGTAATTTTTTCTCTAGCGCAAAATTTAGCCAGGCCCGTGCTGAGACGCCATTCAAGCGAATGAGTCATTGCTACAGTTTGACTGTTCTGCAGACAGTTTTTAATCTCAATTGATCTCTTTATTTTTGTGTTTCTCTGTAATTTTACCAGAAAAGAGTAATACAAGTGCAATCTCGTCTGATGAGCAGTTGTCTTGTTTCTGTGCTTTTGACCCTCATCAACGTGCCAGCGACTAATCCGCTGCCCGAAATGCGAGTCAAAGCCTTAAATATACCTTCAATAAAAGGAGCTTCATGTGATTTACCAACCGCGGAATGAGAGAAATAAAACGCCAGGCCTGGGTGGAAGGCGCAGCAATGTCAGAGCGAAGCTAGAATTTCAGAGCCTTACCTAGCACTCATTGAGTAACTGCTCCAAGAACACTTGCTTGATGCCCACGCCATTATTCATAAGTTTAGAGTAGTAGGCCGGCATTCGCTATGCTATTTTTGTAATTCTTTTGAGAAGCCTGGTATCCGCAAAACTATTGCGAAGAATTTTCGTACCAATCGTTCATGCAGTGGCTGTCGACGATGAGGAATTATGCCTGAAATCGGTATGCACTACATATACCGTTACGAATCCTTGGCTTAGCTTTGACAACGTCAAATTTACTATACCTAGGTGCACATACCCTAGAGAACAGCAACAGGAAAGTGTGCGTGGCCGTGCAAAATTCCATTGTACAGCCTAAAAGATTTACCTAATACCAAAATACCAATATATTACCAGAATACTCAATACGAAAAGGTTCTCAGTTAACTCATGTTGGCTATAAAATTATTTGTTTTTCATATCAATTATTTATTGCTTATTCAGTAGAAACTAATTAATCTTAATTTTTTTCTGAAGAATGGTTTACAAAAAATCAAAATTTCTGTTAATTTCCTTTTTGTCAGTATTTAATATAAATACAATGGTGTTTTTTTTTTTGTTAAGCTACCTGATTCTTGCCAGATTCTTGGCAAGTTGGGTGTGAGCCACTAGTTTAGGATCTGCATCTACATCTACATGCGCCGCAGCTGATAGCTGAACGAAAACAAACTTTTGTAATAAATTGAAGCATCGGATGACCCACTCCTTACGCTATTCGCATTGTGTGACGACTTCTTGTTTTTTCGCTGTTTCAAAACACTCCATAAGTCATATCAACACGATTGCTTTCAGGCAAGTTTGCCAGCAAGTCCCTAGCTCCGGCGTGGCTCAGTGGTATGATACTGGGCTGCTACCCACTGAACTCTGGTTTGAGCCCCACTACATCAATGCTTCTAGTTTTTTTTTCTTTTGCTAATTTCGCGCAATGTGGTTATGAACCCCGGCGCCGGCGGCGGTTGCAGCGGCGGACAGCTACGGCGCTGCGCGAGACCCGAGTTGTGATCTCATAGCAGGTTTTGCTGTAAAACTTGCGCAGTTCTTCACGCATTTGCTTACGACAACCGGAATGCGAAAGCAATCTTCCTTTTTTTGGTTCACTTGCTTCCTGCGAGAGCTTTCTGAACTCAGCGTCATTTCTCTCAGCTTCCGGAATTATGCCACTTTTACTAATAATGTGACAATGTTATCTGACGACTCAAGGATGTTACGCAACGTAATGTCACATAATATTGATGTGGTGTTGACTTCATTAATGAAGGTGTCATACGACGCCGCGATGACTTCACATGGGGTAGTCATACAGTAATCACAACATTGGCATCATTCGGGTTGACCCCAACAATCACTCCTGAAGCCTTGCGAAGCGTCGGAGGTGTCCGCCTTAATAAAGGAACAAGATGATTTAATCGTGGAAACAGTAGTTCCCTTTGCGATCAAGCTAGCAACATATTACCGCCAAAGACAAAAACGAGCTATAGCCTCAAGTTGTTCCGTTTCAGATTACTTCACTCACGCCGTGAGCTTGTTAATCTTGCTGTTTCCATTTTTAGCCTGTATCAAGTGTATTCACAACTTCGATGAAAAAATGGACGTACAGAAGGGACCATGCTCGCAAATGACAAAGAAACTGGGAAAAAAAGAACATTCTGTCTTTACGCTGCGTCCCCGACAAGCTCGATACAACAAATACCGAAAAGTGGAAGGCGAAAAAGCTTACCATTGTACTGAATGAATAGGAAAGGAAAAAACTTTCTGTATCCAAAGGAACAATTTTGAACTTACGAAATCCATGATTTGATTTGATTGATATGTGGAGTTTAACGTCCCAAAACCAACTTACGAAATCCAGGACTGTATATATGTGTGTCTATTCTTTGAGTTTATTTTTGTTTGATTTTTTCATCGTAATGGCCAAGTTCATTGGCGTAGCCCTCGCAAAAACATGGTTACAGCAGTTATTTAGTTTTTTGTGTGTACATTTACCAAAGAAGAGGTAGTTCTCCACTGTTGGAATAAGTTATTCGTAGCATATTACGTATAATCGCTTATAGAAAAGATGACAATCGAGGCTCACACCAGATCAGCACTGAGATGAGCTAAAGTACTCATTTTTTCATACGGAACTTCCGAAAATTCTTGCTGATTCACCGAAGCGTTTCTGGCAAATAGTAAACCCTCCTAACACGCCCCCCTTCACCCTTACTAATGATACTGGTCAAGAATTAAGTTGTTCAGAATGTGCCAATATATTCAATGCCGCCTTTTCGTCTGTGTTTACGAATGAATCTGACCCCGTTGAAACAGAATTAGTCTCTGTTAATCTGCCTGAAATGCCAGCCTTTTAACATAGGTTTCAATGGTATCCTGTCTTTAATAGAAAAAAATGAAACTGTCATCCTCGGCGGGTACCGACGAAATTACATCCAAGCTGTTAAAGAACACAAAGCACATATCAGCCGAGTTTTTGTTTTTGCTGTTTTCCCAGTCACTTTCCTCAGGTATTCTGCCTCTCGACTGGAAGTGTGGGAAGGTCATTCCAGTTCACAAGACAGGTAAAAGAGATTGCCCGTTAAATTATCGTCCCATATCATTAACCAGCGTGTGTTGCAAACTCATGGAACATGTCATATACACTCATGTCATGCATTTTCTTGAATCTAACAATTTCTTTCATTCCTCTCAACACGGATTTCGAAAAGGCCGCTCATGCGAAACCCAACTAGCCCTTTTTCTTCACGACCTGCATGCTAACCACGATGGTAACCTCCAAACTGATGCTATTTTTCTTGACTTCACTAAAGCTTTCGACAAAGTTCCACACCAGCGCCTACTAAAAAAACTTTCTCAAATAAATCTACCAGCTGAACTTCTTAATTGGATTGCTCAATTTCTGACTAACCGCTCTTAGTTTGTTTTCGTTAACAACGTCAAATCTAATTCGCTTCCTGTTAGGTCTGGAGTCCCACAGGGATCTGTCCTTGGCCCGCTTTTGTTCCTAATCTACATTAACGACTTACCTAACAATTTATCCTGCAACCTTCGTATGTTTGCAGATGATTGTGTCATCTACCGCAAAATAACCAACACTTTTGATCAAGCAGCACTACAGAATGACCTTAATGAAGTATTAAACTGGTGTGACCATTGGCTTATGACCCTTAATCCTAACAAATGCAAAATAGTTTCCTTCCACCGCCGCAAAAACCCACTCCAATTTTCCTATGAAATTGCTAACATGCCAGACGAAACAGCCGTATCCTATAAGTATCTTGGTGTAACATTAACCCCTGATCATTCCTGGCGAACGCATATCACTAACATGATTTCATCAGCCAACCGATCATTAGGATTTCTAAAACGTCACCTACGTCACTCACCTTATCACGTTCGTCTTGTGGCCTATCAGTCGCTAATCCGGTCCAAACTAGAATACGCATCACCCATCTGGAGCCCTCACCAAGTTTATCTGATCAACGCTATCGAAGCAGTTTAAAATCGTGCCGCTCGCTTCATTCATTCTTCTTATTCTTACGATGTCAGTGTTTCATCCCTTAAAAATGAATCCGGTCTATTAAGTCTTTCTCTTTGCCGCAGAATTGCTACGTTGTCACTGTACCACAAGTTGTATCACAGCTCACTCCATTAACCACCTTACATCGCTCCCGCCGCACGCATTTCTCCCCGCACTGGCCATCCACTTCAAGTCTTCCGACCCCGATCTGGCACTCAACATTTTCTGCATCATTTCTCTGCCGCGCCGCCAAAGAATGGAATGACCTTCCCCACGATGTTGTTTCAATCACCTCTTCATCACGTTTTATTCAAAGTGTGTCAATGCATCTGCAATGTTAACCTGTGGCTTTTGTATCTTTGTTGTACAACCCACCCCTTATGTAACACCCCCCCTGTGGGGTCTTTAAGGAAATAAAGTGAAAGTGAAAGTGAAAGGTAAAAAGACGTGCTGTGGCAACAAAGAAAATTGGTATACGAAAAGAAGTGATCGAAAACATCGCAGAGCTTTATGAAGGCTTTTTTTTGTCTTTTGAAACGCACGGTGACACAATAGCAAGTAACCTACCCTACAACCACGTTTACGCACAAATATCACTAAACAATACACATACGTAGGACAGATACAGCAATAGCCCTCAGGTATGTGCCTGAGGGAAGAGTAATAGCAGAAACACATTAGACGCTCAATGTAGAAAACACACGAGACACACGAGCGCTGACTATCAACACCTTTTTCTTTGATTGTCAGTGCAGTAATAATCAGAAGCCAGAATCAGCACGCACATCTGGTTTTAGAAGCTAGTATGTGAACAGGTCGTCTTAAAATCAGCGATGCTCTTTGTTCCTGCAGTCATCTGAATATGAATTCCTGTCTACACGTCTCTGATACACTGATATCACCCCTGCTTCACTTTTGCTTAAAGTTACGGTTCTGTGCGCATGTGCGGTGATGCTGCCTTGGGCGGTATACGGGCACTGATAACAGAAGTAATAAAGCACTTGATAGTCAGTGCTCTTGTGAGTCATGGCTATCCTATGTGGGACTTTTGTTTTGGCATGGTATGTTTTAATTTAGGAAAATGGACCAACTAGTACAAAGTGAAGTGTCGTTGCTGCACATACAATGAGCGACAAGCATGCATACGTGGCCGAGACAGAGACCATTTCAGTTCACCTGGGCAAAAATAAAAATTATGCTACGAAACAAACATTCACTTGTTTGACGG
Organism: Rhipicephalus microplus; assembly: GCF_013339725.1. NCBI lineage: Eukaryota > Metazoa > Arthropoda > Arachnida > Ixodida > Ixodidae > Rhipicephalus > Rhipicephalus microplus. Next base: position 152,159,966 of record NC_051169.1, read on the forward strand.
TTACAAAAACTATCACATTTCCCCTTGACACATAACTATACAAGGAAAGCCCTAACGACTCGGTGGAATCATTTCTCGTGGGCTATATACAGACACAACATGAGTTGGGACAATTCCGCGTTGGCAATCATTCACAGCAATCACCACATAACACTCACAATGATGGACCAGATCATTTACAGTGAGACACGCTTCTAGAGAGAAATTATACCCTCGCTAGGCTGCGGTGAAGTAAGGCGACCGAAAATGACAGCTTCAGGAAGCTCATCCGGCCATCAGGACACGGTTATGCAGCTATAATCGAAGGAATTAAGGCAACGTATTCTGCGTGTGGTGCGTGATGGATGCAATACATGCAGTACAGTAGGAAATTACCACGATCATGCTTTTGTTACAGTGAAGTAAGCTGCTAGAAAACAACCTAAATATGGAGTGTAATAATGAAGAGGAGGTTTACTTCATACAATGGGCAAGCACACATGTTACGCAACAAAATTACACGACCTACAATTTTCACGCTAACCGCACGACAATATAGGGCGTTTTCTTGGGTAAACTGACCAAAAAAGGAAGGGTTGACTTAAGGAGGCATATGTGCCTCTTTGTATCACAAGTATAAACTTGAGCAATACTTTACTTTTCCTGTAGGCCATGTCTACTTTTCGTGACATTTGTAGTTATTTATATGCGATGTTCCAAGCTGAATACCCCGGTAATTCGGTTGCTGTCTTACGCTGTCCCATACTTCCATGCTGCTGTTGCATAAATGAAAGCTGTGTAAGCTACTATATTGGACTATCACTGGTAATTGAGCTGTTCGATACCGGGGAGTGTTACGAAAGGTCTTCAGCACGTTCGGCGTCTCTGCCTTACGCATGCAGAAAACAGAAGCTCCGGAATATAAATATTAAGGCTTCTTGCTGTGAGCCTGCTTCCCTGCCATTTAATTTTCAATGACCCCAATACATTGCAATAAGTGCGAAAAGTATGTCAACGACGATTTCTAAAAAACACATGTAAAACAATCGCTACTATTGCAAAACCTTTCCCAGCCAAACAGCACTATCACATGGCAAAAAAAAAGGTGTGTGTCCAGGCACGGGCACGCGACAAACCACGAAAATCAAAAGACCACAAACACCGCGCTTGTGTTGTGTCAATCTGACATTTTGTGTCCATACCTATACGCCTGCCTTTTTAGCATGCATTTGCGCCGGATAACTTTACTTCTTTAACTTTAAGCACAATAGCCCAATACCTAGTCCCCTCTATCCCCTAAAAACCTGAAGAAAACAAAACTTGTAATTTGCAGCAGTACACATCTTTAGTTATGCATTTCAAGACTCTTCCCGCAGCATTTGCAGACACCTTGTGACCCACACAAGCACACTCAATCATACGCGTTCAGAATCGCGATGGCGACTTCGCTCATTTCAATTCGCGACATTTCCTCGCATGCATCAATTGTTGCATTCCGACTTGGCTTAAAGGTGTACTGGCACCTTTCTTCAGAGGCGAGTTTACCCTACCATACTAATCTCCTGTATAAAGAGACGGCACTGAACAACTGTGGCACTAAGCAAATGCTGGTAGGATACCTTATTTTATTCTTAAAATGAAATCTCTCGCGGCACACCTACCAACATTAGCACTAACATGACGTCAGGCTACAGTACTAATTTTGCTGACTTCACGCAGTAGTCTGGCAAATTGCGATGACGTCAGGCACCAAAATACAAAAATGACACTTGTGCGCATGCCTCTCGAACGGGTGCTCGGGCAGTGCGGTCATTGTCATCCAGTATACTTGTCAATTAGCTAGCGAAGCCTGGAATAGTGTATGTGCACGCGAATGCGAGATATATGCTTAGCAGAAAGCAAAGGAATCGTTTGTTTTCGAATTTGTTGTTATGGCGGCAATATTTTGCGATGTGAATTGTCTTGCGCAAGTGAAACAGGGGACAACAAGTGCAAGCTCCAGTACTTCCAGTCCAATCAGGCGCTGAGGCAAACTTGGGCCGACCTGGTGCATCACGGCCGAGGCGAGACTAGGACGCCAACCAAGCGGAACTTACTCTGTTCACTCTGGACGCATACACACACGACATGCAGTTGCCGACCAATTCGGATTGCAGACGGAAAACCTTCGCCTCAAAAAGCGCTTGACAAACTGGTGCGACTCGGCATTCGATTCGGCGTTCGACGGCGCACGCAGCGTACGACGTTTCACGACACATGAGAAGAACGAGCCTTCAGAGCACGGTCTCCGCCCACGTACGGCACCTTAGCTTGCACGCACGGAAGACTCTGTATCGTCTTTTTTACTAACCACTAAATAAGCAGCCTTACACAGTCATGCTTCTTGTCTACTAGGATTCGCTAACAAAGCCACGCCGTTGCGAGCACCAAACATCGCCACCGCCCAGAATCATTCTCAACACCGAGCGTATAGGCCTAGCAAGGCCGATGATCTCGGTAGTGGCGCTGGCTTTGCAACGTGAGCTCATTGTTGAGCACTTCTTTTTGCCAACACTATGTAAACTCTACAACTATAGGCTGATTTACATGTGCAACTAGTCTTCTAGATGTCCTCGATTTAAAGAGAAAAGGTGGAAACGATGTGGGCCGGTTCGCTGAGACGGTAGGTGCCACTGCTTGTTTGCCTGCGAAATGACATGCATATCATGGCTCGATATCTCGTTGGTTCCTCGGAAACGGACGTTGCCTTGCAGAAGTAGCACACTTCAAGCATCATTTTATCATTCTTGAGTTATTTCAGGTCCAAAATTGCTTATCTAATCTTTTTCAAGTAACGGGCAACGGCAATATCACAAATAGCAGGGCGATCGGGAATACCGGGGCGGCAAGGAAACAAACCCTGTGACGGGCACCCAGCATGGGCGCCCTTGTCGCGCTTCCACGCAGATGCGGCTGTTGGCACGAAGAACCGTGCGGAAAAATCGCACCCAAATTCACACCATGTTCCAAGCCACAAAGTGATGCCTTTCAAACGTTGAGCCTAGCTTCCTGCCGCGACATTTTCCACACGTTCGGCGCGCAGCAGATGAACCAGACAATCAAAGAAGCGACGTGATGACAAGGATTCGTCAGGAAAACTTGCGCATACACATACTACCACCTGATGGCATTGCTCATACCATTTTGTGACGTCAACGTACAATAGGAACATAAACTAGCTTTTGATCTCCTGATGTAATTATTTTTCAGGGCACACTCACGCTTACCGGTACGTTTTCTACGCTCTCAGGTGCATGGCCTATCATTTCAAGCAAAACAAAAACGCTGAGTAGAAATTTCGTGTCTGTACCCCTTTAATATGTCAGCTTCCATAACACAACACACACAATGATCCAGTGCACGACAACCACATCTGAGCGAATTTGTCACACTTTGAGAGAGTTACGCCACGATTGACACACACGCTAACATCAAGGAGAATAACAAGTCTAGGCACGTGTTTGCATAGTCTGATGCTGCATCTCGAAGAAGTGGTAGTGTTCTTCCCCAAACACTCACATAGGTTGTCACAAGAAGCGGGCATACATATAGGGTGATACACATGGCACATTCAGCAACTTATGGCTTCTTGCTATTTTATTTTGTTTTCTTGGTAAACTTGAGCAAGCCCCTCCACGACAACATGATCGCAGTCGCTCTTCACATGCGTTCATATGCACGTTAAAAACCTAAAATAATATTTTAACTCCTATCACGCATTCAGGAACGTGTGGTCGAAACTTGGTGCACTAATATTTTTAGCACTATAGGGACAGCGAAATTCAATATAAGAAAAATTTTCAGGAGTCTAGCAATAAAAAAGCTTCGAATTTGTTGAAGCTGCGAACATCGTACAGCAACATGGCATCATGAGATGATCATAAGATCACAACATAATCACATGATATTTTTATTGTGTGGCATCATAGAGTTCCAAGAAGCGGATGTACTGCACAAGGCTTAAGAGAATTGATGGCAGCATAGCTGCACGGTTTCCAAAACAGCTCGGTTACAAAGTTAACAGCATTCGCATTTCGAGCACAAAATCTCAGAGCCTGTTTGGCGATGACTTCATCAGTACCACATAATGGCACGGGAAATTTCAAAGCAGCAGTATGCGCAATAGACATGCCTGGAACATTTCAATTCCCAATGACGAGCTCTGATACTATTTTGATTCCTGGTGACGAGCTTTACAGTGCGAATTGCGCCGAACACTTTCACGCTAGATCACAAAGCTTACAAAACGTACAAAGTGGTACATTGTGAATCCACTTCACATGGTGCTACCAAACGTCGATGTTTGGAAGTGGCTCTGTAAATGCACTCTGATGACAAGTTACTATTTTACACAGTCACTGGAAGGGCAGTGGTCTTGTGATACGTCGTCTCAACTTGGCCATGTTGTCTGTGATGAGTTTGTTCTTAGGGTCTAGAGACAGGGCCACTTGGTAGTGTCGAAATGCACTTTTGTAGTCATTCTGGAAAGCAAGGTACAGGTTAACATGTTACCTAAAGGTATGCAGTCGAATGTTCCCGCATGAGACAACCAGTCTTCGAGAACACGTACACTGCTATGAAATGAAACAGAAAATAGTGCGTGATAGGCTGCTGAAAGTTTAAATAGATATGAGCATTGCTAAAGCATAAATAAATCGCCTGTGAAAGAGCACAGATAAGCCTTCCGTCATGCGTGCTCACCTCCAAGTGTCTGATCACAGCAAGGTTCAGATGAGCATGAGCGAGATCAGGATCCAGGCGGATGGCCACTTCGTAACTCTGAAAACAGAAAATAAAATTGTCCTCTGAAACGTTTACTTCTTTTTCATATATGTTATTATTCAATTGGCAATAGATAGATAGTGTGATAATAAGTGAGTTACAAGCCAGGTCTTGAATATCAATACTTCTCCATCAGCCTCTGGGAAAATGTATAAGGAAAGTGTCGTTTCTTCAATATTTATTCCCCATTTGCTTCACGCATATGCAAAGGACACTTTTCGGTAATGTTTGCTTCTTTATTATGAAAACCTACTTATGCATAGTAAACAAGGTACGGTACTGAGTGTACTGTGAAAGATGCGTCTTATGGAGCATGTATTTTTGGGGAAACTATAGTGCTATTGTTCTAACAGTTGAGAATTGTGTGACTAGTAATAAAAATTCCTACGCAATGATTCTGCGTACGAATATTTATTTATGCAATTTTCTTATTTCAACCTAATGTAAGTGTTGTAACTGTCATAGAATTGTTTTTCTGCTGACCCGCAGGTCGCGGGTTCGATTCTCGGCTGCGGCGGCTGCATTTCCGATGGAGGCGAAAATGTTGTAGGCCCGTGTACTCAGATTTGGGTGCACGTTAAAGAACCCCAGGTGGTCAAAATTTCCGGAGCCCTCCACTACGGCGTCTCTCATATTCAAATGGTGGTTTTGGGACGTTAAACCCCACAAATCAATCAATTGTTTTTCTTTTTGTGTAAAACACCGGCATACTCATCATGATTTGATTTCAGTAAACACATACTACTGTAAGCTGAGGTTTCTTTTTGTGATTATTTTCTCTCACTGTGTCTATAGGCACGTACGCAATCTACCTGATAGGAAAATATCGGAAAATGAGCGCCGTATGATAATGCTTCAAAGACTACACCAAATGTAATGAACAATCTTATACAAGAGAAAGAATACACCCAGAATTTGTGAACGTGAATTATCCGTGCCATATACAATCGTGCGTGAAAATTCGTTTTCCCTATTTTAACAAAGAATACCATATTGCATGAAACAACCTGCGCTGATGAGTGAAGGTCACCCAGGTCCTTGAGAATGTCACCGTGGTCGCTGTGAATTCTTGCACACAGCCGCTCATCAACGTCACAGAGCTTCAGAGCCTTCAATATGTAATCCAATGCCTGCAACGAAAGGAAGCATTGCAAAACGATCTGTTCTGAAATCTGTTTAATAATGGACATAGGCCTCGAAGGGATCAACAGTTCGATTATTCAGTTATTTTACTCAAATATAAATCAAGGATTCCCTGAGGAGGCACGGCGTAAAGTTCCATAATTCTCAAACTAGGTCATGTCAGCATGACATCAACGGCAGCGTATCTGCGCATGTGGGCCATGAAACATAAGAAAATATGTTAACCATGCAAAAAAAATAACGTTTGTATTTGACACAAAACTTACACTTCTGTATCAGATAATAAAGAGGTACATGCTAGTAGCGATAGAAGAGCTAAAGGAGCGACAGCTGTAGGCCCAGTAGTTATGCAGACAAATTTCATTCTCACATATATTAGCATATTTTTATTAAGAAAATGAAGAGACCTAAATAAATTTATGTAGTGTAGTAAAGCTGTGCGTGTACGATCCACGAGAAATCGGGCAATTCAGGTCTTTTTTCATTTGTTCGAATTTTTGTTGGTGAGTGCAGACCCTGTGGAATTCAATACAACCATAAGTACTAACAACTAAAATTATTTCAAATTCTTACTTGACGATTCACATGAATCACATGTCGATTCAAAAGCTGCATCGGAAACATCACCACTTCCATTCCCTCCTGTATGTGTTGGATATTCTAAAAAAATTCACTTTTTTTTTGCAGAACTAATTCCCGGAGTACAACCTTCTCTTCGATGTCAATTTCACTTTGCAGTGATGTCAATTTGTGATGTCAATTTCACTTTGCTAATTACAAACTCGTACGAGGAGAATACTAATCCTTCAAATTTTTGTTAAACAGTTGAGCATCCCGATGAATGACATTCGTACAGGAAATGCAGCATACACCACAACACGTTACACAAACATTGAAAAAGCAGAAGAGCCAGTGTGAACACTCCTAAAAAGGCAAGAATCACTGGGAATAAAATCAGATGTAGGGTAAAAGCATATCAACAGGCAACTTCGTTTTTATGTGAAGACTGAAACGCCTTTTTTGCACAAAAGATATCCAGAAATTCTACGGAAGCCAACCATTACCTCGACTGTACGGTTGATGTGGTTGTACAACAGGGCAGCCGTGTGCAAAGCCCCTCTGTCGGTGCTGTTGTTCTCGATAACTTCTAGAAGGAGGTCCTCTGCTGCTCGAAAAGTTCGGAGCCGAATCAGAAGCTGAGCCTAAAAATGAAGATCAAATAAAACATCAGAGCATGCTTTTCTGTAAATTATAACGTAAAGTAAGAATGATGCATTAGTTCAGAGTAATTACGATGGAATACAGAGATATTATTCACACAAAAAGAGCATATTCTGCCTACCTGCACAAGCTCAGCGACACAAAAACTATTATATATATATATATATATATATATATATATATATATATATATATATATATGTGTGTGTGAGGGAAAGAAGTGTATACCTAAGGGCTCGTTTTTCCGTGTTTTAACACAATATAATGAGATCAAACAGACAGTAATGCCAAGGAATGTACAGGGAAAGTTATTAGAACCAATTGAATGTAAATAAGAAAGAAAAGTGGATGAAAAATCAACCAGCCGTGAGCACGAATCGAACCTACGACCTTCGAATAACGCGTTCGATGCTCTAACCACTGAGCTACCACAGCGGCCTTCCCTCCATCCACTTTTTTTGGGTTTATATGTGAATTAAGAAGTAGGAGTGACAGTCAGCGCCATCTATAAGCCAAATGACGAGTGTGAAAACACTCTTATTCGCATGTTTGGCGTCACGTAGCACGTGAACTTATTATGAGTGGGCAGCTGATTAATTGTTCCTCTTATACAACCTAAACACACCAAGTCTGCCATTACGAGACCCTCGTTCAATGAAATAAGGGAAAGAAGTGTACACCTAAGGGCTCGTTTTTCCGTGTTTTAACACAATATTAATGAGATCTAACAGAGAGTAATGCCAAGGAATGTACAGGGGAAGTTATTAGAACCAATGAAATGTAAATAAGAAAGAAAAGTGGATGACAAAACAACCAGCTGTGAGCAGGAATCGAACCTACGACCTTCGAATAACGCGTTCGATGCTCTAACCACTGAGCTACCACAGCGGCCTTCCCTCCATCCACTTTTTTTTGGGGGGTTCATATGTGAATTTAGAAGTAGGAGTGACAGTCAGCGCCATCTATAAGCCAAACGACGAGTGTGAAAACACTCTTATGCGCATGTTTGGCGTCACGTAGCACATGAACTTATTATGAGCGGGCAGCTTATATCTTTCTTATTTCTTATTTCTTTTCTTTCTTATTTACATTCCATTGGTTCTAAAAACTTCCCCTGTACATTCCTTGGCATTACTGTCTGTGAGATTTCATTAATAATATATATATATTATTAATGAAATGGGGCACGGCACCGCACCAGAGATGCATGTGTTTCAACCGCTCAATTTGCAGGCCACGATTACCTGGGCTGTCTGCTCCTACCTTGCTGGCACGTGCGCACTGGTCCCCGATGGCACTTCACCGGCTTGGCCTGCGTCTGCATTTTTCGTGCCGACGCTGAACAAGCAAATCTGGACGCACATCTGGCCGCTAGGGGCATCGACGACTACGCCTGACGGAACCGGCTCAGCATATCTAAGGGAATCACCAGCAGATCACCTCGGGCACGGCACCGCACCAGAGATGCATGTGTTTCAACCGCTCAATTTGCAGGCCACGATTACCTGGGCTGTCTGCTCCTACCTTGCTGGCACGTGCGCACTGGTCCCCGATGGCACTTCACCGGCTTGGCCTGCGTCTGCATTTTTCGTGCCGACGCTGAACAAGCAAATCTGGACGCACATCTGGCCGCTAGGGGCATCGACGACTACGCCTGACGGAACCGGCTCAGCATATCTAAGGGAATCACCAGCAGATCACCTCGGGCACGGCACCGCACCAGAGATGCATGTGTTTCAACCGCTCAATTTGCAGGTCAGTGACTACAAATACGCCGTCTGTGTTAGGAGTAGCAATTACTGTTTGATTGCGGTGTCGTGCCCAGCCGAATGGTGTGATGCTTTGAAACGATCTTTGTCACGAATATCTCGTTTCTGTCTGGTAATCTTTGATATGCTGCTCATGCTGTCGGGTGATATTGAATCGAACCCAGGGCCTATGAGCAAGATCGAGTCTGAGGCTTTCGCCGCAGCTATGTTAACCATACAGAAATTAGAGGAAGGGCATGCAGCCTTGTCAGCGCAATTAAGCAAGACCATTGAAAAACTGACGGCTTCTACGAACGAAGTGGCTCGTTTGACTGAACGCATTTTAGCGCTTGAATCATCTGTCGCGTCACGTTCGGCAACTGGTACCGGTACGCCTAATAACTCCCTGCACCAAATTTCGGATCATTTGACCGAGATTACGTCCAGGTGTAACGATACCGAAAACAGACAGAGGCGGTCTAACTTGCTTTTTTTTGGAATAAAAGATGACCCTAAGGAGGGATGGGCAGCATCTGAAAAAAGAATAATCGAATTCTGCTCCGAAAAATTCAACATTTCTTTGACTGGCGCACAATTCGAGCGTGTGCACAGGCTGGGGAAATTCAGAGACAGCAAACAGAGACCTATAATAGCCAAACTGACTTTCTTTAAAGATAAGCAGCAAATTCTTGCGTCAGCTCCAAAACTAAAAGGGTCAAAATATTCTATCGGAGAAGATTTTTCTCTAGCTACGCGACAGGCACGAAAAAGCCTAATTGAATTCGCTAAAACGCAAAGAAAACCGTTTAAGCTCTCAGTTGACAGGCTACGCATGGATGGCAAAACCTACATACTTGATCATGCCAGCAAAACCGTTATTCTATCAGAAAGATAGCTCGCAACCAAAACATGTCCACCTAAACACCACCAGAAACCTAAATCACATTTGGCGACCCCTTCTTTTCTGATATCATTTACTAACATTAGAAGCATAATACCCAAGCGCGATACAATCTGCTCTTTTCTGGAAGACAACAATTCAGATATACTCGTGCTCACGGAAACTTGGCTATACCCTGCAATCACAAATAACGAAGTTCTTGCTGGCAGTGAAAGATATAACATATACCGCAAAGATCGCGTCGACAGGAGAGGTGGTGGTGTACTTCTTGGTGTAAAAAATACAATCTCTTCGTATGTACTAAATCTTGACTCACCCATTGAAATAATTTGGATAATGTGTGTGACTAAACACGCTAAAATTCTGGTTGGCATTTGTTACCGTCCGCCTGATTATAATAACACATTTGTACGTGATCTTCGTCATAGCATCAAAAATGCCAAAGATCTTTGCCCTACTGGTGTAGTTTACCTATTCGATGACTTCAACCTCCCGCTGATTGATTGGACAAACTTCTCATCACCATGCTGCCTTTCCACAGAATTCATTAACTTAGTCTTGGACTTTAACCTCTCGCAAGTCATTGATCAACCAACCCGTGGTTTAAATACGTTAGACCTATTACTAACTAATGCTCCTGATTCAGTGAGGACAGTCTCTTGCCTAAGGGCTTCAGTGATCACAATTTAATCGAGGTAACGTTGGACTTACCTGTACCATTTGCAGGAATATCCAAAAAGAAAATTCGGGACTACAGCAAAGCAGAGTTTGACAAAATAAGTGCACAGCTCGAAGAATTTTTTAGCAATGTCCTCTTTCCGTCATTCTACAACAGGTCTGTAAATGAAAACTGGGTGCTTTTTAGAGACAAGATGTCTTCATTGATAAACCAATATATCCCTGTTATCACTGTTTCTAATGATCTATCTAATCCCTGGTTCACTAAATCCCTCCGTAAGCAAAGAAACAAGAAAAAACGCCTGTACTGCAATGCCAAACGCAGTGCTACGCCCTCCGCTTGGGAAAAATACAAGCAGTACTTGACTGACTACTGTAAAGCAATATGCAACGCCAAAGAAAAATATTTTCACAACGACCTACCTTCTCTTCTGCAAAATAATCCAAAGAAATTCTGGCGCCTCATATCCCCTGACCACGGTTCCAACCAGTTGTCATTACTTAATGAAAACAACATTCCGCTTTCAGACTACGAGTGCTCCACTACTTTTAATACCTTTTTTCATCTGTATTTAGCCAAGAAGATTCTTCTGACGTACCACATATCCCTGATTACAACTTCCAATACATGCAGCCTATTGAAATTACGGTGGAGGGTATCGCGTGTCGAATTAAACAGATTAAGGCATCCTCATCAGCTGGTATAGATGATATCAACTCTAAGGTAATTAAAAATACTGTTTCCATATCTAGCATTACATTATACCACATTTTTCGACAGTCGCTATCGTCTGGAAAACTTCCAGACGACTGGAAAATAGCCAAAGTAGTACCCATTTTTAAATCCGGAGATAAGAACTCACCTAAAAATTATCGCCCAATCTCGCTCACATGCATATGTTGCAAACTCCTCGAACACATAATCGCCTCCCACGTATACAGTCACCTCGAGACTAACAAATTCTTCTTTTCAAACCAGCACGGATTCAGAAAGGGCATGTCATGCGAAACACAGTTACTAGAATTCACTACAGACATTCATTACAACATAAATAATGGCCTACAGACTGATTGCATATTTCTTGATTTCGCCAAAGCATTCGATCGTGTCGCCCATTGTCGCCTTATTTCAAAATTATCTGCCCTCCGATTAGACTCCCTCACTTTATCTTGGCTACGCAATTTTCTGTCACTTCGCAAGCAGTTCACAATCGTTAATAATTCTTCCTCTCCCTCTTCGTATGTCTCTTCTGGCGTCCCACAGGGGAGCGTTCTTGGCCCATTACTTTTTCTTATCTACATCAACGACCTCCCAACTAACATATCATCGCATATCAGAATCTTCGCTGATGACTGCATGCTCTACAGACCTATAAACTGTCCTAACGATCACTCCATCCTTCAAGATGATCTGAACACTATTTCTAACTGGTGCAGCACTTGGCTTATGAGGTTGAATACTAATAAGTGTAAAGTTGTTTCTTTTGGACGTAAACAGGTCATATCTAACTTCACTTACCATATGCAATGTGACAGGCTCTCCACGGCGACTTCTTACAAGTATCTTGGCATCCACCTTACACCAGGGCTTTCCTGGTTTGATCACATCACTAACGTTTGTGCAAAAGCCTCCAAAACATTGGGGTATTTACGCCGAAACCTTCGTCGTTGTCCCACTAACATTCGCAAAATGTCATACCTAACTTTCGTCCGCCCGCAACTTGAATATGCCTCATCTGTTTGGTCCCCTTCCGCTCAGTATCAAATTAACATGCTGGAAACAATCCAGAACAGAGCCACCCGTTACATTTCTAGAAACTATGACATCAATTCAAGTGTGACTCAGCTTAAACTCCATCATTCCCTCCAAGCATTAAATGTTCGTCGTCACGTGTCCTTGTTATGCCTATTTCATAAGTACGTCTACAGTAACAAAACATCGTCGTTGCACCTTCAACGCCCGCTCTACACGTCACGCAGATTACATAACCATCTCAGCTTCACTCGCATTTTTGGAAACACGAACGCGTTCAACACATCCGCACTACCACAAGCCATCCGCATGTGGAATGATCTTCCCGACGATATCGCCTCTGATAGCAACCCCAACACGTTTCGGCAAAAAGTTCAGACGCATTTCCTTAATATTTCATCTTGACGTTCTTTTACTTCTTTTCCGAGGGTTTTTATGTTACGGAGTGTTCTTATATACTTCATCGCCATGTTTACGTATTGCTGACTTATTGCTTTGTTAATTTTTTTTGTTATTACTAACCGACATTGTACCGTTTTTATTTTGAAATTTACATGCGATTTTTCACTGTAACCCCCCTTACTCAATGCCTTCTGGCCTGTAAGGTATTTTCAATAAATAAATAAATAATATATATATATATATATATATATATATATATATATATATATATATATATATATATATATATATATATATATATATATACGCGGTCGTATCTTCAATGAAGGAAGCACACAGTAGGTGGAAGATTAAACTCTAACTTTTTATTCAGCTGAACTTGTGGCCACGAAAAAGAAAATCAGATTACAGCAAGACACTGGCACTGATAACGGCGAGCAGAGCGCCGCCCGTCGATCAACTGACAATCGGTGATGCGTGTCGGCGTTTACACCCTTGTCATCGAAAATTTAGCGTTATCGCTAGGGGCAACGTGGGTTCCAGAATAATCTGAAATGTTTCGCGAAGTGCGCGTAGCTTTAACAAGACGATTCACTATAATGGCGAACCATCTGGAACGAGGCGCAGTTTTCGGTAAGCATTCCAGACAGGCCTTGAGGCCGAAGACCGAATGAAACTTAAGTGTAGGTAAGAAACGCGCGCGGCAATATATATATATATATATATATATATATATATATATATATATATTTATATATATATTGTTACGTACAATCCAAATGGTGTACGAATAACTGTTTATTGGGGTGAACTTGTGCCTGAAAAGTAGCGGCGTCTGTAACAGGCAATCAGCAAAAAAGGGTCAATCTCCGAGAGAAAAAAAACCCTCGAGTGGTGGTGCACTTCTTTTTCATCAAAATCCCGTGCTGAGGAAGCGCGCGCCGTCACGGCCTTTTCTTGTTTGATCATCAAGCCGCTGATCTCTTGGGGGGGGGGGGCGCACGAACTAGCGCGCGTAATTTGAATACTGCGTTCGCCTTGCGTCATTATCCCTCCTCCGAAAACGCATTGTCCCGATGCGTAAAAGCAGTGTTGCTGAGATGGTCTGAATGCGTGATTTCCAATGGAGAAATAGGTATTCCTCATAATCGGGTGTGTATAATTCGATGTTCATTGCCTGTCATAGTATGGCTTCATTCTGACTACATGCGCGATTTATGTGCTCATTCGGCATCTTGATGAGCTCACTTGTCCTTCCGGTGACACCTCGTAGTTCAAGGAGCTGACGCGACGAAGGACTCGGTAAGGGCCGAAATAGCGGCGCATGAGCTTTTCGGAAAGGCCAGGCGTCCGCACAGGAGTCCAAATCCAAACTAGGTCGCCTGGTGCGTAGTCGACTCCTCTCCGACGAAGGTTGTAACGGTTTGCATCCACGCGTTGTTGTTGTTTTATGCGATGTCGCGCCAACTGCCGTGCTTCTTCGGCTCGCTGAATGAATTCGCTGATGTCAGGTGCTCTGTATTGTCGCCTACAGGCAGCATTGCGTCTAATGGTGTGGTAACTACTCGACCATAGACTAGCTGGAATGGCGTCACTTTAGTAGTCTCCTGCACAGCAGTATTGTAAGCGAAAGTGGTGTACGGCAGTATCTTGTCCCACGCACGGTGCTCCAAGTCAACGTAAATGGACAACATATCGGTTAGAGTTCTGTTGAGTCGCTCGGTTAGCCCATTAGTTTGGGGGTGGTGAGCCGTTGTTTTCCTATGACTTGTGTGGGTAAGTTTCATAATGGACTGCGTCAGATTGGCTGTGAATGCAGTTCCTCGATCCGTGATAACCACCTTTGGGGCACCATGCCGTAGTACAATGTTAGTGACGAAACATTCAGCTACTTCTATAGCCGTGCCCCAGGTGAGAGAGGCTGTCTCGGCATACCGGGTTAAGTAGTCTGTCGCCTCTACTATCCATCGGTTGCCCATTGATGACGTGGGAAATGGACCAAGTAGATCCATTCCTACTTGTTCGAACGGAGACTCAGGTGGTTCAATTGGTTGGAGAAATCCTGCAGGTTTCGATAGAGGCGTTTTGCGTCTCTGGCAATCTCTACATGTCCTTACATAATGCTGTACAGCATCCAGTAACTTTGGCCAGTAGTATTTTGTGCGGATGCGAGCCAATGTTCTACTCACTCCGAGGTGTCCTGCTGCTGGGTCATCGTGGCAGGCTTCCAGGATTTCGGGTCGCAAGGCCGAAGGAATGACGAGTAGGAATTTCTCCTTGCTGTGCTCGAAGTTTCTTTTGTACAAAACGTTGTTTCTCATGAGGTACGAGGACAATCCCCGGACGAAAACTCGAGGAACACGCACGGGTTGCCCTTCCAGATGCTTGATCAGTTTAAGCAACTCCGCGTCAGATCGCCGATATTCAGTCATGTCAGTGGTGCTCACGGCCCCAAGAAACGGAAAGTCGTCTCCATCTTCCCCAGGTGCAGATTCCATTGGTGCGCGTGATAGGCAATCAGCATCGCTGTGCTTGCGACCCGACTTGTATACGACTGTTATGTCGTATTCTTGCAACCTGAGGCTCCATCTAGCAAGTCGCCCAGAAGGGTCCTTTAGGCCTGCGAGCCAGCACAACGAGTGATGGTCGCTCACTGCTCGAAATGGTCTACCATATAAGTACGGTCGGAATTTCTGTATGGTCCATATTACCGCCAGACATTCTTTTTCCGTCGCCGAATAATTTATTTCAGCTCTCGAAAGAGTGCGACTAGCATATGCGACCACTCTTTCCTCTCCGTTTTGCAGCTGCACAAAGACGGCGCCTAGTCCCAAATTGCTTGCGTCCGTGTGAATCTCTGTTTCAGCTTCTTCGTGGAAATGTGCCAGGACAGGGTGGTGTAGGAGTCGCTGTCGTAGCTCATTGAACGCCTCTTCTTGCTCGCTTGTCCAGGTGAAAGGCATGTCTTTTTTCGTCAGTCGGGTTAGTGGCTCCGCAATCTTCGAAAAATCTTTAACGAATCTTCTGTAATAGGCACAAAGTCCTAAGAATTGTCTCACAGCCCTTTTATCTGTCGGTCTAGGAAACTTTTCTACAGCTGCTGTCTTTTCGGGGTCAGGTCGAATGCCTTCAGAGCTAACCACATGACCGAGGAAAAGCAGTTCATGAAAACCAAAATGGCACTTTTGGGGTTTTATCGTCAGCCCTGCTGAACTAATCGCTTCGAGCACAGTACGTAGTCGTTCCACATGCTGATCGAAGGTGGCCGAAAAGATCACGACGTCATCGAGATAAACAAGGCAGGACTGTCATTTTAATCCGGACAGCACAGTATCCATCATCCACTGAAATGTGGCGGTTGCGGAACACAGGCCAAATGGGAGTACCTTGAACTCGTATAACCCATCTGGGGTCAAGAAAGCAGTTTTCTCGCGATCTCGTTCGTCCACCTCTATCTGCCAGTATCCGCTCTTGAGGTCTAGAGAGGAGAAGAATTTCGCGTCTCGTAGTCTGTCAAGGGTGTCATCGATCCTTGGAAGGGGATAGACAACCCGCTTTGTGACGACGTTCAATTTTCGGTAGTCAACGCAGAAGCGCAAGGTCTGGTCCTTTTTCTTTACCAGTACTACAGGTGAGGCCCATGGGCTGGCCGACGGTTGAATTACGTCGTCCCTGAGCATTTCTTCAACTTGGCCTCTGATGACTTCTCTCTCTTTTGGTGAAACTCGGTACGGGTGCTGGCAAATAGGTCTAACAGATTGATCGACTATGATGCGGTGTTTGATGATAGATGTTCTTTGCACTTTCGATGACGTGGAAAAACATGAGGCGTACTCCCGTATAAGGCTCTCGATTTTTGTTTCTGGTTCGGTGATAGGGCTGCTTCGATGTGGATAGATGCGAGTATGAAATCTATACCGTCAGGGTGCAGTGGTGCAGTCTCGGAAGAATTCAAATCCGTAATCGGAACGTAATCATGCAAGTGACCAACCACAGTTCCCTTCGCAAGGTGCTGCACCTCATTTCGGAAATTTGTCAGGAAGACACTCGTAAACCCATCACGCAGTCGTACAATACCTCTTGCTGCACAGATCCCTTTCTCGAGTAATAGCCCAGTATTGCTTTCTGCCATTCCTTGATAGTCGTTGTACACATTGCTTTTTACGGTGACAACGATGATGGATCTTGCAGGTACTGTTACATCATCACCTGCAATCTGGAGCGCATCGAATCGTTTTTCACTCTCGAAAGTTGCGATGGCGTGTTTCGTCGAGAACGAGACGCACGTTTCCTGCAAGTTTATCACTGCGCCATTGGCCTGCAAAAAGTCCATTCCGATAATTACATCTCTTGAACACTCCGACAGGACAATGAAGCTGGCGACGTAGGTGAAGCCGCGTATCCCAACTCTAGAGGTACACATGCCTGCCGGATCGATAAGGTGTCCCCCGGCGGTTCGCACTTGTGGTCCTATCCAAGGTGTCAGCACTTTTTTCAGCGTTCTGGCAAGTCCCCTGCTCATGACGGAATAGTCTGCGCCTGTGTCTACTAAAGCATTCGTTTCGTAGCCGTCTATAATTACCGACAAATCAGAAGCGACGTTACCATTTCCGCACGTAGTCTCGTGTCCGTCATCACATTTTGAAATCGGCACTGGAGGTTGTTTTCTTGCGTCGGCAGCGGCCTTACCTCCCCAGGTCGCTGATTCTAGTTTTCCCGAAGCGGGCTTTGGGGAAGTCGCCTCGGAGAGTTTGAAGATGGGCGCGGACTTGGTGACCGATACCTCAGTGGCGCTGTCGACCGAGACTGATGCTGCTGCGAGGAGTGAGCCCCTTGACGCGTTGACAAGTACTCCTCGATTTCAAAAGGTCGCTCCCCATTCCGTGGACAGGCAGCGTTTATGGGAAAACCCCGAAGTCCAGCTCGGCGATATGCACACATCCGGTAAAGATGGCCAGCTTCGCCGCAGTGATAACAAAGCGGAATTCGATCAGGAGTGCGCCATATATCAGCTTTTCGGATCCTAGTCTTGGCTGGGGACGGCGTAAATCGAGGTTTCGGCAGATGCGTGCTTGCTGCGGCGAAATAAGGTCTAGGGGCGGCGAAAGGAGGTCCAGGGGCGACGAAATGAGGTACAGGGGTGTTTCTCAGTACCTCGGCGTACGAGACTGCGGGCTGCATCGGAACTGACGCTTGAAAAGGCTGGGCTTGTGGCTGCTGCTCACGGACTACCTGTCTCACCTCCTCCCGAACAACTTCCCCTAAAGACGAGACCGTTGAGGGGTTGCCGTTTAGCTTCGGGAGCTCTTCTCGAACCACCGATCGAATGAGCTCTCGTAATACGTCGATGCCATTCCCGAAGACTGCTGACACCGCGTCTACGGATGCGACGTTAACATCTCGATTGTAGTGCCTCGCTCGCTGTTGCAGAGTCTTTTCAACCGCTGTCGCCTCGGAGCGAAATTCAGCGACGTTCCGCGGGGGACATCGGAGCAAACCGGCAAAAATATCCTGCTTCACCCCACGCATCAGGTGCCGAAGTTTCTTGTCCTCGCTCATATTTTGATCAGACCGGCGGAATAACCGGCACATGTCTTCCACATACATTGCGACGCTTTCATTGTTGCGCTGGTTTCTTGCCTGCAAGGCAGCTTCAGCTCTTTCCTTGCGGTCTGTACTCGGGTATGTGGCCAGTAGCTCCCGTCGGAAATCATCCCACGATCGAATGGTACCTTCATGGTTTTCAAACCACGTTCGTGCGCTGTCCTGCAATGCGAAATAAACTCGGCGGAGCTTCCGTTCTTCGGGCCATCCGTTGCAGTTGGCGACGCGCTCAAAACCCTCCAGCCAATCCTCGGCGTCTTCATGAGGATCGCCATGAAAAGGGTCCGGCGTCCGTGGCTCATCGACAACGACGTGCGTGGCAGCGACTGGAGACGAAACGGCGTGTGCGGCAGCGGTTGGAGACGACATTTCGGTACTCTCACCGGAGACACGTGGAGACACTCTGGGCTCTCGTGGCAGGGGAAATTCCGGCGGCTTACCACGTAGACGACGGCTGGAGCGCTGATGAACTGGCGTGAGCTAAGTTGGTTCGACTGCTGGTGGTTTCGGGCTGCTTCCTCGAAGTCCAACTGGGTTTGGGATCATTACCCAGCACTTCCACCAGAATTGTTACGTACAATCCAAATGGTGTACGAATCACTGTTTATTGGGGCGAACTTGTGCCCGAAAAGTAGCGGCGTCTGTTACAGGCAATCAGCAAAAAAGGGTCAATCTCCGAGAGAAAAAAAACCCTCGAGCGGTGGTCCACTTCTTTTTCATCAAAATCCCGTGCTTAGGAAGCGCGCGCCGTCACGGCCTTTTCTTGTTTGATCATCAAGCCGCTGATCTCTTGGGGGGGGGGGGCGCACGAACTAGCGCGCGTAGTTTGAATACTGCGTTCGCCTTGCGTCAATATATATATATATATATGGTATGTTGCAGCATTCTTATAATTACAATACAAACATGCAAAATGCGCAATCGAATACCACCCGTAGTTGCGTCTTTACAACATCACGAACCAATGTGGACACTGAAACGGCAAGAAACGTCTGCATAAGTATGTTACTATTGAAAATGTAGCAGAAATGGTGTCCTGATTTTAGTTTGACGTTTGTGTCACGCGAAGACGAGCCAGCGCCAGTGCTTGACGATGCCAATATACTGGATGTAAAACCGGTTACTTCAATATTTGAAATCATTTTTTCCCGTTTGCCACTCACATGGTGAACCTTGCTGTCGTGGTGTTCCGGGAAGAGCCGATCAATTTCTTCAAACAGCTGTCTCGCCTCATTCACACGGCCGGCATTCACGTAGAACACGGCAAGGTTGTCCATCACCTGTGGATCAGGCTCAAGAGCGAGGGCCCTGTGCGGTAAAGAAGACCAGAAAAAAACTTAATAGCGTCATTAACGCTGTGAATAGTAAGCCCCTATACCTATAGCTGCACGTAATATATGTATGGTGTTCTTGAACACCTCGTGTATGATGGTACTCCTTCAAATAAACGTACATGTTTTTTTATCAGTTGCGAGTGCCTTAAGTTAGCTATGCGCTAACATTGTTGATGTAAGTTAATATGGTGCAAAAATGACCCTGACAAAGTAGGCTACAAAAATATTAGACAGGGCTCGTATAGTAACAATAAGAGAATGCATAAATATGGATGAGAAGTTCGCTTCCAGTTATGTGTAATGTCATGTAGTGGTAGCCGCCCCTCACCGGCTCTACCTTTCATATGCGAAAAAAAAAATTGCGACCACAGTGTTACCTAACAACAACCCGACAAAAGTGTTATCCGAACTACCGCATATGAAGCACTTCACGGATTCCAGCGCCTGGGTGCTTTCGTAATAGCGGATGCACGGCGGCTCGAATGGCTACAGATTTATTGTGAGCATCTTATAAGGAGTTTACATCTTAAGTGATCTTATAGCCTTTACATTGACGAGACCGGGAAAAATCAAAATGAACTGCAAATTAAGAGCATTACCAGAGGCAGCAAGCATTGGAAAGCGAACACTCTGTGAAGCTTTTTGAACCAAAATTTTCTCCAAGTCCCGGCAAATGAACTAGAATAGCCCCGGTTATATTTGCCCACGTTTTATAATACATGAGATTTTTTTCGTTTACCATAGTGTTTTTATCGGGGCTCACTCGTTTGAAGGCCCTGCCTGGCTCAGTAGGTGGAATTGGTTACGCGATATAATAAGTGGGAAGTTTTTTTGCAATTGCGCAGATGCGTCTTATTTACGGTTATCGGTGCATTAGTGTATAATATATAAGCTACAAATGGGCCGAGTTACCAATGAACGCTTCATCTACCGAGTAATTTTACGTAACCGGTAATGTCCCGCCAGTAAAATGTGGCCACAAAATAAACTAAACATTTATAGTATCATTTAACGTCACGCTCAGCTGCAAATGTAACCTGGTAGCTTACCTCTTGTAGAGGCTCTCGGCCTGCATATTCAGGTTCATGCTGCGAAGGCTTCTAGCTGCGTTCAAGAGGGCCACGGTGTGATTTTTCTGAATCTCGAGAGCTTGTTGGTACTGCGTCACGGCCTCTTCGGTGCGTCCTGTAGAGAAAATACATGCAGCTACTGGAATAACAGCGGAGAAAAGCACAGCGTGTACCAAAAGAACTCAGCTTAAATTCTGCCTATTAAGTGTTTTAAGTGCGAAGCATTTCATAGTGAACTTCGGCGACTTTGAACGTCTTTCACCTTCGGCGACTTTGAGCGAACTTCAGCGACTTTGAGCTACATGTAATAACATGACTACATACCACGCTCATGATGTGCTCGAGACCATTTGGCTAGCTTCACATGTACCAAATACAGCGCTTACGTGACGACAACAAACGAAATTGGTAAATTACGCGTCCAAACATGATAATCATGTCATGCGTGCCATATAAAATCATGAATTTATGCAACATTCAAGACGCCAACACACATCGACGTGACTCGGCACCCATGCGCGCAGGAGTTCATTTTGTCGCACCACGCCGGCGTTGTCACGCGAGGCACCGATCTGCCTGCCATATACTCGCAGGCGCGCGCTGCGCTTCATTGCTTTGACGCATGCGCGTTTGAACACGCCCGGCGTCCCTCCGTCACGAAGAGAGGCGGACGAGGTGCTCTCTGAGTAACGTCGTCAGCGCGAACGGCAGCATGTCGCATTTTGGGCCGGTTGCCGCCGGGCCGCGCTGACAGGCGCTGGTCGCACCTTGCGTCAGATTAAAGTGCTCGCGTTTTCCTAGCGTAGCGTCGCTGCACCCAGCAAGCGCGCGCGTCATCTTTGCGTCGGAGCATATTTGGCCCGTCCTGATGCACTCGCCACCATTTAGCTAGCTTGGCATATACCGAATTCTGTATTACGGGACGTGAATGGACGACAAAAGCTTATTACTGGTGCAAAATGATAATCATGAGATCTGGGTCATGTAAATCATGATTACGAGCTACGCTGATCGCGCGCTCGCGGCTGTTTCCCTAGCTCCACATATACCAAATTTGGTATACTGTGACGTGAATAGGTGACGAAGGTAAATGACACGTCCAAATATGATAATCATGACATGGAAGTCATGTATGGGATATTTCACCTCAACCTCGTAACGTTGTGCTGGTTTTAAAGTTACATATTAACCTTTCTCATTCATGCTTTACATATCATTATTTCTCAATGTACGTGGAATCTGCCATTTTGAATTATCCATACACATACTACATGAGAACTGAACACGTCATGCCACTCGAAAATTTGTCCTTTCTGAAGCCAATGAAAGAAACAAATGAATGTTTAATAATGACAGATGACATACCAACTAAGAATGCAATCCTCAAGATATATGTCCAAACGTGTCTTGCTTTTTCATTCACCTACAAATTGAGATCAGAGCACGAAAAAGCAATACGCGTTACAGTAGTGGTTCGTATAAGAGAAAGCATGTTTGACCAGGGGATAGTCGGTAAGAAGAAGCAATAATAAATTATTTGCTGACTAGGCTAATAAATGAAACTGTATTTTCTTTACACGATTTTTATGTAATATATAGGTGTGTAAGTCGGTGTAAAGCGGTCCTCACCGATTGACTGCAGGAATGTTCCATAGTTGTTCCGGGCGTCGGCGTTTCGGTCGTCACTGCTTAACGCCATTTTGTGAAGCCTCTCGGCTTCAGCGATGTCGCCTTCTTCGGCGGCCAGTGCAGCAAGGGATGAATACGCCTCGCAGAAAGCGGAATCAAGCTCAACGGCGCGCTCCAAGAGGGTGCGGGCAACCTCCTTCTGGCCTTGCTTGCTGCACGTCAAAAATCAACGAACATATTTGTTTTGTAATGCACGAATCAAATACTTAGGACGTACCTATGCACGACACTATGGGCAATAAACGTGGGTAAGTAACGTTTACAAATGAACGAACCTAATTTGTTTGCCTCATAGATTTCCGGCATACCAGTGCTTCATCAAAAAAGTCACCTTAAATGTTGACACACATACCTGTAGATATTGGCGAGATTAAAATGGGCCCCTGGGTGGTTCGGATTGACGTGCAAGGCAAACCGGAAGTGACGTTCAGATTCTTCAGCTGACGTCAGCACAGTCCCCAAGTTATTGTGAGCGCTGGCATGATCTGGCCACAACCTGCGTAGAGAGTAAAACATTCAAAGTTTATCCTGTTGCGTTATAACTAAGTTGTTTTTTGTGTCTGTAACGACCACCTAAAGTAATGTAGCATCAGCGCTTGAGCAGCCTAAGTAACTGCAAGATAAGGTATATGTTTAGGTGCAGACCACCTCAGGAGGCTCAGCTGCCGTAGTAAGCTGCCACATTCTGTGATCGTATGCGGCCATCGTTACTTGGCGCTGTTGCAGACTGAATTGCATACACTCACAGAATTTGTGTTACTGTCCCCAGAGTTCACTTAAACCTCGAGGGAGTAGGGAAGAGTTGGCCGCGGAACTTACTCTTTCCTTGAAGGCAGAGTAAAAGATACTGTGAAATCTGTGCTACTCAGGTAGAGGTCCTAATCTATGCAACCCCCGTGCCGACGAGGCGTGAGTGGGGCCTGGCCCCTGTCCTTGCAGACGGAGTAATATCTAGTGCTTGAATGTTACCTGATGCCACAAAGCAATAGAACTGGCTCGTAACATCTGACCATACACGCCCAAGATGTAACTTTAATACGGTCAATTTAATGGTAGTAGGTCCAGGGATAGAAAAGCATGTTTGTGTGATCATGAACGTTTCATTCCCGAGCGCCACTAGCGGATCTTTCGAAGCAAGAAAAAGCAGCAACATCCAACGCGTCGCCACAAGTTTGTTTACGGCGCAAACAAATTGCTGTATACTCGAGTAAACTAGAGGCTCGACAAACATAGCGAAAAAAATGAGACAGAGAATAACAAAAATAACAGCGGGGTTCGACTCGCCACCTAAAGATAAAAAGGCGGGCACTCTACTATTAGGCTACGTCGGGCCATGCTCGCTGCCTTATTAAAAAAAAGATGGAGGGGAGTAAAAAGAAACACGTCGTTGCGCTTCACGGTTCGGAGTTTAAACACATACACGAATTTTGTTTCTAACTAAACCTTGCATCTTCATAATATAAAAACTACTGGCCTCCACGCATGATGTGCCGCTAATGTCAAGACGCCCAGTTTTTTTCATAATTCACCACTTAAAAAATACAGTGTACAAAAATTGCCGAGAATCTGGGGCAGATTACCAGCCTCTACTGCGCCCCGCCGCGGTTGTCTAGTAGCTAAGGTGCTCGACTGCTGACCCGCAGGTTACGGGATCCAATCCCGGTTATGGCGGCGCATTTCCAATGGAGGCGGAAATGTTATAGGCTTGTGTGCTCAGATTTGTGTACACGGTAAAGAACCCCAGGTGGTTAAAATATCCGGAGTTTTCCACTACAACGTCTCTCATAGTCATATTGCTCACGGGGTCGTGACGTGGCCGAAGACAGGAGACTTCGTGTTAGGATTTAACTGTTTATTTGGGTGAACCTGTGCCCGGTAAAATGAAAGTCCAATTACAGAAGCAGTCTCGCACAGATAGCAGTCTCGGACTGATAGCGGCGAACAGAGCGTCGGCCTTCGATCAACAACTACTGAAAAGTGGCGAAGCGCGTCGGCATTTATACTCTTGCCATCGAATGTTCTAGCGTTATTGCTGGCGGTGGCGTAGGTTCCAGAACAATCTGTACCGTTCGCACAGTGGGCGTGATCTTATCGAAATGATCTACTACAGTCCGGAACCTTCTGGAAAACTACAGGCGCGGTTTGCGCTGAGAATTGTGTGGTGTTTTGGGACGATAACGAAAACTTGGGAGATGGAACCTGGCATTGCACCCCTCTGAAGAAAAGGCATCGTCCCGATGCTTTAACTAAAGATGAAGGTACAATAATAATGCAAGAAAGTGCAATGAATAAATTACGATGAAACAGTAATACAAAAAAAAAAACACGTTTCAGTTTGTTAACGCGCATGAAACGGCTTGAGGCGCGCGACATATACGACTTCAGGTCGCGATCGGCGTCGTTGAGAGTTCGTGATGCCGTCGGGGACAACCTCGTAATCAAGTGGGCCGAGACGTCGAACCACCCTGTACGGTCCGAAGTAGCGTCGCAGAAGCTTTTCACTTAGTCCACATCGGCGTATCGGCGTCCACACCCAAACACGTTCACCGAGCTGGTATTCCACGAAGCGTCGTCGAAGGTTGTAACGGTGGCTGTCTAGCGTCTGTTGATTCTTGATACGGAGACGCGCAAGTTGTCGGGCTTCTTCGGCACGTTGAAGGTACTCGCTCACATCGAGGCTTTCTTCGTCGGTGACGTTGGGTAACATGGCATCGAGCGTCGTTGCCGGGCTCCTTCCGTGGACCAACTTGTATGGAGATATCTGCGTCGTCTCCTGCACCACCGTGTTGTATGCGAAGGCCACATACGGAAGAATGGCGTCCCACGTCTTGGGTTCGACATCGACGTACATTGACAGCATGTCGGCGTTCGTCTTGTTAAGCCGCTCGGTGAGGCCGTTGGTCTGTGGGTGGTACGCTGTCGTCCGGCGGTGGTTTGTTTGGCTGTATGCCAAGAACGCTTGAGTCAAGTCGGCAGTGAATGCCGTTCCTCTGTCGGTGATAAGGACCTCCGGGGCGCCGTGACGTAGGGCGATATTTTCGACGAAGAACTTAGCTACCTCGTATGGACTGCCTTTTGGCACGGCTTTTGTCTCGGCGTAGTGGGTGAGGTAGTCGGTAGCTACCACGATCCACTTGTTTCCGAAAGCCGACGTCGGGAACGGCCCTAGTAGGTCCATACCAATCTGCTGAAAAGGTCGGCAAGGTGGATCAATTGGCTGCAGAAGTCCAGCTGGCCTTGTCGGCGGTGTCTGGCGTCGCTGACAGTCTCGGAATGTCCTCACATAACGAGTTACGTCAGTGGTAAGACGTGGTCAGTAGAACCTTTCTTGTATCCTCGCGAGCGTGCGAGAAACACCGAGGTGCCCTGCCGTCGGATCGTCGTGTAGGGCCTGCAGGAGTTCTGGTCGCAGAGCTGAAGGCACCACAAGGAGGTACTTAGCTCGAAGCGGTGAAAAGTTTTTCTTTTGTAGAAGATCGTTTCGTAGGAAGAACGACGCAAGTGCGCGCTTGAATACCTTCGGCACTTCGGCGGTCCTGCCTTCGAGGTATTCTAATAGGGCCTTAAGTTCCAGGTCGGCCCGCTGTCGTTCAGCGAAGTCGTCTGTAGTTATCCTTCCCAAGAAGTAGTCGTCATTCGGGTCGTCAGGTAGCGGTTGGTCGACAGGCGCACGAGAGAGACAGTCGGCGTCGGAGTGTTTTTTGCCGGACTTGTAAATGACAGTAATGTCATATTCTTGAAGTCTCAGGCTCAATCGTGCGAGGCGACCTGAAGCGTCCTTCAAGGTGGCTAGCCAACACAAGGCGTGGTGGTCGCTCACAACTTTAAAGGGCCTGCCGTAGAGGTAGGGGCGAAATTTCGACGTAGCCCAGATGATGGCGAGGCACTCCTTTTCTGTTGTGGAATAATTTGCTTCTGCTTTGGATAGCGATCGGCGGGCGTAACCAATAACCCTTTCAAGTCCGTCAGCCGTCTGCACTAGAACGGCGCCAAGACCTACGCTGCTTGCGTCAGTATGTATTTCTGTCTCGGCGAATTCGTCGAAATGGGCAAGTAACGGAGGCGTCTGGAGGCGATGTTTAAGCTCCTGGAAAGCGTGTTCCTGTGGCGTTTCCCACTTGAATTCCACGTCGGCCTTGGTAAGGTTAGTGAGAGGATCGGCGATGCGGGCGAAGTTTTTCACGAACCGCCTATAATAGGCGCACAGGCCCAGAAATCGGCGCACGGCCTTCTTGTCAGTGGGCGGCGGGAAGTTGGCGATGGCGGCTGTTTTCCGCGGATCGGGACGAACTCCAGACTTGCTGATAACGTGCCCCAGAAATAAGAGCTCCTCATACGCAAATCTGCACTTTTGTGGCTTCAGTGTGAGTCCGGACGTCTTGATGGCTTGAAGTACAGCTTCAAGGTGCCGAAGATGCTCGTCGAAACTCGAGGAAAACACGACAACGTCGTCCAAGTACACAAGGCAAGTCTGCCACTTCAATCCTGCGAGTACTGTATCCATAACGCGTTGAAAAGTTGCAGGCGCTGAGCAAAGGCCGGACATCACCTTAAACTCGAAGAGGTCGTCCGGTGTTATAAACGCCGTCTTCTCTCGGTCTCTTTTGTCTACTTCGATTTGCCAATAGCCAGTCTTGAGGTCCATTGACGAAAAGTACTTGGCGTTATGGAGCCCATCAAGTGCGTCGTCTATTCGTGGGAGAGGATACACGTCCTTTCTTGTGATTTTGTTCAGGCAGCGATAATCGACGCAGAAACGTAGGGTCCCATCCTTTTTCTTCACTAACACCACGGGGGACGCCCATGGGCTCTTGGACGGCTGGATAATGTCATCCCGCAGCATTTCATCAACTTGTCTCTTCATGGCCTCACGTTCTCGCGTCGAAACCTTGTACGGACTCTGACGGAGTGGTCTGGCATTTTCTTCGGTTATGATGCGATGTTTCGTGATTGGGGTCTGTCGAATTATCGATGACGACGAAAAGCAACCTTCATATTGCAGGAGCAGGGCCTTGAGCTGTGCTTGCTTATCGTTCGGAAGTCTGGAATTGACGTCGAAAGCTATGGGAGGGGCTTGGTTCCTCTGAGCAGGTTCCGCAGAATCGTCGAGGGCGAAGGCACTGGTGGCTTCAACAATTTCTTTGATGTATGCGACCGTTGTTCCTTTGTTCACATGTTTGTACTCATTGCTGAAATTCCTGAGCATAACCGTTGCTTTGCCTCCCCGCAGCTCTGCAATTCCTCTTGCGACGCAAATATTTCGGGTGACCAACAGATGCTGACTGCCTTCATCGACGCCTTCCAAGTCAGGTGATTTAGGAGCACCGACTGAAATAATGACGCTTGAGCGAGGCGGAATGGTGACGTGTTCTTCCAGCACATTCAAGGCATGGTGTCCTGACGGCGTGCGCGGCGGTAGTGCTTCTTCTGTGGTTAACGTTATCGACTTCATTTTTAGGTTGATGACAGCACCATGGAGGCATAAGAAGTCCATGCCAAGGATGACATCTCTCGACCAACGCTGTAAGACTACGAAGTCTGTAGGTTAAATACGGCCGTTAATGGTGACTTTCGCTGTGCAGATTCCTGCAGGCTTTACGAGATGACCTCCAGCTGTGCGGATTTCAGGGCCTTTCCAAGCTGTCCTAACATTCTTCAACTTCGCGGCGAACGACCCACTGATGACAGAATAGTCAGCTCCAGTATCGACGAGAGCAGTTACACTGTGGCCGTCGATAAGAACGTCGAGGTCGCTAGTTCGCCGTCTCGCATTGCAGTTAGGGCGTGGCGTCGGGTCACGGCTGCGTCGGCTTGTTACGCTGCTTCCATGTTGCGTCGTCAGGCCACCTTCGGTAAGTGAGCTTTCGCCGTCAGGGCTTTGCTTGTTTGGCGTTGTGTTCAGAAAGCTCCGTCGCGGCGTCGTCGTCGTCGGAGGATCTTCGGTAGTTCGTCGCACAGCAACCGCACCTCCACCGGTTGCTGCCCTTAGTTACCCGGATACGGGCTTGGAGACCGGCCCCGCGTTGGGCCGGAGTACTGCCGGGGGTGCGGTGACATGCGGCGGCTGGGCGACGGCGAACGGGAAGGACTTCGTGGTGTCCATTGAGTTTCTGTCAGGTAGTCGGCGATGTCACGTGGCCGTTCCCCTGGCTGCGGACGTGGTGCATCGACGGCGAAGCCACGCAGTCCCATCTGTCGGTACTGGCAACGGCGGTAAGTGTGCCCGGCCTCGCCGCAGTGGTAGCACAGTGGGCGGTGGTCAGGGGTGCGCCAGACGTCGGTTTTCCTCGGCGCACTGCGCTGGCCCGCCGGCGAACGGTAGGTCGTCGGTGGGGTGGTGGCGGCGGTGGTGTCTGGCGACGGAAGTGCGACGGGGCGGCGTTTCGGCGTGGACGCGGAGGAGCGTTGTGGCGCACTGCAGCGGCGTAGCTCATAGTTTCTGGCTCAGGCAGTGGTGTTTGGGGAATTCGAAGCGATTGCCGAACTTTTCTCGCACAATGTCGGCGATCGAATCCACTTGAGGTTGCGCCGAAGGCAACAGTTTGCGCAGCTCTTCCCGCACGATCACTCAGATCGTTTCACGCAGGTTGTCGGAGTCACTGGCTTGAGCAGCAGCGCATTCTGGAGTCAGGCGACGATTATACTGTCTGGTGCGCATGTCCAGGGTTTTTTCGATGGTGGTCGCTTCGGCTATAAATTCTTGGACGCTTTTCGGTGGGTTTCTCATCAGTCCCGCAAAGAGCTCCTGTTTGACCCCTCGCATGAGGAAACGAACTTTTTTCTCCTGAGGCATGTCTGGGTCAGCGTGACGGAATAGTCGGGTCATTTCTTCTGTGAAAATGGCGACATTTTCATTTGGTAGCTGAACCCGGGTCTCTAATAAAGCAGCGGCCCTCTCTTTGCGAGCGACGCTCGCGAACGTTTGCAGGAATGCGCCGCAGAAAACATCCCACGTTCGGAACGTGGACTCCCGATTTTCGAGCCAGGTCCTTCCGGTGTCTTCCAAATAGAAGAACACACGACGCAGCTTTTCGTCATGGTCCCAGTGGTTGAGGGCGGCCACACGGTCGTATGTTTCTAGCCAGGACTCCGGGTCTTCGAACGATTACCCATGGAAAATTGGTGGTTCCCTGGGTTCATGCATCACCATCGTGGGTTGGGACGCTGCGGTTGTCATTGTCGCTGCAGTCGCGGTCATGGCCTTGGTCTTCCGCGCCTTGTCTTGCAGAAGCCCGTACTCCGGTGGTAGCCCTTGCTGTCGGCGGCTTGTTCGCTGCTCCTGGCTGGCGTCGGTATTTTCTCCGCTACGTGGGCTGGGTTCACGGCTTGACGGGGGTGTCCGGTACATGAACGAAGCAGCACCTCCACCAGATGTCACGGGGTTGTGACGTGGCCGAAGACAGGAGACTTCGTGTTGGGATTTAACTGTTTATTTGGGCGAACCTGTGCCCGGTAAAATGAAAGTCCAATTACAGCAGCAGTCTCGCACAGATAGCAGTCTCGGACTGATAGCGGCGAACAGAGCGTCGGCCTTCGATCAACAACTACTGACAAGTGGCGAAGCGCGTCGGCATTTATACTCTTGCCATCGAATGTTCTAGCGTTATTGCTGGCGGTGGCGTAGGTTCCAGAACAATCTGTACCGTTCGCACAGTGGGCGTGATCTTATCGAAATGATCTACTACAGTCCGGAACCTTCTGGAAAACTGCATGCGCGGTTTGCGCTGAGAATCGTGTGGTGTTTTGGGACGATAACGAAAACTTGGGAAATGGAACGTGGCAATATGATGATTTTGAGACATTAAACCCCACATATTATTAGATAATCTATTACTTCCGATTGAAATAGCCACTTCTCGCTTTTACAGCTGGTTGACGTGCGCAGAAGTAAATATTGACTGCAATGCTCGATAAGTACACACGTATTTGACTGATTAAGGTGTAATTTCTTACACAGGGGAGGTTAAGCTATATTGCAGCGGCTATGTCCGACTCTGCTGATTTGCATCTGTAAACCGAGAGCTGGAGCTACATAGCCGATTCCTAAAAACAAAATTACATGCGCATGAAGAAGTCCCTTCGTGTTACTTTATGTGCGCGCACCTAACAGCAAGGCTGTGCTTCCACGCATGAGTCAGTGATGTGCCGACGAGTGCGCCCGGCAGCTCTTGGCGGTGGCCCGTTTGGCTGCGCCACAGGATGAAAGCGCGTCGCATCTATGTTCGTCGCTTCTTGTGTGGACACCGCGGTCAAAGAAAAAAAAATAGTTCATTCATGGTAATCGATGACAAGGCTCTATACGGCATACTCCTTCCTACTCCTCGGCATAGGATATTAATAAACGTGGAAGCATCGATGGGTGTATGACGGACTCAGCCGGTACGCTAGGGCTACATTCATTGAGAGTTGAACTCGTACGGGTCACATTTAGCTGGACCGATCTCAGCGCAGGTGGCTCGCGAAGGTTGAAGTTCGAGCATTCCGCAAGCCTCTCATTGTTGCGCCCCATCGCGGTAGGTTTAGTGGCTAAGGTACATGGCTGCTGACCCGCAGGTCGCGGGATCGAATCCTGGCTGCGGCGGCTGCATTTCCAATGGAGGCGCAATTGTTGAAGGCCCGCGTGCTCAGATTTGGGTGCAGGTTAAAAACCCCAGGTGGTCAAAATTTCCGGAGCCCTTCACTACGGCGTCTCTCACAATCAAATGATGGTTTTGGGACGTTAAACCCTACATATCAATCAATCGTTTCTTTGTTGCAATGAAGGGTAAACAAGGTAAGCAAACCTATAAAGATTGACGGAGATACATCTGAGTGGTTTTGCCGACCGGCATTGTTTTTCTGTTGTCCTATAGTAGGCACCACGGCATCGTAAGTCAGATCAGACGACGGATCGTAACTTTCGTAGATAATTTCTCGACCAGCACTATTAAAAGACAATCCCGACGGTGTTTGTAAGCGCCTACATCTACAACTTTCGCGCTTGGGCATATTTTGCTTCACCGCAAGAAGCCGATATGACAGAATGCCAGCTGATAATTAAAATTTAGTAACACACGACAATAAATGTCGTGTAGTTTTGAAATAAATGGTCGACGTGCCTACAGAGTAAATAACTATCACTAGATACCTACACATGCTAGATGCATATTTGCTCGTCAAAACGCTTAATAAGTAAGGATGCTGCTCCTCCCGCACTAGAAGGTGGCTGGACATCATGAGTATAAATACCGGGGGCTGTATAATGGTCCTTAGCGCGAGAGGTATGTGTTCAGTATTGCTGGTTGCTATGTTGCGTGAGACTATAATGTGTGTGCCGATGCCCGTCTGTATCTGTGATGTAAGCTTGAAGCAATCTATACACTTCACTGTTTTTAGAAAATGCTCAACCTATTTTTTTAAACGATAGTCATAGCGCAGCAAAACTATTCTACTGTCGGGGGGAATTGATGCACACTAGTCCGCCCAGACTGTAAAACTCCGTGAGAGAGTAATGCAACTATGCAGAGGGTTTATGAACTCTATTTAGGAAGCGTGACTGTCCTCTGGCAAAACAGCTTGTTTTACTCTCGTTCAGCCAGAGTACCAGCACTCTGTCAAAAGAGTGTGCGTACTCTGTGCAACAGAGGGTTCCCAGCACTTTTGAAAAGAGAGTGAAACTTGGGACAAGCCTTTACTTTCGCAAAGAGAGTTACCAGTACACTGCTGGGACTGTGAGTGTGTAAGTATCATTGCCAGCTCTTTCATTAAGAGCACGTGCTCACGCCACAGAGATGTCTTCTTCCTCGAATCGGCTTGTTGCTCCTTGGTGCTGATGTTAACGCAAGTTTCCTTTTATTTTGTCTTCGAACGCTTAGCCGATGACCTTAAAGCATGCAAAACCACAGAAAGTATAGCAAGCTATAGCATATTGATTGCATGCTCGTGCAGAAGGGAAGTCTTTTTCTTTTTGTTCTTCGGCGCTATCGGATGATATTAAGGACATGTGTTAGTACTATGGCTAGAGGTGCACGTCAACACAAACGACATATAAAAATTTAGCGAGGAAGCGAGAGATAAATCTAACATAGAAATAAATAAATGTAAATTTAAAGCAACACACAAATTCTCAAAAAGACAAAACATGATGAAGAATGAAGGAGAAGTCGAAGAGAAAGCAAGAAGGCGGCTCACTGCAGACATCATTCAGGCTTAGCATAAATAAGGCGATGCTGGCCTCATTTGTTTGGTGATGTGTTTCCGCTGTAGCCAGCACACATAACTACTAATGCGATACTATAGATAGCGTTAAGGGATGGTGACCGCAGTTTTTTTACTTATTGCTGGTTGCCCGGATGATACCGTGTGAATGCGTGAGCAGCCTCGCTTGACTTCCTGCTAGTCTAATTTGAGATCCCGGATGGTCTGATTTGAGTGCCAAGATAACAGTGCTGACATTCAGGTCATATAAAGGGCCCCAACAAGAATCGCAAAAATCAATTTATGCTCAGCAAACAAAAATACTAAATGCAGAAGGAAGGACACTTCAAGTTCTTGTTCTCACTATTCACTCAAAACAGTGGTGTGCGAAGATATCAGAAACGAGGGACTCACTCAATTGCCAGCCTGTAGTGTTTGATCGCCAAGTCCGAGTTGCCGATGTCCTTCTGCAGGTTGGCGTAATTATAATGCATCTTTGCGTTTTCCGGAAGGTCCCTAATGCCCGATCTGGAATCAACAATATTTTTTGTTCATAATACATACATATAATAAACAGAAGTGACCAAAAAGTAACAGTCAGGTTTTCGGTGTTTGGAAATCATAAAATGCCAAATCAACCTGAACTAATCACTCAAGCAAAATACGATCTGGACTCACTCGAAAAGGGCCTCTCTGGAGGCCCAGATGCCATTCCGATTCCAGGTGCGTATAGCAAAGAGCAGCACTAAAACGAAGCAGAGGCTTGTGGTGCACCACTGGAGGACCCGAGAGCACCGCATTTGAAGGCGGAACAATCCTTCCGCCACCAATAGAGTAACGCCTATGCTGTAATGAGAAATATTCAAGTGCAGCTAAATTACCAGCATCTACTGATTGATTGGTATGTTAAAAAACTCGAAACTACGCACAAAATAAACCCAAAGCAAAATTAACGTTTCTACCATGCTTATTTGGATCTCACACCGTGAATACAGGGTCATATTTAGGTGCAATAAAATACAGCTGATTGCTTAACAGAGAGGCGTAGAACTGAAAAATTGAACAAAACATATCTGTCTGTTTGAAGAAATTCACGAATCAAAAGAAGAAATTTGATCACAATGTTAAACTGAGTGATGTAAAGGCCACTTTGTTGCCTATGTAAAAAAAAGCGAATAGCAGAATGGAAGGCAAAAATAGCTTTCCGCGTTTGTCAGGTTGCTGTCCAAATGAGCGACAGCATTAGGGATTTTAATAAGAAATGTTAAGAACGAAATGGTGCACGCGCTGGGACGAACAAGAGGGAAAATAGTTGTTAAAATATCTTTGCTGTGAAATAACAAACCTATGTTAAATGTATTATAAACGTACAGACACACGCACAAGTAAACTCATAGCATAACATTAGCTCCTTTCACTGGTGATCTGAACATCACATTGTTCGATAGAGTGAAAAGCCATGCAGGGAACGCTGCTAAAGAATCTTGGTACAAGAGAGAGAGAGAGAGATAAAGATGCAAGGAAAGGCAGGGAGGTTAACCAGACGCACATCCGGTTTGCTACCCTGCACTGGGGAAGGGATAAAGGGGAGAAAAGAGGTTGCAAAAAGATGAGAAGGTACACACAATCACGAGCACAATCGGGGAGCACACACAGTCTACAGGCGGTCGCTCAGGTTTGTTGACTTAAGGTAAAGTAGCAGTGCTTTAGTTGCTTTCTGCGCAACTGAGGCAGATGCCCAAGGTCCTAGTATCTTCTGCACACAAAATGGTCCGCGGTCAAGTCGATTCAAAACCATCCGTAGCTGGCATCGCTGTGTGTCGTAGCAAGCGCAGCTGCACAGGACGTGTTCGATGGTCTCTTCAGCTCCGCAGTAGTCGCATGTAGGAGTGTCTGCCTTACCAATGCGAAAGGAGTACACCTTTGTAAATGCAACACCCAACCAAAGGCGGCATAACAATGTCGTATCGGAGCGGGAAAGTTGTGATGGTAGCTTTAGCTTGAGGGAAGGATCCAGGTCATAAAATTGACACCTTTGGAAGCTGGTAGACGACCAGAACGTGCGTGTGAGATCTCGAGCCAGCAGGTAAAGTTGTCTTGCTGCATCATTCCTTGATAGAGGAATCGGAACTACACTGGTTTATTCATGGGCTGAGTGGGCTGCATCATCGGCTAATTGATTTCCGGTAATACCGATATGTCCAGGCAGCCATTGATATATAATATCATGCCCTCGTGCTAGAGCTTCATGATGGCAATGTCTTATTTCTTGTACCAGTTGGCCATGACTCCTCCTACGCATGGCAGACTGCAAACTCTGAAGCGCTGCCTTCGAATCACAGAATATGACCCATTTTCCTGGACGTTCTTGAACGAGATATTGTAAAGCAGCCCTTATAGCAGCAAGCTCTGATGCCGTACATGTAGTCATATGCGACAACTTAAACTTGATTGCCATTTCTGCAGCCGGAATTACAGCGCCACCTGATGAGCTGCTGGATGAGACGGTCCCATCAGTGTATATCTGCGTTCGGTCTAAGTACAACTCATGTAATAATAGCAGTGTTGCTTGCTTCAATGCTACTCTGGAGTGACTGCTTTTCTTTTTGATTCCCGGAATTTCTAGACGTACTTGCGGCTGGTCGAGGCACCACAAAGGACATGCCGTTCTCGCAGCTGCGTATATCCTGATGGAATGCTGTTTAGGTGCTTGGCTATGACGTCTGAAAACGTAGCACGTGGTCTTCCGGAAGGTAGAAGGGCCAAGTGGCGGTCGGGGACACGTCTAGCATGTCGAATGTGTGCTCTGAGGCAATCCACAACTATATGTCCTGACCGGATGGTCTTTGGAAAGCATGATTGTGGCATAAGTAGAAGCGCATCAGGGCAGTCCTAGGCAGATACGCAGTGCCTGACCCTGCAAACTCTTCAATGAATGAGTATTCGATTTGCAAGTGTTACTCAGTACCGGCAAGCTGTAGCGCAATAGACCCAGAAATAGGGCCCTGTACAGCTGTAGCATGGAGGCCACAGAAGTTCCCCATGCTTTACCGCACAAGAATTTCATGATATGCACAATAGATAGCACTTTCTTCTTCAAGTACGCACAATGTGGGCTCCACGAAAGACTTCTGTCGATTATGATGCGCAGGAAACGGTGCGTCCGTGCATATTTGACACTCTGCCCATTGATGTAAACAGGGTATGGCGTCATTGGTTTGCGTGTAAACGCCATCAACGCGCACTTCACAGTTAATATATTGTCACCAATCTTGTCTCACTCAAGGAAACCTTCCGCAGAACTGCTCGTCAAGCTAGGACAAAAAGAAAAACTGCTCCAACCCAACCTCTTCGTCCTCTTCCACACGAAAACCACGCGAATTCATGCGGCATTAGTCCCCCCTTTTAAAAAGCATCGACTCGATGCTTCTAAATAAAAAGAAGAAGAAAAAAAAAAACCCATAATTAGAACACGCGTTGACGCAGAGAATGACAAAGTGAGTGCCAGGGAAAACAAAGAGGGCGCACAAGCACTTGGACCATGCGCGAACACAACAGCACCAGTGGAAGAGTCAAGAAAAAAAAAACACCACATGAGATCACTGTCACGTTTGCGAAGTAACTCGCAAGCACAGAGACTATTGTGTGTAGTACGGCTTGAGTCGTACGACATGCACAGTTTCGGGCCGATGTTGTCGACGTGACGACACTGTGCCGTCCGGAAGTACTTCGTATGTAAGGTCACTCACACGTCGGATAACCTTGTATGGTCCGAAATAACGGCTCAGAAGCTTTTCAGACAAGCCTGGTCGTCGGACAGGAGTCCACACCCACACTCGTTCACCCGGGTGGTATGCGACGTTTCGACGGCGAAGGTTGTAACGTCGTGCATCTGCGTCTTGTTGGTGACCGATGTTCACGCGAGCCAGTTGACGAGCCTCTTCGGCGTACTGCGTGTATTGCTCGGCTTCTGGAGAAAGAGCATCGCTATTATCGTACGGCAGCATAGCGTCAAGCATCGTTTGTACGTTGCGTCCATAAACAAGGTGGAAAGGTGAAAATCGGGTTGTTTCCTGCATTGCCGTATTGTATGCGAACGTGACGTATGGGAGGATATCGTCCCAGGTTTTGTGCTGCACGTCCACGTACATTGACAGCATGTCCGCTATGGTCTTGTTGAGCCTTTCCGTCAGTCCATTACTTTGTGGGTGGTAAGCCGTTGTTTTTCGGTGACTCGTGCAGCTCAGTCTGAAAATGTCCTCTAGCATTTGTGCCGTAAATGATGTTCCTCTATCCGTAATCACACATGACGGCGCGCCGTGCCGGAGGACGATGTGCTGCACGAAGAACTTCGCCACTTC
The DNA here is from genome assembly GCF_013339725.1 of Rhipicephalus microplus. Taxonomy (NCBI): domain Eukaryota; kingdom Metazoa; phylum Arthropoda; class Arachnida; order Ixodida; family Ixodidae; genus Rhipicephalus; species Rhipicephalus microplus. The sequence goes on from NC_051169.1 coordinate 152,196,846, forward strand.
AGACGCCGTGCCGCGGGGTAATGCCTTTGTCTCAGCATACCGGGTCAAGTAATCGGTTGCCACTATAATCCATTTGTTACCAGTGGCCGACAAAGGGAAGGGTCCTAGAAGGTCCATTCCCACGAGGTCGAAAGGTGTCCGTGGTGGTGTAATAGGGTGGAGAAGGCCCGCAGGTTTCACGGGTGGCGTCTTGCGACGCTGGCACTCGCGGCAGCCTTGCACGTAGCGGTGTACACTGGTCGAAAGTCGTGGCCAATAGTACTGCTGGCGCACTCTGGCGAGAGTCCGCGAGTAGCCCAAGTGTCCCGACGTGGGCTCGTCATGGCACGCGAGGAGGATGTCATCCCGCATGTCGGCTGGTACAACGAGGAGGAAGGCTTTGTTGCTACCTCGAGCATTTTTCTTGTAAAGAATGCCCCTCCTTAGACAAAAGGATGACAATTCGCGAGCGATGCGCCGAGGAGTGTGAGAATTTCGACCTTCTAAGGAATCAATAATAGGGCGCAATTCCTGATCGGCTCTCTGTCTAGACATAAAGTCAGAATCACTGAGGGCTCCGAGAAAACCATCAGCATATTCCGAGTCCATATCAGGATGTCCCACGGGTGCTCGAGAAAGTGCGTCGGCATCTTCGTGCTTGCGCCCAGACCTATACACAATCATGATGTCAAACTCTTGCAAGCGCAAACTCCACCGAGCGAGACGACCAGACGGGTCACGGAGATTGGCCAGCCAACACAGCGAATGGTGATCGGTCACCACCTTGAAGGGACGGCCGTAGAGGTAAGGTCGAAACTTTGCCGTTGCCCACACGACTGCGAGGCATTCCTTCTCTGAAGTGGAGTAGTTGGCCTCGGCTCGAGAGAGAGTACGACTGGCGTAAGCTATGACATGTTCTACGCCGTTGTGCCGTTGTACAAGGACAGCGCCAAGTCCGACGTTGCTTGCATCCGTGTGAACTTCGGTATCAGCGTCCTCATCAAAATGCGCAAGAACAGGTGCCTCTTGCATTCGCTGCCGTAACTCTGTGAAAGCTGCTTCTTGCTCTGTAGTCCAGGCAAACGGTACATCATCTCGGGTGAGTCGCGTGAGCGGTTCGGCTATCGTCGAGAAGTTGGTAATGAATCGGCGATAATAAGCACACAAGCCGAGAAAACGCCGTACCGCTTTTTTGTCTGACGGCACAGGAAAGGTGGCGACTGCTGCAGTTTTTTCTGGGTCAGGCCGCACTCCATCCGCACTCACAACATGTCCCAGAAATTTCAGCTCATCGTAGCCGAAATGGCACTTCTGGGGTTTTAGCGTGAGTTCGGCCGAACGAATAGCTTCCAGAACCATTCTTAGACGCTTCAGATGTTCTTCGAAACTCTCGGCAAAGATGACCACATCATCAAGGTATACAAGGCAGCTTTGCCACTTCAAGCCAGCGAGGACGGTATCCATCATTCGCTGGAATGTTGCGGGAGCCGAACAGAGGCCGAAAGGAAGAACTCTGAATTCATAAAGCCCATCGGGAGTTACAAACGCTGTCTTCTCTCTGTCTCGCTCATCGACCTCTATCTGCCAATAGCCGCTCTTCAAATCTATCGATGAAAAATACTTCGCGTGTCGTAGCCTGTCGAGAGAATCATCAACCCGTGGAAGCGGGTAGACGTCTTTTTTGGTGACGCTATTGAGTTTCCTGTAGTCAACACAGAATCGCAGCGTTCCGTCTTTCTTCTTTACTAGAACGACTGGCGAGGACCACGGGCTGCTCGACGGTTGTATCACCCCGTCGTCAAGCATCTCCTTTACCTGCGTCTGTATAGTCTCGCGTTCTTTAGCCGAAACACGGTAAGGTTGCTGGCGGATTGGGCGAACATCATCGTCGGTAATAATTCGGTGCTTTATGAGGGGTGTTTGACCGACTCTAGATGAAGAGGCGAAGCAAGATTTAAATTCCTTCAGCAGGGTATGCAGTGCGGCCTTCTTCTCGTCCGAAAGCTTCGAACTGACGTCGATGTGGTCCAGAAACTTATCTCCATCAACCATTTCCTCGGATGCGAAGCACTCGGTGACATCCGCTACACGGTCTCCGAAGGCCACGGTGGTGCCGCGGAAAAGATGTCGGTGCTCGAAGTTAAAATTTGTGACGAGTATCTGCGACCGTCCGTCACGCACCGCAGAATGCTTCGCACTGCACACACACCTTGAAGCAGTAAAAGGGATACGTTGCTCTCGGCGACCACGTCACCGTCTGGGAGGTCTTCACAGGTGACTTCTACGAAAGCAGTCGCTCGGGGAGGCAACGTCACGCTTTCGTCGGCAACACGCAGCGCAGGTCTACGACAGCTATCAGCGCCTCGATCGGTTGCAAGTTGCGTCGAGAAAGTCACCATTCGCTCGCGGAGATTTATGATCGCGCCATTCTCTCGAAGGAAGTCCATTCCAAGGATGAGCTGACGAGAACAGTCGCGTAGTACGAGGCAGGTTACCACAAACGTTGACTCGCGTATTTCCACTCTTGCGGTACAGCGACCCAATGGAGTAATAACGTGGCCTCCAGCAGTGCGAATACGCGTCCCATTCCAAGGTGTCATCACTTTCTTAAGACTGGTTGCCAATTTTCCGCTCATAATAGAATAATCTGCACCTGTGTCCACCAATGCGCTGACCTGAAGACCGTCTATCAGCACGGGAATGTCGAGTGAGACTCGGCCACTGGGTTCAGACGCACAATCCGGCATTTCTCTCGCACTGCACTCAGACGTCAATTCAATGTCTGCAGCGTTTTGTGGAAGCGTCGATAGGAGGTCTTCCGCACTTTTAGTCCCAGCGACCTCGCCCCCGAAGGTCGCTGCCTTCAGTTTTCCCGACGAGGGCTTGGGGAACGTCCCCGTGCCATCGTACTGAGACGTGGTCCAATAGCTGCGGGTCGTCGTGGAGATGGAGACCGCGATTGACGCCGTGGGAAAGGCAGACGTTGCTGCGCGAGGTAGTCCTCAATTTCTCTTGGCCTCTGACCAACTAGGGGACGAGGCGAATGAATAGAGAAACCGCGCAGTCCAAGTTGTCGGTATGGACATTCCCGGTAGATGTGACCGGCTTCACCGCAATGGAAGCAGAGGGGTCTTCTATCCGACGTACGCCAAATATCGGACTTCCGCGGAGGGGCACGGCGACCGTCGATGTCCAAACCAGCATGCGCAGATTGAATTGAAACTGGCGGCATCGTCTGGATTGGGACTGCAGGGCTTGAGACCGGCATGGAAGTGCGCAGAGCTTCGGCATATGTGCGGTTCCCAACATCAGTGGACGCAGGAGGTGGTTCTAGATTTGTAACCGTTGGTTGAGGGCGACGGCTGTGAAGCACCTGCTGGACCTCGTCCCGAATAATATTGGTGATGCTGCTTACCTCCGGCTGTCTCGCCCCGTGTAGTTTCGCGATTTCCTCGCGGACGACGGAGCGGACGATTTCGCGAATCCACTCAATGCTGTTGCTCCCGAAGCTGGCGGAAAATTCAGTAGGTGATGCAGAATTCACCTGCCGGTTGAGTAGGGCTGACCGCTGATGAAGTACCCTCTCCATCGTAGTGGCTTCGGTCAGGAATTCTGCTACACTCTTCGGAGGACTCCGCACTAGACCAGCAAAAAGCTGCTCCTTCACGCCTCGCATCAGATAGCGTAGCTTTTTTTCTTCTGGCATTGCCGGATCCGCTCGCCTGAAAAGCTGCGTCATGTCCTCCACGTACATGGTGACGGTCTCATTAGGCATCTGGATGCGTGAATGCAATGCACGTTCAGCACGATCGCGGCGGTCGGGGCTCCGGTAGGTCTCCAAGAGGCGATGCTGGAACTCGCGCCAGGATGTCAAGACATCACTTCTGTTCATGAACCACGTTCGGGCGCCGTCTTTCAAACACGCGTAGACGTTGCGGAGTTTGGCGGCTTCGTCCCAGTAGTTGATCGCTGCGACGTGTTCGAACTCGCTCAGCCAGTCGTCCACATCCTCAAACAGCTCTCCGTGAAAGGGACTAGGCATCAGCGGGTTCTGGACAGTGCAATAAATTGGTGCCGACGACGTAGGAGTTTCCATGACGCCTTGAGGCGAAGTCATAGTCGCTCTATGGATAAGCTGTGCCGGTGTCTCTGGTGGTAGGCCTCGTTGGCGGCGGCTTGTTCTGTGAACTGGCGTGTCCACGGGCACAGGGCTTGTGTTCCGGCTCCTGGATGGGCTCTTGTGCATGGGGTGCGTCGTCAGTTGTCGTACCCAGCACCTCCACCAATCTTGTCACCAATCTTGTCTCACTCAAGGAAACCTTCCGCAGAACTGCTCGTCAAGCTAGGACAAAAAGAAAAACTGCTCCAACCCAACCTCTTCGTCCTCTTCCACACGAAAACCACGCGAATTCATGCGGCAATATTTAGGCCTTGTTTCTGAAGGTAGGCTGTTGTGAGGGTTGCTCCCCGCCGTATTCGTGCACGCACCTGAGGGCGAGTAACTGCAGAACTCCAGAGGCAAATAGCATCGGCGTATATGGATAGGCACACCGACTTTGGCAGAACCTTCACCAGACCAATGAGGGCCACATTGAACAATGTGGGGCTTAAAACACCTCCCTGAGGTACTCCGCAGTAGGTGTAATGTTGGGCAGTTGTACCCTCATATGTTTGTACAAAGAAAGCCCTGCCACTTACATAATCTTTTATTCATTGAAACATTCGTCCTCCAGTGCCCATTGCTGCGAGAGAAGTGAGGATGGCATCGTGAGCTACATTATCATATGCACCCTTCATGTCAAGAAAGAGCGCCACTGATATGCGCTTGCGACTTTTTTCTTGTTGAACAAATGTCTCAATAAGTCAAGAACACAGTCAATGGAGGAGCGGCCCCGACGAAAGCCTGCTATGCAAGAAGGGTATTTGGTGTATCGTTCCAAGTACCACTCGAGACGAAATAGAACCATTCTTTCCATCACTTTTCCGAGGCAGCTTGCGAGGGCAATAGGGCGATATGTTGTCAAGTCCAATGGTGATTTTGCCGATTTCAAAAGTGGTATTAATCGACTTATTTTCCATTCTGCCGCTGAGCCAGAACACTGCCGCTGAGCCAGGAGTTGTTGAAGCATGTTAAAAGTTCTTTTCTGGCTTTTTGCCCAAGGTGTCCCAACGCACTATAAGTAATACCATCAGGACCTGGCGATGACATGCGCTTAGAAGCGACTAACGCACCTTCCAGTTCTTCCATGGTGAACGGAATGTCCATTTCTGGTAATCGCGTCTCAGGAACGATCACGGCGTCGATGCTCTCGTTCATAATATTCCCGGCAACTCTCGTGCAAAATTCTTCAGCCACCTCGAGTTCTGTTTTTCCATGATGGAGTGCCAAAGCTTTAAAGGGGTGTCGTTGATGTGGAGAGGAGCGAATACCACGAACTGTTCTCAAGATATTAGACAGCGGTTTATGAGGGTCTAGAGATTCGCAGAATGCTTTCCAGCGTTCGCTCTCCAGTTTTAAATGCGTCGTTGAATCTTTTTCTGGAGCCGCCTTGCTTCCCTCAGATCGTAAATTGATCTTGTGCGTCTGTATCGTCGTTCAGCACGCCTTCGTATAGCTCGTAATTTTTTCAGTTCGATGTCAAACTGTGTTACTTTAGACGAAAATGGTAGTTTACAATTGGACGCTTGCATAGCTTCCGCTATGGTATTTTCCAGGCTGCAGGCGAGGCCTTCTTGGCAAGCGTTCTCAACACGCGATGCAAACATCGACCAGTCAGTTCCAATTGCAACACTGGAAGAGAAATTTTTTATGATACCATCGATCGTCACGTAGGTGGGTATGTGATCACTCCCATGAGTCTCAATCTCGCAAAACCACTTAACTTTGTGAGAGAAGCCCCGTGACACCAATGTCAGGTCAAGGCAACTGCCATACGTGAGACCCCGCAGATATGTGGGGGTACCATCGTTCATGATGGAAAGGTCGTAATCGGAAGCGAATGTAACAATGTTCCGGCCCCTGGCATTCATCCTATAGTGCTCCCCCAAAGCATGTGATGGGCGTTGAAGTCACCGGTGATGATCCAAGGCCCATCGGTTCTCATTAGGTTGTCTTTTAATCTGTCGCAGTCAAATCGCGATGACGGAGATATATATCCACCAATAAGCGTGATTGAAACTGCATTCTTCTTCGCACGAAGACACACGTAGTGATTGCCGTCATTTGAACTTATTGGGTGCGAAAGATAAGTCAAGTCTGTGCGAATGTAAACAATTACTTTGCTTCGTTCTTCGCAAGCGGCTGAACAAAAAGCTTCATAACCGGACAATCTATAAGGCGTTGATACGTTTGGTTCACATATGACAAGTATAGGGAATTGATTGGCCCGAATAAATTGGCGAAAGTCCGAGATACGGGACTTCATGCCTCTGGCATTCCACTGAAAAATCGACGCACTTTCAACTTCAGTGGGGAAGATGAGATTTTGTTGAGCCATTGTGCTTATACGAAGTTAGCAAGAACTGGATTCAATGCATCCAGTATTTGCAGTGCACTCTTAGCAGACGGAGATTGTATGCTGCTCAGTAGCGTGCGAATCGTGGCAATTAATGATTGCACGATTGCAGCCACTTGCCTGTCTTGGTTGGAAAGATCTCGAACCGGGATGATTGCAGTCACTTGCCTGTCTTGATTGGAAAGATCCTGAACCGGGAGCGCGGACTGGCCGTCATGAAGCCCCTTCGGTTCGCTTGATGCTGCTTCCCTTTGAAGTGCAGGCCACTCTGTCGCAGGTAGGGCATGCTCACTGGCTTTGTCCTTTACAGCCTTTCCCACGGCATGTGGTCTGGGAGGCAAAGGAGGTGGTACTGATGAGGGATCACGTAAACGTGTCGAGGAGGCAGCGGGCGTCCTCGAAGACCGACGTCGACGTGAACGACGCCTTCTGACTTTAGCTGCGGCTTCTCGATGAGATGAGTGATCGCGCACCATCTCCTTCAAGATGGCAATTTCCTTCTGAATCCGCAGGCAGTCCTTCGATGTGGCTTCATAGGATCCATTGCAATTAGAGCATTTGTTGAAAGTTGCGACGCACTTATCCGCTTCCTGGTGCTCGGCGCAGCGGTGGCATACCACCGAATTCTCGCAGACGCTGCTCACATGTCCAAGTTTCATGCATTTACGGCACTGGAGAGGCTTTGGAATGAAAGGCCGCACAGCATGTTTGAAGTACCCCACCTTCACATGAGAGGGGAGTGATGTGCTCTTAAACGCAATCTTCACACAGCGAGACTTGCCTAGCCGGGTGACATCAACAATTGGAGTATCAGTTGTTGACTTGACAAGAAGTTGTAAGTCCTTATCGGAAATAGCGACATCAATGTCGTAGATCACGCCGGTTACTACATCACATCCCAAGGGAACATGAGAGCGCACCTGGTTGCCGTCCTAGTCAGTTACACTGCGCAGAACGCCCAACGCACTTGCGTGCAAAACGTCCACAGCCAGTATATTCTTTCTGGCGTTCACTCTTATGTCCGTGATCTTATTTGGCACGAGCGTTTCCAGAGACCTCGACACAGACTGTCTGTTAAGGCGTTTCATGCTGACGGTAGGAAGTGCAGGCAGAAACAGGATGGTATAAGTGTTCGATTTTGGCGCTTCACTTACAGTTTGAATAGTTGAGGACAAAAAAGGAAATAAAGTGATGGTGTCATCACTACCAACGCACAGCTTACTGCACTAATTGAAAATCATACTCAGAGTGAATTTCTGAGCAGTGATTCGAAAAAAGAGGAATTACTATTCTGATCATTTACTATATTACAGATGTAATTACCCCATGATTCGCCGCTTGTGGAGCAAAATACTTACGCTACTCATGCAGTATAACCAGGAAGAAATAGCTCGTTGTGTTTGTATCCAAAATATTCGTTTCTACCTACGTTATCTTTCAGAAAGCTTCCTCATTATGCACTTCCGTGCGCATGAAAACTCACAGAGACTTTTGTACGTATTATTACCTAAAAGGTTTCGAAAGCAAAGTTTAGCTTATTTGTGGTCGTTTGAGATTTCTTGTTGCGCTGCACATGATGAGACAAGGACGAGACAGAGACTACAGAACAGGTGTTGTGTCCCGGCTGTCCTGCTGTCTCTCTATCGCCCTCGTCTCGTCACATTCAGCTCAACAAGAAATCGTATTCTTAGGCACGGCCACCATGCTAAACTTTTCTGCAACTATCATGGATTTGCGCATCACCTGTGAGATGGCAAGTGCGTGACGTGTTTCTCTCTGTCCGTCTCAATGACTGAAATCCCCAGCAAAAGAACGAGTGTCACCTCGCGCACTTGGCTACCGCGAGAGGGCGCAGATTCAGGCGGTTACGGAGAACGCAGCAGAGAGCAGAGCTCACGGGATTCCAAAGTGCGTGTGGTTTTTTCACTCAAACGAGCAAGAATCACCACCAAAATCTTCTGGTTGAACATAGGACAAGTATTTTTTTCCGTTAATGCAGTTTTTGGTCCAATTTCGCGTAGAAAAATTGTGGAAACTGCCGGATTTTATATATATATATATATATATATATATATATATATATATGGAAAGAGGTGTCCACATAACGGCTCGGTTTTTCCGTGTTTTGACACAATATTAATGAGATCTAACAGACAATTTAAAAAATACCAAGAAATGTATAGGGGAAGTTATTGATTGATATGTGGGGTTTAACGTCCCAAAACCACTATATGATTATGAGAGACGCCGTAGTGGAGGGCTCCGGAAATTTAGACCACCTGGGGTTCTTTAACGTGCACCCAAATCTGAGCACACGGGCCTACAACATTTCCGCCTCCATCGGAAATGCAGCCGCCGCAGCCGGGATTCGAACCCGCGCCCTGCGGGTCAGCAGCCGAGTACCTTAGCCACTAGACCACCGCGGCGGGGCTAGGGGAAGTTATTAGAACAAATGTAATGTTGATAACAAGAAAGAAAAGTGTGTGAAAAAAAAATAACCTGCCGTGAGCAGGAATCAAACCTACAACATCGAATAACGCTTTCGATGCTCTAACTACTGAGCTATCACGGCAGCCAACCCCCCATCCACTTTTTGGGGTTTTTATGTGAATTGAAATGTGGTAGTGTCCGTCAGCGCCATCTGTAGCCAAGCCGCGAGTGTCGAACACTCTTTTTATGAGCCTGTGTGGCGTCACGTAGCACGTGAACTTATTACGAGCTGGAAGCTGACCAAGTCCATTGTATACAACCTAACGGCACAAAGTCTGCCAGTACGAGACCCTCGTTAATAAATAAGGCAAACAATTTTATACCTGACGGCTCGTTTTTCCTTGTGTTGAAACAATATTATTGAGATCTAACAGACAATAATGCCATGAATTGTATAGGGGAACTTATTAGAACAAATGTAATGTAAATAACAAGAAAGAAAAGTGGGTGAAAAAGAACCTGCCGTGAGCAGAAATCAAAGCTATGACGTTCGAATAACGCGTTCGATGCTCTAACGACTGAGATATCCCGGCGGCCACCACCACCCCCTGCATATATATATATATATATATATATATATATATATATATATATATATATATATATATATATATATATATATATATATCATTGCGAATATATATATATATATATATATATATATATATCATTGCGAATATATATATATATATATATATATATATATATATATATATATATATATATATATTTATATATATATGTATATCATTGCGAGGGGTTTAAAATTGCCCCGCCGCGGTGGTCTAGTGGCTAAGGTACTCGGCTATTGACCCCGGCTGTATTTCCGATGGAGGTGGAAGTGTTGTAGGCCCGTGTGCTCAGATTTGGGTGCACGTTAAAGAACCCCAGGTGGTCGAAATTTCCGGAGCCCTCCACTACGGCGTCTCTCATAATCATATGGTGGTTTTGGGACGTTAAACCCCACATATCAATCAATCTATTACGGTCTGTTTTATCTGGGCCCTAAATACTTTGATTTGAGAAATATAGAGGCATTCTAGCATTATTCTTTTTTGTGAAACGTGAATTGGGGAAAGCTGGGATTATTCTCATCGTTGATTTATATTACTCTCCTATTGTGGCTCAATGTTTCAGTATTTTATATTGTATGCATATTTAGGAGGTGGTCAACCGAAGCACAGTTGTGCTCTAAATAAATGAGTACCCTGGTCTTATCACATAAGTAAAGTGATAAGTAATTTCACCACAATATTGCAGAAGGCTTCTATTGACGATCCTACATTTACCCCCACCTCACCTCTTTCGCAAAGAAAGTGCCTGAGTTGTGATCGTCTCGTTTTTCGTCATCTGTATTTCGACCACATTTTTCTAGCACAATGGCAAAATTAGTATTAGGTTCATTTACTGTACACTCGTCTGCATCGAAATCAAAGGGCGTCTTTCTGAAACTACGTGTTCGTCAAGGTAGACTAGAGAAGAAACAAAAAGTGTAAGTTTTCACTTCTATGTAATGCGCAGTGTTCCGTAGCAGATACAAAAAACTCTGAACGCATGCTCCGTTATTCGTGAACAAGCAAAAGATCGCGATGCTCGTTTTTACATTGCCCAGCATATCCACTGAAAACCGCACAACTCACAACGCGAATTAGCGACCGTTCGCACTGTGACCACTGCGCCACAATGATTATATTAGCACGTATGCAAGAATTTTTGATATGGCACAACAATGAAAAGCAGCGCTAATTTACTTAATGGAAAGAGAAAGAAAACCACGCATTCGATTGAATGTAATTCGTGAGCGTGCAACGGGGCATTCTTCTGACTTCGCTTGCGGATCGGCCTGTCATTGTTATTTTTTCTTCTACGCCAGTGCCCCCCAATTCCATAACGCCCAGAACCTTCGATATACTATGTTAACAGCACATGCAGATTTCTTGCAGATACATCGCACTTATAAGTGTGGCACAAATCTGCAGCAAAAAAAATAAAACATTTGAGAATATATATGGCCAATCACTGCCTTTGCCTCTCGCACACCTTGGCCAAATAATCTCACATCAGCGCGTACTTAAAGAAAATCATCAAATAATATTTTTTTCCCCGCATGAAAGCTTCGCCAACAGTGCGGCAGCCTTTTTCGACCATACAAAAGAGTGCCTTAAAGTGAAAAAACAGCGGGCCGCGTCCACCTCTAAACACACGCTCTCTACGTGCAATTGGGACGGCCGAACAAAAACCCTCTGCATATCCGCCATGTCGGAGGTTATGGTTTGGCACCACCTCCAGGGTCAGAGGCACGTCACCTGGTTCTGCACTGCCTCCGCTGTGAGCAAGCCACTCACCAAGCTACGATGTCAAGTGTTCACGTCATCACGCGATTTTGCGTTCCTGGACGCCACAATGACGCCACGATGACATCGTAGTGACGCCAAGACTTCTGGCGATCGGTGACGTCATCACCGGATGAAAATTTTTTGCACCACTTGTGGTATATTCGACGCTGTGCGACGGCGACAGCGATGGTCAATCTTCGCGTTGCATCAGGCATTCCAGAATTTCTCTTTACTAAACGCCGGCAATGCAATCTCTAAATGAACGTAATATGCGGAGGAATACGCTTAGCGCATAGACATCATTAGCAAACGCTTAGCGCATAGACCTCCTTAGCAAGTTATACTTCGTAGACAGCCGGTGAATAACTTTCAGCGCAGTTCGTACACTACGAACACAGATACTTCACAAGATACCGCTATTTGCGTCAATTCAAAATATTTAGTATAACTGGGAGGAAGGAAAAGGTGTAAGAAACGTAGTAAATCACAAAGCTCAATAAAGTACATCGCTTGATGGCCGTCCAACTCAAGACACAAAAAACATTAAATACATTATTCTGTGTACGATAGAGAAGATACGGTAGATGAACATAGTTCTACCTGTTTATGCGTACAAAGCCGTAGTTCAGGAGAAAATGAAAGCTTGTGAGATAAAAACGAAAAATGCAGGTTCGCACTAGTTGAGCCAAGCTTACCGGAAGTGCGGAGCTGGACAGTTTTTTTTTGTTTCTGGTTTATTTTGCTATTTGTTCTATTTGTTCTTCTATTGTTCTTTTTCTTGCTATTTTTTGCTACTTGTTCTTTCTAAACCTTTTCTGTCAATACTTTAAATATTTGTTACTTAGTCTCTGTTTATCAATTTCTTTCTAGTTCTTCCTCTACTTGTCTGTTTTTCTACTTGTCCCTCTTTCTGTTTCTCTCTATATCTCGCTTCCTCTTTTATAATTTTTCAAAGCCCGGGGGCGTAATGTGTATAGCCATCTGTAGCATGCTACAGATGCGATACATGGATATGTCAGTCTTACACCTAGCGATGACAGCCTACGACAGCTTGGGCTCGAAAAGTACTTCGCACTTGAAGGCATCACCAAGCTCTTCTAATAACACGAGCAAGAAGACTTCTCCTTGTCGTGAGCGCACGCTCAATAGTGTGCACATCGCTATGTTGTGATTTTGCCAGCGTTGCGCCAAGATACGACAGCATATAGTGGGGACAGCGAGGACAGCGTACCAGAGCCCAGCCTCATGATGTGCTCCACTGTCATTATTCAGCTAAAATGCTCCACTTTCGCATGAAGCACGAAGCACAAGGAATCACTGCAATGCATTGAAGCAGCGATAAATATTGTTGATCTTTATTGTATCACTCTCTTATGCTTAAGCAAACACTCTCGCATACCTTAAGTTTTTATTGCGATAGCAGATATATGGACAATCTGGGCTGGATTTTGCCTTCGGCATCGGCATCGACGTGGGCGTCACCGTCACTCACCGTGTAAGAATACAAATCTAGGTATACAAAAATGCAAAATAGAAAAAATAGAAAAAGACGCCTGTGCGCGGAATCAAACGTAAGACCTCCACGTCATGAATGAAAGACGTTAACCACTAAGCCACCGAGGAGCACCTTCTTGAATATTGAAACGACAAGCTATTTATATCTATCATTTACAAATGTGAGTGGGCATCACTGGGGGAGGGGGACTATTGTGTTCTTAGCATTATCAGCAAGATGGCGCTATGAACGTGGGGTGGCTCTGAACTCTCACGCGTACTTTAGCCCACGGAGAGGAGGAAAGTGGATTATCTGTCGCACGCCCTTATCTCCCGGTTGGGAATATTATACGTCTTGGCTGGTGTTGGGCTTACACAGGAACGATCCTGTTGTAGTTACGGGGAGGAAAAAGGTCACTGCAATTGTTGCACAGCCTCTGTTTGCGAAAAAGGCGCGTTTTACCGACACAGCGAAGTCACAACTGAGACGCTTATTTCGCTTTCATCTGTACCTGTGAGTACGTTTCGTGCGTCATTTGTGCGCAAACAACGCGCGGCATGTTTCGATCAGAGTCGCCATTCTGCGCGTGACCTTCCAAATTGTTGCTATTGTGTTCATTGCTTCGCCTTTACAGCAAAGGCGTGACTTTTTTATCAGTTAACAAGCCGTGGAAATTTAACACCTATGACACACGAGACTGATATCATGATAATTCATCCTTCTTACATTTTCACAAACATTTCCTGAAATCAAACAGAGCGGTGTTGCTTGTAAAGCATGCTTTGTTCAGTCATGACTGTTGATGTGGCAAAGCTATCGTGCATAAAAAAGGCATTTTCATGGTGGAAGTTTATGAACCAAGAAAAATGCATGCCGTTCATGAAAATACCCCCTGCATAAATCAAATTACCATTCTTTTTAGGTTTTCGCAATCTAAAGTTGTTCTTAGTAGTTCTTTATGTTTTCGGTAATTTATAACAAACCTCATAAATTACTTGGTCTGCATTCCTATATTATGGCAAGTATGTAAGTAAGCAAGGCAAATCAAGCGTCATTTACGAAAAAAATATTACAATTTGCCTACCTAGAACGCGGTTATCTGCAGAAGGAAACTCGTTGCTAAAAATTGTCTGTTTGACAGATCCCATTCGATTAAATCATGGCGTAAAGGCATACATGCTACTGCTTTCATTTGCACTTCTGTAATGCAAGTCTGTTTACACAGTGTTATTCCTTACCTGGGAATGTAGAGAACTCTTTCGGCCACGACAAAGCCAACGGCCACGAAGAGGTTGGACGCCGGAAGGAAAGACAGCACAGTCAGAAGAAGCGGCACTAGTATTCTCTCTGAAGGCTGCCTCAATTGGCCAAGATTGCTGGAACCACACTGCTTTGTCGGTCCACTGAAAATCTTCATACAGCATAGACAAGGGTAGCTTGAAAAATCTCACCCCAACCTAATATATTGCTGTGGACAGCAAGTTCACACGAAGTTTGCCCTGAAGACAGGCGTATAGAAGCCTACACAGAAACTCGCATGGACACACATGAATAAAGTCAAAAGTTCCCAAGCCACCCTCCCTTAGGAATACATGAGATAGTGGCCTGGAAACTTCGACTCACCCCCCCCCCCCTTGTAGGTGCTAACGTTCGACAATGCTTCAAGTGAAAAACAGCTGAGCTAGTCGGACAGGACACAAGATAAAGTTAGCTTACAAATTGTCACACAGTAAGAAAAGGATTCATGGTAAAAAACAACGTAAAGTCTTCATAAAAAGACATGGATTCAAAATACCAGAAGGTAAAAATTTATCATAAGGGAAGGTAACGATTCATCATAACATAGGACATGAAGAAAGTTAAGACTTCCTCATAAATAACTTAAAGGTACGTTACGAAGGAAGACATTTCTTCATAGAAAGTAAGGATGCATGATGAAGCAAGATAAGCATTCATTATGAAACAAGGCAGTGGTTTATCAAAAAGCGATAACACTTCATCGTAAACGAATATAACAACTCATTATTTCAGAAGGTGAGAATTGATCCTAAACAGAAATAACAATTTATGATAAACGAAAGCAATGTTTCAACAAACAAATATAGCGATTCTCCATAAAAGAACGTAAGGCTTCCTCATAAAGGAAGGGTCAATTCATCATAAAAAGCTAAGTATTCATATCACAAGAAGCGATCAATTCATCATAAAAGAAAATAAAGCTTCGTCATTAAAAAAGGCGAACATTCATCATAAATGAAGGAAAGGATTCACAATAAAGCAACGTAAAACGTGTGCACTCGAACACAATAGAACAGATTGAGTTATTGATTGATTGATCGAAATGTTGCGTTTAACGTCCGAAAACCACCATATGATTATGAGAGACACCATAGTGGAGGGCTCCGGAAATTTCGACCCCCTGGAGTTCCTTAACGTGCGCTCAAATATGAGCACACGGGCCTACAACATTTCCGTCTCCATCAGAAATGCAGCCGCCGTAGTCCGCAATAGAACAGCGATAGACGGCGATTATGGTGCGTTGTTCCCTCTATTTGTATCCATGTGTGCAAGACGTATCCATTAAGGCTGAATACTTCGAGCTTTCGAGTTGTTTGTCCTGACATCTAGCTACCGAGTATGTTGACAGTGCCTCAATTTTAAATATGAGCAGAAATTTTTGTAGGCCCTATTGGTGAGCATAGATACATATATATACATCCTTCTCAAAACATGGAAAAAGATGTCGTTCAGAGTACAATGTATTAAACAGCGAACATAGAAGCACATAGGTTTGTATCTTATGCAGTGTGCTTAGAGAGACGCGCATCTTTATTAATGCACTTGCTCTCTGACAGGCTGCTTGCTTTCTGAGTGAAAATAAATAAGGGCATGTCACCGGCTTCTTGATTCTAAATATTTATACACTTGCAGAATATCTAACGTACCTGGTGGTTTAAATATTTGACATATGAGTGTACTAACCACGCTTGCAAAACAAACATTGCAATATTCACATATTTATCGACCAATGCTCAGGCTCATGTGTAGTCCTATAATTACTGTGGCTAGCACACAAAATCAGCGTTCTGATGGCTCAAAAGAAGTGCAAATTATCATGTGCTGACCATTTATATGGCAAATCACGTAGCAGTAGTTCTAATAAATGTAATTCGAACTCACGTCACTTATCTTGTTCGATGTCGTGAAGGCCCGCCAGCTGAGAGTCAATATCGAGGCGAATATTGCCAGTGTAGCCAGATTCCTAGAGTCAAGTGGTGACGTCACGAGAGGTATGCTGCCCATTTGCCAATCGTACGACAAGGTACGCGGGCACAACACAAGCCAGGCGTTGAAGGCGCATAAGTAGCTGTACGTGAAAAGCCTGAAATGAAGCAACGAAAGAAGTATTGACCGGTGGCTGTTGATACGTGTTTGCAAAGGTTTTTTGAAAATAATTGGCACCGTGACTTTTCACTTGTACAGAGCTGTGAAGGTGTCTTGATGTTTCTTTGAAGTGTATCTAGCATACCCATAGGCTCTAGACAGCCTTACTTTGAAGTTATATTTGCTGTGAATGTAGAAAACTCCCTCGGCTACGACAAAGCCAACGTCCATGAAGAGGTTAACAGTGACAAAACAAGGTCAGTATCTCATTACCCCAAAACTATGCATTATTACCTGAGAGAGAACACTTGATTTGATAACTGGACTTGATAAGGGCGACTAGAGAAGTTATTATATATATATATATCTCTCTCCGTATATATATATATATATATATATATATATATACATATATATATATATATATATATATATATATATATATATATATATATATATATATATATATATATATATAAAGGGAAAGAAGTGTATACCTAAGGGCTCGTTTTTCCGTGTTTTTAACACAATAATAATGAGATATAACAGACAGTAATGCCAAGGAATGTACAGGGGAAGTTATTAACATTAATGGAATGTATATAAGAAGAAAGAAAAGTGGATGAAAAAATTACCAACTGTAAGCAGGAATCGAACCTACGACCTTCGTAGGTTCGATTCCTGCTTACAGTTGGTAATTTTTTCATCCACTTTTCTTTCTTCTTATTTACATTCCATTAATGTTAATAACTTCCCCTGTACATTCCTTGGCATTACTGTCTGTTATATCTCATTATATATATATATATATATATATATATATATATATATATTCAATACTTCAGACTCGAGGTCCAAGCAGGGTGGTAATACACATACAAATAAAATAATTGCGAAACGAAACAATACAGGGCGAAGAAGGTTGTTTGGTAGGTTAGTTCATTCATCACGTGTATTAGTAAGGCAGTTTCATTCACATATGGTTCACATATTCATATATATACATATATATATATACTTTATGTATATATATATATATATATATATATATATATATATATATATATATATATATATATATATATATATATATATATATATATATATATATATATATAGAGAGAGAGAGAGAGAGAGAGAGAGAGAGAGAGTGTTCACACACTGATGCTAGTCCAATCATGTTTTTTTCTAAATTGCCCAAGCAACCGCTTGCCCCCAAACAATCATCTCTTTGTAAGAGCACGCTCGTTCTTTAAAGTGTTCATCACATTAACCAAGCGATGTGCAAACGCTAGCCCGTCCTTTGTCATAAGCAAACACGTTGAACTTTCTTTTAGAGAAGCGCTGACAAGCTAGTTCAAAAATTTAAGAAGCATGGAAAGGCTAGTACTTTAAGTAATGGACTCATGGTGCGAATTCAGATGCAATTTGCCGTATGGTTGCCTATTCGCGCCAACAGCAGCATTCAACAGACATCCAATTGGCTCCAACAGCATGTGGAGACAATACGATTGCTACGCGGCCATTCCACTCACTGAATATTAGTAATCCGCTGAACTGCCGCGTCGTTCTGGCGGCCACAGCCTATGGTAGCCCGGGAGATGTGCGACATCACATAGCTGGTGGCGCCCAGGTCGGTGATTGACACAAGGAAGAGAGAAAGAACTAGAGGGTTCAACAGGTACATAGGCTGGCAGTGTAAGTAGTATGGCAGCAAACCGCGTTAAATGGGAAGTCAGACAGGTTATAGTGGTCGTAAACATTTATTAAGCTAACAGAAAAATTTCAGGAGAAACCAGTTCTTAGTGGTTCAGCTCTCTTGCAGTACAAGAGTGAGTGCCTGGTCGGGGACCCCATTGGTCGTGGCCACAGTCCTAGGACGCCACACCATGGCTTGTCGGGAGCGGGAGTGCCTAAACATTTTCACTCTTTTTTTTTCTGGCCTTTGCCAATACTGTGTGGAGGTGGCTGACACACCACGCGGCATTGCCATCGAGCTCAACATTGTTTTACCCCCGAACCCCCATTCAACCCCCATGCGGAGGTGCTTTACTGAATGGCAACGGTGGCGAAAAAAATGACTGCACCAATAGCGACCAAAAGGGCGAAAATGAAATAATATGGCAGGCATTTCATGATGATTTCTAGGGAAGCACTTTATTGTTTGCAGCGAGATCGGGTTGCCTTAGAACGCGTAGCTACAAAGGGATATTTGAAAGGGAAGAAAAGCAATTTATGCGCCGTGGGCAAGATAACCAAATAGAGCAGCTTGTTCTACTCGATCGTGGAGATATACACCCAAGTGTAGGCTTGGGCATGAGCCTACAAGAAGCCTTGGTTTTTAGGAACGACAGTGTCAAGATTAACACGGCCGTAGTAGAAATAAGTAGGATACGTTTAGTGCGTTGGCGGCAAAACAACTAGAGAAAAGGACAGAAATAAATAGTACAAAAAATAAGGATGTGCTGCCATATATAACACAGAACTGAACAAAAATTTGCGGTTTTTTTCTATAATAAAATATTCTAATTGAAATAGGCAATTTCAGCATTACGAAATCAAAACTAAAGAATGATTTTTTTTCAATATTTGTTTAGCCTGGTGGCACACTTGTCGCTGACCCATAATAAAGGGAATGCTAATAACATGCATCCATTGATTCATTGTTCCTCGCTTTGATGAGTACGATCACCCTGACATTTGGCGATATTGCCGTTGATGGCTGCACAAAAGACATCAAATATAGAACTTTGTTTCAGGCACGAAATAATTCATGATTTAATAAAATGATGTTTGAAGTGTGCCATTACTGCAAGGCGACCAGCGTTCCCGAACCACTAGCAGGATATGGGGCTGCCATGGAAGACTTAAACAGCGGCATCGGCCACTGGCCATCTCGGTGAGTCGACTCGCTTCGCTTCCAGCTTTCCTCAAAATAGTTGACTGTTGGTTAAGCTTTGACATAGAAACGATAGTGAGGGCGCAATCATACACAACACACAGGAAGGGAGAGACGAGAACAGGCGCAAACTATCAACTGGCTTTATTCAAGGGAGATACACACCTTTGTATATCAACAACCTGCGCAGGGGCACCGCCACAACAACCACGAAAATTTTCGTCGTATGGCACGTGCAGCGTGGAACATCTGATAGTATCCCGAATCGCACTACTTGGCTTTACCTTAATACTCATTGTTGGGCTTTGTTACAAACGCTGTAGTAGAAGGCTCCGTAAAATTTGACCACATGCGGTTCTTTATCGAGCACCTGAAACCAAACACACGGGCCTCAAAAACCCCCTCCCCCCCCCCCCCCCCCCCCAAAAAAAAAGCAGTGGTCACTGCTGGAATGGAATTACGGCACCTGCGGGCCAACAGTCGAGTTCTTTCACGCCTAGACCTATACGGAAGGTCCCATACACACATCCTGTTAGCTACCCTGCAATGGTCGAAGAGATAAAAGCCAAACGGACATATCCACAAGCACATTTCGAAAAGCACGTCTAGTCTACAGACGATCGCACAAATCTATCACATTTATAGCGTATTAGTTGCGTTTTCTTTGCCTTCTGCACTATTATTGAAAAAGTAAATGGTTGTAGAATATTGTTTACAGAAAACTGACTCAGAATAAATGAGTTCTAAAGAGCCCGCAGTTGGCCCCGTTGGGTGTCACGGCGAGTGCAGCTACACAAAATGTGTTCAACAAAGTCAAACTTTTCACTAACCCAATGAGCCGGTAATGAAACAATAATGCAGAGCCATTACCGTGCTTAATAAAAACCACATGCTTTAGGATATTGTAGAATTCCTGTTAGACCCATTTTATAGATGTCCTCACCTGGTTGAGCGCATCGACGAGAATGACACAGGATTGTCCATTTCAGAAAATATGGGAAAGCTTCCTTGCAGAATCCATAGCCTGAAGCAGAGGAGCAACGTAGTCTGCGCAGGTAAATGAAAAAGAAAGTAATTTAACAAGGCCAAAGTTGTCAGCACATAAATTTATGTGGTTCTGATTGTGATTACATTGACGATTGTATCAATTGATTCATTTCCTGATAGAAAACAAGTGTCATTGACTAAACAGACGCTGAAAGAGATTTGAACAAAACAATGGCAAATTTCTCAAAATAAAAAGTTCGACGTTTCGGGAATAATCGTCAGCATTTAACAAATACACTCTCAAGGCGAGAACCTGCTGCAGACATGGCAATTTGTTATGCGAAAAAGTCAGAGACCTCAGCTGTCTCCAGACGTAACAAGCCACTGTGTGCAATACACGCGTCCAACTGTTTACGTGTTCTCAAGCACGCAGTAAGTACACAAGCTCTAATGAAGCTAGGAGGTGAAAATTTGCAGACATTCTCCGAAGAACAAGTGCGAATGAAATGACACCCAGTGCCTTCGAAAGCTCCCGACCATTTTCTATACAAGTATGACTCCTATACACGTATGACTATACACGTATATGACTATACACGTATGTGTACAAGCACTTAGGCTTTCGTACACAAAGCTTTAGGAGCGAAGCACTTTAGGTCCGAGCTTGCGGTGTACCCCAGGCGTAGCCATCTAATTACAGTAGCGCCCTTAAGAGGTGGAACTTCCAAGCGCGATCGCTAGTAGCACTTGCGGCGCTCTCTCTCTCTCTCGCACTCTGACCATTGATACGTGTCACTTGCAATGAACAAACACGAGGCTTGACGGCAAGCACTGGCGGCTCGTTAATCTGAAGCGCCGCGGAGGCGTCGGCAAGCGATCCCGGAAGTGAAAGCTCACAAGCATTGGAGAAACGAGAACGAAGGCAAGCGGACCCGGAGTTGTGAGCGAGAGAAGCTGGGGCGAAACGCAAGAAGCGTACACTACCCGTAGTAATTGCACTGACACTTGTTTCAAGCAAAAATTTCTCGGCCAGAGATCGGACGGTGTTGCTAAGTGCATCATCGTTTCTAATTTATTAACTACGTCACCATGATTACTAATGTTCTCACTCATTATGTGATGTAGATTGAACAACGTACGGGGGTTCATGGTTACCAGATAATCCTCAGTGCATTGCCGACTCATCATTAACTCTATTTATACGGAGTATTTTTTCTATTGTTTTAGAAGATTCTCCGCAAGCATGCAGCACATACAATGCGCTTGTCCAAGGGTAGTGTTGATTCACTACTTGCTTTCGGAAAAACTGACTTTCAGTCACAAAGAATTTTTAAAAAGCACGAATGCAGAAAATCTGCACAGTGACACTCTACCCTGAATAAAGAAATACACCTTTTTCTATTTCTCCTTACCCTGTGTTTTTAAACTTTCTTCTCCTCAAGCAAGGTTGCAGTGCCTCCAACCATGGCTCAAACGGGCTAAACCTTGGTACACTTGCCTGCCACTCCTCTTTCTTTCTCTCTGTCTGTCTTTCCACCATGGCTCGCCTTTGACCAAACAGCAATGCCTTGTAATGAAGACATCGAGAGGCTTCGGCATGTCTATAAATGACGTGTCGTCACGTATTTATACGAACTATGAGGCATTCATTATGTCACATGACGACGTCATTGGTTACGTATGTTACGTGGGTTCTTACGCCAGTTCATTCACCTGACGTTTGTCGTTCTCGAGGAGAGGCTCAGCGAAGCGCTCAAAGGCTTTCATCCTAAAAGGATACTATGGAGCAAAACGATGTTTCGCCTGTTAGCAGAGCACAATTTCACAATTCCGAAAACACAACATTAGTGGGACACCATGCTTGGTAAGTGAGAAATCTCGCGAAAATAAAAAAATGCTGTGGGAACGCAACCTTGAGATTCCTGCACCAAATCTTATGATATCATAGAATTTGAACGTCATACGTCCATTCTAATCAATTGAAATAGAATTCGTAATCATCGGTGGGTGCCATAAGTCTAGCGTACAATGTTTCAGAAAATTTTATTGAGCCATCGTCACGAAAACAAGAAAAGTACATTTCGAATTTTTTTTAACGTCACGAAGTTTAAAGTTGAAACTTCAACCTTCATTATCACCAGTAATACTGAGGTTATGATAGTGAAACATATGATGTTTGAGTTTTCCAAGTGCAGTTTGTAACTCTAAACAAACTCATTGTTTCTGTTTCACTTTAGCGTCTCTTTATTTCGTTGTCCAGCCTAAGGTTCAAATGAAATGTGTTTGGTAGCGTCAGTCGCGCTTCTCTCTCAGTTTTTGAATTATAAGGTAGAAATGGGCGGGGGACAGACTGAGATAACTTTGCCACCTGGATAATTTCATGATTTCCCGCGAAAAATCTACATTGCCAGTTTCGCTGTTTGCGTAAACAGTAATGACAATTCCTCGTCCGACTGCAATGCACAATAATACAAAACTCATAGGTAGCTGTAAAGTGGGGTGCTCTATTTTATTTTGTGGCACCAGAAACCCGTGCCACACTCTCAGAAGAGAAAGCAAGAGTGATAATCAATTGAAATCAGTTTTATTTCAAGAAAATAAACAGGTTCTTGAGATGTTCGCTGGCTAAAAACTGTTTAAGGATGAACAGCTTCGCGACACCAGTGAATCCTTTTCAAGGCAGATAGGACAAAGTCAGAAGTGAATAATACACGATGGAGTGATGGTGACATTCATAAACTAACATTGCAATACCAAACTGAGGTATGATAAAAACATATATTAATTGAACTACAAAAAAAACTTGATCCCAAACATGCCACAAAAAATTGTTACATCGACGCAAGCAAAAATAAGAACGAAAACAGGAAAAAACACAACTACCATAAAACCACAACCCGAAAAAAGTTGATAAAACGTCAGAAAAGCTATACACATATTTGTTTCTTGTGTGATTGCATCAAACACATGGAACAAATAGTACATAAAAAGGAGACAACAAAGGTGAAGAATCCAGTATTGTTATATGATTTTCATAATACAATCTAAGTTGTTAAGCATGAACGCACACAACGAATGAAAAATTATATCGTACAAAAACCTATTTTACGCCACAAATAGGCCTATATTTGTAAATAAGAAAAACCACAGTTCTTTTCTAGGGAACCTCTTTGTGTGAGCCTGTATTTATTGAATAGTGTTGGCAGACTTTATTGAAGTGCTTGAGATTTGTGGCTTTTACGAAACCTTGCAAGAAAGCAACCATCAGTGCTTCATGTTCTTATCAACAACAACAAAAAATTTTCAGTTGACACGTGAGCTTTGTTATGCTTCTTTATGTTATATTTCGTTGTGGCTGCCCACGCCAAACAACAGTAATACATATGTGAATAAAAAAGTGTGGTATATTTGGTATATTTGTAATTTCACCATTTAGGGTAAGATGTGTCTACAAGTGTCTCGCACACCGTCTGCAGTAGAGGCTTTTTCATGATAATTTTGTTAGGTTTATTCCAGCTAATGCTTGATAAAAATGTGACACTAAGATTTTTCGCTTATGTAGAAACAAACGGCGACACCTGCGTAACCTACTGACTGTGTTGGTGAAAATATGCCATTTTAGTCAAAATACGATAGGTTTTGTTTTCAATATCTTAATTTGAATAAACTTTTGCAGACGACAACAGTTTGCCTATTAATTCATTGCACCGGGTAACTTATTCATTTTTAGGTCCTTAAAACAACTAGGTTTGTGTCATGTGCATGTATGACAAAATTGACAAAGAAATCAATATGAACGATGTAATTTATGTAAGCATAAAACAATAGCACCCTGATACGCCTCCATCGGGCACACAATTTTAGACTGGTAAATATAATTACATATAAGTGCTTAGTTGAAGGCGTTGCTGTGTGTTTTTCAAGTATTACTACTTTTTCAAGGAGCAAGGTGATTAGTTCCCTTTCAAAGCAGTGACTTTCTCTTATGCGAACGGTTTATCCATCGCGCCTTCTAACGGCAACCGCAGATAGTTAAAAGTTTTTCCTCAATCTACGCGATCTTGTGTGCGTGCACACACACATGTTGAGTTACGTCATGAATTCATGCTGTAGAGAGCATCGCACATCTTCCAGCCTCTGCGCTACTGGTATTAAATTTCGCATCCTCTCGTGCTCATTCGGCAGTCTCAATTTATCCAGCACTGGGTGACCTCGGCCAGTAGCATGTGGTTGCGTAGACCTAGAATAGATGCGAGTAACGCAACCAACAAATAAGTAACAATCATTTGTACAGTTACACCCTACACTCACGGCTGGTTTTTACCGCCGGCGGAAATGTCGGCGTTGGTGACCGCTGTCATTCACCGCATACGTATACGTATCTATATATCAAAACGCAAGAAAGATAAATAATCCAGAAAAAGATCCCTGTGCGCGCAATCGAACGTCCGACCTCTTGCTTTTGAGTGTGGGCCGTTAGCAATTGACCCACGAGGGAGCACCGACTTGAACGTTAAAAAGGCAAGTACTTTATATATACCACTTACCACTGGCAATGCTGATTTCGGAAGAATTATCGTGTTTTCAGCATCGCCAGCAAGATGGTGCGATGAGCACGCGTCACCTGAGGTCCCCTGGCAAAACAAGTTTCCAAGGGAGCGTCACTCATTGTTGTCGATGCTGTCCTTCTCGCTCTCTTGTATACCCCTCCTTTTCTCTGCCATCCGCGGCTGTAAATGGTGCATTCCTCGCACGTGATCTTGCAAATACCTAGTGGTGTTATTTATTATTATGCAAAAAGTGGAAAACGAGTACGCATGCGCATATGGCTCAAGCCGGATTCTTCCCGTGACGAAAGAAGTTGTAGCCTGGACATAAACTTAAGAGGAGGAGCGTTTCAATGGGCACCACGTCTGCCACAACTGTATCGTGGTGCTCATTCATTGCAACATTAGAGTCTTTCAGCAATGCTCAGTTGAAAGAAAACAACAAGAAACGGCCTCGCTCTCTTCAACTTACCTCATACTATCTGAAATCAAGCACACCGTGCAGTGTAGCTATAAAACATATCACGCGAAGGCTTTCGTTCAATCCGTTGACGTACCTAGACGCGGATCTGCGAAGCGAGTTTATTTGTTGGTTTTGTGAGCGTCTCATGCGCGTCTAGTGCATGCCATTTGTTACAAATACCCGTAGCGTACGCAGAACAGCTGGAAGATGTAATCAACGCACCTTCAGGAACATTTCACGCTTGACCAGTTAGAGCCACTTTCTCTTGAACGTGGCATAAAAGAGCTGATACGCGATGCTTTGGATCACCTCACCAGTACAACCCTCGCTTTTCAGGAAGTTTCGCGCACCGCACCAGAATTACCTGGCATCATGTTTGTCAAAATTGGCACGTTAAAAAAAAACGTCATCGCAGTATGCATGTAGAGAACTCGTACCAGTCTGGCCATGGTTTTTTCTTGCGTGTGTACAGGCTAGCTGTAATCACTCGTCACAACGTCTAGCTTCCCTCACTTTTTTTATCTTGCGTTGCACGAGTCAGCCAGAAAGGATTTTTGTTTTATTTTGATGGGCGTCTCGGCCACCGCCGATGTATTAGCTAGCAGTACTGGCCATCGTACCACGTGGCCGAAAAGCCCGAAGCTCTCTTCCCTAGGCCCTGCTCCATTGTTTATTTCGAGTGTTTCGGAAATTACGCAGCGCGAGTGTTGTAATCCACGACTGGCTGTCTCCTGCACATCGTCAGCGCCATTGGCCAGAAATACGGCCGTGAGGTCAGGCGATGGAAATTCCGGGGACCTGTGCAGCTGCCTGCAGTCAGGTGCCCTCATGAGTGCTGGTCGCAACCGCCCTATTCGAAAAAAAAAACGAATGGTGGGCATGGTGTACACCACTACCCACCATTATAGTGAATCAATGTAGTGGGTGAATGCTGGAAAACGTCCACCATTGCGCATGGTGGGATATGATGGGTGCTGCAGTGCCTGCAAGGCTTGAGCACGAAATGGCGTCAGAATCACCGTGACGAGCTGCCACAAAAATTTAAAAAATTATGAAAAACGATGCAAAAACACCCGTCCCATAAAAAAAGCTACCATAGAGGATCGAACGTGCAACCTGTGGGTTATCATTTGCAGACACTAATCACTGCGCCATACCAACATGTCATAGGTCGTGCGTTAAATAGCTAGTTGACATACAAACTTACGGTTCAACTTCAGTTCTGTTTGTCGTGTACTCGACATAGACGAGATCTGCACCTGCTACTATAATTTGTTCATTTATTAAACACAATCAACTGCTGCCTGTAACAATTGCCACTGCGATAATGGCACCAGCGATGTTTTTTCATTTTATTTATTTATTTATTTACAGATACTGCAGGCCTTACCCGGGCCCATGCAGGAGTGGGATACAAACAATACATTCAAGCAATAACTAGTAATACACTGAAGTACAGAGCATAAATGAGAGAATACATAACTATCAAGTACAGAAAAGTCAAATATATTTTCTCGCTGTTCAACAGAACTGCGCACAACTAAAAATATTTTCAACATTTGTAGCCGGATGAATTGCACTCAAATGACACTATTTTCAGCATACATCACTTATATGGTGAAATTAATCTTTTCTATCTGTTGCGTGAATGAAGCCATCGAGGCAGCATTCACTACTTCCGCAGGTAATGCGTTCCAATAAAAAATTGCGCGAGGAAAGAGAGCGAACTTGTGGGCATTAATGTGGCTGGGTGGCTGCCTAAACGTTTTGTTGTGATTTGTCCTAGCTGAAAGTTTAGAAGGCTGCTGAAGGTATCGTTCCCGTGATAATTTAAAGTCCCCGTGATCAAGCTGGTAGACGAATTTTAATCTGGAATTTTAATCTGGAATTTTAATCTAGTACTTGTAGGCTTGCCCTATTACGTAGATTAGTTACACTATGTTGTCGGGAGTAAGCGGAATATATAAAGCGCAGAGCTAAATTTTGGACCCTTTCTATTTTCTTAATCAAGTATTGTTGCCAATTCTCAACCGCAAGAAAAAAAAAACCAAGTGGACTGGGGAGCAGCTACAGTTTACCGGCGTGGTCTGCAAAGTTTAATATTCGTTTCGCGCTCGTTCCAAAGGCTGGCATCTGCTCACCCTTTATGACGCCTCTAGGCTCATTCCATAGAGACGCCCACCTAATTGATTGAGTAGTGGGATGCTTTTCGCGCAACGTAGAGGGCAGTCGTGCCAGCGCACTGCTGTAGCTCTTTTGCTATAGCAACAGCTACATAACGGCTTGGCCAAAACGAATGCAGTGTGCCTGAAACATTACGCTATCATAGTGGTTCCCTAAGCATACAAATTTCCAAGTCTGTGTTCTGGCATACAAGCTAGAGAAGTGCTGGTGAGTGCGACCGGTGGCTGTCAGTGAGGGGAGGCGTGCGTTCTCTTGGAGTGCTGGAATCGCATCGCATGGACGTTTGTTGCTTCTTGCGCGGTCACCGTACACAATGGAAAATGCTTTATTGAGGTTAATTCCATGATGCCATGGATGTGCTGTATTGTCTGTCTTAATCGTCGAAATCGTGTATTCTAAAACCTGGAAGCGCGGATAACACAATTGTACGGGCTCGGTTGGCAGGCCTAATCTTTGGTGGAAATCATAGTAGTAGAACATGTATTGTACAGATCCTAGCTTGGTACACTATATAAATTGCCCACCATTATAGGCCCATCATCTGCTTACTGCTTCCCAGCATAATCACAATGGTGGTCAGAGCTTATCAGCTTGGTACACCATGTGGCCCACCATAACAAGCAGCACCCATCATCTGCTTTGTGCTTCTCAGCTATATTGCAATGGTAGTAAAAGCTTCTCAGCTTCGTCCACCACATGGCCCATCATAATAAGCACCACCTACCATCTGCTTAGTGCTTCCAAGCATTATCGCAATGGTGGGCAGAGCGTCCCATTATTGCGCACTATCTAGCCTCTGCTTTCCACCATCGTTTCCATTTTACCCATTTTCTGTACACCATACCACCCAGTTTGTCCCGGCATACCCAACATAATTTCCACTACGTCCCACCATATCCATCAGAATTTCCACCATACCCGCTATTAATTCCACCATTCTCACCGTGTTTTCCAGTATCCACCTTGGCAGTTTTTGCGAAAGGGCGGCAGGCCTGTCGGCGCTAGTAGGGAGTTTTAGTGCTGGGTACCCAAGTGGCTTGCGTACCCAGGACGGTAGGGAGGTGGTATTGCGCATGCGCGAAATCCCGAACAGATGCATCGCAAGATGACTGGGGCGATGGGGCCATGCGTCCGCGCGGCCATAAACAACGCTGCCACAACTGGCCTCCTAGCGGAGATAAGCTGCCGCGGCGCACATACTGGCGCATCATGTTACCTTCACGGCGATCAAAGCCGAGGCTGGCCAGAACCACCACTTTGACTTTTAAGTTTTAAGCGCAAATATTCTAGTGGCTAGCCACTATACAAATAGCATGACACAGAGGCGCCAAATCTCGGACAGCATGCATCGGCCGCCTTGTAAGGTCCACCTTCGCAAGAACTCACTGTATCCGCACTGCGGATACTCTAGCCATCGAGTGAAAATAAGCCAAAATGCGAGCACGTATAGCGGTCACACGGCTTCATCCAGATTTCTAAAGCTATGTAGAATGGCCTGGAACATGGAAACTTAAAAACATATGCCAGCCCCCAACCAGCTGAATAGGTGGCGCCATCTAGCGTGGCCTTAGTGAAACATACAACCACAACTTTGTTATTGCAGAAAGATTGTGCACTGTATATCTGGTGCAAAAACTGCGCAACGACAATATTACAAATGAGTAACCTTTTTATTCATTTTCACCTCTAAAACATTACGTATAAGCTAACATGTTCATGACTGTGGTTGCACAAAGTGTCACAGGATGTCGACACCATCGTTACAGTAACCTTGTATTTTTCACTTTTCTTGCGTATACCAGATTACTGTACACAATAAAAAAATGTCCTAATCACTACGTATGTTTAATTTACCATTTTAAATCATAAAAATACTTAAATAATACTTACGCGACAAGACGCTATGGTGCTGCGAGCGCGTGTGAGCTTCGTGCGGCATGCGTTTGCGTGCGTGCCACCGTGGCGCCAACTAAAAGGCATTCCGGTTGGGTATGGGTTGGGCACGACACGCCGCGCGCTCCCAAGCCCGCATCGCCCCAAGAGAATGCGTACCCAGCACTAAAACTCCCTAGTGACGGATTTTCGTGCCGACGGCATCCTCGCTGATGCGGGACCGGTACTGAGGTGAAGTCGAGCCGGACAGTGCAGCAGTGTCGGCCAGCGGGGGTGTCGTGGTGCACGGACATTATGTAGGGACATGGGTTGTAATTTTTGAGCTTGTATATAGCTGTTCCCTTTGTTTTTTCGGAATATGTTTGAATTAAGGTTGGGGGGACGTGTGGGTGCCGACACTCCCATGTAAGGTTGTTTGCGCTGCGTGGCGCACCTGTCTTGCCCAAAAGCCGCATTTCGAGTTACAACCGCTGGGCGGTGGGTGGCATTGCGTTCGCGCGAGTTGACCAGCACTATCGTCATCATCATCACCGTTTAGCGCTGGCGGTGACCCCTGGCGGAAAGCAAGCCTTGTTGGCGGGCGAGAATGGAGCGAGGCTCTACTGCGCGTGGCGGTTGCCGCGAACGGTTGTCTCTAGCGTGGGTCCTCGGCGCGTGGCACCGTGAGCCTGCGCGCCGGGGGCCCTCGTGGTAAGTCAAGCGTTGGCGACGATACCTTGGGTGTGTTAGTGTGTTTTTCATGTTGTGTGTTTGTCGCGTTATTGTGTAAGGATGTCATAACGTGCTAATTACATTTGATGTATCGATTCAGCGGACGATATCGTCGTTCGAAGTCGTTAAATAAATGTATTTTATTGTTTGGTTTGTACCGACCGTGCCTGCTGTGTTCGTTCACTCCAAGAGCGTAGCGTGGCGTGTCGCTCGCCAGTTCGATACCCCACAAGTTTTAAACTTACACAATCATATAACTATAAGACATGCTATAGTGGGGAATGACAAGTTAATTTCGACTAATTGGGTTCCTTTCTCATCATGATGCGTTCTAAATTACGCGCGCCAACATTGGGAGTTACGATAGAATCATGCACCATTCATCGTTTGTCCGCAGGATTCTCCTTTGGCGTGCTATACTTAACACGGAATGCACCTCGGTATGAGCTGTGCATAGAAGGTAGCTACTAACACTGGCGCACACGTTTGTGAAAAGAGTACTAAAATGGGAAGGTATAGTTGACCGCGCCACCGCGATAACGACACAGCAGTTCCACAGTAACCTCACGTTGAAGCGCCAGGCTAATTTCGTGACAAAACTATAGGAGAGCAGTGTGTAGAGCCTCTAGAATTTTTAATATTATTGCGCGATCATCAACCGCACGCAGTATCAGAGCCCTACAATGGCGATAATCTGCGAAACTGGCACGAGTACGCGCACACGCATGAAGCAGTGCTAGCGCAAGCGTCGTCTACCAGGCTGTTTCTTTCAGTATGAAGCACTCCCTTTCTTTGTTAAAGGCGGCTTACCTGCGCTCAATCGAATATGTAAACGTCACAATCGTTTTGCTTGTTTTTTTTTTTTCATTTCCAAGTTTGCTTTCAGCCGCAAGCGCTGCTGCCACTACTAGCACATTCTGTAGGTGGAAAAAAACTGACAATGACCGCGCGGTAAAGAATAGTGTTTTTTTTTTGCCGTTTATTACTTTCTGCTATTTTTTCTCTCATTTCTCTGCGCATCAACTTTGAACAGCTTCTTCCACTGTAATCACACCAAAAATTAGGAGAACATAAATCGGCAGATTGCAGTTTAGATTGTGCGCATGGTTTCGTTCAAAGTTTTTTTTTTTTTATTTTCCGTTTTTATTAAACGAGAATAATACAGTCATGGTGGTAGGGCGTGCATCGTCCTGAAAGGGACAGCGTGGCAGAGTACGCGACGCTTGCGCTAGCGTTGCTTTGTGCACGTGCGCATACTGTTAACGGTTTCCCAGATTATCGCCGTTGTAAGGCGCTGATACGGCCTGCGGTCGACGCTCGCGCGATAATATAAAAAATACTGAAGGCTGTACATACAGACAAAAAGAATTTTCACGATGGCAACCGTCGAGAGATGGAGCTGCCTTCAAAAGTTCTTCTGAATGGTATGCATGGTTCTGGAGTTGGTGGTCGTTTTGACACGAACGTAATCAACTCCGTAACTATAACGGTCATTATTTTACGGCTTTTGGTGAACAAGCCAGTTTAGGCGAATGATAGCTACCACACAATATCGGCGTATCATACGATCCAGTCATGAAGTTTATTAACTCGAAATAAAAAGTTATACATCAGTCGTGTCAGCATATTGAGTCGTAATTCAGTGACTACATAACCGTATTGGCCTCCAATCAAGGTGTGTGCTAATATGTCTCAGCATATACACGTCCGCAGGAACTTGTTCAGGTTTTTTTTCTTGTATACGCTTGTGTACCGATTGCAATTCAGTGTATGAAATATGTGCCTGCCATTCATATCAAACGTGCGTATTGATGAAATGCGTATGTAAATGCTCCGCATCAGCCTTTTCGTATCCTTGTGGAAGCCTTGATGGCTGCCACCATTCCAAGTGTCCGCTAACAGGCATTCTGTAGAATAAACGTACGCCGCCTCCAGCATAAACATAATTACAGCAAAGCTGTATACTTAATTAACTATAAAATAAGCCACAAGACGTCTAAATTGAAAAAAGCAGAGTCACAGACACGAAGATTGATTGATATTGGGGTTTATAACGTCCCAGAACCAGACAAAAACTGAGACAGAGAGCAGAGGCGTGGCACAAACAACTAAGGTTTAATTCGGGCAACACTTTCCCCTGAAGGTTGTACAACGCATGCGCTGATAACAAACAAAAAAGAACGAGCAATCTAGTCTAAGCAAATCACCACTCTGCTTGAAACAAACATTCTTTCCTGGTGAGATAAACCTGAGCTGCACTAATACATTTGTCTGGTTAAGGTTTGCATATATGAACGCCTCAACAATCTACCGCTTACGCTGCGTCTTAGCTTTGCCTAAACTTGCCACCTTATCAAACAAAGGCGTGCAACGATTGATTTATTGATTGATTATTAGGGTTTAACGTCCCAAAACCACCGTACGATTATGAGAGAGAGCGTAGTGAAGGGCTCTGGAAATTTAGATCACCTGGGGTTGTTTAACGTGCACTCAAATCTGAGCACATGGGACTACAGCATTTTCGCCTCCATCGAAAATGCAGCCGCCGCTGCCGGGATTAGGTCCTGCGACCTGCGAGTCAGCAGCCGTATACCTTAGCCACTAGATGCACCACGGCAGGGTGGGGTGGCAAGTTGTACCGCCAAGTTGCCGTAAATGTACCGGCAAGTTGCCACCAGTGCCAAAAGTAGAAGATTTTCATGTTCTCTCAACCGAACATCAACCAGATTGTCCAACGTAAAACTTGTCACAACCTAAAGGAGTTTCATACACCACACATGTGTTATACGCGCAGTATTTTTTTGACATTTGCTCATATCACACATCATGATTATCGTGCCGAGCTGCACTTGCAAAGACCAGCGAGTTTGCTGGGTGCAGAACGGACTAGTGTGACATCGATCCTGGCCGCAACCTTTTTAAATCTGTGTGAAATGCAATGTACGTACGACACAACAGCAAGATTCATCTGTTCTCGAACACCTCCATCAATTCTGTGTTCTCCAACAACAACATCACTTTTGTGTTTTACATTGAGGTGCTGAAACCCATATTCAGCAACAAATGTTATCAACGACTTCGGGTAGCCTGCCAACAAAAGTATTTTGCTGCTCAGCCACGTTATCTCGTATTATATGAGTGCAACTATTAGTAACAGCATTTGTCAGACAAAGATTGGCGATACCTCT
This sequence comes from Rhipicephalus microplus, assembly GCF_013339725.1. Lineage (NCBI taxonomy): Eukaryota > Metazoa > Arthropoda > Arachnida > Ixodida > Ixodidae > Rhipicephalus > Rhipicephalus microplus. Next base: position 152,229,917 of record NC_051169.1, read on the forward strand.
TTTTACCAGCTTGGAGTGGGAGGAATCATAAGCCAAAAAATTCCTTTTAGTTTTTGGACTATACTTCCAGCACACAGGAACAGGAGGATGAAACAAGACTGTGAATCTAGAAACCTAATGAAATTTTTCTGGGGAACTTCATGCGTGAAACGAAAATGTGAACAGCCTTTTTAAAGTAGTGAATTTATGTTACCAATGACATCTAAACATAGTCACTTACCCCAATATTAGGAAAAACAACAAAATCATCAACATATCTAAAAAGGCGGTCTACCCGGTGATCATGAAGGCTTTGGCATAAGCGTTTGTCGAAATTGCCTAGGAAAATAATGCAAAGCACCGGAGCAACGGATGACGCTATGCATATACCGATTTTCTGTAAAAACAATTTGTCATCGAAGGTGATAAAAGTTGCCTACAGATAAAACTTTAGAAGTTCAATGATGTTGTCAGTTGCAAGGTCGCACGCACCTTGGAAATAGGTCTCGCCATGCGATTGATTGGCCTCAGGCAGAACTGAAGACAGTTCTCTACGGGGTACAGAATAATACAGCAATTTAATGTTAACATAAAAAGCTGTGTTCGCTACTAGCTCTCCAGCCCTCAAAGCCTAAACGAACACACTTTAACTGTCGATGTCACGCGGATAATCGGGAACAAGAGCTTTTAAAGAGCTTGAAGAAACCTACCGTCCAGCTTATGCCACGAACTTTCCTATGTAACAATGGCTCTCATAAGGCGCTCCGATTTATGTGTCTTAAGCGTGAAAAAGACAGAGCACATCAACTTTGCTCTTTTTCGCCGACTACTAGGGTCTCAAGGTGAAGCTGATTCATGAGTTCAAGAGCATCCTTCTTGACTTTTGACGATTATGGGGCAACTCCCCTGAAATTCTTGTACAGTGCTTTTTCTTGCTTTTTGGTGGAATAAGTCAAAATGAAGTACTACAAAACCACTTTCCTCGGTGAAGGCGGTCTTGTAGTACTTTCTGGACGAGCACTGGATAAGAACTTCAGAGGGGTTGCCCTGAAACCGTTAAAAGTTAAGAAGGATGCTGTTAAACTCATGGAATAGCTTCCAGTTGAGGCAATGGGGAGGTGCTAAGTAAGTGACGCCTTCCCTCGATGTTCGCGGTGATGTCCCTCTCTCTCTCGCCGGCCGCGCACACGACGCATGTAACCTCTCTCTTTTCACCCTCTCCACCACTCAACGTTCGGGTGCACATCGATTGAACACTCATTCGGCTCGTTTATCTGCGATAGAGAGGACGCCGAAAAGTGCAGCTCCTTCACCCGCCAAAACATACACCGAAGCGATTTGGCCTCTCCCTGCCGTCGCCGGCGTGTCGAGGGCTAGCAGAACCGATCGCGTTTGCGAATGGTGACGTCGCCCTTGCAACACCAACAAGGCACGAGTCAGGGAAGCGGAACGCAAGCGTCGGCAGTGGAATACCAACATCGACGAAGCGCGAGTCAAAAACGCCGATCGCGTCCGTGCGCAGAACTGCTGCTTCGCATCCTGTCCGGGTTCATTTGGGAAGTTGTCGTTTAATTTTCTTTGCAAATAGTAGTAGACCCCGGCACTGTCTTGTTAAAGAAAAGGTTACGCTACTGAATGTTTAGTCGGCAGAGCTTGTGTCCGGGGGAAGTACTCTTTCAGCATATTTTCCCAAAAAGGAGGAGGAATGGGACGGAAGGGAGGAAACAGCCATTCAGTAAGCCGAGAAATAAAAAAGAATATTTTTCAAGACCACTTTCGAAGCATCAAGTATTATACCTTTATGCTAGAAATTGAAGAGCGCGAAGTCTTTAACACTTTGTTTGCATCAAACAAACCAACAATTATTATTTGTGGTGAATTATTCTTCTATTTAGCACGAGAGAATGTGTACCCATCAGTGAATCAGATCACGGAATGGTAAAGTAAAAAAAAACGCCGCGAAACATTTCTGATCAGAGTTTTTATATCTGCAGCCAATATGAAGTCGCATGCTCACATGCTGTAAACAGTGAGTGCGTGGGTGATTCGTGTTCAAGCACGGTGGTTTACTGCGCATGCGTGCACTCCGCGCGTGTGCACCCCGGCTTGATTTGGTCCACTGGTGGCCGCAATGGCAGTGCCGTTTTTCACCGTGCTACTCCTCTTACGTCGTAAAGCACCGAATAGAGAGGTGCTGGATAGTAATATGCATAATACATAATTTTGAGGACTGGTACTTATGACAGCATCAGACTGCGCGACCACGTTCAGGTAATTGATTGACTCCATAATCCTCCTTCAAGGCTCTTTCGCTAGCACAACAAAGCGGTTTCTGGAAGTTTTCAGCGCGGTTTCAAAATATATGAATTATTGTAGCAACGCGAAAAGAATGCTCGATTATGTCATCGTATTTAATGCTCTTTTCATTTCTACTGCGATTCAATCGAACGTTCAGGCTAGTTGTCGGTTGGCGTCGCTGTTGACGAGTCATTTGGTGGTGACTCTCAAATTCTCAGTACAGGATAGGGGTATACTAGGTATAAAACAGGATATTTGCATTTTCCGGGCCAAAATGCTGACGTTTAAATCCAAGAAACTAATCGAAAGGCCATTTTTTACTAATTCCATCGACAGCAGTATACGAAACAGTGCGCGTTCTGTGGCTGTTCTCACGTCTGAACCGTGAAAAGAGCCTCGACCGATTCTGTGCGGCTCCCTCTCGTGCTCTCGTTCCCTCCTTCAACTGTTTCGTGACAGGATGCTTACAATACAACTCTCACAAAACACGATGCGCTAGCAACAGCCCGCCAGCAAACAGCGAAATAGAGCGAGAATGAGTGTCGGGGACGGGATGACTGCTTCACTCCGATTATTATTATATTATCATGCAATCTCTCTTCTTGCGAAAGTAATTACACATCACACCCAGGTACGAAGCCCACGTTGAAGCGAGAGCTAGAAAGGATAAAGAACTGTGAAAGCGACACAATTCGTAACAAAAAGAGGAAAAAAACAATTGTCACGACTTTGCTTTGTTCAATGACTCCCTCCGAAGCGCGGCAGCCCGATCGATGTGAAACGAGGCACACTAATTTGCCCCTTGTAGCGAACCGCGTCGCCTATCGACTGGCATTCGTTGCTTATAAGAACGTGTAGGCCACCCATGGAAAAAGAAACTGGTACTCGTATTGTCACGGAAGTTCTTCCATCTGTACTTCGATACAGGACATAATACTTAAAGCAAAAAAAAAACTGGAGAGCGTTGTTGCTTGGCACTAGGCAAGACAAAAAAATTAAAATATTGCGACAAACAGGATGTAGAGTAGGGCATTTCTTCTCCACTAACGTGAAACCTGTGGAAGGGCAAAGCATCCCGTGTTTCGAGAGAGATTTTTATAATCAGGCCCTCGCCTAAGAAGAGTCATCTAGGCCAGGGTCTTTCCGCTCCCGTAACGTCATCGGCTATTTGGTGGGGTGACCGCTGTCTTCTTCATTTTTATTGAATAAGTGACGAGTAGCGGAATTTACAGAACATTTGGAGTGCGCACTCGTTTATGATGAACCATAACTACGTGACACACCATGACGACACCGAGAAGCCGTGTCAGAATAATCTGATGGTTTCCACTGTTTTTACATGTCTCCGTTCACTCAGAAGTGTAAAAGTCGTTTAAAATGGGTCTCGGCAACGATTGCCTTGATATAGCCACGAGGCCGGTTTCACACAATCAATGACTTCTACCTTTATACTACAAGCCTTATTCACAGGGATAGAGTGTACAACGAACAAAACTGATTGATGATGCACTTGCTAGAGATAGCAAACCCGCGAAGCTGAAACATGCCACGCCACTGCTTATGACTTGTTTAATCTTGATGGTTCAATATTGCCTTCCTCGATCATTTTTAGCAGTTGTCCAGAAATCTTTGGTTATTTTTGGCGGCCAGTGCTCTTTCTGTCTACCCTGTTTCTTCTTTCCTATGTTCACGCGCTAAACAAACCTGCAAATATGTCCTTAAGATTGAGGCTTCTCCATTGGCGGTGTTGGCGTGCGCCGTCACCGTGGGAATAATGATGATGACGCTGGTGACAATGAAGAATATGACAATATTAATCATGGATAACGACTGGCTTGTGCCGTGTATGACATCCCGATATTCTCTACAATGCATATTATATCACCGGAACAAACCAACGACGACAAAAAGAACGTGCACAAATTACGTATTAGCCAATTTGAGGCTAGATACGATACCACAAAGTGGTCATTGTGAAGGCAAAATGAATTGAGAACTCGACACAACATAGCATATATAGCCAACGAACCTTAGTATACACCATTCTGTGAGTCATTTACAAGCGTGAGCGGTCAATGGCATGGGTGATTTGCGGTCGCACCGAATGATCCTACTGTTTCGCCTATTCATAGTCATTAGCTTCATGGATCTATGATGTTTTTTCTTTTACTTTTTCTTTTCAAACCATTCCAGCACTACACTATCCATAATTTCTACCGTAAACCAACGTGACAGAGCAAAATTGGTCGTACTTCTTCTAAGTTGCTTCTCCAGTAGTACATCATCTCTCTGTTTGCGTCCATTTGTTGACTAGAATATCCTCGCTATGTGCGACCAACAAGCTCAGACAAGGGCATTTCTATCTGACCAAGTTGTCACATTTGACAAACCCTTCGCGCACTGCTTTAATATTCAGTACCCGAGCTTCTGATAAAAGCCATCGTATGTTGACACGCTGGCGAGACATCACCATCAACAGCAGGATCGAATCATGCACAGTGAACGAGTACAACACCTTTGTCTGCCCATTTTAAGTGCGGTGCACATTACGGACCTGGACCGTTGTATGCTGTCGTGTTCTCTTCGCGTAACGTACAGGCAAGGCGCTGTATAGCATAGCCCCCTGCAGCATACACAAGCGCTATAGCGCTAAGGGGATCTCTTCTTCCTTTTGCCCTTCCAGCGCATTGATGATAATATTAGGTGTGGAACGCTTTACGAGCCCAAACTCTCCAATGCTTCGTGACTTGGTGTAACGCAAGCAATATCATGCATACATACGAAAAAAAAAAGGGTCACAGCTTTGTCGCAAGGGCGAAGCAATGAACGCGATAACAACAAACTCTAATGTCACGCGAATGGGCAAGCAGATAGAAACTTGCCCCATGCTGCTCACGCACAAATACAGATGCAGATTACAAATACAGATACAGATGACAAGTACAGATGAACAAGAATAGGTGTCTGAGTTGTTACTTCCCACAGGTCGTGGGTTCTAATCCCGGCTGCGGTGGCTGCATTTCTGATGGAGGCGGAAATCTTGTAGGCCCTTGTGCTCAGATTTGGGCGCACGTTAATGAACGCTAGGTGGTCTAAATTCCTAGAGCCCTTCCATTACGGCATCTCTTCTAATAATATGGTGGTTTTGAGACGTTAGACCCCACATATACATCAATCAATCAGTTGTTACTTCGCTGTGTCTTAAAAGCGCGCCCTTATCACAATCCTACACTGTCTGACTAGCATCCCCTATAAGTTTCCTATAATCCTTGTCTGTCCCTGAAGCTTCAGAAAGCCGTTATCGTGAGAGTGCCATTCATCTGCGCGTCGCTTGTGATTGAAACATTGCGAACATTGTGATTGAAAGCTGTGCACAGAGGAGCAAAAAAGAAACCTAGTGCGTAAATTTCTTACGTCAGCCTGCCACATATGCATTTGCAAAGCGAACTAAATTAGTGTACTAGTTTTCTCAATAGAATACTGATGTACGAGTAGGCTTTTATTTAAGTACATGTGTTTCCGGAACATTTTTTGAGAGCTCTGCATTCGATATGAAGCGGCACAACCTCAACTAGGGATTTGTATTTAACTTCTACCCCGGAAAACTCCCTGTTTCCGGGAAAACGCTCTGCTCGGCTTGACCACGTCCATCAAGCTCTGCCAGCTTGCATACAAAAATCGAACGCCGACTCAGCTTTATAGACAGTTTTTTAGTTGCTACTTATTTTTTTTCTCCGGTCTGTTTTATCGGCAGAGTTTTCTTTTGTCATCTCTCTATCTTTTCTCCTCTCTACGTTTCCCTTATATCTGTTTTATCCTTCTGAAGAAGTAGGCGCAGATGTTGCAGCCCTATAAGCAGCAGTTGTGGGGATGCTGGCTCTCTATTTCTTTAGTGCGTAAACCCGTGCTTGCGCACGTACTTGGCCAGCTACTAAAGAGAAATTTGCTTAAGGCATATATTACAATATAAGCACACAGGTCCTTGCACATAAACAAGACGCAGCCAAAACGTACGTGCGTATGTTTTAAACCCACCTAGATGCACTTGCACGCTACTTTCAGCTGTTTGATGGGTCTGGGACTTGTAAAAATACGTAACACATTTCTAGTTTAGAAGTTCAAGGAAAAAAAGCAAGTTTGAGAATATTGTTACCCACTGGTATGAATGATGCGTACAAAATCAATTTGGCGTTTTTTTTTGTGCGCTAGGAGCGTCACTACGAACTACAGGTGTCATGCCGCCTATCGCTGGGTGTTCTATAAAAGGTTTTCCTTGTCACTCATATCACTTCTTCCACTGCGCGATTGAACGAAGGTACATGGGAAGCAATGATGCACTTACCAATGCCATGAGGGCGACAAGCTCTCGATCCGTGATGCATCGGTGGACAGTGTCTCGTATGAAGTAACAGAATATTGGCCTGAAAGTTAGAGAAACTTCGTTTCATCAGCTGTACGAAGGTCTGTTTGTAAATTATAAGGGCATACGTGAAGTACTTTTATAAAAATACTCGGTTGCACTCGTATACCACTACTGAGCAAGAACAGTTCAAATGGCCGATTATGAATGACTTCTGCGAGAGTACTGTGGGTTGTCTTATGCTAAGTGGGATCATATATTCTACGATGCGAGAATGGCTTTTAAAGGTTTTTTTTTTCAAGCTTTTCGACAATGCCGAAACAAGTGGTGCTTCAGTAAGCACCAGGTTGAAAAGACATCTTTCAGTTGTCTCGCAATGTCTCACCTTGAGCTGGCTGTCTGAAACGCCATTCAACTAAGTTAGTTATAGAAAACCCATCCACAATCAGCGTGCCGTAGTATTTCCATGACGGCAGCTTCCAAAGCATTTCCTCCGCACTAGAATCCAGCTGCGAGTGCTTGATTCTAGCACGAGTTTGCCAAGAAGTTTCAAACAAATTATGCCACGTCATGTTACGCCATGTTATGTCACGTTATGTGTAGAAATTTAAATTTATTGAATACTTTTGTTCCCTCAACTTGTGTCACATGGACAGGTTTTTATAATGAAGAACTTAGAATGGCTGCGTGACGGTTATGCTACGTGTATTTGTGGAGAGCCTCTCTTTCTTTGAGGTGACAGACCTTGTTTATGGTGTCTACTTTGCAACAGCAACAATATTGCAAACGAAGATTTAGGTCACGCAGTGCGACTAACATGTTTACACACATCTAGTTGAAGAATTCCGCTGAGTGATGTTAAGCTTTGAAAACCGCAACTGAGTGTAGTATATTTGAAGTAGTGTATTTGCTACAGCAGGTTATCACACTGCCATATTCTATTTTCCATGCTGGCAGAATGCTATCTGGGAAATTTTTATTTTAAGGAACCTAAGTTAGAGCAACTACTTACCATTGTCGGCAGTGACTATTAGGACGCTGTGCTTGGTGCTCCCGGTGCGTATAATCAAGCACTAATGTTCGTATTCTGAGAGCCATGCAGAGCGGCAGAACGGTGATGCCTTGCTCCTTAGAAAGCAGAGCACACACAGAGAGCAGACCGCAGGCTGCGAGCCACTTTGACCTTGCGTGACCTCCTCGGACATCGCTGGAAAGTTGGCAGCTGTTACAGTCAATAAAAAAAGAAATATACGGAATAATATAGCTTTGCGTTCAACACTGCTCTCTATTTTTTGTTGGCGAGAGAACGACAAGTACTTCATCATGTTTTTTACAGTAATAGACAAGAATGACATGGTGTCTTAGAGTGGGCCAGCTTCATGGGCCATTCTGTGCTTTTCTCATCTGATCACAGAGCACCACTCGAAAAGTGGTTCACAAGCACAACAAGTAGCTGGGTCTTCAGAAAAGAAAAGTATAAGCTGACTTGTGAATTAGTAGAAGTGTATGACGTTGATTTCCGGAAAGAAAATATTGTGTGTGCTTCTTGCGGGACACTCTAAAAATTGAACCTAAGAGTTTTTGAACATTATGAAGGTGCAGGAATTTTGCAAAATTAAAATAATGTTATCATAACTATATTTAGGTGCTTTGCCTAAGACCACTGTCATTGGCTTGTTAGACCCTCGTAGGTTTACCATATACGAGAAATAAAATGGCAGCTGTTGTTGGGCGCCTTTCTTCTCAGTTATTCATTAGTCTGCTTCTAAGCGCGCTGTAGCCTTTCATGATCGTGTCCACGTGCAGCTTGTGAGAAGTTAATGGGACAACAGAACTACCTATAGCACATGAAAAGTGTATTTGAAATGCGGTTCCGGCCAATGATCATCTTCATTTGTGCAATGAACTCGTAATGCCAGGCGGCGTCACCTTCGGTACATACGAACAGATGCTGCTCACAAAAAAACGTTTCTTTAGTAAATAAGTGGGATACACTCCACTGTACTTCACTTTCAGGGAATTGTAAACACCATGTACCATTCGCTGCACAAGTGTGATGAGAACAATACTTCAGTGACATGACAAAAGGAGCTAAAACTAAAACCTCTGCATAGACGTGTTTCATTTTTATTTTTAGGAAGCAGCGCGAAAAACTGACGGTCTACTTGCAATATCACTTCAAAACATTCACATCTCACATTTCATCGAACTGGGAATTTTGCTTTTTCAAAACCCCAAACATCATGTTTGAATTAGGGCAGTCATTAGGACCCTCTTCTTTAGCAAAGCTGCGGTTCCTAACAAGTACTGAGTTTTGCCCGCTAAACGTTTCCCTGATTCAGTTTCAGCCTAACGTAAGAATTGCGTGCTAATGCATGACGCTGCAACTTCGGCCTCTGGAGCCAATTAGCAAGATTGCTGAGAGAGCTTTCGCCTATGCCACTGTTGAGTTTGCTAACGTGTGACTTTTTTTTATGCGAGTGTGTGCATGCATAGGCAACGTTTTTGCCGTGCAATTCTGCTCCGAGCATTCAGCGCGATTGCCTGGCGGAAGGCACGCTGTGATCGAAAACGCGTCAGCTTGCATTTGCTACGCAACGCTAAAAGCAACAGCAAAGCTAGTGTTGCACCACTAGTCCGACTGCGTTTTAAGTGCGAAGCATCTCAGGGGACCAGGCTGTCGCATGCTGTCGTCTTCACTCGTCATACAGGAACGAAACCATATATAGCATAGCAAGCTGTAGCATACGAGGATTATATGTTAGCTCGCACCCACCCTAGTGTATTGACCAAGAAACAAATAGTTTATAAGTAACAGTGATCACACAGGAATATTGTGACTAATGATATATAAAATATATATGATAAATTGTTGATCCTAATATAAATACCCGAGATCAAAACCGACCTGATAAAATTAAACAAGCTTTCTTTCGAGAAACATAGATCTCAGTGACAATGATATAATGCGGATGCCCACAAAGATAGAATATCTGAAATAATAAAGTGCAATCTATTTCGAATAAACTCCGCTTTTATAATCTTTCTCCTCAGTAGGTTAAAGCGGTTTACTGACAAGAAATAGTGCTCGATTGGTGCGTCCATGCTACAGAATGAACAAATATAAGGAGGAGCCAAACCAGCTCCATGCATTTAATAATTATGCAATAATTATATACACCATCTTCAGGAAATTCCCTGGATTTCAAGCACTAATGATATCCTGGCGAATTTCCTCATGTCGTAACAGAGATCTGGAAGCTTTATTCACTAGACTACACTGTCGTCTTCCTCCACTTAATTTTAATTTATTCACAGAAGGCTTGACTCTTTCCGGCTTTGTTGTTTTTGTGGAGAAGAGGAAACTGTTGAATGTTTCTTGGTCGCTTGTCGAAAGTTTTCAACATTGAGAAAGATACCGCTAGAAACGCCGTTACAAATCCTTAGATTAGCTTTGACAACATCAAATTTACTGTCCCTAGATGCACATGCCCTTGGGCACGGCAACGGGAAGTTGTGTGAGGCCATGGAAGGTTTTCTCGAAGAGTCAAAAAGGTTCACCCAATAACCTCAATACCAAAACGTTCTCAGTTAACTAATGGAGGCTAAAGGAACATTCTTTGTTATATCATTCATTCATTGTTATTTCAGTAGAAAGTAAATCATTCAATCTTCTTCTCCAGAATATATTACGAATAATCAATATTTGTGTTGTTTTTTTCCGCTAGTATTTAAATGTATATTCATTTTTTTGTTAAACTACCCGATTCTTATCCAGTCTATTATAGTGAGTGTGAGCAAAAAATCTAGGATCTACCTAACTTGGGTGTGTTCCAATATTCACTATAGACGGCTAAATAGACAGCTAAATGGACAGCGGCCATCTTAAGTCCTGTCCTAATTTTCACGTAGCCGGCAAAACAGACAGCTCCGGGAAGACCACATCGTAGACAAATACGTTGCAGGGTACTTTGCTGTCTAAAGAAGACGGCGCTTCAATGAATTGCTCAGATAGCTCGAATCTCGCCGGAATGATCGTCTGCACACAAGCAGACGCTTTTCCAGACGCTCTATGTGAGTAACGTTTATTTGTTTTTTATTTCAACACGAAATGAGCCAGCAAATACAATTGTAAAGTTTGTTTATTTTAGCTTTTTCTTCTCGATGCGAGGTGGCACATCATCGCGTAAAAGCCGTCCAGAAGTGTTCTAATTCTCGGACAGCATGGATTCGGTGCTGTCTTCTAAGTAGTCTGCGTAGATTGTCTACGTGCTGTCTAAGAATTGTAACACAGCCCACATTTTAGAACACGACCGCGTTTTTTTGTAAAAGTAACTTTGTCTGCACATATTCAACAGAAAAACCTACGCCAAGGAAATAAGTTGTGTTCATACTTGCTTAGATTAGTGATCAATGTTATCCCAGTATCATCAATTATGAGGGATAATGTTGGAATATTTGAGCATAACGAACCACTGAAAAGCGTTTTCCCGATCCAAAAAACTTCCCCTTCCTCTGGTTCTTCGAGTGCTATGATGATATCACGTGCGGACATTATTACTATGGATATAAAAACTACATAACATAAACCACGCATAAAAATTTAGAAAGCGATCAAGTAATAAATAGATAGAGAGTGAAAAAAACATAGTAAACATCAGCAAGAAATAAACAGAAAGATAAAGAGAAGCAAAAAAAAGGCTGCCCAGCTTCCACGTTCTTTCAGGCTTCTTGCGCAATTACAGAGAAGGTGCCTTATTTTTTTTTCGTTCAATCATAGTTGATGAAAAATGCACTGGTCTGGTGAGGCTAGCGGTGCTATATATGCACCAAGGTCAGGGTTTTCCTAGCTGAAAACTATCAACAGTGGTTTCCCTCTCTCTCATTTTGTATGCTCCCAGTCCCTTATACTGCAGAGTGCTTTAGGATGCGAAGTGAAAGCTCAGGGTTCTACGCCTTTATTTTGATATGACCGTTATCCATCATGCTGTTTAAACGGAATGAGGACTTATTAAGAGCATTGTATTTGGCACGTGGACATATATACATATGCATTTGATCTAGACAATATAACCCTGAAAATTTTGGGGGAAATTTTTGTGCGATATAACTAAGAAAGAACTGGGTAGAAAAAGAAGAATTCACTCACACACACAAACATACATGCATAAAACCGCACGCCCACACATCTGCTTACGTAGACCGACATACACGTACTTAAAAAGTGAGCTACTCGATTACTTCAGTAGTCTTCTCGTAGATTTGCATTCATGGCATCACATACTGCCGCAACTGTTCGACCTGCAGTTCACATCCACCTCTGCTGATAAGGGGCTAGGATGCTCATCTACTGAGCCGAAGCGGTGGTCGCAGTTAGATTAACGCAAAATGGTAGGGGCGCATGTACTGCGCGACATCAATGTACAATAAAGAACATAGATGGTCAAATTTTCCGGAGCCCTCCAATACGGCGTCTCCTATATTGACCTATTGGTTTAAGGCGTAAAAGTGCAAAAAGCATTATAACTGCAGTTGACACACAGATGTTTCAAAATGCACTGTTACCACACCTAATTAACGTTTAAAGTTCAGGTATAACCGCATTACTAGTTCTTTTGAATTGAAGAACTCGGGCTCTTTCGTAGTAGTGACATATGAAAGGAATACCCATTCCTGCAATACAGTCTTGTCACCTTGTCTTATAATCGCGCATTTTTCATTTTGAGCGTTTATAGACACGAATTGATACGACTCGTTGAAATTAGCACAAAACGTTTGCTTTCTATTTGCACGTAATGCTTATGCTTGCTGAACAGCAGTTCTTTATTTCATTAGAAATTATTGGAGCAAGCAGTTTGCGCTATATAATAGTAAACGTACGTTGCAATCAGCGCAAAAAAGCTAGTTCAGAAGAATATCAAGCATGCAGAGAGACATGGGAGATTCATATGCGTGCGGATGTACTAGCCTAATTTCCGAAGACTAGTAACTACATTCAGTACACTTCCGTAAAGGCACTATAGTTGATGTGCATCGCGGCTAGCATATGCAACAATGGGCATCTGTTTTCAGCAGTCACCATTACCACGTTGTCCTATGAAGAATTGTATTGTATTAGTATTTTTCTTAACATTGCAGAAAATAACGTTGCTTGATAAGTTGTCGGTGGCCATATAACTAAAGCACTTCTGTTGCTGGCTTGAAAGTGGCAGTTGTCGTTCCCCGATTTCTTGACATGAACAAACATCCGCGTTACAGGCTGTTCGAAATTATAAAATGAAATATAAAACAGGTCAGCGAAATGTTAAAATCTTCTCTTTTAGAACGAAATCCCTGCTACTCCATGCCTTCGAAGGCGTCTCCATGAGTTTGAGCCAAAGAGGCGCAAGAGGGGCAGGCATGACATCACTTCCAACGATACGCTGTGGAGAGGCGTCACCACTGCGCTCTTTTGGATTCACAACGCTGTTCAACCACAATATAAGATGAACGTTTAAAGGGCACTTAAGCCACCTGGCGTCGAAATTTAGAGGTCGCGTTGCAGGTAAGCACGAGTGTGCAGTAAATGCATCAAGCTAAACGCGTATGTTAATCGAAACAAGGATCTTTTCGTATTGCTCTTTCCGTCACTACACTGTGTTTGTTGGCTCGCTTCTTCTGCTCGCAAAACGTACAGAGAAACCGTGGACAGGCATATTTCTCACGCAATAAATAGGTTTAGGTAAATCAAAGCAGATCCAATGTTACCACAGGCGTAAAAACGACATGATTTCTTGCGTGAGCACGTGATGAGAAGCTCTTACCGCCTTAGAGTACTGTAGGAATCATAACTAGATTATGAAAACATGATCTAATTACGTTTTTGGGGCCCACTCACACTTAGCAGTACCTGTCTAACAATCGTCAACATGTGTGCAAGACTTCAGCAGTCATGAATACATGAAAAAATTGAACCAGAGCTCAGTTTTCTCCCAAATATACAAGGTAAATTTATTTTCTCTCTTAAAAAGTTCGCCTGGGCAACTGGGTTGTCTATATCATGATGAATTGGAGAGCAAAATGCTTTCTAAAGCTCATCAAAGAAGCCGTCCTGAACATCGGCTATTTTATGTCATCAGCTTTCTTGCACTTTATTCTTGCTTACGTTCGTGCATAAGTTTTTTTTTTCAAATATTTTTATTCCTCTTAGGTTCCCTACAGAAGATTTCGAATACAAATTGTGTTGTGTGAAGATGTACACTCTCATTATGTGACTTAAAAAAAATTGCGTGCAAGCTTTATACGCGCAAATGCTCGTGGGAACATGGATAGATAGATAGATGGATGGATAGATGGATGGATTTACGGATGGATAGAGGGTGAACCGACACAAAACTTTATTGAATGTCCTAAAGTTCACAGCTAAGCAGGAAGCAAGCCACTCTCACGTTGGCCGGCAATGGGCTCTCTGAAGAACCTGTAATTGTACGAAAAATAAATATATTATATGTCTCTGAGTAAAACTTTGTATGCTTCAACTGAACCTGTTTATTATGTATGAAGCTCTAAAAGTCTAACAAGACAATTTTGAGACATTGCAATAATAATAATAATAATAATAATAATAATATGTTTGGAGCTTTACCTCCGAAAAACCACGATCTGTTTAAGAGAGATACCGCAGCCTTCCATCTGGTACTCTTTAATGCGCCTTGACATTGCAAAGTATATGGACATCTACCACTTCACCTTTTTTGAAATATGACTGCTCCGGCCGAGGTCGAACAGTAATCTTCGTGTTAGCAACCTCCCCACTTGACCCTTTGTTCTATCGAGGCGGACTTGGGGCATTAAAAAAAGGGCGTTTTTGTTTCCTTGAATTTAACGCAAGTTGACCCGAGCTTGGTGAAACTCACGATCGTTCCAAGCTCCCTGCAACACCCGCATTTGAACGAGCCAACAGAACTAAACAGTCAAATCAAGTACTCAGCGTGCGGCGTTCCATTGGCTACGATGAAACGCGCCATCACGTCAAGGACGGTCGATAAACTTGGGCGGTGTTTTCAAGCCAGAGCCACATCTTTCATTTCTTTGTCGTTCCACTGTGTGCAGAAAGGCAACCATACAATAAAAGTGGCCGAAGACGTACTGATTATATTTTATTTTTGAAGATGGGCTCTTTGAATTCAATTTGAAGCTTTCAACACTTGAAATAGGTCTGATTTAAAATAAACAGCATGGTGCCTTCTATGCTCCTCCGAGCGCCTTGCAAGATCGCAACAGCAGCTTCATTCGAGGCCACGCGTTAATTGTCATAGCCGGCCTGTGCATTCTAGTGCACTGACTGGCCGGTGCGCACCTTCTTTGTTGCCTCATTGTCTGCTAGTACCCAACGACGTGCGTCCAGCTAATTAGCGAGTTGGCTGGGCGGAATATTTGGCAGGTTAAGTGACAAGTAAGACAATGAAGTTAAGCCATGTACAGCTAAGGTCACCCTACCTAATTCATTCATATTAGTGTGACTCCAATTACGAACAGACTAAGTAAAACCACGCTAATTAGACATTACTAATAAGAATAATTGCGATCATGCTGTTTAGGTAAGGTACATATATTCATATTAGCCATTACCTTTCCAATTGCACCCGAATAAATTATTGCCGTTATACATGAAACTTTATCTATCAACATAATACTGTTAAGTTTGATGTTCTTCAAGGCCTTTCTAATAAGTACAAAACAAAATTAAGACAGAGATAAGGCAGTGTTCATTTCTAACTACACCACGGAGGTGAGCAGACGACCTACCTAAAAGCTGGAAGAAGTTAGGTTATCACATGCTCCTCTATGGCTCCAGCATCACACGAATAGAGAAAGATGACCAAATTGTTTTATATGCAAGGAAGCTACTGCTTAGCGTCCACCGCATCAAACATTTGACAGTTACACTATCATCATCACCATCAAGAGCTGAACTAGGCCTTCTCAGAATAAACGAATTCATATCTGAGGTCACACGTCAGTCAGTTTGATTGACAGACACCCGCTGGGAAGGTCATGCCCACTAACTGCATTTGTTCTTGCCGAGGACAAGTGCTCACGCCGCAACGCAGCGAGTGGCGCGATTTATCTAACAGCTTTACCGTACGGACAATGCACACACGCACGCAGAAGTAAAAGTTACGTCCTCATATGGCTGCGATGTCTCGTTATAAATTTCACTGCGCTCACGGCGTGCTACTCAGGGCCGCGTTGCCACCATTGATGCAAGCGCCCCTGGTAACAACTTCTCCTTATATGAACTGAAAGCTAGGCTTGCTGCGCAAGCAGAAAGAACAAAAACATGTCCGAGTGAAGACTAACAGTTCCTTAATGTGAGTTCGCGAAGCCAATTTTTGGCGTGAGTATCACTGCACGATCGCAATGCGCGCATAACCATCATCCTTCTGCTAAAGATAATCACCATGGAGCCGTAGAACATGCGTCTTATGTATAGCAAACGCCACAATCTTTTCCTCCATATTTAAAATGTGCGCACTGTATACCACCTAAGCAGAATATTCTGTTTGCTTTCCTTTTATTATGTTATTGCTAGAAGAGCCTACGATGGCCACTTCGAACAGCGCAATGATGATAAGAGGCTCACAATGTGAAACAACAAAAAATGATGCTTTTTAAATCATTCGAAGCCAGTGAAAATGAATAGCATAGATAAAAACAACCCCACGAGAGTGTAAATTATTGAAAAATGTGAAATATGGTAATTGTGGAAGCAACTAAAAAACATCTTGCTAGCAAAATGAGTGCTCTGTCATCTAAAGCTTTTGAAAAAAAAAACGCAATCAGAAGGTTAACAAAAAAAAACCGCTGTACTTTAAATACCTTCATTGTCACACATGAACGCCTAAGAACTATTTTTCCTGAGTGTGTATTAGATACATAGATGGCTTCGGGACATTAAACCCCACACATCAATCAAATCATCTATTTTCTCTGTTCCAAAGTGATATAGAAGGCATACTCGTGCATTTATCGTAAAATTGGCTCATAAAATAAGCTTCAATTATATTACCGAAGATCTCTTTCCCTTTTTTTTCTAACTTATTTAATATTCATGAGAAATGCAAGTGCGAGAAGTCTCGATTAAGTATAGTAATCTTTACTGATTCCTCAAATAACATTATCTGAACCTCGCTGCTGTAACATAAGCTGTAAAAGGCGTGAGTTGCACTAAGGGACCATCAATGGATGCTCGTGCTAGTGAGCCAGTCGTATCATTTAAAAATATACCACAGTGACTTGGCGCTGATATGAATCGCACTAGAAAATGTTTGCTGGGATAAATTATTTAATTAGATTTATTAGTTGTAATTCCGACGACGATGATCAAAATGAGCACATGGATAGCAGATTAGTCGATGAAAAAGACCAGAGCAATAAATGAGAAAAAATACCTATATCTGCTTTCTAGTCACTCATAGATGCATCAGTTGCAATTACAGTATTAGTTCCTACTTAGGACAGTTTTTTTTCTTATAATTCAATAAAATATTTAGAGGACAAATCTTTAGCGTTCTTTAGAAAGATATCATCGTGTTATATTTACACATTGCTGGTGGGTTTGCCTGATGGTATGATCTCGAATATGCTAACATTTAGAAATCTATTAGTTGCATGTTTTTCTGAGCATTCTGCATTCTTTTGTTAGGTCATGAGCGGACACTTATGACTAGAGGCCGCATTTTTAGGGAATAAAAAGTGTATTTTAGGCGCTACAGACAGGCAGGTGAAACACTGTTTTAGGCTCTCAAAATCATATTTATAGGCGCAATAAATTTATACAAAAATAAAATAACCCGGAAAAACGACGTCGGTGACTTGTGTCTACGGCAAGAAGAAAAAAAATGATACTGTTTAAGATAGCAGAAAGGTATCAACGATTGAACATAGGCATGCATTTCCTGCGCGATTCGCAGTATGTGGTCTTTTGTTTTATTGTCTAGCATTGTGCGTCAAGTGTCTACCATTCAAGTGACAATTTCCTGGGTCTCTTTTGTTTCGTTATGGCTGGGCAGGGCCATGCAGGAGCAAGTAACCAGGCTACTGATACCCCAAGAAGAGAGCGATGCTAGTTCTAATCGCGTAGGATCGATTTCTCCTCTATTAGTGAACACTTTAACGAACTTCTCTCTACGTTTGGCCCTTCCGAGATGACAAGCGTAATGGTGCGCTGGGCACTCGGGATTATTGCTGTTAATATCGCTAAATACATGTTGCGGAAAAACGCTCAGTTTATAAGAATGCCACTTGCCCTTCACGCGGGCGTGCACCCCAAGATTTTGGGAGTGATGTACAGCAAGGAATTGTCGTGTTTTTACGTCCGCTCCTTGACGTTTACATTGGTGGGCTGACGTCGCATACCATAAGCTCTTCATCAGATTTGTTTTAAATGCTAGCTATATGTTGAAAAGCAGAAGAAAATTGTCTTGCATCCTGATTATATCCTGTCCTTTTAAACGGTACCTCATTGGGAGCGTTTCACGTGACATTACTCTACTTAGCATGTACAATTTGTGTGTTCTGTTGTGTAGCATGAATGAGGAGTACATTTGTTTGGGCTAGCTACTTCATACCGTTTTGAAAGGGAAGCGCTAAGACAAAGGAGAAAGGAAGACAGCGCTCTTTGTCTATGTGTCTTTTTTTTCTTTGTGTTTTTGCACTACCCTTTCAAAATCAGTATAATGACTGAAAGCACAGGAAAAATAATAAAAAACGCAAACTGAATCTCAGCTTGTTATTATTTTTATTTTTGTTTTGAATGGCCTCGATATGCTATTCACTGATCGGCTCTCGTTTAGCGTCCGCCTCGGTGGACCAGTCGTTGTAGGGTGCTCCGCTGCTGACCCGAATGCCGTAGGTTCGATGGGGGCCACGGTGGTCACATCTAGATGGTAGCGAAAAAGCAGATTCCTGTGCACTGTGCAATGTCAGTGCACGTTAAAAAAACGTCAGTTGGTCAACAAGTGCCGAGACCTCCACTACGGCGTCCCTCGTATTCATGTCATGGTTTTTTTCGCGTAAATCCACACATACTGCTACTGCTACTAAATACTACTACTACTACTGCTACTACTACTACTACTACTATTACTACTACTGCCTCATTTCGCTTGCGATCGTCTTTTTGTCGTTCCTGCATCGTGCCTTCGCCAACACTGACAACTCTTAGCTTGTATTTGGTGCGTCGTCTCTGACCGCAGTTTCAGCGGAGCGACGTAGTGTATCGTGGTCAGAATACATGATTCTTTCCAGGCTCTCCTAAAGTACACGTACTGACTGATCCATCCCATAGAAACGGGTATTACATAACAGAAAATGTCGAAACGACACAACATCGATCGCATACGTGCCGAAAGTAGGCTGGGGCACGTCATGCGCGCGTGACCTTACGCATGTTGTTCTCGTTGCACATGCATCGCGTTATTCTCCAGCCCTGACACTGAAGGGAACAGGGAAGGATTGAGGCTCACGACGGTTACGCGGGACGAGATGCAAGGGATTCAAGCTTGCATAATCGCATCATGCCTTGGTGGCTCATTGCGAACCAATTTGAAAAATCACCGTGGTACAAAAACTTTTCATTAGGCACGCAAGAAACTCTAGTGTATAACTACAACTTATTATGTCACCTGAAGAGAGACGCTTAAAAAGCAAATTGCAAACAAAACAAAAGCTGTGTGCACATCATACTTTTTACCCGAAGGCTCTGCAGCAGATGGCTTACAGTGTCAATTAAAACACGCCACCATTGGCACAACACGATTTGTTCCCTTTATAAACCATTTCATTCTGTCATGAAACTACGAAAAAACGAATTAATAGAAATAATATATCTGATAAGATATCCTGAAATCTTAATTACCATTGCGTGAAGAGAGCTGTTTAGGTGCATTTATTTCCGAATGCGAGGTTTACCATAAAATGCTTAACATAGAAGCTTGAACCACTGTTTAATTTGACGCGATGACGGTAATCTTTATCCTATATAGTTCATTCTTCTTATTGGTAACGCTAATATTTTTGAGTAATGGCTTAGGATAAACCTTCAAGTCCTGTTCTGTGTATTCTTTCATGTTTGCCAAACAAAGACATAGGACGAGGGATCATATACGGAACAAGCATATTCAAGCATACGGATAATGTATGCTAAATCCACCGTTGATTGTAAACATGCTGGCGCCAGTCTCAGGCTTGGCTGTATGAAGTATAACAATTTGGCGACCTTCGCCACCACTCAATCAACAGTAGAATTCCATGAGTGGCCCTTCATGGTTTTTCAATTGTTCTCCAGCTACCCGCGGCTGCACAGAAAAACCTGCTCTTCCTTTCCCACCGCAACACCAGGTTTCCTGGGTGGTACTTCCGTTCTTTCACGGCACTGGACAGGTGTCTGTAGAAAGTAGTCACCGCGTCCACGACCATAGACGTAACTTTTATTTTCTTACCCCATCTTTACTTCTCTCTCCTCCTACCCCTGCAGACGCTGAGACGTGCTTGCGTTTAGGGCTGCAGAAATAGCGTCATTTCACTCCTTATGCTCTTCCACTAATCGCTCGCCGATTGTCAGCTTTGTCTTCGTTGAACCTTATAGTGTTCGGTAATATCAGTGTTGCTTTTTTTACATGAATAACGGCGTCACACCACGCCCGAAAACAAAACTTGTGCTTCAATAGCACTTATATATGCACTCGTTTGGAGAATAGGCATTATAGGCACTTATGGGAATTTAGGCACGAACACCCAAAATAGGTATTTATAGGCATTATGAAAACACCATAAAAGCCCTTCTTAACCTATAAATTGTTCATATATAAAGATCCCACGATAAAAACGCAAGGAACAAAATAGGAAATTGCTATAATGCGGTCCCTAGTTATGACCTTCGGGTAACCTTTTGATGTTATTTATAAAATCTGAAACTGCATTGCAGATAACCATCATAAAAGAAGGTCAATTATATGTAACAGAAATTTAATTTAACACTCAAGTAAAAATGCAGGGTGACTTTACGACCTTCGGGTAACCTTTTGATGTTATTTATAAAATCTGAAACTGAATTGCAGATAACCATCATAAAAGAAGGTCAATTATATGTAACAAAAATTTAATTTAACACTCAAGTAAAAATGCAGGGTGACTTTACAAATGACGTGGCATCCCACAGTGTTCATTATTTTACAATGGGGTTCAATGTGTTCCTACTTTTACATGTGAAATGTTTTTGGTTTTTTTATCCCTATGTGACCACATACATCGTTTTTAAGATTTTTTCTTTTTATGTGTTGCTTGTCATTGTTGTTCATTTGTCACTGGAATTCGGCAACTTAAAAATTGCTGTTTTTTGTTGTTTTACATTATTTTATTTGTCATAGTGCGGTTTGGCTCTTGTAGTAAAATAAGATCTTGTAGTAAGATCTGACAGGGTTTCTTTCGTATTCACCTAATACTTCTGTAAAGCGAAGGCCATCTCTTTTTTTTTTCTTCTCTCAGGATCTAGTAAAGGCAGTAAAAAACGTGAGCCATGTCTTCACGCGACATTGCCAAGCACCGCCGTAGTTTTCTTCGCTTGAGGTTGCGTGCTATCCGGTTTCGTTCTCTGCCCAGAAGAAGGTATAAAACAACATCGTGTATATAGTTACGTAACATTACCTAATACAAGACTCTGGGACATTTATGATGTTACACGTTGATGCATTATGAGAGGTTGTGTGTCGAGGTCGTCACGTAATAACAATTTCTAGCATCTTTCGCCCTCGCCACCTCGGAGACGAGTGATGAGGTATCTAAGTCCTTAATGAGAGACTAACAAAAAGACAAACAAAATAAAAAAATATGCCCGAGAAGCATACAGTGCACACTTTATGATTATGTAGAAAAAGATTGTGGCATTTGCTATTAATTGAGTGGATGATTCATGGCTCCATCATGGTCATCTGGGGTACTGACATTGAAAGAATGTTGGTTTTGTGCGTTAAGTGGCTACTTAAACTAACAATAAATGGCTGGTAGTCTTCGCGCTATCCTGTCATCCTTCTTCGTTCTTTCTGCCAGCACAGCAATACGATGTTTGACACTTAATGTAACGCGAAAGTCTAACCTAACAACACAGCATCGAACACACTGCACGCCTATTTAATGAATGGTATACGTGCACGACCACTGGCCGCTTATACACGTTGTTTCACCTGTGGTAGCAGAGGAAAGACAGCAGGAAAAAGAGGCAGCACAGCACTTCGGCACGGCCCACTATACTCGACACCTGCGCAAGGGCAACAGATGAAATCAATCAGCAACTACGTGGAGGATCTCAGAGTGAAAATAATCCAACTGTCGCTTTCAAACTAGGCGTCTATGGTCTTAGTTAGGGTATTATATATCTTTAAATTTTGTTCTTGCGACAAGTGGGAGATTTGAATTGTGAGCCTTGACTCGCACAAAAAATTAATAATTCGTCCTAATCGGCATACACACCATTTCAGCTGGAAAAGGTTTGTATGTTCCGTCCCCAACGGCACTGCAAATTGGCTATGGGATGAATAATTTGTTTCAGCCGGGACAAGACCAAGATTTCTAGATATGTGCCCGCAGCCCCACTTCCAGTTGGTGAGAGAGGTTGCCTGCCGTAAATAAATTTAATAAGAGTGATTGATTTGTGGGGTTTAACGTCCCAAAACCACCATATGATTATGAGAGACGCCGTAGTGGAGGGCTCCGGAAATTTTGACCACCTGGGGTTCTTTAACGTGCACCCAAATCTGAGCACACGGGCCTACGACATTTCCGCCTCCATCGGAAATGCAGCCGCCGCAGCCGGGATTTGAACCCGCGACCTGCGGGTCAGCAGCCGAGTACCTTAGCCACTATACCACCGCGGCGGGGCTTTAATAAGAGTGAAACAAAATAATGGATGGAGAACAAAGGTACTCACCAAAAGCGACTATTGGTTCTATGTATATAGTAGAGACATAATTGAGCATTTAGTGAAAATTAGAATGTCGCACTACAAACCACGGGGCTTGACAGATAGTTTGACATATGCGATGGAGCCTCATATGTTTGTAATGGGTCATGTTAAATTGATCTGCGAAACTACGGGTTAGGTATTCTGTAATGCACTTGTACCAAAATGTTTCAGTACGCTTCTGCTGCGTAGATACTGGAGTCGCTTTTTATGAGTTGTGTTTCTTCATGATTTGTGATATTTTTTCTGCCTTGTTCCTGTTGAGTTATGGCAGAACGCCGCTGCTAGCGCTGAGAGATGGCGCCACGTAAAATTTTCGACCAACCTTGCTATCGTGTCTCGTGACTGAATATTATGCCACATCGGATGCCATCAGCCTCAAGTCACGCAATGCAATGTAGCCCGTTCGATAAATTCAATCATAAAAAGTTTGCACTTGTGCCTAAGATGAGGTGGCCAATTACTGATCGTTTTATTTAAAATAATGCTTTGCAGAGTTGGCAATTGAACCAAAGATAAAGGCAGAATCAATTTGCTTGAAATGAACGCACACTTTAAATGATAGATGTTTAAGTATTTATTTTCTCATGAACCTCGTCGAGACAGTTAATGTTGGCTGTGAACATCGGCAGCAGTACTTCTTTATAATCCTGTGGTAATGATGCTTCTACAACAGCCCAATTTTCACGTTTTTCACCTGTTAGGGTAACGAAACAGAGAACAGTGAATATTCTACAACATAGCATGATTGATGTATGACTTACTGACACTGCTTTGGCCGCCGCAAATACCTAGTATTACTTTGTGTTTGTGTTATTTGCGGCCAATGCTGTCAGTAAGCAAGTACCAACTAGGCCAACAATCAGTATTGTTTCAATTGACGTAAGAACTGTATTAAGCACTTCAAATGTGCTATATTGGAAACGGATCAGAGAAGGTGTAAATGATACGAATCGATTGAAGGCAAACAACAGGCCTACATCCAATATTCTTTTTTCTCTCATCTGATGCTTACCTGCTATGTTCTCTAAAAATAGTGGTAGTACTATAAATAAACAAATAAATAAATAGAAACACTCACGGCCTCGGTGTGCACCGGATGAGCAGCGAACAGCATTGCGGCCAGGCACGCATGGAGGGCAGCTATCCTCAGTACATGGCGTGCGACGACAGCCACCAGAGCAGAGCATGCGCAGTGCAAGGCAACGTTGACCACATGGTAACCACGCACCTGCCACCCATTGGCGTAATAAATGGCCCTGTGAGGAAAGACACACAAAGAGGCGCACATTAGAAAATTTTCAGCGTAACGCGTCCCAGTTACACATTTAACCAACTGTTTCTGATGCATCGAAGTATGCACTTTTTTACGGATGCAGTTCCATCTGCAATGAGGGTTTTTTGTTGTCGATGCGGCGTTCTGCTGTAGGTTGGTTCATGGCATCAATTACTGTTGATTCCTCGGAAAATGGAGCGCCACTCAGCTAATGTGATCCCTATTTATAAGTGTTATTAGTGGCACGTGCATCGAGGGACGATCTTTTTCTTTTTCAAGCACTTCCTTTCGGGCACATACTTCTGGTTTTGAAATATTCAGATAAAAGGAGTGCGCTAAAAAACACACTGCAACGAAATCTATTGTTCTAGTTCAACATGCAGTTACATTTTATGCACATCACAAAATTCATTAGTGTATTCATAGTGACTACACTTATTACTGTCCGGATAATTAATCAAACATACTTGCACGTCTCACCAAACAAAGAACTTCATTTGATCCTGAAGATCTTCCGCGTGAACACTAGCCGCTAGCCGCGTCCAAGTAGGGGCTGAAACAGTATGATGTTCCACCCTTTCTTGGACCCACTGCATTGCCTGTAGTTGCGTAAGCAGCGAGGAGTTGCGGAGGGAGTGAACGGCTTTTTTTTTTTTTTTACACGAAAGTATTTTAGGCGGAGGCCCACCAAGACTTCAGGGACGCATTTCCGTCACGAAAGTGACCTCTAAAAAAAATACACAAGATCAGAAAACAAATTAAAAAGAAAAAAATGCCACCCGCACCTTCCGACGGACAGAAGGCGAGTAAATGCGTCGCAGAGTTGAAGGTATCACGTGAATGTAGCGTAATGGGCTATGGTTTTCAAATGCCTAATTGTTATTTCGTCTTAATTATTCCTATTTATTGGATGACGGAGAAGCGTTGCCTTCAATGTCAAGCGAAAGCCAATTAAAGACGCCCTTGACTGAATTCCGAACGCACGGTCCGGTACCTACATAAAACAGGGTGGCCAGTGAACGGTTGTGCAACATAAACAGTCGTTTTTTTTTTTTTACTAGCAGATGCTGGTTGCGTTGGGCTTGCCAGGCGAGAGAGGCGAAGGGGAGCGACAGTTGCGCGGGTGTCTTCGTGGGCCGGCCTGAGACGCCAGCATGCAGAACAACATGCGAGACTCGAGCATCAGCAGTGGAGGTGTGGACGGCGCCACCATCGACACGAAGCACGACATCGTGCAACTCAGAAATGCTTCATATTTAAAAAGTTTCGTTAACAGGAGTCCAGCCCATGACCTCATGGTAGGTAACAACAACTGCCGGACACCCCATCTACTGGGTCACGGTGATAGAACTTGAAGGCTTTAAAAATACGCATTTAGTATCTACCAATGCCCTCACACAGCGTTCTCTGTGAAGTGCTATAATGTATTATGACCATGACATCCGCGAATAATTTATTCAATGCATTGCTTCTCAGCGTCTGTTCCGTTCGCGCATTTCGGATAGGAGCCATGTAATTTTGTCAACGCCTTAACAGATCTTCAGGTGGCAACCTTACCCTAAGCATCGGCGTCGTCCATAGCACCTATCCATACGAGAAATAGCTATGCGCGACGCCCACCGGCATCGCCTGGCTTTAGCTCCACGTTTCCCACGTTGGCTCGCCCCGCGAATAATCGCGGCCGGCCAAAGAGGGAACTCCAGCGCTTGTGTCTATGGGAGCTGCCATAGGGTTTTCTGATAATAACTAGAGATGGGTAACTATGATGGGTAGTACATGAATTTGCCCAGTCTTAGTACTTGCGGGCAGCGAATGGCACGTGTGGCTTCGTTTATTGCTGCATTTCAGTATTGTTGGAAAGAAAAGAACGAACCGTCATGAACTTCGTCACCCGATCCGAAATGATAAGCCTAAAGAAACAAGGTAGTAAAGCGCAACCACTGATTTTTGCTTCGTGAGAAAATACTTTCAAAACAGGAACACACAAAGAGCCAGAAGTACGAAACTTAGACAAATACGTGTACTGCCCATCATTCCAATGCTCGCTGAAGCACCGTGCTTTGCAGCTCCCATAGACACTAGCTCCAGAGTTCCCTCTAGCGCATATTTAGGAACCTCCCTGTCTTCTCCTTTTCGTTGCCTTCTTCCTTCCTTCTTACGGAATCTGCAATGCATTGCAACGAAGCGACAATCGGAACTATTGGTATGACATAGATTTGCCTAGTTTTCGTACTTTAAGTTCATTCTGGCTTCCGTGGCTTGAGGCTGCTTTGTCACCAAACACAAATTGGCAAATGTTCGGCAGTTACGCTTCACTATCTTTCGAGCTTATCACTTCAAACCGGGTCATAAAATCAAAATTGTTTGTTCTATTTTTGAAACAAACCTAAAAACAGCATCAAACGAAGCCACAAGGACGTTCTTCAGCCACAAGCACGAATGCTAAGTAAATCCATGTCATACCAATAATTCTCGTAATCGCTGAATGGCCGCAGCGCCAGAATCTCCTACTGTTCATTTGAGGAAACTCTATGGCCGATGGGAAGACACGACGCGCGTCGTGTTTTTCCCTGACCGGACACTGGCATCCAATAAATACTACTTGCTGTGACTGAGCGATAACCCAAATTCGTCGTTCAGTTAGTCACGCTCTTCTGGATGTTGTTGTTGTTGACACCTCTTTATCCACACTTTCTGCCCTTGCAGGGCTAAGGGGAATGTAGCTGGAGAAATGGGATTTCACAAGGCTTTCTCTGGTTGCGCTCGCACCGTTAACTACTACAGCTTGCAGAAGCATATATAACCTCAATGGAATACTCAAGGATTTATTATTCAATGAGCGACATAAGTCGTTGGAATGGAGATGTATGGCTAAGCGGACATGGACATATCCATGTTGAGCGGTGCTACACATGTGAAACACCAATATACATTGCGCAAACTCTCTTACATCAATGCACAGCAAGCATTCAACTACTTCTCTTAGGAAACGTTTTACTTTCGTGTTTCACCAATTCCTATCACGGAGGGATAAACCATGTTTCTTGGTGTGTGTGTGTGTGTGTGTGTGTGTGTGTGTGTGTGTGTGTGTGTGTGTGGGCGTGCGTGCGTGCGTGTGTGTGTGTGTGTTTATAATGCGCTTGTCGTTGAGTGGCTACCGGGATCTGTTTCAGAACCACGACGAAATACGACGTAAACACAATGTCTACACCACAGCACAAAATCACCTACGCGCAAACAGAATTGTGTATATCGTGGGCTCTCGGGTCGTCGTCACATTCTTACTTGTTGTTGGAGACGGCATCACTAGTCTTCTTTTTCGCTGCCGCCTTGTCACAGGCACGAAGTCGCCTTCATCGGAGCTCTCGTCGCTGGCCGTAGAGTAAATCAGCGTGTCTTCGCTGTCGGCATCACTCGGGTGGCCCGTACGCTTTCTCGTGGTCGCTGCGGACGACGTCGATGGTTGCGGTGGAAGCCCAGGCGAATCCACGTCCATCGCCGCAGTCACTGGAACGGTGTCTTCCACAGAGTCGCAGAAAAACTTTGAAAAATTACAGGTAGTGACAGCAGTGTTCTACGCCAGAATCACTGTTTGTGCCGGTCGATGCGGCTCATTGTCTCAACCGGCTCAATCGTCAAGTCACGTCTAGTTTTCTTGAGGAACTCGCCCAGGGAGAGATCGCGGACGTGCGGATCAATGGCCGTAAGAATATCCTCGAGTTGACGTCACTCAACGAAGCACATTGGAAGTGCTGAGCAACGTCAAGATGTTAGATAACATCAATGTTCGCTCATATATACCTGATGGCCGCGACTCTACGGCAGGCGTCATTTACGACGTCGACATTGCCATCAGCGAAAATGACTTTGCTGCTCTCATCAAACCGGTGTCTGCAGAACCTACTATACTGCAAGCTCGTCGCCTTGGCAAATCACGCTGCGTGAAGCTCGTGTTCAAGGGTGACAGCCTTCCATCGCAAGTGAAGGTCGGCCATTTTCGACACACAGTGCGACCCTTCGTATCGAAGCCCCTTCAATGCCGGAAATGTTATAGATTGGGACATGTCAGTGCTGTTTGCACAAACCTGGCTGTGTGCTCACTATGCTCAGAATCACATAGCGCAGACGCTTGCCAGGCAGAACTTCGAAAATGTCGAAACTGTCATGGCCCTCACGAAGCATCGTCGAAAGATTGCCCAATCATGAAGAAGGAAATGCAAGTGTTGAGGCAAATGGTCCGGGATGGCTCAACTCACAGGGAGGCCGCTGCCCAAGTACGACGCCGGCGGTCTCGTCGCCGGAGGCCCCTGAGGAGACCCAAGGCTGAAGCAAGGATTGAACCTCACCAAACAACCACCGGCATACCACCTCAAGCGTCCAGACACGCCGACAACAAATCTTCCAAGCAAGACAAGAGCATCACCGGCTCGCCCGAAGCATGGCCAGCGCTGCCAACGATAGACCCACCGCCTGAGCCACCGCATCGCTCGTCTACAATCACTTTGGAACGAGAATGCGGTGATAGTCGCGACAAAGAAATCTTAGCCATGGTAAAGGCCCTTATGAATACCATTCGTATGCTCCTCACTAGCATTGACAGTCCGGCTGCAAAGAGTGCACTTCAGTTAGTGGATGCGCTGAAGCCGGTGCTATCAAGTCTGGAAAGGCACCATGGCTCCGCCTCTGCAAGCCTTTCGTAAAGAGGTCAAAGGAGCTTCGATCATTCAGTGGAATACCCGAGGCCTCAAGCCCCGCATTTCTGATATACGACAATTTGTGTTCAAAAACCAGTTTCCAATTATTGTTATCTGTGAGCCAAGGCTACACAATGCAATACGACTATCCAGGTACGAAGCCTTCAAGTCCGCTACCTGCAACGAACAGAGTAAAGTCATTGTATATATCAGATGCGACCTTACCTATATCGAGCACCGTGTAGCACCTCACGATGACACCCAGTATGTCAGCTTGACAGTTAAACGTAGAGACCTCAATTTCACGCTCGTAGGCGCATATATATCACCTTCAAACCGTTTTGAACCTGAAAGACTACGTGCACTGTTAACAGCCACACCTGGACCATGGATCCTCACCGGAGATTTCAACGCTCACCACCCACTATGGGGAAGTTAGAAGACCGACAGTCGCGGAAGGCAAGTATTCTCCTTTGCTCTGGAGCAGCAGCTGCTTTGTGTAAACGATGGAAGCCCAACGTTTCTACGGGGAACGACATACAGCAGCTGCCTTGACTTCACATTTGTGTCACGAAGCCTAAATGGAAAGGTCAAGTGGTTCGCAGACTATGAAACTCATGGAAGCGACCACATACCAACTTATTTGAAGATCAAGGGCCTGGAAAAATCGCCAAACTACGACACTACGACTCGCATCGACTGGACAAAATTCAGGTCACTGACGGAAAAAAGGTGTCAAGAAAATAAAACGCCTCCTCTTGACACCCTCGAGGATATGATTAGAGGTGCTACTCAAGAAGCGACCTATCATATTCAACATACTTCAGATAATTGTCAATATCAAGCGGAATTGGAACGGCTCAGAGTGATCCGTCGTCGCGCAGAAAGAAGATATAGGCGCACTAAGTCCATTCACGACTTGAGGGAGGCAAGGCGCCTACAGAAAAAAAATCAGCGGCGAATCGTTTCACTTCAATCCTTTCGCTGGAAACGTCTGTGCGAATCTTTGGATCCACACAAGCCTTTGACGCAGACATGGAGGATTGTCCGTGGCCTACGAACATCGCCACATCAACATCGCCCGTTCAAGTGTCTTTCTCTCCACCAAGGACGCACCGAAATTAAAGTAGCAGAAGATTTCTGCATGAAAGTTGCCGGTCATGCGTCCACGTGCACCCTGCGCCACCTAGAAAACGCTCCAGTTTCCAGAGATTCAAGAATGAACACCTTTTTCTCTCTAGAGGAACTACATGCGGCCTTGACAGCATGCAAACGATCTTCATCGCCTGGTCCGGATGGGATCACGTACATGGCTCTTTGCAACCTCGGAGAAGCAGCTCGACGGGCCCTTCCCTCCGTGTACAACGTCTCGTGGAGCAGCGGATTTATCCCTCATTCATGGAAATCCAGCCGCCTCGTCCCTGTGCTTAAACCAGGTAAATCTCCTCTGCACTTGACCTCTTATCGCCCCATCGCGCTTACCAGCTGTTTCGGGAAAGTGATGGAGAGGATGATTTTGACTCGTCTAGAGTGGTACCTGGAGCGCCACGATGTATACCCTCATGCTATGACGGGCTTTCGGCGTGGGAGGTCCGCAATTGATAACGTTATAGACCAGGTCTCATCTGTTCAGCATCAAAAAAAAACTGAAACGTTTATCTGCGGCGTTGTTCTTGGACGTGAAAGGTGCATACGATAACGTATCACATGAAGCCATTCTGGATGTCATGAAAAATGTTGGAATAGGGGGTCGGGTTTACCAATGGATCCACAGCTATCTGAAAGGCAGAACTTTCTTTGTACAGACGGAGAATTGCACAACAACGCACCGTTGCAGCCGTCGAGGTGTGCCTCAAGACGGCGTTCTTAGCCCCACACTTTTCAATCTAGCGCTACTCGGCCTGGTTGATGCACTTCCAGAATCTGTTCATCTATCAATATATGCAGATGACATCTGCATCTGGGCGTCAGGCGTAACACGCCTTCATTTGCGTGCCCGGCTTCAGAGAGCGGCCAAAATAGCGACAAAGTACCTGGAAGAACGGGGACTAGAGCTGTCATCAGAGAAATGCTCGCTTATAGCATTCACGCATAAGGCTATGAGCCCTTATGTTAATAAAATCAACGGACACACGATCAACTACGTGAAGACCCACCGATTTCTCGGAGTCATAGTTGATCGTGACCTCTCCTGGAGCCCTCACATCGCCCACATGAAAACTAAACTCACCATGATCACCCACGTACTGAGGTTTCTTGCTGGAAAAACGTGGGGTGCATCGGTGCAAGCAATGCTCCAACTCTACACTGTTTTGTTCCTCGGTTATATGCGATACAGCTTACCCGTGCTTTGCGGGATCCGAAGAACAAACTTGCGCGTCCTCCAGTCGATCCAAGCCCAAGCCCTGAGGATATGCCTTGGTCTCCCGAGATGCGCGTCTACAGCAGCGACAGTCATCATTGCGCGTGATTATCCAGTCAACGCATACATCCGCGTAGACGCTTTGAGAATGCACATAAGACATTTCTCTCGGCTTCCATCTCATCATTTAGCCTCACTTCAAACTTCCAGGCCCCACTCAGCGTTCAGCGCAACTGTAGCTCAGCATTGCGCAGTGCTTCCATTGCACTTCACGCATGCAGCACAGCCGCCGATACCATTATGGTGCCTACACCCACTCAAAGCCCTTCTCACAATTCCTGGCATCCAAAATAAGAAAAAGTCGTCGCACTTAGCCCTGAAACAGGCCACATTACTTTTCCTGCAAGAGAAGCACAACGGACGCCTTCACATTTACACGGATGGTTCGGTGCCTTCAGTAAGCTCTGCAGGGGTGGTGGTTATTCCCGCGAGGAACATCACAATTAAATTCATGACATCGCATTTGACGTCGACAGCTGCAGAACTTGCAGCCATTCGTGCAGCTCTGGAGTTTATAGTGAAAGAACCTTCGGGAATTTGGTCGATCTTCTCGGACTCGAAGGCATCTCTTTAATGTCTTATATCAACCTTTCGCCATGGACCTAATGAACAGTTAGTAGCTGAAATAAGGCTTCTTCATCACCAAGCAACCAAAAAACAGCACAGCATAGTGTATCAGTGGATACCAGGTCATTGCGGTATATATGGCAATGACCGCGCAGATGAGGCCGCTAGATCTGCACACGATGGTACCCAATACACAGCCATCCCGTTCTCAAGAACCGACGCAGCTACAAGACTTCGTTCGCTTGCACGTGACCTCACACTGGTACAGTGGAACTCGACAGACTTCACAAACGCGCGCCTGCATAACTTGGATCCCGATCTGCAGCTTCGTCTTCCCCCAAGGATATCTCGAGCTGAGGAGACTCTTCTATGCCGCCTGTGGCTTGGAGTGGCCTTCACGAACGCATACTCTTATCTCCTCGGGATGGCCAGCTCTCCTACATGCACTTACTGCAGTTGCGAAGAAACCATCGCACACCTTCTGTGTGAGTGCACCTATTTCAACGTGCAAAGACAAGAACTCACTGCAGCTCTGGATAGACTAGACAATCGGCCTTTGTCGGAACAAAGGATTCGGGGTCATTGGCCAAGCCCATTCTCAGCCCAGAAGGCTTTGAAAGCTTTGCTGCGCTTTTTGCGGACAACTGGCCTCAGAGACAGACTTTAGTGTCTTATACTCTTTGATGTTGCCTTTCCTCTGTCGCAATTTTTTTTGTAATTTCTCCCTCTCTTCGCAACTTTTCTTTTTAACATCTATCATTCCCCCCACCCCTTTCCCCAGCCCAGGGTAGCCAGCCGGTCTAAGAACTGGCTAACCTCCCTGTCTTTCCGCTTAAATTTTCCTCCTCCTCCTCCACCTACGCGCAAGTGAAAATACCAAACACCTACGTCAAGGAATAGAGTTCGCATCTATTTTTTTACATGCGAAGCATCTTTTAGCGAACTTCGGTGACTTTGGCCGTATCTATCAATTCAAGTATCTCTAGCCGCATACGACCTTCAGTTCTCGTGCCCGTTCGATAATAGGATCTATATGAAAATTAGTATGGCAGAACAGTACTGCAAGAGGAGCATAAGTGACCAGTATTAGCATGAATATTATGACATATATGTCATGAATGTCATGGTTTACAATTCATGGTGTTGCTCCTCTTGCGGTGGTTTCATTCACACGGTATTTTGCAAAAGTGGTATAGTATTACATGACTGAATAGCGAACACAAGTGCCAGCTCCTAACGTCGGAGTCATGACTTTCATGTTATGTAAATAATCACTACACGCCACGCTCATGGGACTCTAGCAGTCATTTTCTTAGCTTCAAATACACTAAGTTTGGTATTACGAGACGTGAGTGGACGACGAAGGTGAATGGCTGGTGCAAACATAATAATCATGAGATGCGTGTCTTGTCAGAACACGACTACACGCCACGCTCATGATGTGCTCGTGGCCCTTTCGATAGCTTCACATACACCAAATTTGGTAATCCTTGACTGGAATGGACGACGGAGGTAAATAACATGTCTAAACATTAATATGATATGCGTGTCACGCAAGAACATGACTACATGCCACGCACATGATGCGCTCGCAGCCGTTTCGCTAGCTGAACATATACCAAATTTGGTCTTACGTGGCGTGGATGGATGACGAAAGTAACTGACACGTCCAAACATGATAATCACGACATGCGTGTTGTGTCAAACCATCACTACATGTCACGCTCACGATGCGCTCACGGCCGTTTCAGTAGCTTCAAATATACTAAATTTGGTATTAAGTCACGCGAACGGGAGACAAAGATAAATGGTACGTCCAAACATGATAATCATGAGATGCGTGCAATGTCAGAACATCAATACAAGCAACGCTCACGATGCCCCCGTAGCCGTTTCGCTAGCTTTCCATATACCGTATTCATTAGTGCGTAGCGTGGATGGACGACAGAGGTAAATAACGCGTCCAAACATGATAATCATGACATGCGTGTCATGTAAGAACATGACTGCATGCCACGCTTATTATTCGCTCGCGGGCATTTCACTAGCTTCCCATACGCCAAATTTGGTGTTACGTGACGTTAATGAACGATGAAGGCAAATGACACGTTCAAACATGATAATCATGAGATGCATGTCCTTGTCAGAACAAGACTACTTGCCGTGCTCGTGATGCACTCACGACCATCTCGCTAGCTTCATTTATGCAAAATTTGGTATTACCAGACGTGATCGACGACGAAGGTAAATGGCACGTCCAAAATAATAATCTTTAGATGCGTGTATATAGTAAAATGACTATTTAGCCAAGCTCATGATTCGCTCGTGGCCGTTTCACTAGCTTAACATATGCTAAGTTTGGTGTTTCATGCCATGAGTAGATGAGGAATTTATATGATACGTTGAAATATGATAATGATCAAATGCATGTCACGTCAGAACAAGAGTACAGGCCACGCTCGAATTCGCTCGCAGCCGTTTCACTAGCTTCACAGTGTGCCAAGATTGGTGTTACGTCACGTGAATGGGTGACCTAGGTGTATGATTTGTGTAAAGATGATAATAATGACATGCGCGTTATGTAAAAACATGGCGACATACTACGCTGATGAGGTGCTCGCGGCTGTGTCACTCGCTAGTGTCATGTATACTAAAACTGTTATCACGTGACGCGAATAGACGAGAAAGGTAAATGACACGTCTCAAGATAATAATCATGATATGCGTGTCCTGTGAAACATGCCTACACGCACTGCTCATAGCGGGCTCACGACCCTTTTGCTAGCTTCACATATATGATACTCGTGATGTGGAAGTTATGAACGGCATGATTTACGTCCGCCTCGTAACGTAGTGCTGATTTTTAAGGTGACACCGACAGTGACACCGTCGGCGTTGGCGTCGGCGTCGACGCCGACACCGGCGGCGAAATCCAGCGAGAGTCTTCATTTATTTGTTATCGCAATGAAAAATCATGTTGGTGCTTGTAGGGCATTCACAATAGACACGGCACATCACACCCATTGTGATGCGCCTGTTCTGGCCATTCCATCCCGGATGTCTGTATCGTTGTGCTACTCAGGATAGTTTTTAAGTACCAACACCTACTCGTCGAGAAGTCAGTTCTTTCAAATCCTGTGCAGAGTTTAGGCTGTCATGTTGAAAATAGTGTTTATATAGTTTACCTAATCAATCACTGAAGTCCCTCACTACCCATTACGTTCAAAGACGAGGAAGCAGGTTGCTCCTCGCATTCGCTACCATTCGCAGAGACAATGCATTGATTGCTTTTAGCCGAAAGCCAATGAGACCATACGGTATACCTATCGACGGCCAAGTCATACCATATGTCAGGGACGCACAGAGTTTTACGCGTATTCATTGATAGAGACCTCTTCTGGGGCCCACATGTGGCCCACTTGAAGAAGAGGCTGACAGAAATTGCTAACTTATTCAAGTATCTTGGAGAAAAAACCTGGGGAACTTCAGTACATGCATGCAATGATGCAATTGTACAAGACGCTTTTTCTTGGCTATTTTCGCTACAGTTTGCCTGTGCTGACCATTACCCGTATAACCAGCATTCGGACTCTCTAAATCATCCAGGCTTTGGCTCTTCTAGTTTGTCTGGGGCTATCGCGATGTTCATCAACAGCTGAGAAAATTGAGATCGCTAATGACTACCCGCCCAAGACGCATATCATAATGGAAGTGCTCAGAGCACACGTGATGCACCTTACGCGCGCCCCTGCCCATCATCTAGCTCCACTGCCAGAAGACCAACCTCGTGCCTCATTTTGCCAGACAGTCTTATCATATCGCACACGTATTCCTACGGGATATACAACTCCATCCAGAATTTCAACTCCCCCATGGAGTATGACCTATGCACATGTTGAACTCACGGTTCCAGGCATAGGGTCAAAAGCACGGCTCTTGTCTCCAGCGCTAAAGCAGCTTTCTCTTTTCTTTTTATATGAGAAGTACAGTGAGCATACCCATCTATATATTGACGCTTCAACTAAAGTGGATGGGTCTGCAGGGTCGGTGGTCTTTCCTGCAACAGTGACAATGGTGAAGTTTCGGTTATCCCACCAGACATCATTGACAGCTGCGGAACTTGCTGCTCTACGTAGAGCAGTTGAAGGCATTAAACACCAAGAAGCCAAGAAATGAAACGCGCTTTCGGACTCTAAGGCAGCACTACAGTGTTTGACATTCGCTTTACGCCGGGGACCTCAAGAACAACTAGTGCTAGAAATCAGAGAGCTGCTTCACCACCTCTTCGACGAAGGACTTAGAATCACGTTTCTGTGGCTTCCAAGTCACTGCGGCATATTGGGCAACGAACATGCCGATGCAGCTGCTCGATCAGCACACGAAGATGGTGAAGAAGAATCTATGTCATTTTCAAGGACAGATGCTGCAAAGACAATCCGAAAAATCGCTAATGCAGAATTAAAATCCCCGTGGAACGCCGAGTGCTTACGGCACACGCGACTGCGTAGACTGGACACGTCTCGTCGACTCCGGCGCTCGCCTGGACTCTCTCGACTCGAGACAACGGTGCTTTGCCGACTATGGCTTGGTGTCGCCTTCACCAAAGCTTTCGCCTTCCGAATCGGCATGGAAGACAGTGAGTGCTGCTTGCGGTCATTGCAGCAGCGATGAAACTATAGAACACGTTCTCTGTCACTGCCCTCGTTACCCCGTGCAAAGACGGCAACTAGCTGCTGCGTTAGCTCGCCTTGACGACAGACCTTTGTCTGAACAATCAGTGCTTGATAGGCGAAATGATTTGTGTGCTCACAGAAAATCAGTGAAGGCCTTACTGAACGTTTTGCGTGGTAGTGGCCTATTGTATAGACTATAGCACCCCAGCTCCCCCCCTCCTTTTTTTTTTGCGCGCGTCTATTTCCCTCTTCGCTTTCTTTCCCATCTCTCTTCCCCATTCACCCTTCCCCTAGTGCAGGCTAGCAAACCAGATGCTCCATTTTCTGGTTAACCTCCCTGCCTTTCCCTCATTTTATTTTCTCTAATGTCTTCTTTCCACAGATTTTTTAGGGACTCGCTTAGCGAGTTCCGTGCTGAGCGGTAGTGTCGTCCGCGATCTGCGACGCCAGCGTAGCTCTTGCTGATCGGCCCACCGTCCGCGATCTCCTGACGCCGTGTAGCTCTGTCAGAGCGCTGCCCCGTCTCGGACTCCTTCGACCGTGTTCATTTTTTCCTATCTCTCATCTCCTTTTTCTTCACTCGTGTGTCGCGAGTGCTCCGTCTTTCATATATGTATACTCTTCTTTTTATCCCCTTACCCGAATGTTTACAGTGAGCTTAGCCATGTTGCCTACGAGGCAGACAGAAATTAGCTCCTTCTTGGTCTCCTTCAATAACAGCCTATTACTACTACCGACTTCCTAAGCACCAGTAGGCTTTGAAGCTATCAATATTTCACGCTTATTTGCCACAAGTGGTTATCACCCCTTGCGCAGTGGCAACACACTAAATGAAGTGAAATCAGTGAACTCCCGCACGAGAGCCAAGCGTGCCAAGGAAGAAAGTATGGGTGACTGCATGGCGCAGTAGTGCAGGATACTATTCACCTGATATTTTGTGTATACGGACCAATCGACAGAGTGCTCACTATAGATATGTACACTATATTTCTGGTCATTAGTCACGAAGTACTTAAGAAAGGCGAGGAACACCAGGAGAAATTAACGCGCTCCTTTCTTTTATATTCGGAGTCTGATGAGAGGCTATTTGAGCGAATTGTAATATATATGTGTCGTCTTCATTTGTTAAGGAAATTGTAAGGATTGTAGTGCTGTCAACCTCTGTGGTACAATGGTCGCTGTCCCCGCCTGGCAAACCAAATGTAGTGGGCTACATCGCAGATGTGGTGGTAGCATTTAAACGATGGTGAATGACCAGTGTCCCGTGACTTGTGCATGTCAGCGCCCACTAAGGAAATGCCACACAGTCGAAATTTTAAAGGCCTCCAGTCTGGTGTGCTTCATAACCATAGCGTCATTCTGATACATAAAGCCTTGCTCTGGAAATTAAAATTCAGGCTTAATGTGAAGGTGATGAGTGTTGTCAGCTGCAATATCCCTCACCACCCCTCAATTCTTTAGCTTTTGATTGCTTTTCATAACTGATCATTTTTCGCTTCCGTCTTCGTGTCACGTCGTCTAGCGTACGTGCTTAAAAGGAAAGCGTAATCAAAAAGAAGCTGTGTTCTCTTTGAGAATTCCTGTCTTTGGAAACGCTACCTGCCGTACCTCTCGAGAGCCCTCCTTTTTTTTTTTGAATCATGAAAGCCTTGTATATCAGCAGTGCCCAGACTCCACATATTGCTTGCCTTTGCCCTTTCCTTTTGTCAAATGCGAGCCCATTCGCAAAAAAAAAAAAAAGCTGCGGCAGCAAGGATCCCGCAAGTGCCACATCTTTGAACGAATGGCCCTTGAGAATGCGAGTGGTGACTCACCAAGAGCATTATTTGAGAGAAAAAATTGAAAGGCTCCTTGGGGATAATACGAGCCAGTTTTGATGTTTCTTTTATTTTCACTTTATTTGTTTTGCGTACCCGCTCCAACACTGGTACAGTATCTAAACACGTACTCTTACATTTGACAATATTTGGTAATATCCTCTTCATACCCGCAGTAAACCCACTTGGTTTCATTGGTTCGAGCTGGGGCTGCTAATTGGGTGGAAATGTTTTTTTTAACGTTCAACTCAAATTGCTCGTGTGGAAAGTTTTTTAAGCTCAGTAAGATGGTATAAAATATCGGACATGTGTGATCCACGGCAGGTTTAAAGATTACTTTTCCCAGCAAATGTCCATTTTTTACTCCTCACGGATTTTCGCGTGCTCCATTTTCACACCAAGAACTGCTGAAGGGTCTCCAATAAAATTTTAATGTATTTATCCACAATGATTTTCTATATCGCGGTTAACAGTAGTTTCAATTATGTATGCTAATCCTACATAGCACATTCAATGTGCACAAAGAAACAAACTTCAAGAGTTTCTTTTTTCATGTTTATCCGAAATATTTTTCCGTCTTTTATTGCACGCTCGAAGGCAAAAAAAGTAAGATTAAAATAAATCGCCTAGACCAATCTTTTTGCGTATGATGAACATGTTTTGGCACATTAAACTGTTACAAAAACTAAAAAGAGAGCCGCAACGGTTTTTTTTTTTTGAAAACGAGGAAGCTATTTGTCCTAACGCCAATTTTAGGCGTATCTCAAAGTCGCTGACACAAGCAGGTTACTCTCGCTGCCTGGGCTGTGTCAAGTGGGCGTCCTTTAGTGCATAAGAGCTCTCCTCAACAACTGGATCAAATACGCGCCAACCTTGTCGTCCTGTTAGGCAGGGCTTCAAGCACTTGCTTCACTTGCTCTAGCTTTGGAGCCTAGCCGTAGAGATCACATTTTTCACGACGGAAAAAACAATTCAAAGTAATATATATATATATATATATACATATATATATATGTATATATATTACTTGATTCATGGACTACAGGTTATATATATATATATATATATATATATAGATATATACATATATATATATATATGTATATATTTATTTATATATATATGTATACCAAAAACAAAAGTGATGCTGCGTACGGGTAAGATTATCCGTAGGGAAGAAGACGCAGATACGAAGTGATTATATTGACGTTTCGCCGCGGGTCCGGCTTCATCATAATACAGTTTATGGCACGAGTGCTGTTTATATACATGTGCATATCAATAAAATACAAATATGAAAACCGGCATGAAAGGCGATATATGGGCATATATATATATGCAAGTCAGACAACTTGAAGGGCACCTGATGCATGAGTAAAAAGATATTGTTTCCATGCGCGAGCACGTGGCGAGCAACGTGCTCACACGTTGCTTACAAATAAAATATAAAACGCATAAAAGATAAAGCACATAACATGAAGAGTAGTCCGACCGGTAAAAGCAAGGGGAAAAAAGAAATAAAATAGAAAATAATAAGAAAAAATCACAAAGACGTTACAAAGCTGCTACGTAATCAACCGATACAGACATAGTAGTGCCACTTGCTGAGCAAGGTTGAAAAAAGATAGACAGGGTGATACAGGTTACGCAGATAGGCAACTAAGTTTTCCTACGTTTTCATTTAGACCAGATAGGACGGCGTCGAACTTATAGATGAGGAATGATTCATGGACTTCTCCATCATAATTTGTGCGGAAACCAGATTTGAGTAATGTGACCTGTAGAATTTCAAAAGAGTGGTCAGGGAGGTGCACGTGTCTTGAAATGGGCAAGTGGGGCAAGGTGTTAGCATGAGATTTATGGTTGTTAAAACGCAGTCTGAAAGGCCCTTCTGTCTGACCAATGTACTGTATTTCACATAGCGCACATTCTATCATGTATATCACGTTCTTAGAATTGCAGTCAAGATTGCCTTTGATTTTTAAGGAAAAGTTGGAACCAGTACTGGTGACCTGTTGGCATGTGCGCATGTACGGGCATACTTTGCATCGCGGTTTTGGGCAAGGATGGCACCCGACCGTGTCAGGACTGTCCGCTTTCGACGATGATGAAGATGAGAGTATATCTCGAATAGTTTTAGCTTTGCGATACACTGCTTTAGGTGGTTCGGTGAAAATGATTCTTAAGTGTTCACTTTGCATTAAATATTGTGGTGCTTTCTCAGCACATTCGAAACACGCGGAACTGACGCATAATGGGTAAGGACTAAGTTTGTCTACGGTGAAGGAGTCGAGTTTTTAGCAGCGCACAACAGCGTTCTACGATTATGCATGTCGGCACGTTTTATTGCGTCATCAATTACTTGTGGCGGATATTTTTGTTTGACTAGACCATCCTTTGGTGTTCTGAAGTTTTTTTTTTGAAACTCTGATTGCTCCGAGCAGATTCTTTTAAAGTTTAAGGCCTGACTGTAAGGGATGCTAGTTTTGCAACGTTTCACGTGGCTATTGTCAAAGTACAAATACTGTTGCCGGTCTGTAGGCATCCTGTATAGAGCAGTGGATAGCTTATCATTTACAATAGAAATGCTCACATCAAGAAAACTAAGTGTTGATGTGGAATAGGTGTGAGAAAATGATATTGATGGACGGGCATCATTAAAGTCGGATATAAAGGAAAGCAAATCCTGTTCACCATGCGGCCAAATAAGAAAAATGTCATCAATGTAACGTTTGTAATAAAAAGGTTTCAGCGCGCGGGTGTGCAAAAATTCACTTTCAAGCTGGTCCATGAGTATATTGGCGTAGTTGGGTCCAATACGCGTACCCATTGACGTGCCGCTAACTTGGACATAGTGTTGCCCTTCAAATTGAAAGTTATTGAGCTTTAAAATGAGTCTGAGGAATACTGCTAATGTGTTGCTGTAGATAAATTTGCCCGGTGATGCTGCTTCATAAGACCTGGCGACTGCCGCTATTCCGTCTACAAGCGGAAGGTTGGTGATAAAAACGCTACGTCTACCGTGACCAAAAAGAGACCTTGAGGAATAGTCAGATCAATTATACCAGAAACAAAGTCGGTAGTATCCCTCACGTAAGACGGAAGTGATGCTGGGATACTATCAAAGAATCGACATAGCTGAACAATTTTTTTGTGACAGTACTATACCTGAAATAATGGGACGGCTGGGGTTGTTTATCTTGTGTATTTTAGGCAAAAGGTAAAAGCAACTGGGAACAGGACTTAGGGGAATAAGAGAATGAATCGCATTGTCAGGCACCTTTTAGTTTTCCCAAAGCTCTAGCAAAGTGCTCTGGACAAGAGATTTAAATTGTTCAGTGGAGTCGTGATCTAGACGCTTGTAAAAACTCGTGTCTGCGAGCTGTCTTTGGGCCTCTGCTTCATAATCAGGCTTGTTCA
The DNA here is from genome assembly GCF_013339725.1 of Rhipicephalus microplus. NCBI lineage: Eukaryota > Metazoa > Arthropoda > Arachnida > Ixodida > Ixodidae > Rhipicephalus > Rhipicephalus microplus. Next base: position 152,271,423 of record NC_051169.1, read on the forward strand.
TTACGACAACAGCCCCACCTTTGTCCGCAGGCTTGATGACGATGTCGTTGCGACAGGACAAGGCACTTAGTGCTTTCATTTCACTGGTGCATAGGTTACGGCAAAACGGCGTTTGCTTTCGATACGACTGTAGTACGTCTCGTTGTACAGCTTTGGTATACATATCTAAGCATCTGTCTCGTTGTGAGGAAGGTACCCAGCGTGTTCCAGAAGGTAATACGCTTGTGGAACCATTTGTATTTTGCCGGTCATGAAAAAATTCGCGCAAGCGTAAGTTGCGGGAAAAAGTATTCAAGTCTTTCAGTAATTGAAATTCACAGTGTCCACCTGTGGCAGGACAGAAATTGAGACCGCGGCACAGAACACTGTGCTCCTCAGCAGTTAGTACAATGTCCGAAATATTTATTATATTGTTCTGCTTCTTGACGATATGTTTGTCAATGGAATGTGACAAAGAAGTATCGGGGTGAGCTTGTACCGGAATCGTTTGCAAAGGGACGTAATTGCGTGCATTGTTCTGGCTAGGGCACCAAACACCGTCACGCGACATTTTCTTGACTTTCAATGCGTAGATTTTCCGATGCATTTTAGATGCGAATGCCTCTAGTGCGGCGAATTCATTAGACGAGAGGCTTAAATTTGCTGACATTTGATTTTGTTGGTGCAAGATTTTTTTTTTTGCTCAAAGAACGGCAATGATCAAGGGTAACTCGGGTGAGTTGTAGTGAAGCATTTTCTAGTATGTTGTCCCACCTATCTATAGTTTGCTGAGACATGTTAGATAGGGCTGGTTTCACAATGATACGTAGACCCTTAGGTGCAAGAGACGCGGTTAAGTAGGTGTTCAAAGTATCTACATGTAGGTCGTTGCGAACACGTTTTTCTACAACTTTTCGTAACCTTAAAAATTCCTTTGAACAGAGGCAAGATGTGTTTTTACCGAGTGACAAAGTCTTTGGTCAATTGGCAGGTCCCTGTCGCACGGCTTGGGTATGGCTGCGAAGCTTGTAGCGGTGACCACTGGCTGAGGGATCTGGAGGGTCCTTTGCTGAATGCGAAGGACCAATTGACGAACCTCTCGTAGCGGAGCCTGTCGGGCAATTTTTCGAAGCAACCTTGTTGCGATAGTCCTGCGTCATTCGCTCGTGGGGTGATGATGGCTTCTGAGGGGAAGCGCAACTTCTTGTTTCGCCAGTCACCAGTGCTGTGTAAGACAACTCGCGCACAGCGGTAGGCCTCCTTGCGTGATGCTGAGGTGGATCCGTGGGCACACTGTCCAACCAGGAGTGGGACATTGCGCTGGATGGCTTGTAACAAATGTGCCGAATATGGCTCGCCATGAGCGAAACCCCTTCAAAGTTAGGATACAAGCCATCAGCGGCCAGTACGCGGTGCGAAAGCAACCATTCGAAGCCTTGATCCAGAAAACATATTAGTCGAGAGCGGCGACACAAATTCTTTAGCAGAGCGTTAAAATAACACGCTTCACGGTTGAAGCAACGCACGAAAGTTTCACTGGGGTGCCATCGTCAGTGGTTCCTGGTCCTAAATCCTTCACGTCATCTACTGCACAGATACAGATGATGCTATACGCTGTAGTTATGGGTGAAAAGAGAATTTTCTATGAAGCGTACCATACAGGATAAGGATATTTTCAAAACATGACTGCAAGCCTCCGACCTCTTGTATGTCCTTTGCCTTGCTACACTGCCTTCTAGGAATTTGTTCTCATAAATTTTAATTAAATTCTGTACAGTTTGAAATCCAGCCTACACCGGCCCTCCTGTGGCATGCACACATCTTTCACCTTTCCTGAAATTCTAAAATGCTTGGAGATTAAGAACATCTATCGCCCTCCCTACAGAGTCATGGGTACAAAAGAAAAGGAGGAGAAATGCCTCCTTGGACAGTTTAGATGTGATCCCCGGAGGCCTTGGTTAATCCCCTGCCACATGTTGGCACTTGTTTATAATTCAACGACGACAAGGTTTATGTGGAAGTCTTCGCCTGCAGATGCTTGACCTGAGAGCGCCCCTCCTAACTCCCGTCCCCCTCCTGACTTTCCCTGGACACCGATTAGAATTAAACATCACGTTTCTTGCTTTTTTCTCTTGTTTCTTATTTATTTCTATCATTTCTTGTTTCTTCCTTTCTTTATTCATTTTAACTTAGCACCACAGTTTTGAAATTCTCCCATTGTGCGTCTTGGCGAGAGCAGCGAAAGTGCAAGTGGGGATGTGCATATAAATCGCACGCACACAAACAGATATACATATATATATATATATATATATATATATATATATATATATATATATATATATATATATATATGAGGTAGAAAAAAAGGTCCACAAACGTGCGAAAAAATACTAGTTTTACTAACGTTTCGGCAGTAGGGCCTGCCTTCGTCGGAGTGAATGGTAATCATTCACTCCGACAAAGGCAGGCTTACCTGCCGAAACGTTAGTAAAACTAGTGTTTTTTCGCACGTTTGTCGACCTCTTTTTCTACCGCATTTTGCACCGGATCCATTGAATTTCACCCCACCATATATATAAATATATATATATATATAAATATATATATATATATATATATATATATATATATATATATATATATATATGTGTGTGTGTGTGTGTGTGTGTGTGTGTGTGTATATATATATATATATATATATATATATACCATCATCTTGTATCTGGTTTGCTGCAATCAATAACATTTATTGTGATAGCAATTATATGGGCGATTTCGGCTGGATTTTGACGCCGGCGTCCGCGACCGCCGTCACTCAACGTATATATATACGGATCTATATAAATGAAAACGTAAGAAAGCAAAATGATCGAGAATAAGACTCCGGCGCGCGTATTCGGACGTCCGACCACTTGCTTGAGAGTGCGGGGTGTTATACATTTTGCCACAAAGAAGTACCTCCTTCAACGTTAAAACGGCAAGCTATTTATACCCACCGTTTACCGCTGGGGATGCCGATCTCGGAGGAAATGTGATATTTTCAGCATTACTGGCGAGATTGCGCAATGAGCACGCGTCACAAGATCCTCACGACGCGGTGACACGTGCTCATACGTTCATGTCACACGCGTACTTTGCCCCACGCAAGGGGGAGGAGGAAAGGCACTTACGCGTGCACGCACTTATATCGCGATGGGGAGATTCGTACGCCTTGGGCTTTCACCAGAACGATTCAGCTGTTGTTACCGGGCGATCAAAGGTCACTGCACTCGCTGCACAGTCTTCGTTTGTGAAAAGGGCGTGCTTTTCCGACACAGCGTAGTAACAGCTCAAACATTTACTTATTCGCGTTCATCTGTACCTGTGAGTGCGTTTCGTGCGTAATTTGTGTGTGAGTGACGCGGGGATCGTTCGGCCTGTTTGCCATTCTGCGCGTGACATTCCACTTTGATGCTATTGTGTTAATTGCTTCGCTTTGCGGCACTCAGGCATCGTTTTTCTAAAATTAAGTTATGAATGCTACCTGTTCTCATAACCAAAAAAAAAAAACAGCGAGCACTTGGTACGGACCTCCGGAGTGATCCCTATTCCTTCACATTGTCTTTGCCCACCCTTTCATCGCTTTACGTGATCTCAAGAGACAAGGAAGCGCGACGCTTGCTTACATAGAATTGACGCTGTGACATTGTGCCTGCTATTTTCAATGTTTACGTGTATATCTTTGACGCGCTTTTCTGAAAAAAAAAAACCGTAGAAAGTTCGAGCTCCACTTCTCCTGTCTTATTGTTTCATTAGTCACCCATGCATTTCGATAAGCGCTACTACAGTAGAATTTAAAGAGACATCTAATTGCCACCCGGAGCTTGGGCCACAAATAAAATACACATGCTTCCAACTTCCATCAGCCCGGGGAAACCATTATTGCTTATACTGCTTCGCAGGACTAGCAATGTGCCCTTTCTGCTGGCCGCATTCAGAGCCGAGTGTTGAGGAACACTCCATCAGAAACAAATAAATAAAATCAAGGCAGCTTCTTCCCACTGTTGCCAAGCCCGAAGCAGGTGTGGAGCTAGGCATGTTTTCTTTTTGTTTGCTTTTTTCTGAGTTTTCTCCTTTTCCTCCTTGTTCTTCTTTCTAAATTTTTCTATTTATTTCTCTATAGCTCTATTTTCCTTCCCATTTTTTTCAGTCTCTCACTTTGAATTTCTCGCTTGCATTTTCATTCAGTTTTAATACGTCGTTAGTACTGTCATGTTTTTAGAGCAATAGTAGTAATGTGTACACATCGTATTATCATCATTACAAACGTCATCACCATCACCAAAGATCTCGCAGAACAATTGGAAGAAAATTTCTATTTGTCAAAATTGCGAGCCGAATATGCTGTGCTGCGATTGGCCACGCTATATGTAGTTTTGCTGGCGTTAATATGATCATCAAGCGGCTCAAAGAAAACGAGGGCGAACACTTCTTCTTGCTACAAGCGTGCATTCGAACTGGCTAAGCCATACGCGGGTTTATCTGCGTTATGCCACGCTCCGATGGCAGCATTTGACAACCTGGGTCCTCAAAGTGCGGCGAATTCAAAATGAAGGGTGTTTTTACGACTTCGTTTTAGTTTTCTTTGTTAGACACAACGTTATTTAGACCCAGCACGCATTATTGCCAAAAAAGCGCGTGGGATGTTACTTATATTATTTGTGCTATAAATGTCAATAACGTAAAGTATATCGAAAGATACCATGCTAGTGGCAGGTACCAAACCACCAACATTTAAACCTGCAACATTTTGAGCACTTTACTTTCGTGACAATTATGTCATTATTTCACTAGAGACAACATTCCGTACACTTGCCTTCACAATATTGCCTTAAAGTTCACAATAATATTCTGTCTAAGAAACAAAAAAATGTCATACACACACGGGTGCGAATTACGAAAGGAAAGATTCTGCTGAGGGGGAAGTCTCATTGACAAAAACATACGAAGAAACGTGAATATACGAATGGTTTACGGCATACGTTGGGGCGGTGAAATCACGAAAACAGCTGAAATACAGGAAAGGCTTAGCTCAGCAATATCGACAAAGCGTTGAAGCCAGCGTCTTGTTCTCTAGGCACAATGCAGTGTCTCCCATATATCACGTCGGCACTGGCATCATCTCTGCTTGCAAAGGGAAACGTCAGCTGAATCAGACAGGCCGTTTGCTTCTTTTTTTTTGGTTAACCTCTACAGCGCAACAACACATTCATTGTCCCCAATTGACCACATGCACTAAGTCTGCGCACTCCGAACTATGAGCGTTTTTAGGCGTGAAATATAGACATGTGTGATTCGGCAGTTTTGAAAGAATAAGTGCGTGAATGAGTGACTGTGCTATCATTTGACAGCTGACATGCAGATAAAATTACGCAATTTTTTGCTAAAAAGAACTATGTGTTGATGCGAAGCAACGGGCGCTAACACACGTGCGGTGACGTTGACCCTGGCATTCATCGAGGCGCTACGCTGGAGAGAAGCCTGGCACTCTGTGATAAACCGGTGTTTCCTACAGGAGCATGCCAATCGCTGCCAAATGGGCAACGAGAAAGAGAAGAACCTAATCGGAGACAGAGACCCCCAGTCTGCTTGTAGTTAACGCGTGCGATGCAAATTTGTATTGTTCAACAACGCACGGGAAAATTTCCTACCAGCATTACATTGGACGTCAAGATCCAGTGCCTACGTACGGGATGGCCAGTGAACGGTTGTGCAGCGTGAGCAGTCAGTGTTTTTAATTATAGTAGGGTATCTATAGCCCCTTTTCCAGGGCATGGCCGTCGGCCCGAAACAAAACGTTCCCCTCACCTGACCCTGGGGGGAGGAGGTGCTGGGACAGACGTACGGATGATGATGGGTTGATGAGTTACGTGAGACTCTGGCACAAAGCGCTTTCGCGCTGCGTGTCCTTTCTATCTGACAACGGCACCTATAGTACTCGAATTGTTACACACAACTCGCTAGCAGAGGCTGCCTCCGTAGGCGTAGCCAGGTGAGATGGGGAGGGGTATGAGAGGAGAAATAGGGGGAGCAGACGTGCATGCGCACTAAGGGTGGTCGCGCCGCACAGCGGATTGAGCTCAACACTAAGCTGCTTCGCATTTCAAGAGGGACATGTTTATGCTAGCCAAATAAAGCTCAAGAAACAGTGAAGCTAGTTGAACTTAAATGCTTAAAGATACCTTCTTGTTTGATGCTAGATTTTTTTGGGCCTACAAAAAGTAGAGTTGAACCACAGCCTGTCCCAGACCATGCAAGCAGGTTCAAACTCCAACGCAACAATTAACGTCCAAAGTCGGTGTGGCACCCCGCTAGAAACGCGCGCTTTTCGTCACTCGTACTCGGCTCGCGCAGCGGCAGCGCGGACGGTCTCCGTCGGTCGGCGCGAGTGATAAGCAAAGGCGCGATGGATTTTTAGCGAAGGCTTGATGCACTGCGAAAAGCTTTAAAGAGGCCCTGTAACATTTTTCACGGCTTCATAGTTTTACATGTTTTTCCAGCTGGTTCTGTTTACTGACAGCTTAACAGATAAGTGCCTCAGAAACGGCAGTAATAGGGCCATGCAGTTCGAGGTTACTCAGCGTAAAGATATCAAAATACAATGCAATGATTGCTTACCCTCAACTCAATTTTCCCGGGCTAATCTTGCCACGTTTCTCTCGCCCTCTGACGTGGAAAGGCTGCCCAATGAAATGAACTGAAAGCCATACAGTACAGGAAGTTCGCATGACATATTGCCTGTTACGTAGAGCATATTGAGGACGCTGTTGCGATGGTAACGAGCAATGTGGTACTTGAAAACTGAACGACATGTGCGATACGAGCCAGCTCGCGAACACTTTCATATTGTTTTGTATCTTTCATCACCTTTCTTTTTGCATTGGTGTATTTATATCAAAGCTCTTACATATATATTTTTTTAGTTTCTTCAAATAACAGCGCCGCGAGCGTCGCCGGTGCGTTAAGCAGTACATGGCGTTCGACGCATTCTTTGACAAGCTTTGCAGTTTTCAAGCTGGAAAAGTTGGAGACCTTTATTCTCTGTCGCCTTGAGTGACAAACCATGCAAATAAAAAATAAATCCAACAGTAATCCTTGTTTTGATGCAATGCCACGACCACAATTAACGTTACATTTATTCAATCGTTTGGTGGCAACCTTCCGGCGTAATTTCCACTCGCAGTAGTTTTGGCTAGCGCCACTACGAGTTACGCAGTAGTCACCGATGTTTTCAAGCGTTAGAAGGCCCCTTTAGGGGCTTTGCTTTCGAAGATTTTAATTGCTGACAGTGCAAAAGCTTAGTTGCTATACCTTTTCCCTACAGATTGATGGCTCGGTTCTTTCTATTGTTAGAAGAAGGTGACCTGTCTTATGATGCGCATTAATTTCAAAAAAGAAAGTGCAAGATCTGTCGCTTTTCTGCTCGCGTTAACACCTCGAGGTCTCAACTGTCACTATTCAAAAGGAATATACAGCTTTGCCTCAGCGTTCTCTAATCCGAGCGCCTTCAGTGGCATGTAATTCTTCTTTGGCTTTAGCACCGCAGATCCCAGGTGGCCTGAAGAAAAGTATGCATACACGTAAGATGCGCCGTTTACAAGCGCAGACACGCGGGTAGCAGATGTGGTATATGCTTGCGTTACTTTGGAGAGGCGCCGATCTATGTGGCGCAGGTACAGTCACTTTAGAAGTTTTTAAAGACCGCAGTACACAGACCACAGACCAAAAAAAAAGAGCAGCTGAGTAATCCCACTGGTTCGGCTGGCAGAAAAGTTGCCACTGGTGGCTACTTTTCAAAAAATCGGAGACCTTGAGAAGCCCGTGGCGACCTAATATTATGACCGGCAACATGGTAAGCTTTTGGCAATTTTCTGCTCAGGATCGACGGAGGTATGTGTTTTATTCTCAGCATCTTAAAAACAAAGGGGCAGCAGCATTTTTTTTATTATTTTTGTACTTTTATAATCACTATAGGGGCTCCACTTTCCGCACAATTCAGTACGTCTGTCCTGTTCCTTGTGTGTATTTACTTAATTGACCAAGATTCTTGAAACACTGGTGCACTGGTGCATCCACCAGCAACCACAAAGCACAATTTAGGTCAGCGGGCTTTCTGCGAGCCGCGAAATGGTGGTGTGTACTAAGTTGTTTAGGGGCCCCAAGAGCTTGGCTTCTTTAAACTTTGGCTTCTCAAGTGGCTGGGTGACGGTTAGGCCACGTGTTCCGACCACAGCTCCAACTGTTTTAAATAAATTGTCGACTTCTTCCCGGCTTTAGTACCCCCTAATACTTATAAGTATAGAGTTAAAAATTTTATTACCATTTTTTTGGGGCTGGAAAGAAGTCACTATCTTTGAACAGCCTTCAGAAACTGCACTGAGTCGAAAGTTTAGCGTAAGCATGACCGCACAGAAAACGCGCCACATGTATTGTGACGATTCCGCCCTACTTTTGAATTTATTACTTTAGTTTTGTAACTAAGTTGTTCGGTATCAAACACATCAATCCTCTCAATGAAATTCTCAAATTTTGTGACGAGGCTACGCCCGCCATCCCATTCTTGTTGTAGCGACTGCTTCATCCTGAATTGGCCACAAGTAAAACTGTCGCAAACTTTTCTCATGAGGCGCTAGCATTTAGGAACGCTGGTGGTGCATGCATGCCCTTTTTGAGTGCTACCACGGTGAAGCGGGCGATGCAAGTGGCACTAGAGACGTCAATATAATTAAAGATTGGCGGACGGTATTGTTGTGCATGGGGCTAAACATAATTAGCAATCACTAGTACTCAACAGGCCACAAATATGCAGAAAGGTGGCTTTTTTGGCGAAGCTTGAACAGAAATGGCGACTTTTTGCGACTTTTCGCACGTCGTTTGGGGAATTTCACTCGAAATTCAGTGGCGACCTTGGCTGGCAGCGTTAAATTTATACTTTTCACTTGTGCGAAAACACCCCCACCACATGTGCTGTGCAGTTCGACCAATCGCATATCGTAAACATCCGAAAAACTGGAAAGTTTCTCAGCCAGAACGGTATCTAAACTTTAGTTTTGACGCTGACTGCACAAGCACGTGCTTTATAATGAAAAATTACGGCAAAGGGGCATGAAGGGAAGGAGTTGCAGCTCCACTACAAATTAACCTTGGGAGGGGCGAAAGATGCAGTGGGCGCCTGTGTTTTCCACGGGAATATAAGCACTCTTTACCCCTTCACTCACCACAGGTTCACAAACGCACTATCACCTTGCAAATTTATTTCAAGAACTGGTACTTCAAATATTGGATTTCACCATAGAGATGCACATTTGTGTCGTGAGCGTTTGCGTAAATTTCTGACACATAAGACGCCCTCGGTCATTTCACTCTTTCCTTCGTTTGTCAGCTCGTCTCCCCTCCTAACCTAGCGTTCTTCGTCCCCGTGTGAGGTGGATGAGCCGCAAACGCACGTACCTCAGAGCAGACAAACAGGTGTTGTAGTTGACGAGCAAAAGACGTGTTCACATCGTGGCGAACATTGAGGACACGAAAAATGTCGTAAGGCTTACAGAGCAGAAACGACGGTTTCTTGAAATTTACGGGGTGCCCACGGCTGATAGCGCTGCAGCGTTCAGTATTGTTGATCGTGACAGCACTTCAACTTCAATGCGCACGTTTACTTGAAAAGTTTTAAATAACATCCGAAGTGGACCTTCAAATGAACGCTGAAAAGAAAAAAATGACTTGATTTTAATTGAAAAACTACACTCTGAGACGTTTATTACTATATATGTCACTAACGTAAGCTTATTATTAACAGATAAAATCAAGGGTAAAGAATCATGTTTGAATATTGCGGCAATTTCGAAACGTATATTTGGTATTTTCATGATATTGGCATGATGAAATATCCCAAACTGCATACGCTAAATCTAAGACACCCAGAGATAACAATGTAATTCATCTTTGTTGATTAGAATCTACGTAGGACCCAGTAGACGCCTTAAAAATCTGACATCACGGTGTTCGGTGCGGTAATGTTAAGGTGGCATCTATACCAAATTGGTCTTTTCACGCGCTTGCTCACTTATTTAGCATCGTGTCGAGTTAAGAGTGGTGTTTTCGGGATTTCGAATTCGTACTTTACTAATAAGCGGAAAACGGTTTCGTTTGTTCACGTCCCAATAAATTGGGAACTTTCACCAGCACCAACGAATAACAATAGTGTTGTTTAGTTCTACACACTTTCTGAATATTCCGAAATCCAAAACAGCACGACTGTAAGTGCACTCATTAATAGGAGCAAGTGAGTCACTGTGATCTTGCCTCCAGAAAGGGCCGAAGCGCATTGCCTCTTTTCCTTGAGACAGCATAGTGAATAGCAAAATGGAGAACTGGCAATTCAGGTCTTGTATTACAGAGATTTCTCAAGCATTCACTTTCTGAAAAATCGCGACACGTGTGTTTACACCGTTGATTGTGTTGCTTGAATGCGCATTGACATGCTAAGATAACAGATTATGATGCTCCAAGCCTGTAATCTTTATTTATCATGTGCGATGGTTGCGCGCGCATGTTACGTTTCTTATGCTCCTCTTTGTTCTTCTCTATCGTTTGAAGAAAAAACACAACACGCCAGACCCATGTGGAAAGCCCAGCAGACGCACGGTGAAAGCTAGAAGAGCGCCTTTTCAGAGCCTTTTCTAAACGCTCATTGCGTAACTGCTTCAAGCACACTTTCTTGATACCCACTAGGGCCTTAATAATAAATTTTTGGGTAGTATACGACAGCGATCTATACGGTATTTTTCATCATTATTCTGAGAAGCGTGGTATCCGCTAAACACTTGCAAGGAATTTCGTTCCCATTTTTCATCCAGTAGCTGACGACCATGAGGAATTATGGCTTAAGTGTGTGTGCTGCACACTTAATAGGGTACAAGAACAAGCTTTTTAATGGGTTGAAGCATTGGACGACCCACTCGTTACGATATTCGCGTTGTGCGACGACTGGTTGTTCTTTCGCTGTTTTAAAACGCTTTACAAGTCGTAATAAGAAGATTGCTTTCCCGACATAAAGGCTGCCGAAGGCAAGTTTGCCAACACGTTACAAGAGCCGCCGTGGCTCAATTGTATAATACTTGGCTGGAACCCGGCGAAGCCGGGTTCAAGCCCCGCTGTGTTTTTGGTGCTGGTTTTTTTTTCTGATTTCGTGCGATGTGGTTACGGACACCGGCGGCGGCAGCAGTGGCGAATAACTGCGCGTGACCCGAGTTGTGATCTCAAAACAGCTTTCACTGTAAAAGCATTTGGTTGTCAGTTCGCGTTCATGTTGTTAGGTCTCCTCCTGTGGCTTTCGACTTTTGGCTGTTTCAAAATGAACATTTACAGTTGCTCCTTCAAGCGTATGTAAAAAATGTCTTTTTTTTACAGTTGTTTCTTGCTCCCCTCCCAGCTCATCCAGATATGCATTCGCATTTTATGAACACAAGAGTTTTGTATTTGCACTTCAAGTTCTTTTTTCTTGCATTAAAGGTGGATGTACACAAAGCTGCACCAATGGGCTCGTCTATTAGAATGACTACATGACGCGGATGATCGGCGACCTCTCCGAAACAACTCCTTGAATATGAGAGGGAACACTTCTTCCGCAAACGAGCGCAATTTGCTGCCGCGCATCTGGATGGCTCTTCTCACGTTCCTTGAGCTGTGTCTGACTGTAAGACCTAAATTACAAGAACTGAAAAATGACCACATTTATGCTACTTCATGGCGGTAGTGAAGCCCAAAATCGGACTAGATTGCAAAAGCCAATACAACGAGCACACGACCTATTGTGTTTTTATTAGAGTCGTCACCTTAATATGCACTGTAGTATAACCACAAAGTCATAAACTAGCAACACAGTGCCTAGTTAAGTGCTGGCAGTGGCCTCCTTTTTTTCGCATATATAGTTACGTATCTTTGCGCTAACTCAAACGATATAGTACAAAGTTTGAACACAATGAAAATTGTTAAAAATGTTAAGGAATTACATTTCATTGAGGAAATTATTTATTTGAAAATATTTCGAACCCTGCGAATGAGTATTTGTTATTTTATGTACACATAAAGTAGATTGAGGAATGCTTACATGATATTTATTGCCTTCAGTTGGTATTCAAGAGCAACACATAAAAGAAGTCACACACGCACTGTAGTTGTGGGGAAGAAAGCAAGAGCAATAAAGATAGAATTGTGGAGTAAAATCTGTAACTTTGGAATTACCTCGAAACAGGTAGATGTGAAGAGAAATTAAATTTATTGAGAACCAACAACATCAGTGGCGCGGCCTTGGCCTCCTGTGTGTGCACTGCGAAGCTCTAACCTGGACAATCAGTCATACAATAATAACGATAATGTAACGCGAAGAGACACAACAGCACTGAACCACACTGAGCTGTGGCCACCCAGCTACGGGGGTTTTTTGGTGGATCGCCTTCAATACAGCACAAACGCGTTTAAAACTCGCTGCATTGAAGGCGGTAGCAGGTCAAGTTCAAGTAAAGAGCATTTTCAAATATGGGGGTCGGAATAAATACCGTACGATCGCACGCAGCATGCTACTTCAAAGATTTGAGAGAAGCTCTTTGCGTGCTCAGCGCTAAGTGGCTCGTTTGCGGCCGTGTGTGTGCATGCAAGGTGGTGAGGGACACTTCACCAGCGACATAATTAGGGAACGGTCGAAGCCCGTTCCCACCCTGAGGTGTGATGAGAGCGAGGGGACAAAGCTCTCTTGTTCGCTGCTTCATTTTCACCTGCTCAAAGCAATGTTGGCAAGAGTGGCACCGCCGAATAGGGTGTCCGTGCCATTTTGATATTGTCTTTTGCTGCTTTGTAACGTAGGAGGTGCTTTTATTGCTGCCTGGCGGAGACTGCCCATGAGAAATTTTTTTGGGAACCTTACCCGTCATCAAAGGAGAGTGCAAAATAAATCACAAAACCTGATGAAAATAAACCGCAAATTGTGATTTCATTGCAGAGACTAATAATTCCTTCCAAGGATATATCAAGCGAGGTTTGGAAGCAATAATTTATGCAAGGTGGGCTAGTTGGACACCCGAAATGATGGATCCGTTTCGAACGCTTGGGTAAGCTCGAAAGTCTTACAGAACTAAAAAGAGATTTGTTAAAAGTATCTGGCGTTTTAAAATAAAGATTATTCTTCGACAAAATTAGGAAACATTTCCGTAATTTGTTGTTGAAAATGTTTCCTGCAAGCTTTTTCAAACAAGTTACAGTTTGCTGAACTCCTCGAGCATAATCATGTGAGAAGTTGAATGACATGAGTATCAACCTAACGCAAAGGTCTGTATTAAAAAAATGTGTATATTGGCTCAACTTCTTGAAAATTAAGCTCAATGTGTGAAAATTATGCAGCGGACAGAAAAAAGCAAGCTATGCGTTTTTCCTTTTATTTTCCTTTACAGCCACCAACGATTTGTGGGAATGCAGGTGAAACATGAAACAATGAAACATTACGGCCGCATTCCTAATGTTCTGAATGCTGGGTGACTAATTGGTTATTGTATCTCTAAAAATTTTGCCTGTTACAGCCCTGACCTAATCCAGTACAAAACAGCCCTTCACAAAAGGGGAAATGGTTGAATGCACCCGTGCCTCAAATTTTTAAAGCCCTCGTATGTGCTTTAGAGGCTCTTCCATTTACGGTGCAGCAGCAAAAAAAAAGCAGCAAATATGCACTAAATGGTTCCTTCGGCTCGCACTATGAGAGAGCCTGTCACTATGACAAACACCGTCACGCCTGAAAATGCGGTAAAACGCACGCCATGGTTTGTCGAGAAGTTCGCCGGGTGGGAATAACTCTCCCTCTCCCCCTCCCCTTTCTTTCTCGTTCTCGTCGTGAAATGGTCGAAAACATTCAAGAAAGCCACCCCACATTACACACGTGTCAGCAAAAAGAAAATAGAGACAAGAGATTCAATCGTCAAGCTACAAAACTGGCATGATCGAGGGGCACCACACCGAAGGTTCGTGTGGGGTCGCCCGTGTCGAAACAACGCGAAGAAAGAGAGAGTAGCAGGGGTACTGTAGTGAGGGGTTCACAGTTAGTTGTTTGCCAGGGCCATGGCCGGAGAGCGGAGGGGGATGGCGAGTCTGGCCGCCCGCCCCAGGACGTTGTGTTGACTGCAAGCCACCCGCTGCGACAGCTCCCCCTCCCCCCCCCCTCCTTCCCGTGGTGTTTTGATGGGTAGAAAGAGCGTGACACGCCCCAACAACCTCAATTTTTAAGAGGGGTGCCTGCAACGGCGTTCTTTCGTCCCCAAGTTGGGTGGGCCCCGTGCTCCCGCTGAGAGACAACTGCCCATAGTGTCGTGTCGTCTGCCGCCGACCGCAGTCACGCGCGCACCCAAGTCACGAAGCAAAAAACGGCGCCATTCTTTTTGCGCTGTGCGGTTGCTCGGCAAGTGGTTCCAGAACTCAGTGGAAGGCCGAGCAGCCGGCTACAAAGAAGAAGCTTCCCATTCCTCCTCGTTCGCACAGGCAAGCGCTCTGCCAGGAATAAAGGAGAGAAACGCGTGGTTAACGTTCACATATAGCGTTTGTGAAAATATTATACATGAAGTGTGCGGTACATGCGATTTGGGGTATTTATTCAAAGCTTTAGGTTTCAGCTGACAGCAGAAACATTACGGAAATCTCTCTTCCCGTCCATGCTTTTACACAACCATTGACCATGGACAATCATCGTCAGGATACGAATGTACCACCATGCGTCAACATGGATGCATCCACGTTAAACGGTTGTATAGCCGCGAAACATATGTCAGCGTACAGTACATTTATTTTTGTATATACTCCGCAAAACAAGCCGTCAGGCAGGCCGGGAGGCCGGCGTGCACGCTACAAAGTGACGTTGACCTCGTTTTGGTCGCTTCGTAGGCACGGCAGCAGTGACAAATTCTTACAATAAGTGTTGTGCACGGGTACCGATATCTCTAAGCCTCTCACCTGCCTGCTCTCAACCCCGTAGAAGAACTTTCGATAGCTTCACGTCTGACATTTATGATCATTGGGCATTTGACTGACGGCAGCGGCTCGTATAGCAAAAAGGGGACGGTGGTTAACGTGCCGATCGACGTGGCCAGCGCTTTGCAGTGCCAACTATAGAACGTGCCGACTTTGAAGTTACCATCAACGCTGCCTTTGACGTTAACATCATGCGCCGGCTCGTTAACTAGCCTTCCTACAGAAACGGTTTGGCCAAGAAACGCCCCGTGCACCTCCGAACAAGCTCCTCTAACATCATGCGCTCTGAGAATGTGGTGGTGATTTTTTTTCTCTCTTAACGCGCGCGGCCAGACAAAACGTTGCTGACATCGTCATCTTTGACTCTCTCTTTCCCATTTCTTCCACTCCCCCAGTACTCTTCCCCCTTGTGGCGTTGTTGAAACAACCTTCTGAGAGAGAGACTTTTAACACCCCACACTTTCCTCTGCACTTCCCTATCTTCAAAAGCCACTTCGAAGACGCGAGCAAGCGGCTATCACAAACCAACGACGGATTGACGGATAAATGTTATGGGCGTTTTTATAAGGAATGGTGATATGTGTGCCACCAGACTCGCAAGAAAAAAAAAACGAGCAGAAAACATTCTTTTCACGTTGGCCTAATTCTTATCTACTTCGACTAAACTTATGTTATTATAACAAAGAAAAGTATAAATTTATATTTCATCTCTCTTCCTTTCCAGGCAAAATGACCGCATTTTCCGTCTATTTCTGCGTTTTATCTCTACCTTTCTGCCACCAATACGCCAACCGTCTCCTACTTGCTTCTTTCGTGCACGTATTCTGCTTTCCGTGTTTTTCCCTAAAACCCAAAGCCTCGTGTAGGCTCGTGCCCACACGTATACCTAGGTGCATATCACTGCCTTCAATCAGAACATGTTCTATCGTTTCCTTATCGGACATACAGCCTGTACAGTCTCAATTTTTATGAAAGTGAACACGGGGACGCGTTGCCTGCTCGCTCCGGCGGCTGTTGGCAGCGTGTTTAAGCGGGAGCGGGAGCAACGACAGTCTCTCTTCGCGTAATCTGACGGTGATGAAACAACCATTAGTTCCTTATATGAAATCAGCGGCAAGATTGCGACCCCCTCCCTCTTCAAGGCAATCACGCGAGAGCCGGTAATGGGCTTTAAGGGGGAGGAGCTGCAATCTTGCCGTTCTATATCAGCAGCGAATGATTGTTTCGCTCACCGCGAGATGACGCAAGAAGAGACTGTCGTTGCTTGCCCTCCCGCCTAAACACGCTGCCAGCAGCCACCTGGAGCGCGCAGGCAACGCGTTCACGTGTTCCGCTTCATAGCAATTTACACTGTACATTGTTCTGTTTTTTTATTTAGTCTCTCTGTATGACTATATAGGCGTTCTAAGGCAACCCGACCACGATTCGAACTGTAAAACGCTTCCCTTTAAACTATCATGAAGCCTGTCCCACCTTATTTTGTTCTTGCCCTATAGAAAGTTACTAAGAGCTGGCTTCTTTTGCATCGCTGTCATCTAATAAATCATCTCCGCCCCTATGACTTTTTCTCTTTTGATCCTTCTTGCTATCTCGCCCGCATTGGCAGCTGTATATTTATTGGTGAGCCTCATAGATCTTTTCCTCCACTTTGTGTCCACGCTCTTCCTCTACAAATACCTGACCACTTTCCCTGCCCTTCTGCGCGCCTCCAGTTTTTCTAAGCCTCTCTTCTAACCTCATTGTACTCTGAGCTTGCCTTACTTCAAACTCTGTCCTTTCCAGTATCCTCCTTTAAAGCCTCAATTGTCATTTTCTCGTGGGCACCCAACGTGAGGTGTCCCACAGTCCTCTGATTCATATCCATTCCTGACTGCACCTCTGACTATGTTCATACCACTGAGTTCCCAAATGTAAGCCCTAAAACCATCACGCCTGTTCTCAAACCTCTAATAACTTCGTACCAATTTTACACCCATAACGCTCTGTGCTTCATTATCACAGCATTCCTCTTTCCATTTGCTGCCCGTGTTTTTTTCCTGTAGCTCCATATATCTATCTTCCTCATTTAGCCATACACTGAGGTACTTGTACTCGCTTACCCTCGGTACTTCCTGGCCCTTTATTGGGACCACCTGGTCTTCAGGATCATTGAATACCATCACTCCACATTTCATTTCACTAAATCGTAGTCCTAGACCCTCACCTTCCCTTCCGCAGATATCTGCCAGCTGCAGTGAATCGTTTGGCCTGTCTGCGAATAGGACAATGTTGTCTGCATAAAACTGAACTGGAAGCTTCTGCTCAACCATCGGAGCAGCCTGTTCTTGTGATAGAGAATCCCTAATGTGGCTACCTTCTAGTGCTCTTTCCATCCTCACCACGTACGGCATGAATAACAGCGAGGACAAAGGACATCCCTGTTTCAGCCCCTTGTTTATTCGACGCTTTGGGTGGCGGCGCGCCATCTAGACATCATTATTGGAATCGACGGACAGGAGACCTTGACCCTCAACCGCAAAAGATTGCAAAGTGGCAACACTGGTGTACACGCCAGATGCCGTCACCCATAATTATCATCATCATCACCATGATCATCATCAGCCTGACTACGTCATCTGCCGGACAAAGGCCTCTCTCATGTTCCGCCAGTAAACTCGGTCCTGTGCTTGCTGCTGCCAATATATACCCGCAAACTTCTTAATCTTATCTTTCCACCCCAATCTTCTGTCTCTCCCTGACCCGCTTGCTTTGTCTAGGAATCCAGTAAGTTATCCTTAATGACCAGCGGTTATCCTGTCTACGTGCTACATGCCCGGCCCATGCCCACTTCCTCTTCTTGATTTCAACTATGATATCTTTGACCCCGATTTTTTCCCTAAACCACTCTGTTCTCTTCTCGTCTCTTAAGGTTACACCTACCCTTGTCCTTTCCGTTGCTCGCAGCGTCGTCCTCAGTTTATGGTCACTATTAGAGCTTCCTAAGTATAATCTAGAGGGAACACTGGCGCTATAGCGTCTATTGGAGCTGCAACGGAGGGCGTTTCAGTGAGCATTAGAATTATAGGTAGTTCATGGATTCGCCTAATCTTCTTACTTCATGATTCTTTTGTATTCACGTGGCTTGAAGCTGCTTCGTCACAAAACAACAATCAGCAAATTTTCAGCAGTTACGCTTTACCGCCTGCACCTTTTAGGGTCACCATTTCAAATCAGCTCACAAAGTTCAAAACGTTTTTTTTTTCTTCAATTGAAACAAAACCAAAACACTCCTCTAAATGAAGTCACAGGTGCGATTCACCACTCGCCAGCACGCAGACAAGGCAAATTTTTGTCATACCCATAGTTCTCATGGTCACTGAAAGATGGCAGCACCAGAGTCCCCTCTAAGTTATTTTAAGAAACGCTGTGCCGTCACCGTAGAAGCCGCGACCAACAGAAGCTTGCCCATCAATCTTTTAAAAGAACGGAGAAATAGAAAGAGAGAAATGGTGAGAGAAAAACTAGTACGGAAAATAGAAAAAGCAAGAAAAAAAAAGAGATACATAGAAATAAGCAAATAAAAATATACAATAAAAAGCACTAAAAAGAAGAAAGAAATTAAGAATGAGAGGGGTAAAGAACAAAACCCGAACATAAACTAAGAAGGCTCGACAGCTCCGCAATGCTTTCCAGCTCGGAACTATTAATTCAAAGCTGCTTCAATTTTTCCCCTTGTGTTTAATGTTCTGTCCGAGAAACGAGAGTGAACAGGATTGCCATTGGTAGCTACTGAGCACCAAACTGGCAACGTTTCGGCCCGTATAGTGACCAAAGTGTTCATTTGGCACCAGGGGTGTTTTCTGGCTACCTTTATCTTATCTCGTGACATATTTGAAACTGTTTATTTGATGCACCAATACAGACACTGTTCATATTATCGCTCCTGTTCTGTTAGGCTACAATTTAGGCGATAATAATAAACCACGTGGCTACATTGCGTACTTTTGCCTTTAATTCTGGCCCGTCTTGAAGCCCACCCAACGACTGCTTTCAGAGTTCGCATCTGAGAAGAAAAAGCGTCCCACAACAAGGAAGCACCAGATATAGTAGAGAGACCGACATGAGCTGCAGTTTGCGACATCAAGCAACATCCAGAAGGACTTGTTTTAGGGCTAGTTGGTGCATACTTGGTGCAGAAGACAGAGGCGCAAAAAAACATATCGTGAAGCAGGAAGAGCAGAAGAGAAGAAAGAACAGCGCCAACGACCAACTGTTTAATGACCGTCTAGGAAACGCACAGGATAGAAGACAAAACCGCACATGCGTGCACAGCCAACAAACATCGCACAACGTCACGATCAAGGCACTACGTTATCCAAAAACTGCATTTCTGTTGAGTACAACACAATAGACGTATCACTGATACAATTGGGACCTTTCTTTTTGATAAAATAGGCTTCCAAGAGCTCTCTAGCTGTTTGTCTTTTGCTGATACCAAGAATCACCGTTTTCTTGAACAATGGCACACACCCGCCGGCTTCACAGTGCACTGGAAGATGCGCATGCTCACTTTTGACTAAACTATTGGTATGCTGCCTCTGTCTGTCATTATTGCAACGCCCCGTTTGACCGATATAGAACTTGCCACAGCCTAGGGAAGTCCCAAATACCACGCCTTGCATGAAGTGCCTAAAAAGTCTTGTGTGCTGCTTTTGGCAGCGCCTTTGCTCATCACATGTGATACGCGGGCACAATCGAGCAAGTTTGCTGGGAGCTGAAAAGAATCAAGCAACATGTTCTTTTCTTGCCGGTACAAATTGCTGGATACCTTGGCGAAGGATGATATGTCGCGGCAACTTTGTTACGCAGCTTGAAATCGTTTGTAAGGCTCCACGTTAGTGGCATCCCCGAGTACGAGCAGCTGCTTTGTTTCTACCCTCCGTCCTCCCTTTATTCGGAAGCTCACGTCGAGTGCACCACGGCGAATGCATTTTAGATGCGAAGCTACAAAGCAAGCAACACTGTCTCGCGGATCAATAATGCCTCTCTGCCACCGACTTCGTAGAAGAGTGCGCGATGGGGAAATACTGGATTCTTAGCGATTCTCGTTGAGTCGGCCGGATAACTATACCCGTTCGTCTGTCATTAGAGCTTTGTAGTATCCATAGGTTACGAGCAAACAATCTCTGATCAAGTTGAAGGTGAGCCAGAAGGCCAACCACAAGTAATGACGTTAATTCTTCAGCTCCTGAAGTGGACCTATCAGAGAACTTGGCGTTAGATTTTCTGCGGGCGAAGCATGTTAGGGTCTCAACTGTGATGTCGTTCTCAGGGTTCATTAAAACAGGCATGCGCCCCAAGATAAGTAAATTTTTCTACTGGTCTCCGTTTCATGCTAAGTATATAACGAGTTAATTGTTCATCGTTATGGTCTCTAATGTTGTATTTG
Source organism: Rhipicephalus microplus (assembly GCF_013339725.1). Lineage (NCBI taxonomy): Eukaryota > Metazoa > Arthropoda > Arachnida > Ixodida > Ixodidae > Rhipicephalus > Rhipicephalus microplus. Next base: position 152,291,878 of record NC_051169.1, read on the forward strand.
GCTAAGCAGTAATCTCAGAAACGCCGACGTAATTTATTAAAGCACTCTAGCTTCTTATCTCATATCTTTGAAGTCATCTATTTGAGGCACCACTTCTTAAAACTTATCTGGAAAGTAATGGTGCATCAGTGAATCGGTGGCGGGTAAAGAGTGAAAACACTGGTGCGAAAACACTGGCACACACTGCATGCTTCATCCCTCCCCCTGCAGCTCTCACGTTAATGGAGTTGAAATACACTTTCCTGGCATGCCGCTTCGCTACGATTGCCTTGTCTGAATGCACTGGCTTACGAGGGAAGCCAATGTGCGGCTGCAATAGTTCCTGCTATGTGGTACGCCAGGTAACCTAAGTGACTTACGAGATCACGCTGACTCGATCGGTGAAGTAATAACTCAGGCCTCGTTCACATCATGTGGCATAAGTTGCACGTGCTTCGCTGTGCTTTCTCATCCTTATCATAAAATGAGGACTATATGAGAATAAAGAAGAGACAGGAGCCGCCGTAGTTATGCTGCAATGGTCAGGGAAGAGAGCCCCGCGGGATAATAAACGAGCCAGCGGAGTTCTTGCTGAAAACTAAGACGTTCGATAAGCCTTGCTCCTTTGAATGCGCGTCGTCGTGGTACTCCTTTCAAACGTGATACAATCCTACGTTTCGATGACGACGCAATCCGCCAGCGCCAACAAAGTATAAAGAAAGATCGAAATAAATAAATAAATAATTAAATAAAAAAGAAGAAAAACGGTTTTGCTGGTAGCGTAAAAACGGTTTTGCTGGTAGCGACTACAGCCAAATGCATCTTCAAGCTATTTCAACATATATCTTCTCTGGTCTTTCTCCACACTTCGTGGGCACATCAGCTGACAGCGTTAATGCGCAAGAGCTCGTGTGCACGTACTCAATTAGTAAAGAAAATACAGTGCCGATAAAGGCGGTTACTTTCTTTCTTTTGCTTTCTCTTTGCCCGCTCACATTTATTACACCCTGCTGAATGTGCAAAGCTATACACAGGCTACAAAGGGCAGGCAGCGCATGCAGGCACAGGCTTGGGTCGTGACGCGAATCGCTAATTTCGTTCAGTGTAGATTGCCTGCTAAAGCTGACCGACAAAAACGTAGACGCCGCACAAGGTCGGCAAATACGGGGCGCGCAAGCACTCGGATAACAATGCGAGCACCGCGGTTGTGTAGGATAGATTACGTACGCTAGAAGCGAATATATTGCTGACGCTAAAGGCGGACGCACTGTTTGCCGAAGCATTGCGAAATAAACGTTGCTATATAAAATGCGGCAGATCCCACATACCATCGAAATTCTCATGATGCGAAGCATGCGGATGTAAGGTGACTAAGTCATAATTCTTTTGTATTGAGCGAAACCTTATGAAGTGGTGCTAAAGATATGTACAAGCGCACGCACATACGTAAAATATTCGCTTATTTTTTTATATAGCCAGTTCTTTAGTGGTGAGTAATGATGACAACAGCAACATGGATATTATCATTACTAGACACGGTAAGCGGATATGAAGCTCTGATGCTTGCAAGGATGGTAGCCCTGAACACTGCTACATAAATAAACTTTAGCGAATGGCGTCCAACTGCAGTTCACGTTAACCCGACGTTGACATATACAACGGAGTACATACATAAAGCTAAATAAATTGGGTAGCCAGTACTACAACCAGAATTGATGTTTCATGAAGGTTAGGGTCTACTTGAAAGGTAATTCTGAGACCTGGTATGACTCTGTGGCAGTATACTTGATTGACACGCAAAACGTTCTAGGCTTCGATTCTTGCTAGGAACTTCACACTTGCTCTTTGCATTTGTCCTGTCAATGCAGGGTAGTTATAAACTGTCTGTCACCTGTGGCCCATACCCGCATACCAGTGGCATATACTCAACCCCGGGCACCGCCTTATATGCGAAGCATTTCTTTGTGCCCTGCAAGCATTTCGGCGTCTGTCTGTCAGTCTGTCATCTATCTATCTATCTATCTATCTATCTATCTATCTATCTATCTATCTATCTATCTATCTATCTATCTATCTATCTATCTATCTATCTATCTATCTATCTATCTATCTATCTATCTATCTATCTATCTATCTATATATCTATCTATCTATCTATCTATCTATCTATCTATCTATCTATCTATCTATCTATCTATCTATCTATCTGCTTACGTCTGGGCGATCGTGAACCAAATTTAGTATGGGAGCGAGAGACGGTTTGAATAATATGACGCGCTGGATGAATAATGTCCCAATCTTGTCGCATCCTTGGTTAAACACGTAGTCTAACACCACAACCGTGTCCGAAATTTCTGCATATATTCTTAATGTGTCGCTCCATAAAAACTTACAACACAGTCACCTCAACTTCACATGCTTCGCATAACGTCGATGACAGAGTACGTTGGATCTGTCAAACTTTTTCGGGAACCGTTTGATGACGTAGCCGCCCGGATTGTGACATCATTCACATCATTACCAGCCAGTCCTATTCGTCAAAGCATCTTACCCTGCTATACTAATTTCAGCTTACCCCAAGTTAAGGGTGTGATCACGAAAGCGCTCAGACGTAAAAGGGAAAGACAGACACACAGAAGGACAGACAGACAGACAGACAGACAGACAGACAGACAGACAGACAGACAGACAGACAGAGAGATAGACAGACAGACAGACAGACAAACAGACAGGCGGAAACACATAGATAGATAGATAGATAGATAGATAGATAGATAGATAGAATGATAGATAGATAGATAGATAGATAGATAGATAGATAGATAGATAGATAGATAGATAGATAGATAGATAGATCGTCCAAATGCCTGTAGTGCGCAAATAAATGCTTCGCATTTCAAATGGCATATGTTACGCCTGCAAAGGTTGCCCTAAACAAGGCTCAGTATTCGCAGAGTGTGAGGGAGCAGAGTGGTGGTGCCGGCTCGTACGCATGAATAAAGCCCGGCCCTGGTACGCAAAGGCAAGGTCACACAAAGCAAAAATCCGGATAGCGGATGCGGAATCTTTGAAGAAGCGGAAATCTGATGGCCGCTTGACCGAAATGCACCCGGACCAATTTTTACCGTTTGTGATAGTTGGCCCCTCTCGGCACGCAGCCAGTCAGGGCCAAAGACGAGCGCATGCAGTGCCTCGAGACTTCTCGAGGTTCTTTCTCGAATTGGTGGATATCTGCACCGCTGCGGCGAAGCGGGCATCAAGCAACGTGGTCGATCTGAAGACTTTACAGCGGCACGCCCTCCCTGCTTCTCCACTTCGAAAATTTACTTGGCTGTTTTCTTTCTCCGCGCGTGATGTGAACGTGCCTTTTATGTGCACGTGGTTGGAAAAGAAGCGTGCTTGTGGAAACTCTTCTAATTTTGTTTACCCTAAAGCTCATTTCGGCCACGCAAGTCAATCGACCAACTTAGTCAAGTACTTGCGAGATAAGTGCATTGATCGGCGTATGTTAACAGAACTTCTGTGCTTTCGTTCCGCACTGTTTGGTGCGTTGTGGCTGCGCCTTCGTCTGCGAGAAAAAGACGCTCGCACGTTACACCGGTGAGACCACATACGCTGAGTAATGTTACGCAGACCCTTTAAAATCTGTATCGGTTAGTACAACGCAACGACTAATAGTTTGCAGCTCGAATCATTGGCATTGCAATAAATTGCTGCTACGTGCAAATTATTCAACTTTTTTTTAATTATTTGTCAACTGTACACATGAAGTTCGCGGCATGCAAGAAAGTGTATTTGAAAATAGCGGAAATGAAACATATCTTCCTCTACATAATGCAATCTTTCACTTGGGAGGCCCTGTGAAATGTCCTCAAGCTGTGTTTTTACATTAGCCATATAACGTACACCATTTCAGTAATGAAGGCTGCGAGGGTACATGGAAGAAATGATGAGAGCTGCTGCGGCATGTGTGCAGCGATAAGAGAATAGGTGATGCTCCGTATTCTATCAAAAAGCTTTGTATTCTGTTGAAAAAGCTCGCAGTACTTCAATCATGGAAGGCGCGGTATGTATATGCACCAAGTACGGATCCATATATATGCGGGCATTAGGGTATAAACACATGATAAAAGTTTACATCGTTTGACATGGCGTTGCTCCTTTCGTCTACGGGGGATGTCATGTCCGCCTCAAATCTTTACTCTTTCAAACAAGTGTAATTGTAAAAAGCACCGGCTTACAACAGTCGGCCCCTCCAGACTATCAATCGCGGTACTATGTAGGGGCACAACGGCTTTGCAGCTGCTGTGCCAACTGTCACGTGATCATAAAAATTGGTGGTGAGCTTTGAGCTAGGCGGAGCCCACGTGCCCTGACGTCTCTACAAGAGCTTCAGTATGTCGACGACGCCTACCACTGCTTAAAAACGCGCTTTCGAAGCTTCCGCCATAAACAATACGGCTTTGATTGCGTGATATATCAGAGAGCCTGGAATTAGGAGTGGTGAACAAGTCAAAGGATAAAAAAACTACGTGTGAACAAGGAAGAAAAGAAGACACCAAAAGTTCGGAAAAGTAGTTGCTTCTTATCACACTCTTCTTTTTTCATTCATCGCTTTTTTATTGAGCCCGTGTGCAGCTGTTGATTCTTAATCAGCAAAGAAGAAGACGTGCGACGAGAATGTGCTCAAACAGTGTAGATACTTTGTTTCGGCTTTCCTAAAATATTTTTTATTCGTCTGTAAATACGTTGAGGGAACACAATAGCACGGCGCTCTTTTGATAAGAGTGATGTTTATTTAAAATCGTCGCCTGCTAGGGATGTTTGATTTCAACGAAAGCTTTGCTAAAGCAGATAGAAAAAGCCTGTTTGCACATCAGTGAATAGGCTTTCTATAGTCGCTAAAAAATGGTTTTGTCCCAAACAAGAAGCGTTACATTTACACTACACAAACAATATACAACTAAGTCTATTTGTTTTGAGAATATATGAGAAGACATTCTATTTTACCTTGATAGCACTGAAAAGCTCGTTTTGCTGAATTCCCGGCTGGTTATCAGCAATGACGCTGGCGTCGTTAGTTGTGAGCGAATGCGCGTTTTCTTGTCCGTAACCGAAAGATAGGGAGATATGCAAATAAAATGAATAACGAAAGTGTTCCGTTAAAGTGCGAGCCACGCTTAGACCATCTGCGTGTGAAGCAGGTGTTTACCACTGACACACGTTGCTTGAAACTTCTTTGAAAAAAAAAGTATGAGTGTCACGTAGTGGAAGGAGTTTTATGAACGCATGTAATACTACGTGGTGGAAGCGCAAAGCCACACTATGCATTCAAACATGTCAACTGCGGAATAACTGAGGCGAAGAAGTTTTTGAGGCAATGTATGCTTGTACCAACGCATAATTGATGTAATATTTCATGTAGTATTGTGAAGCATGCGCACAGGGCGCGTCTCCTTGTAAAACGTTACTTTCGCTGCATTTCCAAGCAGAGGAAGTTATCTTCACTGCAATCACAAACAGATATGTTTTTTTTTCTTATTGAAATACACAGTCTGTGGAAGACGCGTATGGAAGCCCGTGACACAGAGCCGATCACATCTCATCCGAGTGATTATTTCATGAAAAGATGTTTATCACAAATTTGACTTCCGGCTGGACAGGTACCTCATCTTGGTGAGGTAGTTGGCCTCGCCACTTTTGTTGTGCAGCGCATGATGACGAACTCTCCCTAGACTAATGACTTCAGCTTTCGAGTTTCCTTCAAAGCAGCGTTTGTACGCTTTTTGTCGCTACAGGACTGCAACAGTGCAACTCTGCGAGATACTGTGTAATATTTTAGTGCACATTTAATTAAAAACCATGTTAGAGAAAAGAAGCGTGGATGTGTGGTAGAACACCTGCTTGCCACGCAAACAACCTGAATTTATTCCCCCCTTAGATGCAGCATTTTAGGCGCGAAGCTCCTTAAAGCAGCACCCCTTCGTCCCTTGTCGTGGTACGTAGCATGTCTTACGCTTTCACCTGCAAGGTGGTGTCGGTGGGATATTTCTCCTGTGCGTTGTAAAACAATAAAAAAATCACAGCTTGCGCGTTAACTAAAAGCCGAATTCTCCTGTCTATCATTCTCCATTAGCAGTCATTGCTATGCACATTGAGCACTTTCTGAGAAGAAAGGGTTGCAACGTTATACTCGCTAAGCGCAACCTCCTTGGTTTTAGAAAGGTTTAGCGAGCGTTGGGCTGCAGTGCCATGAATACAGTGAACTAGTATATACCATGAGTTCTAGGTGGCTAAAGGTGAGAAGTAGACACGAAGCGCAAGCCGTAAGAAAGTGTGCGTGTGCCACCTCTCCTTTAGTCCTTGAAAAATCCGCTGGATGGCGGTGCTTCTATATGCGGAATATATGATGAAAAGACGCGGGATGGTGGTACTTGGAGTGTTGAATAGATGGACGAACGGACTCACAGACAGATGCATGTACTGACGCACGGATGGCTGCACGGACGGATAGACGCATGAACGGACGCAGCGGTGGATGCATGGACGAACTCAGCGACGGACGCACAGATGAACGTGCGGACGCATGAACAGACGCACGCACAGACGGGTGGACGGACGCATGAACGGTCACACAGCAGCACGCATGGACGGACGGAAGCCAGAACGAATGGACTGACGGATGCTTCGCCCCACTCTCCATCATTCACTCCGTGGATATGCTGCAATTTTTTCCCGGGGGGAATGGGCACCTTCTTGTTCTGCAGTGGGAATCGGGAGGGTAGATGTGGTCGAGTTCGATTTCATTGTTTTATGCCCCCATTGGCTACGCCACTAGTGGTAGGCAGGTTCGTAATGGGAACTTTATTTTCGGTGGGTGTGAGGCACAAGCTGAAAGCGTTGAAAATTTGAGAAAAATACAGCTTATCAATTTTATTCAGCAAAACACTTCTGCCACAACAGGATGTTTCATGACTGGTTTTGCCCCGCCACGGTGGTCTAGTGGCTAAGGTACTCGGCTGCTGATCCGCAGGTCGCGGGATCAAATCGCGGCTGTAGCGGCTGCATTTCCGATAGAGGCAGAAACTTTGTAGGCCCATGTATTCAGATTTGGGTGCACGTTAAAGAACCCCAGGTGGTCGAAATTTCCGGAGCCCTTCACTACGGCGTCTCTCATAATCATATGTTGGTTTTAGGACGTTAAACCCCACAAATCAATCATCAATCAATCATGAACGGTCTTACTGGCGCCCTTCTAGCATAGAATTGGAGCCGGGCCCCTCCCTCGCATGCTACGGGCCTGGTAGCAGAGGAATAAATGTGGTGGTCTGTGAATTTGAGAATGCGCTAGAACTATTATGAAGAAGCAATGGCTAGCATACGGAACCACGAAGGGTCTCAGCGCTTGACAATTTTCATGTTTTGTGAGCACATATAACCAGGAATTGCACCCGACGCTGCAGCAATACCATATTTTAAGTATTCCTTAATTTTAACGCAGAGCTCGAAGCACACAGCTCTCTGGTAGAGAATTGTAAAGCTACAACAGGAGACACTTCGACAAATCGCCGCTAACGATAAACACCTGAGCCGCAATTTCCTCTTCGCTGATTCACCATCTGTGAACAGTGCTGGGGCCGCTGATTGTTTTACTGTTACCTGTCTCATAAAGGTCAGAAAGTGTCACGCACAGTTTCTAATTTCGGAAGCTATTTTACAAGCTCTAGCACATCATACGATCCCCCACGACTCCCAATGCTACTGAACGGATGTGCACAGCTAAAGATCTATTTCATACAGAGCGACACGTTTCAGGGCGTTTCTCGTATTTCCCTTTTCTTTCCGAGACTTGGGCAACCACGCCCGTCGAAACATACTTCCCGTGAAGTCCGCGGCGTTTGCAAAACGTATGTAGGTGACTAGGACCTATGGGACAGCAACCGACGTTCGTTGGGCGTGGAGCCCCGCTGGCTTTCTGTAAAACTGTGCAGTATGCACTAAGCGTGCATCACTGTCAATTCCTTGTATAAGGGGGCCTAGTTATTATTTCAGAGCGCCTCACTTTTAGAGTGACTACAAATACAGATTCCGAAAACCTCGCATGCCAGTTATCTTACAACACTATACCATTTCCGACACACGAAGAAAAGTACAGTCAATAGTGTTCAGACGTTCAATAAACAATAAAAAAGGTATCCGGAATGATCACAATAGCAGCTTCGGTATCCGTAAAAACAGTTGCATGGTAATATAAAGGGTTGAGAAAGGTCGTTTTATTCTCAAGCTAGTGAATGGACGGTTGGTACACACAAGTGTAGTGATGTTTACTTCCATTACCTTTGATAAATTAGTTACTACAAAGAAAATGGAGGACTGTGTCGTCCAGTATAGTTGCAAGTATCCACATCGTTGCAGAACAGTGCCGACTGTACATGACGGGAACTTGTGCTTTTAGTCCCAGCAAGTAAATCATGAATATTTTACCTAAATAGAAGCTTATAAGAACAAATTTTCAATAATTCTTATTAAACAATACACCGTATTAGGATACACAGAAACATAACAAAACGGCGATAAAAGTGTGTAAATTAAAAGCAGGTAACAAAAATTTTGATATATGATCTACACTTTGATCTCAGCCAAAAGGCCGAGAAGCGATTACTTAAATAAAAGATCGCAAATAAATTTACCAGTATCCGGAAAGCGTTGCTTAAAAAAAAAGTATTTGCACCGGTGACAATTACTGCTGCTGGTGACACCAAAAGTTTGCGTACGTAATTTCGTTTTATATTTTCCATGCCAAATCGTGTTTTTTATTTGATGAATGCCGCTTCCGCTAGTGTGAATAATAGAACGAAGAATGGCGAAAATCTGTCCTTGGAGTCATTTCTCAAACAGCAAAAAAAGCAGCACACAAACAACCTTAGTATAGCTTTCGAGGATATAGCAGAATATCTTACAAGAGCGTCTAAAGTTCTACCTGTAAAATAATAAAAAATGACAACAAAGCAATCACATACACTGAAATCAAAAGCTTTATATTTAAGACACAGGGGCTCTCAAAAGTGCAGTCCCTCCTTTTTTTCCGCCGTAAAATAGGCGATGTTATTTCGTACTCGCTGCATCTCTGAAGTGGTGGCAGTTCTTCGTGCCAGTAGAAAATGACTTCAGAATGTTCTGTAGTCCTCTGCAAATGTTATATATAGATTGAGAGTTACCCTTTTTCTCTTTCCCGCACAGAGCTGTCATATCTGCCGTAAATCTGGAAGAGTTGCTCAGCAGAGAAATTTACCAAAAGCCCAAGAAGCGCGAAGTTACTCTCTACGGGCCAACACTTTGTGGTAGCATATCGTCATTTATTTATTTGATTTCCGCACACAGACAAAGAACAGGCCAAAAGAAAATAAAGCGAACGCAATCTGACAAGTGCCGCCTCGAGGGGCACAACACCACTTGCTCTTTCGGGAGGAGAAAAGACAAAGAGACGCAGTGCAAGGTAAGTCACCATTAGTGCACTTAGTGGTGGCTGTCTATCTTGTTGGAGTTCCGTAATCCATTCAGATAACAGGCTAAACTGCTGTTTTTGCGTTCTCTTTTTTGGCAGAAACTAGTGTTATTATTTGCTATTTTACTTCTTTTGCTGATGGTGAGTAGAAATAACGCTTATCCACATAACAATATTGCGATTATAGAAGCTGCAATAGCCCTAAATAGAGTTAGCTTGAGTTGAAAGAGCGTGAACACGATTGTAATAGGCCAAACGTTTAAAGCGCATCCGAGGATCATAATGCAGGGGGGAGGCGCATATACACAGAGATATATCTTGTGCCGGCGTCTCTTTCTCGAGTCATGCTTCTGCTTACCGTTGAATTAGTTCGCATACCGAACACCCGCCACAGTATTCTTTTGGATATGACACTCGACTGCTGACCCGAGGGTCGTGATACATAATTCTCGCCGCGGTGGCCACAATTTCAATGGATAGAAAAAAAAACGCTTGATGATTGTGTACAAAAATTAAAACGCACGTTAAAGAGCTCTAAGTGGCTGAAACTTCCGGAGCCCTTCATTACGACGTTTCTCATAATCATATCATTATTTATTACGTTAGACCACAAAGATTATCATTGTAAAACCTCCACAAAAAGAAACGTGCAGTGAAGCTTTCGGCTAATTACTTTTACGAAAAGGAGACAGCTCAATGTTTACAAGGAAAAGTGTTGTTTCCTTTGTTTCCATGCAAAAATGGCAATGTTTGTTTTTCGTAAAGGTGAGAAAAAAAAGACACCCTATTCTCCGACGTTCGAAAATGTACCAATAAACCCTCGCAAATGTCTCAGTAGGGCCATCGACCGTGGAAGTTAGAGTTCTGTGGTGTGAAAAATAATAAACATCCGGGATGGTGCGCAGTCGATGCTGCATAACGTATATAGAACTTGCTACCGACAGAATATACGCCGCCCTAAGGACCGGCAAAAATGTTATGATATAGTTGGGAGTCCGCCCATAAGACTGGAGCCAGCTAGAATTCCGGGAAGATGTCGAGAAGAGTAGCCGGTGTGGTTGACAGGAGCATTTATTTACTATAGATACACGTTCAAGTTAGCCTGATACTATAATGATTTTGGTAGCATTATGGAAGCTCTCGATGGAAGCATTATGTGAGCTTCAGGAAGCTTCTGGGGAGTGGCTCAGCGCTCACTTTTAATGGCCTGGTCTTCTCAGGATTACCTGCAGTGAGAAAAGTGCCAGGCCCGCGTGAAAGGCGCAGCACAGTCACAGCGACAGCTAGAATAGCGGTCATTCAGAGCCTTTTCAAAACACTCATTGGGTAACTACTGCAAGCACACTTGCTTGATTTTTACTACGACATTAACAAACAAAAAGTTTAGGGTAGTAGACCAGCATTCGTTATGCTATCTTTCGTTATTTTTCTGAGAAGCGTAATATCTGCTAAACACCTGCAAGGTATTCTGTGCTAATTGTTCATGAAGTGGCTGACGACAATGAGGAATGGTACCTAAAGTGGCTATGCACCACAAGTAACAGCTGAACAAGAACAAGCTTTCGTAATCGGTTGGAGCATTGGACGATCCACTCGTTACGCTCTTCGCATTGTGCTACGACTGCTTGTTCTTTCGCTGTTTTAAAGCGCGTTATAATTCGCAATAAGGTGATTCCATTCCCGATATTAAGCCTGCCTTGATCAAGTTTTCCAGCAAGTCCAAGCACCAGTGTGGCCCAGTGGTAGAATACTAGGCTGGCACCCAGCGGACCCGGATTCGAGCCCTATTGCGTCATTGATGCTATGGGGTCTCGTGGCCGCCTCGACGGCCACGAGACCTCGAGCTCACAAACTCGAAAACACTGTTTCGAAAAATAAATGTTTCTTTTATCATTATCATCATTTATTTCCAATTTCGTGCGATGTGGTTTTATTTTTTTTTATTTCGACATACTGCCAATCCCATCAGGGATTTTAGCAGGAAGGGCGTGAACATAAAAATTCGAATAGGTACACAATAAAGGCATACATCGCGATAAAGTACAGAATGAAACTAACAGAATCGGATCATTTAACAATTTCAGATCAAAGAAGGCATAAAACATTAGTGTAAAGAAAAGTTGTCAGAAGAAAATAAATGCAGCGACTAGGTTGACACATTGGTTGACATATTGGCATATGCATCAAGAAAGACAACAAGAAATTACAGCAATAAGAAACTACCCTACAATATGGCGAAGTATTTCAAGGAAGGGCAAATTTATACACACTGAAAAACAAAAACATGTTCAAGAATCAACAGGGCGATTTCTCTTCACCTGGATTCTGTACTAAAAATTGCTTAAAGAAAAAATATGATGACATGATACTTCGCTCGTACATTGTTCACACGAACACCCATATTAAAATCAACCAGGTGATTCCGTTTGCATAATACAAAGTTCATTTTCGACAAAGGTTAGAAATTTTGCTAATTCGGTAGTGCTGGAGATACTCGGATCCAGTTTATTCCATTCATTAGTGGCTAACGGAAAGAATGAGTACCTAAAGCAGTTTGTGTTGAAGGAGTATTCGTTAAGTCTCATTGGGTGTTTTTGGCGTGTTTTTCTAGTTTGATCAAACGTAAGATAGGCGGATACATCAATGTTTAAATGACCATGTATTAATTCATGTATGAATTTTGCACGTGCTAACCTTGTTCTATTCATTAGAGTAAGTAATCCAGCTTTTTTCATTAGTTCAGTCGGAGAATCTGTATGTCTGTACTTGTTGTAGATGAACCTCATAGCTTTCCTTTGTATTCCTTCCAGTTTCGTGATTTGCTGTTTTGTGGTACCTAAAGTGGCTATGCACCACAAGTAACAGCTGAACAAGAACAAGCTTTCGTAATCGGTTGGAGCATTGGACGATCCACTCGTTACGCTCTTCGCATTGTGCTACGACTGCTTGTTCTTTCGCTGTTTTAAAGCGCGTTATAATTCGCAATAAGGTGATTCCATTCCCGATATTAAGCCTGCCTTGATCAAGTTTTCCAGCAAGTCCAAGCACCAGTGTGGCCCAGTGGTAGAATACTAGGCAGGCACCCAGCGGACCCGGATTCGAGCCCTATTGCGTCATTGATGCTATGGGGTCTCGTGGCCGCCTCGACGGCCACGAGACCCCATAGGTTACGGACGCTGGTTACGGACGCTGGTTACGGACGCTGGTGGCGGCGGTGGACAACTGCGCGTGCCCCGAGTTGTGATCTCATAATAGCTTTCCCTTTAAATTAAGTGAGGCCAGGCCAGTCCAATAAAAAGTGCCATCTTCACTTCCGCCCCCAAAAAGGGGGAAGGTGAGACACCGCCTGCTTCCCGACCAAGAAAGAGGGAAGAGGCACGCCCAGTTCATCCCAAGGCGAAGGAGAATACACTGCAGAACGTCCACGACACAGCACAGCGCGAAGGCGACGAGTCCCACGAGCAAATGAACTCGGTAGTTCATCACAGATAAGTGTGCGGTGCCCGGTAGACCTTGGTTTTCGGAAACGGCGGTATATATACACTAGAGAGAACGTAGAAAATGCACAGGAACACGCATCTCACGCACTTGGCACATTGTCGGGGGAACCTAGGCGTACACAAAGCAAGCCCCCTCGACGGCCAACAGCTCTTCCTAATCCGTCAGTTGGTCAGGTGTGTCCATAAGGCGTTACGAGGGGCATCGAGGGCCCTGGATAATTCGAGCAACGACTTTCGTGTTGTCGGCGCTCATTGCGCATCTTTCGAAAGAAATCAGTGTAGGCTCCGCCACAATGTCTAACGCTTTCATGCGGAGCCAAGCCAGGGAGGGCCTGTGATGAGTGAAGTGGCTGTGCGTGATCGTGAAGATATAATTGTGTTTGAAGTGCGCGCCACAGAGTCAGTCGAAGAAGACGACGCAGGAGAAAAATCAGGGCAGGTGGTGGGGCGAAGAAGAAGGAGTGAGGCAGGCGTGTCTGGAAGGAAGAAGCAAGGTTGAAGAACCAGGGCGTGGGAGCAGTGACCCGTCGGGTTGCGGACTCAAGGTCTCAGCAGGCTCCCCCCTGGGGCCATACCAGCCGTCCTTGCAGTTCGGGCCTGGCGTGGGCGAAACGTCGCCAGGACGTTTCCGCCAGGCGAGTCCGGCACCTACGGCAGCGAGCGCCAGCCAGCGTTCGAGATAGGCACGGTAAACGCCATGCGTGCTCCAGGTCAACGACCTCCACAGTGAGCCGCGTTCTTGGCCGCGGCTGTCATTGGACTTACCAGGCTACCCAAGCGTCGGCCGTCCCTTTCCAGCGTTGAGTTTGCCGCCGGGACTTGACCACCGCCTTCCTCTCCGGTGAACTCTTTCTGTTTTTATGCCCTTGTGACTCTCACACCAGCATTCCAAGCACGTTATGTTTTTGCCCTTACTTCATTTATTATTAGACCTTTCATGTCTTTCGTAAATACATTTTTTTGTGTGACTGCGTAAACGGCCTCGTTACTGTCCGATGACGAATGAGTCATCGCAGGCTTCCGTACAGAAACACGAGCGTCCCGTCTAGAGCTTTGTCTCTCTATACAGCTCGTTACAGGGCCACAATTCGTCGAATGGGCAGAGGTACTGTACAATGTTATACAGGAAAAAAACTGTACTATATAAATGTTGCGTTTTCCCGGCCCTAAATCACGATATGGTTATCGGAGACGCTGTAGCGGAAGGCTCCGCAAGAATTATGACCAAATAAGATACATTAAAGGGGCCCTAACAGAACTTTTGAGCATAAGTGTATACAACTGATTCAAGCGCATGTGCGTCGAATATTTTTAGCTCCACTGAAAATGCGGTCGCCATGATGACGGAGATGAGCTTTGAATTGGCACTTGAGTGCCCTACTCACAAGCTCTCTGAAGCGCTTTGACGAAAAAAAGGGCTGACATGGTCTCTTACATGTTCCCGGCGAAGTGGTGCATGAAAGTTAAGGTCGCTGTAGCTTTAGTAAAATGGGCCAGCGTGATGACTGCCGGGCAGACTGGCAGCTAGGTATACGCTTTTTATTTTCTGACAAATTTTCACTCAGCAACCAGTTGGCGCAAAACTCTGCCTGCCAGCGTGTCGTTGGCCTACAGTCACTGAGGTAAAGGAAAATCCAACGTCCCCCGAAAACTTTAGTTCTGTATGTGTGTACACAAATACGAACAGACATAAATAGTGGCTAACTTTGTTCTCCCTTCATTCTCAAACGGTATACTTGCCCATATCAATGCCATGTGTGTTTTACACGAGGAGACCTCCCGCAGCTTTACCCAAATAGTCGCACACCGTATTGCTGCAGATTTTCAATCACCTCTTGAATTCAACAACCCGTAGGCTTCGCCAAGTGCTGATGCGAAAAAAAAAAAAACAACGAGACATACGCCTCCGTTTATCGGCGTCTTTCGACCACTTTCACCCGCAACTAAGTGAGAAAGATGCTACGCTGCGTGACTGGGATGACAGGGCTGCTGCCGCAGGTCATTGAGCACGCAAGTGGGCGTTTCGGGGCTCCTCTTGATTTTTCTTGCAGCGTTGGCTTCCAGTCTTTGCTAAAAATGCAAAATATAATGCGGAATGAAGGCGAAAGGTTAAAAGCTTCGCGGAATGCCCTTCTCGAGCCAACGCATGTGTGAGCGCTCGAAGAAAGCGGAGTCCCTATTTGCAATTCATATTTGCCAACTGAGCCCCCGAGCTTATGCCGAGTCCCCTGGTCATGGCCTTGCAAAATCGAAGCTCGACTTTTGGGAGGATAAAACGCCATAAAAGGCAATGAGATATTAAAAGAACACATAAATGGGGCAGCTTCACCATAGTGGTACCAAGCCTGTAGAAAGTGCGCAGCTGTACAGCCTTCTTAGTTTCTTTTCGGGCTCCTCTTTCTGCTTATCTTTTGCTGTCTTTTTGTGTGTTTGTTTTCTTTTTTATTTTTCTTCCTAATTTGATTTTTCCTTTAGTATTCGTTTCTCAATGATTGCGCTTTTAATTTTTGTGTGTGTTTTATGCTGCGTGTTTTCATAGCCATAGTAGTAATGTCTGCACCTTATATAATCATTGTTTTCCTCGAAGAGCAAAAAAAATGACTTCTGTTTGCTGCAAACACACGCTCAATATGCTGCAGATGCCTACCAATTTGCTCCGTTTCGCCACGTGACGACGACAGAATTCGACAGCCAGGCCCCCTCGAGTGCTGCGCGCTTATGAAGAAGATATCGCACATGAAGTGGTAATAGTGAGACTACTGCAAATAAGCATAGTCTTATGGAAAAGTATTGTATGAGCTATTCAAGTACGCGCTGAACGCGCTGAACGTCTGCTTCTTCCAGCGCCAGCTACACGCAAATTATTGACAGGGCAATGGACACTTCCACTGTTCTTACAAGTTTGTTGTATCAAATGCGAAGCATGTTTTAGATAACTTTGGCAATTTTTAGCGTGATTATCTATCTATCTATCTATCTATCTATCTATCTATCTATCTATCTATCTATCTATCTATCTATCTATCTATCTATCTATCTATCTATCTATCTATCTATCTATCTATCTATCTATCTATCCGCCTACGAGTTTTAGCTGTTTTGGCCATTTCAACAATCAGACCTATACCAAATTCGGTATGGCATAACATGACTGTATGACGAGCCTAAGTGACTAGTCCGAACACGAAAATCACGTCATGTATGTTATCGATGTCATAATTATATTTCAATCTATTGCTGCTCTTGTGAAGCTTTCAATTACATGGCATATGGCAAAACTAGTATATTAAGACAAGACTGCATGGCTAACTTAAGTGACAGACCCTAACGTGGAAATCATGACATGCATGTCATGTACGTCATCAGTACACGCCATATGATCATGATGTGCTCACAGCCATTTCGATAGCTTCACATATACCAAAATCGGGAATACGTGACGTGAATGAATGACGATGGTATATTACTGGTGTATACACAATAATCATGACATGCGTGTCATGTAAGAGCACCACTACATAACACGCTCATGCGCTCATGGCTGTTTTGCTAGCTTCACATATACCTAATTTCTTACGTGACGCAAACAGACGACGAAGGTAAATGGCACGTCCGAAGATGATAGTCATGATATGCGTGTCACGTAAAGCATGGTTACATGCTGCGCTCATAGTGCACTCGTGGCCGTTTCGCTAGCTCCACATATACCAAATTTGGTATTACGTGATGTTAAGGAACGACGAACACACGTGCCATGCCCAAACATGGTAATCATGACATGGAAGTCATGTACAGCATAACTTACATGCCTATCACTACTGGTTCTAGTAATTCAAACCTTAGAGGTGCCGTATTTACGCCACTATAAACAACATACTTCCGTCTTATCTATAGATGTCTGAGTGCGCATAACTTATCTACTTGTGTTTACTGTGCACTACATTTGTGTGCCTGGTAACTTTGTGATGATTTTAAAGGTCATATCAACCTTCCTCATTCGTGCTTCAGATATCATCGATTCCCATTGTACATGGGATCTGCCAATTTATTTGTTTTTATTTTTATTCTAGCGTCATCCAGAATTTGTCTCGCCAGCGCAGGTATTTAGGTGCTCCTATTTGCACAAAAATTAGGTCCCTCTAACAATGACACACAAACACAGGTTCGTGCAACAGTTCAAACGATAGAAGCAGACCAAGTTCAATTACGCTATGACTTTCGCGCACTTCTGAACTGGCAGGCAGTGGTCGACGTAGAATTCAAACAGTTATCTTCAAGAATTCCCGTTGTTGAAGTGGAGGCAGTAGAAATAAAAAAAAAACAATTTTACGCAGCGTGTGATCACACTGCTGGTCCTTCGGATGCTTTAAGCGAGCAAGTCAGGTGAATTGAACTAAGGTGTACTGACACTTAAAATTGACTGAGATAGTCAAACCTGATGTTTTTGGGGTTCTGGAGGATCAACACGAAAGTGGTCATCAGTAGAACAAAAAGGTTATTGTTTCGTGTTAATGGCAGCTGGGCATATCTCTACTACTAGCACTAATCTAGTGTCACTATTGCACTAATAAAAAACGGCCCATAGTAGTGAAATTTGCATCCTAAAAAGACTAGCAGTATATATATTGCCACGCGTATGTGCCAGTGGTGGCGACAACGAAGCAGCGCTGTTGTCCTTGTCCGAGAGTAAAAGAAGAAGAAAACGTTACAGTCGTTTTTTTCTGTGATCGATAAAGCATATTTGTGTGTGTGCTCGTCGATCCTGCGTCATCACACTGATGGAGGTGCTGGGGCAGTCTTCATGCTTGGCACCCCTTCGCAACCCAACATTCGAGCCCGGAATCGCTACCACGCGTTGACACACCAGTCCACCGTTTCAATCGCCCTTTACTAGGCCTGGCTCCTGAGCTCAATCCCTTGCCAGAAACTGCCAGCAATCGCTTGCCTCCTTCAGCCACCTGGCTACAGCAGCACGAGAATTACTTTGGTTTGGGCTAGTTGGTTCATAGTGCTCACATAGAAAGGGCAGCGCAAAAACTCGGCAAAAAAGGACAGTAGAAACAGAGCGCTGACTAACAACTGAAATTTTATTGCCATCACCTGTGTATATATGTGTGCCTAAAATGCGATTGAGAGTAGGTTTAGAAGCAAGAAAATCTTAGAGGCTCTCTTTGATTTTTCATGTCATTTGCTTTATCATGACCGGATGCATTTCCCTCGTCCCGCTTGCGCGAGTTCCTTTGAAAATTTTACGTTTGCAGTTTTTATCAGTGGTTAAAACCAGCCTTCTTTTCTTGCTTTTAAACGTCCTCTCAATCACATTTTAGGCACATATATATACACAGGTGATGGCGATGAAATTTCAGTTGTTAGTCAGCGCTGTGTCTCTACTGTCCTTCTTTTTTCCGAGTTTTTGCGCTGCCCTTTCTATGTGAGTACTGCAGCTCCATCGCACATGACACTAAAGAATTCCATGATTGCTGACTGCTTTCATGGTGAGACCTATGAAGACGCTCAAGACTGGCTGAACCAGTTCGAACGCTGCGCGAAGTACAAGCAGTGGGCCACCCCGGAGGCATGCTCGCGGATGTGTATTTCTACCTAAAAGACAACGCCCAGACGTGGTACATCAACAGGGAAAGAAGCATGGCTACCTGGGATGACTTCCGCAACCAGCTTATTGACACCTTTACTAGTCTCGACAGTAAAGAGAATGTGCAACGCCTCTTGGAAGCTCGAATTCAAAAATTAAATGAGAGCGTTGCTATGTTCGCAGAGGGCATGACCTGTCTTTTTGGTAGGGCAGATCCCGAGATGCCGGAAGACAGGAAGATGCGGTATCTAATGCGAGGCGTGAAGAAGCAACTGTTTTCTGGGCTTGTGAGAAATCGACCAACCACAGTAGCCGAGTTCACGAAAGAAGCCACAGCTATTGAACGGGCACTAAAACCACGGTACCGCCAGCAGAACCCGGTTAACTTTCGAGCGAGTAGTCCCGTTACGATTGCGGTGAGCCTCTGCGACAAAGACATGCCTCTGCGGGAAGGGAACCGGGAGATTTTGAGGCAGAAGCTTCGGAAGCTTGTTTTATTGCCAGAAACCGAACCGACGCCGGCGTTGTCTTTTGTCACTGATGTTGTCCGGGATGAGGTTCGTCAGGCTCTCTCTTCATCCGGCTATGATGATGTGCGACGTCTCACTTACGCTAATGCAATCCGACGTCCATCGTCGCACTTTCGGCACAGCGGACTCCAATGACTGGACCACCACAAACCCTTCAAACAGAGTCGCTCTCATCACCGACGACTTTCCCAACCTCGTCGATCTCGCTGACAAGATGAATGCCGTATAGCCAACATGTGAAGCCCACAACGTGGTTCAATAGTGAGTCCCCGTTTACCTGCAGCGTAGGAAAACTGATTTGTGGCGCCCTGCTGACCGTCGACTGGTATGCTTTTATTGTGGTGAAGCTGGGCCCGTTAACAGAGTTTGCCGTTATCTTGATGCTCAGTACTCGATATATCCTCGCTACTTTGATTACGCTACGTACGACGATCGACACACGTACAACGACACTCCTATGAACACACCGCCGCAGAATCCAATGAGGCCCGGATCACGTTCTCCATCTCCTGTGCGGGGCAGTTCACCTAATCGTCGCAGCTTTGCCGACGTCACCAAGAGCATGTCTCCTAATCCGCGACGGGGAAACTAGACGCAGCGACCTCGGGGGGTGGGGTTGACAATATTCGAACTTCCGAACAGCACCCATTGCAGACATATGACGGCTCAAAGCCGCCGATGCTGAAGACGACGACAGGAAGGAATAACCCGACGAATTGGACAACTGTCGACGTAACCAACGTTATCAACGCTGACCTCGTCGTTCACAGTGACGGCCACCAAGTGATGGCGCTTGTGGACACCGGCTCCAACTTTTCTATAATAAGCCTCCAGCTAGCCGACAGGCTAAGGGAGGTGAAGATGCTATGGCAGGGACCCAATATAAGAACTGTAGGAGGTCAGTTGATGACACCGGTTGGAAAGTGCACGGCCCAACTCTTCATCGCTGGTTCCACCTTTGTGGCCACAACTGGCACATACGAGCGGCAATATTTTAGAATGATGTACTAAATTTAAAGGCACGCAGTTCATAGTACGAGAAGACTTTTCAGAACCTACGCGGTTAGCCAGACAAAAGCTCTCGAAATACAGAAAGTCGAACAATGTACCCTACATGCTTAACTTTGAGAGACTGTGCATTGACAACGTTGGTTATTTCAACAATTTTACTGCTGACACAGTAAAAGAATTTCGTTCAGTCAGCTAACGAAAATGCTTCAAATGCTCACCTATTGGCATCTTTGACGAACATTCGCAGTCTCTTGCGGAAATGCACTCCATTTTATTCGCACCTTGTTGATAGCTCCTGCGACGTTCTTTTGCTTTCAGAAACGCAAATATATCTCGCTATTTGTGATGATGAAGTTCTGTCTGATTGTAGCTCTTTAATATATATAGAAAATACAGGACTCTTTAAAGTGGGGGCGGCGTTTTAATTGCCGTCAGTAAGCATGTCAGTTCTTTCCTGGTTCACAGTAACAGACACTTGACATTTTATAGGTTGCAATCCCGTCCCGTTCATTCAACACGGCTTTCGGCATCTGTTATCACCGACCCGATTCTCCCCCGAAATTAACTCAAGGGCTACATCACAATATGATTGCTGTTAAGCCGAAATATCCAAAATCAGATATATTTTTGTTCGGGATATCAATTTTCCCCGCATATACTTCCGAAACTTTGCTGTCCAAACAAGTGCTCCTAACGAATTCCTTCAACTAGCACTTGATTTCTCTTTTGTAAAAGTGTGAACCAGCCTACCCGCAGTAACCACTATCTGGATCTCATTTTAATGTCCTCTCTGGATAGAATTCGTTCACTCTCTTGTCATGATGATTTCAGAAATCATGCCATCCTTCATGCAGACATTCAATATACACATTTCGCACGTTATCACGCGCTAAACTAACACTAAACTACAAGAAAGCTGACGTTAAAGCCATCAGTAGAGGCATGCAACATTTTTGTGACGAATTACTCTCTTCCTTTTCGCTGACATCGGTTCATGAAAACTGGGCCCTATTCAAGGACAAATACACCAACTCATACATGATCATATGGGGTGGATTTCCATCCGTGGTAACAGTTGGAATCCATGGTTCACAAAGTCACCTCGGGAATGGAGAAAGAAAAAGCGGTGTCTAAACAAAATAGCCAGGATCTCGGGTTCTCCTGTGTCAAAGACAAGATATAAAGTTTCTGAAAAAGAGTATTTGGACGCTGTATGAGAAGCAAAATTCAAAATTTCATCAGGTCACGTTCAATCAATAATCAAGAATAATCCCACTGAATTTACAAAACAATCTCACCTTCAAAAAAGTCACGTCACATCTAAGTTTTTGATTACGGTAATGAAATTGCAAACAATGATTTCGCAACGGTTTTCAGCGACTACATTCTATCTGTTTTTCAGAGAAAAGCTGTTTCAACATACCTGCTTCCCCAGTAGTTAGCTGCAAGTGCATGAACCATCCAAATGTTACAACTTAGGGAACTAGTGTCTATAATCCAGAAATCAACTATATCCACCTCTTCTGGGGCAGATGGTGTTCACTCGATAATTCTTAAACTTACAGAAATTTTGTCCAGTATATTTTTCACTCAAGTTTTCCAGCAATCTTTACCCACATTCAAAATTCTATACGATTGTCAAATTGACCGAGTGATTCTAGTTGAGAAATTGGTAGACGAAAGTAAGGTCTTTAACTATCGATCGATATCACTAATTAGTGTCCCCGGTAAATCACTTGAACACGTCATTGTCTTAAAAGTAACCAGTCATTTGGAATCTAAGAAATTTTTGTTCATAACTAACATGGGTTATTGAAGGGTGTTTATGTGAAACGTAGCTCCAAGAATTTACTAATGACCAATTTCGAAACGTTCATAAAAATTCTCAGACCAACTGCATCTTTATGGACTTTTTGAAAGATTCGATTGTGTCACCCACTGTCGCCTCATAAACAAGCCTTCAACACATAATACTTATTCCTTAACTGTCTCCTGGCTCCGAAACATTTTTCCATTCCACCAAGAGTTCATAGTCATCGAAGACTTCATCTCCCATTCCTGGCGTTTCTTCTGGTGTTCCACAGGGGAGCCTATTCAGCCCTCTGTTATTTCTCATATTCATTAACAACCTGCCATCCTAAATAGCATCCAAAATCAGATTGTTCGCCTGCGATCGTGTGCTGTATGAAAAAAAAAATGATGCGGTTTGTGACCATTGTGCGCTTCAACATACCGAGACCGTGTAACACATTGGTGGGATCTATCACTTATGAGCTCGAACACGAGCAAGTGAAAAACAATGACGTTTAGGCGAAAGCTATCAATTTACACGTTTATATTTCCTTACGAATGACGCTCTGTTAGCTACAACAGTGCTACAAATATTTTGGTATTCATTTCACACCTAACCTATTGTGGTGCAAAGAGATAGATAAAATAACTGCAAAAACATCGGAGACTTAGGCTACCTAAAGCGTAATCTTACCAGCACACCTGCGATTACTCGCAAGCTTGCATACCGAACTTTATAATGCCCTGAGCTTGATTATGAATCAGCCATCTGGTCTCCCCAACAAAACTACGACATCAAATCTAACGAAGCTGTGCAGCTCAATTCATTGCTCACGAATACAACGTACTATCTAGTAAAACAAAAAATGAGCATTCATATTTACTTCCACGTCTTGAGACACATAGGAATATTGCTCTAATCTGCTTGCTACGCAAGACAATCTACAGTAACCATCTAATCACACTGCATCTTACAAAACCAAATTGTTCTTCCAGCCATCTCAATGCTTGCATGTGCTTTCAACGTTTCTGCAATCAAACGCATGCATATATCAACTCTGCGCTTTTTCCGGGCATAAAATGTGAAGCGGGCTCCCTCACACCATCGTAGACCTACGTGAACCAACAAAATTTAAAAATACGCTCAGTCTCTCCTTTTCCTCATACATTTTCCGCATTCAAGTTGCTTTATTAACAAAATTCACTGTCTTACTGCTGTACTTCAGGTAGTTGTCTCGTTTTACCATCCCATACATTCAGACTTACCTTTTCTATAAAGTGTATTTCTGAATTGTTTTTTTTGCACATTTATATGTATACAATGTTGCCTTAGCGTCTTTTGCTGTGCTTCATTTCATGCCTATCAATGTATCTTTATTCATCTATTTTTGGCTATTGTAGTATTGAATTTGTCTTATCTTGTACAATTTTCAAGTTCTTGTTTATTGCTGTTTTATCCCTCCCCCTCCTTCACACGATTTTTTATTCACAGGAACCCGCGAGATATTCGCATGAATAAATCGGCCCTACGCAGAGAAGAATATTGAAGCAACTGTGAAATACTATGACTACTAACACACTCCGTGATTATTTTGACACCTTCAAAGGTGTAGTTTGTCGGTTAAATTATGAAATGCTTTTTTCTTTGTAGTCTCTTGCCCTTGCCACAACCCCCCTCCTTTAAATAAATGAAAAATTGTGCATTGCGTTCACTTCTTGTTTCGGATGGAACAGCGAGCAAAATATTATCAGGAACCTTCCTGTAGTTTACTTTTTATTGGCTCTATAAATAGTGTTAGCACGCAAAACTATCGACAAGTTCATTATTACAATTACCCATGCTTTTCTGACAGCATTAGAAGTTTCATTATTATTGTGATTGACCGTGTTTTTTATTGATGATTTTTTTTCTAGTCTCTTGGAAACTGGTTGGAGGACTGAACCATGATCTATGGATATATCGCCTACACGCACTGTCACCTTCGCTTTATTGTATAGCTTTTGTAAGCTTCGCTTTATTGTGTAATTTAACTTCTCAGGTGCACAAAGTGTTCATATGTGAGGTGAAACCAGGATATTATTACAAGGCATATTGTAGTGCCGGGTTCCGGAAATTTCAACTACCTTATGTTTTTTTTTAGGGGCGAAGCTCCTTAGGGCGTGGGCTGTGCGTCCCCTGTAGCCTGTATGTAGCCACCTCTAGTTTAGTTCTTGCAGTGTTCACTAGATGGCGGTACCGTCCCCTGTATGTAGCCACCTCTAGTTTAGTTCTTGCAGTGTTCACTAGATGGTGGTACCGTCTCCTGTATGTAGCCACCTCTCGTTTAGTTCTTGTAGTGTTTACTAGATGGTGGTACTTGTAGATGATGATTAAAAGATGCAAGATGTTATAAACTAGAAAGCGGTACTTGTAGTTGATGAACGACGCGAGATCTTATAAAATAGGAATGATGTCACATATGGCGCGTGTCATTGGTTCAAGGCAATCGTTCGATTTAGTGCGGCGACGTACGCTAGGGGGAGCGTTGTAATAAAATCCGTTCGCTGTTGGCGCGCGCTCGGAGTCGCCGGATGGATAAGGCTGCACAGCGGAGAGAGCGCAAGGCGGCAGCAGCGCGCGCTCGCAGACAGAATTCCGATGTGCGAGCGCGCGAGGCAAGGGACATCGCAAGCCATCCATCGTATAAGAACAAATAAAAGTTGATTTGTGTATATACGCACACAGCGTTTCTCACGTCTTTACATGATGATCGACTGGGCGAATTACACGGAAAATTCACAGTTTACCGATGAATCCCTCCGGAGCTTCACCCATTCATCATCATTCACCCCGTGAATATGCCGTAATTTTTTACGAAGATCGGGTTTTCAGAATTTTAGCCACATGTAAGTGAGACTACCGCCGCCGGTATGGAAGCCACCATTTGGGCGTTAGCAGCCCACCATCATAAGCATTGTCCACCATGGCCATGGCCGACGAGGGGGCGCAAATTACCTTGAAATAATTTTAGGCGCGGCCTGAGAAAGGTTCTATACCTTCCGTATAAGAAATATGTATATATTTTCTATACGCTCACTATAAACAGCGCGCCAAGCTATTACTGCACAAAAACATATGTTATTTGCACCTTCCAGTAATCGCGCCTCAACTTACCTGAAACTGAGCACAGTGAGAGGCCGATAAGACTTATGGCTTCGAGGATCTGCCATGGGTCGCCCCCAGAAATCGTTCATCCAAAGCCACGATGACGACGAAGCCGGGGAGGCGTGTTGCCTACTCTCGCCGATGACATCGGGGTTGCCCACCACGGCCACAATGTCGTCGTGCACGAAATCACCATCCAGCGAGTTCGCGTAACACAGCACGGCCACAATACCGGCGCACAGCATGGGTATCCACGTGGTCAAACACCACTGCCTCCCGACACCGTAGTCGACGCACGTCGGTACGTGGGCGGCGTCGACTCCAGCGTCCCGCCGCTTTTGTGGATTTTGTAGCGAAGGATGTTGGCATCGTTGGTACTGGAATGGTGATCTGCGCTGCTGAAGCTCTTGGTCATCAACTGCAACTGCATTTGTATGGGTGGCTCCTAGTTTCGTAGGGTGTTCCGAGTAACAGTGCGTCCTAGTCACTACAGAAGCGCAGGTGACGCTCAGCGATCCAGCCAATGTACGCGCCATGTCAGCAGCGTTAGTTGCTTTTCTGTTAAGCACTTCGTGCACCCTGTCCGGATTACCGGCTCCCTAATGACCTTATTCTGATTAAAAAAACTTCATTGGGGAGGAGGCACTTACAAATGACTCAGGTAGGCTTCAAGCTTAGACAATACCGCGCCTCCACTCAGCCAGCCTCCAACAGCCATCGTAGAGATTTACGCAACCGAAGGAGTTCAGTACAGTCACGACACGTACAGTGCTACTAGAGTGCTCATGCATATGATACTCTTGAACAGTGCTAACGTAGTTGACGAACTATATACACGCACACACACGTACACAACAAAACCGCAAACGTAGCGGGACGATTGGTCACTTTGCGAAGCACGTGGCAGCGGAGGACCCGTTACTCCCGGCTACCGGAGTTGATCGAAGAGTAACGTCCACTCACCACCTTCGTCTTGTGCGGAACTTTCAGGGAAGTACCTTGGCAATCCTTCGTGCATCCGTTCTAGGAACAGGTTGTAGGACTGTGCACCGACCTAGTGATAAAAGAAGACTGAGATTGCCTGTTTATGTTTGTGAACGCGAACGCCGCCCGCATGCTCAGTACAACGACGGCGCCAAGTGCGGCTTCACAGTTGCGAAGAGAGTAGAGTAAAAAGCAAAGAAAAAGTTCAGTTATTTCAAGTCCACCGAACTACAGCCTTCGGAGTTTGAGTCTTTCTGGTAGCCTATACCTTTAATTAGCCACTCATAATGTTCCGCCAACATACTGTTATGCTCGTCGCAAGGCGCGAGATCACCGAAACTACATTTTCACGATTCCCGAAACGCATCTTTAACTCCAAGCACCTCTACTTGATGAACCGATTGGATTGCAAGACACCAGAATTTGCTGCGACAGTTCAGGATTAGCGTCGGATAAAACAAGAAACGCCCATATTAAGCGGACAGAATATGACACCACAAAGCAAAAACTATGTTCCGGCGCGTGCGTATCCCTGCACGACCATGCGCACAGTGAGCACCCGCCGCCCTCAGCGGCCTAACTTACACTGGCACGAGGACACGGATCGACTGACGGCCGCCCAAAGCGGACGGCCCCCGCGTCGGCTCCGCGCATGCCCAGCGGATGATGGTGCGCCAAATGCCTGCGATGCCATCTCCCGGCTGTCGCAGAAGTTGTGTAGAAGAGGTGCCGTAACTGATCGCCTTTTGTATGCAGAGATTTGAGGCGCTGGTGCAGAGAGCTCGTTTGTTGTCGGTGTGTGCGCGCATATTAAAAATCTTTAATATGAAATATTCCTTTAATAGATTCGATTCTGAAAGCACCAGTACCATTAGATATATTGAATACCACGAAACTTCATTATTATTTAAAATGACACAGCAGATGGCGCACCTGTGCTGAATTTTGCGAGATGTATAGAAATAGCACAATCTGTTTCGGTCGCCACATCCTCTATTCCAACTGTGCTTTTGTAAATGTTAAACAATTGAAGGGGAGTGGCAAGAACATGGCAGTCTGTATGAGGCCAACCATATTTTTGGAAGAGTTGTCAAAATTATACCGAACATATTATTTTCGTGATGATTCCACAATAATAATTGAGAAACCATCATACAATTCGGAAGAAGTATAGAAGGGAAAGAAGTGTATACATAAGGGCTCGTTTTCCGTGTTTTGACACAATACAATGTGAACTAACAGACAATAATACCAAGGAAAGTATAGGGGAAGTTAATAAACCAAATTCTAAATGTTAAGAAATAAAAGTGGGCGATAAGATAACTTGTCGTAGGCAGGAACCGAACCTGCGACCTTCGAATAACGCTATACAGATGGCGCTGACAGACACTCCCACGTTTATATTCACTTATATACCAAATAAAGCGGCAGGGAGGATAGCCGCCATGGTAGCTCAATGGTAGACCATTGAATGCGTTATTCGAAGGTCGCAGGTTCAGTTCCGGCCCACGGCAAGTTATCTTCTCACCCACTTTTCTTTCTTCACATATACATTACAATTCGGTTTAATAACTTCTATATATTCCTTGAAATAGTTGATATATATATATATATATATATATATATATATATATATATATATATATATATATAAGGGAAAGAAGTGTATACCTAAGGGCTCGCTTTTCCGTGTTTCAACACAATAATAATGAGATCTAACAGACAGTAATTCCAAGGAATGTACAGGGGAAGTTATTAGAACCAATGGAATGTAAATAAGAAGAAAGAAAAGTGGATGAAAAAATAACCAGCCGTGAGCAGGAATATATATATATATATATATATATATATATATATATATTATGCCTTGAAAAAGACGGGGTTCCCGTCGAAACGTCGGCACAGTAAACAGTTGTTATGTGAAAGCGCATCTACTTTCATATATATATATATTATATATATATATATATATATATATATATATATATATATATATATATATATATATTTATATATATATATAAAATCTGCCAAGGAAAGCATAGGGGAGTTTATTACACCGAATCGTATGGTAACTGCGAAGAAAGAAAAGTGGGTGAAAAAATAACTTGCCGTGGGCAGGAACCGTTATTCGAAGGTCACTGGTTCGGTTCCTGCCCATGGCAAGTTACCTTTACATCCACTTTTCTTTCTTCACATTTACCTTACAATTTGGTCGTACAATTACACCCAATTTTGAACGGGTAACCTTATAAGTTTTTTGTGCTGTTCTATGTTAGCTTGGATAAAAGGATTCTAAACAGTCTTGCCATATTCCAAAGAGAGTCTAGTAAATATTTCGCACTTCTTTACTCTGAGAGACAGGGAAGGGATTCGTCCAACGTGTGTTTGAGAAGTCCTAAATCTTTTAGTGGTGAAGCGCAGGTCTTAGTCTCCTGTATGTAGTTGGCACCTCTCGTTTTAGTGGTTGAAATGTTAGCCCGACAGCAGTACTTCTATACAATGAGTATATCATGAAAAGATGCGAAATAGTGGTACTTGGAGTGTTCACTGAATGGATGAAGCAACGGGTGGACAGACAGACAGACAGACACACAGAAGAATGAACGAACAGACAGACAGACAGACAGACAGACAGACAGACAGACAGACAGACAGACAGACGACGGATGCAGCCAGTGGATGATTCAAGGTTTGCTGAAAAAAGCCTTCAAGGCGTCGCCCCACTCATCATCCTTCGCTCCGTGGATATGATGTGATTTTTTTCCGGCTGTAGAGCATAACTTATATATAGGGTCGACCAGTCAAGACTGGAAGGTGACGTAATTCCTAAATATTTGTACCTCTTTTATCTTCTTCACGGTAGTTATTTTCATCCAGATATTAAATCAAAGATTTCCGCTTGGGATAGTGATGCTGAAGTACAGATTCTTCTGAAGGCTAATTACAATTTTCTATTTTCTTCCCACCATTCCGTCGTTTATTTAAAGTGCTGTTTAGATGATTCGATGATGTATAGAATTTACAAGCGTAAATATGACGCAGTCCCCTGCAAATTTTCAACACAGACATGTCTATTGCATCTTGAATGTCATTGATATAGATGTTAAAGAGAAATGGTCTCAAGATGAACCCCATTGCAACTCCTGAGTGGATATGCAAGAATGTGAAACAGAATCACTGTTAAGGTACTGTTTTCAATTGGAATAGAGAGAGAGAGCAGAAAGAGAAAGGAAAAGTCGGGAGGTTAACCAGATATTGACATCTGGTTTGCTACCCAGCGCTGGGGGCGGGGAAATAGGGGCAAGAAAAGGGGGTATATAAAAAAACGCACGCGCACTCATGTGAAAACGAAAACACACACAGGAAAGACGTTTTAGCTACAACCGTTCAGTAAGGCCGGTCGATCGCAAAAAGTTAGTAGCGCTTTCAAGGCCTTCTTCTGTGAAGTTGCATCTTGTCGATATTGTAGAATTCCTTGCTCCGACAGAGGTTGATTATCTAATTTGCTGAGTTCCTTGCGAAAGCATAGTCATTGTTTAATATACTCTAGGCAGTCACAAAGAATAAGTTGGATATCTTCTTCTTTGCCACAGTGGCCACAGGCTGCGGTGTCGGCCATCCCAATGCGGAAAGCGTAGGCGTTGGTAAACGCAACGTCCAACCACAGCCTACATAACAGAGTCTGGTCTGCTCGGCAAAGCCTCGACTGGACTTGAAGACTTAGCGTATGGTCAAGCGAGTACAATCTGGCATGCTTGAAGTGTGGCTGATTCCATTGTGATGTGGTTTGCTGGCGAACAAGCCTCCGGAGCTTTCGTGCAGCATCTGTCCTAGAAAGTGGTAGTCGTAGTTTATAATCTTCTGTGGCGGCTGAGCGGGCAGCTTGATTGACCCGTTCATTGCCCATGATTCCGCAGTGACTTGGTAACCACTGAAAATTACTTTGGTGCCCTTTCTCAGTCAGGTGGTGTATAACCTCTGGTATCTCTAGTACCAGCTGCTCGTGTAGTCGACAGCGTAAGGCTGATAGTAGAGACTGCAGTGCCGCCTTCGAGTCGCAGAAAATAGTCCCCTTGCGTGTAGGTTGATCAACGATAAATTTCAACGTGGCACGAAGTGCTGCCAATTCTTCTGCCGTTGATGTTTTTGCGTGAGATGTCTTGAATTTAATTGTCGTGGCCAACCTTGGTATCACTACTGCTCCTGAAGGGCTGTCCGGCTGAACCGATCCGTCAGTGTATATAAGTGTGAAGTCTTGGTATTTCTCATACAACAGAAGTAGTGAGAGATCTTTAAGAGCCGGTGATGCCAAATTGGCCTTTTTATGGACGCCAGGTATGTTAATATTAATCATTGGTTGAACGAGGCACCATGGCGGAGTCACAGGTCTAGTGGCAGGAGGGAACGAAGTTGGGATCGATTCGCCATGTGCAGTCACTGTTTTGCAGTAAGATGTGCATGGTCAGTCCACTGGTAGAGAGGCTAGGTGATGTCGAGGAGTTCGAGCAAGGTGTCGTATATGTGTCCTCAGCACTTCAACATTAATGTGCGTCTTGATGAGGTGGTCCCTCGTGATGGCGATAGTTGCCGCTGTTGATGCACTTTGGGGCAAGCCTAAACAAATCCGGAGTGCTTGAGCCTGGACACTTTGAAGCATTCGTAGGCTTTTTTTGCTTGCGTTAGTTAACGCAGGTAGGCTGTACCGAAGGAACCCAAGGAAAAGAATCCTGTGTAGTCGAAACATAGCAGCTGTGGATGTTACCCAGTTCTTTCCAGCGAAGAACTTGAACAAATGACAGATGCCTGTCAATCGCCTTTTCATGTATGATACCTTTGGGCTCCATGAGAGGTCTCTCAATTATAACACCTAAGAACTTGTATGATCGGAGGTGACGTATCCTTTCGCTGTTTATCAGAACGCTGTAGTTCTGCATTGGTTTACGCGTAAATGCCACAAGTGCACATTTCTTAGAGGACATTTTCAGACCTAGTTGACGGAG
The DNA here is from genome assembly GCF_013339725.1 of Rhipicephalus microplus. Taxonomy (NCBI): domain Eukaryota; kingdom Metazoa; phylum Arthropoda; class Arachnida; order Ixodida; family Ixodidae; genus Rhipicephalus; species Rhipicephalus microplus. The sequence continues at coordinate 152,322,919 of NC_051169.1, forward strand.
GTAAATAGCAACTTGACTGGACGCTCTCTGTATTCGCGCTCGCAGCTGTAGACTGTAGACGTGTTACTGCAGACGTCCAAACGTAGATGTCATCCGCGTACATTGACAGTCTGACACTACTTGGCAGAAGCTCATTGAGAGATATTAGCGTCAGGTTGAATAGTACAAGGCTAAGTATGCCACCCTGGGGAACACGACGGTGGCTGTAATGCAGCGAATTGTCACCATTCTCAGTTCTCACGAAAAAGGATCGCTCAAAGAGATAGCTGCGTAGCCACTGAAATATCCGACCGCCCGGTCCTACCTCCTTGAGAGCGGTGAGGACAGCTTCATGTGTTACGTTATCATACGCCCCTTTAACATCAAGAAATAAAGAAGCGCAGAGACGCTTACGGCCTTTTTCGTGTTGCACGTAGCTGACCAGGTTTATGACGCTATCAATTGATGACCGGCCACGGTGAAAACCTGCCACAGCGTCCGGGTAGATGTTCTGATGCTCCAGGAACGATTCTAGCAGTCCTAGTGCCAGCCTCTCCATCACTTTTCCCAAGCAACTAGCCAGTGCAATCTGGCGGTACGATGTGAGCACCAATGGTGATTTGCCAGGCTTCAGCAATGGAACCAAACGGCTGGTCTTCCAGTTACCTGGGAGGGTGCTCTCTCGCCACGAATCATTGTATATCTCGAGGAGGGCACTCCTCGCACATTCACCGAGGTGACACTGAGCTCTGTATGATATTCCATCAGGTCCGGATGCTGATGTCTTTCTACACAAAGCCAGTGCAGCTTTAAGCTCATGGATAGGAAAAAAATGGTCCATGTGGTGATCTCGTGATGTCGTGCCACCACGTGAGGGCGTGGAGATGTTGGGATCTGCGAGCTGATCAAATATTTTGGCACAGAACTCTTCTGCCACGTCAACCTCCGGTCTCTGTTGAGAGAGGGCTAGAGCCTTGAATGGATACCACTAAAAGGGAACTGTCCGGAGCCCTTTTATTGTCCTCCACAAGTGTGATAAAGACTTGTGGGTATCTAACGACGCACAAAAGGCTGCCCAATGGTGCGAATCTAGCGTATCTATGCGGCGTTGTATCTTCTTCTGAAGACGTCTAGCGATTCGTAGATCGTCGATTGCTTTCGTGCGTCGGTACCTTCGTTCTGCACGCCGTCGGAGAGCCGGAAATTGTTCTAATTCCACATGAAGTTCGGTTACTCTCGAAGAGCATGTGATGGTGCACACCGTATCTTCCACTGAGGACTTGATCACCTCTTCTAACTCAAGTGAAGTGTTCAATTTAGAGTGGTGCTCAATATGATTCCAAATATGGGAGCGCGTGGGCTCACGAGGTAAAACATGGCGCATCATGGCTTCCGCTAGCCCCAATTTTCATTACTGAACATGTAATCTCACTTGGGTGTCATTCCAAATGAGCAAGCAGCATTTAGCTGTACAAAAAAAAGTTGAAAGCATGCACAACATTTCAACTTGTGAGATCACGTGATCACGTTTTGCAAGTCAAACTGAGCTTGATTGTATCTATTAAACCATTGAATAATACACGAGGGTAACCCTGCTACCCTCCTCTCCCATATTAATTTTGAATACTTCATTTTGTGACAAGCCTTGGAAAAGTCTGAAAGCAATAAACTATTCTGACCAGCTTTGTCAATGACCTCGGTAAATTTGTTCACTTATTTATGGGGCTAATGTGGAGTATCCATGCTGCAAGCCGTGTTGTGCGTAAGGTATAAGATTGCTTCGCGCTAAAAAATCTTGAGTGCATTTGTCTAATTATTGCTCAAACATCTAACAGGAGCGAGAAGTGAGGGAGATAAAAGGGTAATTATCTTTCTGTAATGGGGAACCCTTTTTTAAAAAGTGGAATTACTTTTGCTACAAGTAATCGCCTGGTAACGTGGCCGTAATAACAGACATACGAAAAATTATTGCTAAATGCCAAGGAACTTGTATTGCATATCTTTTAAGAAACACGTTTGGGATGTTCTTCGCTCCTGGAGACTTCTTTATATGTAGGATCAAGAGAAGCACATCCACGCCTTAAGAGATCAGTGATGAGTGATGTTATTATTTTTGTTATCATGGAATTCTTAATAAAGTGACTGTGTCATTGAATAGCATGACTTCGTAAAAACTCTTTGAAAGAACATGATGAGTGACTCAGGAATTTTTATTTGATGCGTAAGAATACTTCCGTTCGAAGAAATTTGATATATTTAGCGAGAGTTCTTTTGAAGCAGAAACTGCCAAAACTTTGCAGGATTTTACGTCACAAAGCGACCGAGCCTAACAGTTGAGTGATACTTGATCGAATATTAAAGTTTTAAGATCTTCAGCTAAATTGTATATAACCGTCCTATCACATTTTTTATGTTTTCTATACATTTTATTACTCGTTTTATTTCAATAACTTCTCGCGTTACCCGAAGGTACTTTGACGTATCGCTATTATTCTATCAGGAATAAAGGTATCAACGCAGTGCAGGCAGCATATTTTGAACGTATTCTGTAATCTCTTGACGTTGTTGAGGAAAGAACGAGCCGCCGTCCCCGTAGCGATGCCCCCCGCCGACCTAGTCTTTCTCCAGTAGACTCTGATCTTAATGTCGATAGAGGCGCTTGTCATCTTCTACAAAATATTCAACATGCCTTATCATAGCACAAAGAAAGAAGGACACAGGTCATTTGCTTTATTGTTTTTTTTTCATCATCTTCAGTACAGTTTAAGCACGCATACCTCGTGCGCAGCGCGAACTCTGTACGAGATGTCCGTGCTCTGCGAGTAACGCTCTTGTGTTTCTGTTATGTTCAGAAGCACTCCATGGGCAACTTCGTGGCGGACCAAAATATTTAGTGACCTTCACTACAGCGCTTCAAGGTAAGAGAAGCAACAGGAGAATACTTTGTTGTGAAGTATGTAGTGAAAACAAAACGAACGAATGCGGGTGTATAGTATTGCGATTCGGGCGTGTTAAGAACAGCCGAGAGTTTGGCTGATGATGGAGTTGAGCAGGTTTGGGTTCCATCAGTCATGATAGCAGTCACAAGCCGCAAGTTCGAAAGACATCATGGCATAAATTTATATAGAAATCACTCAACGCTACGAAGAGAAAATTTTTTTGTCAGGACAGCTGCTGCAGCGCCGATAATGAGCTTTTTTTCCAAAACATGGTTTTTAATGCCAATCCGTATTTAGCTACTTGTCATAAAATATTTTAAAGACACACATTGAGCTGATTGTACGTCCTAAATTTAGCATGTTAATAATGGCGTTGTAAGTAGGTGCCAAAAGCATGGTGACGATAACGATAGAATAGGCCCTTAAATATTAATCCAGTGCATTTCTATAGATAAAGGCGTTTTTTTTTGTCTTCCCTTTTTCTTAACACGATTGTATTGATATCCCGCTCCCTTCCACTGAAAGCTCTTTCCACGTCACCAGGTTTTGCAGTGTCTGCGGAATCGTCCGAGTTTTGACCGAGTGACTATGTCGTATGATGAAGTCACTATGACGTCGTGAGGACATCAAAATGACGGCACAAAAGTTGCCTGTATTCCTTCACCTGGCGACGTGATCACGTGATTATTTTTTTGCGTCACTGCCTTTTAATGTCGACACCATTGGTGATCGCGTTTTCAGTTTTATGAGACGTGCGAGGCTTTGACTCTATTAAACTACGCCCTAGTGAAAGATATGATAACCTACAGTATACCCTTTCGACCGTGTAGTCAGGCTTGCAGTGCCAGCACAAGGCACTGGCGTTGTTCGAGATATAATTTGAAGGAAAGCTAACGACTCTAAATATAGCTTCAGACAGCCATGAGGGAACTCAGCACCGAAGAGGACGACGATTCGGAGACTGTTTTTCTGCCGGAGCTTTATATAGGGTGAAGTGCCTGAGTGCTCTCCTGAAATACATATGGCTACAGCCTCCCGTCTGCGTCAGAATATCATCGGCTGCGTTTCTAGCGTGAGAGTTTTGTGTGTGTGTGTGTGTGTGAGACGAACACGGATTCCTTTCGTGACGCGTTCGATGCGAGCTCCGTTGAGCCTATAGTGAGAAATCACTCAGGCGACAGCGGGCGCCAGCGCAATTTGCGTCGCCAGACGGCGCCACTTGCTTCGCTGCCTCGAAGACAATGTTCGTTGCGCTCGTTAATCTCTCCGCTCAGCCGTATTTCAGTGCGCGGCATGCCCTATGAAAGGAGAACAAGACTTGGTTTCTAGAGCAGCGCCGAGCTCGAAGCGTTCTGAAAAAGACGAGAATCATCGGCATGTGCACATATCGCTTTCTGCCAAGCGACAATTGCAACACACAGGACAAGTTTCAGATAAAAAAATCGAAGCTCAAGAGCCTGAGTTGTGTGTTTATGTATCTTCTACTCGCAAGACTTATGTACAGGGTGGACATGCATAGGAGACAGCATCAGCGGGCAAATGAGATGGTACTCTCGGAAGAACGGAAATGGCCTCATTTGTTTTGAGGTTGCATGCGGATGCGACGTTGCGTGGTTGCGTACACAGGTCATTTGCTTTATTGTTTTTTTTTCATATTGTGATCTGCCTATCAAGAGTGGTGGCCACTGCGAGTCGACTGAAAATTTTCAATGCTCATCGAAATGTTGAGGGCTGTAAGTGGTCTAAAAATAACGAGTTCTCGCTGTAGTCACAATCATCTTCTTGAGACGTCAACAAATATATTAAAATAATGGCTACAATCAAGCTCATAGTAAGAAATGATGATAGCGAGATGCTAGTACGCAATGCTGTGCATATGTTACGTAAAAAATACGGTGCAGTGCATGTCTTTTCGCAATCTCTATTAACTGAGGCTGCTCTTGCTGCTGTTTTTGCTGCTCATTGAGAGTGCAGCATGAAAAGTAAGTGAGGACGTTGGTGCAACCAAATATCTAATTGCGTTTTAATTCTGAAAAAATATTGGAAGATCCAACGTACAGTGGCGATCAAAGTTTTGGAGACCACGGGAACGCGTGGGGACAGCAACGCAGCGCCTTCTCACGGTTACCAGAGAAGCTCAAGGGAGTGCACTGCGCAAACGCATCATTTTCTACCGGCCAGCCTGCGCTTTCGCTCTATTCAACTGCGCACAAAGAGGAACGCCAGAAAAATCGCAAGATGTCACTTTTGCAGTCCCTGTAAAAGCATTGAGAGATGATATCGTGACCAAAGTACAGTGTCAGTGCTTTGTTCGTTGCTTCGCAACCTTCGTTCCTGGTGTTCCACGGTGGTGAGGACAGGTATATGGCGTGTTTCGTCAAGACACAGCACTGCTTGTTAATCTCATCACATTTGTAGATTAAAAGAACTGGCGCAATGTGTGTGTTTTGCCGCAGCGCAGCAGCTGAAACCAAGGCGTGGAAGCGGCGCACAGCGAATGCTGCTACTACTACTTAGTTTTTGTCACGCTATTGTCGCTCAGTGCTTTTGCGATGACTACAAAAGTTGACAACTTGCGAATTTTTCGGCGTTCGAGTTTGTGTGCAGTTGAATGAAGCGAAAGCGCAGGCTGGAAAAGAGAAAAGGATGCAATTGCGCAGTGCGCGCTCTTGAGCATCTCTAGTAGCCATGAGAAGATGCCGTGGTGCTGTTCGCCACGCGCTCCTGCGGTCTCCAAAAATTTAATCGCCTCTGTAAACTAAGAATCAGTGATATGCGAAGCACGGATGAGGAAGGTTGGTATATCCCTTTAAAATCAGCACAATGTTACTGGGCGGTAGTAAACATTGCTGTACATGTGTTCTATGTCATAATTATTGTATTTACACCTGTTATTTACATTCGCAATTCATTCACGTCACGTGATAGTAAATTTGATGTATGTAGAGCTAGCGAAACGGCCTCGAGCCCACCATGAGCATGGTGCGTTTTCATGTTCCTACATAACACGCGTGTCAGTATTATCATGTTTACACCAGTCATATAGCTTTGTCATCCATTGACGTCATGTAACCATAAAATTGGTATGTGTGAAGGTAGCGAAGCAACTGCGAGCGCACTGTGAACGTAGAATGTAGTCATGTTTTACATGACACGCATGTCATTACTGTCATCTTTAGGACGCGTCATTTACCTTCGTCGTCCATTCACGTCATGCAGTAGCAAATTTAGTACATGCGGAGCTAGTGAAATGGCTGCGAGCACATCATTGGCGTGGCACGCAGTCATGTTTTTTACATCACACGCTTCTCATTATTAGCGTGTTTGCGCCAGTCACATACATTCATCGTCCATTCACGTCCCGTGATACCTAATTTGGTATATGTGAAGCTAGCGAAATGGCGGCGAGCAAATCATGAAGGTCTCACTATACTCCGACGTAACATTGACGCACGCGTACGCTAGGGGCGGTGACACTACGCTAGCTAAACACGAGCACTCTATAGGCCGACACCAGACGCGACCGGCATGACCAACGCTTCCAGCTGCATTTCGGCATGCTGCATTTCAGCAAATGCGGCATGCTGCATTTCGCCCTGACGACGTTAGCCAGACAACACGGCATCTGCCCTTCTTCGTGACGGAGGGATGCCGTGCGAGCTCAAACGTGCAGTTCAACGCAGCGCGGCGCGCACCTGCGATCATATGGCAGGCAGATCCACGCCTGGCGTGACATCGCCGGCGTGATGCGATGAAACGAACGCCGGGGCGCACGCACGCCGGCTCACGTTCAAGTGCATTGGCGCCTTGAGTGCGGCATGTAGTCATGTTTTGACATGACTACATGCCAACCAGGAATCCGCGCGACGCAGAGGCTCGTCACTGGCCGCTTTGTGTGGCCCAGAATTAACGCTGACGTTTGACTCTGGGCGAAGACGTGCCGAACATGTCAAGCGATCAAGGTGACTCGTCACACGCGCACAGCACTCCAAGCATTTCGGCCACCAGAGTTTCGTTTCGACCACGTGCACTTGGACTTGGTTAGACCTCTTCCTCCTTCCCAGGGTTACAGATACCTGCTCACTTGTGTAGACCGCTACTCATGGTGGCCTGAGGTGACGCCAATTCCGGACATCGCAGCCGGGACCGTCGCACAGGCGTTTGTGGCCACATGGGTTTCACGCTATGGCTGCCCACTGCGCATAACGACCGATCGTGGACGACAATTCCAGAGCAACCTATTCTCTGCGCTGGCAAGGCTTCTGGGAACACGGCTCCAGTACACCACGGCTTATCATCCAGCAAGCAATGGAATGGTGGAGCGGCTACCCCGTCAACTGAAGGCACCTTTAACGGGCAAATTGTATAGGGAGCACTGGGTGGAGAAGCTCCCTCTCGTTCTTCTGGGCCTGCGTACGGCGATAAAAGAAGACCTCGGATTCTGTGCAGCAGAAATGCTGTATGGCTCTACAATCTGACTACCGGGAGAATTCTTCGGTGAGAAAGCAAGCGCTACGCCGACGCCTTCAGAACATATGGAAAGGCGACATTCCTGGTTGGAGCACCTGCAACCCAGCGCGCCACGCGTCAGCTGCAACTAAAGAGTGTTTTCTTTCCCAGACATGAATGAGGCAACCCATGTGTTCGTGCGACGTGACACAGTGAAAGCGCCGTTGACTCCAGCGTACGACGGGCCCTTCCGTGTGCTTTCGCGGTCGCACAAAACTGTGACCATTCGTGTTCGCGACAGAGAGGACGTCGTTTCTCTAGATCGCGCGAAACCGGCTCAATTCATGGACTAAATCGCAAATTTGCTCATTTTTTTTCCAGGTTTCGCGGTCTAGGGGGGGGACCCCTTCTAGCGGGCGATGATGCCGGTGATCGCGATAATTTTATTTGTGTGCGCATACCAATTCGTATGCCGAGGCGCACGGCGCAGACGCGGCCAACATGCCTCGCTTTATTTCCCGAGGGCCGCAGAAGATACGCAGACACGCCCCTTTTGGTTGCGTCTTTCGAAGCCTGTTTTTGTTGGAAAATAAACTAGTCTTGTCCCAAACTTCAAGGAGTGTAGGTGCCTTCTTTTCGCGCCTCCTGTGGGGCGAGTACGCTATAAGGTCATGTACAATATGATGAGAATGTGATGTGGCAGAAGATCAATACTGAAGAACAGTGTTCACATAAAACGGATTGTACTAAAAGATTTACCCACAAAAAAGCCGCCGTCAAAAGCTTTAGGGAAAAAATAACTTGAATACTGGGTTAAAATTTGCAATGAGTGCAAAGTGCTTACGATAATTTTGTCTTCTGATGTCTCTTTCGTTTTGGCACTCGAAAGAGTAAAATAAATATCGGGACACCAAAAAAAAAAACAAATTCTTGCCAAAGACGGATAGAAATTTATGACACAGCGTGCATTGGCAGCAATGCCATGGTTCTTATGCCCTCTCCACAAAAGACAACACAGTGCATGTATTTGAATTTTTTTCTTTCTGCATTAAGAAGGTTATGAAACTCTTTTCTCAAAAGAACTGTCCACGCAAAACGCTTCAGCACATAGTGCGTGCAAACGATACATTCGTTTTTTCTCTTAAAAGAGAACGAAACACATCAAAAGTGTTCGTAAATTCATGCAAGTAATAATACCATCACACAGGCGATAAGGAAAGAGAGTAGATCAAGTGCAACCTAAAGCAACATCATCATCATCATCATGACTACACCCACTGTAGGACAAAGGCATTTCCCAAATGCCACCAGTCAACTCGGTTCTATGCTTGGGGTTGCTACTTTATAGCCCTGAACTTCCTAGTCTCCTGTGCCCGCCAAACTTTCTGTCTCCCCTGCACCGCTTGCCTTCTCTGGCAATCCAGTCAGTTACCCTTAACGATCAGTGACTATCCTGCCTACGCTATACGTGCCTGGCTCACATGCATTTGTTCTTCTTGGTTGTAAACTACGATATCCTTACCCATGGTTTGTTCTGCGGTCTATTCTGCTCTCTTGTCTCTTGAGGTCGCACCTATAAATTTCCTTGTCATCGCTCGCTGCATCATCCTCCAGGTTTCTGCTTCGTAGGTAAGTATAGGCAAGGTGAAGGTGTTATGTATCTTTCCTCTGTCCTTTTTCTTGAGGAATAGAGGCACTCTGTCAGTCATGATCTTAGAAAGCTTGCCGAATGCACTCCACCACATTCTTATTCTTCTAGTTACTTCAATTTCGTGGTTATTTAGTCTTGTGGGTATCTCGGTTGATATTCCAAGGAACATATCTCATGTGATTTCTGCGTGTAAACACAAAACGATTGACTTCTATACAGAACAATACCTGAAATTAGGCGCAATCATTTAGAGTACCGCATATTCGTGTTTGTTCAGCCAATATTCTGTACCTGATTGGCGACAAACGCTCTGGAGGTAGTCCAATAGCGACAAAGACCACTCTATGATCGACAAATTCAAAGCATGCACGAAGAACAGTAAACCGGAAAACGATACTATCACTCCTAATTCCAACAGATTGAGGCAAAGTTGAAACAAGTGCGGTATTCAGGCCGGCTCTCCCCGTCGACACAAGAATGCTTCCAAGCATTTAGTGTTTTTTACCTTTAACTGGCAATTTCGAGAGAACTCCACGACTGCAGTATTGACGTACAAGCCTACCTAAGTTAAAATAGACTCCCTGCCATTACGCTGCAGCCGGCTGTCGTCGATCAATTTGCAACGGTGACACTTGTGCTCAGTTGAACAGCTCAGCCCCTGAATGTCGGCCTGTCTCGGCCTCCTGTGAGGTTAAAGAACTTTGGTGGCTCTTGTATTACTTCGTACGCTTTGTTTGTGCGCTTTACACTTCTTGTTCAACTTGAAAGAGAAAAGATGCACACTGAGGCCAGAGCAAACTGAATAGGCGCTGCCCCTTCTCTGCTGCTTCAATAGTTGTATTACTGGTAATGGTAGACGCCGTCTGAAGAGCTTCTCAATTTCTGTACCAATTCAATCCACGACTTCCTGAAAGTTCACCTTAATAAATTTGGCACTATTTTCGTTTAGGCGTTCCGGCCAGCGGGACAAGTTTTGATAGAATTTGTTTTTAAATAAGACATAATTCGGCTACCGATGGTGAAATTTGATCACGCAATTCTTCCGTTAAAAGTTCTGAGCAACGGGAGCCAGCGCTGCCCACCTAAAATCTACAAGGGCAGAAGGCTCTTTTCGACTACGTCCGTCTAGCGGCAAAAGCCAGTGACGCCTTCGAATTTGGGACACCTGTCAAGCTCATAACTTCCTTTGTCCTTTTGCCTAATTCAACAGTAATTTTCAATCCAGTTCTCAGCTTCCATAGAAAACGAAAGAATCCGGTCAATTTTTGGCTCTTTTCGCTTCCTCTGTAGGTGTATTCCAGAAGCAAGAGCAGAAACAAATTTGAAAATAGAGTTTTCTTTCATAATATACGTTTCAGAGTAGCAGTAAAATTTTTTTCATAACTGTTACGTCTAAGTTGTGCTTCGGAAGTTTGTAAATAATGCCATATACGCTTCATAAATTCGATCTATTTCTGTATTTATACCACTCAGATTGTGAGTTCCAGGTTTGGCCAAGTTTTTTTATTTATTTGTCTTAGTGCCGTCTGGGCCCGATGGCATTACAACGTTTGCACGGAAAACGAAATCCAAGGAGGGCTGGGAAATAGGCAGCACTGGAATAATGGGTGACGGCTTGGAGGTCTATGTGTGTACTGTTTCTATTGGAAATACCATGCTTAATGAATTGCGATAAGAAAACGCCTTCATCGGCGCTTTCTCTTCAGTTTTTGTGCTTTCTTTTCATTTGTGTGTTGTGTTCTGTCGAAGCCGAGAAGTTTTTGGATCCGCCAACCTTATTTCAGTTGTTCGAACGGACAGGGTCAACCATATCAAATTTTGCTGTACTGTTCGTGTACGTGAACATCTGGCCTGAATTGCAGCACCAAAAAAAATTCTAGTGTAGCTGGAACGTGTCTCCACTCATCACAATAGGCTTTTTGAAGCTTTTCGAGTGTCTACATTTTGTTTTTACCAAGTTTCACAGAACGTGATATCATTACGCTGCTTCAAAAAGCTCTCGATTTGTTTTCTTGACCAAAGCTTTAGTAGATACCTTTGCGTAAACCGTCACATGCCCTTAACTACTGCCTGCAGGTGACTGAAACCAGGCTTGTTTTGAAGCTCATATGCTCCACCAACTCCTTCATCTGAAGCACTACCCCACCAGACTGCACACCCTTCCACACTCCAAAAATGCTGGAAAGTTTTGGCACAGACCCTGTAAGTGTTTCGTTCCCCTTTATTGTTGATTCAATTTATTCCTCTCTTTATATATATATTATGGCGTCCAGGTTACTGGATTCCATTTTTTCTTCATATACTACATTATGGTATGTGAAATGGTGAAGGAATGATTCGCGAAGTGTATGATATCAAATGCGGGCAAAGACAACGCGTATGCATGGTACTTGGGTGTTTAAACAAAGTGTTTAACTATTTAGAGTACTCACTACATTAGTATGAAAGAGCTGAAAGCCATCCCGTGGGCCTCACAAGCGATGAGGCCGCATCCACAAAAATTGAACACGTCCACGTTCCTGCAATGAGTTTGTTCAGGCAGTGACAGAACACCCATCAATTTAGTAGCTTCTATAAACGCCTCCTGTTGTTGGTTATTTTCTGTCATATGAATTACATCGTAGAATGTATTGAGCACATCTTCACCTTCTACATCTCACTGTGCACATCAACGAAAGTTGTAATAGACTGATTTGTGGATTTTGGGAACATATAAATAGATTTATAATTTGATTTCATTCTTAGTAATATATCTAAGAAGTGTTTTGAATACTGCGTATCTTCTTTATCGCATACTTCATAATTGTAATCATAATTGCAACAAGTTTCTACAATAGCATGTGTTTTCTATTGTGGAGATAGGTTTGACAGAGAGAATTACCGTACGAAGTGACTGGGAAGGCACGCGATGTTCTCAACTGTCACCGCGCACAAAGACGCTAAAGAACCGGGTTCGTCGATTTTAGGACACCGCGCAGTGATGGCGCACTGATGGTTAACAAACACGGTCATCCGTCAACGTACAGCACTGGGCGACAATCATGAGATTGTGGGCCTGCAGGGAAACTCCGGGAGTACGATCGCATAAATTAAGCACGAGACAGACGTGCGATCTTCTCTGCGACGTGGCGTGCGGTGTCGTATGGTGCGGCGTGCCACGTGCGACGTTTCGCGACACACAAGGGCGAATGAGCTATCAGCGGCTGGCTCCACCCCCATGCGGCACCTCGGCATGCGCTGTCGGACGACTTTGTAGTCTCGTAATGAAGCTAAAAACAAACAACATTGCACAGCCATGCTTCGTTCCATAAGAAATAATGAATAAAACGTCTTCCTGAACGACACGCACGTCGCTACAGCGGTTACAGCTGATTATTCATGACTCCAACAGGTAGGCCTAGCATGGCTGGCACCGGGCGTCGCCTACGCCGTTGTTACGCGAGCTCGTCATCGAGCGCTTGTTTTTGACAACACTATTAAGCTTTGCCCTCTTATGTAATACGTTTGCTTACGCTATTACTTTCTCCATGTCATCGATGTGAAGAGCAAAGATGAAAGCAAAGCGAGCCAGCGCAGAAACGCTGGTAGCCGTGTCTACCGGCGAAATGACATTGCATCGCTGCTCACAATCGCCGGTCTCGCTAATAGTTTCAAAACGGGCCTTGTCGTGCAGAAATGGCACACTTCAAACGTCACTTGATTCAATCTTGAATAATACCAGGGAAATGTACTCGATGTTTGTCACGCCGACGCAGTCGGCGATGTCAGCAAATCCACACTCGCACCGCTTCATTGACTCGCTTGAACTGGCCTAGATCACGGGTGATAGAAGCGGCTACAGGGAGATGGCGCCACTAGCGGCGTTACGTCACTTGTCTGCTCGCGCTGTGATTGGCTGCTGCCAATTCAGCCTCAACCAGTTGCTAGGTGGGATCCCAGCCCATTAAACTGAAGGAAGTGAATAAAGTTGTTCACTCACTCACTCCGAGGCGCAGTATCACAAAAGAGAGGAGGAACCTCGATACAACGATGGCCGTGGCTGTTGGTAGCATATTGGTTTCCACATAACGTGTCATGTGGTCAACGCAGACTATGATCTAACGGTTGTTCAATGAGCGCGGAAATGGACCGAAAAGATCCACTCCAATCATTTCGAAAGTTGACAAGGCTGACATCAAGGGGTGGAGGAGACCAACCGGGGTAGTATTTAATCGCTTGAATTGCTGGAATTTATCACAACTGGCAACATACTTTTCTGTATCGCGTCACATGGTAGGCCAGTAGAATTGAACTAGCAGGTGGTGGTACGTTTTGGCGAACCCAAGTACGCCGCCGATTCGTCGTCGTGCATTGCATAGAGTACGTGCGTTCTCAAATTCTTTGGGACCACTAAAAGAAGGCAGGCACCATAAGCCACGTAGTTTTTTTTTGTAAACTAAGCCATCTCGAGCGATAAAGCCATTGGTTTAGCGGCTGAGTCAAAGAGATCACCTTGGCTGCGGTCGTTGCGCTGTTCTTCCCGGAAGGTAGCGAGGTCAGGAAAAGTAGTATCGTCGATGGCAGCTAGAAAATCGTCAAAATTGTCGGTGTTACATAGAGTGGTTGGTAGGGGAAGCCTCGAGAGACAGTTGGCGTCTCCATGATGGCGGCCACTCTTGTAGCATATTGTAAAGGTGAATTCTCGAAAATGTAGCGCCCGTCAAGCGAGGCGACCAGAAGGATCACGGAGACCAGCCAACCAACATAGTGAATGGTGGTCAGTCACAATCGTGAACTGCCGCACATAGAGATATGGGCGGAACTTATGCACAGCAAAAACAACAGCAAGGCACTCTTGTTCAGTAATGGTGTAATTCGTCTCGGCCTTGCTCAACGAACCGCTGGCGTAGGCGATGACATGCTCCCTGTCATCGAAGCGCTGGATGAGCTCGGTGCCGAGACCAATGCCACTCTTGTCGGTGTGAACTTGTGTCCTTTCAGACGGGTCGAAATGGTGCAGTATGGGCCCAGACGTGAAAAGGAATTGAAGTTCAGGAAACGAGGCGTCATACTCTGCTGTCCAGATGAAATCCTTATCTTTTCAAATAAGTGAAGTCAATCGTTAGGCAGTAACAGCAAACTTGGGCACAAATCGGCGCAAGTATGAACAGAGACCCAGAAAACTCCTTAAATCACGTTGTGACTGCGGTTGTTTGAAACAGGTACCCGCAGCAACCTTCTGGTGGTCTGGGCGCACACCATGTTTGTCTACAAGATGACGAAGTACAAGTGCTTCTTGCTGACCGAAGTACATTTCTTGGAGTTCAAGGTAAGGGCAGCTTGTTCAAGGCATGTTAAAACAACGTCAAGCCGATGGTTGTGTTCAGAAAAAGTGCGTCTGAAAATGACGATGTCGTCGAGGTAACATAAACAAATCTCCCATTTGAGACCACGCAGTACCGTGTCCAAAAACCTTTCGAATGTCGCAGGGGCGTTACACAAACCAAACGGCATGACATTGAATCCAAACAAGCCATCTGGCGTGACAAAAGCGGTCTTCTCTTTGTCGGCTGAATGCATAGGTACCTGCCAATAGACCGATCGGAGGTCCACAGATGAGAAGTAAGATGTCGAATAAAGACAGTTGATAACGTCGTCTATGCGGGGAAGCGGATACACATCCTTTTTCGTCACCGAGTGTAGACGCCGGTAGTCGACGCGAAACCTTCAGGACCCGTTTTTGTTTTCTTCGCGAGGTTGACTGGTACAGCCCAGGGGCCAGAAGAGTCTTGGATGACACCCTTAGCCAACAATTCCTCCACCTGTTCGGCAATTACCTTGCGCTCCGAGGCAGACACCCGGTATGGTTTCTGCCTTATGGGATGCGCGGACCCCGTGTCAATCCTGTGGCGAGCCCGCGTATTGGAAACACGAACTTTGGTAGCGTCCTGGGTGAAACTAATTAATAAAGCATGCATGCTAAGGACGCTGACCAAGGCTTCACGCTTCTTAGAGGGTAGTGCTTTGCTAATCATGTTCAAAAACGTTGAAGAGTCTTCGGGGACACCAGGGCTAGTATCATGCGTCCGGAATTGACGGTGTCACGCAGTTCCCTACAACGGAATGATTGCTTAAGGCGTCGATAACAAGGCTCATATTTGCTTCAAACGAGGCACGTCACATACCGCTTGGAAGCACAAGAGACTGGTTAGACAAATTCGACACCCACAATTTACTTGTGCCAGAGGCCACAAAGACAATACAGCAAAGCATGAGCACAACCTCATTTGCGACGATTGATGGCATTGGCTCAACAACAGCGTCGAATACATCGTTGTCGGCACTAGCAACAGTAACCTGATTGCTGGATAACGAACGGGGCGGTACGACGGAATCATCACAGACGCCGAGGGTGTGCGAACAAGTAGCAGGTTGGTCGGCAACAAAAGGAGAAACAAAAAGCTCGCAAGTACCACAATAAAGAGTGACACCGCACTGTTGCAGAAAATCTACACCCAGAATCACAATATGCGTTAATTTAGCGATCACTGTGAATTCGGATGATGTTGATTCCTTGAATAACGCAAGGGCAATAAATGATCTCAAAGGCTCGGGCGTGCTTCTGACACTATTTACAACTCGCCATATTCTTGACAGTGGAGTAAATACACTTACACTCTCACAAAATATTGTTCATTATTTCCTTCGAAGTTTGTTGCTGTGTCACCGTATTGCTGCATTAAGTCAATTTAACAGATTTTTGCTAGTAGGTTCGCCACCTCTTCGCATAAGCCTTTTTTCTGCCCTTCTTCTAGCCACACACGAATTACGGAGCTTTAAGTCGGGGGCTGGAAAATGTGCAGGTAGCTTACGTATAGTAGCTGCAGCTGCTTTGCTCGCTAGCATATCCTGAAACATATCCACTGATCGGTGATCTAGATGCTCTCGGTATCAATACCAATCAGGTACTTTGCAGGAGTTAGCTTACGTCAAATGGTAGCCAGCAACATTATAAATATAGAGAAATGATCACTGCCCATTCTGTCCGGACCTGTGCAACGCGTCAGTTGAACGTCACTTCAATGCATAGTCCATTCAATATTACCTGTACAAGCCGGGCATCTAAACAATGTTACATTGCCAACATTCACAATGCAAAGGTCTAGCTTATCAATAGCATTTTCCAGACAACGTCCGCGTGCATCTAAACTCTTGTCCCCCCATGACGTGTGATGCGCATTGAAATCATCAAAAATGATGCGCGGAGCTGGGCAACGATGACACAGATCTTCCAAAAACTTTTCGATGGAAATTTTCTTGTGAGGTGACGCATGCACCAATGCAATGCTGACTTTGTGGTTTCCTATCTGTGCTCTGATCGCACAAACGTCTATAACGTCTATGCACAAGTCCGCCACATTGAGTGCTACGTGTGGTATCTCTCTTCGTATATACACAGTTGCGCTTCCATTTGGAAAAGTCGTTATGGTGGGGTTCTTGTGAGTGACGTACCCAGTGATTGACCTTTGTCTTGGTAATTTGGCTTCCGACAGAGCCAAGATAGGAATTTGATATTCTCTCAAAAACAGGTGTAGTTTATTCATGCAAGAAACAATACCGGCACAACTTCACTGCATCATGAAAGGCACTTTTCGGCAATATAACGTGCCCTGAGGCTTGGCCTTCGGCACCTATACACAGTTGATTGTGCCACCAAAGCCACAAAAAACAGCATCTTCAACTAGAATCGACTTTGCTTTAGCACGGAACAAGCTTTTGTCATTAGACACGTATTTAATATACAACGACGACGTTAACGTAGAATTATGTAATTTGATTGACAATCTGACTAGCATTATAGTAAACAGTAGCAAAACCATATCTGCTAGGTCTTACCAGGAACCACTGTGCCCATGGATGGCTGATTACATCCTCTCCACTCTAAAACAAAAAGCTACTGGTATCATAATTGAAAGAAGAATGAACACAATGGGTATTACCTGCGCAATTACAAAATGATGCGTAATAAATGAGTGTCGGATATTAGAATACGTAAAAAGAATATTATAGCTGTCTTATACTGCTCGCGAATGGTCATACTAAAAAATTATGGGAAATACTTAAAGAATAAAGAAGTTACTGGCAACAACCCAAGACAGAAGGTTCTTCCCGACTGCAAAGACGCAAGTATTGTTGACAGGTTCAATTTATATTTCACGACGTCGCCCCTGCCTTAGCAGCAAAATTTGACCATTCGACCGAGTACCGCTTTCACGGACACCCTTTAACCAACACTTTCTATACGTATGATATTGAATTCAAGGATATTGAAGCTTTTGTACTAAACATGTCTATGAATAAGGCTGCTGGACCAGACTGAATCACGGTGCGGTTTCTTAAGGAAAACATAGTTATCCTGTGCCCTATCCTATGTAATATTTTCTGTAATTCTCTGCATGCCTCTACGTACCCATGTTCTCTAAAAAAAGCTAGGGTTGCACCAATATACAAAGACGGAGAGCCCACTGACCCATCTTGTTATCGGCCAATATCCGTGCTAAGCGTCCTTAACTATCTATATGAGAAACTTCTTGCAGCCCGAATACATAAATTCGTAGATAAATACCACATACTTTGCCCATAACAGCACGGTTTTCGTTCTGAGCACTCAACATTAACTGCAGTGCTGTCTCTAACACAAGCAATTAACTCCGCCCTAAACAATAACAAATGGTTGCTGTCGTGTTCCTAGGCCTAAAAAAGGCATTCGACACCGTAGATTACTCCATACTCTTAGGCAAACTGAAGCACCAAGGTTTTAGAAATACATCTTTTGACCTATTCTCAAGTTATTTTCGTGACCGGTACCAGATAGTTCGCATTAACAATATGTGTTCTTCGCCTCAACGTATAGAAACTGGTGTTCCACAAGGATCCGTTCTTGGGCCCTTATTTTTCTCCATGTATATAAACGATCTGCTATTATCCTTACATTGCTCCGACGTTCCGATGTATGCTGATGACACAGCTATTCTTATTACTGGTAACAATATCTAGGAAGTTGAATCTAAAACAAACTCGGAGTTATCAAGAATTTCCAAATGGTTTTGTGCCAACAAATTAACAATTATTACCAAGAAAACTAAATATACAATTTTTCATTCTCGTGACAAGACCGTCAATGTTAACTGCATCAATATAGCTATCGACAACCACTCTCTTCTCCATGCAACCTCCTACCAGTACCTTGGCGTTTTCTTCGATAACCACTTAAGCTGGCGAAACCACATAACGGACGCTTGCCCTAGGTTGGCGTCCGGATGTTATGCTTTACTGCAGGCCCATAACTACTTCGATAGAGACATTTTACGAACAATATACTTCGCATTCATCCACTCTCACATTACATACTGCATTGAATCTTGGGGATGGATTATAACATTTACCTAGAACCTATTCGAATATTACAGAAACGATCACAAAAAACAATAACATACTCTAAGCATGATAATCCGAGTAAACCACTGTTTAACGACATGCAAATTCTACCTTTTGATGCGTTGCGTAAAGCAAAGACAGCCTGCTGCGCAAATAATATCATAGGGCACAACAACCCTTTCGATGCATCCTTGTTCTACACTACATCTCGGCCCACTAGAAATGCGGCGTCTGGTAACTTTATTCTGCCCCCCACAAACAACGCGTATGTAGAGCCGTTTATAGGAGCAAAAATATGAAACAGCTTGCCGCCTGAAATAAAGAAAGCCCAAAATGTTACCACTTCTATAAAAGAAATTATCTAAGCTTGAATGATGCGAGCTAACTTTGCGATTATTTTGTTTCCTGGCATGTCGCGTTGCAGACACAGAAACATCATACGAGCTGGATGGTTATTTGGCGTGTGAGATTTTCAAAATGCGTGCCGCTGTTCTGGATTGAGAATCTTGTTGTGGCCTAGCAACGAATGTTGTATTTGTACTGCATTTGGGTATTTTTGGTATTTGGTATTTTTGCATTTGGGTATTCTGCACTGGTATTTTTGGCTACCTAATATGTCTCTGAGTTGTCTTGTTTATGTTATTATGTACACTTTAGTGGTTTGCCTGCTTTGGTTCACCTTTGGACACTTTCGCGATTATAGAATTTATTGTAGTTGGGCACGAAGATCGCATGTTGAAAAATGCTTGAAGTAATACTGTACAGTACCCTGTGTTTTGGAGTGTCAGTTTCTTTTTTATGTAATAGTAAGCCTGCATCATAGCATAGATTTTCTTTTTGGACCCAGGACTAGCCATTGGCTACGGTTCCCAGCAGTCTGATGATCTTTTGTATTGTATGATTCAACAAATAAAAAACATAATGTGCCAGTTCTTAAAAAAACAACTAAGCAGCACGGATTCTAGAGCCAGCATGGCATGCAGCATGGTGGTATTCGCAGTACCTGGTGGCATTGTCGCTAGGTGAGAACGTAGAGTGGCAAACAGAACACGAACAATCTACCCAGTGTCGTGAATATTTTCCTCACGTCCCTTTCTCTTCTGTCCAAATTCTTTTCTCAGTACTCTGGCATAGGTAGCTTGTGTAGAAATATTCGGAGTATACTGAGTTGGCATAGCTCCTTGTTTTGCTTGACTCGCACTGCCCGGTGTTTTCAGGAAGCATTCTTCTAATTTCACCTCATATATATTTTGTAAACTAGTTGATATTCTGTCTTTCATCAATGAAGGAAAATCCTCAGGTGATTGAGCAACTGACCGGGCAGTAGTTGGTCTAGTTGGTTTAGGCCCCGTAAGAAAGAATTTTTGTCTATGTAGTGCACTCACTCAAAATGGGCACCCACTATAACTGGTGGGATGGTCACTATTGCAATTTGCGCATTTAAAGTCCATCTTGCTAGTTTTGAAGTCATGTGGACCTCCACAGCGTTTGCATCACAGCACTTCTTTGCGAAATTTCACCACGGGAATAAAACGTTGGCATTTAAAGCACCTCTGTGGTGGGTCCATGTATTCAGCGGTTTCATGTCGAGCGAAGCCAAGGTAAATAATCAGATGTCACTCGGTGTTTGGAGTAAACGCAAGTACCACCGCGTCCGTGAGTATAACTTTCCTCTCATTCATAGAAGAAACTTCTGTTCTGACAATTCTCATGGCGTGAATCACGCCTTGGTGTTTCGTGTATTAGAGCAGATCCGCCTCTGTGTACCACTTCAAAACGCCGCTGATCAAGCAGGTGTTTCGCAGGTAGTCATTAGAAAGACGAGCACTAAGTGCTACACCACGCAGCTTGACACACCTGAAAAGAGTGTTTACATGATATTCAGTGGCCACGTCAAGCAGTAGTGAACCTAGAGCAGTGAAATACCTTCTAGCTGGCTCAGCGTCAATGATAATACCAACGCAAGTGTAAAGCAATAGTGTTCACCTGTCTTAAATCTTTTTCGCTCTCTACAGTTAATATAATCACCGAAATACCCACAGTTCTGGTTTTTCGGTGGCTTATCATCTCGAAGTTGTCGTCCTTTATGTCCGACGAATCGTTTACCTTCCATTTCGTGTTCTGTTTCAATAAACATTATACTATGAGACTCGATGACCGCACCGAAATACCGTACAATAACGCTTGAGTATTACTCCTCAAAAGGCCATGCTTGTCCTAGTGCACACTCAAACATTGGCGAAAAGGCTGCAGCAGCCGAAGCTGTTCCGATCTGTAGTTCTGCAGTGTCTGCGTAGGACTAGGGGGCCGAAATAACTCCTGAAAACAGATCGGAGCATGATGTATCCATGAAAACTGTGATTCCTTACAACGACATTGGTATTTACATGTCTAAGATACAAAACGTCAGGAGCTGCTGGATGACGAGGCTAGACGACGTTTGTTGAGGACGCCAGGAGAAACCAGGCGCTAACTACTTCTTAACCTCAGCTAATAAGCGTGAAATGAAGCTCCAAGTTGTGTGGCTAAAAATGTTTGCCTGGCTGGTTTATTCGAAATATCAGGAGGGAGCTCTCTGCCAGATATGTACGCTTTTTGGAAAAAAAAAAGAAGTTGGCAGATTCCACGCATACTGGATGATATGCGAAGCACGAATGAGGAAGGTTGATATGTTGCTTTAAAATCAGCGCAACGTTACCAGGTGGAGGTAATATATGCTGTACAAGACTTCCATGTAATGATTACCATGTTCGAATGCGTCGTTCATTTTCGTCATCTATTCACATCACGTGATACCAATTTAGTGTATGTGGAGCTTTCTTTTTCATCCATTGACATCATGTAACACCAAATTTGGTGTATGTAGAGCTAGCGAAAGGGCCACGAGCGCATCCTAAAGCGACCAGTATACTACAACGTAACGTTGACTCGCGCGAACGCTGGCCACAGTGACACTACGTTATCAGAACGGGAACACTCTATAGTATGATGGCAGGCGCGACAGGTCAACACCACCTAGACTATTGACAAGGCCCCTCCAGGGAGAGCGTGACGTCACGCTAGTTGCCCACCTGCACCCCGGCCGTCGTCGCCACTCGTTCTCGTTATATCTGCTGTAGGCACTTATTGAAAGCCGGTGTTCCTTTTTTTGTTCTTTTTTTGTTCCTGCGCGGTCTGCATTTGTTTACGCCTGCCTTTACACTTTAGTGATCAAACTGTAATAGTGAGAAATGCATTTGTAGAAGTGGTTTTATTAGGACGAAAGGCTAAAACCATCCTACCTCATTTCTTGTTCAAGGTTTTGATTTTTTTGTCAGCTGCCTTTTTTGTGCGGTGCTTTGGATGGTGTCATTTCGAAGTCTACAAAAGTTGTTCAGAGCGATATTTGTTGCAACACGCACTACATGCCGCACGATAGTCTCAGAAGTATGGCCATTTTCACAAGTCTCTAGCTCAACATCTCCTAGCAGTGATGTGGTAATGAAGCTTACAATGCCACGTTGGTTGTTGGACGCGAGGAACGCCTTTGCATTTTCTCCCTTGGTGAGCTATTCTACAACGAGCGTAGTCACCAGCACCATGTGCACAGTACATGGCTGCGGAAACTTTAAGCTTCCTCTTGACAAGTTGTCAATCATTGTGTTATCTTCCACATCTATGTTACTTCTCTCCAGGACGAGCACGCTGCTGCAAAATGCGCATGACAGCTTCTTCAGATCTGAATGAGCACAATATCCAGCGATATAAGCAACGACCTCCATGTCATGCTTTGGGTTGGCAATTTCATCGTTTGAGATGTGAACAGAGAAGTTATGTTGCGATACTTCTGGGTCACTTTCGCTGCTGATGTCTGGCTGCGGAAGCATCAGCAGCTTTTGCAGACGAATTTTCTTTTCAGACTCCAGAAGCTGCCTCACGGAAACATGATATTGTGCACCAGCAAGCTGACGGTAGCGACCGAAGCGATCTTCAAGAGTGTCAGTTTGAAATTTTTCCAGCAAGACATACTTGAACTTCAATTCTTCTAAACAGTACCGCGACAGCTCAACAAGGGAGTAGCAAGTGACTCTCAACGCAGAATGTATTTCCCTTGTCAAGCAGCCACGGCTCATGTTGACGCTGCTCCAAGCATCCAGCCAGTCTACCATGCCACTAAGGAAAACCAGCTGTTGATTCACCGTAGAATTCACTGGATTTTGAAGGGTGTCGTTCTGTCGGCGACCTTTCGAAGGGGTCTTCACGATGACGATTTTCCACCACATCGATATGATGTTTATGAAGAGAGCTGTTGAACTGGCACATGTGGTTTCACAAGCATCGCCATCCGTCTCAAGTGCGTTTGATACAAACGGATTAATGACATTTAACACCAACTTTACAATTTGTCTTGCCATAGGTGTTGGATTGATTGCCTTGGAATTTAGCTTGTAGCCAAGCTTGAGAAGCGATGTCTGCTCCAGTGCATACAGCTGCCGTACGGCTTCAAATGATGCTGTTTCCATTCTGGGTGGCCCGTTTGGCAATATTCCTGACAGGCGCAATTCAGAAAAGTAAAAGCATATTCCTTCGTTTTTTTTTATTCATCCAGATGTTCCTGATGTATTTCAGTGTGGGCACAGGGTGTACGACATAAAACAGAGGCCGATTGTTGTCGGCTGGATGAGGATATACAATGCTTACTTCCTGTTTCTCTGAGAAAAACGACATCATTTTCCGGTTGAGGGAATTGTCGGTAACTACAGCAATGACCCTGAGGCCCATAGATACCACTTCTAAATTTACTTTCTTGCAGAACTCATGTAAAATTTCGGCGGTCATTTTAGCAACAGGAAGAATGTGAAGCACATCTTTGTTTGAAGACAAGAGTGACTGAAGCATGAAAACATGAGCGATTGTGGCTGCTTCTTGAGAATTGGCTGCCGATTCAACTATGCTGCCCCCTTTATAATTGAAGTATGGCTTGATATGAATTTCATCAACCATTAGCGTCACCGTCTTTTCGTGCGGCTGCATGCACTTCACTCTTTCTCGAATGTAGGAGAGGAAGTTCGCTTTGTTTTGCTCCTTCAGTGGATCGCCTCCATACTTGGAACAAACGTGGCGCAGGGTTGAAGAATGGGGTAAAGTCAACATCGACGCTGATCTGGCAAAGTTATAGGCGTGCGGAAATATGGAGTGCAGGATGCTAGAAAACACTAATGTTTCAGCACTGTAGCGACGAATGGGGGCAGCGAGTGCGAGAGCTATTTGCTCATTTAGCAAACGAAACAAAGCACTGTGTTCTTCGGTCGTGTCACTGTCTTGGGACCGTTCATTCAATAAGGAGCCGATATGCTGCAACACTGACGCCGTTTTCGACAAACTTGCAACTTCAGGCGTCTCAGTCATGTGGTTTTCCAGCTGCTGGAGCAGTGAGGACAACGTCCGGATGTCGCGCACTGCGTCTGGAACTGCGCCTCCGCAAGGTAATGAAACCAGCTTGATCATACCTGCTGAGACTGCAAGAGAGAGATCAGCAAGCACAGTGACGGAAAACCTCACGTGCGGTGAAGGATTATCTTCGATGCGGAGAAACATCACACAACGGTCGTTGGCCTTGAGGGTCCAGAAATCATTACTGCATACAGCAGCTTGCCTATTATGTGTTCGAAAGAGGACACAGCATTTCTCTCCTCTTCGCTTTTTCTTGCGCATATAGAGTCCTTAATCGCTTTGCTCAAGGCCTCGTCTTCCATTCGAGCTCGTTTCGAGACAGGAGATTCTCTACGATTGCGATTCGTGCTCAGGTAGGATGGACAGTTCGGAAACACCGATGGTATAGCATCTGACACTAGGCGCACCCTCTCGCTGTCGACTGTCAATGTCCGTCTCGACGCTGCGTCGAAATTTGACAGCTTTGTGATGAAGTTAGCCTCGAGGAAGTGGAGTTCACAAACCTGCGCCAAGCATAACAGTGACTTCATTTCTTTACTTTCATACGAAACGGGCTAATGGGAACTTTACTTTGACACGAGCCTGAGTATTTCTGTTCTATTTTACCGCACTGCCCTACCTGAAGCGCGACAAAACTACCATCACCCCTCACGATACTCGCTCCGTTCAGCAGTAACAGAGCCAGAACGCCAGTAATGCGATAGAGCCAGTAAGACAACAAACTTCAGCAGTTTCTCACCTTGGAGTGTATGCTTGGTGTGAAATCCTTTCGCGGAAGGGCTTTTATCCAAAACTTCCGAGATTCATCCTTGGGGAATGCGAAAACACGCACTTTAGGACCACTGTCGTAATTGCCGCGGTACCCGGGAACACAACAACGTCCCATGTCGCACTGATCGATGTGTAATCACATACTCACAAATACAACACCAATAAAATAGGACACGTGGGAACGGACGAAGACTCAGAGCAGTGCGATGCAGCACCAAGCCTAACGCAGTTTAACCAGCGAAGCAGGTAGCGATGAAAAGGCAAACCTGTCGTGGCTTGTCCGCCGTTCGAAGTAAAAAAGTGCGTGGGGTGACTAACACCACCACCTGAGCGACGCGTCCTTGGCCACTGGACAGTCGGTGATATGCCCGGGGAGGGGTTGAGGCTGCCACCCAGGATCCGGCGAAAAACGACTCTTGCGACGCGTCTCACGAACAAGTAGAAGATGCGTTTATTTACACATTATTTGCAAAAGAAGTACATTGCAACGAGACCGTACAGACGTGCCTTTTCATCACAAGGGCCCAGAGCGCACTCGAGACGAGCGGGCCAGCGAAGTCCAGAGAGAGAGCACAGCGCACTTCCGACACGCTCCTTTTATAGCCGTCCGTGCACGCGCTTGACGCCGACTGTGTGTCCCAGCGACGCTGATGTGCATTTCCTGCGGCGCACCCAGACGCCTCCCGCGTTCCTGCAGGACGCGAACAGCGTTTGACCGTTACGCCGATGAGCGTCCCTTGCAAGCCACCTCCTTGCTGTGCCGGTCATAACATCGGACAACTAGCGTGACGTATGCCGTCTGGAGAAAGGGGTATGAACGGGCCTTGTGAATAGTCTAGGTGGTGTTGGACCGGTGCGACCAGCGTCCATCAGCACGGCCCGATGCCAACCGGTGCGAGATGCGACATCCTGCATTTGGCGTCGATGCGTTACCCAGACAGCACTGCGTCGGCCTTATTTGGCGACGGAGGGACGCCGGACGCGCTGAAACGCGCATGCATCAAAGCAACGCAGCGTGGCGTGCGCCTGCGAGTATATGGCAAGACCGGTACCTGGTGTGGCAACGCCGGCGTGACGCGACAAAACGAACGCGCCTTGACTGTGGCATGTAGTCATGTTTCCATATGACATACACCTCATGATTATCATGTTTGTACCAGTCACATACCTTCGCTATTAATTGACGTCACGTAATACCAAAATTGGCATATGTGAAGGTAGCGAAACGGCCGCGAGCGCATCCTGAGTGTGGCAGGTAGACATGCTGCTACATGGCACGCATGTCATGATTTTCATGTTAGGGTCTGTGGCTTGTGTTCGCCATGGAATCATGTCATACCATACAAGTTTTTCAGAGTGTCATGGGAACGAAACCACCGCAAAAGCAGCAGGATCATGAAATGTAAATAATGGCATTTATGACGTACATGACATGATTTTCGTGTCATAATTAGTCAGATATGCTCGTCATACAATCATGTTATGCCATACCAACGGCCTGGAGAGCTAAAACTCGTAGGCGGATACCTATATATATATATATATATATATATATATATATATATATATATATATATTATTTATTATTTATATATAAATAGGTAGATAGATAGATAGATAGAAAGATAGATAGATAGATAGATAGATAGATAGATAGAAAGATAGATAGATAGATAGATAGATAGATAGATAGATAGATACGCTCACAGTCGCGGAAGTTCGCTACAAAATGCTTTGCATTAAAAAAAGTTCACGCAAGGGGACTGACCGAGTTTTGGATGTCTTGGTCTTCTTTCCGTTCACGCGTTGGAACTGGTGCTCGAAAATTTGAGAAGCCACAACGAGAGCGACTACCACAAAACCACTTCTCATAGGCGTGTAAATATTCGTGTGAATTCAAAAAGATGATCAACACTATTTCGGTATGTCATGTGTCTCTTTGCTGCGTGAAACGTTGCTTGCACAAAGCTTATTTAGTCGGTTGGTTGCGAAACTTTATTGTGGTCCTGTAAGGCGTGCGTCAGCGCGCAGCGGGCGACTCCCACGTCGGGACCGTTAGGACAAGCCTATCAGCCGCTCCGCGGGCCTGCTGTACGGCCCAAAGTTGGTCGGCCAGGAGGGAGCTGCGTAGGACCATCTCTCACCTGACCGATGTACTGTTGGGATTAGTGTACATTGCTTTGCACTCCCAGAGCACGTGCGCCAGCGTGGATACATCCACACATGCGGGGCAAGCGTCATTGGGGAACACGTCAGGATAATTAGCGTGAAGGGATCTCAGGTTAGGGTACGTGTCGGTCTGCAGTAGCCTGAGCGTAGGGGCCTGTGGCCTATTAAGTTTTAGATGAGGGAGTGGATATAGTCTTCGCAATAGGTAAAAATGTTTTGTTATTTCGTTGTACGTGGCAGGCGCGTCCCTGTTTTCCGCAACCCCGTTGGCCCCGAAGTCTTGCCCGGAACCGGCGCGGTCGGTTAGCGCACGCGGTCTCGTGGGCAGACTCGTTGAGGTTGGGGGGAGCACCTTGGACATGTCCAACATGTGCAGGAAACCAGATCAGTACGTGGTGCTTGATACCATCGCGGACGCCACTCTGGAGCACGCGCAGGACTTTCTTGGAGATCACACTGCGCTCGAAAGCGCGAATAGCTGACCTAGAGTCACTATAGATGACCTTCCTTTCACCTTCCAGGATGGCAAGAGCGATGGCCACTTGCTCGGCAATCGTCGGATCGTCAGTGTGAACCGATCCACAGTTGGTGATTTGCTGTTTGGAGTCGACGACGACTGCGGAGAAGGTGCGGTTCCCACGGTACGCTGCCGCGTCGACAAAGCTGACGCCGTGCTCCTCACTATGAATCTGCTTGAGAAGAGTAGCAGCTCTAGCCCGTCGCCTACCACGATTGTGCTCGGAATGGACATTTCTCGGTATCGGTCCCACGGTGATGAGGTCGCGAATCTCACGGGCACCTGTCTCATCTTCTCGTCCACTTCAGCCGGAGAGTGATCGAGCTCTCGGAGTATATGTCTGCCGGTCTGGGAGCTCGAAAGACGCGCGAGCTGGGCTTATTTAGTTTCTTAAAAAAATTATTTTAAGTTTGTATATTGTTCTTATTTTACACGAGAACATGTCCACACATGCTTCTCTATTCTGCGCATTTGCAGAAATCGCTAGTTGCAGAAATCGCTCGGTGTGTCCTATATTCACATCAATGTGAATATAGGACACACCGAGCGATTTCAGACAGACAGACAGACAGACAGACAGACAGACAGACAGACAGACAGACAGACAGACAGACAGACAGGCAGGCAGAGCAAAACTTTTCCGACGAAGGTCCCCAGAAACACTATCGTCTTTAAAACGCCAGGCCTGTGCGGAAGGCGCAGCACAGTCACAGCGAAAGCTAGAAGAGCAGATTTTAATGCGGCAGCGTTAAACAGCTCTTCAGAGCCTTTTCTAAACACTCGTTGTGTAATTACTGCAAGCGCCCTTGCTTGGTACCTACTACAGCATTAGTAATAAAAATGTTTGTGTAGTAGGCCAGCATTCATTATGCTATTTTTCGTCACTCTTCTGAAAAGCGTACTATAAAGTGACGAATATGTGTGTGTGTGTGTGTGTGTGTGTGTGTGTGTATGTGTGTGTGTGTGTGTGCACTCCTTGCGATGTTGGTGTATTGATGCGCAAGCAAGCACCTGTAGATCACAATGAAAAATTGCATCATCTTGCACTTCGACCAGGTCATCGCCCCTGGGTTGTTTGACGTGAAACATGAACTACCTCAGCTATAGCACAAAGGAGTCTCTGAGATGATGACTCAGAGTGTCTGGCTACGGCTCCAAGGCTTCGCTCTGATGATGATTCACAGTGTCAGGCCTCTGGCGGCTGAAATGCCGAACACTGAAATGGTGCACAGGCCGTATCTAATGATGGACACTTGCAGTTCGGTTGTAATAACATATTTTAAAGCGAGTTGAATTGTTTTGCGAAAAACTCCGAAAAAGATTGGCCCCATATTTGCATTTTAATCTGCAAATGTCGTCAAAAGACGATGTCTTGCCCCGCCGCCGTGGTCTAGTGGCTAAAGTACTCGACGGCTGACCCGCAGGTCGCGGGATTGAATCCCGGCGGCGGCTGCTGCATTTCCGATGGAGGCGGAAATGTTGTAAGCCCGTGTGCTCGGACTTGGGTGAACGTTAAAGAACCCCTGGTGGTCAAAATTTCGGGAGCCCTCCACTACTGCGTCTCTCATAATCATATGGTGGTTTTGGGACGTTATAAACCTCAAATATCAAATCAAGACGATATTCTTGTGGGTGGAGAGTAAACGCAGTGTCTGGCTATGGCTCGAAGTAAACAAAACATTCATTTGAAGTTCTGCGCAATAAAATTGGTGAATAGTATTCTGGTGGCGCTGCGTAAGAGTGCTTCGAGCGCGCAGCGGAGGCAAACGAGCGCATCAAGGCACGTCACACGTGAGAAATGAGGGCTATCTGGCAGTTTTCTTGGAAAACGAAGCACGTGGCTTTGAGACGGGTTTGCACGCCCGTCTCAGAGGTTATAAGGTGTAGAACGCAAGGCGATGGTTAGGGGCCACCACCTTATAAAAAGCACTAGAAACACTCGTCTTTTGGTGCAAGCGTTGCGTGGCCAGCCTAGCGTGATAAGCACTACGGTCCCTAAAATTACTTATGTATGCCTTTTCTAGTAAAAGACGCCATGCAGAAGATATACGTGTTGTTACGGTGCCCCAGACATGCGCAATAATTGCTTTTTAATTGACAATTGCACAAGTATTGAAGCTAAATCTTGAGCAACATTGGTTGGTGCTGCAGATGGGGTCGGCCGTTTCAAATATCTGGTGCCGTTAAGGGTGGACAAACAGACAAATGTATAGACAGACAGACAGACAGACAGACAGACAGACAGACAGACAGACAGACAGACAGACAGACAGACAGACAGACAGACAGGCAGGCAGAGCAAAACTTTTGCGACGAAGGTCCCCAGAAACACTATCGTCTTTAAAACGCCAGGCCTGTGCGGAAGGCGCAGCACAGTCACAGCGAAAGCTAGAAGAGCAGATTTTAATGCGGCAGCGTTAAACAGCTCTTCAGAGCCTTTTCTAAACACTCGTTGTGTAATTACTGCAAGCGCCCTTGCTTGGTACCTACTACAGCATTAGTAATAAAAATGTTTGTGTAGTAGGCCAGCATTCATTATGCTATTTTTCGTCACTCTTCTGAAAAGCGTACTATCCGCTGAACACTTGCAAGGAATTTCGGGCCAGTTGTTCGTTCCAGTGGCTGACAAAAATGAGAAATTGTGGCTGAAGTGGGCATGTGCCGCAGTTAATAGGGGAACAAGAACAGGCTTTTGTAATGGGTTGGAGAATTGGACGTCCCACTCGTGACGCTATTCACACTGTGCGACGACTAGTTGTTCTTTCGCTGTTTTAAAACGCTTTATAAGTTGTAATGACGCGATTGCTTTCCCGACATCAAGCCTACCTAAGGCACGTTTCCCAATGAGTCACAAGCACCAGCGTAGCTGAGTGGTAGAATACTGTGCTGCATCCCACAGACGCGGGTTTTGAGCCCCACTGTGTAGTTGGTGCTAGGTTTTCTTTTTCGAGTTTCGCACGATGTCGTTACGGACACCGGCAGCAGCGGCGGACAACTGCGCGTGACCCGAGGTGTGATCTCATAACAGCATTCACTGTAAAATATTGGTTTGTCTACAAAAGTATGCCAAAGAACGAATGCATAATCTGATTTAGGTCGTGTTATGATAATATTTTGAAGCATTTTCACAGATGAAAGAGCAGTTTAAAACTTATGGCGTATATAACCTATGGCGTGGTTAGCATTCCTAATTACGTAGTATACTTGAGTATTCCGAAATGAGTTAGTAGTTACATATACACATATGTATTTACATAAGATAGCAAGATCAAGAGGAACTATTTTGGGGTAATATATGGGCATGCCACTAGTTTAGCGAGACACACGCAAGACTACATTTATTGACTTTTAATTCTAATAACCAAAGTTTACACCCGTTAGCTACGGCATTTAAATCAGACTCGGGGCGTGGAATCGGCATGGCTTCTGCGATGTCGTTCACGCATTTACTGTTGTTCTTGCAGATCGGTGGCCTGTCATGCGCAGCCCAACGTCGAGGATCACATACTGGCGAAAGCTGGCTCAAGGTAGAAGAAGTATTGATTGACGGAGCAGCGACGATACCTGGCAGCAAATTGCTCCAGCATACGAACGGAATGAATGTCTGTGCCTCGACAAATTTCAGCAGATGGGCAGTGCCCGACTACGAACATTGGATCTGACGTCACAAATCGGTTGAGTTCGACGGACTACATAAGGCGGGCGTTTCCGCCGAGTCAGTGGGGCGTGGAATCGGCATAGCTTCTGCGAAGTCATTCACGCATTTCCTGTTGTTCTTGCAGGTCACTGGCGAAGTTCTTGATCAAAATTATGGGGTGTTTGTTTTGCCGATGGCACGCCAAGTGTAATTTGATTGTGTTGTGTCCCACTCAAATCATACCGTTCGGTCGAGGCGTACATTTCGCGTCGTACGGCGTCTTTCGTTCTACTTTCTACTTCTTTTTTTATGCGGTAATGTGGAGCTGAACCCGGGGCCGGGAGTCGACTGAAATTGCAACAACTTCTAGATGGTCAAAGTGCTATTAAAAAGAAACTTAGTGCTTTCGAGGTCGCGCAGGTGGAAAATCGAGTAGCAATAGGAGAGCTTGGTAGTCGTATTGCTACGTTAGAAACTAAACTGTCGAACAATGATCACCTGAACGGTGCAATATTAGACTGTGTTAAAATGCAGGAAAACCGAAGGAAAGAAATAGTCACTGACACGAAAAGTGTATGAGTTAGAAAAACGTAGTTGACGCCATAACATCATATTTTATGGTGTAAAATATACCGAAGCTAACGAAGCAAGTAAAGAATCGGAGAAGCATACTCCAAGTTGGGTATCCATTCTCTAATTATAGAACGTGCGGGCCGACTCTGTAAATTCCAAGTTGGCAGAAATATTGATTTGATTGATATGTGGGGTTTAACGTCCCAAAACCACTCTATGATTATGAGAGACGCCGTAGTGGAGGGCTCCGGAAATTTTGACCGCCCGGGGTTCTTTAACGTGCACCCAAATCTGAGCACACGGGCCTACAACATTTCCGAAGTTGGCAGAAATAGAACGTTAATAGCGAAGTTTCTGCATTTTAAGAAAAAACAAAAAGTTCTCTATAACGTTAGTAAACTGAAGGGCTCGACACTTACTGCCCCTGAAGATTTTTCTCGGCAGGTACGTCAGAAGAGACAAATACTGTAGGATTACGCAAAAACGCACAAAACAAGGTGAAAAGGTCATACTGAAATATGACACACTGATACTGAATGGTAAAAAATATGGTTACGACACAGAGGAACTGCAAGTTCTGGCACTGCAATGACCTTGTCAATCTAGAGCAGTGAACCTTTCCTTCCTGGTAATTAAGTGCAGAAGCATTAAAAACAGAGTGGATGAATTTTGTTCATTCCTTCGGATGTCCAAGCCGTCTGTGGTGCTTGGAACTGAATCTTGGTTAAATGATGAAATATGTGATGACGAGGTGTTTTCGGTAGACTATACGTGCTACCGCAAATATAGGAATGGTTATGGTAGTGGTGTATTTATTTTAGTTAA
This sequence comes from Rhipicephalus microplus, assembly GCF_013339725.1. Classification (NCBI taxonomy): domain Eukaryota; kingdom Metazoa; phylum Arthropoda; class Arachnida; order Ixodida; family Ixodidae; genus Rhipicephalus; species Rhipicephalus microplus. Next base: position 152,355,279 of record NC_051169.1, read on the forward strand.
AAGTGACATAGTGTCTTCCAGCATTTTCATCGGAACATGTGAAGCTGTCTGGTGTCAACACAAGCTGGCAAATAAGAAGCTATTAACTGTGTGTAGTTGTTATCGTGCACCTCATTCTCCCACAGACGTGGTGTCACAGCTTGCAAGTGCAATTGATGAGGTGCATTCGGACTTCATGATTATCGGAGAGGATTTTAACTTGTCAAACATTCACTGGCACGAGCACTCCACCATGATATCGCCATCTGGGGCATCTGCTCAAGAAATGATTATTATCGTGAATCTGCATGCATTACACCAAATGGTACAACATCCCACACGGGAAAGTAATATCCTTGATTTAATTTTCACATACCAACCCAGCTTCGTAACTGCTACTTACGTGCTGCCCGGGATCAGTGATCATGATGGCGTGCTATGTGAAATGAATGTACATTACCTTAAAACATCAGTGTGTGACCAAAGGCGCATATACAATTATTCTAAAGCTAATGTTGAAAAATAAATGAGTCTCTGGATAATTACTTTGTTGTATTTGAGACCCTTGCGAAACAACTGCGCGTCAGTGAGTTGTGAATTCTTTTGAAAACAAAATTACTGAATTACGTGATGCGTTCGCTCCATGGTGCCACTTAACGGCTAGTAATACGAAAAGTAGGCCCTGGTTCACGAAAGAACTGCGCGACTTACACAAACACGGTTGAGATGTTACTGTACTTTTCATGATACCCCGACCGATATTAATAAGTCACGACTGAAAAATGTAACACTTGAAGTTAAGACGTGAACCTTTAAAGCAAAACGTGATTACACTGAAGTTTTGCAATCTCTTCTCCAAGATAAACCAAAAGAGTTCTGGAAACATGTCAAAAGAAATCGTAAAGACGATGTGTCAATACCAACGCTTACTTCTGGTGATGACGTATTTCATGACGACATTGGTAAAGCTGAAGGCCTCATTCGCTATTTCAATTCTGTTTTCACGCCGCTGATCGCACCCGGACATGGTGATCACCACTTAAATCAAATACAAACTGATAATATGGAGGATGTTTATATCAGCACGCATGGCATTCAAGTGTCCTTGCAAAAATTAGACAGCTCAAAAGGATGTCGTCCAGATGGCCTCACAAACGCGTTTCTTAAGCTTTGTGCGCCAACACGAGCACAGTTTTTGAAGGTACTATTTGATAAATCACTTCTAGATGCCAGCCTTACTTCAGATTGGAAAAAAGCAATGATGGCTCCAATACATAAGCCTGGTTCGCGGAGTGACGTCTCTAAATACCGACCAATATCGCTGACTAGTTTGGCATGTAAAACTCTTGAACACCTAATATATACCTCTATTGTTGGACATATGAATAAGTATTCACTATTTACGCCACAGCAACACGGGTTCCGAAGAGCTTTTTCTTGTACTACCCAATTGACAGAATTTACGCACGACATAGCATACGCGTTAGACAAAAAAAAAAAACAGTTGACTGCATTTTTTTAGACTGGAAAAAGGCCTTTGATACTCTCCCGCACCATTTACTTCTTGAGAAAATGACTACGTCAGGCAATACTTCACAGGTCATCGCATCGGTCGCTGATTATTTGACATTACGCCAGCAGACGGCAATTGTTAATGGTGCCAGTTCGTGCGCATCGCAGGTAACATCGGGCGTTCCCCAAGGGTTGGTACTGGAACCACTTTTATTTCTGATTTACGTCAACGACATAACTGAGGGCGTTGAATCCCACATATGGTTGTTCGCAGACGACTGTGTTTTGTATAGGGAAATTACGTATTCGCGGGACAAAGCGTTCATTCACAGAGACTTCGCCAAAATCAGTGATTGGTGTACACAATGGCACATGCAGTTGAACTTGAATAAGACAGTTAACAAGAAATTAACTCGTAAGAAATTACAGTCTCGCACATTGTACACAATTGACAATGTCATTATAAGTAAGATTAATGAATACAAATGCTTAGGAGTGTACTTATCGTCTAACTTAAATTGGCAGCGACATGTTGACTATGTAACAGGCAAGTCCGGGAAAGCGCTTCAGTTCCTTCGCCGTAACGCGAAGAACTTTACCATGTCGACTAAGGAATCGCTTTATAAAGCATATGTGCGTTCCGTTCTTGACTATGCGTGTGTCGTTTCGAACCCCTCAACAGTATGCAACACAGAAAAACTTGAAAGGGTGCCGAACTTGGCCCCTCGATTTGTTTGTGGACGTTACGACAGAAAGTTCTGTCCTACGCTCGCGAAACAATTATTGCAATAGGATACACTAGATTGTCGAAGATGCAAACTTCGCTTGGAGTTTTTCACAACATTTTTCATTCAAACGTTGGCATTGATAGGCCTCTTTAAATAAAGACACATAAATACTATTCCCATAGGGTTGACCATGAGAATAAGGTTTTGGAATTTCCCTACAAAACACATTTCTTTAGCAAGTCTTTTTTTCCTAGAACAATACGGGACTGGAATAAACTAGACAAGTCTGTCGCAACTATATCGTCCACTGACATTTTTTTTGCACTGCTAAAATAATTCTTCTTGTAATAGAGTTGCTGTTCACTCGTGTTGCTGATAGTGATGACTGCTATATGCTTGTACTTGTATTTTTCTTTATTGTGCATTCTTGTTCTTGTAATTATGCTTTTATCACTATAATACACTTCATTGTTAAATTAAATATTGTATTTTTGCTTACTTGCAATCTTGTGTTTTTATTTTTGCACAATGATTCACTATGGTGCAGATGAGTATACACTCATGATCTTCTTGTAAATGTCATTATTTGTTTTCCTGATGCTGCTAGCGATTGTTACCAACTGTATGCTTTGAATTTTTCTTTGCTTCCCCCCCCCCCCCACTGCAATGCCAAGTGGCGCTGTGGGTATGGCATAAATAATAAATAAATAAATAATAAATAAGAGCATTATACTTGTTGGCACTGGTTATTTCACGAATTACGACACAATAATGAGCAGATAAATGAATGTTATATGATAGCACAGAAGGGATATCGTTAATATAAATAAGGAATTAAACAAGTCCGAGCACGAAACCTGGCGGTACGCCGGAAGTCATGTTCTAAAAGGTGTAGTAGTGGCCGTTAGTGGTTACAAATGAAGCACGATTACATAGGAAGCTTTCAGTCATTCTGAAATTGTTAGCCGCTAAGGCGTACGAATAAATGCTACAGCGACAAATTGTGATGTCACGCGAGGAATGGCACGCAGCTGAAAACTTGCAGCGTGCACATCAAGGAGAAAAAGCACGCGAAAAAGTGAGCGTCCACAAGACGAGCGCGAACAACTGTCACGATTCATAAGTGTCGAGTGAGCGGCGTGCTCCTTTAGTAAACGTGGTGGCGGCAGCCCTCGCGGTTTATTTACCCACTGTAACCTATAAAAAGTTGCGGTGGCATCACAGGACGTGCAAAGCGTATGAACGACGAGACAAGCGCGCACGCACGACACCCACTACCTGTGGAGGTGCACGCACCGCAACGCTTGAGGAGATGACCTTTAAAGCGCACCCAACGGCCGCTTTTCGAGCTATCTCGCTTCTTATGACGAAAATGCATTCCTGTTCTGGAGCTCTCAGGACAGCCAACTGTATGTGATGAATATACACTATTTTGCACATGCGCTCAAGCGCAGCCATCTCGGACTAATCATGTTGCAGTTTAGTGTTCGATGGCGTTCGTATCAAATAAAAAAGTGCTAGGGTCAAGTCACACAAACTAAATCGCTTTGCCGGCGCATTCAACGTTTTGTGACCACGCTCATTTGATACTGTGACATAGAAAATGTACAACACAAACGCTTATCAGTCCAAGATCGCGCCACCCACGAGTCGAAAAGAAAGCCGTATAAATGGCTCGGCGTTCGCACGCCTGACGATGTTGCCTATATGGCTTAGAAGTTTCTCGCAGTAAATTGAGCCGTCGTAGGTTTGATGCCAGGCAACAAAGCTTTTTCTTATCGTTTTTCTTTTGCACTAGGTAATGGTATATTTTTCACTGTCATATTAGTGACTGAATTACGTCAGTGGAGCCGTGTTACATATAAGAACTCCCTCTGCCGAGGAACTCATCGTGGTACACGTTATCGTAACATACTGCGCGAATAGTCACCTACCAAAATTCATACTTTTGAGCCAAGCGCTGCTAATTATTTTTGCTGGGTTCAGCTGAATGCTCACGTAATTGTTGAGCCCGACGTGGCCGCTGACTTGATGGCAGGTGTGAGAAATGATTTTAGTGGCTGTTTTGACACAAAGTGAAGTGTCGCCCTCTTTAATAATCGACGCTAGCATTCGCCAGAACAAAGGGTGTCACGAAGAAGTGAACCCCACCATTACACAGTCGTCTGCATACGCCCCTATTCGCGTGGGGTTCATAACGTATTAAAGTGCAATTAAATAGTTATTATTAGGTTTGCACAGACGAAAACGTGGTGGGGTTGGCAGAGTAATGTATTTTTGCGGACGTGGTGAAAAATTTCTGAAGCTCTCTCCCGCAAATGAAGACGTAGTTTCAGCGCTACATCCACGCATATTCATAGACTTTTTTAGCATGCCCGCTCCCCAATTCGCATTGTTAATCTCGTCATCTCATATCATCATTTTATTGTCTGCTCTGCTCAACCTGCCATTTTGATGTTTACTCTCCTTCTACGGTTTTCGACGCTTGGAGGCAATGAAGGAAGCATTTAAAACGTGATGAAATAGGCCAAGTAAAACGTAAACCTTGAGAACATTATTCATTCTCTTAAGTATGCAATGAATTGATCCAGTTCTCCTGTATAAAGTAACAAAGTGAAGGGTAAAAACAGCAAGGCTGACCTTATTCATGCAGTTCTCACCTCTCCAAAAGGGGAAAAAATGATATTAGAAGTAAATAGGACGATCAGCGTCAGACTCCGGCTGTTTTAGCAGGGTGGTTTCCGAGAAAAATAGCTATGATCAATAAGCCACATTCGCTGCAGCGGTGCCAAGCCTGTCGTTAGAGCGGAGCAGGAATACTTCCTTTGTTTCTTTTTGTTTTTTCACGTGTTTACTCTATTTTCTTTGTTTTAAAGTCTTTTTCGGTCGTTTTTTCTTTATTTTCATTGATTTATAGTTTCCTTCATATGTTTACCTTTTTTATTTCTCCTTCTATCTCTAGCTTGCTTCCTCCATTGTGTTTAAAATTTTGAAGCGATGTTTCCTGCGTTACGTCATGCAACAATGACAGCATACTGCAGCGTACGAGAGCATGGCCCCATTAAAGTCCTTCGCACTGAATGAAGCAGGTGGAAAACCTGTAAATAAATATGAAATGGGCTAGATGAGAAGGTGCGCCTTAATTATATGGTAGTTTTAAGATTGAAAATATGAAAAACGAGATTATTCATTATAAGAGCTCTGCAACACTTTTTCAAGTAACCATCGATTTGTTTATCAAAGGCGTTTACTGCCCCTCTAATTGACAGCTGCTAGTTTTTTTAGAGGCTATCCAGTTGGAGCGGACATAGAAATTTGTCGCACAATCTATTCGTTTCATGTCTTCTCTCGTCGCGATGGCAATGGTGGAAACTAAGCAGAGAGGGGTACACAGTTTCCAGTTCCACTCATAATAAGCTCATTCAGGCTTCTTTGAATTGCGGAGCATTTTTTGGTGACTTTCGGCGACCTTGAGCGTGTCTATCTATCTATCTATCTATCTATCTATCTATCTATCTATCTATCTATCTATCTATCTATCTATCTATCTATCTATCTATCTATCTATCTATCTATCTATCTATCTATCTATCAATCAATCTATCTATCTATCTATCTATCTATCTATCTACCTATCTATCTATCTATCTATCTATCTATCTATCTATCTATCTATCTATCTATCTATCTATCTATCTATCTATCTATCTATCTATCTATCTATCTATCTATCTATCTACCCACTTGTGACTTTTAGCTCTCTTGACTCTTTCGACAATGGCATCGACACCAAACTTAGTATGGCATAACACGACGGTATGAGTAACACATTTCACTAGTCATAACATGAAAATCTTGACATGTATGTCATGAATGAATTTACATTTCATGGTCCTGCAGCTCTTGCGGTAGTTTCGTTCACATGGCACGTTTTAAAACTTGTAGGGTATGACATGATTGCATGGTGAACACAAGCGACAGACCCTAATATGAAAATCATGACATGCGTGTTATGTGACAACATCACTACCTGCCACGCTCATGATGAGCTCGCGGCCGTTTCGCTGGTGTCACATATAACAAATTTGGTATTACAGTACGTGAATGAATAAAGAACGTATGCGACTAGTGCAAATATGGTATACATGAGATGCGTGTCATATAAAAAATGACTACACGCTACGCTCATGATGCGCTCGCGGCCGTTTCACTAGCTTCACATGTACGAAACTCGATATTACGTGGCGCGAACAAATGACATAGGTAAATGACACATCCAAACATGATAATCACGACTTCCGTGTCATGTACCAACATGCCTACATGCCACGCTGATGATGCGTTGGTGGCCGTTTCGCTAGCTTCACTTATACCAAATTTGGTATTACGGGAAGTGAATGGATGACGAAAGCACGATACTTGTGCAATCATGATATACATGAGATGCGTGTCATATAACATGACTACATGCTACGCTCATGATGCACTCGCGGCCGTTTTGCTAGCGTCACATGTACCAAACCCGGTATTACGTGACGCGAACGGACGACACAGGTAAATGACACATCGAAACATGATAATCACGGCATGCGTGTCATGTAACAACATGCCACACTGATGATGCGCTCGCGGCCGTTTTACTGGCTTGAACTAGTAGCTTGACATATGCCAAATTTGATAGAACGTGACGCCAATGGTTACGGTAGGTGTAACCTTAAGAGAGAAGAAGAGAGCAGAGTGGATTAGGGAACAAACGGGGGTTAAGGATATGATAGCTGAAATCAAGAAGAAGAAATGGACAAGGACCGGGCATGCAGCGCGTAGACAGGATAACCGCTGGTCGTTAATGTACATATTTATGTTTTATTCGTGTCTCTTGTTTACCTTGAAGTATTTTTTGTGGTTGTGTTTGTGTGAACCGTTGAATGTACATGTTCTTTCAACGTCATCTCATATCCATGTTTATGTAAATGACGTCTGTTTTATCATCATCGTTAGAATATGTCTAAGAAGGAAATGTTCTGTTGAGTGTTATTGACGTTTGTGGAAATAAATTTTTTCTAATTAGGGTAACTAACTGAGTTCCCAGAGAAGGCAAGCGGGTTAGGGGGAGAAAGAAGGTTAGGTGGGCAGATGAGATTAAGAAGTTTGCGGGTGTAGTTGGCAGCAGCAAGCATAGGACCAGGTTAACTGGCGGAACATGGGAGAGGCCTTTGTCCTGCAGTCGAACGTAGTCAGGCTGATGATGATGATGATGATGATGATGACGCCAATGGATGAATAAGGTAAGTGACTGGTGCAAACATGATAATCGTGAGATGCGTGTCATGTGTGAACATGACTATATGCCAAAGTCAAGGTGCCAATACATTTCAACGTGACATGGTGCGCGTGCTCGCCGGCGTTCATTTCGTCGCGCAACGCCGGCGTTGCCACCGCAGGCGCCGGTTCTGCCAAATACTCGCACGCGCGCACCGTGCTTTTTAACTTTGACGCATGCGCGTTTCAGCGCGTCTGGCGTTCCTCATCAGGAATAGAGGGAGACACAGTTTTGTCTGGGTAACGCATCGGTGCGAAGTGCAGGATGTCGCTTTTCACGCCGGTTGCCTTCGGGCCGCACCGACGGACGCTGGTCGTGCCTGGCGTCAAATAATAGAGTGCTTGCGTTTTGCTAACGTAGCGTCGCTGTTCCCAGCGTGCACGTGTCAATGCAACATTGGCGTATATTGTGCCCTTCATGATGCTCTCGCGGCCGTTTTGCTAGCTCCACGTATACCGAATTAGGTGTTACGTGACTGCAATAGATGACGAAATATATGACTTGTGCAAGCATGATAAACTTGGCATGCGTGTCATGTGAGAACATGACAACCTACCACGCTGAAGGCGTTCTCGTGGCTGTTTCGCTGGCTCCACACATACATTTGGTATAACGTTACGTGAATAGATGACGAAGGTACACGACACATCCAAACATAATATTCAAGACACGGAGGTCATGCACGGTATCATTTATTTCCATCTCGTAACGTTATTCTGATTTTAAAGTGACATATCGACATTTCTCATTCGTGCTTCGCATAGCATCCATTTCTACTGTGTGTGGGGTCCACCAATTTTTTCGCTGAGTCACTTCTAGTATTTTCCGATAGCTTGCCGCATTTTCGGGATTATTTGCATTTTAGAGCAAGTATAGGTATTTTGGTATAATTCAGGTTCGTGAATAGCACGCCGGCAAGGTAACCAGTGTTGATTAAGAGCAACTGGCTGGATTCCAAAGGAAGGGAAACTCATACTATCGAGAAAGAAGATTATGTAGGGAGATGAGATTGAGAAGTTTGCATGGTATAATGTGGCAGCAGAAAGCATAGGACTGGGTTTATTGGTGCAACATAGGAGAGCCTTTTTTCCCCGGCAGTAGGCACAATTGAGCTAATGGCCATGACGAATATATTTATTGTTATGATGATGATGATGATGATGTTGAGGGACGCCACAGCTGAAGACTTGAGAAATTTAGACCAGCTGGTGTTCTTTCACCCGCACTGACATCGCATATTGCACGGGCCTCTACTACTTCGCCTGCTTCGAACTGCTACCCCATGGGGGGATCGAACTCACGACCTGGGGGTCAGCAGCCGAGCCGCATTGCCACTGCTACTCCACGGTCAACAAGTGAGGCGATTTATTTTCTCCCTAACTTCTCCTTCCTTCTCCCGGGTTGTGCAGATTGTTATAACTGTATCTACGGTTTTGCGCAACACCAGCAATATATGATGGCGAGGGACACCGCAGTCGAGTGATTAAGAAAATTGGTCCACCTGAGGTTTTTTTTTTCACGTGTGCCTAAAGGCAAACAAACAATCATAAAGCTTTTCACCTTCATCGAAATGCGGCCACCGTGACCAGCCTCTCTCGACTTTCGGGTCAGCAGTCGAGCACACAGCCAACAGGCCACCACGGCGGACCCGTAGAATGTGAAAACTGGGGCCCGTATTTACACACGCCCCTCGACTCAAAACTCGACCTCATGTGATCATGCTGACTTTTCGTGTTGAAGACATCACAACGCGGGACAGTCCTCAAGGATCCCTTCAGGTCGTTTTTGCAGTCGAGGTGGGTTTGTGAGTACGGGCCATAATCTTCTAAAAAATCACAGCATATCCACGGAGTGCATGATCATGAGTGGGGCGAAGCATCCGTCAGTCCGTCTGCACTGCCGTCCGCCCGTTTATTCTTGCTTCCGTGCGTCCACCTGTGCAACCGTCCGTACATCTACTCGTCTGTCCGTCTGTGCGTCCATCCGTCCGTGCACCTATTGATCCGTCCGTCTGTCCGTGTATCCGTTCATCCATGCGTTCGTACATACGTTCGTGCGACCGTCCGTCCGTTCGTTCGTGCATCTGTCTGTCCCTCCGTCAGTTCATCTATCCATCTGTCCATCCTTCTAGTGAACATTCTAAGTACCACCATCTCGTATCTTTTCATCATATTTTCACCATACAGAAGTACCACCATCCCGCAGAGATTCCAAGGACTAAGTGAAAGCTGACACCAAGGAGATTAAAAGTAAGTTGCTGGAGTGAAAGCTGCTGCAATGATTTGCCAGGAGTAGTGAAGCCAGGTTTCGTCCTCCAAAGATCTCAGAAACATGCTATTTTTAGTGGTGCCCACGTAAACATCAAGTGGCCATGATTTGTAAGTCTAAAGGCTACGTTAACTATCACTTAAAATATAGTTGTTTACGAAGAAGTAGCCTACAGGGACTATAGCATCGGTGAATTGGTCTCGAATACAATTTGCCTTGAATTAAAGGCTTACTGAGGAAAACTAGTAACACAAGGACGCACTTTCATCACTATCTCACCCGAAAAGGTTGCGACATTAAACTCGTTGGGCGTGCCACAAAAAACGCTCCTTCTCAATCGCCGAACGCCAATAGCTCATCATGCCCCTAGTAACATGGCTGCCGCAGCCCCCATCTTACGGTTGCCATGGATTCACTCGTGAACAGAATTTTTTACTGAAGCAATGTTTTTTTTAAATCTCTTTGGGTGGCACGGCCGAACTAGAGGAGCGGCAAGTGCGCAGTTTCTTACGGCCTCCGCTTCGTGTCCAGTTCCCACCTTTCACCGCCTCTAGTTCATGGAACTGTGGCCCAGCACTCGCCAAACGGGAGGGAGGGGGAAGTGATTTTGATTGAAAATAAGAGAAAAGCGAGCCCTGTAACTGTCTCTTATGGGGAGGACACCTCAGCAGTAGCTCACGTGGAACGGGGGTAGAAATGGGATTAAAAAAATACAATTAAAAGGTAAAGAGAAAGAGAGAGAGAGATGGAGAGAGTCAGGCGCAGGGACAGTGAACGACGGAAGTGAGGAGAAGATAGGAAAGATGGAGACGGTCGCAGGAGTCCGAAGACGGGGCACCACTGGCGAGAGCTCTTGCCGGCGATAGGAGATGGCGTAGGGCTATTCCAGTCGGCTAGAGCTACGCTGTCGTCGTCGTCGGAGAACGGCGTAAGAGGTGGCGTAGGACCAACGCAGTCTGCCAGAGCTGCATTGTCATCGGAGATCGCGAGAGCCCAACCGGTCGGCACGGAATTAAGCGAGCGACTACTCGCTAAACCTTGCCAAAACCAAAAAGGTTACACCCAGCTAGTTTAACGCAGCAACCAGATAGTGCTCAAAGTGCGTCCATCCGATACTAGTTTTCTTTTTGGTAAGCATCAAACTTAAGGCAAACTTTGATGCAGATTAGTTACCGATAGTTGTCTCTGTATGTTATTTAATCAGAAACAACTATATCTCTATATACGACTTATGTGTGTTGGTTTTCTCCTAAATTCAAATGAGTGCGCGCGTGGCGCTTTTATAGTCCGGCTGTGGAGGTGGCTACGTACTCCTACGACGCACTGCTACTACTACTAATACTACGATTACTACTACTACTACTACTACATGCATCGCTTACGCACGACCCATGGCTTACGGAGCTTCGCCTCTAAAAGCAGCGCCCATCTTACAAAGGGGGGAACTCGCGTAAATGCGTCGCAGAGTGACGAGGATATCATGTGAATGTTACGTAATTAGATATGGTTTCGAAATGCTTTATAGTAATTTCTTCTTTATTATTCTTATTTAATGAACGAAGGAGTAACGTTGCCTTCTCTGAGTGGTAGGACGCTGCAGTTGTGTGGTGCTACACTGCTGATTGAAACAACTGTTCTTTCCATCGCATCTACTCCAGTAAAACAAACCGTCAAGTCAAGCGAAAGCCCAGTAAAGAAGCCCTTCACTGAATTCTGAACGTGCGATCCAGTGCCTACGAAGTTTGTGCAGCGCGAGCAGTAGGTTTATACTAGCAGACGCTGTCTGCATCGGCCTTGCGAGGCGAAGGAGGGGAGGGGTGGTAGGCAAGCGACAGTTGGCACGAGATGCGAGCATGCAGCATGACGCGCAGGACGCGAGCATGCGCAGGGTGGTTGTGTCCTCATGCTACTGAGAAATCGCCCGCGTTTAAAATGTACGCAGTCGGTTGGGGCATAAAGAAAAAAAGTACAAATTAACGTAGACTGAACAAGTGGCCTAATAAAAAGTGTATTAACCTACAAAGTCACAGCAGTGCTGATGAGCCAAAGACATGGACTCATAGCGTAATCGAAAGAAAACGCTTTTGATTGTTAATGATCAAACAAGCGTTGCCGCACAGTTAACTGTAGCACGTAAAACGGAGACACTCGAATTTCTGATAACGCTTAAATTTGTTGTCAGAGACTGGTCATCCTTCTTGCGGCTGTAAAGGTTGGCGGGCTTTTCATAAACCAGCTGAAAGTCTGCACTCGTATGTCGTTTCTTCCTCTTTTTTGTCTTTCTTTCTTTTCTTTTTCCTTTTTTAAATTCTTTTTCTTCCTCTCCATGTCCGTTTGTGTATTCGTTTTTTTCTTTGTGACATTTTTTTCTGTCCTTTTTTGTTTTTTTTCTTTTCTTACCTGTTTCAATGGTCCATCTCTCTCTTTTCCTTTATGTCTTCCTTTCTTTTGTTTTTCCTTCCATTCCTTCTTTCTCCCTTTATGCCTGCTTTCTTACTTCCGTTATTTTTTGTGTTCAACCCTGCTTCACGGTGTTTTTCATAAGGTCATCTCACACCAACTTTTCAAGAATTTAGTGTTATCTACGTGTTTACATAAGAACTGGAAACAAGGTTGGCCGACAGACGGGTTCCCTAGTGAGTAGTTCAGCGTTTAATCCAGGTTGCCAAAGCAATGCTTATTACTCGGCTTCACTTGTTTTCCCCTCCGGCTATAAAAGGATGAATAGTAGTTGCAACGATGTGCTAGCTCTCACCCGCACACCCCGTCCCCTTTAGAAAGGGGCCTTCAGGCCAATGTATTGTAAACACACGCTTCTTATCCACCCTTACAAACTTCTACCTTTATGCGGAGCGTTAGGGATTAAAGGCACCCAGTCCCAACCATGGGTAGAAATAAAAAAAAACTAAAAAAAAAAACTCCTTTGGAAAGCTGCCCAAAGGCTGGCAGGAGTTGGCTCGGCCGTCGATGTTAGACTGTCGTGGTCATGTGTGTGCCATATATTCTACCCGATTATTGCCTCACGACTTCCGCCATCGCTATCTGTGAAACGGCGTCGTTTGTCAGCTTGGCCTCTTTTTTACGTGTCTTCCAAGCGATTGGGATCTTTAAAAACAGATATTCAAGTAAGTCGACATAGTTAATAAAATATAGGCCTATTAATTTATATGTTCATTAGAATATACATACATACATCTCTCTCTCTCTCTCTCTCTCTCTCTATATATATATATATATATATATATATATATATATATATATATATATATATAATTCGCTGTTACAAAGTCATTTTTTGTTTTTAGCACCGTGATTAGTATCAGGTTTGTTCTCATTTTCTTGGGTGTGCTAATTCCTTCTCTTTAGTGTCAATCGCGCTTGCTTTTCTGATTGGTACTGGGCGTGATGATATAACGAGCTTAAGTGCAACACCAAATGCGCACATGTAATTCGCACACTAATCGATTAAGTGATTACTCGCGTTCTCTCCTGATGCCGGTTACATTGCTTAACGAAATCTTGCACAAGGTTTAGAACAGGGCTTCTTAAACTCTTGTGGAAAGAGGTTTTTCAGAGATTCAAGTCAGGTACGTTGCCCATCAGGTTTCTTTTGGCCCTACACTGCTGGCTGACAGAAGCACCACGCTACTATTCCTTATTCTTTATTCGAAAAAAACCTTACAGGCCCCAGAACAGGGCATTGGGTAAGGGGGGGAGGAATCGGAATGGTACAGACAGGTAACGTTTACAGACAGGATCAGTGCAAAAACAACGAAAAACTATATATATATATAAATGAGATCACATTTTAGGCTATACAGGGTGAGGTAAATTTGAGGGAATACAGCACTTGTTGATATGAACATGGCGACAGAGGGATACATTTTAAAATAAAAGACAAGGGGAATATAAAGCACCGTTACGCAATGCACTCAGAATACAAAAACAGGGTCACATGGTGAACAGAGTGAGTAGCTGACGGCGAAATGTATCGGGATTAGATATGGAGGCTATGCAATCAGGGAGGTCATTCCAAAGACGAACGGCCCGAGGCAGTGGTGATGAATTGAATGCATTAGTTGACCCGTATATGCGCATGAAGCTGAACTGATTATGCAATCTGCGTGAAAAAGAGTGAGGTGTTTGAAGCTGAAGCCGCGTTCGTTTATTAGAGGTAATATATTTCTGGAACAGACAGAGAAGAGCAATACTGCGACGGCTATCCAATGACGGCAGCTGAAGGTCTGATTTAATTTGCGTTATGTTTGACGTGATGTCGTAGTTTCGTGATATGAAGCAGGCACCTCTATTTTGAATCCTTTCTACCATAATAATCAAGTAGTTTTGATGAGGAGACCAAATTGCTGAGGCGAATTCTAATATTGGCAGAATAAAGGTAAGAAAGACTAGATTTCGAATATTAGTAGGGGAATTTCTCAAGTTGCGGCGTAGGTAGCCCAGTGAACGTGATGCTTTGGCACAGGTAGACTCGATATGTGAGGCCCATGAAAGATTCTCTGTGAGAAGAACACCTAGGTATTTGTAGGAAGAAGTGTGGGAAAGCATGGTATTGTTCAAGTAATAGGAGAATTCAGAGTTTACGTGTTTACGGGTGAAAGATATTACCTCGCATTTTGTTAAGTTCAGTTTCATAAGCCACTTGTCGCACCAGTTACAAATATGGTTGAGATCTGCTTGAATGGTTAAGTGGTCATTACTGGAGTTTATAGAACGGTATATTATACAATCATCTTCAAATAGACGCATGCAAGAAGTAATCTCGGAAGGTAAGTCATTAATGTAGATTAAAAATAGTAAGGGCCCAAGGACGCTGCCTTGCGGTACGCCTGAACTAACAGAAGAAAAAGGGGACGCAAGATTGTTAACAACAGTGAACTGCTGTCGAAAAGAAATGAAGTTTCGAATCCAGGTTAATGTTAAAGAATCAAGTCGTAGAGCAGATAGCTTAGAGATTAGTCGGCAATGGGGCACACGATCAAAGGCTTTAGAAAAGTCAAGAAAGATACAGTCCGTTTGAAGGTTGCAGTTCATGTTTGAGTGTAAATCGGTGGTGAATTCAAACAGTTGTGTGTCACACGAAAATCCCTTTCTAAAACCATGCTGATTAGGAAAGAAAAAATTGTTCGTCTCGAGGTGATTGTACACGTGTGAACTGATTATGTGCTCAAGCATTTTGCAGCATATGCAAGTTAAAGATATGGGTCGGTAGTTGTCAGGCGAGAGAACATCTCCAGTTTTTTGAATTGGTTTTATCTTTCCTATTAACCAGTCGTCCGGTAGCATGCCAGATGTTAGAGATTGGTCAAAAATTTGGCATAATATTTTGCTTGATATGGGGAGGGTGTTCTTTAGTATCTTGGAATTAATGTTGTCAATACCGGCTGATGTGGATAATTTTAAGTTGTCAATGAGTGATCCAATGCCTCCAACAGTGACAGTAATGGGTTCCATATAGGCGGCGTCAAGTTCAGGAAAAGTAGGCACATTGGAAGAATCTTCCTGAGTGAAAACAGATGAGAAGAACCTGTTGAAAACAGAGGGACAATCGGCGATAGGAATAGGTATTTTGTCAGTTCCATGTAAAGTAATAGTGTTAGTATCTCTGACCGGAGATATAGTTCGCCAAAATTTTTTGGGATTAGACTGAAGCAGGGAAGGTAGGTCTTGCGAGTAATATTTATCTTTAGCTGAGGTTATTGCTGAGCAGTAGGTTTTCAAACAGTGTCTGTATGCCTGCCATGCCCCATTAGTGCGCAAGCGTTTAGCCCTGTTGTACAACCGTTTCTTCTTGTTTCGCAGTTTGCTAAGGGACTTGCTGAACCAGGGGCTTAATTTATCGTTGGTTATGGACACTAAGGGAACATTCTGATCGACTAGCGCTGTTAATTTATCCCTGTAGAGCACCCAGTTTTCATTTACGGATCGACAAATGAAAGTAGGTAGTAACTCTTAAAAAAAATTGTTCTAGTTCTGTGTTAATGGCAGCGTAATTTCCTCTATTGTAATCGTGAATTCGTTTTGTTGTTTTGCCAGATACGGGCTTCGGGATGCTTAAATTAAGTTGGAGGAGGTTATGGTCACTAAAACCGCTCATATTTGAAATTGAAAGTATTGTGTCAGGAGCGTTGGTGAATACCAAGTCCAGGATATTGGAAGCACGGGTGGGTTCTTTGACAACTTGGAACAGGTTGAAATCCAACGTTAGATTTATTAGTTCTAAAGACGCTTGACATGAGGATGACATGTGTTCCCACTCGATAAGAGGAAAATTAAAGTCGCCAAGAAGATATACTATGGTTAGATGGGCATGACTGAATGGCATGAGAGATGCTATTACGCAAGTCCCCCAAAAAGGAATGATCAGAATCTGGTGCACGGTAACAAGCCCCAATTAATACCACACTAGATGACATAGACAAAGCTGCCCATACAATTTCGACGGAAGATTTCGAATCAATCCAATGCGAATGAAGCGTTTTCTTAATAGCAAGGAGTACGCCGCCACCACGCCTATTTACGCGGTCGTTCCTATAAATTTTGTAAAGGTCGTTGTGAGGTAGTACTTCGTTATCTCTTATATCTGGATTCAACCATGTCTCCGTTAGTACAACTATATCTGAATCGCTATCATCAAGAAAAGAACAAAACGTGTCACGTTTGTGTAACAAGCTTCGGATGTTCGTGTACGCGACCGAGAGTGGAAAGGCTGCTTGGGGCACGAGATGCGGCGCGTGTGAGTTTAAGCTTACATCTAGCTATCTGGAAGATTGAGCAACTGTGTCATTAACGGCATCATACACATATACCTTCTTATCCAAGTGAAGCTTGTCAAGGACCAACTTGTACGGCTTGTCGAATGATCTGGCAAAAGCGACCAACTTTCTTCTGGCCACACGTGTTGATGGCGCAAAGTCTTCCCCAATCGAAAAAGTTGTTCCCTTAAGCTTACGAGCTGCAGACAAGATGCTCTGTTTGTCCCTGAATGAAGATAATTTTGCTATAATGGGCCGTTTTTTTCCAATGGAAAATTTGCCCAGGCGGTGTACACGTTCATACTGCACACTTGTAGTGGCGAGTTCGAGTTTTTCTGCGCAGAATTTGATGACCTTTTCTTCAGACGCTGCCCAATTTTCTTTTTCGTCATCCTCTAAACCGAAAAATATCACGTTGGAACGTCTTAATCTGTTTTCTGCATCGTCGCATCTGGAAGTTATTTGTTGTAGCTGACTTGAGATATCATGCAAGGCATTTTGAGAAGGAACTACTTCAGGGGAAGCTGGATCGATTGCACCGGTTTCAAGAGCAGTTACTTTCGCTATAAGATTCTGGATTTTTCCATTAGTGGTTGCTTGTTCCGCCTTAATACCCTGAAGTTCAAGCAAAACAGACTTCAGTTCAGTACGCAGTTTCTCAATTGCCCCCAAAGCCGATTCGAAGGCAACACCCTCTGCCTTACTCATCGGGCCGGGGTTCGATTCAACATCGCCCGCCAGCAAGAGCAGCAAGTGAACAAGGGAAGAAGATATGCATAATGAACAACTCAAGATATGCTTTTTAACGCAAGACAACTCTAATGGGCACGACACCGCAATAAGGCAGTAATTGTTCGTTTTGTAACACATGGCATGGTTCAAGTAACTAACCTGGAAGAAGATCATTTGTGAGCAGCGCATGGCGGAAGCAGTGCCGTGCCCGATGGTGCTGGCGGCTGGCTCCAATTTATGCTTTGCTCCGCTTGCGTCACCGGTAAACATGCCCAATCCGGGTTGCCAGGCGTTGGAAGCGGATGCATCCAGACCCGGCGGGGATCCGAGCAGGACCGGACTAAGCGGTGGTGGCTCGTCGAAGTGCAGCGGGAAAAAGCCAGGCAGCCAAGAGTGTACGGTCCATAACAGTGTGGCCTGGAAGAAGATCATTTGTGAGCAGCGCATGGCGGAAGCAGTGCCGTGCCCGATGGTGTTGGCGGCTGGCTCCAATTTACGCTTTGCTCCGCTTGCGTCCCCGGTAAACATGCCCAATCCGGGTTGCCAGGCGTTGGAAGCGGATGCATCCAGACCCGGCGGGGATCCGAGCAGGACCGGACTAAGCGGTGGTGGCTCGTCGAAGTGCAGCGGGAAAAAGCCAGGCAGCCAAGAGTGTACGGTCCATAACAGTGTGGCCTGGAAGAAGATCATTTGTGAGCAGCGCATGGCGGAAGCAGTGCCGTGCCGTGCCGCTATTAGTAGATGTTATCGCCTTTCGCCGTGACGCGATGAATGAACAGATAAGGAAATTGTGTCAATATACGTATGTGTCATAGGACATATTTCAGTTGCCTCCAATTTTACCCAGTGGGCCCTGGTTTTATTAGTTTGAGTTTGAGGTAGTTCCGCTGGGTGGTTGTAGCATAGATTATTTTCTTGCGCCATCACGGCCCGGCCTATGCCGGTAATAATGTCGCTAATTATGTAACAAAAAACTACTTTTCCTGCGACCTATGTTGAAGGCTACATAGAGGCGTCTTCAAAATGTTATCATTCTTGTTCTTTGTGAACTCCACTACAGCTTTTTCAAAAGATTGGAAAGCTAAGGAGTTAATATGATGTATGTAAAGTGACGTGGTTGTTGTAGGAGCGCAATGTATACGGATGCTGCAAAGTGCATGGCTATCTCCGTGCCACCATTGTGACCAGTCGGTTTCTTGAAAGGGAATGTGGATGTACAGCGCAAGGGAAGAAAGGTGACTCGGTCACACGGTTGCCGAGCAGAGCCATCAAAGCCGCCCCTCGCTTGGGAAAAGAAAAGAGAGCCGACCGAAAAGCGTGTCTCGCGAGAAGCCAGGCGACGTGTGGTCATCTGGTTTTAGGTTGATTATTTGGCATTCATGGGTGCCATTTGAGAATGTCGTAAGCAACGTTACTACGTGAAAGTAGCGTTAAATCGCTGAGTTGGCTGAGTCATAGTTGCGGTACGCCTTTACTCTTTCGGGACAATAAGACTTTTCGAGCATGCAGACGAGCTTGCCCCTAGCGATACGCCATTAGCGAGTGTTCTTGGGATGGCGGGCCACCTCAGCGCATGCACACAATGTCGGTAGACGGGGCCTGGCAAAGGCTCTCTCTGTTTTGGCGACTTCTACGAAGTGACATTCAGAGCTCGAGCCGGGAGAGCTCGAGCCCGGAAACGGCTACAGGTGGACGTCAACCCATACACGGGCTGACATAGGAGAGAGTTAGAGAAATTGCGCAGTAACTATCCTTTCGCGTCTTGTATTTTGTAACGTGCTATCGATCAATGCAGTGTGTTTTATGAGAGATTTTCTGTAATTGGCTGCGGTGATGCGAGCCTCCACGTGTGATTAGATTGCGCGGTGACCATTTGTTTGACCGAGCGTTGATGTGAAACGAGAGCGGAGGTTCAAGCTTGGACCCGATCAGACGCCTAAGTGCTACAAGAAAGCTATTGCTCATGGGACAACTGAGCACTTGAGTCATCGAGGGGCACCCATTCCGAATGTCAAACACCTTCTTTCCATAGCTATATAGTGTTGAAGGTAGTCGAGGAAGTGTAAATTAACCTAAAGGAAACATTTATTGTTCATAGTTTTATATCTGCAACGCATAACAGTCGTTTTGGCCCAAATTTTTCATGCTAGAAATTGGTGTGCGGGCAATGTAGAAATATATTTAGATAGTACATACTTACTTGTCAAGTCATCTGGCATAATGGCGAACAACTCAGTGAGCATTGACACACCATTCTACAAGGCAGCTGCTGTGTCAACCAAATATGATCTGTTGCATTCTACGTCGGCAAGTAGCATGACATAAACAGTAATAAAACTCAGAAGTTGTGGAATGGTGACCATAATAATACATACGTACTAAAATGTGAAACGCTGGACGAATACACTGCAACAAATGTAGCTCAGTGAGGAGCCGAACGAAAAAAAAATTCTCGAGCATTTCCCTGAGGGTGAACATGGTTAAGTGCGAATGCACGGGGTAATGCTATGAGTGGTATTTATTATTTCGCACTATTATATTTATTATTCACACTATGGTGCCTTTATGATGTAATGGTTCCTGGGAATCGCAATTTGATCACATGGGGGAGTTTACGTTAACTCACTGGCGAATGCCAACGGATTTTAACTTTACTCCCTTTCATAGCATCACCCCGTGCATTCGCACTTAACCATGTTCACCCTCGGGGAAATGCTTGGGAGTTTTATTACTGATGATGATGATTAAAGTGTAATTAATGAATTTAATTGTTGTTTGTCATGAGGCATTTGTACACAGATACATTATATACGAAGTATTATTTATTTACACTTCACGACGCGTCCGGACGAGCAAAGTCCAGGGCTCGCACCCTCTCCCGCGCGGCACGTTCACTGGCTGGAACGGCTTCGGGAACGTCCACTCGCCGTTGACGATTGCGAGCAGCGTCTTGACGCCGGCCTTCATCGCGCTTCTCCGCTTGACGCTTGCGTTGTCGTTCCGCTTCTTGGGCCGCGTTCGCGGCTCGATGCTGACGCCTCATCTCGGCCTCGCGAGCGCGCAGTTCACCATCCGCTGCACGCTTCGCCCGCTTGTCCTCGGCCTCGCGAGCGCGAAGTTCGGCATCCTCTGCACGCTTCGCCCGCTTGTCCTCGGCCTCGCGAGCGCGCAGTTCGGAATCCGCTGCACGCTTCGCCCGCTTACGTTCGGTCTCACGAGCCCTTCGCAGCGCCGCCTTGTCTTCCAACGTCGGCGAAACCACCGCGGTACCGTCACCTCCAATGACGGGTGCAGTGCTGGCATTCGGTTGTACTGCATTCGTTGTTGATGGTAGCGTTGCCTCCGGTACATCCATCGCACGACCCGCTCTCTACGGGAGACTGAGAGAGAAGGCGGGCGCGGCAGAGAGAGGGGTGCGCGCGCAGCTACAGCGAGCGAGGAGAGCGGAGGAGCGAGCGAAGGGGGAGGGGGTATAAGGCGCGTTACTGACACCGATATCAGCGTCGCGTCCGTGGCTTATTCGGTAGAGCGTCGCGCTGCGGCCCGCCAAGTCCTCTTTCGTTTAAAGATAAGAGGATGGCCACCAGGGGCCCAGGGAGTTCGGATGTGCCTCGCATCAGCTCCGCGGAAAGTTGTTTGGTCTGGTGGAAATTGTGCAGTTACAGCAAACAACTCCTATATTCTCCTGCCTGAAGTTCTCTGGACCATCTAGACCACGACTTCAGGACTGTGAGTACGTTTTGGGGCATTTTATGGCTAATTTGGTGTCGACTGCGTCTCCGCCCAGCAAAACCTAACGCTAGCGGTGAACAAACGCGGCGGCTCGGCGGTGGCCGACGCCCCCGGCGTTCGCTTCAGAGCCCCGTTGTGGAGACGCGACGGCAATGGAGGTGACCGTGGAGGGTACTGAAATTACCCCTGAAGAATTTAGAACCGCTGACTGGATCACGAAAGTTGGAAAACATGTTAAAGAGCTGCGTGAGGCCGCTAGAGGTGACAGACAGGGACGCCAAGATGACAACGCCCGGGCAGAAAGTGGAACCGAGCCCGGCGAAGACAGGAAGAAGACGGCGGCTGCGAACGCAGCATACGAAAAGCTGGGGCACAAGATCGCGGAGCGCTCGATTGCGTCGTACCTACCGCGGTTGCCGGCGAACGACTACAAGATAATCATTCGTCCGAAGTGCGGGCTGGCGCTCACAAAAATTCCGAACACCAGGCTCAGTGAGGCGGTGCGCATGGCAGCGCGAATTCCGTGGATTAAGGGACAAGAAAAGGAAGTGTTCATTGTTAACGACAAGCAAGGCACCCTGATTTTCTGCACTCCCGACATAGACACTGTCTGGAAGGTGACCAGGATTAAGTCTATCAAGATTGAAGGCAAGAGCTATGACGTCACGGCGTACCTAGCGCCGCACGAGGATAGCGGGTGGGGTGTGGTGCGCGGCATCGACCCGAAATTGTCAGTAGAGGAACTGACAGAGGCTTTCGACAACTCAAGGAACCCGCCGATACTTGGTGTTAGGAAGCTGGGGAACTCAAGTTCAGCGGTCATCATCTTCAAAAATGAGACAGTGCTCAGGTGGATGTACTGTTACGGCGTACCGCTGAAGTGCGTGCTTTATAAGAAACGATACGAGGTGTGCTACCGATGTGGCCAGCTAGGACACAGATCGGACGTGTGTATCAGCGACCATGTTCGCTGCCGGGGATGCGGAATGACAGCTCCACCCGAGGACCATGCATGTGAGCCCAAGTGTAAGCTGTGTGGCAAAGGTCACCTGACAGCAGATCGGAAATGCAAGGAAGCTTTCAGGACCCCTTATACAATAAAGAAGAGACAGTGGGAGGCCTGGCGGCGAATGGAAGGAGAAGAGCGGAAGGCGAAAGACGCCGATCCACAAACGTGCAGAATGGAAGAGATCAAAGAACGGTCCAGGAGCCGGTCGAAGCATCGAAGAGGGTCTAGAGGAAGAGCAGGTTCCTTCTCAAGACTACCGGAAAGACAAGAAGGAGATCTGCCACCAATGACTGGTCCAGTAAACGAGGGGACTTCCGGCAGTGCTGTCCTCAACAGTGGGAGACCCACGTCGCCGAACCGCAAGGTGGGTTGGGGAGATAGGGCCTCCCAGGATAAGCACGATGAAGAAATGTCAACCATTAAGGAAGAGAATCGCATGCTTAAAGAGCAGCTAGCGATGATGAGTCGGCAAATAGAGGAGCTTCAAATAGCTATTAAGTCGTCTAACACAACACCCGTTTCCCTACCACGAATGCCACAGAATCAAAATGTAAAAATGCCGGAGGAGCAGAGCGCTACTCCACCTCCAGCGAAAAAGAGGGCAAAAGAAGCGGAAAAGCCCGTAATAGAGGAGAACGTAGCGACAGTGGATAGACATGAAAATAGCGCAACTGGAGGCAAACATTGAAGCCAAATCTACCCAGGACGATGAATGGCGTAAGGCCTTCGAGAAACGAATGGTAGAGATGTTTCAAAATCTGAATCAGCAGTTGCATCAGCGGGATAATAAACTTACCGAGGAACTTAAAACAGAATTCGCGAAGATGGATCGGGCGTATGAACAGCTCGCCCAAGAAGTATTAGACAGGCCGATGAATCACCTTAGTGGCAATCATGGCTCACAGATTCAGTAAGAACACCGTTTGGCAATGGAACTGCAGAGGCTTCACGCGCAAGCGTGCGGTTCTGCAGGAATTCCCGAGGAAAGGGGATCGACCGGATGTTATAGCTTTACAGGAATGTGGGAGAAAGGCGACGTTGCCGGGTTATAAATCCTATGTAAGCGAAGGCACGAGTACGCAGGTGGCCACCCTGGTCAGGCGAAACGTTATGGCGGTGCAGCATGACATTGGTAATGCACACATCGACCATGTTCTCATAGAACTAATACCCCCCCCAAAAAACGCAGCTTGTTCGTATTAAATATATACAGCTCTCCCAGACAAAGGCGATGCGACTTTGGGGATCTCTTCGCTTCTACGCGACGTGAGAGTAAGAACAACCCATTGCTGATCGTCGGTGACTTTAACGCTCACCACACGGCATGGGGATATAAGCAGGCTTCAGTTAAGGGCAGGAAATTGTGGGATGACATGCAAACTCATAATCTGGACTTGATAACCGACCCGTTGCAGCCAACGAGGAAGGGGAATAACGTCGCGGTTGATACCACACCCGACCTTACCCTGACGGGGAGTAGCACTAGTGCCACGTGGTGCAACACAAACGAGGACCTAGGCAGTGATCACATGATCATAGAAATAGTGGTAGAGGGAGGCCCGGCAACACCTCGGAAACGAAGGGTAGAGGCCGTAAATTGGGACTCTTTCAGGGACCTCAGGGGCGACCCGACTCCCATTTCCGACATTGCCGAGTGGTGCTGATGGGGTGTTACGTACTGTTAAAGAAGCCACTGAAGTGGTGGAAACCGAGGAGGACAACGAAGTGGTAGACATGCGATTAGTAAATCTTTGGAAGAAAAAGAAAGCTTTGGAAAACCGACTCCAACAGAGGAGATGGGATCGGAGTATCAGGAAACAAATAGCAGCTTTACACAGGCAAACTGAAGAGCACGCCATCACGCTCACGAAGCAAAGGTGGGGGAACGTCTGTCAGGAGATGGATAGAAATATAAGTACGTCCGGGACGTGGCAACTTCTTTGTCACCTTTTAGATCCGGAGAGCACGAAGACAGCGTCTAAACAACAATTGGAACGAATGGCGCACCAATTTGAAGGTACTAGGAAGGAACTCTTAGAAGGAGTTCGGAGCAGATACATTAATCCCGCCGGACCCGAACCTCTCCCAGATTATGGAGGGCGGGAAAACGCAGCCTTAGATGCCCCTATTTCCCTGGCTGAGGTGCGAGCGGAGATTAATCGGCTAAGGACTAGATCAGCGGCAGGGCCAGACAGAGTGACTAACAAAATTCTCCGTAATTTAGACGATAGGTCCATCGCTAACCTAGCAACGTACATGCATGAGTGTTGGGAAAAAGGGACGATACCGCAGGAGTGGAAACTCGCAAATGTAATTTTCATTCCTAAACCGGGTAAAAAACTCCGTTTCGAGAATCTTAGGCCGATATCGTTAACGTCTTGCGTAGGTAAGCTCATGAAGCATGTCGTTCAGACGCGGCTCAATAGGTACATGGAAGACAATGGTATGTATCCGGACACCATGATCGGTTTTTGACCCCGACTATCAGCGTGCGACGTGATGCTACAGCTCAAGGACCAAATTATAGACAAGCCAACGCGAGACACAAAAGTTATCGTGGGTTTAGATGTGGCAAAGGCATTTGACAACGTGAGGCACGTATCAATCTTGGAGAATCTGAGCTCCCTGAACGTCGGAAAGCGACTTTATGATTACGTCAAGGACTTCCTTTCGAACAGGACAGCCACTTTAAAAATCGGGGAAGAATCCATCGAGGACATTAAATTAGGCAACAGGGGGACACCTCAGGGCTCGGTGTTATCACCCACCCTTTTCAACATTGTGATGATGAAACTGCCTGAACAGTTAAAGGATATTGAGAATTTAAATCACACCATTTACGCGGATGACATAACATTATGGATGAACAAGGGCAGTGACGGCCAAATTGAAGGCTCTCTGCAAATCGCCATTGATAAAATCGTGGAGTACCTGGAGCCCAAAGGACTTAAAAGCTCGGCCGAAAAGTTAGAAGCACTCTTCCTCATGCCCGCCGGAAAACGGCGGCTCCACAACAGGCCTGAGGTGGACATGCACTTGTATGTTAACGGCGCAGAGATCCCCGCGGTCGACAGTATCCGTGTCCTTGGACTAAGGATTCAGGCGAACCGTAAGAATTCTGAAACTCTTGCTAGGTTGGAAGCCAGTTCTAATCAGACATGTCGTCTCATCAGACGATTAGCAAACAGGCATGCTGGGATGAAGGAGGCGAACCTTCTTAGATTAGTGCAGACTTTCATAATAAGTAGGATAGTGTACGTGGCACCTTATTTAAAATTAAGCCAAGTGGAGCGGGGCAAACTCGACATCATTATCAGGAAAAGTGTGAAAGTCGCGCTCGGACTTCCCCAAAACACGTCAACTGACCGACTTATGAAGTTGGGGGTATCTAACACACTCGATGAGCTAATTGAGGCTACTGTGACTGCACAACATCAAAGACTACCCGGATCTAAAACGGGGAGAGCAATATTAAAGAGATTGGGCTATGAGCCCACGCGTGAGCAAGCGCGTTCAAAAGACATACCGATACAGATCAGGGACAGGATAAAGATACCTCCGCTACCCAGAAATATGAACCTTAACTTTCACGAAGGCAGGCGTAAAGCCAGGGCAGAGGCATTACAATCTAGGTACACTGGTCGACAGGACGTCGCGTATACAGACGCTGCGGAATATGAAAGCAAAGCGGCACACACGGCAGTGGCGGTCAGGGGAGATGGTGGCCCAATTGCGTGCTGCACAGTACTTGGTGTCGAGACTGTAGAGGCCGAGGAAGTGGCCATAGCCTTGGCCATCAGCCAAAAGGGGATCAGGGTGGTCATCAGCGACTCCAAAAACGCTGTGAGAAATTACGAATCGGGAAGGGTGACGGAGACTGCCGTCCGTATATTAAACATGGTAGGAGTACCCAAAGAGCAGATTCTGCTTGTCTGGGCTCCAGCTCACCAAGGACTTAGAGGGAACGAGGAGGCTCATTCCGTCGCCCGAGGTCTCACCTACCGGTCGACCCCTGGAACCTCCCAAGTTACCGAACAAAGAAGCGAGTATATGCGCACATACCATGAAATCGTCGCACACTACAGGCTGAATCGGCAAGTATACCCGAGAGCGGACAACTCACTAAGTAAGAAAAATGAGATTTTGTGGCGAAAGTTACAGGCCGGGGTTTTTCCAAACCCCGCACTTTACAGCAAGAGGCACCCCGAAGTTTTCCACTCCCAGTGTAAATTTTGTGATGAGGTAGCGAATTTGGTGCACATGGTGTGGACATGTCCAAGTCAAAACGATGGTTCTCGCACTGTAGAATCCTGGGAGGCCCTGCTCTGCAGCCCAGATCCCAACGTCCAGCGCGACATCATCAGTCAAGCCATTGCTGCTGCCGCGTCCCAAGGGATTCTGGCCGACAGCTAGGGGCAACGGGCCATGCTTGAGCAATTGACTGACCTTTTAATAAAGTTTTCTCTCTCTCTCTTTAAACATAAGAGAGAAGACTGCGGACGCCGCCGACGGCGGTGGATGGTTTGGGGTCGCTTATAAAGTGTATTCAGACTTAAAAAATAATGAAGGTAAGACGACTAGGTTTCTGGCCTGTAATACAGTTCCTAAATTGTTCACGTTTACGTAGGCACCGACAACGGCGTTCTTCCCCGACCCTCTTTCAGGCATGGTCCCCATCTGCTGCCATGTTCTTCCTCCACGAGAACATTCACAAAGCAACGCTTTATTAAGAACATTGATCACGTGCCTTTCAGCGTACAAATTGTGAAGGCGAGATGCATTTTCCCTCCAGTTATTCCCTTGTCACCGAGTTGGGGATACATTCCCCACTATTTACCAGCCAATTAAAAAGCGTTAGGAAAAACATGGCTACCTAAAACGAGGGTTACTCAAACAGATTCATCGATGGCACTTCAGTGTTTATCAAGAGTTACCAATACTTGACAAAAAAGAAAAATGCTAGCACTTTTGTTATTACTTTCTTTATCAGTGCCCTATTTAGTGCGATTGAAGTTGCGCCCATCATCATCATCATCATCTTCAACAAAAACAACAACAACATCATCATCATCATCATTGTCGTCGTCGTCATCACCATCATCATAATCAGCAGCTGCTGCAGCCAAGCAGCCATGCTGGCGATGACACTGTTTTTATACCGCGATTCCCTTAGCTCCTTTCCCAGACATTCCGCTTCCTCTGTTTCTGTAGGGCCTGGGCGTCAAGGCTGGTGGCAGTGAGCGGAAAAGCAGCGCTATGCGTGAGCGAGAATTGAAGATAGATGCGAATGATATAAACAATAAAAATATTCGCTTTTACTGAAATATGAATACACGCCTTCGGCGTAACATGCAGACGTTCTATAAAAGAACAACTCCTTTTCCCAACTGCTTCAAACTTCTTCGAAGAACACTATATGAATATCAAGTTGTCGATGGTGTAATGTAATATTGCGCAACCAATGTAGTATTGCGTGGCAGAGGAGGGAGGGGGAGTTGTGCCAGGCGTCAAAACACGTGAGTTGTGTAACGTGCGGTTCTTTTGAAGGCCCGTTCATTGCGAATCGCTCAGACATATTTCTATATTTATGATCACTATCAACAAAGTGAGCAGCAGCGTAAATTCACGTGTCGCTTTACGAATGCCATTCGCAGATTCGCCGTACGAATAAATGTGGTGTACTGGACACATCACATCTGTGCTCGCAGTAGGCATTCTATAATAGTTTGAAACGGCCGAAAGATGCGTGCACAGACATTTGGGTCCTTGACGCACGGTTCAGACATGCACTGAGAAGCGAAGCCATGGCTAGGAATTCAGAAGGCGATGCGCTAGAGACACCATTGCACTACCGCGTTCTGCCCTTGATGGCGAAGCTCGAGCGTCCATAATGTGTGGTCACGAATTGTTCAGACTAAGGGTTTTCCCTCAAAAACGTGTCTTCTTATCATTGTGTGGTTCAGTCAATACGAGAGAAAGTGAGGACAGGGCAACTGGCGCGAATACTCATTGTAATTTTGCGCTCAGAAAAAAACCTCATCATCCACCCCCGGTGACGTCACCCGCGTCCCTATGAGGCGCTGAGGCGATATCGTGCGGCGGTCGCCCTTTGTAGGCTTTGGGGCCGGCAGGAAGGCGGTACGCGCTTCGTTTGTGCGGCCGCTTGCGTCCCAGCTGCGCCCACCGCATTCGACACGCTTAGGGTTAATGTATCACTGAGTCACGCAAACTTTGTTTGGTTGCTAACGTTGCGTCGTTATTTTAGGGTTGCGCACTTTTTTTCTTAGGTTGTTGATTTTGTTACATCTTGGTAGGGACGAAAATATTGGATATATCGTGCATGTCAAAGTAGGAATATACATGCACGCAAAAGAATAGGACTGAACGTTAAGTACACGCTTTCACATGAAATGATCCTTTATTGAGAGACATTGTCGCGCCTACATATCTAAGCAGGGCGTACCGTTTTACTGTCCTGTACTATTTGCAGAGATTTGTTGCATTCAAAAGCAATATGATAACAGGACATTTACGGAAAATCTCAACCATAAAAAATCAGTGCATTTTGATTGGCATCACACAATTCGAGATATTTGTTTGATTTAATTTTTTTTTCAAATGTCGATCCGTTATATTATCTGTAACTTTATCCTTGATATTATCTGTGACATTATTACTAATATTATCTGTGAACTACTCGGAAGAAAACCAACCCTTCTACATATCTTTCACACATTACGTGAAGGCGTTTGACCCAGTCGAGACATCAGCAGCAATGCAGGGACTACAGAATGATGGAATCCACTAAACCTACATAAACATGCCGGAATAAATCTAGAGTGCATCCACAGCCACCATAGTTCTCCGTAAGAAAAGTGACAGAATCTCAATAAAAAAGTGTAGAGCAGGGAGACACAATATCTCCTATACTATTCACCACGTGTTCACAGGAGGTTTTAAGAACGCAAGATTGGCAAGCGTTAGAGACAAGAGTTATGGGGGAGTATCAAGTAACATTCGGTTCACTGATGACATTACTTCGATCAATACCTTAGGAGACGAATTGCAGCTCATGACTACTCAATTGCAAAGGAACAGCAGTAAAGCATATCTGCAAATAATATGCACAATAATAATGTAATGTGCAGCAGTCTCGGCAGAAAACAGCACTTAGCGATAGGTAGGGAGACGCTGGAAGTGGTAAAGGAATATGTCTGCTTAAGACAGGTAGTAACAGCGGAGCCCAATTATGATGGTGAAACAACTAGAAGAACAAAATTACGCCATATTCATTGGAATGAATAATGATAAGTGGGCGAAGCTCGAGAGGAGGATATCATCGGTAAACCGCACCTCTCACGTGAATGTTAGCCCATTGCATCGTTAAAAAAACGTAAGATTGTGCACATACTATGCAAAACCACTTTTATTTTGGGTTATTCACAGCCATTCTCAAATGCAGCTGTGCAATCCCAACACACACGGCTGCAAACGTCGCTGACAGGCGATGACCATGCTGGCTCCTCGGGAAAGTTAGCCCATTACATCTTTAGAGACACGTAAGACTGCGTATTAAATACAGACCCGATTTTATTTTGCGCTTGTTCTTGTTTTCAAAGGTGCTTTGTGGTCGGTGAAGTGCTGGATGGGCCATGGGGTATAGTGGGATGTTTGCAAGGACGAAGTAGTGGGCAGTTTTCAAAAATAGTTACGAAGTGGTCACAGATTAAAGACAGACCCAAAGCTTTGAGAGCTTCGCCTCTAATAAGATTGAGGTCTATACCATTCGGCAATCATGCTCAAATCATGAATGGTAATCCTCCACTAACCGTCAAGAGGAAGGTATATAACAGCTGCATCTTGCCGGTACTTACCTAAGGAGCAGAAAACTAGTGATGTACAAAGAGGATTCAGCTTAAATTGAGGACAACACAGCAAGTGATGAAAAGGAAAACGATAGGTGTAAGCTTAAAAGACAAGAACAAAGGAGACTTACTCAGGGAACAAACCGTTGTCAAGGATATCGCTGTTGAAATTAAGAAGAAATATAAATGAGCTGGACACGTATCACGTAGGCAGGAACCGCTAGTCATTAAATGTAACTGACTGGATTCCCAGGGAAGGAAAACATACCAAGGGAAGCAGAAGGTTATGTGGGCCGATGAGATTAAAAAGTGTGCTTATATTCACTGATTGATATGCGGGGTTTCACGTCCCAGAACCACCGTATGAACATGAGCGGTGCCATATATAGTGGATGGCTTCGAAAAATTCAACCACATGAAGTAGGGTTTTTAACAAGCAGGTATGTCTGAGCGCACGCGCCTACAGTGTTTTCGCCTCCATTGAAAACGCAGCCGTGACTGTCGCGATTCGATCCCGTGACCTACGTGTCAGCCGCCGAGCACTTTAGCAACTATAGACCACAGCGGCGGGGCAGCTGGCAGGTATATACCGTGGCCGCAGGAAGCATAATACCGGGATGAGTGGCGGATCATGGGAGAGGCCTTTGCCCTGGTGTGGTCATAGTCAGGCTGATGAAGATGATGATGACATGAAAAAAGTCTGTAACTTCACAAATTTGGCTAGGTCAAAACAATTGGCAGATCCTACGTACAGTGGGAATCGATGATATGCGAAGCACAAAAGAGAAGAGTTGATATGTCAATTTAACATCAGCGCGACGTTACGAGGTGGAGGTAAATGATACCGTACATGACTTCCGTGTCATGATTATCGTGTTTCGTTGTGTAGTTTACCTTCGCCATCTGTCCACGTCACGTGACATCAAATTTAGTATATGTGGAGCTAGCGAAACGGCCGCCAGCACGCTATGAGCGTGGTATGTTGTCATGTTCTTACATGACACGCGTGTCAGGATTATCCTGTTTGCACCAGTCAAATATTTCGTCATTCATTGACGTCACGTAACGCCACATTTCGTGTATGTGGAGCTAGCAAAACGGCCCCGAGCGCATCATGAAGGGCCCAATATACTTCATTGTAGCGTTTACGCGCACGCGCGGCACAGCGACGCTACGTTAGAAAAATGCGAGCATTCTATAGTCTGACGCCAAGCGCGACCAGCGTCCGTCAGTGCGGCCTGAGGGCAACATGCTGCATTTCGCACCGATTCGTTATCCAGACAACACTGCATCTCGCTCTTTTCGTGACCGAGGGACGCCGGACACGCTGCAACGCGCATGCGTCAAAGCAACGCAGCACGGTGCGCCCCTGTGAGTATACGGCAGGATTGGCGCCTGGCGTGCCAACGCCGGCGTGACGCGATGAAATGAACGCCGGCGAGCACGCACACCACGTCACGTCGAAATGTATTGGCGCCTTAACTGTGGCATGTAGTCACGTTTTCAGATGACACTCATCTCATGGTTATCATGTTCGCACCAGTCACACACCTTCGTCATCCATTGGCGTAACGTATACCAAATTTGGCATATGTGAAACTAGCGAAACGGTCGGGAGTGCATCATCAGTGTGGCGTAGTCGTGTTGTTACATGACACTCATGTCGTGATTATCATGTTTGAATGTGTCATTTACCTATGTCGTCCGTTCGCGTCATGTAATACAAAGTTTGATACATGTGAGGCTAGCGGAACAGCTGCGAGCGCATCATGAGCGTAGAATGTAGTCTTGTTGTTACATGACACGCATCATCAGCCTGGCCACGTCCACTGCAGGACAAAGGCCTCTCCCATGTTCCGCCAGTTAACCCGGTCCTGTGCTTGCTGCTGCCAATTTATACCCGCAAACTTCTTAATTTCATCTGCCCACCTAACCTTCTGTCTCCCCCTAACCCGCTTTCCTTCTCTGGGAATCCAGTCAATTACTCTCAATGACCAGCGGTTATCCTGTCTACGCGCTACATGCCCGGCCCATTTCCATTTCCTCTTCTTTATTTCAACTATGATATCCTTAACCCCCGTTTGTCTCCTAATCCACTCCGCTCTCTTCTGGTATTTCAAGGTTACACCTACCATTTTTCTTTCCATTGCTCGCTGCGTCATCCTCAATTTAAGCTGAACCCTCTTTGTGAGTCTCCAGGTTTCTGCTCCGTAGCTAAGTACCGGCAAGATACAGCTGTTATATACCTTCCTCTTAAGGGATAATGGCAATCTACCTGTCTTAATTTGAGAGTGCTTGCCTTATGTGCTCCACCCCATTCTTATTCTTCTAGTTACTTCAATCTCGTGGTTAGGCTCTGCGGTTATTACCTGCCCTAAGTAGACATAGTCTTTTACAACTTCAAGTGCACTATTACCTATCTTGAAGCGCTGTTTCTTTCCGAGGTTGTTGTACATTACTTTCGTTTTCTGCAGATTAATTTTAAGACCCACCTTTCTGCCTTCCTGTGTAACTCCGTAATCATGAGTTGAAATTCGTCCTCTGAGTTACTCAGCAATGCAATGTCATCGGCGAAGCGCAGGTTACTAAGGTATTCTCCATTAACTTTTATCCCTAACTGTTCCCATTCTAGGCTTCTGAAAACCTCCTGTAAGCACGCAGTAAATAGCATCGGGGAGATTGTGTCCCCCTGCCTTACAACCTTCTTGATTGGTATTCTGTTGCTTTCTTTATGAAGCACTAAGGTAGCAGTTGATCCCCTGTATATTTCTTCCAGAATGTTTATATATACTTCATCTACGCCCTGATTCCGCAGTGTCTGCATGACGGCTGATATTTCTACTGAATCAAACGCCTTCTTGTAATCTATGAAGGCTATGTATAGTGGTTGGTTATACTCTGAGCATTTCTCTATTACCTTATTGATAGTATGAATGTGGTCAATTGTTGAGCAGCCTGTTCGAAATCCTGCTTGTTCCTTTGGTTGATTGAATTCTAATGTTTTCTTTACTCTGTTAGCAATTACCTTTGTAAATAGCTTGTAAACTACAGAGAGCGAGCTGATCGGCCTGTAATTCTTCAAGTCCTTGTCATCTCCTTTCTTATGTATTAAGATGATGTTAGCGTTCTTTCAAGACTCTGATACCCTTCCCGTCAGGAGACACCTCGTAAACAGGGTGGCTAGTTTTTCTAACACAATCTGTCCTCCATCTTTCAGCAGATCTGATGTTACCTGATCCTCACCAGCAGCTTTGCCTCTTTGCATGCTCTACAAAGATTTTCTGACTTCTATCGTTACTGGTGGGGTGTCGTGTGGGTTACTGCTAGTTCTTATAGTATTAAGGTCGTGGTTGTCTCGGCTACTGTACAGATCTTTGTAAAACTCCTCCGCTATTTTAACTATCCTATCCATATTGGTAGTTATTTTGCCTTCTTTGTCCCTTAGTGCATATATCCGACTTTTGCCTATCCCAAGTTTTCTCTTCACTGCTTTGAAGCTTCCTCCGTTTTTCAGAGCGTGTTCAATTCTCTCCATGTTATACCATCTTAAATCGCATACTTTACGTCTATCAATCAACATCGAAAGCTCTGCCAGTTCCATTTCATCTGTTGTACTTGACACTTCCATGGTTTGACGCTTCTTAATTAGGTTCTTCGTTTCCTGGGAAAGCTTGCCAGTGTCCTGTCTGACTACCCTGTCTCCAACTTCCCCTGTACACTCCGTAATGATACTCGTCAGATTATCATTCATTGTATCTACGCTAAGGTTGGTTTCCTCACTAAGAGCCGAGTACCTGTTCTGCAGCGACACTCTGAATTCCTGTACTTTCCCTCTCAGTGCTAGCTCTATGATTGGCTTCTTGCGTATCAGTTTCTGTCGTTCCTTCTTCAAGTCTAGGCGAATTCGAGACCGTACCATTCTATGGTCACTGCATCGTACCTTGCCAACCACTACCACATCCTGCACAATTCCTGGGTGTGCGGTCGTTATAAAGTCTATTTCGTTCTTATTTTCGCCATTAGGGCTCCTCCATGTCCACTTGCGGTTTTCTCGTTTTCGGTAGAACGTATTCAAAATCAGCAAATTATTGCGTTCTGCGAATTCTACTAGTAGCTCTCCTCTGGCGTTTCTAGTGCCGATGCCATAATCTCCTACTGCCTGGTCTCCAACCTGCTTCTTCCCTACCTTTGCATTAAAGTCGCCCATCACTATAGTATACTGTGTTTTTACCTTATTCATTGCCGATTCCACGTCTTCATAGAAGCTTTCAGCTGAAGCGTCATCATGGCTGGATGTAGGCGCGTAAGCCTGTACTACCTTCATCTTGTATTTTTTATTCAGTTTAATTACAATACCTACCACCCTTTCATTAATGCTATAATATTCCTCTATGTTGCCAGTTATGTTTCTGTGAATTAGGAACATCACTCCCAGTTCTCTTCTGTCTGCCAAGCCCCGTAGCAAAGGACGTGCCCATTCTGTAGCACCGTAAAGGCCTCATCTGTCCTCCTAACCTCACTGAGCCCTATTATATCCCATTTAACACCCTCTAGCTCTTCAAATACTAGAGCTAGACTTCCCTCAATAGATAAAGTTCTAGCGTTAAACGTTGCCAAGTTCAGGTTCCAATGGCGGCCTGTAGTCCAGAAATTCTTAGCACCCTCTGCTGCGTTGCAGATCTGACCGCCGCCGTAGTCAGTTGCTTCGCAGCTGCTGAGGACTGAGGGCCGTGAGTTATTTGGCGTATCCATGTGGGAGGTAGTGGCCAGATACTGCACCAGGGTGGCCAATCCTTCTCTGGTGAGGTAGTGTGTTCCCGTTGGTGGTTACCGGTGAGACCGCACCTCAGGCCTCTTATTGTAGTTTCATCAACACGCGATTTTTTTTCCCGGTTGGGAACTGTGCGGCACCGGGCACGTGGTCCGACTGTTGTTGTTTTGACAGACTCGCAATGTTTTTCGTTCCTAAATTTTAAAATTTTTGTTTGTAATAGCAGTATTTGTAGCGGTTGAACTCCTTGTATCTTCACGAACAAATAGACACCACTCTGACCCTCGCAGGACCAAAATTGCTAAAGTTATAGGTAGATATGTTATAAGTAGATATGTGCAGAGCTCACTTACCCGTGCTGCTGACGCGGCCGCTCCCGCTCCCGCAGTTGGAATAATCTGTGCTTATTGGCTAAGAGGTGAAGGAGCAGTTCCGGTGGGCTTAATTTGCTGTGGAAGCTGTTTCGCCACACCCAGCTCAACCAGTGACAGCAGTCCGGCCACACTGAGTGTGTCTTCTGAATAAGTCTCTTTTGACGCTCTCAGTTGAATTGGGCGCTCGCGGTTTTTTCTACGGCCATCTCCGGATTTTAACGACTCAATTGAGACATGATTTGTCGTCCTGTGGTGTGTAAAAGCCGAGATATGACTCGTTGTCCTCAAAGTGGCTTGGTACCACAAAAGATGGCGGCCCCCATATGGTCATAAGGTGGGAAAAATTGCTTGTGGGTTTGTTTTCGCCGGTCAGAAACTGGTCAGATTGAGCTCAGAGCCCGAAATCCTCCTTCTGCGTGGTTTAATAATGTTACCAATATTTGTTGTGATCTTTTGCCTTTTCATTTAATCTTTGAGCACGAGGGGGCAGGTGCTAAAGTCCCCTGTTAACATGGCAGCCCCCATAGGGCGGATACACGTGTTACTCACAGTTGATTTTCGGTGAAGAAAAACCGTTTTTTTCCGCAAATTCAAGATAAGATGTTAGCGGCGAGGCTCCGGAACGTCCCAAGAAGAATCGAGGGTGGTTTTCCAGGTGCGTAGTAGATTTTCTTGCGGAATTCCTGATTTGATCGAAGTGTTAGGCCTACCCGAAGTATGAGTCACTAATTTCTCAAGTTGTAACTGATTTGGGTGGCTAAAACCGTGCTCTTCGAAGTGCCCCGAAGCCTCATAAACCATGTGAGGAAATTTAGATTATTACTCACAGTTTTGACGGAGATTTGAGGTCCGAATGCTGAGCTGTTGTGAAACCGCTCAACCAACCCAGGCCCCCTGGTGGCCGAGTCCGCATGACACGCATCTCATGTTTATCATGTTTGCGGCAGTATCATACCTTCGTCATCTGTTCACGTCCCGGTATGCCAAATTTAGTATAAGTGAACGTAGCGAAACGGCCGCCAGCGCATCATGAGCGTGGCATGTAGTCAGGTTGTTTCATGACACGCATCTCATGAATATTATGTTTGCACCCCTCACATACCTTCTTCATCCATTCACGTTGTGTAATATCAAATTTGGTATATGTTACGCTAGCGAAACGGGCACGACCGCATCGTGAGCGTGGCATGCAGTCATGTTGTTACACGACAAGCATGTCATGATTTTCATGTTGGGGTCTGTCGCTTGTGTTCGCCATGCAATCATGCCATGCCATACCAGTTTTGCAACATGACATGTGAACGGTATCGCCGCAAAAGGTGCAGACCTATGAAATGTAAATCATGTCATTCATGACATCGATGACATGATTTTCTTGTTATAAATGGTCAGATATGCTCGTCATACAATCATGGTATTCCATACCAAGTTTAGTATCGATACCATTATCAGAAACGGCCAGGATAGTTAAAAGTCGTAGGCTGCTACATAGGTCAATTGATCAATAGATAGATAGATAGATAGATAGATAGATAGATAGATAGATAGATAGATAGATCGATAGACAGATAGATAGATAGTTAGATACGCTCAAAGGCACCAAAGTTCGCTAAGAAACGCTTCGCATTTAAAAGTACTTGAGAAAACGCGCACATGGTAAGGAAGCTTCTCGTGTATTAAATTGGCTTTCAGACACCAAAACTAGGGGAAAGATAAACCAGCAAAAATAGATAATGGTAATATTGCTGGTTTTGCAACCTATAGCCGTAATAATATTATTAAAGACGCCGTAGTAAAGGCACTCTGAAGTTTCGACTTCTGGTGTTCTTTAACGTGCAGTAACATCACACAGTACACAGGCTCCTAGCATTTCACCACCATCATAATGCGACTGCCGCAGCTAGTATTGAACCCGTGACCTCCGGGTCAGCATTGCAGCAGCCTTAGCCATGGCTCCACGAGAGCGGATCATGAAAAATAGGGGTCGCCAAATGCGCGTAATACGAGTGACGAAAGGCGCCATAGGAATGTCGGGAGTTTTACGTTAGGTTGGTTGGCTAAGCGGCTTGGGAGATGGGAACGGGAGCTCCAGAACGATATATAGTTGTAGAGGTCCCGAACGTTCCCTTATGTCCACAGTATGTACAATACCACAATATGTACAATGCTCTTGACTCGCAAACATTTGACGAAATGAGCAGTGTGAGATTAGAGCGCAACGACATAGAAAAAAAATCGAATGAATGAAGAAAGGAAGATTTCCCACTTAAGACAAAGCGCTAACTGATGGAGAACACGACGAGAGCAATGACACCAAATAAATAAAGATAACCACGAGAAAGCACACTACGACGAAAAGGGGTCTTGAGGAACCACCGACAGCCAAGCAAGTAAACCAAACGTAATCGCAAGCTGAAAAACATGAAACAAAAGAAGCTGTTGCTCGGTGAGCAGCCCCAATCCAATTAGCGGCACAATTGGCTGTCCGTAACGATATTTGCTTCCCTCAAAATATTTGGTGGCTACCAGCTCATAATGTAGCTTTTGTGCTGCGAGCCAATTTAACAAGGCCGAAGCTGAAGGCACCTCGTTGGAACGTTCTTCAAGTTTAGCATGAAACAATAAAGAGTGCGCTCATATTATTGGCATCTTACCTTATGGTATAATGCTAGAATTCGAGAGGTTACCACCCAATGTTTTGGAACCATTGTAGTACATGGTTAGCTACATTACATAAAAGAATATCGAAGTTGTTGCCACTTCACAATTACTTGTAAATATTCCCGGATTCAAAAATTTTCACCAACTTTATCAGCGACAAGAAAAAAAATATTACATTTCTAACGTATTAAAATGGAAAAACTTAAGGCTAAGTAACGCACGAGGTATCCTTTCCACTGTGTTCAGTTCGTGTATTAGGGGCGTGATTTCAACGTGAAAGCATGGATCAGCGGGAACATTATATTCAGGGACCAGTGTCTTCCCGCCACGTCATGGTTATTTGGCATGAGCTTGAACAAGTACCGTAAAAGACAAGGCGTGATTGTAAATAACAAGCTCAATAAATAATTTGAAGCGCACCACACCACCCAGGATTTCCATGCTTGCGTGCACTAAAGCTGTCAAGGCGACCTCTCTTTTAATAAGAATCGAGAGAGTAGTTTCTCTACCAGACAAGCCAACGTTCATGGTTCATCCGCATCCACAAAACATGCATGGGGTACATATTCAGGGTAATTTGAACAGAATAAGTGCTAACGCACTCTTCGTAGACGCGTCTCGTTTGGGACCAAAAAGCTTCATGGGTGTAGTGATACACATGAGAGGCCTCACCGTTAGCGTCGCCTTGGTGAGGACCAAGTCCGTCGGGGTGGCCGAACAGGTCGCCATCTCTCCAGCGCTAACAACTAGAGATACATCATGATGATCATCAGCGTGGCTACGCCCAATGCTGGGCAGGGGCGTCTCCCGTGATCCGCCAATCAACGACTAGAGATCCATCCCCTATCTTTCTTGATTCCATGATGGCCGTCAGGTTGTTTGATGCCAACCAAATGTCTTTGGCTGCCTATATATTTCTACGTATTATCCGTAGAATATCTATCAAATAATCACTGAAGCCTTTATTTCAGCTTGTATGCGAAAACTGGGGATTGCGATAAACAAGCAGCGAATTTAACGCCGCTTAACGGGCCTCACCATTCGTATATGTTAGCAGTAGGCACAAAGTGAAAGACAATTACTGCACGGAAGATTTTACTACACGTATATATATCCTAATTTGCAAACCTACTGCGAGTAAAAACAATAAGACAGATTGATGCAATGTATGAAGACTTGAAAAGACATTGTTACAAATGCTACACACATTGCTGAATAATGCTTTTGAAGATGGCATGGTGTGACAAAATCTTTAGGCTGTCATAAAATTTGGTATTTAAGAATGGAAGCACAAAACAACTCAACATGGAAAAACCATTGTTAGTTCTGCCCTTTGGTGATACGAAACTACTTTGTACTCTGGTTTCATATGAATGTCGAAGTAAAACAATTTCAAAAAGAAAGGAATCCTTTTTCTTGTTTTACTTCATAAAAACATGCAAATCTGTAGTCAAATGATTTGTTTACAGGCACAATATTGTATTGTAAGAAAACGTGCGCAGTGGGCGAATCCCAAGACCCAATAATAATTGCGCGACTTATCTTTTTCTGCAGAGCTTGCAGTTTAAATATTTCTGGCGAAGTTTTGTCGCCCCGGACGAGCGACAATGGCTAATGTGGGAATAAAAGAACACGTACTATAAACAGTAGCCGAGACAACCACGGACCTCAATAATATAAGAACTAGCAGTAACCCAGACGACACCCCACCGGTAATGATAGAAGAAGTCAGAAAAGCTTTGGAGAGCATGCAAAGAGGCAAAGCTGCTGGTGAGGATCAGGTAACATCAGATCTGCTGAAAGATGGAGGACAGATTGTGTTAGAAAAACTAGCCACCCTGTTTACGAGGTGTCTCCTGACGGGAAGGGTACCAGAGTCTTGGAAGAACGCTAACATCATCTTAATACATAAGAAAGGAGATGACAAGGACTTGAAGAATTACAGGCCGACCAGCTTGCTCTCTGTAGTGTACAAGCTATTTACAAAGGTAATTGCTAACAGAGTAAAGAAAACATTACAATTCAATCAACCAAAGGAACAAGCAGGATTTCGAACAGGCTACTCAACAATCGACCACATTCATACTATCAATCAGGTAATAGAGAAATGCTCAGAGTATAACCAACCCCTATACATAGCCTTCATAGATTACGAGAAGGCGTTTGATTCAGTAGAAATATCAGCCGTCATGCAAACACTGCGGAATCAGGGCGTAGATGAAGTATATATAAACATTCTGGAAGAAATCTACAGGGGATCAACTGCTACCATAGTGCTTCATAAAGAAAGCGACAGAATACCAATCAAGAAGGGTGTAAGGCAGGGGGACACAATTTCCCCAATGCTATTTACCGCGTGCTTACAGGAGGTTTTCAGAAGCCTAGAATGGGAACAGTTAGGGATAAGAGTCAATGGAGAATACCTTAGTAACCTGCGCTTCGCCGATTACAATGCATTGCTGAGTAACTCGGGGGACGAATTGCAACTCATGATTACGGAGTTAGACAAGGAGAGCAGAAAGGTGGGTCTTAAAATTAATCTGCAGAAAACTAAAGTAATGTACAACAACCTCGACAAGGAGCAGCGCTTCGAGATAGGTAATAGTGCACTTGAAGTTGTAAAAGACTATGTCTACTTAGGGCAGGTAATAACCGCAGAGCCGAACCACGAGATTGAAGTAACTAGAAGAATAAGAATAGGGTGGAGCACATTCGGCAAGCACTCTCAAATTATGACAGGTAGATTGCCACTATCCCTCAAGAGGAAGGTATATAACAGCTATATCTTGCCGGTACTTAGCTACGGAGCAGAAACCTGGAGACGTACAAGGAGGGTTCAGCTTAAATTGAGGACGACGCAGCGAGCAATGGAAAGAGAAATGGTAGGTGTAACCTTAAGAGACAAGAAGAGAGCAGAGTGGATTAGGGAACAAACGGGGATTAAGGATATCATAGCTGAAATCAAGAAGAAGAAATGGACATGGGCAGGGCATGTAGCGCGTAGACAGGATAACCGCTGGTCATTGAGGGTAACTGACTGGATTCCCAGAGAAGGGAAGCGGGTTAGGGGCAGACAGAAGGTTAGGTGGGCAGATGAGATTAAGAAGTTTGCGGGTATAAATTGGCAGCAGCAAGCACAGGACCGGGTTAACTGGCGGAACATGGGAGAGGCCTTTGTCCTGCAGTGGACGTAGTGAGGCTGATGATGATGATGATGACTATAAACTAACCTTCATTTCGGGGGGAAAATATCTGTTACGCGAAGTGATTCCTATCATTCTAGATAGTGTGGAAGCAATATTATCGACTTGTGCATCCCAAGACTTTGTGCTGGTGAACGTTATTTCTAACGATTTAAACGTGTCCACGTACTCAAATGCCGTATCGCTTACGTATAAGCACGGCCATAGACATAATTGTTTTCTTTTAGGAAGAAGGAGTACTGCTTTTGCCTTCTGGTTTTTATTTTACTGAATTAACTGATGACCATGCGGCAAGGGAAGAGAGTAAGTTGTTCCTGACATCTGCTACTTGTTATAGTTCAATAGAAAAAAGAATGGTTTATAATATATTAGTACAATATAATAGTACACTATAATAACAGTATATTAGTAAAGTTTATAACAGAACATTATATAACGGCACAGTATATTCATACGAGTTGACGTGATTTCTCACACACAAGGACACCTCCATCACCAAGCCAATGAATTCGATCGCGCAAGGGTCCCTGGACTCATTCTCCGCCTCGGGCGAACAAGCCCCCCCTCCCCCCCACCCTGCATACTGCGGGGAAAGAGAATGGCGGTGGCACAGATGGGGACCCGTTGACCACAATTTATGTGTAAAATTCCCACTTCAGATTAGGCAAGGAATTCTTCCCGGATCGTCACAGAGAGCTTACTATATAGAGAGAAGCAGAGAACCTTCAGACAACTGCAGACTAGCTGCTTCCCGTCACCGGCCACTATAGCCATGCATACGGACACTTCGCCTAACTGCTGGGCATGCGATCAACTCGCCCGCCACCTGCCCTATTTTGATGTTGTCGTGTCCGGATTGTTCGTTTCAACAAAGAAGCATCGCGTCGCCAAGTTGGAATTCTTAGAGTGCATCGCAAGTGTACACCTCGCGAAACAACTCCGTGTGGGAAGCGATCGGGAACCTCCTCTGTCCCAGACCACGTCGCGGGTGCCGTCTACGGTGTGTTTTGAGAAACCTTCTTCCTGGAAGCAAATAAAATTCATCTGTCTGTCTGTCTGTCTGTCTGTCTGTCTGTGATGAAACTGTGATGACACGTTCGAGTTCATGACTCTACATATACACCGGTGACCTAAAGACGCTTGAAAGCGAAAATGACGCAGCATGATGAAATAATATGCATCAGAACTTCAGCATGGTTTAGAAGGAGGCGTTGGCTAATCCCAGAGCATTTCCCAAGGTTGCCCCTACGAGCCTGCTCGTGCGCTCTATCGACCGTGTCGGGACGATATTAAACGCGCTCACACGCAACCGTGGTTGAGCGCACAGCTGTCGCTGAGCGTAACTAATGCGAACGCAGGGCGTGTTCTGAAGCTGCCTACTATAGAAATAGATGAAAAAAGAAAGAAAAGTAACAAAACTGAACCCCTGGGAGCCCACTCTTATCCGCTGATCCGTAATAAAACCTGAGGCCCCGTAGACCTTCTGTTTAAAAGATTTACATTTTTGCTTTAAAGATCCCATTCAGCATAGGCAGGCTTTCTAAAAGGGTAGGCTATTTTAAAAAATAAGTATGTAGCACGCAATCAACTTTTATCTGGTGCTGGTGGTGCCTGAACAATGGTTCGACGAGCTTATCCGTTTGATATACTTTAAAGACCCATCTAGTGATTGCAGGCGAAGAAGCTGAGAACACTTCTCAGTGTCGTAGACGTGAATCGATCTCCTTGTAAAGGCCATTGGTGTGCGCCGCTGTTTTGATGAGAATTAAATGCACTTGTTTCGTTATATTTTCAAGTTTTTTTTCTTTTTTTCTTTTATATTTTATCTTTTATCGAAGACGATTAGCATATTTGTGCAGTGCTGTGGTCTACATAAATAGAGTACGTATACGCGAGAAATGGTCCTACACAATTCATCGGTTGAACGTGCAAACAACGTTCTTTTCTGAGGGGGCTACGTTGTGTAGATTGCGTGACCTACCTGTGCAACCATTCACCCATCGTTCTCTCCTCTATATGAGTGATAGCCGCTGCTACGTTACTCGCATGGCGACACCATAAGTATGAATTCATCGACTTCAGTTTTATATACTGTCAGCTTTGCTGTAGGACTATTAAAGGAGTGAAAGTTACATTTTTATGATATCATTGGCTCAGTGTACGTAAAAAAACAAATATTTTTTTTTGTGTGTGAAAACGTACAAATATAGACAAAGCGCACTCTAAGTGATCTATAATGCACTAATACATCACTGGTATAGCAACATTATTAATAATTTTCTTATAACACTAACTTCAATGTAGTTGAATAATTTACGACAATTATGAAAGAAACACGCGCATACCAAATTGGAGGCTGCGGCGGCTGCATTTCCGATGGAGGCGGAAATGTTGTAGGCCCGTGTGCTCAGATTTCGGTGCACGTTAAAGAACCCCAGGTGGTCTAAATTTCCAGAGCCCTCCACTACGGCGTCTCTCATAAGCATATAGTGGTTTTGGGAAGTTAAACCCCACATATCAATCAATCAATCAATACCAAATTGGAGCACGCGTGAGAAAAACTAGGTAACTAAATTCGATATTTTAATAACTCATAACCTCTGGCAAGAAAGATGTTTAAAATGGGGGGGGGGAATAAACAACAAGAGGGAAGGCAGGGAGGTTAACCAGACACATGCACGGTTTACTACCCTACGCTAGGGGAATGGGAAGGAGGCATAAAGATGAGAGAAAGAGAGAGAGGAAGAAAAAGGGGATTGTCAGTCAATCCGCTCTTGCGTATGCAGCGTAGGCACTACACAAAAGATAAGGGTGGTCCCGTAGGTCTGTATTCCTCAAAAAGTACAAGACAGCTTTGACTGCCTTTTGAGCCGACGAAAGGCGATGAAGGTGTTCCAGCAGCATCTGCACAGAGAGTGGCCGATCGTCCAATTGTCGCAATGCGTCCGAAAGCTTCTGTCTTTCAGAGGCAAAACGAGGGCAATGGCATATCAGATGGTCGATGTCTTCTTTTGTGCAGCAGAAGTCGCATTCCGCATTGTCGGTCAATCCGATGAGGTTTCTATATGCTTATGTGAAGGCAACCCCCAACCAAAGGCGAAAAAGAAGCGAAGCTTCACGTCGACGAAGTCCGGATGGAGGTCCAAGTTCAATTGTTTTAGGGCTGATGAAGTTCCAGTAGAGGGTTTATTTGGTAATAGTCTCGTATGTCTTATGCTTGGCGTGTTCCACTCCTGCAGACACAGACTACGTGCCAGGTGACGAAGTTGCTTGGCAGCGTCAGTCTTTGACAAAGGAATCCGAAGGATGTGCTCTTCTTGGTGCGATGTGCGAGCCACGTTGTCTGTGGAATCATTGCCACTGATCCCACAATGGCCAGGAAGCCACTGAAAATTGACCTCGTGGCCTGTTTCTGTGACGTGGTGAAGAAGCTTGACAACATCGTAAGTTAATTGTTCATGGCAATCTCGTCGAAGGACTGACTGCATGCACTGTAGGGCCGGTTTCGAGTCGGAAAACACAGCCAATTTACTCGGCCTTTGGGATTTGAT
Organism: Rhipicephalus microplus; assembly: GCF_013339725.1. Lineage (NCBI taxonomy): Eukaryota > Metazoa > Arthropoda > Arachnida > Ixodida > Ixodidae > Rhipicephalus > Rhipicephalus microplus. The sequence goes on from NC_051169.1 coordinate 152,399,757, forward strand.
GTACTCTAGGGCACCACGCAAAGCCGTAAGTCTTGCCGCCGTAGACGTAGTGACGTGTGACAGCTTGATTTGCAAAGTGATTCGTCTAGCTGGAATCATCACCACACCGCCTGAACCAGACGCTGTGGTTGAACCATCGGTGTATATGTGCACGTGGTTATTGTACATTTCGTGCAGAAAGCTCAAGTTCAATTGTTTTAGGGCTGATGAAGGCAAATAGGCAAATTTGATTTTTTCTGTATTCCTGGAATTGAAACACGTACTTGTGGAAGTGTCAGGCACCACGGAGGATACACCAGTTTCTCAGCAGGCGTAAAACCTGACGTAAACGACGTACGATGAGCACAGACAATTGCACTAAATTTCGTGCGGGGCCTCTCAGTAGCGAGGGTTGCCAAGTGGTGGGAACGATTTCTAGCATGTTGCCTGAAGTACGTACGCATCGTTTCAATGGTGATGTGCGTCATGATCGAGTAGTCCTGTGCAATGGCATTTGTTTCGGCTGTCGATGCGCAGTGGAGTAAACCAAGGCATATCCTAAGCGCTTGGGCGTGAACATTTTTTTATTTTGTGGACGTTCGTTTTGCACGTGTTAGATATAACAGGTAGGCTATACCGCAGGAATCCAGTAAATAATACTTTATACAGTTGTAACATAGACTTGACAGACATTCCCCAGCTTTTCCCAGCAAGAAACCTAAATAAGTGACAAATGACGGTCAGCCGCTTTTTCACGTAGTTTACGTGGGGTGTCGAAGACAGGTTTCGGTCGATTACGACTCTTAAGAACCTGTGACTCCAGCTGCATGACACCAACAGCCCATTAATTGATATGCCGTAAGCGGACATTGGTTTTTTGGTGAAAGCCACGACTGCACACTTCTCACTTGCAGTTTCGAGCCCTTGTTTGCGTAGGTGGTGCGATGTCACTGATGCTGCCTTCTGAAGTCGAGCGGTGTGGCTACAATGGTGTGGCTACAATAAATGCTGTGGCTACAATAAATGGGTTTGGCTACAATAATATTTGGTAACGAATTCCATTCTGCAATGGTGTCAGGAAAATATATGATGCATTTGTCGTATTGGGGAATAAACACGTTTTGACGAAGGTAATAACTCTCGTCATGCCTAATGTATATACTTTTACTATTCTCCCACCCTATATTACATAGTTTAATGCCATAACATGCCCGATTTCCACCGGTATAGCATCTTTTCGCAAATGCTCTCGAGAGAGAAACTGAACATTTATCAGAAGCTAGAGAGGTCAGCCTGAGCTAGTGCGCTCAGCCTGCTACTCTACACAGCGAACAAGAGAAGGGGAAAAAAGAGGGGAAAAGAAGGTGCGTATGTACGGGAGTCATTTAGCATAGTACCCTGCAGCTTAGCATAGAGTCAAGTGCTTTTGAATTAATTAAAAAGGAGCTCTTGTAACAGTGCTTGATGGTGTTTGGTCGCATAATGCTGACAAAAGGCAGATTTCACTAAGTGGTTTCGTTCGATGCTAGCCGACGTATAAGTTAGCATCATGGACATTCACAAAATATATGGGCTTTGCGCACTTGGAAAAGCTCAGAATTTGGGCTGTCTGCACGGCCGATAAGATGGGTGCCATGTCTAGTGAAGGCTATGCCCAGGTGAATTCGATGCAGCACACTAGCGGGTCTTGAGCTGGTTTTAGCTGGCAGGCCAAATGTTTTCTCAGCAATTGTTTCCCGCAGACGCTTGTTCTGTAATCTGGCGACCAGTAAGTGGCCGCGCATTGGTGTATCAGTGATCTCAAGAATGTGTTGACGTCACTTTGCGAGTACGGTAGTTTGATGTCCATGGGGTCGTTGGATACTGCTGTTCTTGCTTCACTATTCATTGATAACTTGCCAACGAGTGTCACGGAACCCATTGGAATGTAATCAAGGGACCACTTAAATGTGTTAGGTTGAATTCTTGGGCTACTCTTAACACCATATTGGCCTCTTCTTGAGCAACAATTGATGTCTTGAAGCCCTGATTTTTCAACGGACAGAATCGTTCATTTCCGTGGTGCTTGGTCACTCAGATATTGTGTAGCTTCCTGTATAGCAACAAGTTCTGCCGCTGCTGAAGATGACCTGTAATCTCATTGAAACTGCCGGAATATACCAAGCTGAGAGATCATGAAGGCGGCATCTGAGGCAGACGAAGTTACGGATCTATCGGTGTAGAGGTGCATATTGTCGCTAAATCAGTCAGCCTAAAGGGCTAAGGTGAGTTGTTTTACGGACAGATAAGAAACATGCACTGAGAACTCGAGAGAAAACAACTAAGGCATCTGTTATCCTGGTATACCGAGAACTGTGATGTAATACTCCCGACTCCTTGCTTATGAGGTTAAATAAACGCAGTTTTTTTCATCAGCAACGGCAACATTTTCTTGGAAAAGCATGAATTTGATGTTTCCTCATTAAGCACAAAGGTATCATGATCAGGCAACACATGCATCCGGTTCTCTGTTACCTCCATCTTCTCTTTCTTTTCGTTCACGATATTTATCGTCTTCGACCACATCATCTGCTGAAAAGCTAAGTCTTCATTCCTTGTTTTCGACATAGTCTTGGTCTGGGTGAATCTCATACACCTAGAGCAGGTGAATGACCCGGTGGGTCATTTCCACGTATGCATTCAAGAGTTCCAAGTACGTTTTTTGTCGATATACCCTCTCAAGCATCAAACGTTATTCAGCTGCTTTCATTGCTTTCTTTTTAAGTTTGAATAGGAAACGACAGCTTTCTAACAACGCGATGGAGAGGATTCAAGTATTCAGAAAACGTGACCACGTATAAAACATAAAAAAAGTTGTGTCATTGTGAAGAGACGCATGTCTGGGGGTTGTGAAGCTCTGATGTTGCGACGGGACCCCACAATAGAGAAACATCGATCAATGGTTTCATACAAGTAGAGAAGCTCAATGCAATGTATAAGGAACAAAGCGCTTTTTTTTGACATCATAAAAATATTTTAAAAAAGAAGTCGCGATGACGGATGGCACTTTAAAGTCGTACGAAAGTCGATATGAGTGTCACCCACGAAGCTGTCCGGCTGAATGAAGAAAGCGACGAGAACAGCTCGTCAAAAGTGAAAAAAAAAGCACCAGTTAAATGCAAAATGACGTGAAGCACGCTCGACTACATCGAGAAAAAAACATTGTCTTGAATGCTGCATGACTGAAAAAGTTTAAACAAAAAAAGTCAGACGGTGAAAGGGCACACCATGTGAGCGAGATGGCGGGGGGAAAGGATATGAGGCTCATATGAGAAAAAGCTAACTCCCTGTTATGACAGCTATGTGTTAGTTGACAAGGTGCGGCTTGACGTGGTCGCCTTTACGTGTTCGCTTGACGGGGTCGCCTTTACACCAACATTTTATATTCAACGTTAGAACGCAAAATATTCGCTTGATCCTTTCTTGACATAAGACTACACTAGATGCACGACAGTTTCGCGTGAGGATTGCTATCGCATATGCTTCCCTATGCCTTCACTAGCGCTTTTTTATTTTCTTTTCGTTTTAGATGAGGAACAGCTTAAGGGGCCGGGACTAGTATGCTTCCGCGAGCCTAGATGGCATGGTATTGTCTTCGCTTGGCTTAAGGGGACAAGGTAAAAAAAGTTATTGAAAACTATATTTCTTTTACTTTTTGAGGTATTGGAAACCTGCGGTCATTTCTCAACCAGGATGAGTAATTTGCTTGCCTCAAGGAGTTTCTGTCCTCTAAAGATGACATATACAAAAATCGTGCGGTGGCCTGCCATGTTTTCTTTCTTACGTAGCAAAATATGCCTTGCATTTCAAGCATCATAGCCGTATGGAGGGGCTACACTTTGTAATCTGGAGTGTATTTGGCACTTTCAGAAAAGAATGAGCACTCAACAGCGAGAACGCAAGACAACAGATGCACAAAGCTTTCCGTCGGGAAATCTCTATTTACCGGGGGTGTCTTAATACTGCCATCATTGGTAAGCACCAAAGTATTATTGTTTGGGCTATAAAAGAAACAAAGCCCGCTTGAAGGACGTTTGAAATTCGAAAGCTGTCCGGGCCGCAGATTTTCACATGGCATCAAACAATACCAATTCATTCCATGGTCTTTGCCCAAAGAACGCCGAACCTAGGTGTATATTCAACTAAGGTGAGTTGAATAATGAGCCATTTGTTCATAAATAACACCTTCTAGCATCTTTTATTGAGGCGCTTAAGCCAAGTTATCTGAAGCTACATTCTTCAGAAATACAAGGCGAATGCCCCTAGGGGAAACTCAGAGCTGTAACGAGTCGTTGAATTGTCGTGTTTGAGCGCACTCAAAAAAACGTTTGCCTGGGACGCCAAACACTGAAAATATGCACTCCTAATGCCGGGTTCACTTTTAATGATGGTGGTATCGCCCTTGTGAATGTGCTGATCACTTTTGAAATTTCGCCACAAGACGGCACCCTTGACCTGCGTTGACAGTACCTGCACCGCTGGTAACAAAGGAGGCTAGCCCGGCAAGACATTTTCATACAAAAACAATAAAAGCTATTGGTAATAAGTATGTATTTGATGCCTATTGAACTAGTCTGTCAATTTGCTGTTATCGTGCTGTAGTTTATATGTAATTAACGTTTTTACCTTTAAATGCGATTACCTTAAAAGATCCTATTTTGTACATATGTTACTTTACCTCTACAACCACAGTATATAGAATCACTTATTTCGGCCAATACTTGGGTATAGTAGTACACAATATGCCCAAGCATAGTTATTGTTGTGTGAGGAAGTGCTGTTCTTCAACACGACATGTAATACATATGACCAAGTGGTAATTACGTCTTTAGGTAAAAAAAATATAAAAAATGACGTTACAATTTTCAGCACTAAAGCACTTCAATCAAAAGAATGGCTTATGATCGCAATCATAGTAAAATAACTACTGTAGCTGGTATGGGTATGGAGAAAAGGGTACATAAATATCGCCTAAAATGCACAGCGGGTATACACCTTACCCTGTTACCTTAACGCAGCGAAACGCACACATAACATAGCCACTAGTAGCATATTGAGTGCAACATGTTACTATGAACAGAAAACAGAAACGTGAGTGAAGATCCTGTCGTAATTTGTAGTTTTCTCTTGGCGTGCCGCAGCCAGAACCACATATAGCATAGCTCAGCTGCAGGACATCAAACGTGTGACCACGCACCTTCACGGTCATATTACGTTTGAGTGATTTATCTGTGGGCTTCAACCTCCCAAAACCACAACAACAATATTTGAGATGCCGAAGTTGAGGGCTTTAAAAATTTCGAACACCGGGGTTTTTTTAACGTGCACGCGAAACTGAGCACACGGACCTACAGCATTTTGGCCTCTATGTAAAATTCAGCCGCCGCCGCCGGCCTGCTATCCCGTGAACTGCGAGTCAACAGCCATGTATCTTGGCCACCAGACCATAGTGACGTGGCATGATAATACCGTAACTGGAAAACGTATTAAGCGCCAGCAAGCAAGGACGTCAGACAGTTAACACCGAAATGCGTCAGCTTTAATTTTACCTCCAGGAAACAACAGATTACCTATATGTGCACACTGCTGCCACGAGTCTACACATTAGTCAACCAGAAAGGCTTTCTCTATTTCTAATAGGTCAGTTGATTTGTAGAGATAGCTTGGGCTTCTATGATCTCTCTCACACCTTCACGAAACCGTACAAAATTTTACATCTGTGCACAACCGTATTGTAAACAATGTACAGACAAGTGACCGTCATGTTCTTGCTTCTAAGACTTACGCTGTGTTCGCGTAGACAATTGTTAATGCATCTTCCTTGGAGGCCTGCTCTGCACTTGCCGATGTTTTAAAGAGAGTCTGGATATGTCTCTTAAGAACCTGAAAATAGAAACAATGTCTTCGCAAAAAGGTTGGCTTGGGTCGGATGTTCCATGAAATCGACAATGCGAAGACAGATAGCCTTCAAATAAAGTTTAGTGCAGAGGCACACAAACCGAATTGTCCTTTAGAGTAATCATTTCAGAAATGGGGTCAAAAGAAGTTGACAAATTTTTTAGATGAAAAACTTGGCATTCTGTATATTGACGGTAATTTTTGGTTAAACAATACGTGGAAGTAGTATATCTCTTGATTGTTAACGCAGACAAAAGGCATGTTGGCTTGCTTCTTAGAAACAATATTCCTTGCTTCGAAAAAAACTCATCGCATGTCTGAAAGAGTGTATGGACTACTATAGCGTGGTTGCGTATCAGAACTCACCCGGGTTTAGGGTTCCATGCTTTTTAGAATAACTTCACTGTTATCTCCGCGCTACGCTTGTCTTATGAAATGGGAAAGCTCTCTTTCAGAAGCAGGGCGACTGTATCAGCTCCTGTTTGACGCTGACACTTGGTGACGTCTTCCTCCTCATCATAACAGAAATCGAGCACGTGTCTTGCCTGAGCAAAGGGTGAGATACGTGCTTGATTACCTTGTTCTGTACGATCCGGAAGTACGCGTATTGGTATATGAGCTCAAACTGATTTTTTCCAGCTAGCGTTAGCTCATTTATTGTAACAGTTGAACCACCATTCGACAACGTGCTGCAGTATTTAGATATTGAGCATGAATTCATCAACCTGCACACGTGTTTGGAATATAAACCCTGACCTAAAAAACGCCAGGCCTGATCGCAATGCGCAGCACTGTCACAGCGAAAGCTCGAAGAGCAGCCTTTCAAAGCCTTGTCTTAGCACTCTTTGAGTAACTGCTACAGGCACACTTCCTGGCTCCCACTACGCCATAAATACTGATAAGTTTTGTTGAGTGCACTGGCATTCGTTATGATATTCTACATTATTCTTCAGAGAAGCGTGGTATCCGCTACACACTTGTTGGGAATATCGTGCAATACTTTTATGCAGCTGCTGACAACCAAGAAGACGTGCGTGAAGTGACTAGGCCCCAGATTTGATAGGTGAACAAGAACAAGCTTTTGCAGTGGGTAGGACCATTCGACAGCGCCCCATTCTTTACAAACTTCGCATTGTGTGACGCCAGGCTTTTACTTTTAGGTCTTGAAACGGTTTTACACTCATATTAGCGTGATTCCTTTCCCGACATGAAGGCTTGCTAGGGTCACTTGTGAAATGAGTTTCGAGTGCCAGCTTGCTAACGTGGTAGAATACTGGGCTGGCACGAAGCAAACTTGGGTTCGAATTCCATTGTGCCCTAATGTTTTTTATTCGCATTATTTCTTGAAATATTGGTTACGAGTACGGGCAGACGCAGCGGAGTTGGTGAAACGGCAGCGGCGGCAGACAAATACGGCGCCGCACGTTACCTGTTTTCTCATTGCGTGCCATCTTCTGTTGTAAAAAGCTTCTGTTACCGTGACAATCCGCCCACTCAAAGGTTTTTTGAACAAGTATAGCCATTCTTTGTTTGTAAACACGTTGAAGAGGGCCTTTCTCCATATTGGCGTCAATAAAGTTGTTTTCTCCTCCTCCTCTTTTATAACAGTTATAAAAGTCTGCAGAATCAGCCAGAAATGATATCGGGAGCAGGTTATCTAAAGTCAATAAAGGCGTCTGTTGTCGAGGACCTGCTAAAAAGATGCCGCTTAGAAAATAGTAGTCCTCGGCATTTGGTAATCAAACAGAGAAAACGTGGGAGCACAGTCGTAGGGTTGCACTCTACTTGGGACAGTGCAGCCCTCACAAAAATGACAAGGGGCAAAATAAGTGCACATGACTTGCACTCTCGAGTGCATGTCATGTGCACTTCTGTCTCTTGCCCTTTTTGTGAGCACTGTGAGCCCTAATTAGGAATTCCTACCAACTCGCTCATTTTCCTATTCTAGGGCACAAGTGCTTTATCTGCACAAAACGGCTCCTGATCTAATGAAAACGGCTAGTGGTGTGGTTACCTAAGTAGTGTTTTAGCGCCAAAACAACTTGGCAGGTGATGTCGCTTAACAGACTGGCACCGGAAATGAGCAGACGGTTGCTTGCTGCAAGAACTATCACGGCCCTCTTGTGGATTGGGTACAAGAGGTGGTTTACCAGCTTCCGCTGACCTCTGGAAATAAGTAAATAGGTCAGACTGGAAGATGTCTTGCGATATTATTCTTGAAGACAACTTGGAAGCGGGGTTTCAGCGCGCGCGTGAGACGCGTGTCACGTCGGCTCCGTCGGAAATCCACGATTGTTGCAAACTTTTGGCAAATATCCACTAGAAACTGGTTTTAGCGTTTCGGCGAAGTCATAAGGAACCTCTGGATACCTATTTTATCTAGGTAGGCCCATTTTCCGGCAATCTACGACTGGTTGAACATCACGCCACGCCCGAGCCTGGCTGAGCCCAAAGCCGACGAGGCTTACGCCCGGGCTCCCCAGCCATGGCAGCGTCCACGAAGACAGACAGGCTACGACCCCAGCACGATGCAGTGGGTTGACATCGAGGTGCCAGGAACACGGGAGGACCCCATACCAGGTGAAGACGAATATCTTCAGATCATAGTTGGCCAACTGCAAGAGAAGCTCACTAAAATGAAGCACCGAGGCTCGACGGCCGCCGCAGGCTCGCAAAACAGGATCAACACCCGCAGCTTGCGTTGAGTCCCCGCGGCAGCTGGCGACGTGGAAGCCAACACACACGCCTCGAATCCGGTCGGACGAGTTGGTTATTGTGCCCAAACCAAAAATAACCATGGATCTGCACGATACGTTCGGCCCAGGTGGGATTGGCACCGCAGTGCAACGCTTCACCGGCAGCACCACGAACGCTGGTATCTCCGTGTTGCCGGTGTGGGACCAAAACATCGCGTTGTAGGTGTGAAAACGGAAAGCTTGGCCTCGAAGCTCATCGGGGACGTCGCGCTGACGATCGGGGACCGCCAGGTACCGTTTCAAGGACATTTGAAATCAGCCAGAGAAACCTGCAAGGGTGTCGTCACCGTCGCATACAATGAAACTTCGGAATCCCTTCGACGCAAGCTCGAGTGGATTGACGGCGAAATTTCGCATGCGCGAAAACTCGGAACATCCAACGCTGCAGTGGTGACCTTCAAAGAAGGCCGCGTTTCAAGATTCATTCACTACTGCTGTGAAAACTTGCGAGTGCGCTACTACAAGAAAACGGTTCCAGCATGTTACCGGTGTGGAACGGTGGGCCACAGACCAGATGCGTGCCCCAATCCGGAAAATCAGCGGTGCATTCACTGTGGTGCGAAGGTGGAACTCCCTCTGGAGGGCCCAGCGGAGCACGACTGTCAACCCGAGTGCTTTATATGCGGTGAAAACCATTTTACCGGCTCTGCGCAGTGCATCGAAAAATTCCGGAAGGCATGGAAGCCCGCTCTACCACAGCGGCAAGATGGACTAAAAAATAAGCCAGAAGAACCCTCAGCACCTCTCAAGACTGACAAAAAAGCGAAGCCCATGCATAACAAGCCCAAGCCGATCAAAGCCCCAGCCAGGCAGAAGTCGAGGCCACCTACCTTCGGCGCCGAGAATTTCCCGTCACTGGCAAACCCGCCCAAACAGGTGAGCAATTGAGTAGGGGTCTCCTCTCAGTCTCCCACCACCACCACTACCTCCCCCTCATATCCTGAAATTTAAAAAAATGAAAGCCATGAAAAAACGCATTGAAACTCTCAAACGCGAAAATCAGGCGCTGAATTCGTCGCACGTTGCTACTCCTCCACCACCATCGGAACCGGTGGCTATGCACACCTCCGACTGCTGGGACGATGAGCAGCAATAATACGGAAAGACGGGCTAGTTGGTACTGCTGCATAATTGAAGTTTTTGCGCACACACACAAGGACACAGAAGAAGGGAACACAAGGACCAGCGCAGACTAACAACTGATTTTTATTCAGTAAGAAAACGCTGGTCCTTGTGTTCCCTTCTTCTGTGTCCTTGTGTGTGTGCGCAAAAACTTCAATTACGATGAGCAGGACACTCAGTCAGACGTATCGGGTAACACTAATGGGTCTAAAACTGTAGTAGGTGCTTCGAACGACAGAGAAAATCGACTAAGCAGACTAAAGACTAAATTTGAGGAGCAGAGCAAAATGATCCTAGAGCAAACCAAGCTTACAGTACAAGACATTATTCTGCAACAGCTGAAACTATCAGTCCAAGCGGCTATGTAAGACCTCAAGCAGAGCGTTTTGCCAATTCTCACAGCCAGTGTACTACAAACCATTCAAAATTGGCTCACACCCCCATTGAACCAACTCAAAACTAGCATTAAGACAACAGAACAACCCCGACGCGAAATTGTTCATCGTAACCTGGCAAATTCTGAATCCGAGAGCAACATAGTCTAGCCGTTTACAAACCAAACCGAGTCCCCCCTGCTCCTCCAGGCGCCCACGCTGGCTGCAGTGGCAAAATTGACACCTCCTCAATAATAAATTCCTGATGGCAGACAGTTCTAAACGTAATAATAAAAGGTCCAAACAACAGCAGCTCGATATTTTCAAGTGGAACTGCAGGGGGTTTAAAGATAGGAAAAAGAGGGCCACACTTAACCTTTTCCTGCAGAATCAACATTTTACCCCTTCAGTTTTGGCGCTACAAGAAACCGGCTTACAGGCGAAATTGCCTGGTTACAACTCATTTCAGGGAAGGGCGGCCACCTGTGTTCTCCTACACAAGGAGTATACCGCTTGTCAGATAGACCTTGATCTGTCAGAGGCGCATGAATACACAATGATCAAAAGCCCTTCGCAATACAAGACGAGATCCTAGCTTGTACATTCTATATGTATAGAGTTATCTAAAGTCTAGGCAATGTGTCTTCAGCTAAATCTTTTATAAAGCGATTAAGGAAGCAGTTAAGTACCTACTGGTGATTTTGGGTGACTTTAACGCCCCCCGCTATCACTGGGGTTACACCCGCGAAGTCCCCAAGGGACGGAAATTGGCAAAACTCATATCCACTCTCCGTCTATCGCTTCTCACAGATCCGATGAAACCCACTAGAATTGGAAATTTTGTAAACCGAGATACTTGCCCAGATCTATCACTGAATAAGAACATTTCCTACGCAACATGAAAAAAACTTAGAAGAAACGCTCGCCAGTGATCACTGTCTCCTCAGAATCACATTCTCCGCCAACATAGGCTGTAGAACATGGAGTGAAGCTAAGCTGACAGATTTATTTTTTTAATTATTTTATTTACAAAATACTCCAGACCCATTTAAGAACCCCAGCAGGAGGGGCAAAGATCATAACTTTGCACACAGCTGTAAAACAACAAGAAAAATACATCATATACAAAAGATACAAAAACATAGGTCATGTTTAAATACGCTCAAGTGCCTCTACAGAGCTGGTTAACGATTGAGGTAGGCAGTTCCAGTCGTTTATGCTTCCAACAAAGAACGAGTATTTGTAAATGTTTGTTCTGGCGAAATACGGTGTTAATGAATGAGTATGTCGATGCCGGGTTTGTCTTGTCGTAAGATTCGACAGCCTTCCGCTCACAGGTGATGCCCTCTGTGCCAGGGGCGGGAGTATATACGAGATGGGCAAAACAGCTCCTTGCAGCCAATTCCAAGTGTCCTAAAACTATAGAGACAACGGAAGACACCCCCGCCATCAAAAAGTACCTGCTCCACCTTTGGGACGCCCACAGAAGCTTAACTAAACGATGGCGGAAAAACAAATTCAACCGCAAGCTTAACCTTAAAATAGCCGAGTTGAGTAAGCAAGCGGAGGAATATGCTGCACAACTGAACGAATCCAATTGGATAGAAAGGTCCACTGTTGTAGCTAAAGAAATGAATACAAGGAAAGCATGGCGCCTTTCTCAAACTCTCGTGGACCCCGCTCAAATCAGAGGAGAAGCGCAAAAGCAGCTCCGTCGAGCCCTGCATAGTTTTCAGGGAGCCAATTCCCAGCTGGCTGATGCTTTGTGTGCTAGATACCTATGTCGCACCACGGATCCCAACAGGAACGCATATGAATACGCAGGTAGAGAAAACAGTCAGCTCGATGCCCCTTTTGAAATGTGCGATCTGAAAGCAGCACTGAAAAAAATGCGCAGGGGCACTGCTCCGGGTCGAGACCTGATCACGGTAAAACTGTTAGCAAATCTGTCCGACGATTCTTATCGACATCTATTGCAGTACATTAACGCGATCTGGGATGGCGAACCACTGCCAACTGAATGGAAAACAGCAGTTGTCACATTCATCCCCAAACCAGGCAAGCAAATCAGCGCGGACAACCTCAGACCTATATCATTAACTTTATGTGCCGGCAAATTAATGGAAACAATGGTTAGAGACCGTCTCGCCACGTAACTCGAGAGCAATGGGCATTTCGCAGATTCCATGTTTGGCTTTAGGCCACACCTGTCTGCGCAAAATATCCCTTGCAACTAAAACGAGACATTGTCCAACCCATTCCCTCGACACACAACGACAGAGCAATCTTTGCACTCGACCTTAAAGGCTCATTCGACAACGTTAAACATGAAAACATCCTGAAGAACTTGAGTAGTGTCTATTGCGGTAAGAAAATATTTGCCTACATCAGAGACTTCCTCTCTGAGAGACTGGCATTCATTCGCATAGATAACGAGGAACATGAACCATTGAAAATGGGGACGCGGGGAACCCCGCAAGGAGCTGTCCTATCTCCGCTGCTATTCAACATTGCCATGATGAAGCTCCCGCAAGCATTGGCAGTAGTGGAAGGAACATATCATGCAATATACGCCGATGATATAACCATCTGGACGAATCGGGGCAGTTTAGGAGAAATTGAAGACCACCTGCAGCAGGCTGCCTTCATTGTGGAGGATTATGTGGCCCAGTGTGGGTTGCAGTGCTCTCCAACCAAATCTGAATTCCTGCATATCAGAGAAAACATTAAAGATAGGATGACCCTAAACCTGATGGTATCAGGATCAACCATACGAGAGGTTTCAGAACTACGAATCCTTGGCGTTCTGATTCACAACAGAACAAAAAACAGTACCGCGCTTGAGAAGCTACGAAAAATTGGAGAACAGGTAGGGCACATGATCCGCCGAGTGTGAAACAAGCGCGGGGGGCTACGAGGAAGGGACGCGATTCGGCTCGCCAATGCTTTTGTAACTAGCAGGATTCTATATTTATTACCATAATTACGAATGACTAAACACGAAGAGAACAGAGTCGACGCTATTCTAAGAAAGTAATTAAGCGCGCACTTGATTTACCCATCAGCACTTCAAATCAGAAACTCTCTGCATAGGGAGTCTTTAACTCTATACAAGAGCTCCAAGAAGCCCACCTCACAAATGAATATACGCGTCCTACGCAGACACCCCCCGGGCGGCGCCTACTGGACCGCCTCTTGATCTGGCATGAATGCGAAATCAAAAACGCGGAGCGTATTACTGAACTTTGGAGAACAAAACTCTTGGTGTCCCCGCTTCCCCGCAATATGACTAGGGAGGCGCACCAGGGTAGAAGACAAGCGTGCGCTGAGGCACTTGAAAAACGGCTTGGCTCCCGTAATGGGGTCTATTACGTCGATGTGGCCGGGCCGTCACCTAGGGGATACTACACGGCGGCGGTAATACACCAAAGAACGCAGGTCGACGGCCTCACTTTCAAAGCCACAAGCTCAAGTAGGGCGGAGGGAGGAGGTGACCATTGCACTGGCAGTATCCCACCTAAACTCAAAACAAATAGTTACAGACTCTCGAAGAGCCTGCGGGAGCTATCTCGCAGGAGAAATCTCTCCATTGGCTAATAGACTTTCAAAATTCAGCATCAGGAACCGCGATCCAACCCCAAAACGTGTTATATAGACTCCGGGACATCAGGGTCTACAGGGTAACGAGGCTGCACATGCAGCGGCCCGCGAGCTTACTTCCCGGGAAACTTCCTGTCCCCTGATAGACCTGAACGTCCCACACCTTTAACACGGTTTCGAGAAATCAAAGAATACTACATTGAGTAACGCCGCTTGTATCTCGCACCAGCGAAGGGACTCTCGAAAATGTAGGAGCACGTCCTGCGGCACCTACAGACAAACACGCTGCTCTGTCCAGCCATACTCAATTATTACGACCCAAAAATAAGTGCGCAGTGCCAGTACTGTGGAGAAGTGGCCAACACTTACCATATGGTCTGGGCCTTCTTAATTAACCCAAAATTAACCCCTTTTCCCGACCCCACCAAAGAGGACTGTGAGACGACCCTACTCAATAGCTCCACACTAGAGTAACAGCGAACTCTAGTCCAGCGGGCTCAGGTGGCGGCCTCGACTAATGACGTCCCGGACTAGGTATGTCAACCAGCCCGGTGGGGATAAGGGCTATCTGTCACAGCCAGTATCAACAAAGGTTTTTCCTCCTCCTCCTTGAAGACCACTTAAGTGTTAGAAACAAAAGTACATAGTGCCTCTGATTAGTTTTTGTTCTTTTATTCTTGAACATAATTATATGGTCAATAGTGTGTAGATTGCATGGGGACCCCGCCGCGGTAGTCTAGTGGCTAAGGGTACTCGGTTGCTGACCCGCAGGTCGCGGGATTGAATCCCAGCTGTGGCAGCTGCAATTTTGATGGAGGAGGAAATGTTGTAGGCCCGTGTACTCAAATATGGTTGCGCGTTAAAGAACCCCAGGTGGTCGAAATTTGCGGAGTCCTCCACTACGGCATCTCTCATATTCATATGGTGGTTTCGGGACGTTAAACCTCACATATAAGTTGATTAGATTGTTTGGGGTGCCTTTACGCACCGAATTCACAGTGCTGGGGAAGCGCAAAGTTGAAGTGAGAGAGATTAGAGCGGTCGAAGCTGTCTCTTGCAATAGTGAGACGTATGCGAATGCACCATCAATTGACCCATAAGATAGGAAGCTAGCTTTTCTAGTTGGCCATTATGTGGACGTATGACATCACTGTGCCATACAAAATATCTGCTTTTGCATATAAATGAAATTGAAGTGAGTGCAATGTAGTGTAATCACTTTACGTCTTCGTTTCCTGGCAGTGATTATGTTTTCGAGTTCTGTCAAAGAACATGCTCAAAACTGGTGCCGTTATTCAGTGCGCATAATACTATTATGCCATGGAAAACACAACAACACAAAACACGTACAAAAATGAAAGATGTAGCAAGCGACATATAGAAAGAGAGAAAGGCAAAATTAGACTAAAACAGAAATAAATAGAAATATTGACATAAAAACACCCAAAAAACTTGAAAAAACTATAGTTGCTCAACAGAATTTAACATAGAAATAAACAAACATTCAGCAGATTCAAGGTACCTGGGACTCATTGTTGTGTGAAGCGTGCGGAAGGAAGGTAATGGTGTTGAAATTTTTGTAATGAGCAACACGCCCTGAAGTGACGCTAACTATATATGTACAAATGTTGCACACGCAGGCACATGTTGAAGCGTCGCAGATGTTTATATAACCAGCCGTTTGCCCTTGCGCGACGACGCCAAATGGAACATGCGTATCAGCAACACCAGAAGCTGATATGAAGCGCTGAAGCTCGCGAGCATGCTGGCCCTGGACAATGCTACATTAATTAACTTCAGCGCATGGCAACTAGCCACAATTCACGTTAATCCTACATGAAGGCTCTATCACATTAGTACATATGTAATGTTTATAAATTTGGGTTGGCAGCACTGCAACCACTATGGAAGTTTCACAATGATTAGCGTCTATTTGGAAAGTAGTTCCGAGACCTGGCGTAGCTCTGTGGTAAAATGCTTCATTGCCACGCAGAATGCTTGGGTTCGATTACTGCTGGGAACCTGACATTTATTCTTTGCATTCGTTGAGTCGACGCTACCAATGTCGTTTATTTCTTAACGCTCGCGCGTTAAAGTAGCCCATGTGTGTTCTCGTCGTTCCTGGATAGATAATAAGTGTCAATGAACTGTGGCACATACCCGCCCGTCGGTATTTGCCACTGTCTGGCGGGAAGTGTTCGACAACATACGCAGTGGGATTGTGACATTATTCATGTCTTCACCAGCGGATCATATTTGTCAAACCATCTTACGCTCCCTTGCTAATTCTGGTTCAGGCCAAGTTGAGGGGATGACCACAGAAGGCACCCAAACGTAAGCGGCTGGATAGTTAGATAGATACTCACAATGTTGCTGAAGTTTGATAAGAAATGCTTCGCATTTGAAACAAGTGAAAGGCGTCTCTTTTGCAAGAATGCGAGGCATGGGTGCTTTTTGTAATGCCCTCTAGAGAAAGAAAATTGGAAAGTGAATGCGCGATCAATATTGACACTGGTCTCGACTTAACTGTTCACCGAGGCATGCCGCTGAGTGTATGGTTTTTTTTTCTGAGATGTTGGGAAAAAGGGGTTGACAATCTAAAATTGAGAATGGCAGAAAAAATAAATCTCAAGGAATATGAACGTACCCTTTCAGTAAATGTAAGCTATTTTTATTGGGGCGTACGGAAGATGGCTTCTGCTGCTTTAGTTTGCGGTGGTATGGTGACTTGGTGCGCGCACCTCACATACCCCTGTTACCCAACACAAAACGAAGTTTTTGCCTCTTGTCTTTACTTTTTGAACTAATAAAAAGGTACACACAGCGTTTCCACAAATGCACATCATAAACCACTCAGGAAATTTTGGGAGAAAATGGATATTTGTTAGTAATTTTCCTCATGCAAAATTACTGATTTACTCAAATAGGCCTATCAAGAAAAGGCACCTTCGAGTCGGAACGAAGTTGGTCTTTCGGTATGTTGCTGTACTATGAAACGTAATCATCAGCCTGTGGACGCCTTCCCTCTCTTGTTACCTTGAAGCAAAAAGATGCGACATGAGAGACTGTTAAAAAGAGCGCTGCCTTTGTTTTATAGTTCTAAAAATATCCCAGGGAAAATGCCGTGGCATTGGGTTGCGGTTGCAGTGGGTGTTCAGGAAAGCATGAGACTGAGTAAAGTCTTACCTGCTTACCTGATTATTCCTCTGTTAGGTGAGGCTTTTTCACTTCCTTAGAAGACTAATTGTCTAATATTCGTAGAAATACGTGGAATAAAAGTACGTGCTACTTATGAAAAATGAGTCTGTGTATTAGTATTAGTATACAGGGTGTGTGGATATTACAACCTAATACCTAATTGTTGTAAAAAGCATACAATAAGATCAGAAAGGGGAATAATGAACTGAATGATGAACTATAGGGAAAAAGTCAGATCGTTACTTTAGGAATTAAATTCTGCCATTCTGCAGATGATGCTCTGGTGTGTTTTGGGAACCATGACTCTAGGAGCAATGTTTCAGCAGCTCTTTCACAAGAATACGCACAAGAAAAAAAAATTGGAGTGGGTGATTAAACTCCAGGCCGTAGATACCGAAGAATCGAAAACAGATACATGTGGTAAACTTCTGGCAAAACCTCATAAAGTTATAATACTAAAGATTCTCGGAGATGTTCGACAGCCCCTTCATATAAAGAACACTGTATAGCAGTGAAGAAACAGAGATAAAAATATGCCCGTAAAATCTTGCGCCGCCGCGTGCTTCAAAAATAATTGCTAAGGATAAAAATACGACTGCACTTCGTTCGAGAATTGTTGGAAAGCCAAATGTGTTGCGTTTGGCTCAGTTCGGGTGATAAAGAAGTAGCATCAGCAGAGGCGTAGGATTGACAACGCTGTCTGCCACCACCAGCGTCACTGTGCTGCATTCAATCTATACGCTAATGTTTGGCAGGATATTGTTTGCCAGCTGGGTATACAAGATGCATTGGAGAATTCTTTGAAAGTAAGCGACTGAGTTGACACTACTCATCAGCGTTCTTTTTGTATTTGGTATTTGGAACTGTAACTCGAGCCTTTTATATACACTTGTGTTTATGTTCGCGTTGTACACCTAATCTTTTCAATGCCGCGAAAGCACTCTGGGCCACATGTTGTCATGCCTGGCCAATTTGGCTGAAACAAGAATAAATATGTGGTGAGGTTATGCAGCACGAGAACTTCAAAAATGATGCGACACGAAACACACAACCTCAATTTGAGCCATGCTCTTTCAAAGTTTTCATTTGATACAAAAGTTTTGAATTCCTTATTTTAATTTCTTCTGTGGGCCATATGCTTTCACTGAGGGAGTGGTTACAAACTTGTCAACAAATACCAAAATATCACCCGAAAATAAATTATGCAACTAACAATGCACGGCTGAAAATACATCAGCTGTGTAGGTACGATGAAGGTAATACAGCAGCGATCAAATACGTTTTAAACTTACAGAGTTCAAATGTTTGTCGCAAAGGACGCCTATTAGAAAAAGTTACTATGTTCTCGGAATGGTGCTACAAATTTAAGGATCTACAAAGTATAAACGACTCATAATGACGCAGGCAGCTTCAGAATCATATGCCGACCTTATGATGGTGGTCGATGCGATTGGATATTTGCTGAGGAGTGGGGCTTAGTTCATCGTGCAGGGTTAAATCCGTCATTTATCGTTATATCTGTCGGTAGAAATTCGTACACCTTGTGGCTCCCGCGGTCGTGCGTTCAATTTAGAATTCCCCAAAATTATTATAATCAGACAGTTGTGTGGGACTATAAGAATTAACTTCATTAGGGTGCCAATTTTTCCGGTTGGTTGATGAGTAGAAAAGTGGCGTATGAAGACGGGACGAAGGAAGAACAGCAACACGCTGCTGACTAACAACAAATTGCGATAGCAAATATGTGCACCTTCTAGGCGGGATTTCACCATTCTAGTGATGGCCTGCATATATATATATATAAATATATATATATATATATATATATATATATATATATATATATAATATATATGAGACCGCGGAAATATTTGGCTGCGCCACAGTATTTAGGGAGAAGGCATGCCAGCCGTTGCACTAAATTTGCTCGGCACCCCGCCAAGAGCTGTGGCACCCGAGACTATACCAAGCTCTACTGGTTTTTTTGTTAATCCAGAAAAAAAAACAACCAAGCCCCACGTGGGATATAAAGGAGTAGAGATAGAAACTTCCTTGGGATGACCCCTTGACTGTCTCACGGCAATATCGGCCTGTGCATGGATGGGCCCTTCAGCGACCTAGCATGGCACTACTATCCCTCACATCGATTCGGTTTACAAACCGGCCGTGTGGTGTTCGCGTGCCTAGAACTCGCCCCCTAGCTGAGACGGCGTGCGTTGCGACACCCTGGGATCGCCGGCAACCTTTCGTCTTGGTCCGGCTTGTTTCAGGTAGCTAGGAACCGGACGAGCTGGTGACATGCGAAAGCGTGGCCTACGTCGCAGTAAACGGGTGCCGCATCGGAACTGTTGATCAATGCTGTCACACTGGCATGCCTTCCGCTATTTTCGCGCTATTTTTTTTTCAAACAAGCACTTAGGTGAAACCACGTGTGGAGAGCGAGCGGTTCCACTAACCGCGCAAAGGGCAAATGTGGATCACTGTCCCATCGGCCATAAGTTGACGTGTTAACAGGGATGTCTTTCTCATGGCTGCCAATTCAGTACGCCTAGCTTTATTAATTCTGTGCCCGCTGAGCTTGCACTTGCTGCCATGACCTAGGTTTACATTTGTTTCATTTTTTTGTTGTGTTATTTGAGGGTGAAGGGCAAGAGCCCTCACACGGGCAAGAAATTATAATCTGCGGGTTAGGTTCTTGACTTGAGAAGTGCACTGTGCACAGAAGTGACAAACAAGTCATAATTCTCCGACAGTTTAGTAGAGGCGGAGCATCGAGCGAATCAGAGGCGACCCCGGTGTTCTTGCACGCGTTCTCACCCGGGCTTGAGGAGTTAGGCACCGTTGGCTCTGCCGAATATCGCAGGGTCGCCCTACAGACGGTTCATTTCTGAAGCGCTTTGTTTTTTTCTGTAACATGCATGTCCAAAACTATGAATTATATTGTGTGCAATCTGTAACTATGCGTTTTTTTCAGTCTTACTAGGACTTCTCAAGCGTTTACTTCTCATTTAAGCCGCCAGCACGTAAATGGCCGCTATTTGCATAGCGGCAGTACGTTGTTTTCTCCCACTTTGCTATACCACCTCGGGCGGTGCGTGCAGGGCGCAAAGTGGGGAGCGTTGTTTCCCACAACATTTAAATTTATGAACCTGAATTTTACTCTCCTCTCTCTCTGTCTAGCATTATATATATATATATATATATATATATATATATATATTACTCTTTGTTTCTTATCTTTTTTTAAATATTTTTTCCTCACATGTACATACAAAGTGTTTACGCTTGCCTACCACTTGACGGTCATTGAGGGGAAACGGGTGAAGATCAAAGGTAAAGAGCCGACCGGCCCATTAAGGGGAAACTCTTTACGCACGGCATCGTAGACCCCTCTGGCCACCACGGCGACAATCTTGGGTGGCCCGACACACGTCACGATGAGAACCGGATGTGGACTCACACCTACATTTGTATGTACACAGGCTGGTTTCGTGCTCAGCGCTCACAGTGTTTTTAAGTGCTCTGTTACTCTCGCAAACATCTTTCTAGGTGTGAGGGACGTTGCAGCAACGAAATTTGAACGTCTATGTTAGTATAACTCATCCCCTGACGAAGGGAGGACTCCTGCCAAAACTGTTTGGAAATATATTTATCCTTGTTGGCAACGCTCCCGTTGTGCCATGTCTCATGCCTTCACGAAGACTAACTGAGCCATTGAAGTATTAATCCCAGTATATATATATATATCTATATATATATATATATATATATATATATATATATGAGATATAACAGACAGTAATGCCAAGGAATGTACAGGGGAAGTTATTAACATTAATGGAATGTAAATAAGAAGAAAGAAAAGTGGATGAAAAAATTACCAACTGTAAGCACGGAAAACACGGAAAAACGAGCCCTTAGGTATACTCTTCTTTCCCTTATATATATATATATATATATATATATATATATATATATATATATATATATATATATATATATATATATATTATATATATATATATATATATATATAAGGGAAAGAAATGTACATCTAAGGGCTCGTTTTTCCTTGTTTTGGCACAATAATAATGAGATCTAACAGACAATAAGGCCAAGGAATGTATAGGGGAAGGTATTAGAACAAATGGCATTAATTAAAAAGAAAAAAGGGGATGAAAAATAACCAGCCGTGAGCAGGAACTTTAATGCATGTTCTCAATGCGCCCCACTTTTTTTTACCACCGTATGTTGTTTTAAAGCCGCACGTTCTATATTTTGTATAGCGACCATGGTGACTTGTAAAAATTTTTTTGGTGATTTTTCAGTACTTTTATGTATACCGTGCTGAAGTAGATGAGATTAATATCTGTTTTTCCACACCAGTAGCCTTAATCTCTCTTGTCTCCTTCGCGCCTCATCATCGTTTTTCTGGTTTATATGTTTCACTGATGCGACGGCTTCCTAGTGATACGTTTCTTAGGTTGTAGCAGTTATCTTGTTACACGAGGTGATAGATCAAAATGAATTGTCACCGATGTTTGATTTTGAACTCCTGACGTTTTTTTGAGATATCAGTGGCCCTCAAAAGTGGCATATGCCTTGTTCACTTTTCATTCTTTGACGAAGGCCGTGCCACGGCCGAAACGTAAATCTATAAAGGAACTGCTTGCTTTCTCGTACGTGTACCAGCTTCTTTTCTTATACGTACCAGACCCAATAAACTTTCCAATTGAATATATATATATATATATATATATATATGGCACAACGGGAGCGTTGTCAACAAGAATAAATATACTTATTTCCCAACAGATTCGGGAGGGGTCCTCTCTTCATCAGGGGATAACTCATCCCCTGATGAACGGAGGACCCCTCCCGAAACTGTTGGGAAATAAATATATTTATCCTTGTTGACAACGCTCCCGTTGTGCCATATCCAATACCTTCACGAAGACTAACTGGCCCATTGAATTATTACTCCCACTATATATATATATATATATATATATATATATATATATATATATATATATATATATATATATATATATATATATATATATATATATATATAGTTTGGGTTATGACTGTAGTTCATTATCTTCACCTGCGCATGCAAAATATCGTGATTATTATCATCGTAGTCTCTCGCCGCTTGTTCAGTTGCTGGCTCACGCGCCTGTGTTGGAAAATACAATGGTCGCTCCTTCGTACCATATGTCGTCTCCGAAGTGGTGGAGGTGCTGTGATTCCCACGCCCTCGTGCTTTAACAGTGACCCCTAGAGCTCCGGTCGTGTCAGCGGCTGTGCTTGCCAAATGTGATGGCGCAAAACGACACACCACTTTCTGCCGCCTTCGTCGCACCCGCTCAGCCTGCTGGGCCTCGCCACACCATGAATGCCTTGCACTGAGGCCCTCCAGTCTTTTCTGGCTTTCGCAGTGAGGACGCAGAAGAATGACTGGACAGTTACGACCGCACCAGTGCTCGCATTTACTGGGATGACGCAGACAAGCTGCGTTATGTCCCCTTTTAACTCAAGGAGGCCGCAAAGACATGGTAATATAACCACGAATGCGATTTTCCTGATTGGTCGGCATTCACAGTGCAACTACGTAAGATATTCGGCACTTCTGCAGGACACTCTGAGGTCCGTGCAAAATTTTCGCCCCTAATTGTATGGCCGCAGCTTCACGATCGTCACGAATCATCATGCGCTCTGTTGGTTGTCCTCCTTAAAAACTTGTCAGGACGCCTCGGTTGTTGGGTGCTCCGAGTGCAGGAGTATGACTACAGTGCCACATACTGGGCGGGTCTAAAACACCAAGACGCCGACGCTTTGTTGCGATGTCCACGGCTGCAAAGTCATGACGCAACTGTCTGCTCAGCAGCACCATTTAGTCAAGAGACCACGCAGATGAGCAGTCTTAGTCCTATCAAGCTTACTGCCCTGGATGACTTGCTTCAGTCCACAGACCTCACCTCGCTCCAACGTGCAGACACATACTGGCGTACAATCATCGATCGGCTCACCAGCTTGTACCATGCTCCCTACAGCCGCTTACGATGACAACTCATGAGTTAAAAACTGCATGATGGGGCGTCACTTCGACATATTTACCATCCTCTCGGTATTCGGTGTGTCCTAGTCATACCTCGATAAATTCGACTCCAAGTTTTGGGATTTTTTCATGACGACCCGACGGCTGACCACTTGGGGTTTGTTAAAACCTACGATCGCATTAAGACTCGTTGCTTCTGGCCTCGCCTTTTCACTAGTGCTTCCAAGTATATCACTTTGTGTTCGTCATGTCAGCACCGAAAACGTCCAACATCTCATCCCGCCGGCCCTCTAGAACCATTCCTGTGCCCGCCGGCTCCCTTCGGAATTCGTCGGTATAGACTTATACGGACCCATTCCGCTAACCCTCGCCGGTCACCTCTAGAATGTAACTGCCGTAGACCATGTTACTCTTATACGCTGAGACAGCAGCTCTTCCTGCTGGCGCTGCCTCCGAGGTGGCCCACTTTGTTTTGCGTGCCGTTATTTGAACCCCGGCACCCTCGTGTTCACCTGAGTGACCATGGCAAGACGTTTCTTCCTTATGTGCACGCTGAAGTCGGGCAGGGCTCTAACACAATTCATAAGACAACCTTGGCATATCATCCGCAAACGAATGGTCTCACTGAGCGTTTTCATAGAACTTTGTAAGACATAACCCCTATGTATGTCCACCACGATCACAAGAACTGGGACACAATACTATCTTGCGTCTAGTTTGCCTAAAACATGGTAATTCGATGCACAAGTTACAGGCCGTTTTTCTTTGTACATGGCCGTGCACCACCTTTTGTTCTAGACAACAGTTTCTTGTCCACGCACCCTGTTCTATCTGTATCCCTTCCGAGAGAGTTCACTGCCCGTGTCAACCACAGCCGCACAATCGCCCGCGCCAACACTTCTACTATTCAGGCCCAGCGAAAAGTTCGTTGTGATGCGACACGTTAGATGTGCTATTCTACCCAGGCGACCAAGTGCTCCTCCGGACACCTAATGGCACACCTGCCTTCTGTGAAAAATTTGTTCACAGATACCTAGGTCCTTACACCGCGCTTGAACGAACATCGGCCGTTAATTATCACATCGCTTCGGATACTTCGGCTTCTGATCGCCGTCGTCGCGGGACCGAGATCGTCCACGTGTCTCACCTGAAGCCTTATATATGGCGCTCATGCCCTTACTAAATGGACGTCTTGCTGACCAGTTTTTGTGTAGAGGGGAAATAGTACGAGCGATGATGGTGTAGTTCATCATTTTCACTTGTGCGCATACAAATCATCGTGATTATCATCATCATAGTTTCTTGCCGCGTGTTCGGTTGCTGGTCCTCGCGCCTGTGTTGGAAAATGCAATGGTCGCTCCTTCGCACCATATCTATATCTATCTATCTATCTATCTATCTATCTATCTATCTATCTATCTATCTATCTATCTATCTATCTATCTATCTATCTATCTATCTATCTATCTATATATATATATATATATATATATATATATATATATATATATATATATATATATACAATAACATGATTTTACATTTACATTGACAATTCGGTCTGACAGCTTCCCCTATACTTCTGTACTTTCCTTAGCATTATTGTCGGTTAGATCTCATTATATTGTGTCAACACACGATAAAACGAGCCCTTAAGTATACACTTCTTTCCCCTATTCATTAACGAGGGCCTCGTACTGGCAGGCTTGGTGGCTTAAGGTTGTATACGAGAGACTATTGGTCAGCTGCCAGCTCGTAATATGTTCACGTTCTACATGACGCCAAACAGGCTCATAAAGAGTGCGCCACACTCGCCGACATGGCTACTGGTGGTGCTGACTGACACTCCCACGCTTAGATTCACGTGTATTCCCAATGAAGTGGCGGGGGGTAGGGCCGCCGTAGTAGCTTAGTGGTAGAGCATCGTACGCGTATTTGAAGGTCGACTGTTGGGTTCCTGATCACGGCAAATTATCTTTCCATCCACTTTCCTTTCTTCACATTTATATTGCGATTCGGTCTGGTAGCTTTCTCCATACTAACCTTGGCATTATTGTCTGTTAGATCTCATTATTATTGTCAAAACACGGAAAAGCGACCACTTATGTAAACACTTTTATATATATATATATATATATATATATATATATATATATATATATATATATATATATATATATATATGTGTGTGTGTGTGTGTGTGTGTGTGTGTGTGTGTGTGTGTGTGTGCAGGCAAAAAGAAATGAATCAGAAGAAAATGCGAAGCACTTATCCGCGCTTGACAACTAAATCAATTGCCTTGCATGCCATGGCATAACAACGGCGAGCTATTTATATGCACCATGTATTGCTGGCGGTACCCAGCTTCTGTTTTCGGAGGAGCTTGATCAGTAAGGGTGTTTTTAATAACGCAACACACAAGTTTTCTTTCCATTTGAAAACTGCCTCTAAGACACGCCCAAAACTGGCTAGTTTCTGTACTTCTATTTCAGCATACTTATTCGTGCTTCGGCAACATAGTGAAATATCGCTGAATATGTAAAGAGCGCCACATAAAAGCAGTTACAGCGGAACTACGAAATAAATGAACAATGACACAAAAGAGCGCTGACTGTAAACAAATCATTTAGTTTATAAAATTAAGCGCTCTTTTGTGCCTTGTGTCCGTCCCTGTGTCCGTCCTTTCGCGCATGCGTTGGTGGTTCCACTCGAATTCGGGATTGCAGATGGCGCACGGGTAACACTGACCAGACGCTACCCAAGGAAGCCGAGTACAATCGTCTTCAACGCGCCCGCCTCTCTTCTTCGTCCATGCCTCACCAACGATCCGTTGCGTACGGCGACTATCCAGGAAACTTAGTGAGGCACGCGTTCTACACGCATTCAGGAAACGCGCGCAGCAGCTAATCGGAGAGTAGCGCATTGGTAACGCCCTCTAAAAAATCAGACCAGAATGGCTGATACATTTGTTTTGCCTTCTTTTCTTTTTGCTCTCCTTTCTCGGTTGCGCGCGACGCGTGACAAGGTCAGACCAAGAGAAACTTCGCTCCTAACAAAATAAGGGGCAGTTTGAGCTGAAACAGGCGCAATACGTGTTTCTGATGCGCATCTCCTGCTACAGGTCTTCGAAAGCAGCTTTCGCGTTTCATGAGATGCTCGTGCACTTCCCGCGGCTTCTCGGAAAGTGATTAGCTACGTGTCGAAAATTATGGCATTTGTCGCGATTTGTATTTCACTTACGTCTAGCGCATTATATTAGTTGTATGATAATTTTTTGAGATCTCAAGACGTACGTTTGTTATAAATGCAAGCATGGGATTAAACAACCATTGCATTGAAGGCACCCATATGTAAGAAATGAACTTTTTGGGGGTTTATTTATCGTTAGATTCACAGAGCATTATCACAGAGCAGTATCGTTAGAATTACAGAGCACAAGGAAATTACACACCACACTGGCCGAACTTTACGGTAAATCCTAGCTTCTTGAGTTCGCATTAATCATACCAAATTTGCCATTTACACTTGATCCACACTTGGTTGCGGATACGCTTTCAGGACCAGGAATAAATATCTCGTAGGTAACAGAAAAATTGTAAACATTAGGCCAAGAAGATAGGAAAAAGAAAGCTTCCTTGGACAAAAGACAGTTTTTCATGTGGCAAAATAACTGACATAGTGACTAGTGATCCGTGCTTGCGAAATTGTCGAGGCCCCGTCACGTACGCTGCATGCAGCCTTCTGCCTTTGCAATGCAGTTGCATCCACTTTGCCTTTCAAATATGCACCACATGGCTTCCCGTAGAGCCCAAGTAATTCATGAACATTCTCTTCAATTGAGGAGATGTCAAATTGAGGTTGCTGACATGCTTTGTCATAAGAAACAGCGATGGCACAGGGAACTAAGAACGGAGACTTGGAAATGGCTGCACCCCGAGTTTCCAGCAAGCACGCATCCTACGCTGATATTACGATTGCCGTGCCCTGGAAATCTTTGACGTGTTCATGGTTCATTCTATTGGGCCTTGAGTCATAAGCGCACCGCCCACACCTCCAATCACAAGGATGTTGATTATCTCCATAGTTAAACTGCATTTCCCGTGCTTGTCGAGAAGCATTAGTAGGGCTTTCTTTTTCCCTAATTCAGGGGCAAATCTTCTCTTAGTCTAACCTTGTCATACGCAAGGCGCAACCAAAGAAAAAGTGTCGAGAAACCAAGAGAAGAAGAGATGAAAAAAAAAATAGCGAATCCCACGTGGAGTGGGAATCAAGAATATACGAAGCACGAATGAGGAAGGTTGATATGTCACTAAACTCAGCAGAACGTTACGATGTGGACGTAAATTATGCTGTACATGACTTCCTTGTCATGATTACAATTGGAGGTGTTCTTTACCTTCATCGTCTATTCTCCTCAAGTGACATCAAATCTGATATCTGAAGCTAGCAAAATGACCGCGAGCATGCTATGAGCGTATCATGAGTCATCTTTCACATGACACGCATGTCATGATCTTGTTTGGACCAGTTATATACTTTCGTCATCGATGCACGTCACGTAATCACGTTATGTCGAGTTTGATATATGTGAAGCGTGTGAAACTGCTGCAAGCGCATCATGATCGTGGTATGTTGCCATACTCTTGCATGACACGCATGTCATGATTATCATGTTTGCACCAGTCATATATTTTTGTCATCCATTGACGTCCTGTAATATCAAATTTGCTGTACGTGAAGCTAGCGAAATGGCCGCGAGCACATCGTCAGCGTGGCATGTAGGCGTGTTCTTACATGTCATGCATCTCATTGTTATCATGTATGTACCAGTAATATACCTTTGTCATCCATTCATGGCCCGTAATATCAAATTTATTGTATGTGAGGCTAGTAAAACAGCCGTGAGTGCCCCTTGAGCGCAGCATGTAGCTATGGCTTACAAGACATGCATGTCATGATTTCGTCTTAAAGTTCTGTCACTTATGTTCGCCATGCAGTCATGTCACGCAAAACCAGTTTTGCAATATGTCATGTGAACGAAAGCTCCGCAAAAGCAGCAAGACTATATATTGTTAATCTTGCCATACATGTCATTGTTTTCATGTTATGACTAGACAGTTATGTTCGTCATAGAGTTAAGTAATGCCATACCAATTTTGGCATTGATACCATTATTAAAATGTCCAGGAGAACTAAATGTCGTAGGTGGCTAGATAGATAGATAGATAGATAGATATATAGATAGATAGATAGATAGATAGATACGCTCAAAGTCGCAGAAGTTCACAAAGATACGCTTTGAATTTTATAAAGAAGGCAGTATGTCTGAAACAGTATAACAGATAGCTCTGTCCCTTAGAAGTACACACAAACTGCAGTTGAGTGTGGACATTCTATAGATGGCGGTGTACCTGCCTGAGTAAGCGAAGAAGGAGTGCCTCCCTGAGAGTCCTGGATAGCCACCGTACGTGGCTGATCGTTGGTGTGGGATGGACGAAGCAGAGCAGCGGGCGCGTTGAAGACGCTTGCGCTCGACTTTCTTGGTTCACGTCTCATCGGTCTTACCCGCGCGCTGTCTGCATTATCGAATGGGATCACATGCATAGACGCATACACGGATGGATGGACACAACGACGAATGAACGAACGGACGCACGCATGAACGGACGAACGGACAGACAGACAGATCGACAGATGCACGGACAGTGAACGAATGCACGGATGAACAGACGCACAAACGAACGCATGGATGGTCGCATGGACGGTTGCACGGACCAACGTACGGACGGAAGCACGGATGGTCAGAAGTACAGATGGATGAATGGACAGAAGCAAGGATGGACGCCCCACTCACTATCCTTCACTGCCTGGATATGCCGTGATTTTTTCTTCTTTTTACTTTCCTGGGAAGCGTATGCACTTCTTCCCACATAAACATTGCTCATGTTGTTAGCCAGTGCCAAGTCCTGCCTGTGTTTCTGGAACCGTGTGGCAGAGCTGCTTCTTACGAAGTGAAAAATTGATCGCGAAAAGGAAGCAGCGGTCAAGGAAAGGACGAGGACAAGCACTAACTTCCAACTATCAACTATTAAAATAACATAGAAATTTATACCTGTACCACGATATCTAAAAAATATACGTAAAATAAACGTGTGATAAAGCAAACTAAATCTCAAAAGTAGCAAGGCTACGCCGGAAATGTGACGCTGAATTTAAGCAAGCTATGTTCTTTTTTCATAAATTTGAATTCTTAGCGTAAATCTACGGAGACAAAATACTATTTTTTTGTTTTTGTATGTCATTTTTGTAGTACTTTATTTGTTAGCGCGGGAGGTGTGACTTTGCTGTGATTTGAGTCGATATTGCCACGTTTCATTTCCCAAGTTTTCATTATCGTCCCAAAACACCACATGATTCTCAGCGCAAACCGCGCCTGCAGTTTTCGAGAAGGTTCCGGACTGTAGTAGATCATTTCGATAAGATCACGCCCACTGTGCGAACGGTACAGATTCCTCTGGAACCTACGCCACCGCCAGCGATAACGCTAGAACATTCGACGGCAAGAGTATAAATGCCGACGCGCTTCGCCGCTTGTCAGTTGTTGAACGAAGGCCGACGCTCCGTTCGCCGCTATCAGTTCGAGACTGCTATCTGTGCAAGACTGCTGCTGTAATCGGACTTTCCGTTTACTGGGCACAAGGTTCACCCAAATAAACAGTTAAATACCAACACGAAGTCTCCTATCTTCGGCCACGTCACGACCCCGTGACATCTAGTGGAGGTGCTGCTTCGTTCATGTACCGGACGCCCCCGTCAAGCCGTGAACCCAGCCCACGTCGCGGAGAAGACAACGACGCCAACCAAGAGCAGCGAACAAGCCGCCGACAGCAAGGTCTCCCACCGGAGTACGAGCTTCTACAAGACAAGCCGCGGAAAGCCAAGGCCATGACCTCTACTGCAGCGACTATGACAACCGGAGCGTCCCAGCCCGCGATCGTCATTCATCAACCCAGGGAACCACCAACGTTTCATGGGTCATCGTTTGAAGACCCGGAAACCTGGCTAGAAACATACGACCGTGTGGCCGCCCTCAACCACTGGGACACCGAAGAAAAGCTCCGTCGTGTGTACTTCTACCTGGAAGACACCGCAAGGACCTGGCTAGAGAATCGGGAATCCACGCTCCGAACGTGGGATGTCTTCTGCGGCGCATTTCTGCAAACGTTCGCGAGCGTCGCTCGCAAAGAGAGGGCCACTGCTCTACTAGAGACCCGGGTTCAGCTACCAAATGAAAAGGTTGGAATTTTTACAGAGGTTATGACCCGCCTATTTCGTCACGCTGACCCAGACATGCCTGAGGAGAAGAAAGTTCGTTTTTTCATGCGAGGGGTCAAACAGGAGCTCTTCGCGGGACTAATGAGGAATCCACCGAACACCGTCCAAGAATTTGTATCCGAGGCGACCACCATCAAAAAAACCCTGGACATGCGCACCAGGCAGTACAATCGTCGCCTGACTCCAGAATGCGCTGCTGCTCAAGCCAGTGACTCCGAAAACCTGCGTAAAACGATCCGAGCGATCGTGCGGGAAGAGCTGCGCAAACTGTTGCCTTCGGCGCAACCTCAAGTGGATTCGATCGCCGACATTGTGCGAGAAGAAGTTCGGCAATCACTTCGAATTCCCCATACACCGCTGCCCGAGCCAGAAACTATGAGCTACGCCGCTGCAGTGCGCCACAACGCTCCTCCCCGTCCACGCCAAAACGCCGCCCCGTCGCACTTCCGTCGCCAGACACCACCGCCGCCACCACCCCCACCGACGACCTACCGTTCACCAGCGGAACAGCGCAGTGCGCCGAGGAAAACCGACGTTTGGCGCACCCCTGACCACCGCCCACTGTGCTACCACTGCGACGAGGCCGGGCACACTTACCGCCCTTGCCAGTACCGACAGATGGGACTGCGTGGCTTCGCCGTCGATGCACCACGTCCGCAGTCAGGGGAACGGCCACTTGACATCGCCGACTACCTGACAGGAACTCAATGGACACCACGAAGTCCTTCCCGTTCGCCGTCGCCCAGCCGCCGCCTGTCACCACACACCCGGCAGTACTCCGGCCCAACGCGGGGCCGGTCTCCTAGCCCGTATCCGGGAAACTAAGGGCAGCAACCGGTGGAGGTGCGGTTGCTGTGCGACGAACTACCGAAGATCCTCCGACGACGACGACGCCGCGACGGAGCTTTCTGAACACAACACAAACCAGGCAAAGCCCTGACGGCGAAAGCTCACTTACCGAAGGTGGCCTGAAGACGCAACATGGAAGCAGCGGAACAAGCCGACGCAGCCGTGACCCGACGCCACGCCCTAACTGTAATGCGAGACGGCGAACTAGCGACCTCGACGTTCTTATCGACGGCCACAGTGTGACCGCTCTCGTCGATACTGGAGCTGACTATTCTGTCATCAGTGGGTCGTTCGCCGCGAAGTTAAAGAAAGTTAGGACAGCTTGGAAAGGCCCTGAAATCCGCACAGCTGGAGGTCATCTCGTAACGCCTGCAGGAATCTGCACAGCGAGAGTCACCATTAACGGCCGTATTTATCCTACAGACTTCGTAGTCCTACAGCATTGTTCGAGAGATGTCATCCTTGGCATGGACTTCTTATGCCTCCATGGTGCTGTCATCAACCTAAAAACAAAGTCGATAACGTTATCCACAGAAGAAGCACTACCGCCGCGCACGCCGTCAGGACACCATGCCTTGAATGTGCTGGAAGAACAAGTCACCATTCCGCCTCGCTCAAGCGTCATTATTTCAGTCGGCGCTCCTAAATCACCTGACTTGAAAGGCGTCGTTGAAGGCAGTCAGCGTCTGTTGGTCACCCGAAACATTTGCGTCGCAAGAGGAATTGCAGAGCTGCGGGGAGGCAAGGCTCACGAATTTCAGCAATGAGTACAAACATGTGAACTAAGGAACAACGGTCGCATACATCGAAGAAATTGTCGAAGCCACCAGTGCTTTCGCCCTCGCCGATTCTGCGGAACCTGCTCAGAGGAACCAAGCCCCTCCCATAGCTTTCGACGTCAATCCCAGACTTCCGAACGGTAAGCAAGAACAGCTCAAGGCCCTGCTCCTGAAATACGAAGATTGCTTTTCGTCGTTATCGAAAATTCGGCAGACCCCAATCACGAAACATCGCATCATAACCGAAGAAAATGCCAGACACCTCCGTGAGAGTCCGTACAGGGTTTCGACGCGAGAACGTGAGGCCATGAAGAGACAAGTTGATGAAATGTTGCGGGATGACATTATCCAGCCGTCCAAGAGCCCATGGGCATCCCCCGTGGTGTTAGTGAAGAAAAAAGACGGGACCCTACGTTTCTGAGTCGATTATTGCCGCCTGAACAAAATCACAGGAAAGGACGTGTATCGTCTCCCACGAATAGATGACGCACTTGATCGGCTCCATAACGCCAAGTACTTTTCCTCAATGGACCTCAAGACTGGCTATTGGCAAATCGAAGTCGACGAAAGAGACCGAGAGAAAACCGCGCTTATAACACTGGACGGCCTCTTCAAGTTTAAGGTGATGCCCTTCGGCCTTTGCTCAGCGCCTGCAACTTCTCAACGCGTTATGGATACAGTACTGGCAGGATTGAAGTGGCAGACTTGCCTTGTGTACTTGTACGATGTCGTCGTGTTTTCCTTGAGTTTCGACGAGCATCTTCGGCACCTTGAAGCTGTACTTCAAGCCATCAAGACGTCCGGACTCACACTGAAGCCAGGAAAGTGCAGATTTGCGTACGACGAGCTCTTGTTTCTTGGGCACGTTATCAGCAATCTGGAGTTCGTCCCGATCCACGGAAAACAGCCGCCATCGCCGACTTCCCGCCTCCCACTGACAAGAAGGCCGTGCGCCGATTTCTGGGCCTGTGCGTTTAATATAGGCGGTTCGTGAAAAACTTCGCCCGCATCGCCGATGCTCTCACTAACCTTACCAAGGCCGACGTGGAATTCAAGTGGGAAACGCCACAGGAACACGCTTTCCAGGAGCTTGAACATCGCCTCCAGACGCCTCAATTACTTGCCCATTGCGACGAATTCGCCGAGACAGAAATACATACTGACGCAAGCAGCGTAGGTCTTGGCGCCGTTCTTGTGCAGAGGACTGCCGGACTTGAAAGGGTTATTAGTTACGTCAGCCGATCGCTATCCAAAGCAGAAGCAAGTTATTCCACAACAGAAAAGGAGTGCCTCGCCATCATCTGGGCTACGTCGAATTTTCGCCCCTACCTCTACAGCAGGCCCTTCAAAGTTGTGAGCGACCACCACGCCTTGTGTTGGCTAGCCACCTTGAAGGACCCTTCAGGTCGCCTCGCACGATGGAGCCTGAGACTTCAAGAATATGACATTACTGTCATTTACAAGTCCGGCAAAAAACACGCTGACGCCGACTGTCTCGTGCGCCTGCCGACCAACCGCTACCAGACAACCCGGATGACGACTACTTCTTGGGAACGATAACTACAGACGACTTCGCTGAACGACAGCGGGCCGACCCGGAACTTAAGGCCCTAATAAAATACCTCGAAGGCAGGACCGCCGAAGTCCCGAAGGTATTCAAGCGCGCACTTGCGTCCTTCTTCCTACGAAATTGTCTACTAAAAAGAAAAACTTTTCACCGCTTCGAGCCAAGTACCTCCTTGTGGTGCCTTCAGTTCTGCGACGAGAACTCCTGCAGGCCCTGCACGACGATCCGACCGCAGGGCACCTCGGTGTTGCTCGCACGCTCGCGAGGGTACAAGAAAGGTACTACTGGCCACGTCTTACCACCGACGTCACTCGTTATGTGAGGACATGCCGGGATTGTCAGCGACGCAAGACACCGCCGACAAGGCCAGCGGGACTTCTGCAGCCAATTGATCCACCTTGCCGACCTTTCCAGCAGATTGGTATGGACCTACTAGGGCCGTTCCCGACGTCGGCTTTCGGAAACAAGTGGATTGTGGTAGCTACCGACTACCTCACCCGCTACGCCGAGACAAAAGCCCTGCCAAAAGGCAGTGCATCCGAGGTAGCTAAGTTCTTCTTTGAAAATATCGTCCTACGTCATGGCGCCCCGGAGGTCCTTATCACCGACAGAGGAACGGCATTCACTGCCGACTTAACTCAAGCGATCTTGGCATATAGCCAAACAAACCACCGCCGGACGACAGCGTACCACCCACAGACCAACGGCCTCACAGAGCGGCTTAACAAGACGATCGCCGACATGCTGTCAGTGTACGTCGATGTCGAACACAAGACGTGGGACGCCATTCTTCCGTATGTGACCTTCGCATACAACACGGCGGTGCAGGAGACGACGCAGATATCTCCATACAAATTGGTCTACGGAAGGAGCCCGGCAACGACGCTCGATGCCATGTTACCCAACGTCACCGACGAAGAAAACCTCGTTGTGAGCGAGTACCTTCAACGTGCCGAAGAAGCCCGACAACTTGCGCGTCTCGGTATCAAGAATCAACAGACGACAGACAGCCACCGTTACAACCTTCGACGACGCTTCGTGGAATACCAGCCCGGTGAACGTGTTTGGGTGTGGACGCCGATACGCCGACGTGGACTAAGTGAAAAGCTTCTGCGACGCTACTTCTGACCGTACAGGGTGGTTCGACGTCTCGGCCCACTTGATTACGAGGTTGTCCCCGACGGCATCACGAACTCTCAACGACGCCGATCGCGACCTGAAGTCGTGCATGTCGCGCGCCTCAAGCCGTTTCATGCGCGTTAACAAACTGAAACAGTGTGTTTTTGTATTATTGTTTCATCGTAATTTATTCATTGTACTTTCTCGCATTATTATTGTACCTTCATCTTTAGTTAAAGCATCGAGACGATGCATTTTTTTCAGAGGGAGGCAATGCCACGTTCCATTTCCCAAGTTTTCATTATCGTCCCAAAACACCACACGATTCTCAGCACAAACCGCTCCTGCAGTTTTCGAGAAGGTTCCGGACTGTAGTAGATCATTTCGATGAGATCACGCCCACTGTGTGAACGGTACAGATTGTTCTGGAACCTACACCACTGCCAGCGATAACGCTAGAACATTCGACGGCAAGAGTATAAATGCCGACGCGCTTCGCCGCTTGTCAGTTGTTGAACGAAGGCCGACGCTCCGTTCGCCGCTATCAGTCTGAGACTGCTATCTGTGCAAGACTGCTGCTGTAATCGGACTTTCTGTTTACTGGGCACAGGTTCGCCGAAATAAACAGTTAAATACCAACACGAAGTCTCCTGTCTTCGGCCACGTCACGACCCCGTGACAATATATACTCATACGTGTTCCCAAATAAACGTGGTTTGAAGTTTGCGCTTATGGTGTCTACGTCTCTTACTTTGTCTTCGTATTTTTCGCGCTAAGCAATCGAAGTTATGCATCTTTACTAACCCACCTAACTTGCCTTGCTCACTAATCTTTTTGTTAGTGCGCTGAAAAGACTGCTGGTATTTGACAAAACAGCAATTTCGGCCGCTCAATTGAAAGATAGCACTAATCTCATCATTGAGGTGGCAGCGATAGTTAACGGAAGCTGCGTCAGCAAGCTACTAAACGCACCATTAAAAAGAGAAATAGATTACTTAAATCCACTGGCACATGTTTTTTGCGAGTATATTCGCTTCTCTTCGCATATCGTTTGTTTTATCATCATTGTGCTTGGACTGATAAAGTTGTGATCTGATGGGACAAGTATATATTTGTTAGTTGCTTTAATAAATGGTTCCAGGAAGTTAGCGTTTGGCTTTGTCGTTTTGCTGTCCACTGTGTCCTTTCTGTTCTTAGGATTTTAACTATAAGTAATACCAACTAGTCTGTTCGCACCCCTGTTTCTCCTAATGTCCTCCCAATGAAATGCACCTGCAATCAACCTCCATTCATCGCTCTTCAAATAGCAGGCTTCGCAAGAAAACGAATATCAGCGGAGACGAGGAAGGAAAAAATATTGGCTGTGCATCAAAATAAAAACCGATATAACACCTAGGTCAACTCCCACTGCAACAGTGCCCCTTCGTTTGTCCCTTCCACCTCCTTCTAATTAAAGCCCCGCCGCGGAGGTCTAGTGACTAAGGTACTCGGGTGCTGAACGCCAGGTCGCAGGATCAAATCCCAACTGCGGTGGCTGAATTATCGATGAAGGCGAAAGTGCTGTAGGCCCGTGTGCTCAGATTTAGGTGCACATCAAAGAACTCCAGGTGGTCGAAATTTCCGGAGGCCTCCGTTACGGCGTCTCTGATAATCATATGGTGGTTTTCGGACGTGAAACCCCACTGTGGTCTTCTTGGGCCTTCAGATGCAGGAAAGCAAGGCACAAACAAGAAAACACGTTTATCGACTTGACAAAAGACAGTTACATGCACAGTGAATCACCAAACAATACAA
Source organism: Rhipicephalus microplus (assembly GCF_013339725.1). Taxonomy (NCBI): domain Eukaryota; kingdom Metazoa; phylum Arthropoda; class Arachnida; order Ixodida; family Ixodidae; genus Rhipicephalus; species Rhipicephalus microplus. The sequence continues at coordinate 152,436,230 of NC_051169.1, forward strand.
ATATCCGTTAAGTCCTAACTCACACGTGAGAGGATCGGCGCGTCCTGACTTATAGGTTCGTGGAACGTCACTCACAGTACCGCAGAGGTAGTGACGATTCCGGCACGAAGTGGACAGTTGTGGTGATGAAGTTGGGCGCAGGTGCACGAGTAGACAAAGACCTGCTCGTCGTGGAACGTACAAACCCACGCCAGCGATGACACCCTCGGACGTGGCACCGCAACCACGGTCTTAGCTCGGTTTTTGCCGGAACCCATGGGACGTGACACCATGGCCACGATCTCGGCTCCGGACTGCAAGCTCGAGCCCTACAGGAACAGCTGCCAGGCCGGCCCCTAACGCGCGCTCGTTCCCGGAACACACAGACCTCGTCCTGGCTGGTCTTGTCGCACCAGTTCAAACCCTGTGGACTGTCGGACCGAATGTCTGGTGCTCTGGCTGGCTGGTCACGTTCTCAGCCCGGTGACGTTCGCCAGCTCACGAGATTCACGAGCGTCTCTCTCGCGCACACCGACGTCTTCTTTTCCGATTGGCTCAATTGGTTGTGGGAAATGGTCTCTTACCAAATCCACATATGAATCCTTCTATTGCAACACAATAAACCGCGAGTTTTACATTTAGTTATTGTGCCTACCTTTTCTGACTTCGATCTCTTGCTCTAAAGTCTTCACCCAAAGTAAACCCGTTCTTCGCGTACCACTCTGTTATCAAGGCAAAACATTTAGTTTCCTAAAACTGACTGTTAAAAATTGACGGCTGGTCACATCACCTTAAGTCATTCATTCACCCTGTGATAACTTACTCTATGACGTTATAAGATCGTCCTCATGTAAGAACACAGGTGATGTAATCATATCATCACTGTGATGTGATCACAAAACTTTGTTGCTCGGTGAATGGCTGCCTGATTGGAGACAAACTTTGCAAAACAATGTGAGTTGCACAAAACGTGTAATGTATCCGATCGTGGAGGCAGTATGAAACATGATTATCCACTTCATTCGCCAGTGTGTTGACGCCACCAGTCGGTTTTCCACGCGATGAGTGCTCAGAAAGAGGTTGCACTTTCTCCTAACCGCTCACTGGATTCTATTAACACAAAATTTTAATTGCGCGTCCATGGTGAATATCAAGCGACCGCCATATATTGAAAGGTTTACACACAAACATCAAGACACTTTTCCTCACTTTCAGAGCTTTAGCATGCTTCACGTTAACCTCTCTTTTCCCTTTTTTAATTATTTCTTTGTTTACGCAGGAGCATGCTCCCTGCAGGCGGCAGCATTTTCAACAAGACCGGTAGTTCGTCGCTTTCATCGTTGTCACGTCTTTTTTAGACATTACTACGTTAAAATTGTGTGAAGGTCATGGCCACACATTGGCCGATGGGCCCTGATTTCGCTAAGCTGTCATCGCACACACGGAAATGCTTAGGCATGCACTTTTTTGTTGGTCCCATTGCAAAATGGCCTTCTACAAGACTGCGGTTTTCCTTCCAGTCAGCTGTGTGTGTAGGTCTGGGCATCGACGCAGTTTGTCGACGCGATGAGGAAAACAGGAGATACTTCCAGACACCTCTGGTACGACGGCAACTTTTTCGACGTTGCTGTACGTACGCGCATGATTGGACTACAGTTAAAACACCACGCTCAGCCTTGCGCGTCTACTCGACACCAGTGTGTGGTAACAAGTGTGTTGTTATCGTTGTTGTATTGGCTAATAATGAACCGCCATTGAAATACTCTTCTTTTAAAGGTGAGTCGCCTCTCTTTGTGTTCGCCATTCCACAAACATTATTTCTAGAATTACATGTGTTTTGAACTTTCACCTACCAGAGGGAAATCTAGAATGCATTTCCTATTTAAATGTGAGGTATGACACGCGTGCGAAGTTCTTATACAAACCTCAGTTACTAATGCTCAATTTCAAATGCATTTGATGGAGAGTTGTGGCTTCGACGCTGTTAGTGATTAGGTTTTCAGTATTACGTCAATGTATTGCAGTTTCTAGTTTCTAATATTTTTTCTATGTTCTGCAAAGTGAAAAAAAAACTGAATGTTTGCTGGTAATTTGCTCTAGTGATTTCACGCACTAATACGCGTATTTGACGCATATAACAACGTTACTCATATTTTCCCTTGTTCTTATTCATAATCAGCTCAACGAAGTTGAAAGTGTTGGACGAAGTTGAAACTATGTGTCTTTTATGCATCTGCTAAGCATGCATGCAACCATGATTTGCGTTGTTGTTGTACTGCTCAAGTTGTTTAATGAAACAAGAATACCTTTATACTCTGCAGCAGCTTTTATTTCGTTTGCGTTAGCTAGTCACGCAAACATATTGTAACGGACTAGTAAAAGGTAGAGAAGAGAAGGAAAGGGAGACGAAGGGTCTTGGCACGATGGCAGTTTGCTGCAGCGAATGACCATCGTTCACCTCCTGTAAATGAAACCAATTTATCACAGTTCGCTGTTACAGTTGTGGTGGACTTGCTGGGTAATCGACGCCCGAAGACAAAGGTTGAACCACAAGTTCTTCGACAGAACCGTCGCATTGCTGGGCTTCCACGGAATCCATCTGGGCTGGACATTTCCCACAACGCAAATGAACACCGACCCCTTTCCACTTCTGCGTCGACCAGTTCGGCTTTATAACTAAGAGATGCTTGTCCCTTCGCCGGCAGACCAGATGAAGACGTCAAGGCTTGGCTCATCCATTACAAACGGGTGAGCGCCGCTAACAAATGGGATGCCGCTTCTCAGCTTTTGTACGTCGCGTTCTTTTTGATGGATACTGCATTAATGTGGTACAAGAATCGAGAGGAAACGCTAACGACGTGGGACAGATTTGTTTCTGAAATCAACGAGCGTTTCGGCGACCCAACATCGAAAAAAAAGAGCAGAACAGACACTAATGCAACGCGCTCAAGTGCCAGGTGAAACTTGCACGACCTACAATGAGGAAGTAATAAAGCTATGTAGAACCATTGACTCCGGAATGTCTGAGGAAGACAAAGTCGGGCTCATTCTAAAAGGAATCGCCGAGGATGTTTATAGTTTTCTCATCGCGAAAGACACCTTGACATCTGTCACCAATGACATTCGCCATTGCCGCACTTTTGAGCAACTAAAGACGAGGCGCATCACACCGAAGTTCGGCAGACTAGCCAATGTGACGACCATCGCGAGTATAGACAGCAACCAGGCGCTTGATCTTGCATCAATAATCCGGCAAATAATACGTGAAAACTCGGCCTGTGGCACACCGCCTAAGCACTCATCCCCCGTACCAGCCACCAGAGTTCCAGCGAAACGTTGCTTCATTCTCCTCGCACCGAGTGACGGAGGGCTTTGAGGATTCTGATGCCAAACCTCAGTATCAGCCACGTCTCTACAATAGAGGCCCTGCCTATGACGCACGATCACGACGAGCACAGCCACATTGTTATACTCAGGGCTATCAGCCGGACTACATCCCGCTGCTGCAAGGACAGTACAGACCCTACTACCAAGATGCAACTTAAGACGAATGCAATGGATTCCAGAGAGTGGGAGAAACCGGTTCTTCGCGTGATAACTAACTTCCTCGCCGACAGCAGCGGCCCAGGATTCGTTCCGATGAATATAGCATAAACCGTGATCCTCTCGTGTGCTACAACTATGGTTTCACTGGACATATCGCTTGGTATGGCAGCCAACAATGCCACCAATCACGAAGGACACCAGCCATGTCTTCGCCACCAAGACCCGATGCTTCATATAGCCTGCGGACAACCGACTTGTTTCCAAGGGACCGTGCTTCGCACGAGACCAGACGCAGTGATTCGCCAGCATCCGAGTGGAGTTTGACTCCACCAACCAACCGTTCTCGTCACTCGCCGTCTCCTCTGCGTCGTTCTTCTTCTCCGCCGCCGGCAAACTAGCATCCGCGGCCAATGGAGGAGAGGTCACCGGATGGTCATTTCAAGATATACGTCTGCCTATTGTTATGCTCAAAAACAAAGTGAATGTGTTGATCGATGGAATACCGACGATGGCGTTAGTTGACACTGGGGCGACTGTGTCTGTGATGAGCCTCGCCTTCAGAAACCGCTTAAGTAGCAAAGTTATGTTTTCATGGTACGATACAATTACCTTTCGTGGTGTAGGCGGCGAGTGGCTTAATACTCTTGGTGTATGCGTTGTCGCTGTTTCATTGGCTGGAAAGTATTTGTATCGGAATTTCTGGTTCTATCTTGTTCGCACCATGTAATTTTGGTATCGATTTCCTGGAGCAATGCGGTGCTTCCGTTGACTGTGGTACTGTGGTAGTGGGGAAATATCATTAACAATTTGTTTCTACCATCACTTTCCGAAGAAGAATACCGTGGCGAAGACAGAAACACACTTAGTGTGATTGATGAAGTGATAGCACCATTATGGTCCCTGACACCCGTCCGAGTCTCTTCCGCAGCGGTTGATGATGCTTGTGTTGACCTTGTAGTGGGGCCTCTACTCAAGAACTGTTCTAAGAAGGACATACTTGTGCCCTGTTCTGTTGTGTGCATGACAAAAGGAGTAGCAACATTGTGGGCGCTGAACTGTTCTGCCACGCCGGTTGTACTTCCTCGCGGGATGAAGATAACTCTCTGCGATGAAGCCTCATGCAGCTCGATAGTAGCACTAGCTACGGACCTCACCACCTCTTCCTCTCCTTGTGATATTCGCCATAATGAAGATTTAATGTTCGGTATGATCAGCGAGACTCTCAGCACGACGGAACGGCAAGCGCTGGTGCAGGTACTTTCCGGCATGTTGCTGCTTTTGACTTCAAACATAGAGATGTACCCCTTCAGTTACCCTCGTCCCGCACTCGTCACAGAATGGGCACTGGCTCTGCACACCCCATCCGCTAAAAGCCCTACCGAGTGTCATCCTCTGAGCGCAAAGTTATCGCCTAACAAGTAAAGGACATGCTGAACGAAAGTGTCGTGCAAGAGTCCTCCAGCCCGTGGGCAGCCCCGGTAATTCTTGTCAGGAGAAAAGATGGTTCCTGGAGATTCTGCGTAGATTACAGGCGTCTAAACACTGTGACGAAGAAAGATGTATATTCTTTACCGCGAATTAATGACGTCATAAATTGCGGTCAGATTAGTGGCAAATACCTATGGAACCCGGCGACAAAGGAAAGACTGCTTTCGCAACTCCGGATGGCTTATTTGAATATATTATCATGCCTTTTGGTCTTTGTAATGCCAGCCACCTTTGAAAGATTTATGGACACAGTATTCCGTGGTCTAAAAGGGGAGATATGCATGTGCTACCTTGACGATGTTGTGATCTTTGGCCGTACGTTTGAGGAACATAACAACCGCCTCGGTCTTGTTTTCGACTGCATCGAAAAAGCTGGGCTGGTTCTGAATTCTAAAAAAATGTCGCTTTGGCGAACGACAAACTCTCGTGCTGAGTCACTTGGTAGACAAGGATGGCGTCAGACCCGATCCTCGCAATATAGAATCAGTGAGCTCTTTAAGATCACCGCAGTCCGCACGAGAACTTCGCTCATTTGTCGGCCTATGCTCATATTTTCGTCCTTTCGGTTCCACGATTTGCGGAGATCGTGTACCCGCTGACAAGCATCTTGTGACAGAATGCAACCTTCAACTGGACACCAGAGTGTGCCGCCGCATTCTCACAACTTAAGTTTGTACTAATGTCAGCACCACTGTTGTGTCACTTCGATCCATCTTGCCCGACTAAGGTCCACACGGACGCTAGTGGTATCGGTATAGGAGCGGTGCTTTTACAACGTCACAATGGCGCAGAGCATGTCGTGGCATGTGGCAGCCGTTGCCTGAGCAAATCTGAACGCAATTTCACAGTTACTGAACAGGAATGTCTGGCAGCTGTTTTTGCCGTACAGAAGTTTCGTTGTTATCTTTACGGGAGGCCATTTGAGATAATTGCGGAACACGATTCGTTATGCTGGCTGGTCGGTTTGCGTAACCCCTATGGCCGCCTCGCACGTTTGGCGCTGCGACTTCAGGAATACGACTTTACGGTGTCGTACAAGAATGGCCATCGTCAGGCTGACGCAGACTGCCTCTCCCGGATTCCTCTTGCGACTACCGACTGCGATGCTGAGAATTTTGACGACTGCCTTGCTGCTGTTACAAGCACGTTCCCCAACGCGGCTGATTTTCAGAGAGAACACCGCAACGATCTCAACCTAAATCCTCTTTTTGCCGCCACACGTGCCTCCCGACACAGCGGTCGCTTTACGGTCCGGGACAAGTTGCTCTATAAAACTAACTACTTCAGGCCTGAAGCACGTTTTTTTCTAGTTGTCCCCGAGAGCCTTCGCTCCGATGTTCTACGTGTCATGCATGACGATGCGACATCCAGTCATTTCGGCTTCATACCAACGCTGAACCGCACGCGGGAACGCTTTTACTGGCCCAAGATGTACGAAACAACTAAGCGTTACGTCATTAGCTATGACAAGCGCACGGCCACCGCAACACCAGGTCCCCTTCAGCCAATACCACCATCCAGCACACCTTTTGAACAAGTAGGAATGGACATTATGCGTCAATTTTTGTTATCTAACAATAGGAACCGTTGAATAATCAAGTGCGTTGATCATCTTACGCGGTATGCCGAAACCGCAGCCATTCCCTCTTCTACCACTGCATCCGTGGCAGAAATCTTGCTCCACTCCGTTGTCCTTCGCCATGACCCACCACGTGTTATTATCAGCGACCGTGGCCGCCGTTCACTGCTGATGCCGTAGAAGAATTACTACGCATGTGCACGACACAGTTCCGTCATTCCATACCATATCATCCGCAGACGAATGGCCGCATTGAACGGACAAACAGAACGCTGACCAACATGCTTGCTATGTACGTTTCTTCCAATCACAAGAACTGGGATGAAGTGCTGCCTTTTATCACGTACGCGTACAACACGTCAAAACATGAAACAACGAACTTCAGCCCATTTTATCTGTTGTACGCCAGGTTGCCACTAAGCCCTCTAGACACCTTCTTACCCTTCATTCTACATAATGACGACTCTGTATCAAACACCCATGCCTCGCGAAAGAAGCCCGTCAAATTGCTCGTCTTCGGACTCTGGCCTCTCAACGTCGTTCGAAGGAACGATACGACGACCGCAACAAACCGGTTTTATTCAAAAAAGGTGACTTGGTGTTACTTTGGACACCGCAACGCAAGCGTGAATTGTGTCAAAAGCTTCTGTCCCAATATTCAGGTCCATTTGTAGTTTTGGAGCGTCTCAGCCAGCTCACAAACTTAATAGTTCGTCTTTTGTCCAATGGTCAACGATCGAGCAGAACGCAGCTCACTCACGTTGCTCGCCTGGAACCTTTCTACCCTCCTTGTGCATCATAACGCCCTACGGGCTTCGTCTGCTTGCGGGGGAGTGTAACGGACTAGTAAAAGGTAGAGAAGAAAAGGAGGGGAAGGCGAAGGGTCTTGGCACGGTCGCAGTGTACTGCCGCGAACGATCATCGTGCACTTCCTGTAAATAAAACCGTATTATCACAGTTCGCCGTTACAATATCAAACGCGTGCACGTTAGAAACGCATGCAATATACAACACTAGTGCACAGCAATACAAAAAAAGCGCTCGTAATTTTTAAACAAATAAAAAGAACCTTCAATTTGCCAAACGCCTTGGCTTTCTAGCAGAGAAGTGTCGGCAGTGACAATATCGAACCATAATATACAGTGATTAAAAGCATTGGTTAGTAGCTGGAACTTTGCGCAAAGTAGAGCCCCGTGATCCGCTTTTAACCGCCGTTTGCCGTTGGTGGCGCCACCGGTACCACTCCAAACACCAGCGCACGAGGCGGATAGTCAGATCCAACTTTAGAAGTCTGAGGCATCATTCTTTTCATAGAACGATACATACACGTCTGCCCTCATGGGTGCGCACTCTAGACTGACGTCATGAGTAGGGTTGATGCTGCGATTTCTTTAATATACTTTCCCTGTTTCAGAGCGCGGACTATTTCTCTAGTGGTAAAGGCGATCAGCCGCCGAACGGCGGCTCTCTGGAAGGAGCCCCTCCTGAAATCTTAAGCCATACCCAACTGAAACTGCAGAAATGTTCTCGTTCTCGTGAGCCGGGGTTGCATACAATCAACTGAGAAGAAAAAGTGACAAATTTGCCGTCCGGTTTTTTTTTGAAATTCACAAAATTGCTTTAAGTTTTTTATTATGATATATCACATCTCGCGTTCTACAGCAACGAATACCCTAATGGCTACTACCACCTTCCATTTTAAGAATGCTTCTATTGAAGTAAACACAGATCTGGCAGAAGTTGAGGAAGGTGAAATCATGAGAATATAGTGTGATCTCACGGTTAAAGTTATCTTTATAAGATCCCGAACGTACGATGACGGCACCACACCCAAGGCACAGAACACCAGCAATCCTAGTTCCCACAACCAATGAACACTCATGATGATGAACATGTATGAAAATGGTAGATGTACGAAATGAATGCCCACACGAACTACCCCTTCCCCTCAGGTGAAAGCTGTCATTCTGACCACAGTTTAAAGCGAAGAATGCGTTGTGAAACTCTTTATGCGTGATACGTAGAGCATCTCTGCTGCTCGGCAGCGGCGGTTTGTTGGCAGAAGAGTGGGTGCCACGCGATAATTGACCGAAGACGTTTGATTCAAGACAGTGTAGGGGCCAATGTAGCGTAATTGAGAATTTTCACACAGGCCAGCAGTGCGAATCAGTGTAACAAAGGAGCACTTCATCGCCAGGGCTGAAAAACACTTCACGATGAGATGCATCATAGTCAAGCTTGCGATCCTGTTGGTTTGCTTCAGTATTGACACGGGCTAGCTGGCGGCGATAAAGCAGACGTGACATATAATCTTCACTGGAAGGTGAAGATGGTTTCTTAGGTGCAGAGTAGATCGAAACGTCGAGGAAAGAAGAGGGGGAGCAAACGTAGACGAGGTAAATTGGCAAGTAACCGGCTGTGCACTGAACGGAACTATTGTACGCAATAAAAACAAATGACAATATTGCGTCCCAGTTTCTAAGGTCCGGGTCGGTATACACAGCAATCATGTCTGACAGCGTGCGATCAAAAATGCTCTCTCAGCACCTAGTTTGTGGATGGTGACAGCAGCTTATTTTATGGGTGGTGCCAGAGGTCTTGAGCATTTATCGAATTCGTCAATGAGTAGGGAAAGAAATACCTTTCCACAGTCGCTACGGATGACACGAGGTGCACCTTGAAAAAGGGTTATTGCTCGGTGAAGCAAAATCAGCAACTTCCGATGCTGATGCAGGAGGCACGGAAGCTGTTTCTACATAGCGTGTCAAATCATCGACAGCTCTAACTATCCATCGATTGCCAGTGACAGTCATTACAGGCAGGCCGTACAGGTCGACACCGACTACCTCAAATAGGTCTGGCAGAGACAGTAATGGTTGTAATTGTCCGCTTTAAACAGATTTAGGCAGCTTGTGACGCTGACATAGGGTGCACGAGGCAACGTACTTGGTTAAAATGACAGACAGACCCGGCCAGTAGTAGCGACATCTGATACGGTCGTACGTTTTCTGGAAGCATATGTGTCGAGCAGTCATGTCGACGTCATATGCTTCTAGGACACATGCCTGTAGAGAGCGAGGTAGAATGGGCACCCAGCGTTGACCGTCAGGGTCGTAAATATGGCGGTACAATGCACATATGTCGAGCTTGATTTGCGTAAAACGTCTACAAATACGGCTGTTAGGAACCCGCAAAGGCCCGTCAAGGTGGTTCATGAGGAGCTGACAGTAAAGATAAGCACGTTGATGAGGTCAAATTGAACCACACTTGTTCGGAGGAGCCGGCTCCAAAATAGCTAAGGACGAAACGTGTGGGGAAGGGACCTCTAAGAACTCTTCACGTCCGGTTGTAGTGATAGTTTTGTTATGTGGATACGAAGGCAGCGGGCAACACGAAAGCGCATCAGCGTTTTGGTATTTTTTCCCAACTTGTATGCAATAGTAAAATGATATTCTTACAAACAAAGAACTCAGTGACCAAGGTGGTCAGACAAGTTCTTGAGTGTTGAGAGCCAGCACTACGCGTGATGGTTCAAAACCACCATGAAGTGGTGGCTGTGAAGATAACGTGAAAGCATTTGCATAGACCAAATGACCACCATACACTCCTGCTTGGTGATGGTATGATTATTTTCGGCAAGCGTCAGTACGAAGCTTGCGTATGCGATGGCATTCTCCCGTGAAGACTTGTCTCGTTGTAGGGGGATACCCCCTCATGCAATGGCCATGAAAAAGGACTGGTTTGGATGTGAGGGTACGCTTCAGTTAGACAAACGCCGATTCACATTCAGAAGACCAGACAAAAAAACGCCTGATCCGACGAAATTGAACAAAGGTGAAGTCTCAAATCAATCAGTGAAAATAAAAAGCGAGGCCGTGGAAACTGCGCAAATTTCTGGCTTTTTCAGAATGTGGCAAGCGTTGGACAGCGGAAGTTTTTCTAGATCAGGACGAATGCCGTCCCTGCTTACAATGTGAGCTAACACTTTATTTGTCATGCTCGCAAAACGGCGCTTCTTGGTGTTCAGCTGAAGGCCTGCGCTTGCAAGGCACCTGAGAACTTTGTGCAGTCGTTGCAAATACTGACGGCAAGTTGACGAGAAAGAAACGATATCATGCAAATAGAACAAGAAGTCTTCCATTTCAAACCTCGCAATACGATGTAAATTATGAGGTCAAATGTTGAAGGAACATTGCAAATGCCAAATGGCATGATGTTCAATTCGTACAGCTCATCAGCAGTTGAAAAGACTGTTTTTAGGGGCGAAGCAGCACCCGTTCGTCCCTCGTTGTCATTGTCGTAGTATGCAACAAGTGTTACATTTTGACCTGCAAGGTAGTGTCGATGGTAGATCTCTCCTGTGCTTTGTTGAACAATAAAAAGTTCGTGGCGGGCGCATTACTTAAAGCCGAATGCTCCTGTCTCTCATCCCCCATTAGCTGTCATTGGTATGTTCCATTAGGAAACGTTAGCAGAAGTAGAAGTGTTAAAAGCCAACTTCGGCTGTCTCTCATTCCCAGTAGCAGCTAGTGTTTACCTCCAAGGTAGTGCCTGGTGAGATTTCTCGTGTGCGTGAATATCAATATAAAATTTTTTGTTCAAAATGCCATTGATTGATGAAATAAACCAACAAAAGACGCCAGATGTTTTCTAAAATCAAAACGAAAAGCCTGATGTTTCTAAAGCAAAACAAAAAGTAGACGCCAGCTGCTTAACGAAAGACGCCAGGTGTTTTCTAAAACAATGGTTTTATAATGAAAACTATATCGATACAGGTTTGTAGTTGCCGATGCTCGTTGCCGTCGGTATTTGCTCGTATGGAAAGGATGCCGAAAGGCAGGCGCGCAGGGCAGCGGCGGCGCGCGCCCCCAGACAGAACCCTGAAATGAGAGCACGCGAGGCAGAAGCGCGCCGGGAAGCGGCACGACGTCGCCGCCAAGATCCTGCTGTACGGGAACAAGAAGCCACATCAGCAAGGCAGCGTCGGCAAGATCCCGCCGTACGTGAACAAGAAGCTGCAGCGGCAGGTCAGCGTCGGCAAAATGCTTCCGTACGGGAACGAAGGGCCGAGGCAGCACGTCAACGTCGCGAAGCAGATCTCGAAAACGTTTGACAATGGGAAGCGGCGAGGAAGCGCGCATATCGCCAGGCGAATTAACATACGAACATTTCACGGTATTACTTCCAGGAGCTTCACCCAATCTCATCATCATTCACCTCGTGGATCTGCCGTCAATTTTTTTCCTTGTCGTCATTATTCATGACTATCTACCAATAGCCAGAACACAGGTCAAGACATAAAAACTACTTAGTGCCTTGTATCGAATCCAAAGCATCGTCAATGCGTGGAACGGGGTAGTCATCCTTGCGGGTGATCTTATCAAGTGTCCTGTAGTCTACGCAAAATCGCATGAAGCCGTCTTTGTTTCTGTACATAAACAACGGGGGATGGCCAAGGACTTGAGGAGGGACGAATGATATTCCATTGCAGCATATTGGCAACATTTTCCTCAATGACCTTCCGCTCGGATGAACCGACACAATATGATCGATGGCGTTTCGTGGAATCACCATCGGTCTCGGTACGATGTGTGATAAATAATGTCTGACCCAAGCAAGAGTAATGGGAATCAATTGAGGTCTCATGATTTCGTAGCAAGGCAAGCAACTCATCTGACTTCGAAGAGGCCAGGTCGGAATTGGTGGTCACAGCAAGAGCAGAAGTGCATGAGGGACGTCCACTGGAAGAATTGTGAGAGGATGCCGGCACCAGCGCAACAACGGAGGCCGGCTGATAATCGGCGATGCAGAACATTGTGGTGTCTTTAGGGATAATTTTCTTGGACGTCTGATTAGTAGTGAAGAGAAGTCCGGAGCTTTTCCGTAAACGCTCTAGCCCCGCAGCAAACGCTTTACCTCTTGCGAGAGAGCATGTGGACGACAGGATAAGCATGTCACCTTAGTTGATCACGAAAAATGTAATGAAAACTACTTGTTGATGACCAGAAGGTAGGTCGGTATCCTCTACAGTGACCACATCCGTATAGAGAAGAAAGTCGGTCTCAATCATGTGAACAAGACTTTCGCCACAGTAGATAAATGCGTTTGCCGTAGGCATAAAATCCCAGCCTAATATCAGTTGGTGGGCACAGAAACTCAGCAACGCGAACTAAATTCAATAGAGAAGTCCATCAATGTAAACACAAGCGGTGCACATGGCAGCAGGTCTATTCGTGCCCCTTTGAGCAGCGAGCAATATACGTTCATCACAAGGGGTGGTCGCTTTTCAAAGCAGGAACGCAAAAAACGAGCAATGACCGACAAAGAAGCACCAGTGCCTATGAGAGCGTCCACGTATAAACCTTCATTGAAAACAAACAGCATATTATATGAACGTGAATATTATATGAACGTCTTTTCGTGCATTGCAGCTTTCCCTCCACAAGCTGCAGACGTTAGTTTTCCGGGCGCTGGGTGGGAACTGCGAGGGAGGTCACAGGGGTGACGTAGAGCGGTGAAGATAGTGAGCGGCTTCTGGCAGAGCGGTAAGGAGGTACTGTCGCAGGTGTCGCAGTTGGCAATCAAGAGCGACGTGGCGGTGGATTGTAGGGAGGCGTTGAAAAATGGCCTCTGGCTGCCCCGTTCTCAGGTGTCGAATTCACGACGCTCATCCATGTGGCCCCGAGACCTGCAGTAGCAACATATCAAACGAGACGATTGCCAGGGTGTGTAAATGCGCTGGCTAGGCGCATTCGGAGTCATACAAGCCAATTTGACAGGCATCGAACCTGTGGACATTGATTGTACGACGGCTGGTGAACCAGCGAGGACTTGGGCATATGTCGCCTGGAGTCGAAAGGCAGGAGAGGCTGCATACACTGGACCTGCCATAGACGCCAGATCCTCCTTGATGACGTCGCGCAAAAGGGTGCTGGAGAGTTAAGGAGAGTTGAGGAGGACTCAGGGCCATAGAGAGACTAAGAAAGAGCAGCTCTGCCTGTATAATGGCCCGTATAAGGATAGCACGTAACGAGGGATCCGTGGTGGTTGTATGGTCGAGGCTCTCCGGTGGCAACCTTTGGGACTTGAGTTCATCTAGGCTTTGGCACGTGGTAAAAACGTCGGCGGTGGTTGTCGGGCTTTAGATGGCCAACGCATTAAAAGAGACCGTGCTGATGCTTCGCAGTAAATGGCGAACCCTCTCTGATTCTGTCATGGAAGAGTTAGAAAGGCGAAAGAGAGCAACCACATTCTCTATACATAAAGCGAATGGTTCGCTGCGTTGTTGCTTTCGAGCATTCAGGGTCTTTTTTTGTGAGAGCTGAGTGAAACACCAAGGTGCAGAAAACTTAGTGGAGCTGCTGCTTGAACTGTTTCGAACATTTGATGTCACGTTCATCGTTAAAAACTTTGTTTTAGCAACGCCTGTTAGGTGGAAACACGGCGTTTCTTAGCTGGATCATCCCAGTTGTTAGTTGCACTCACTTGGTTATATTGGTACAACGAATCTACCACATCCTCAACTCGAAGGCCGGAGAAAGGGGGGGGGGATAACGCTGGTGTTCAGTGTTCTTCCACGTTGGATAGGCTGTGGTAGTCGGGGCAAGAGAGGTAGATGCCGTCCTGAGACAAGTTACCGGGCCTCTGGCCCAGACGGTGACCTGAGCGGAGCTCAAAGAGGGAAAGGTTGCGCTGATTGGAAGAAGATCGTTGAGCAGACTCCAATGATTGTAATATCACAGTTAAAGCGACCATTATTAGGCCCCGCAGGCACAATGAAGGGCTCACATCCAATGCACAAATCACCAGCAAGCCGAGTTCCCAGAACCGACTAAGACGACGAATGCTCATGATGATGAACATGTATGAAGAAGATAGATGTGCCTAGTCAACGCCCACAATAGATATAATCGTGTAAAAGAAATGTCAGCCATACAAAATTTCAACCCTCTCTGCAATCTGTCATTGTAAAAGATTGGCTTCATGCTAAAGGGATGTTGGGATAATTCCGAGTTAGCTATCTCATCAAGTAAATGACCCTCGACCCTCCTCTCACAGGTGTAACAATGAATGTACATGCGATTACATACAGCCGCCTGGAAGAAGCTTCTCCATAATTAATGCCCGAGAAATCGGAAAGATTATCAATTTTTTACTGACATACCTGAGCGCACTGTTTCCTGCACAAAAGAAGAATATGACAGTCGACATTTTGAATATCTTTCTAAATCAAACAATCAGCTTGCTTTGTTTGCACATCTCCGGTAAAAAAAAAGTACTGCCAACACCTTTAACATTCAAATTAGGCATTTTGGCGCCGAAATAAGTGAACTCCTTGCTGGAAGAGATAGCCAAAGATTTAGAACGTCGTTTTAGCGCAAATGTCTTCGCTATTCGCAACATAAGGTATCTTCGCAAGACAATACAAAAGTCTCTTTCTGAGTTTTCTTAAACTTTACTATGATTACGGACGACTGCTCCTGTGCCAGGTGAAATACCAAAATACATGTTGAAAGTTTCATTTCAGGAAACGCCAAACGCTCTTTTAGATATGGTGAGTTATTCACGGAAATATAATGAAGGCCGACAGAATGAAGACTCGCTAAAATTATACTGTTGCTGATGTACTTCTCTTGAAGAAAGTACTTCTCTTGAAAGAAAGTACTTCTCTTGAAGAAACAAGATGGAGGGTACATATCAGACAGCATAAGGCCGATTGCCTTGAAGTCAAATACGGTGAAATTTATTGAGAGAGTTTTTCATACTGGAATCAAAAATCCTCTTACCCCAGTGTAAGATAGTAAATCGTACACTCTTGTGGTTAAGCTTCTCGCCTTTTGTTCCTCTGCCTCATTCTCCTTCAATGCTAACCCTATTGAAAATTCCAGCTTATTGGAAAAAAATCTTGGATTTGTTGTCATACAACACTTAATACTTTGCGCAGCATTTGTCAGCGCGTACCTGCAGGTATTTCTCTTCAATGAAAATGGAAGTGGGAAAAGTTCAATCCTGAACCAATGAGCGATCGTGCTACACAAAAACTCGACCTAACTAATCGAACAGAACATAAGCGACAAAGTGGAACACTTCTAAAATGAGGTTTTGCGTCGCCTACATGCTTGGCTTAATATTGCAAAAGGATTATGTCTTTTGATTCAGATTGATGTGCTCCACAGTTACAAGTGACTTAATCTATCGCGAACGCATTGGTTTCTCAGATGTACACCGTCAATGACGAAGCCCCTTTATAATTGGGTTCACGGCCGGGTTTTATATAAAAGGCAAGTGTTGATTTAGAAAGTTGTATACAGTGAGCATGACAGCACACAAGTATGCGGCTCCAATTACTTTAGATATCGCTAAAGCACGCAATACTGAACATCATGGTATTCTGATTGATTAGAATCTCTTAATAATCCGGTTAACATAGAAACGTGGATTCACAGATTTCTTACGAACAGGAAGTTTTACAGTGTTAAAGGTGGCTTTTCGTCGAATATTTCCACACAAACCAGAGGAGTACCACAAGGTTGAGTGCTGTACCCGGTGCTATTTATTGTGCTAATGAGCGGAATCCTACGTTACCAAGACGTTACAACTGATGTTTATGCAGGCGATATCACCTTGTTTGCAAGGAAGACATCATTCAGCCCTTATATGACCAGATTCAGTAGTGTCTTAGCAACTTTAGAAAACTGGCTTAATGACAAACACTTCTTACTGAATCGAAGTAAATGTGCCATTCTTGTCTTCCACTTAGAAAGCCCGTGCACATTTCACTATGTCAACACTTTGAAAACGTACCTCAGGTGGCATCTAAAAAATATCTTGAGGTAATACTTATAGCAACTTTTAACCAGCAATAACACATCAAATACATAGCTGGAAAAGGTGCATCAGCCTTCGGGACGTTGCTCAGAATAAGGAACTACCGAATCAGCATGAGAAGAGATACACTAGTAGTGATATATCAAATCTGCGTTCGCACTATTCTGGTATTTGACTGCATGCTTTTAGCTTTGGCCTACAAACTCCAGCCGTTAATATTTTAGGAAAGGAATTGGTACACTTACGCCTCAGCCTTTCTAAAGCGGCTTCTAACTGCGTTTAATACCTAGAGCTCAAAGTTTCTTCAGGTATCTTGACCGTTCACACGTTTTTAAAAAATTATGAGTCACCCCTACAGCAGTGGCAGACAGTATTTATGTCCTGTCCGGAATGATTTTTCGGTGTTAGATGACCACAATTTCACAGCCCACCATCATATTTGTAACGTTTACTGGACTCACTCAATGTACGTGTCTGCAAAATAACACTGACTAGCGATTCTTCGAAGCAAGTCGATCACGACATTTTCATTATTAATGCAAAGTTGCTCCCACATCACACTATAGATGGGTTATAGCAAGAACACTTGCACAGTACCAAAACAGGCGTATATATTGCAACAGAGGCATCACAGTGTGACGAAAAGTCAGGTGTAGGTATAATCAGCCCGAGCTTAGATTTGCCTAATGCCTTCAACTATCTGATTTCATATCTATTTTTGTGACTAATATTCGAGCAGAGGTACTCTCCTTACGAAACCTAAACGCAAAAGTTACATCAGCTGTTATATATATATATATATATAAGTTATCTGTCTCTTTGCGCAGCATTTTTTGTTGGTCCTGAATCGCATATAATGAAGGCGTCGCATGCATTATTACTCCTCCATTTGAGAAAAGTTGGATTAGTTTGGGCACCGGGTCATAAAAGGCTGCTTCTGAACAAAATGACTGATTCTTCAGTGAGGTCATCAATAAGTGGGCCAAATTTACCATGCTTTCCACCGTCCGTTTATGTAATAGCAGTGCGATATCGCAGGCGTATGCAAAGCTTTGGAGGTACATCAGTCACGTACTCGACAGAAGCAGACACTAACTGACAGAGGCAGACACTAACTGCCTACCTCTAGTGTTGACCCTGGAGCTTCCCCATAAGTAGTGGTGGGCAATGAAGTCGCCAGTTATCACTCATGGCTGGAGAGTTGAATTCGAAATTCTGCGCAAGCGCTGACGGTCTAGACAACTTGACGGATGTAAGTAGGCTCCGATGACAGTAAATGTGGTCTTCTTGTTTTTTACTGTCAGGCAAACGTACTGGTTTCCTTAGTCAGGGGTTACAGGGTGATGAACATAAGTTAAGTCGCGCCGTATGAAAACAACAACCTTGCTGCGTTCTCCGTGGGTAGAAGACATAAAGCACTCATATCCAGACAGTCTCATCTGAGCTGACAGATTCGGTTCACAAATCACAATTATGGAGAACTGGTTCGTGAATTCACATTGTCGTAACTCGGACATACGTGCCCTAAGTCCTCTGGCATTCCACAAAAAGACAGATGCGTTCTTGACCTCCTCTCGAAAGGATAACATGTTGCGGGCCATCTTTTACCTTAGAGCTGCAAGCACTGGACCCAAAGTGTCCAGCACTTGGAGTTCGCTCTCGGCTGATGGGGTGTTGATGTCGCTTAGGAGCATGCGCCCTGCGCTCATAAGGGTCTGCAACATGTTGATGACCTGGCGATCCTCAGTTGTCTTTTCATCAATAGTTCGTGATGGCATCGAGGTTGGCGGGATTCGATGCACCTCTGGAACAGGCTGTGTTTGTGGAAGTGATGGCCACTCTTCACAAGGTGGGAGTCTTGACCCTGATTCGATGTATCCGTCTTCACAGAGCTTGACGATGAAGGGCAGTTCTTCTTGCTTGAGATGACGTGTCTCTATCGGCAGATGTCACGTTGCGTGATGATCTCCTGTGGTGACGCCGACGTCGCCTCACAATAGCAGCGGCTTCCCTGTGCGTTGAATTGTCGCGCACTATGCGTTTCAGCACCGCGAGTTCATTTCGCACTCGTGGGCAATCTTTAGACGTACGCTTTATGAGGGCCGTGGCAATTGGAGCATTTGAACACAGTTGCGTGGCAGGTGTCTTCTGAATAAGGTTCGGCACACCATGGGCACACGACAATGCTGTTACATACTCCTTTGACATGTCTGATCTTGAAACATCTGAAGCATTGTAGGGGCTTCGGTATGTATGGATGGACCTGGTGGCGAACGTGGCTAACTTGGACGAGTGGGGGAAGAATGTCTCCCTCAAAAACAATCTGCAGGCATCCTGACTGACCAAGCCTTGCGATGTGCTTGATGAGGATGTCATCTGTAGTTGGCTTTATCAAGATAGGGAAATCGTCAGCGGGAATGGAAATTTCCACGTAATAAATGACGTCACCACTGCCCTTACAGTCAGTGGGGATCACTGATTTAACTGTGACTCTGTCGATTTCCGAGATGTTCTGTAGGCTTTGCAACGCACTACGGTGTAGAACATCAACTGGCGGAACATTTTTACGTGAGTTGATCCTGACGTCTTTAATCTCAATTGGAGCGAGTCCTTAGAGGTATGCAGAGAGGACTTGCCTGTTTAGCCGCCGTAGGTTGGCTGAAGGGTTCACAGCCATTAAGAGTATAGTGTGTGGCCAAGGCTGCGTGGTAGCCTGCACGGTGGATATACTCGCCATCGACGATGTTTGTAGCAGTCTTCTTTTTGCATTGCGGCTCATGACGACTGTGTAGTCGTCATCCGATGAATCGAAACCATCGCAATAGAGCTTCGTTGCCTCGCTGTCTGTGCCACTTGAGGTGGTTCCACGTTTCCTAGCCGCTGCCAAACGTAGCGGTTGTCCACTTCAAAAATCTTGAGAGGCTTCTTCATCCATTCTCGCAAGGAGGGAGCGGCAGCTCCCGGAATTCGCGGTAAAACAAATAGAAAATTTGAGACATGGGTACAAGCGTTCTATGAAATGGACACTTCGTCGTCGTCATCAACATGAACAAGAACAACATGAACAAGAAATCTTTGAAAAAGGTGTTGCCACTCTAGTAGACAAGTGCGCTTGTCGAAATGATCATGACGAAGCACCTTGTTCTAAACATGTTTCCCTTCTTTCGGTGCGGCAGCTGTAAATACGTGAACGGCCTTCCCTAAACACTTGCCCACATTCTAAAACTGTGTAGAGTATCGCAGGAGTGAAAAGGCCAAGTTACTTTTCAGGGTGTTCTTTTACTTTCGCAAAGCATCTGAAAGAGTAAAATTCATTTTCATTTTGTATGAATTGAGAGATTCAGTATGTTTTCTACTTTACCTCTCTTTGATTGATTTGTGGGTTTAACGTCCAAAAACCACTATTTGATTATGAGAGACGCCGTAGTGAAGGGCTCCGGAAATTTTGACCACCTGGGGTTCTTAAAGTGCACCCAAATCTGAGTACACGGGCCTACAACATTTTCACCTGCATCAGAAATGCAGCTGCCAGAGCCGGGATTTGATCCCGCGATCTGCGGGTCAGCAGCCGAGTACCTTAGCCACTAGACCACCGTGGCGGGGCCTACCTCTCTTTGAGAGAGTGGAATGCCATATACTCTTTAGGCATGAGGAAGTAAATTGAGGTTATACTCCTGCTCTTGATCACATTTAGAAGTGTCGGCCAGCCGCGAGTGATTAGCACTACCTAATCACCACACATATATGCCGTAAAACGTACTCCATCTGTTTTTAGGAAATCGAGGTGATCAACAAAAAGAACGGCGTTTTCATTACGCTTCAGTGAATTTCAGCGCACTTGGAGGCACATGAAACTGTTAATATCAGCGTTTTTAGCTTTAGATCTGTGTAGTAAAATAAGCGAATACTACCTCAGTCAATCGGTTATTATCGAAACTAAATGCAGACGGCTATTGCAATCCCCTTATAACTATATACACGTTTCTACATTGTTCTTCGCACATGGAGGATGCTGCTGTAAGCCTCGCGTACGGTACGGCTACAGTGAAGTATTGTGGCTTTAGTCGTATAACGTGAACAAAGATGACCGAAATATGTCAAAGGGGATGCAAAAAAAACTCATAAGTGCAGTGTACGTTTCCGAAGCCTGATGATTCGTATGCAGAAATGACTAACCGCTTAGCGAGTCAGTGCAAATGCCTTTTATATAATCGGTTGCACGAATATACCCTTTTCTCTACGGCAAAACGTATCAGAACGGCGTCCTGATCACATGAAGCACAACAGAACAAACAATAAACGCGTGAGCTACAGCCCGGCTAATATTGGGAACAGCAGAGACACTAAAATCTACGCTTCTAAACAAGAAAATGGAGACATATCGCAAACGTTGTCAATGATATACGTTCCTGTTCTCTCTTCCAGTGTGGTGAGGAAGTTAGTGTGTCGGGCTTGCAATCTCCAGTGCGCTTAGAGGTCCAAGGTGGGAGTCCCTGTCGGCAATATTTTTAACATCTTTTTTATTTTTGTCTAAGTGCTCGCATTGAGCTATCCTTACAATCTGCGCGCAAGAAAATCAGCCAAAAACAAATAAAAAGTCAAATTTCGGCCCACAAGCCGTTATTGTTTTCGCTATGTGTATTACTACTCTCTTCGGTGGGGTAGTGCTACTCTGCTTCAGGCATATTTACGTTACTCTATTGAGGTGGAGTTCAATAATTCGTTCTGGCAGAATCGCTGTACTCTGCCTCAACAAGAGGTGATTTACTCTAGAAAAGAGAGTGAAATATGGGACAAGAAAGTACCCTCCCAAAGAGAGTTCCCAGCACTCTTTTAGTTTTCAGAGTGCACAGTTTAGAAGAAGACACAAGGCAAACATATGAGGATAACGAAATTCATGCTACTTGGTTCTTCGGATGCATTTGTGCTCTCCGAAGGGAATGAACTAAAATCCACGATGATGTGAAACCTGACTTCAACAAACAGGATGTAGATTGACTTAACGCAAGCTTGTGCGTACCACAAATGTTGCGCTCTATGAACCCGTCTTGCGATCGGCAAACAAGCGCGGCTGTGCATTGATTCAATCAAGCCAGGAAAAGCCCCCTGTAATGAAATTTTCGTTACCCCAGTGTCTCTAACGGAAACCATACGGTCCGACGAGATATGTGCAAGACAAATTGCTGGCAGGCCCGTGATTGCATTTCGGATTACGAGGAAAGATGACGTGACAGCAGCTATAGCCAGCTAAGCAATCAAATTCTGTAAATACGCTCTTCTTTGGTCCTAATTACTTACTTGATTAGTGCGCAAATATCCGGCCGACATCGCTTCGCTGTGTGTTAAAAAAGAACACTACTATGATTAGCCTTACTTCCGCATTAGCGTGCATCAATAACATAATCACTCGTGGGTAAAAATGAATTTCTCGTTAACGTGGTTATCCAGCAGGTGATTCAGACACTGTCTGGAAGTAAGCCAGAAAAAACGCTTGGCTGGGAGGATTACTCTGCGCTCCGAAAGATAGGAATGTGGGAGGTTATAGCATGACGATAATAAATCGACAACTTCAAACACAGGAACAACCTGAATTAGCTATTGAAAACGAGACATATCTTTAGCTCATAAAAAAGTTTCTTTGCGTAAAATTTGTGTTGGGTGTTTTTTTCTCGTTTATAATAAAATGGAAAGAATAGTCAATTTATCATTTGATGATATCAATACGACACCATTAAAGTAGTCCTTACGCAGAAACGTGCGAGTTGGCGTGTGTGTCAATGTTTGCCTCGACGTTGTTGGTTGGGGGCGAGAAATCAGCGTTGCCGGGGAGTGAAAAGGTTATGTACATGACGTTTATCAATAAGACAGCTTTAGGTGGAGTGAGAAGCTTACCGTGGACTTCTGCTTGGCGAGCTGGCATTCTAACAATGAACCATGATATTGCCTAGAACTTGTGAATGTGCCATCACCTCCCGTAAAGTAGTTTACGCCTCGTGGTGCACACGTGTCTCGTAGATGGGCCGCATTATGTTTAAGCGCCACGAGAGAAGTGGCATTGTGCTCTTCATGATCATCGTTATGGTTAGCGCGTTAGCACCAAGAGTGACACCTGGTGGCAAGGCTATGTGGCGGCATATGAGACATGAGTAGCTCGCTTTCGCGTGTGGTGGCTTGCGTGATTGGTCGTCTCCTGACAAGGTCAAACGGAATGCAACGACCATGGGTGACGCCAGCTTGTGTTACCTTGTTTGCGTTAGTTTGTGTTTGTAGTTGTGCCAACTGAGTTGTATTAGCCGGTCACAAGTGACACATCTCATTCGACTGATGATATTGTTGAAGTAAAGGCAGTTAGACAAGTGTGTTGTCTGGTTCTACTGCGTCTGCTTTGTCTGTTCCCTCCGAGATCGGGCTTTTATTTCGAGAAGCGACAAAATGCACTAGAGAAAGACGGAAAAGCAAAGGAAAGGCAGGGAGGACTACCTGGTTAAACCCAGTTTGCGACTCTACAACAGGGAAGGGTGAAAGAAACGAAAATTATAGAAAATGAGAGAGGGGTTAAACACGCTCCTGCACGCATAGCAACCTGTACCACACATGCCCAAAAAGTCACAAAGCTATGAACTGTCATGTAGTACGGGTATGAATGTGAGGTAATGTTACAATTCTCTCTAAGACTTGCAATATAGCAAGAACGAGGTAAAATTACACAGTAGTGAGAAGTTTAACACGTTAATTGCACAATAACTCAAGGAATTAAAGAACTTCTCATTAGAGAGCACTCAGACATATTTATTCATCGATATCGGCTACTCGTCAAGAAACCGAGTGACTGTGTAGGCTGGTATTACTTTACGGACACGTAGTGGGTATTTTGCCGATTCACAGAAGGAAGATTTATGGAGCAGTAGGCATTCAGCAACCGTACGTGAAGCAGACTTCAAAGGATATTTTTCAGTGACTGCTGTTGCTCGCACAGACAATCTTCTCCTAGTGACATTGTTGACGTGCCCAACGAGAAGCGAAGCAAGGCTAGCGAATGAGAAAGCAAAATGACCGTAGCCTAATTACGCTATCACTCCAATTTACGTTTAAGGTGAAGCTAAGGTGTCCTTAATTTTGTCACTTTCCGCAAGCCGAAATCTCTCAGTGGGAAGCTTTGGCGCAAAATCCTTTGTCGATGAGTGGTCTGAAGATAAACATTATGCTACTTCTAGTTACTTCACGCGGAGTGGGTTGTTTTACAAATATTTTATGCTTCACGTGAACAAACAAGGGCGATTTCTGTCTGAGGGTCAAGTCACTCTGGAGCAACAAGAAGCTTCCCATAGTGTTGTTACAACTTCCAAGAATTTGAAAGACCAGTAATATTGCGAAATGAATATCTAGCTTTTTTTTCCCAAGCAAGTGTAGTGCTCTAGCAATTATGTCTCTAGACTGCTGACCTAACTGTCGCAGAATTGAATTTCTGCCGTTCCGGCCAACTTTCGACAGAGCCGAAATTTAAAGCCCCGTGTCCGTAGATTTAGGTGCTGGTAAAAAACCCTAAGTATTCGATATTTCCGTAAGCCATCACTACCGTGCCCACGATATTCATATCGGGGTTTTGGGACATACTACTCAATATTTTAGCTTTCACTCGCAATATCATTTCTTTGGATTTCGGTAACGTCCAGCTTTGAACCTTCAGTAACGTCCGGCTGAAAATTTGTCATCACATGTACCACAAGGCTGCCCCAATGCTGGGTCCCCTTTTTTCTTTCTCTGTGTTAACGAGCTACATTGTGTTACATCTTCAAGAATTTCTTAATGAGCTGATAATCATATAATATACTATGTAAGTGAATCGCACCTATAAGCTCTTGTTCTGAGAGAATTCGGGATGCCAACAATGGCAGATGACCACCACAATCCGTAAAACTTCTTTTTGCCATTTTGAGAGCGCTATTTTATATCTGATAACCATTTTTGATTGACCACCTCTCAAACAAAGCCTAATTATATAAATATTTTAGATTTGCTTTTTGAGATGACATGGTAAAATGTTGTGGTATTGAGCAAATAGTGGCTGAAGCACAACGATGACATATCTACTCACAACGTATATGTTTCACTAATAGGAATTCTCAACTCTTCAGTTCTACAGCACTGATACACCGTATCCTTTTATGTGCCTCAAGCACTTCTAATACCTATTGGGAAGCAAATAGTCAGAATTCATAAAAATAACGCCCTTACAACTTCAGCTAAATATGTTACCAATGCAAATGTATTTCTCGCCTTCTTTTAAGTGTTCCCGCCTAATACTAAACACACTTCCGAAGTGGTGAATTTCACAATTTTCTGCATAAACATTTGAAGTAGACTCGCTGCACTTCACAGGATAACACAATATTTTCTGCCCCTTCAACTAATTAATGCGACAGGCGTTATGTCACAATGTAAATTTCTTGCCCATATTTTTTATGTGTAGTGCTCGCCTGATACCATTCAGTACTGAAATTTTCTGCCGGAAAATGTGCGTGGCTACTTTATTTATCAGTTCTTGGTTCTCATAGATCTATACCACTAATGCGTAAAGGTACTGCTATATTGCTTGCCACTCCTGTTACATGCAGATACTGGGAAACTGTTTGTTCAGTTGAACTATAGGAATTCAAGTACAGGCTAAATATTGATGTGATGGCACTAATAAAGACACTTACAATACAGAATTTACCCAAGCGCTTGCATTATACACATTGCTGTTTGCTGTAGCAGAACTGAAAGGCAGGCGGGTTGGAACTTATTCATAATTGTGCAGTGTACAAAGGGTACCACACAAGAGAAGAAAAAAAAAACAAGCGCTAGTCTAACAACTGAATATTTCTTTGAAGGAAGGCATATATATTGGACACAGGAAACCATGCGCCACGAAAGCTTACATCTAATTGATCAAAGAAGTTTCTCACTCTGATAAAGCAAGAGTTGACTAGATAACGCAATTGACAACACACTTCACTATGTGGTAAGCCTCCGCACTCCCACATGTTTGTTGGTTATGATGGCAGTCGATGATTGATGTGCAACCAAAATAATAACCGGACATGTGAGATTGCAGAAGGTTACCACACGACGAAGTGTGTTGACAATTGCTTTAGCCAGCCAACTGTTGCTTTATCAGAGCAAGAAACTTGTTTGATCGATTAGATGTTAACTGGCGTGGCACATAATTTTCTGGATACAATATATAAGCCTTCCTTCAAAGAAATCTTCAGTTGTTAGAAAAGCGCTTGTCCTGTTTTCTTCTTTTGCACGGATTCTTTTGTGTTCTGGCCAATTATAAATATGCTGTACACTTTTGAAAAGAATTATTTGGGTTTATAAAAACCCTGCATGTAAAGTTCAAGTCAGTTTCTGATGATTAGCGAAACATTCAGCATGCCTTCCTGAGTGGCGTTTGGTGCGCTTCCTTTCTTTTGCAACTTACATGGGACAAGGTTACATGCCATTGGGGCTTTCCCAATTTCCTAAGCGCAATGCATCGCCATCGTGCCACACTCAGCAGAAATGTAGCGTACTCTACATACAAAAAGTACAATTTTGCAAATATTATAATGGATAGGTGCTGATTATTTGTCATTTGCTTCTATTATTAACTTCGTTTCAACTAGCGCTGCTGATTTTTGACATCGAGTACCTACTTGATCGTGACAGAGCGCTTAGAGTTTGAGCATAACTATTGCCTTTCTAAACTTCCCACAGGTGCAGCAGGATTACGAAATCATGAGCTGTCGTTTTCGCTAGTATCTCCATAGATGTTCGCATGCACCCATAGATCTAACAATATTCCTCACAATTTCTAGCGTTTCATTGACACAGGGTTGTCAAAAGAATGTTTCATTCCCCGTCTACTTTTCGTGTTTTTTTTCAGAGCCCGTGTTCTCGTTTGTGTGCAATTCCATGATAGACATGTTTTTGTTATATTAGCCACATTATAGCACACCCAGCCCCGGTCGTCTACAGTTGCAAAGGTACTCAGCTGCTTATCCCCGGGTCGTAAGATCGAATGCCGGCTGCGGCGGCTGCATTTTCGATGGAGGTGAATCTGGTGTATACCCGTGTGCTGAGGTATGGGTGCACGTTCAAGAACCCCCGATAATCAAAATTTCTGGAGCCCTGAACTACGGCGCATCTCATAAAAATATTTTCACAATAGATAAACAGCAGCAGTTGAATACCGGACAACTCACTTTAATGTTACCAGAGCACTGGCAAACTGATTGGATGAGAACCTCGTCTTTCTCGCTTGCTGCGCGTGCTCTTCGTTGTTCTCTTGGTGCTGCATATTCATTGCGGCATTTGCCCCACTCCAGAGAGCAGCGTCCCGATGCTCTTCTACAAAAGACGGTGCAGTAGATGCATGGTGCAAATTAGTCAAAAATAGGGCTTCATTCGCACAACGTCCACGATTTCTGGTTTTCGCTCGTGAGTTGTCGAGGCGCTGTCTGGAACGACACGTAATATACGTCACTCCGGCGTTGTAAAACGTTGTAGGGGCCAAAATACCTCTTCAGAAATTTTTCAGACAGTCCCCGGCGGCGGACAGGACTCCATACCCAGACTTTCTCGCCGGGCTGATAGACGACATGTCGGTGTCGCAGATTACAACATTGGGCGTCGTAATTTTGCTGCTGGGTAATTCGGGCGCTTGCAAGCTGCCTCGCTTCTTCTGCTCGTTGGGTAAAAGATGCAGTGTCCAAATCGATGTCATTGCAGTCGTGCAGTAACATGGCATCAAGCATTGTCGTGACTTCACGGACATGAAGGAGACTGACCGGTGTAATTTGTATAGTTTTTTTCTGCGCTGTGTTATAAGTCAACGTGATGTACCGTAGAATGTCGTCCCAGTTCTTGTGATGCACGTCAATGTACATACTCAACATGTCGGCAATAGTCTTGTTGAGACATTCTGTTAAGCCATTGGTTTGTGGATGATAAGAAGTAGTTTTCCGATGGGCTGTTCCACTGAGCTCAAGCACTGACTTCAGGAGCGCGGTCATGAAAGCGGTACCTCGATCCGTTATTATGATTGTCGGAGTAACGTGCCTCGGAACGATATTTTCAATGAAAAATTGTGCGGTTTTAATGGCAGTGCCACTTGACAAAGACTTTGTTTCCGCGTAGCGCGTAAGATAATCAGTGGCGACTATTACCCACTTCTTGCCAGCATGAGAAGTCGGTTACGGTCCGAGGAGATCCATTCAAATTTGGGCAAAAGGTACCGTGGGCACTTTAGTTGGTTGTAATCGTCCAGCTGGTTTTAACGGTGGCGTTTTTTGTCGTTGACAATCGAGGCTCATGTGCACGTAATATTTCACAATAGCTGTGTGTCTTGGCCAGTAGTATTTCTGGTGAACTCTGGCCAATATGTGTGTATATCAGAGATGACCGGACGTTGGCTCATCGTGGCAAGCGCTAAGTATCTCCTCACGAATTGACGTCGGAACGACAAGTAGGTGGGTGCTTTCTCTGGGAGAAAAGTTCTTCTTATAGAGAACGCCACTACGTAAGCAGAATGACGGCAGGCCCCTTACAAATCTTCTAGGAACGGTTGTTGTCCGGCCATTCAAAAATTCAATAAGGGAAAGCAACTCGCTGTCTTCCTTCTGCTTGCATGAAATTACAGTGGTGTAGACGACTCCTGCAAAGGCCATGTTGTCATCTTCTCTGTCACCGTCGCGCTTTATTGGTGACCTTGACAAGCAATCGGCGTCGGCGTGCTGCCGTCCGGACTTATCATATCAAACTCTTGAAGGCGTAAGCTCCACCGTGCGAACCGACCAGACGGGTCTTTCAAGATGGTCAGCTAGCAGAGGGAATGATGGTCAATGACTACGTGAAAGAAACTACCGCAGAGTACCGACGAAACTTCATAACTGCCCATACGACAGCAAGACACTTCGTTGTGGAGTAGTTGGACTCGGCGTGGGCAAGCGTCCTACTAGCATGTGTGATCACACGCTCGGCTGAGTCTTGCCACTGGACGAGTACAGCGCCTCAACCCATGTTGCTGGCATCTGTGTGGACCATGGTAGGAGCATCCTCATCAAAGTGAGCAAGCACAGGCAGTGTGTGCAGGCGTTGTCGGAGATCGTCTAATGCCGCTGGTTGATCGTCGCCCCATGTGTCTTCTCTTGTGGGTCGTGTTAACGGCGAGGCTACGTGGGAAAAATCGGCAATAAACCTTCGGTAGTATGCGCTAGGCCAAGGAAATGCCAGAGTGCTTTCTTATCTGTTGGCACCGGAAAATTTCTGACAGCCGCACTTTTATCGAGATCATGTCGAATACTTCCGTGGCTCACCACATGGCCTAAAAATTGAAGCTCCTTGAAACGGAAACGACACTTCTCGCGTTTCAGTGCCAGGCCTGCAGACCTTATTGCCCTTAATACCGATAGCAGCCTGCTCAGGTGTTCCTCAAATGTTTTTGAAACAACAAAGACGTCGTCCAGATAGACTAGACATGTCTGCCACTTAAGGCCTGAAAGAACGGTATCCATTAGTCTCTGAATTGTTGCGGGGGCTGATCACAATCTGAAGGGCAAGACTAGGTTCACAAAGCCCGTCAGGCGTTACAAAAGCCATTCTTTCTCTATCTCACTCGTCGACCTCAATTTGCCAATACCCAATTATGAGGTCCATTGACGAGAAGTAGCGTGCATACCTCAGCCTGTCGAGTGAATCATCAATGCGCGGTAATGGGTATACGTCTTTCTTTGTCACATGATTGAGCTTGTGGTAGTCGTCACAAAATCGCAAGCTTCCGTCTTTCTTTTGAACCAGCACTACCAGCGATGCCCAAGGGCTTCTTGACGACTGGATGACGTTATCAGGGAGCATTTTCTTCACTTTTTTCTGAATTGTTTCATGCTCTTTCGGTGCTACACGGTATGGGTTCTGTCGTATTGACCTTGCCCTATCCTCTGTTATTATCCGGTGCTTCGTCAGGGGTGTTCGACTGACCCTCGAAGTCGACGAAAAACAGTCTTTGAACTGGTGAAGAAGATGAACTAGACGCTGACTCTGCGCTGGTGATAAATTCGTGCTTACGTCAATAGGTGGTGGGGCTGACGTGGCTTGCAGCTCGTCATGTTGTACTGCACAGCACTCGTGGATTTCAGTGATCTCGTCGAAGTAGGCAACTGTAGTGCCTTATGTAATGTGTCGTCGCTTGTTGGTAAAATTCATCAACAGAACTTCGGCTTCACCGCACACAACATTGACGATAGTTTTGGCAATTGCGACACCACGAGAGAGTAGAAGCGTCAATACTTGTTCAGCGATTTCTTTTTCAGTATGCTGCGCGCTGC
Source organism: Rhipicephalus microplus (assembly GCF_013339725.1). Taxonomy (NCBI): domain Eukaryota; kingdom Metazoa; phylum Arthropoda; class Arachnida; order Ixodida; family Ixodidae; genus Rhipicephalus; species Rhipicephalus microplus. The sequence goes on from NC_051169.1 coordinate 152,465,999, forward strand.
ACGTGACCGTAACAAGGCGGCACGATAACGGAGGTACGGTCACATCGTCGATGACTTGCAGGGATTTTTGGTGCAGCGCTGTGCTTTCATCCGCTGAAAAGGTCAGTACACCGTCCGGTATATTGACGTTGGTATCATATTCACGCAATAAACTCATTCCTAAGATTGCCTGTTTGTAATACTTGGAAAGAATAATGAAAGTTGCGACGAAGAATGCTTCGCCTATCTTCGTTCTTGCGGTGCACTTTCCGGTAGGTGTGAGTGGCTGCCCTCCAGCTCCTCTGATCTGCGGTCCTGTCCATTCATTTTTAACTTTCCTGAGCTTGTCGGCCAGACTCTCACTCATTATTGAGAAGTCAGCGCCAATGTCGACCAATGCCATGACGTCATGTCCGTCAATCGTAATTGCAACATCAGCAGTAACAACCCCATCTTTCGTTGGATCATTGAAAATTTGTGTCTCTTCCCTCAGCAGTATGGGGGGATTTTTCAGCACATCGACCATTCGCCATCCTTCCCCCCTGAGGTTTCTGCTTTTAGTTTCCCCGGCGTCGACTAGGAGATCACATTCTTGGAATGTCAGTGATGTTCCGTCTAGAGGATGGAGACTAACGCCCTGGAGAAGGTGAGCGTGACCGAAACCGAGGAGGAACATCCCGCGGGGTCAAGACACTCGTGTCGACGTCAGGTGTTTCGTTGAAATGGCGCCGAGGAATAGATGAAGGAAACCCTTGGTACTCTGTGGCACGATACGCGCAATACCGAACGATGTGGCCTGCTTCCCCACATTGAAAGCACAGGGGCCTGTGGTCAGGGGTCCGCCAGATGTTAGTTTTGCGAAGTGGTGGCTGCTTCGGCATCGAAGTGTCTCTGCAGTATCAAGGCGCTGTCAGCGGATGTTGCTGGTGGTACTGGTTCGGTGTCGGCACGTTTGCTGGCTGTCAGTGGACTATGTCTGCATAGTTTGCCTTGGGGATTCGGCTCAGGAAGCGAGAGCGCTTGCCTGATCTCCTGGCACACAACTTCTGTTATTGAGGCTATTGCGCAGTCATTCGATTTGGTGACGAGCTTTTCGACTTCTTCTTGTACGATTTCTCGTATCAATTGGCGCAAAGAACCTTTTTCGGGTGTCGTTGCTGTGGTCGTGGCTTCCGCGCTGATCGGTGCACTGTGGTTTGGGTGGTCATACTGCTGGTAGCGCAGATGCAGTGCGTGTTCGATAGATGTCGCCTCCTTGGAGAGTTCATCAGCACTTGTAGGAGGGTTTCGTACGAGACCGGAAAACAGCTGCACCTTAACGCCCCGCATGAGGTGGCTAACCTTTTTAGCTTCGGGCATATTGGGATCTGCTCGACAAAACAGTCGCTCCATGCCCTCAAGAAACATCGTGGCAGATTCATTTAGTTTCTCCATCCATGACTCGAAGATACACTGTGCGATTTCTTGTCTTTCGGTGCTCGGAAACGTATTGAGGAAATTCTGCCGGAACTCGTCCCAAGACGACAACACGTGATTTGTAAACTTTGTTCGGGCTCCGTCTTGAAACGGAAAATACACGTAGCCCAACTTCTGTGTGGTGTTCCACCCGTTAACATTTGCTGTGTGCTCGAATGTCTCGAGCCAGTCATGTGCGTGCTCATATGTGTTTCCGTGGAAGTCAACCGGAAGTCGAGGGTTTAAAACAGTCACGTGTGTCGTGCTTGGGCTGGACATGTCGGGGCCAGTGCTTCCAGGTGCCGTCATGCTTTCGACACGGTCACGCTTTCCGGCACTGGACCGAACTCCGGGCTGAGGCCTAACAGACGGCGGCTGCTGCCGTGAACGGGGGTGTCGATGCGCAGAAGGCTTTCTGGACTATGTTCGGGGCTGTTAAGAGGCGTCCCGAACATATACCCAGCACCTCCACCAGTGTCACAATGCAGAAACAGCAGTAGTTGAATGTCGGACGACTCCTTTAATTGTACCAGAACACTGGCAAACTGATCAGAGGAGAACCTCGTCTTTTTTTCTCGCTGCGCGTGCTCTGCGTTTTTCTCTTGGTGCTGCATATTCAATGCGGCAATAGGATGGTTTTGGGACGTTAAACTTTACATATAAATTATTCACTTTATGTTGCATTTGTCTGTCATTATTTTCCGAAAAAGCTGCAATGAGAGAAAGCGTATTTTTTCCTTGCCTGTTTTTTTGTTGTATCGCACATAATACAGTCACATTGCATAATGCATACCCACTTGTGTTACGATGATACTTTTTGCGTTGTTCTCATAAAACTTTTATCCTTTTTGTACACTGCGTGGGCTTAAATGTTTCTTGTGTTACGCTCTTCACGCAGTGCTTCTGGGGGCCTGGAGTGTACTTTTAAATAAATAAAAATAAATATATAACACGTCATTTTTTGTGTCGTAAGTCATTTCTTCAATTTCAAAGTTGGTAGTTTCTCCGCTCGCTGTTTATTAGTGAGCATCAAATTTCTTATGCCCATTTGTTTAAAAGCTTTCTCATGTTAACAAACAGATTCATACTGAGGCTAAATAAATGTTTAAGATGCGCAAACCTGATTTTCCTAGCACAAGCAATCTATACGGTGATTCTGCTGAGCCTATATTGACCTACATCAACGAACATGCCTAATGCTAAGGCCACAAAAAATTTGCCCAAGGAGTTATAGTATTACACCATATTCGTGGAGTGCACATGTCATCACTCAGCAGATGCCACAGAACACCACCACATCATCAGCTCGGGGGTTTCAATTGGCGTGAAAATTTTACGCACCCGGCCAGGAGCGCCCGAAGATACCAAAATAACTGTTCAAGTTGACGCCACCGAACTAAAACAATTGAAGAATATCAGGAAGACGAGGATAACCATAGGAGAGAATACATTGCCCATCCAGGTCCTCGGCACGATCAAGACAAGTCGGCGAGTTGGCCGCAATCCAGACGAGCGCTACACGGGAAGCTCAAGAAGAATGGAACCATATCAGATCCGCTATTTGTTTGGGCACCATTGTGTTGTGTGTGCTCTAAGATGTGTCGGACACCTTTTCACCACTTTATGCATGCATAGTCAACTGAATAGTAACCATCAGGTGGCGACGGTCAGTCGAAGGGTGTATTCTGACCGCTCCGAGCAAGTGCAGGTGTGGGGGACGTGCCGGCACTCGGTCTTAGTTGTGTTCCATACGCCAACACTGACGGCTACATATAACTTTTACTCAACACCCTCATGGTGCAATAGCACCTCCTAGAATGAACAAATTTGAAAATTCGGCAGATCCCACGGAGCTTAGGGATCAATCTTATGCGAAGCATGCGGAGGAGTGTGACTGTGTCGTTAATATTCATTGGGTGGAACGTAACGAAATGACGCTAAAGGTATGTAAAAATGATGTACGCAGTGACATGTGGTAAACAGTTGCTTGTTTACTGTTGCGTAAAAATTCCAACTGCTACACAAATTGTCACAATACCAGAAGCAGTAAGCTAATATGTAGCGGTTTTGCCAGCGAGGTTGGTGGCCCCAGACACTGTTAGTTAAATGAACTTCAGTAAATGGCGCTTCACTAGACTAGTCGTTAACCATACGTTACAGCTGTATGAAAGGAGTACGCATGTATTGTTTGTATGATTACATAGCCAGCTCTGCGACCATAATGATGTTTGACGAACATCACTGTCGAATTGATGAGTAGTTTCGAATCAAGGACTCTCCGTTCATTCGTCCGTCCGTCCGTCCGTCCGTCCGTCCATCCATCCATCCATCCATCCATCCATCCATCCATCCATCCATCCATCCATTCATCCATCCATCCATCCATTCATTCATCCATACATCAATCCATCCATCAATCTATCCGTTCGTCCTTGCGTCCTACAGTGAGTGCATCTGTGCACATGTCTACCTGTCCGTTAGGGCGGACGTCCACCTTTCTATTCGTCCATGCGTACGTTCGTCCATCTGTCCGTACTTTAACCTAGTCGGTGGCTTCAACGTGGACATTATTGGCCTTAAGACCTAGGCCTTCATCCACTCGTCGTCATTCACTTCGTTATCTTGCAATGAATTTTCTGAGCGCTGTTGAACGAAAATTACTAATGATGATTGTACCGTTCGTCAGTTAATGTAAACTATCAGTCAGCTTCAGTTGATCGACCTTAATTACAGTTGATCTCAACCCGACGTGACAGCTGTATCATAGAAGTATCTATGTAATGTTTATAAATCTAAATGGCAGCACTGCAACCGAAATTGACGTTTCACGAACATTAGAGTTGATTTGAGATGTACTTCTGAGACCTGCCACGGCTCTATGTAATAATACTGGATTATAACGCAGAAGTCGAGGTTAGATCCCTGCTGTAACCCCGAGCTTTGTTCATTTCATTTGTCGGGTAGACAGTGCCGACATCTGCTTTTATTGATGCTGAAGCATTCAAATTACCAATGTATGTTCTCGCTATTCCTCGGCAGATTCTTTATTTGTTTAGTAGGAGTACAGAGAAAACACGAAGACACAGGAAATAGGGAGGGAACAGGCCGACAATTGCCACCAATAGGAACACAACACCTGCCTGCTATTTCGGGAAGGGGACGGTATAGAAGAAATAGAAGAAAAACAAGGAAAGAAAAGAAAGTTAAAAAGCACATAGGCAAAAAAGAACAAATAGTTACCTGAAAAATGTCTATAAATGTGACGCAAAGTCTGTTTTTGTTAAGAAAGTTAAAAGAGTTCTGTGAGCCTGGTCATGCCTAGAAGCTCATCTTCCTGAAAAAAAGCAAACGTCAAGGGTCGTGCATTTAAGCCTAATCAGTATATAGTCCTTTTTGGGTACTGCTAGTTCTACAACGAATTTCGGGCACCCTAATATGACGTGTTTTAGTGTCTCACAGGAGCCACACGACGAACATATCGGACTGCCCTTGACGGTACAATTGTTTGCGCACTGACACAGAACCGACTATTAGCTTGTATAAGAGGGCTCTGTCAGAACGACTCAATCCACGACCACGCATGCCTGGAAGAAACGATCCGCTTGCAACACGCTGATGTGGATGCTGCTTTTGAAGTTGTCGGTTAATCAGCAGACGAGCGTTGTCAAACTGGCATGAAATTTTTTGGCACTCACACTCGTTTTGGGCACAAGCTGAAGCGAGGCGATCAGCCTCTTTATTGCCAGGAATAAAAACATGCGTAGGGTAGACGCTTACTGTCAGGCACGTACACACACACCTGTGGAAGATAGCCACCCACGTGTGTTCGCCACTTGTGTGGCAGAAAGGGTTTGAAGACGTACGCGACGGGATTGTAATACCTTTACACAAGACACATGTAATGTCTTTCGTGCCGAATTACATTCAAAACGAATGTCACTGCGATCTTGCAACCCGGGTCTTCAAGGCTATATGTAAATTGAGGTTCGTAATTGATGCCAATGTTTATCGGAAGGCTGTGATGACACCAAAAAGTTACGAATGGCACATTGATTTGCATAATAATGTGTGGCTGGTTCAAAATATACTGCGAAGCGTTCAGCATTCACAAATTTGTGACCACGATGAATTATGATCAGTGCAAACGAACGTTGATTTCTCTGCAGCTGCTGTGATGAAGCTTGAGAACCGACTGAAGTGCCTCACAGATGACGATAGATTTGGAGCTGCGCCTAGTTGCTCTTTGGACTTCAACTTCGTCAGCGACTAACAGAGAGTTGTGGTGCTTACCAAATAATAAAAAAAGGTTTGGAAACACTCCATTTAAACTGGTGCCCAACACGAGCCTATTTCGCTATACTAGCGAGTATAACGCCGTGGCACTGCACGAGCACAGCAGAAAGCGTGTGTAAACAAGGTTAACAGGACCCCCTATATTGTCAAGTCGGAGTATTAGGAAGAGAATATAGCTCACAAATTACTTCCACTATCGCATTGCGCGTTCAGACGTTACCTAAAACTTAACAAAATTTAATAGGCATATGAACATCGTTTACAATTGTTCTCAGATGTCAGTTCTGTAAACTCTAGCCAAGCGCCTTCTGACGAGAGGGCACATGTCGCGCTTCCATGTGTTCAGTGAACACATTCAATGAGCTAATGCCATTAGATGTGAATCTTAATTACTATGCTCATGTGGCACCTTGAAAAATCATATTACGCCTAATGTCATTCGCAACAACTGACATTACAGGTGCCGGGTGATGTGGGTATAACTTTATGTCATGAATAGTGAGTCGTATTTGTCGAACCACCTTACCCTTCCTTGCTAACTTTAATTCCATCTTACCCTCTCATACTACGATTATTTTAGGGGTTGATCACAAGAGCACTCAGACTTAGGCAGCTACATAGATAGAATGATAGATAGATAGATAGTATAAAGATAGATAGATAGATAGATAGATAGATAGATAGATAGATAGATAGATAGATAGATAGATAGATATGTAGACAGATTACAAAAGTGCTTGTAGCGAAGAAGTGCGTCGCTTTTAATATCGCCGAGGCTAGGCTGGTGTCGCCACAACTTCCGTTCAAGCACATGCGTATGTTGACCTATGGCAGTAGTTGGCTTGGTATTAAGGGGCAATTGAAAACGTTACTGAGGAGATGGCTATGCCAAGATATTCACTTTCAAAATATACTTTAACAAACTTGGCAAACCTTAGACTTCTCCTTTAAGAGTTGAACGCAATAGCGATATTTTGTTCTTACTTAGTACTGCAAGCGCTTGGTCAGTGAAATATTTTCGAACTTGCTATGGATTCACTACGTGGTCTTGAGGGTGCACTAGCGTGTGTGCCTTTTGTTGAGAGCGACTGCCTTTAAACTATGAAGTCATTACAATAATCCCATGTTCTGACGCCCGATGCCAATGTTGGCTTGTGCTATGCATTATTACTGCAGTATTTATGGTTGTGTTGTGAAGCATGTATATGAGAGACATGTGTTTGTGCAGTTGAAAGTTATTTTCAGTGCATTTTCAAACGGAGGAATTTTTCATGGTATCCAAAGGCAGAAGCGCGGCTGCGTGGTTGAACACCTCCTTGCCATTGAAACGATCCGGTCGCTATTCTCACTCATACTCAGATATTTCTTGTATTTATTTTCTTTGCATCTTTCTAGATGTTTAGGTAACTCAAAGACAGTGATTTTTTGCTCACAACCAACGATGTCAACGCCGGAATTTGTTAAACAAGTTCTTTAACGCTATCGAGCTAAAAACGAACACACTCGCACATTTGTATGCTGTGCTATACGAAATGTTTTGAAATTTTCATTGCGCTTCGCACACTTTCTACTTCACATATAATTGAACGGCTGCTATATTCGCGTGCAGGGTGGCTGAAAAATGCCGATCTAGCTTTCGGAACTAGGTTTATAAGCTTTGGCTATTTTTGTTTTTCTGAGTGGTTGCTTTGTAAGCTTTGACACTCCAAAGTGTCTGAGCCTGCGGGAGGCTCCCTGTCCCGGCAATTTTGACCACCTAGTGTTATTTATCTTTATTTACATGCCACTACTGAATAACATCGAAGGTAATGTTACCAATGCAACCATTTTCGTAACCACGCAATAGAGGTCCATGGCCAATAACTGTGATAATTACACCACTGTGGCGGGAAGCTGTTTTTTTTCTGCGAAGCGCATGTAGTGAGACCAAAAGTCAAGCGCACAAATGTTTTAAGTTAATAATAAATCCTGGACGAATCCCACGCGTATACACAGGCCTTATTGGCGAAGGGCTCCCTGGTAAGAAAGACTAAATCAGAATTGACGTCAGCTAATTACTTGAAACTTCACATTGATTTGTTAACGTGAGCTTTACATGCGCCAAAGAGTGTTCCCTAGTTTTTTATCCATAATCTCCAATCAGAAGTCTGGGCAGTTGGTGAGTCCTAGTTATATCTGACCTTGCGCACAGTACCTTGAAACCACGCTGCCACCCATGCTGTACCTCATATAAAACTGCAGTGTACATTTCAAGGCAGCAATTGATTACGATACCAAGCAAATTTTTCTCAAAGTGAGATTGACCGTGGCCACGCAGAGCGCTCGCTTTCGAAGTGGATAAGATTTTGATATAACTGAAATGAACAAAGAGTAAATATTGCAATGGACAGGACCCATCTCATAAAAGATGTGACTTTAGAAAATAGCTATTCACAGAAACTTCCGTCGAAGGAATGCACACACACGCTACACTGGTATGCAGAAAGACCGCTCAGGCGAAACATTCTTGTCAACTAGCACCTCTTTCGACAGAGAAGATGGTGGGCTGGGTGCTTGCAATAATCTTTCTCTGTTTGTATAGAGCGAGAGGTGCATTCTCTTGGTCAAGCAGGACCAGAGTTTACGGCACAAACGACGGCCCAAAATCTGTGTGACTTCTAACTGTGCCTCGCCACCAGCTGTTCCTCTGTGCTTGCCTTATTACAATGCTATCAAAATATGATGTCTTGAATCAATACGTCTATGCAGATTGCTTTAGCATGCGAGTTCGTTTTTATGGATTCCGTACGCCTTCTGCATACTTATATGTCTGGACCGAAAATAACGAGGACAAGAGGCTCCAATTTTTTCCCTCTTGTGGACACGACTCGATTCGCAAGGGCCGGTGTTCTGAGTTTTCCCAAGCGCTTTCGCAATGCGGCCACCAAAGCGAGATGTGTCCGTCGAAGCAATGCCTTTTCGTTCGATATGGCTGTATCTGTTTTTCTCGTTACGCATTCCAACTGTAGAAAAGATAGCCTGAGAACCAACTAGCCCTGCACTTCACTTTTCGTGAACATTAGTGAAAGTTGCCAATTTTCTTGATGATGAAATTTCATAGCGCGTGCGCCATCACGAAACCAGACCAACTAGCCCAAGCTTCTCAACGTGTTGACTAAATCACTAATGCTATCGCACACTACAAGAAAATGCCAGTCTCTTTCCGTTCCTCATTGGGTATTAACACATACGTTGTGTTCATTCGACCTTCCGTAATGATACCAAATGATAGACCACTGAAAACTCAGTGTTACAATACGTCTTCCTACGTGCCATATGGCTCCAGTAGAATTGTGCGGCAGGCACCCATTGTGTTTCAGAGTACGGTAGACAGGCTGTATCTTAAAATAAAATGTGTTATCACTAACCATTACTTTTGTAGTCCTGATGGTGATAACTGATCATATTCATAAGATATGTGCGGCGAAAAAAGAAAATGCCGCTTCGTAATTTTTATGTACCTTAAATTCTGCTCCAATCAAGAAGTATTACCTAGTACCAAAGCATACCATACATCATTTTCAGTGCAACGCGGCCCAACTTATCAACTTACATTCGACATACGCAAGTGCACTTGCTTGAGTGATATGGGGAGTTTAATGTCCCAAAACCACCACATGATTATGAGAGATGCCGTAGTGCAGAGGCTCCGGAAATTTCGACCACCTGGAGTTTCTTAGCGTGCACCCAAATCTGAGCACACGGGTCTACATGATTTTTGCCTCCATCGGAAATGCAGCCGCAGCAGCCGGGATTCGATTCCGCGACCTTCGGGCCAACAGCCGAGTACCTTAGCCACTTGACCACTGCGGCGGGGCGTGAATGAAAGTTGATCGAAAGACCACTAATTTGGTTCAATCGTGAGTCACAATTCCTTGGTGCCAATCTCATTTTTTTTCAGGAAACGCACCTGTGCGAGTGTTAGCACCGCCACTGACATTCTGTTCTATTTTTTAAGCGCATGCATTGCAGGGACCTCTGTGTGTCAGCGAAAAAAAAATGAATTTAAATTTAAATACCGCCTTTTCTAAATATTCAGAAATGGTTCAAGTGTTGTAGTGACTATTGAAAAACAATGTGAAGAGTTACTTTCTCGCAATGCACCTTTTTAAAGGAGCAAGAATTTGATTTTGGGGCCAACTAGTTTGAACTTATTTCATAAACTATGCTCCTGTTTTGTCCTGTTCTAACTGTTTTGCTGTGGAGAGCTTGAGGTTCATATTGCTTCGGCTACTTCATATCAGCAGCGCACAAAAAAAATAAAAAAGAATAATAGGAATGATACCAATAAATAAACAATCAGTAAGAAACCACACATAAAAGCACCCTGGAACTAATTGAAATAACATGCCATGTACAGTTTGCTTGCAGCAGTTCACACTGTCGTAAACTATTCACACGCACATCTATTTCTACTATCAGTATATGCACTAACACATCACTTCACTTATGCCAACCCCTGGCTGTATATTACAAGCGCTTCTTCAGCCCGGTCTTCACTAAGAACTCTGTCAGGAATATGTTCACCTTTTTCTGAAGATGCATCTCAGGCCACCGTCCAAGTTATTTTTATTGTGAGGGGCCCCTGTGCAAACTTTCTAATTTCTTTAGTTTTTTTCTTTTATTTGCGTATTTTATGCACTCAAAAAAGAATATGGCGAACATTTGATTTTATTCTGCCAGACCACAATGACAATAAATCGAGCTGGATCGACGTATTTTGTGCGGGATCCTGTTTGTGTATGCTACTTTCAGTCGATACCTGTACATTGATGTCGCTAAGTGTCATGAAAGATCAGTCAGTATTGAAAAATTTCAGTGCGGATCAACCTCATAAAGTTTTGAATCCTTTGACTTGGAGCTATCGAACCACTTTTCTATAGAACAATGAATAGCTTTTTGCGCAAAAAAATGTGGAATATCCACCCGAGACATAGAAACAGCGCATTCCCGTCCTTCATTGATAAATTTTTTGGCGAGGCTTTCTGCCTCTTTTTTGGCTTTTTTGCCAATGTAACTACGTATCCATTACAATACGATGATGTGCTTTTACGCTTAGGCATATTTCAGAGTTTCTTCAATACACTGTGCTGTTTCGCCATTTTTGTAAAGTGATTACGCATGTTGGACTAGCTAAAGAGCGGGTTGCATATCCATGCGTACCACCCACTTTCGTGTCCATATATTCCTGGGGAAAAACTTAATTTGCTTCCAGAATAGCTACCATTGCCACTGTCATTGACATATATTTGTGCGAGAATCTGTACAATCTCTTCTCTGGAATTGCGGGTATAAAATTGCATAGGCTGAAGCTTCTTTGGTGTATGACCCCTCCCTACAGGTCAATACAGATTGCTCAAATATGACGGAATATTTTTGGCAGCATGATGACATTTTCATTCTAATGCAAAACAAATTGCACTTCGATATTTATTGAATCACTTCGAAAATTACTTGACTCATCAGTCTATAAGCATAATTGAAACGAATAAAACAAAAAGACTGGAGTACGTACCTTCTGTCCTTCTCGTTTTCACTTTGACTACCAGATTGTACTCATATATATATATATATATATATATATATATATATATATGTATATTTATATATTTATATATTTCATCCTCCCGTAACTTGTCAGACACCACATGGACTATGACGCTTGAACGCGGAGGCAACGTGATGCTGTCGGCAGAATCGCAAAGCGTGCTGTCACGCATGTCGTCAGATTTTTCGGAGGATCCAGCTGTCGAAAACTTCACGGTACGCTCTCGAAGACCGATAATAGCGCCGTGCTCCCGCAAAACTCGACTCCCAGGATTAGGTCTCGGGAACAGTCACGAAGTGCGAGGCAGCTGGTGAGAGATGTACGTCCCCGAATGCTCACTCTTATAGTGCACGTGCCGATTGGGGTGACTACGTGCCCCTCGGCAGTATGATTTGTGCTTCGTACCAAGGCGTAACAACTTTCTTTATGTGCGCTGCTAGTTTCCCGCTTATGACCGAGTAGTCCGCACCTGTGTTCAATAATCACTGACGCACTATTGTCGTGGTGGCCGTCGACTACCACAAGTATATCCAAAGAAAATCTGCTTCTGGCTTTCGTCGCTGTCGTCGGGGAATCGCTCCGTGTCCGTGCTTGCGTTGGTGGGAGGCCTTGCTTGCGTCGAGTGTCAGCGGCCTCGCTAACAAAGGTCGCTGTGGGGTCACCTAGGGCTTGGCGAGCGCGCTGGCGCCGCCCCTGTGAGGATCCGAAAATTTGGAGCAGATCGCCTTGGGGATGGGGACCGCGACTGCCACCGCAGTGGCATACGCTGCTGTGAGAGGTAATCTTCAGTATCTCTTGGTCTTTTGGCAAATCTCGGCCGTAGTGCGTCAACGGCAATACTGTGTAGTCTGAGGCGACGATAGAGGCATTCCCGGTACATATGTCCAGCTTCACCACAGTGATAACACAGTGGTTGTCTGTCCGGTGTTCGCCATACGTCGGATTTCCTGGGAAGCGGCTGTCGATTTTCTAAGTGATGAGCTGGCTGCAGCGAAGGAAGTGCATTCTGAGGCATAAGATTAACGAAGCGCGGTGAAGCAGGAATATATTGGCGTACGGCTCCTGCGTATGATGCACGATGTGGCTCCGTCGGGACAGGTGGCACATAGCTGGAAGGCGGCACTTGGAGAGCCTGTCGTACTTCGTTTCTGACAAGGCTGCAAATAGACCCTCAGTAGGTGGGGCTGGAACTGAATCTTTTGTAGTTCGTCGCGCACCACTGATCGAATGAGGTTGCAGGTAGATTCGATGTTGATGTTGCTTGCCGCACCTCCGATTTGGCCTATTGAAGAGGCGCCACTCACTTGCCGGTCGTACACAGCAGAGTGCTGCTGCAGCACTTGCTCCTTAGTTGTGGCTTGGTCAAAAATTCTGCCACGGTCTTTGAAGGACAGCGAACAAGGCCAGCGAAAAGCTGCTCCCTCACTCCTCGCCTAACATGACGGACCTTCTTTTCTTTTGCCACGCCGGGGTCGGCTCGACGAAAGAGGCTCGTCCTGTCCTCTACATACATCATCACACTTTCATTCGGCATTTGGAGGCGCGACTGAATCGCTAGCTCGACTCGTTCCCGGCGATCGGGATTGGCCCATCTTGCCAGCAAGTATCGACAAAAGAGGCGCCACGAGGGAAAAGGCTCACGGTTTTCATATCAAGTACGAGCGCCGTCCTCCAAACTAAAATACGCGTTCCTCGTTTTATAGAAGTCGGTCCAGCCATTGTAATCCGAAACCAGTTTGAACTGAGCCAGCCAGTCTTCGACATCCTCCAAGACGAAACCGTGGAACACCTTCGGCACATATGGCTTCCACAGCGTATGATGCGTGGCTGCAGCGCTTTCCTGTGCGTTGGAGGCTGCAGCGCCTTCCCTAGCATTCGGGAGTGTAACAGACGTCATCTCGGAAAGAGGTCCACGCTCAGGAGGTAGTCCTCAGACTCTTCGGCTTGAGCGGTGAACAGGCGATGTCACTGCAGGTAATGGGCTACCTGAAGGCGTTTGGAACATCAACTGGGGGTTTCCCGGCAGCTCCTCACGTTGTCACGTGCTACATAAGGTCTTCAACTAGGAAGAACTGAGCCGGCGGGGAGACGCACTGAAAACTGTCAAGATGGCTGCCTCAATCATCAACAACAACTAGCCAGAGCACGCGCTGCCACCGAACATCGTCTTCCGTTCTTGTGGGCAGCCATGGCGTGCGCTTGCCGTAACTAGCGGCCAAGTGGCAATATATATATATATATTGTGAGCGCTGACTATGGACTTCATCTTCATGATTGATTGATTTGTGGGGTTTAACGTCCCAAAACCACCATTTGATTATGAGAGACGCCGTAGCGGAGGGCTCCGGAAATTTTGACCACCTGGGGTTCTTTAACGTGCACCCAAATCTGAGTACACGGGCCTACAACATTTCCGCCTCCATCGAAAATGCAGCCGCCACAGCCGGGAATCGAACCCGCGACCTGCGGGTCAGCAGCCGAGTACCTTAGCCACTAGACCACCGCGGCGGGGCACTTCTTCTTCATCTGTATGACCCAACCATTGTAGTGATCATCATCGTATGTCACGCGGGCTGGCTCTATGGCTCGTGCGTCTGGATTAAAAAAGAGAACCTGGTTGCTGCCGTACCGGACGTGGTCTCATAAGTGGTGGAGCGTGCTTTGGTTCCCACGTCCTCCTGCTCTACCCGTCACCCCTGGAGCTCCGGTCTGGTCGACGGTTGTGCCCTCAAGCAACAGCGATGGCAGAACCCAACGGGTCCACTGCTGCATCCGCTCCCTCTCAGCCACTTAGGCTTCACTACACCGTGAGTACCTCTCATCGAGACCCTCCGGTATTTTCCGGCCTTCGCAACGAAGACGTCGAAGAATGGCTGGACAGTTATCATCGAACCAGCGTTTGTAATTATTGGGACGAGGCGCACAAACTGCGCTACGTTCCTTTTTACCTCGATGGCGTCGCTAAAACTTGGTATTACAACCACGAGAGTGACTTCTCCAATTGGTCGGCCTTCACGGGGCATCTCCGTCAGGTATTTGGCACGTCTGCAGGATGTTCTGTAGTAGCGAAACAGAAGCTCGCAACCCGCATCCAACGATGCGGGTTGCGAGCGGACGATGAATCGTATACGTCCTACATTGAAGATATTCTGGCTCTCTGTCGCCGAGCACAAAATGACATGACGGAGGCCGATCGCATCCGACATATACTGAAAGGTATCAACTCTGTGGCCTTCAATGCTCTCGTGATTCAGAATCCGACTACCGTCCGGGACGGCATCACTACATGCCAATGCCTGGACGCGCTTCATTCCATGCGCCTTCGACACGCCTCCTGCGACGCTCGCTTTACCAAAGAGCATGAATTGCGGGCCCTTATCCGCACAATTGTCAGAGAAGAACTTCACGGCTTTATTCCAGGCAACCCTACCGTTGCGTCTGTCCACACACATCCTCCCAACCTGCGACAGATAATCAAGGACGAACTGGCATTAATGACCAGCGCTGCACATGCCTCGTCTCCTGTGTGCTTCCCAGTGCCTTCGTACGCAGAAGTTGCATCGCGGGCCCCTGCACCAATTCCAACCGTGCCTGCGGACGTCGGATGCGACCATGTGGCTGCGATGACAACGCAAGCGCCAAGGCCACGCCACTGTTCTACATAGCGTCCTCCCCACCCCATCTGCTTCTACTGTGGCATAGGGGGTCATATATCCCGTTTCTGCCGCCGCCGTCAGCAGGATGAACGACGTGGTTACTCAGCTTACGAGAGAGACTTTGCCCCGAGACCCGATGAATACGATCCCGCACCGTATCCATCCACCTTCCGTCAGTCGCCCTCCTCTCCACGGTCTCATGCTGGGCCTCATCCTTGTCGTTCATCTCGCCGCCGTTCTCCGTCACCGTTTCGGCGTACGTCATCACCCTTGCGTCCCACTCCGATCTCTCTGGACTCGAAAAACTAGAAAGTGCAGTTCTTGGAAGAGAAACTGCTTGTCGTCGGAAAGCTATAACTCCTCCGTCTTGTCCAGCTAACTTACTGCCTGTTTCTGTGGAAGGTGTTTTTGTTGACGCCCTTGTAGACACTGGAGCCGCAATTTCGGTAATTGATCGTGAATTGTGTTTTCGCCTGCGTAAACTGCAAACTCCTTATGCCGGTCCCATGTTATGCGGTGCTAATGACAGTCCAATTCGCCCGACCGGGTTGTGAACTGCTCGTATTCTCATCGATGGATTCCGTCATCACATACAATTGGCTTTGCTGTCTTCGTGCGCTCATCAGACAATCTTAGGCTGGGACTTTTTGTCAGCGGTGTCTGCTGTAATTTTGTGTGGTCGGCCCCTCATTCGTATTATGGACAATGAGCTTTCTTCTGCTGCCGACCTTTCGTCGCCCAACCTTGTGACAACTGCGGGTTTCCTCCTGCCTCCCGGAGGAGAACGTGTCCTTACGATCAAGTCACGAGACATTCTAGATGGTGACGCTGTGGTTGCTCCTTGCCAGCGCTGCATTTTTCGAGGGATCACCATCTCATCTTGTTCAGTGCGGTTCTCCCGTGGTTATGCAAGCATCACGGCCTGCAACACGACGCCAGAACCACTTCATTTGCCTGAGGAGACCACTGTTGCCAGCATTACCGGAGAAACACCGCTTTGTGTCGTCACTGGTTCATCTGCTTCGTCATTCTCAAAGTGTATGCCAGCGGAAGATGCATTTTCTGCTCTCAAGGCCACTTTGTGTGAACATCTCAACCCAACGCAAACTGATGCCTTGCTAGCGTTAATAATGAAGCACAAAACTTGCTTTGACGTTTGTTCCGAAGGTCTGGGTCAAACAACAGTGACCGCCCATCGTATCGACACCGACGGATCCCGTGTGATTCGCCGCCGCCCTTACCGTGTGTCGGCTTCTGAACGCAAGCTTATAGAAGAACAAGTCAACGACAAGCTCGCGCGCAACGTCATCAGGCCTTCGACAAGCGCATGGTCTTCTCCTATCGTACTAGTGAAAAAAAGGATGGCTCGGTACGGTTTTGCATTGATTTCAGATCACTCAACAAAATCACTCGTAAGGATGTCTACCCAATGCCTCGCATTGACGACGCTCTTGATACTTTACAAGGTGCCGAGTACTTTTCAAGTCTCGACTTGCGCTCCGGTTATTGGCAGATTCCAATGCACGAGTATGATAAAGAGAAGACTGCGTTTGCTACGCCAGATGGGCTCTTTGAACTCAAGGTAATGTCTTTCGGCCTATGCAATGCCCCAGCCACATTCGAACGGATGATAGACACGGTACTGCGGGGATTAGAATGGAAAACCTGCCTTTGCTACCTTGACGACATTGTCATCCTTTTGTCGAGCTTCTCACAGCACCTGTAATGGCTAGACGAAGTCCTCACGTGTTTAGCTAAGACCGGTCTCCAGCTCAACACTAAGAAGTGTCGGTTTGCCAGTCACAGCATCAAGGTATTAGGTCACGTCGTCAGTAAACATGGTGTTGAGCCCGATCCCGACAAGGTTGCCGCGGTACTGCACTTTCCTACACCAACCACACAGAAAGACCTCCGCAGCTTCCTTGGCTTAGCGTCATATTTCCGCCATTTTGTACTTCATTTCGCTACTATTGCGGCCCCTCTGCACAAATTTCTGACCACGAGCGCACCCTTTGTCTGGTCGGATGACTGCGAAGCCGCTTTTCACACCGTCAAGCGATGCCTCACATCACGGCCAGTGCTTCGCCATTTCGACCCTGCAGCACCTGCTGTACTACACACTGACGCAAGTGGACTTGGCATCGGTGCTGTCCTTCTTCAGCGGAACCACGCTTCCGAAGAACAAGTCGTGGCCTACGTGAGCCGTACTCTGTCACCTGCTAAGCGAAACTACAGCATCGCTGAGCAAGAATGTCTCTCCATCGTGTGGTCCATACAAAAGTTTCGTCCTTACTTATACGGCCGGCATTTCACAATAGTGACTGACCATCATGCTCTGTGTTGGTTATCGACTCTCAAAAATTTGTCGGGACGCCTTGGCCGTTGGGTACTACAATTGCAAGAGTATGACTACAGCGTCACATATAGGTCGGGCCGAGAGCACCAGATGCCGACGGTTGTCTCGTTGCTCGCTCTCACAAAGCGCCGAAGTGTCACCTTCCATCTGTTCGTCCCCGCCCGCTAAAGTGACCAAACAGACGGCTGCTGCTTCGAAACAGTTGGTTGCCTCGGCGGACCTTCTTTCGTCCACAGATCTCGCCTCGCTTCAACATGCCGATACCTACTGCCGCACAATCATCGATCGTCTCACTGGCTTATCGCGTGCTCCAAACAGCCACCTAAGACGACAACTTGTCCGTCTCAAGCTTCAAGAGGGAACATTATTTCGGCAAATTTACCATCCTCTGTAACCAATGGGTTCCCGTCATTCCTCGCTCACTTCGTCTGGAAGTTCTACAAGCGTTTCATGACGATGCGACAGCTGGCCACTTAGGGTTCCACAAGACCTACGACCGCCTCAGGACTCGCTGCTTTTGGCCTGGCCTCTCTGCTTCTGTCACCAAGTACGTCGCTTCCTGCGCGTCATGCCAGCACCGAAAACGTACCACGTCTCTTTCCGCGTGGCCATTGCAACCACTGCCGTGCCCGTCCACTCCCTTTGAATTTGTGGGCATAAACTTATACGGACCTCTTCCGCTTACGCCAGCCGGTCACCGTTGCATTGTTACTGCCGTAGACCACCTTACTCGCTACGCGGAGACGGCAGCTCTTCCATCTGGTGCTACCTCTGAAGTAGCCGATTCTTTCCTTCGCGCCATTATTTTACGACATGGCGCACCGCGTGTGCTCCTTAGTGACCGTGGCAAGACATTTCTTTCACATGTCCTTGCTGAAGTCTTACAGGCCTCTAACACCATCCACATGACCACATCAGCGTATCACCCAGAAACTAATGGTCTGACTGAGCGTTTTCACCGAACTTTGTCCGACATGATCTCTATGTACGTGCATTCAGATCACAAGAACTGGGACACAATACTTCCTTTTGTCACGTTCGCATATAACACTGCCATATAGCGTACAACGAATTTCAGCCCTTTTTTTCTCGTGTATGGCCGTTTACCGACTTTTGTTCTGGACACCATCTTTTTGTCCACATCATCCAATCCATCTTCATCTCTCCCGGAAGAGTTCGCCGCTCGCGGCGCCCGCTGCCGTGAAATCGCCCGTGCCAGCACTGCTACCATTCAGGGAAAGAGAAAAATCGACCTTGATGCGAAGTGTCGAGTTGTTATGTTCCGCCCAGGCGACGAAGTCCTTTTGTGGACACCTGTTCGTGTACCTGGGCTCTGCGAAAAAATCCTTCACCGATATCTCGGTCCATACACCGTCCTGGAACGAACATCTGAAGTCAACTACCGCGTTGCTCCTGTCAACGCGGCTTCTGATTGTGGTCGCCACCACACCGAGATCGCCCACGTCTCTCGACTGAAACGATATATTCTGCGTCCCAACCCTTTCTAACTTGCTGCCCTCTTTCGCGAAGGTGGGAAAATCGTGTGAGCGGTGACTATGTACTTCAGCTTCATCTGTATGACCAAACCATTGTAGTGATCATCATCGTATGTCACGCGGGCTGGCTCTCTGGCTCGTGCGTCTGGATTAAAAAAGAGACCCTGGTCGCTGCCGTACCGGACGTGGTCTCATAATATATATATTTGCTGAATCGTTAGCTATTGTTCTCGAACTTAGTAAACTTCCTTCAAGCGAATCCCAAGCTGTCAACAATACTAATTTTTTCAAACTATGTACTGCACTCTCCGCAGCAAAATAGTCAACACTCGTGAGAATGTTCATAGCTTTATACCATCCAACCGGACGTAACTCTACTTGCTAGGGGTGACGTCCCATAGCAAGTAGATCGACGGCCTACGCTCCGTTCGCCGCTATCAGTCCAAGACTGCTACTGTAATCGGACTTTCCGTTTACCGGGCACAGGCTCACTCAAATAAACAGTTTAATTCCAACACAAACTCTCCTGTCTTCGGTCACGTCACGACCCCGTGACCAGATGTCACGGGGTCGTGACGTGGCCAGATGAGAGATTATACTGAGATATATAGCAGACTCATTAGTCACAGCATCTTCAAACGGACCCCTCTTCCCAATTTTACCTAATACGGCTTACGTGGCAGCACTAAGATTTAGAAATGCATGTTCGCACAAGCAAATGGGTAATCATATTGTAGTGCCACCCTGTTTACAAGGTGTCTCCTGACGGGAAGAGTATCAGAGTTTTAGAAGAACGCTAACATCATCTTAATACATAAGAAAGGAGATGACAAGGACTTGAAGAATTACAGGCCAATCAGCTTCCTCTCTGTAGTATACAAGCTATTTACAAAGGTAATTGCTAACAGAGTAAAGATAACATTAGAATTCAATCCACTAAAGGAACAAGCAGGATTTTGAACAGGCTACTCAACGATTGACCACGTGCATACTATCAATCAGGTAATAGAGAAATGCTCAGAGTCAAACCAACCACTATACATAGCCTCCATAGATTACGAGAAGGCGTTTGATTCAGTAGATATATCAGCCGTCATGCAGACACTGCGGAATTAGGGCGTAGATGAAGTATATATAAACATTCTGGAAGAAATCTACAGGGGATCAACTGCTACCAAAGTGCTTCATAAAGAAAGCAACAGAATACCAATCAAGAAGGGTGTAAGGCAGGGGACACAATCTCCCCTATGCTATTTATCGCGTGCTTACAGGAGGTTTTAGAAGCCTAGGATGGGAACAGTTAGGGATAAGAGTTAACGGAGAATACCTTAGTAACCTGCGCTTCGTCGATGACATTGCACTGCTGCGTAACTCAGGGAACGAATTGCAACTCATGATTACGGAGTTAGACAAGGAGAGCATAAAGGTGGGTCTTAAAATTAATCTGCAGAAAGCGAAAGTAATGTTCAACAACCTCGGAAAGGAGCAGCGCTTCGAGAAAGGTAATAGTGCACTTGAAGTTGTAAAAGACTATGTCTACTTAGGGCAGGTAATAACAGCAGAGCCGAACCACGAGATTGAAGTAACTCGAAGAATAAGAATGGGGTGGAGCACATTCGGCAAGCACTCTCAAATTATGACAGGTAGATTGCCACTATCCCTCAAGAGGAAGGTATATAACAGCTATATCTTGCCGGTGCTTAGCTACGGAGCAGAAACCTGGAGACTTACAAAGAGGGTTCAGCTTAAATTGGGGACGTCGCAGCGAGCAATGGAAAGAAAATTGGTAGGTGTAACCTTAAGAAACAAGAAGAGAGCAGAGTGGATTAGGGGACAAACGGGGGTTAAGGACATCATAGTTGAAATAAAGAAGAGGAAATGGACATGGGCCGGGCATGTAGCGCGTAGACAGGATAACCGCTGGTCATTAAGGGTAACTAACTGGATTCCCAGAGAAGGGAAGCGGGTTAGGGGGACACAGAAGGTTAAGTGGGCAGATGAAATTAAGAAGTTTGCGTGTGTAAATTGGCAGCAGCAAGCACAGGACCGGGTTAACTGGTGGAACATGGGAGAGGTCTTTGTCCTGCAGTGGACGTAGACAGGCTGATGATGATGACGATGATGACGATTGTAGTGCAGCGCAATAAACAGACATCCAACGAGCGAGAGAACGAGGACACAGGACGTTCTTACAACTAAAGTATAGTAGACTGGGACGGACGTATATACAAAGGCGAAGCAGGAAAAAATAAAAGCCAGCAAGAAAAAAGAAAAAGTGAAAATTAAAGAAGTGCCGATAAGTCACACATAAGCACTGACACAGCCTGACGAGCACTGACGAGGATTGACACCAAAGATAAGAAGACAGCGGTGGTCCCCCACGTGCATATTGTTTCACACAGGCTTAAGAAAATCAGAGATGGCGCTGGGGTTCATTTTGTTTTCTCGGCCCCTGAGAAGCTTTCAGGCTTGTGCAGATCGAACTCTCGGATGAGATAGGAAAAAGGCTGCACCGCAGAACAGGTACTGCGCTCACAGAAACCTCGTTCAGCGTCCCAAAGTCAAATCGCTTACAGCAAGAGCAATAAATCGGAGAAACATGGGAAATGCTGCGTAAAACAAGCTCGCAGTTCTTAAGCATTCACGTAGCTGGAACAGCTATCTAATAAAACCATACCAGCAAACTCTTTTTTTTGCTTTTCTATGGTCACTCATATGAGCACGCAACAAAAACCATACGTTAAAGAGCCAGGACAAAACAAAAATGGCAGCATATCCACGGAGTGAATGATGGAGAGTGGGGCGAAGCATTCGTCCGTTCATTCGTTCTTGCTTCCGTCCGTCCATGCGTCCGCCTGTGTGACCATCCATGCGTCCATCCGCCCATCCGTGCGTGTGTCTGTTCGTGCGTCCGTCCCTGCGTTCGTCCATGCATCCGCTCTGCGTTCGTTCATGTGTCCATCCATGCATCTGTCTGTGTGTCCGTTCGTCCATCTATTCCACACTCCAAGTACCACCATCTCGCATCTTTTCATCATATATTCCCCATATAGAAGCACCGCCATTCACTGGAAATTCAAAGGACTAAACGAGAGGTGGCACACGCACACTTTCTTACGGCTGGCGCTTCGTATCCACTTCCCTCCTTTAACCACCTCGAGTTCATGGTATATACTAGTTCACTGTCTTCATGGTACTGCGGCTCAACGCTCACTAAACATTTTTAAAACCAAGGAAGTCACGCGCTACGAGTATAACATAGCAACCTTTTCCTGTCAGATAGTGCTCAATGTACTTGCCATTGACTGCTAATGGATAATGAAAGACAGGAGAATTCGGCTTTTCCTTTCTTACGGCTTGCGCTTCGTATCTACTTCCCACATTTAACCGCCTCGAGTTCATTCATCGTATATACTAGTTCATTGTATTCATGGCACTGCGGCTCCACGCTCGCTAAAACTTTCTAAAACTAAGCAGGTTACACCCAGCCAGTATAACATAGCAACGCTGTCTTGTCAGATAGTGCTCAATGTACATGCCAGTGGCTAGTAATGGGGATCGCAGCGTGCGCGTTAACTAAAAGCCGAATGCTCCTGTCTCTCATTCCCCTTAGCAGCCATCGGCATGTACATTGAGCGCTATTTTTTATTGTTTAACAACGCACAAAAGAAATCTCTCACCGGCACCACCTCGGAAGTCAAAATGTTATACTTGTTACACACTACAACGGCAACGAGAGACATACAGGTTCCGCTATAAAAAGCTTCGCCACTAAAAGCAACTACAAACGCTTCTTATTTGTTATTAGATTCATGTTACACTTAGTTCAATCAGTACACCGACGCGTGAAAGTCGTGCTGCTATCGATGATGATCCTCGCAGCACAAGGGTGCGGAAGAAGGGACACTTGGAGGAGAGCGAGGCTTTTAGATACCAATAAAAACAGCCGTTAACTGGCTCCTTCCGCGGAATACACTGGCTGCCAAAGCAGCGGGCGTGGCGCAACAGCAGCGGTAGCAGCGACGCATGTGAAACAAACGCGCGTCCGTGCGCCCTCCCGCCACTCATCGCCGCGACCACCGCCTTTCGGTCGCTCGCATGTGAAACAGGCATATCTTTGAAAAAAAACACGGTCCTTGCACGCAATTAGGAACAAATAGTGAAGGAACTTGTTGAGATTAAGGAAATCAAACGGTCGGGGGTGCATGCGTAAGCCTGCCTTTCATGCACCTTTCAGACAAAGAGCATTTGTTTATGGCGAGTCATGGAAAGAGGGGTGGTGTTAGTGCTATCCTGACACTTATCGGTACTTATCAAGTTTTTGATAAGCGGGGGTTAACGTCCCGAAAAAACCATAGGAATAAGAGACACGCCGTAGTGGAGGGCTCCAGAAATATCGACCACTTAATGTTTTTAACGTGCACCGAAATTTGAGCACATGGGCCTACAATATTTCCCCTCCATCAGAAATGCAGCCGCCGTAGCCGGGATTCAATGCCGCGACCTACGGGCGTTACGAAGGCGCGACGCCAACACTGTCCCGAAGGCGCCACTGCTCCGAATTCTACCGCCAAGGTCACCAGCCGTTTGGTAGCACGTGTTACTCAGCTCGCGAGTGCTCCTGCGCAGAGCTGATAGACGAGCGGACGAGAAGACGAAGAGTTAAGGCAAGGTTTATGTACAGCTTAGGCGTAGAGGCGTTACGAATTCGGCTCCGGGGCCAACAGCTTAAGGACTCAAAGAGCCGAGATGTTGTCTCTCGCACGCATACGTCGGATTCTCTCAGACGCATAGGTCAACTGCTGGCGACACGCCGCTTGGCTTTTTTTATAGACACCGGGTGGATCTTTGCGTCACCAACGTCCAACCAGAAGCGCCGCTGGCCGTGATGTCCGAATCTATGGTTGTCGCTGTGTGTCGTAGTGCTCAATACGTTTTGCCATTCTCACTAATTTCTTGGAGGTAAGGCTCTAACAACCGCATGTTCTTTTCCTATTCTCGAATTGTGGCGAAATCAAACTTGCTTAGTTTATCGCGATATGCCCTTCCTTTTTTGCAGTTGTAGCATAATAGCAACTTCCGTGATTCGAACGCCCGTGTGATATCAGTTCGTTGTTTAGAAACTGCACTCAATTTCTCCGCTTTTGTTTGCCCTTCCCCTACAGTATCCTTAATAAGAGACGGGTCCTTCCTGAAATTACGGTGCGGAGCGAGTTTTCTTAGATCAGGTTTCATTGAAAAGCCCTATTTTCTTTCATCCTTTTGAACACGCACTGCCCTGCTATGCAACGTTCAGCGAGTATAATGCTCCTCAGCTAACTCTGCTGCCTTGTTTAGCTGTACTTGTCCAAGTTTGTCCTGCAGCCAAAGCTTGACATCCTCGTCGATGCAGCGGTGTACTTGCTCCAATGCAATGCATTCTACCACTTTATCGCGATCGTGATAAACACCTTTGCCCTTGAGCTATTCAAATAAATCGACTTTAAGACGAAACGCGAAGTCAATGTGCGACTCATTCCCTTTTTTAGCATACCGAAACCTTTGTCTGAAAGCCTCGGGTGACAACTTATAACGTCTCAAGAGCACTTCCTTAACCTCGTGATAGCTCTCAAATGCTTCCCTCGACAAGCACCTTATCGCGTCGGACACTTCGCTGGGAAGAAGGGCTAACAGGTTTTGCGCACAAGGAGACCACTCCAAAGCATTTCACTCACAGACGTGTTCAAACTTGACGAGATACTTCGCCATGTCCTCGTCTGCAACAAACTGTGGCAGTTGGTTCCGAATTCTATAACCGCTGACCTGAACTGTCGCAGAAGCTACGCTAGGCGCCTGCGAACAATGTAGGATTGCCAATTCTGTTGGTTTCAACTCGATACGTCCCTGTCTCTCGGCCATCTCACGCTTGCGACGTTCGCGTCTTTCAGCTTCATCGCGTTCGCTAACATCTACTTCTTGCCTTTCAGCCTCCTCGTGGCGTGCTTTGATATCCGCCCAGGCCTCATCGACTTCCTCAGCCGACACACCTTCATCCTTTATGATCGCAAGGATCGTTTTTCGTTTCACACGGCCAAAAGTAAGGCCAAGTTCCTCACGAATTTTGATGAGTTCCTTCACTCTAAGGTTCTCTATTGTTCACGCTAGCCTCTTGCAGTTTGCCCCTGTTAAGAATCTACTTGCCGTACCCACTATAATTCTACTAGCACGACGCACAAGCAATTTTTAACTCTGCCGTCTTTACACCCTCCGCATTACTTTGGGTTTCAATGTGCTCCGACATGACTTGAAACAATCAAAGCTCACTCTATCACTTCACACAGCCCTTTTATAATGTACTTTAACCTGTGCTAGAGTAGTCTGGTGAACTGAGGGCAAGACACTAGGCACTCACCGCATCGATGTCGCGGACCCCGGCCGATCCCGCAGCTGCCGTTCACTGTTACAAAGCGCACCGCCGACGAGGTTACGAAGGGCGCCACGAGACTTGCCGCTGCCAAGGACACCGGCCGCACCGACAGCAAAAGGGGACTCGAAGCAACGAGATGTCTTTTCTCGCACGCATACGTTGGCTTCTCTATGACACATAGGTCAACTGCTGGCGACGCGCCGCTTGACTTTTTTTATTGGCACCGGGTGGATCTTTGCGTCCCCAACGTCCAATCAGAAATGCCGCTGGCCTGCGATGTCAGAATCCTCCAATGGGGACCTGCCGCTGGGCTACATTCTGATCATCAGGTCCGGAGCCGCTGCGCGGGGTTCAACCGAAGGACGAGTGATGACAAGCAATGTCACGACGCAAGTCTGACGCAAATCTTACGCAATGTAATGACAATCATGACATTGCGTAAGACTCGTCATACTAGAAAGCGCCGAATGCTTCATCGGCCTCAACGCTGCGCGTTGCGTAAGACAGACCGGCGCCGTCGCTTGATGACGTCGTTAATCGCGGAAGACGGGCTCGATCGCTAAACTTAACACAGATTGCCTTTGGAAGGCATTGACATTCGGTGTGGACTCTCAGGCGTTACACGAGTCAGCAGCCGAGTACCTGAGCCACTAGACCGCCACAGCGAGGCTATCTATCTATCTATCTATCTATCTATCTATCTATCTATCTATCTATCTATCTATCTATCTATCTATCTATCTATCTATCTATCTAGCTGCCTACAACTTTTAGCTCCCCTGGCCGTTTCAATAATGGTATCAATACCAAACTTGGTATGGCATAACAAGAGTGTTGGAAGAACATACTTCAGAAGTCATAACACGAAAATCATGACATCTATATCATGTATGTCATGATTTATATTTCATGGTACCGCAGCTCTTGCGGTAGTTTGTTCACTTGGCAAGTTGCAAAACTGGTATGTTATGACATGATTGCGTGGCGAACACAAGCGACATACCCTAACATAAAAATCATAACACGCGTGTCATGTAACAACATGACAACTTGCCACACTCATGATGCGCTCGTGACCATTTCACTAGCATCACATATACCAAATTTCGTATTATGGTACGTAAATGGATGACGAAGGTATGTGACTGGTGCAAAAATGATAATCATGAGATGCGTGTCATGTAACAACATGACTACATGCCGCACTCATGATGCGCTGGCGGCTGTTTCGTTAGCTTCACTTATACCAAAATTGGTATTACGGGACGTGAATGGATGACAAAGGCATGATACTGGTGCAAACATAATAATCATGCGATGTATGTCAAGTGAGAACGTGACTACATGCAAGGGTCAAGGCGCCAATACAGTTCGACGTGACGAGGTGCACGTGCTCGCCGGCGTTCATTTTGTCGCGTCACGCCGGCGTTGCCAAGCCAGGGGCAGATCCTGCCATATACTCGGAGGTGCGCACCCCGCTGCGTTGCTTTGACGCATGCAAGTTTCAGCGCGTCCGGCGTCCCTCCGTCACGAAATGAGTGAGGTGTAGTGTTGTCTGGGTAACGCATCGGCACTAAATGCAGCATGTCGCATTTCGCACCGGTTGCCGTCGGGCCGCGCCGTGGATGCTGGTCGCACAGGTCACGCCTGGTGCCAGACTATGGATTGCTCGCGTTTTGCTAACGTAGCTTCACTGTACCCAGCGTGCGCGCGCGTCAATGCTGCTTGGGAGTACATTGGGCTCTTCATGATGCGCTGGCGGCCATTTCGCTAGCTCCACATATAACAAACTTGGTATCACGAGACGTGAATATATGATGAGGGTAAGCGACACATCTATACATGATAATCCTGGCATGCGTGTCAGGTAAGAACATGATAATATACCGTGCTCGCGGCCGTTTCGCTAGCTCCACATGTTATAAATTTGGTATCACGTGACGTGAATAGAGGACAAAGGTAAACAATACATCTAAACATGACAATCATGACACGGAAGTCGTGTATTGTATCATTTATCTACACCTCGTAACCTTTTGCTGATTTTAGAGTGACATATCCACCATTCTCTTTCGTATTTCGCATACCATGGATTCTCTTTGAACGTGGGGTCTGCCAAATATTTTATCTTTTTGTGCTTTGGCGGTTGATGTATACGTGCGTCACAATCTGATAAACTTTATTGTGAAGCTGTGTCCTCGTTTGCTCGCTGGTTGTTGTCTGTTGTTTTGCGCTGCACTACCTTATACATGACTTGTTTCAACTCGCCAGACATGCAACGTTACTAAAAAATGGACAAATTGTCATTTCACAGACAGTTCGTACATCTAAGATGAATCTGAAATATTAGTGCTTTGTGGCGCAACAGCCATTTGATGGGCAAAGAGCGCCAGTTCATGATTATGCTGGAATAAACAATTGTGTGTATCTCGACAGTTACATAATATAATCACCAAATTACTATGTACAGTTTTGCATCTGATTTATTACTTACATGTAGCTGGTCTTACAGCTTCTTCTTCATTCTCCTTTGCGACAATTGACCATTTCTTTGAGATGCGGATCGTCTTATGATCGAACTCAATAACGAGTGCGGCATAACCAGCCTTACAGTGCATATGCGTCCCCTCTAAAGCTCTCTTTCACTCCCCTCCCCCTTTCTCGCTTCGCAACACCAACGCAGACTGTGTATGCTACCAAGAGCTTCCTCTTGGTGGTGTTTCTGCCAGTTTACGCTTTGTCTTTTGCGGGCACCCTTCCGACAGACGCTTACATCCCTATTGCAAATGCGCGGCTTCTCGCGCTCCTCTCTACACCGACGCTCTGTAGCATCGCTACGCTGAGACAACCAGTGTCCGCAAGAGAGTTTCTTGATTACAAAATTTGGCAGACTCCATGTACCTGCAAACAGACGTTATGCGAAGCATGCGGATGGAAGATAACCGTGTTGCAATAGTTTTATAGCGCGACACGTCATGAAATGACACTAAATATGTGTACAAATGTAACACTCGCAGAGCTATGTTGAAGGGATGCAGATGTTTATATAACCAGTTATTTCGCTTTCGCTACTATGCCAAGTGGAAAATGCATATTAGCAACACCAGAAGCTGATATGAAACGATTCTCGCAAGGCTTCTGCGCCTGGACACTGCTACATAAATAAACTTAATTGCATGGCAGTGGTCACAGGTCCCGTTGATTAGGGAGGCGATCGCTGGGCTCATTCCAAGGGCTGAAGTTTCGACCCCCAAAACTGCACCACGAAAGCGCGGACAATTTTGAAGTGGTCCTATTTTACACCCCGGCGGACGCTGACTGTAGTCTAAAGAACGAGACCGAGCCGAGAGTTGATAAACAAAACAAAATTAAATTCTCAAATATGGCCGATCAAAAGATACACAAATCTGCACACTCGACAATAGTTGAATACAATATGTCACCGATCAAATAACGTACTACACAGTACAATCAGCTACACTTAAAACAACGGACTCAAACAATAGCCTTTAGGTGTCTTGGCTGTTCGATGCAATCACATGCATCGAACAACCAAGACACTCAAAACCTAAAGAGTCCGAAAACTTATCCAGTTCAATGTCCTTGGAGCAAAGTCTGAGTGATACTCTTCCAAGAATCACTCACTCAATGTCCAGCGCTGTTGTCGTTCCGCTGCCCCCGAAGTTTCTCTTCCAGTAAATCTCGCGTCTACAATTGGCCGCTATCCAAGCACCAAACTTCTTTGTCTGTAACAAGTCGGCTTCCCACGCGCTGCTTTTGCAATGCATTTTTGCTCATTGGCGGTAGACGCACTCCTCTGCTTGTATCATGGGTCTTCGTCCCTCAGGTGGAAATTCTTTTCATTACCTCCTTTGTCACTGAGCACAGAAGCCTTCGCCGACAAGGAGGAACACCCTACGCACCCTGGCGCAAACTTTCTTCTTCTCCTACTTTGTCACTGAAGACAAAAGGCTTCGCCCGCACAGCAGAAAGACCCTACGCACACTGGCCCTAACTTCCTTCTTTCCCTGTTTTCCCTTCTTCGCTGCTCGCCTAAATAGTTTTCGCGCTAGATTCCAGAAAATTCTCATCATTTTGTCGGCGCGATGCAAAGCCAAGGCTGGGGAAAGAGCGAGACATTTCGAGGGCCGCCTGCGACAAGTGACGGAACTCTGCATCACCACGCCCTTTTCCTTCGAGAACCTTCCAGGGCTTGCTCGGCCGCCGATGTGAGGAGGTTGGTCGGTGAAACTACACTTCCGAGGGGGGAAAGACGGCACGCCCGGGGAGTCTTTAGATGCTTGTTTCCTTCTTTATCGTTGACCTTGAGGCTTCTCTCTGCTGCTTGGTCGCCAGAATTCAGCGGTGCGCCCTTTTTTTGAGCCCTCGTTTGTTACACTGGCCCCACCTTTCAAAATATTATCTCATAATATTCAAAACCACACAAACAAGTGTGAACAGTCACCACACACCTAAAGACTGTAACATAGTCTATCGCTCATGGCGCATCACATTCATAATAGAACACTCAATACAATGGCACATTGATATTCAATCTCACAACACATAGAATATAACCACAGCTACATTAGTACAATACTCCATCACATATTTCAAACAATACAAGTGTATAAAGGTCTGTCTTTACAACAATTGTACAATCCTATACATCAAATCATCGCAACAAACATTTCGACTCTCTCGACATACTTTTGTGACACCGGATAACAACACAACACAACATATTGCACTCAGCAATGCCAAACACATTCTGATTCAACCTCAGCACCTATCCTTTGTACTTCGAGCGCCGCTTGGGCCCTTTCTTGTGGTGCTCGCTCGATCTCTTCTTTTTTTCTTGTTCTATTCCGGTGAGCCCTTTCACTCGAGGGTATCTTAGGCGGCGTCTCAGCTATCGTTGACACTTTCGGCACCGTTAACTGGTAATAATATTCAACCAATCTTGTCTGGTTATTCACCAGCTTGTTCACCAGCTAGTTCACCAGCTTGTTCACATCCAGACATTGAGCCTGGCTGGCCGACCTCTCACCTTTTCACTGTTGGTCGGTTGAGGTCGTGGCAACGTAATTCCAGCTGCAAGGCATGTTCTCTTGTTGAACACGATCATCTCTAGATTTACTGTCTTCTGCACCCGGGCTTCCCCTTGAGGTCGAGTGGAAACCTTCGCGGGAATCTCCTCCACTGTACCTTTCCAATGTTGGGTTGCTCAGGGCTCCATCGTCGGGTCTTCCCTCAAACGTTTGGGATCGTTCGGTCCTTGCCCTCCGTCGATATTTCCGATGATGAGGTCGTACAGAGGGTCGTCATACAGGGCAGTCACCTCCCCGCTGAAGTAATGGGTTTCGACATCAATCTCTGCTTCAGGCAGCATCCGAACCGTACTGTCAATTAGGCAAACCAGTTTAGTTTTGCCTGTTAACTCACTTTCCCGTACCGAATTTCTCCGCACGATAACAGTAGAGCTACCGATATCTCTTAACACCGTAACCTTCTTGCCCGCAACTTTTCCAGGCAGCGTTGGCATTCTCTTCGTAACACCGGTTGGCCGTTTTGTCATTACAGCACCCGCAATAGAAAGTTCTTTTATTTTTCACCTTCGCGAATCCGTCGGTGACGTCATCATCATCGGCTTTCGGTGCCACCTGCACACAAGCTACTTAGTGAGTTCGACTTGCCTGTTACGACATGTGTCTGATTTGTGCCCAGTCTGACCACACTTGAAACATTTTACAACAGTAGGGCTCGTAAAGTTATTTCGACAGCTATTGCGCGATGACCCACCCGGTTACACAGAAAAAATCGCAGGACACTCTCCGGTGCACGCTTCTTGTGTTCGGGTGCCCATTTCTTCGAATCTTTGGGACACTTCTTCTTGACTTTAGCCACATTTGTGCCACCATGCGCTTCCAAGAATTGGTCGGCCGAGTGACTTCAAGTGAGTCTTGAGGCCGAGTCTTCAAGTGACTTAGCTCTCTTCTCTTTCAAGTACAGCGACAGGCTTGGGTGGCAACTGGTGAGACATTGCTCTCTAATAAGGAGCTTTCTAAGCTCATCTCACTCCTGTGCTGTCCCTAAAAGTTCGGTTCATCTGCCAAATAATGCTAAGTTGGGCGGCGTACTGCGTAGCCGTCTCACTTTCAGCTGGTTTTCCTCTCCGAAATCTGTCCCGGAAACCTTCCACAGTAAATCTAAATCTCTTCAGTAAAGCAGGTTTCACTTTTGTATAGTCGGCTGCATAGGTCAGCGACAGCCTACCGTACATGCTGAGCGCTTCGCCACTTAAGCAAGTACTCAAAGCAGTTGCCCACTGAGATTCCGGCCAATTCTGGCTCCTTGCAATTCTCTCAAATCTCTGAAGGTTCGTATCAAGGTCGTCCTTCCTTTCATCAAACGCTACGATCAGCGTCTTGGGTTCAAGCGGAAGCCATGATCTTCCCGCTCGATGCTTTCAACTCTAGCTTGAACGGGAGTTTCGCTCCACTGTTGCAAACGGAGCCGCTCGAGTTCCATCTCGTCCTGCCGCTGAAGTTCCTTTTCCGCTCTTTCTTCTTTGAGCTGTGGCTCCTTTGCCTGTCTTTCTTCTTTCGCCCTTTCAGCTGCCAGCCTTTCTCTCTCCAGCTCCAACTTGAATTGATGCTCCCTTTCTCCTTCGAACCTCTCAGCTGCCAACCTCTCTCTCTCTCTGTAACTCAGCTGCTTTTTCTTCCTTGGCCCTCTCAGCTGCCAGCCTCTCTCTCTCCAACTCGGCTGTTTTTTCTTGCTTAGCCCTCTCAGCTGCCAACTTCTCTCTCTCCAACGCCTCTTCTTCCTTCTGGCTCACCCACTTCCGTAGTTTAGTGCCAGAAAGACCCATATTCTCACCAAGAGCTTCTAATTTTCTAGATCCAAGATGTCTCTCAAATGAATTTCAAGCCGCATGCACAAGAGATCTGCCTAACCCAGTCTATCGAAACACTCTCTGCGCACTCGTCATCGAGAACACTGAGCAACACACAAAAATTGTTCTGATAGCCCTATCAATGACTCGAGCCTTTTTCTCACTACTTTGGACACACTGTGCACCAAAAGGTTCTTGTCGCGGACGCCAGATTAATTGTCACAAGTCCGAGCGCCGGGCTAATTCGAAGGGCCGATGTATCGGCACCCCCGAACTGCACCACGAAAGCGCGGACAATGTAGAAGTGGTCCTTTTTCGCGCGCCAGCGGACGCCGGCTGTGGTCCAAAGAAC
Organism: Rhipicephalus microplus; assembly: GCF_013339725.1. Classification (NCBI taxonomy): domain Eukaryota; kingdom Metazoa; phylum Arthropoda; class Arachnida; order Ixodida; family Ixodidae; genus Rhipicephalus; species Rhipicephalus microplus. The sequence goes on from NC_051169.1 coordinate 152,498,477, forward strand.
AAGTCAGAGGCGAGAGTTGATAAACAAAACAAAATTATATTGTCAAATATAGCAGTTCAAACGATACACAAATATTCACACTCGACCATAGTTGAATGCGATATGTCATCAATCAAACAACCTACTGCGCAGTACAATCAGCTACACTCGAAACAACGGACTCAAACAACAATACGCCCTACAATGCAATCACATTAATCAAACAAACAAGACACTTAAAGACTAAAGAGTCCGAAAACTTATTCAGTCCAAAGTCCTTGGAACAAAGTCTGGATGATCCTATTCCAAGAATCACTCACTCAAAGTCCAGGAAACCTCACGTCTTCAATTGGCCGCTCTCCAAGCACCAAACTTCTTCGCAGGTAACACGTCGGCTTCCACGCGCTGCTCTTGCAAGGCGTCTTCGCTCGCTGGTGATAGACACACTCCTCTGCTTGTAGCACGAGTCTTTACCCCCTAAGGTGGAAATCCTCTTCATTATTTGCTTTTTCACTGAGGACAGAAGCCTTCGCCGACAAGGCAGAACACGCTACGCACCCTGTCGCAAACTTTCTTCTTGTCCTCCTTTGTCACTGAGGGCAAAAGGCTTCGCCCACACGGCGAAAAGATCCTATGCACACTGGCGCTAGATTCTACGCACACTGGCGCTAGAAACAGGAGAAGACAGGGTCTTTTCCTCTTTTCCCTCCTTCCCTGCTCGCCTAAATACTTTTCTCGCTAGATTGCAGAAACTTCTCATCGTTTCGTCGGCGCGATGCACAGCCAAGGCTGGGGTAAGAGCGAGACGTTTCAAGGGCCGTCCGCGACACGTAACGCAACTCTGCATTGCCACGCCCCTTTCCTTCGAGTATCTTCCAGGACTTACTCGGCCGCCGATTGGAGGAGGTTGGTCTGCAAAACTACACTTCCGAGGGGGGATAGACGGTGCGCCCGGGGAGTCTTTAGATGCTTATTTTCTACTTTATCGTTGACCTTGAGGCTGCTCTCTGCCGCTTGGTCGCCTGAATTCCGCGGTACGCCCTTTTATCGAGCGCTCGTTTGTGTCAGGAGCTAACTACAATTGACGTTAACATGACGTGACGGCTGTTTCAAAGGAGAACGTATGTAATGTTTTTAAAATTGCGTAGGCAGCACTGCTACCACTATTGATGCTTCACGAAAATGAGCGCCTTTTTGAAAAGTACAGTTGCAGGACCTGGCGTAGCACTGTGGTAAAATGCTTCATTACCATACAGAATGCTTGGTTTTGATTTCAGCTGGGACCCTGGCATGATTGTTTGCATTCGTCGCGTCGACGCTACTAATCTCGGGTATTTCTTAACGCTCACGCTTTAAATTCGCCAACGTGTGTTCTCGCCGTTCCGGGGTGTCAAACACTTGTGGCACATACCCGTATATAAGCGACAGTTACCTGCCTGTGGTTTTGTGCCATTGTCTGGCGGAAAGCCCTGGACGACGTACGCGACGGTATAGTGACATTATCACGTACCACGATCACGCCTACCAGGCTACACTTTCTCGCTTTCTAGACGCCAGGACTGTGTCCACGGAGGCTGAGTCTGTACCTAAGACCTAATCGTGAATACTGCAACACCATAGGCTGGCACGCAGTATCCATCACAACACTCGAAGCTCAACAAAGAGGACAGCACCATACTGAGAAGACTGCAGAGCAACACATACACACATGGCATACTAATGCACCTACTGTACCCAAAAATACATGAATACGTTTGCCCGATTTGCGCCGTACCTGACACGTTGGCCCAAATGATTCTGGAGTGTCCATGCAATACAAATACAGATCTATCACCTCCGCCGAACGCGTGCGACGCCGGTAAAGAAATCGAACACCTTTTCAGAACGTGGGAGGCCAAGCTCACCTCGAAGGACCTGGACCAACAATGAAGTCTCGTCGCCAGGGCCAAGGAGGCAGCGAAGGCCAGAGGGTTCCTGGAATGAGGAGACCTCCCACGTGAGGTGAACGCGGAACCTACACCGCTACACCGTTTCGAAAATAAACGTTTATTTCTCCTCATCAAAGCACTTCGTCCAAATAGTTAGCGAGCGAAATCTGTAGCCTTCGTCCCCGTTGTTTAGTAGTGGGTTTGATCCGACGGTGCACTGAAGCCTCTCACAATTCTTCATTATATGTTCGTGCTTCCTAATGAAGTTATACACATATTTTGCTTGCGTTTACCGCGGGATTTATTACACAAGGCGCACAGTGTCCTGGGTGTGATCACGGCCACGAAAGAGTGTAATAGGCGGATAACTCAGTCTCGCAGTGCGTTAATCTCTGTGGTTGTTTTCGAAGCAAAGGCGGCCACAGACGTACTCATCACATCGTAAAAGCTCCCGCCAAATGTAAGAGTTTTTACAGTGTGATGATTGCGAGATTTTATGTGGCATGATTGCGGGTTGCGGGCAAGGTGATTACTGAGGGAGGGCGTTCGTTGGGGCAACGGATAAAGAATATTTCTTCCTTGACCAGTGCAAATGCACTCTGAAATCATCACATTGACGCCTCCATGCCGCGTTGTTACAAGAGTTGCACTGCTCAAGCGCGCATTTATGTAGGACGCTGCGAATGACCTAACTGATAACACAGCCAATGAAGACCACTCATGGCATGCTGCTGCCGGACGGTTTTTTGGGGCGAAGCTCCTGAAAGCGGCACTCGTTCATCCCTCGTCGTAGTCGTAGTGTGTAACCAGTCTTACGCTCTGACCTGCAAAGTGGTGCCGGTGGTAGATTTCTCCTGTGTGTAGTTGAACAAAATATTCGCAGTATGCGCGTTAACTAAAAGCCGACTTTTCCTGCCTCTCAATTCTAATTAGCAGCCATTGGCATGTACATTGAGTACTATTTGACAAGAAAGTGTTGCTAGGATATACTCGCTGAGCGTAACCTCCTTGGTTTTAGCAAGAAACCAAAGAAAAAAATATTGCTGTTTCCCAATTTCGCTAAGAATATGTTTTCTTTTATACAAACCTCCCGTATTCTCGCCTCTCATCCGCGGTGTTATTAGTTTTTCTATAGATTTCCATTCTCTGCGAATGCTGTCACGTTGCTAGTGAGCTGCCCCGTGGAGCCACGTGGCTCCACTAAAGTCACCAAATTTCCTGTGAATAGCGCGGCCAGGGCAGCAAGCAGCATGTATGCAGTCATATGCACAGCTGAAAAAAAAAAGTTGAAAAAAGAGTGGCTGGTGAAATACTGCAGGGATATATTTGAAACGAATATATGGCAGTCAACGTACTTCTAATAAACATATCTTTTCGCAACCTTTCAGCAGGTTGCAAGGAATGAACTGCCAACTGGCAAATACGTAGTCATTGTTAAATTATTTTTTGACGCAAAAGTTTTCATGAGATATTACGACAAAGCTTAAGAGAATGTTTTTCAAGACATTGTTTATAAGTTATGTATGCGTGCGTCACTTCATGTTTTATGTAAACAGCACCAAGCCTTTTCTGCAGTAGAGTTGCGAAATATCAGAATTACAAAATAGTAACAGAATAACAGAAATTCCAAAATAACAAAATTGATAACTTTTTAAAGCTTGCTCACTGGTATAATTCATGTACTGCGCTTTATATACTCGTTCTGGTTATTATTATTATATTATTATTATTATTATTATTATTATTATTATATTATTATTATTATTATTATTATTATTATTATTATTATTACTATTATTAATAAAATTATTAAGAGGTCACTTGCATGCTACTACAAGTGCACTGTATCGCAGTGTAAAATATTCGTGTTTTGCTTTGAACGGCTAGCAGTGTTCTTAAATATTATTTTGATAATTTATCCCTTCTTCGGCCTATACGAAAGACTTCGAGATATATGTACTGTTTTTTTAAATGTTGTATGGTTGTGTGTAGACGGAATGATTGCATTTTTCTCAGTGATTTGTACAAAATACTGCACTACTATATCTCCTTCTCGTCCACCCTATGTGATGACCACTTTACCTTTGTGATTTTATAAAATTTTATGTGAAGCGTTAGAGTTTGTACTGCGACAGTTTTTTCACTTTCAGCACGGTGATTTCAGCGAATACTTTTAAACAAATGCATCATTATATTATAAAACTGAACTTTGAAATCATTTTCTATGTCATAAACACATCAGCCTTCAAAATATCGCTATTTACGAAAATCTAGGGTAATCTTTGGAACATTTTCACTCCAGAGAGGAAAAATGTGGCTCCGCGGGTCGGCAGCGCTGTTGAGCAGTGAATATTTTGTTAAGGCAATTGAAATATTTGTTAAAAAATATTGCGGAGAGAGTTCCAAACTTTCCAAGTTTGAACGAATATAAAGTACTGAAGTAGTGCTAATAATACGCCAGCAAAAATATTGTAACAGTTGTACAGGTCATTGTGAGCTTAACACTGATAGCCAGGTGATCTTCGCTTTCTGTTTTTTTCAATTGACTATTACACTGCCTCCCTAAATACAATAATCACTCCCTCTTTTATGTAGCCTTTCTCACCTTTACTTTTTTTCTGGTGTTGGTCTTATCATGGGTTGACTCTTGTTGGGCACGTATTCCATAAGCACTTCCCTCCCCGTGGTTCTTTTACTGGGCACTCACAGTAGCTTTTTGTAGGTACTAATTTCAAGAACTGTTCACTGCTCAAAAAAACGAATGCAAGTGTGCGAAAACACATGCCTCTCGAAGCAGTGGAAGGAGGCGTGTCGAGAATTGGAGAAAGTAGGAAGTCATTAGAGGTGATCTCGACCGAATAGGGAGAAATGGACAACGGCACGGCCATGGTTTGGTCATTACTTTTTGAAGCCGGGGTGATGATGGTGATGATGAAAACATTTTGTCATCTACATCCAGAAAATCGGAAATTTCCAGTGATTTGTTCGCTCCACATACGCCGCCCCCCCCCTCACATGCTCACCTCTTTCAGCGGACATTGATCCATCAAGTCTTGTGAAAGAAATTACCACGAATTACATGCTTATGCGTCTGCCTATTATGAGCCCCCTATTAAGGCAAGTTTTTGTTTCCGCGTAAAACTAGAATCGATGTGAAATCAGCATATAGTAGTTATCACTGTCAAAACATTTCAATGACTGATTTATTGACTGATTGATTGAAATTATTGAATTGAGTTGCTGAGGGACGCATAGATCTCAAACTTTCTCGCAAACATCGTGTTGGCGAATATAATGTGGAAGTGCATGTTTTTAAAAGGCTTGCAATTGAAGAAATACGTGTCCTACTTTGTCCTTTCAAGGGAAGTTACAAATTTTAGTGGCGACAGCGGTGGCGCAGTTTGTGACAAATCTGACGCCGGGTGACTGCATAGAAACGCGGATATACGCAAATGAGCTCCTAAAACTGCTGGTCACAAGCTTCTTTGTGTGCGCCGTCTCTCAATAATTGATCGTTACTCGATTGGCAGCTCAATGGTGGTTAACATTTTTTGATATAGCAGTCTGATCATTTATCGACGACACTTGTCATTTAAGGTTGCAACATTTAGGTGTTGCCTTTCTGCGGCAATTCGTTGTTGCACGCAAGAGCAACGTTGCCGTCTCTAGCAAGAGAGGGGATGCGCTGCTGCGAACCCGGATGAAGACCTAATTCGCGGCACACAGAAAGGAGATTTGTTTGGAGAGTGAACTGCAAAATGCGAATGAGAGAAGCAAAAATACTGTCATAACTTTTAAAATTTCAGACTTACTGAAAATCCCGATGATACTTGTGTTAGAAGAAACATACATAGAACAAATGTTTACGAGAGGGCGCACTTCTTGAATAAGAGCTTTGAGTAGCTACCTGAAAGTTGTACGTAAAATTGTTTACCAAGGACGAAAGGCAAGTGTAAATAAAAATCATACAGGAGCAACAAATAAGAAAAATAAGAATGACAAAAGCAGTGTACAAGTAAATTACGATGTACTATGTTAATAATTCGTTAGAACATGTAAATATTGTTGTTAGACAAAGTGAAACGGTAAGGTTAGTGAAATAATAATAGTTGATGTTTGGAAAACACATATTTAATTTTGAAGAATTCGCAGAAAATTGTCTTCATTATTAGAGGTAATTATGTATGTAAGCAATATACTTCATAATATAATAGATGGTTAGAAAAGAGAATATAAAACAGTTTTGTAGGGCAATTTTCAAAAGAATCACGGGTGCTTACAACGCAAGGGCCTAGTTTCTGACTAGGACATATATATTTCGTTATCAATACGGTGCTTATTGCGCAAAAGCTTAAATACATGTTTCCGGATATCGAGTTGAAAATGGTTACACAGAGTCACTACTTTTGCAAGTTGCATTATTTCGGAAGCAGAGTCAGATGAGTAGTATTTTTTGAAAATAAACCTGGGGGTTTTCCTCTGGGCGTTTTCTAGTTTATTGCTCATGCTATTTGTTGCCGGTAACCAGATGATGTTGTCGTACTCGAGTATTGATCTTTCAAACGTGTTACACAGGTGGTCAGCTTCGTTGTACTCCTTGACAATTATAGCTCCTAAACAGTTCTTTTTTATGGCAGATGACACATTGTTTCAGCGTGCCCCCCATTTAAGATCATAGGACATGATTAGTCCAAGATACGTCTCCTCCTTAACTGGAGTTAGCTGGGTGTCCTCGACAGTGTAAAACAGCTTGGTTGTAATGTTTCAAATGCGATGAATTTATTCTCGCTATGCAAGCACGTTGATTACGTAAGTATCTATCTTGCTGTCTACACTAGGCTGCTTTCGTGATCACCCTTTTAACTCACGGTAGACCAAAATTAGTTTAGGGTGGGGGGGTAAGTCACAGTTTCGCCAAAAGGGCAAAGAAATGGATGCAATAGCAACATATTTGAGTCTTTTATAAAGCAAGGCTAAAATTTTTAGGAGCATTAATATTTGTAATTAACATGCGCCTTGATAAGTAACCAAGTTTCTTGCGGTGCGGTCAGATGACCACAACAAGGCTCATGCGTACTGACGGCATTGATGTACGAGGTGAGGATGGCAGTCAACTCAATTATACCCGATCTCACGTACTTCTACAAAACGCTGTAGTAAGAGAACACGGCTGCTCCAGGTACACTCTTGGCACCGTTTTTTCGTGTCGAAAGCGCAGCCCGTAGAAGCTACCACCTGCTGAGGAGACACAAGGCGCGCGCTTATTGTTGCCGCGATAGCGCGGCACACAAAAGCACCTCGCCCCCTTGTCCGCCCACGAAGTAAGCGTGCGTGGAGACGAACCCGTCCTGAAGGGTGATTTTTCTCTCGCAGAAAGGGGAGGCTAGGGCATCCTTCCCCGTATATATACACATACATATAGATGATATATGTGTATCACGACAATGGCAAAAAAACCAGCAAAGATTATTCATTTAATTTATATCACAATAAAACTAGGCAGATCCCACGTACCTTCAGAATCGGTGTTATGCGAATTATGCGAAGGGAAGGTGACTATTGGATGCGAAATTTTATTTCAATTTCTGAGGTGCTTGACTTAACGCGCAGCGGGCTGCCCCCAGGTTAGGGTAGTCAGGCGAGGCCGCCGCATCATGACCTCTGGACTGCCCACAGATGGTCCCCGACATCGGGACTGGTGATAACAAATAACCACTTTTCTTCATTGGATCGGTCCACCCCCCGCAACGATGGGCAACGTCAGAGCGTGTTGTCTGGGCTAGCGATTTTGTTGCAGTTCATGCAAGAGCAATTATGATAAATGTAGCAATAAATTTTATGCAATAAGTCCGGGCTGTGATACGAAGTCATCTGCAGTAGCCTGAGAGTCAAAGACTTCACGTGATTTAGTTTTTGTTGGAAAGGGTAAGTCTCACCAGCCGAGATGAAATTGCTGTGTAATTTTCCTAAAGGTGGTTAGGTGATCTCTGTTCTCCACAACTGCGGACGGGCGTGGGAGTTTTCCGTGGTCGCGGAAAGTGAGACCTCACGCCTTGAATTGGGCCAGCTCGTTCAGGTTTGTCGGACCTCCCCTGATGCAAGTGACCATAGTCTTGGCGCTGCTAGATGACGAACATGAGAATACATTCAGCGACTTCAGGACAGCTATCCGCGTCTTCTGCATTGGTGCATTGTGTAAAAAAACCTATCACATACTGGAGGGCCAACGCATCCCACCGCACAATCTCATGTGATTCCTCGCTCACATGGGAAGGCAGCTGTGTTGGAATTTTTTATTGAAGGATGGCTTGCGAAATGACTTTAAAAATAAGTACAGACGGGTCTACTGTTGATAATAACACCCAAGTGCACAGAATGTTTAGATTTCGCCACCTAACAGACGCATAGTGGTTTATATGCGCCTAAGTCTACAGGTGGTTGAAAGTTGACTTCTCTTGACAAACTAGTGACGTGCACTAAGATTGTTTCCATATTCATTAGCTGATTGTTGACCAGCAAAATTGATAGTGTGCAATGAAATGTTTTCGTTTGAATTGGGCAGTACTGTACAATTGTTGCACGCACAGACATACGTTCAACAGTCGCATGTTCAGTGCTGCGTACTGATTCCAACAGCAACATGAATATCGAGACCACGAGAAGTGGTATGCTGACATGTAGACTTTGTGCCAGCGAGGATGGCGACCGGGGAAACTTCTGGATAAATGAGATTTAGTGGATGGCGCTTCACCAAAACTGTCCTTTATTGTATATGTGGACATATGTAGAAGAGTTGCAGATGTTTTTACAACCAGTTGTTTGCACTTGCGCAACTATGCCAAATGGAGCATGCACAGTAGCAACTCCAGAAGCTCATATCAAGCACTGACGCTAGCGAAGAGATGCTGGCCCTGGACAATGCTACATAATTCAACTTCAGTGCAAGGAAACTAACCACAATTGACGCTAACCCGACGAGACAGTTGTATCAAAGGAGTGCATATGTAATGTTTATAAAATTGGGTAGGCAGCACTGCAACCACTATTGTGACGTTTCACGAAGATTCGCGTCTGTTTGAAAAGTTGTTCCGAGACTTGGCGTAGCTCTGTGTTAAAATGCCTCATTGCCACGCACAATGCTTGGTTTTATTCATTCGCATTCGTCGGGTCGGCACTACCGATGTCGGGTATTTCTTAACGCATGCGCATTAGAATCATCCATGTGTGTTCTCATCGTTCCTGAGTAGATACTAAGCATCAATTCCCTGTTGCAGATACCAGCATACCAGCGGCACATATCCGCCCGTGGGTGTGTGCCACTGTCTAGCGGGAAGCGTTTGACAACGTACTGGACAGGATTGTCACATTATTCATGTATTGACCAGTGCGTCATAACGGCAAACCATCTTACCCTCCCATGCTAATTTTGGTTCATGACAAGACAATGGGGTGACCACGAGAGCGCCGAAACGTTAGCGGCTAGATAGATACATACGGGCAAATTCGCCGAAGTTCGCGAAAAAATGATTTGCATTTAAAAAGTGGTAAAAAGTCTGCCTACACTGTAGTATTGCTGCACGAATGTTCCTGGCGTATTTTACCACGCAAACTAGTGCGTGTGAGCCAAGCTGCTGCACAATATCTTTTCTTCGTGTCCTGTCGTCTCGCTCAGTTAGGTTTACTTCATGTCTGTGTGAGTGTTCTTTTTCAGCATACACGTTTTAAGGCACGATGTAAAGTTTGGCGGGAATTTTATAGCATCACAACGACTAATATTTCGGGTAACGTGAACCGATGTTGTGTTCCTGGGTGCCAAGGAAACTTTGACAATGTGAGAAAAGGGCGTATGGCGACTGCGGAGAAGCTGGCCATATCTACCACCGCTGCCAGTAGCGCTAAATGGACTGCCTGGTTTCGCCATGAACGCGCCGCGTCCACAGTGGCATGGAAGACCGTGCGACATTGCTGACTACATCGCAGCAACACAGTGGACGCCCCGAGCATCATCGCGTTCACCTTCACCCGGTCGCTACATATCACCTCAACGTCACCCGTACACTGGTCCGACTCGGAGCCGGCCACCTACCCCGTATTTGGAAAACTAAGGACAGCAACCGATAAACGGTTAGTTGCTGTATGACGAACAGCCGAAGATCCTCCGCCAACGATGACGAAGCCGCGACGCAACTTCAAGAAGCCGTCACAACCTGAACGTATAGTTAAGATGTTAAAACTTCGTGACCAAAACACCTGATGACAAAACGTCGACACAGTGGTACAAAGCAAACCAGCCATGATGCGATGCCGCGACCCAACCGCAACACCAGGCGACTAACTAGTGACCTCCATATTATCAATGACGGCCACGGCGTCACAGCTCTTGTCGACAGTAGAACCAACCATTCCATCATCAGTGAGACTTTCGCAGCGAAGTTGAAGAGCGTTAGGACCACTTCGGAAGGCCTCGATATAGATCCAGCTGGTGGTCACCTAGTAATACCAGCAGAAAATCTGCACACCCGGGATGACGATTAACAGCCGCATTGATCCCGCAAGCTTCTTCATACTCCACCATTGCTCTGAAGATCCAGCAGTCAAGCATTCCTCGTGGACTTCTTGAGCCTCTATGGCGTGGTCATCAACCTGAAAACAAAGTCGATTACACTATCGATAGAACACGCACTAACGCCACGCAGAACATCAGAAAGCCGTGCGCTGAATGTGCTGGAAGAAAAGTTGTCCACCCCTCTTCACTCAATCATCATTGTTGCCGTCAGCACTCCAAAACAAGAAGACTTCGAAGGCACTGTTGAAGGCAATAAGCACCTGTTCGTCAGCCGCAATATTTGTGTTGCAAGCGTATTCACCGAGCTGCGGGGAGCAAGAGTGACAGTTATGCTCACGAATTTGACCAATGACTACAAACACGTGAACACGTGATCCGTCGTATTACATCCAGCGTATTATATTAGAAAACAAGGGGACGGATGCATGAGCCAACCTTCGGTGGCCTTGCATGACAAAGAGTTCGCGTTTTTAGATAAAAGTTAGCCATTTTATGATTGCACCTTCTTTTTATCAGACCCCTCCCCAGAATATGTCACGTTGCTCAAGTTTGCTGTTAAAAGGTTGCCTGTTGTATATATTATTATGTGTGCTGCAAAAAATAAAATTCAGTTGGTAGTCAGCGCTCGTGTTGTCCTCTTTGCTTTCCTTGCCTCGCCTTTCGTTTTACGTTTTTTCTAGCACCTTCGTGCTTGCTCTGCAGCCCTTATTACTTCGATGACGTCGTCGTGTTTTCTTTGGGCTTCGACGATCATCTCCGGTGCCTTAAAGCTGTACTTGCAGCCATAAAAATTTGCAGACTCGTTCGCAAGCTAGAGAAGTGCTGCTTTACATATGAGAAACTGGTGTTCTTGAAGCACGTGGTAAGCAAGTCCGTTGTACGTCCCGACCTGTAGAACACAACAGCCATCACTGAATTCCCTTTACCCGCCGACAAGAAGGTCACGCGTTCATTTCTCGGCCTGTGCGCCTAATACAGGCGTTTCGTCAAAAACTGCCCACATTGCCGAACTACTCACTAACCTTACGAGTACCGACGTCGAGTTTGGATGGGAAACGCCGAAGGAGGAAGCGATTGGGAAACTAGAACAACGCCTGCGGATGCCTCGATACTCGCGCATTTCGATGAAAACTCCGAAACAGAAGTGCACACTGACGCAAGCAGCATTGGACACAGCGCTATTCTTGTGCAGAGAGCTGACGTACTGGAATGGGTTAATAGTTACGCTTGCTGGTCGTTATACAAGGTAGAAAGCAATGATTCCGCAACAAAAAAGGAGCGCTTTGGTATCTACTGGGCGATGTCAAAATTTCGTCCTTAGCTCTATGGAACGCCCTTCAAGGCTGTGAGCGACTACCACGCCGTGTGCTGGCTAGCTCAAGTTAAGGGCCCTTCAGTCGCCTTGCGCTGTAGAGCCCGAGACTTACAGAAAACATTACTCTCATTTTAGGTCCAGCAGAAAATACTCCAACGTCGACTGTATGTCTGGAGCTCCCGTCAACCCATTGCTGCCCGATGACTTGAATGACGACTGCTTCTTGGGAACGACGACTGCTGACAACATTGCTGAACGACAGCAGGCCGATGCGAAAATCAGGGGCCTGATAAAATACCTCGAGGGCAGGACTTCTATTGTTGCAAAGGTATATAAACGAACATTTACGTCGTTTTCATAGAGAAACGGCCTTATTTAAAAGAATTTATCGCCACTTGGAGCCAAGTACCTTCTTGTGGGGCCTTCAGCTCTGTAACCAGAACTCCTCCATGCCGTGAACGATGATCCAACGGCCATCACCTTGGTGTTTCTCGCACGCTCGTGAGGATACAAGAAAGTCAAAACATTGCGGGTCTATCAATGACGGAATACACCACCCACAAGACCAGCAGGCCTTCTCTAGCCAAGCAACCATCCCCAGCGACCGTTCCCACATATCGGGATGGTCTTCTTGGAGACTTTTCTAGCAGAGACTAGCATAAATAGATGGATCATTGTAGCTACTGACTTCAAGAGTCCTCACCCACCCACTCACCCTCTACACCGAAACAAGAGCCATGCCCACAGGCAGTGCCATTGAGGTAGCCTAGTTCTTGTTGAGAGCATCGTCCTTCGTCATGGCGCCCTACAGGTTCTCATCACCGGCAGAGGTACGGTGTTTACTGCTGACCTGGCTCAGGCAATCCTCAGATACATCCAGAAAAGCCACCGCCATACAAACGCGTACCAGCCAGAAACCAATCGGCTGACCTAGCGTCTAAACAAGACCATCCCCGACATGCTGGCCATGTATGCAAACTTCAAACACAAGACGCGGGATGCCATGTTTCAGTACTTGACCTTCGTGTACAACCCGGCCGTGCAGAAGATGAGGCAGATGACGCCATACAAGTTGGTCTACGGAAGGAATCCGGGAACGACGCACGACGCTACGCTACCAATTGTTGCAGACGAAGAAAACCTCGACGTCGCCGTCTACCTTTAGCCCGCTGAAGCAGCTCATCAACTCGCGCACCTGCGCATAAAGAATCAGCAGACGATGAATAGCCGCCGTTACAATATTTGACGAAGCTTTGTGGAGTGGCAGTCCTCCGACCGTGTCTGGATGCGAACACCAATATAATGAAGTGGACTCAGTGAAAAAAATTTGCGACGCTACTTCAGACCATACAGACTAGTTCGACATCTTGGCCCACTCGACTAAACGTTGTTCCCGACGGCATTAGGAATGCTCAAGGGCACCTTGCTCGACCTGTAGTCATCCATGTCGTGCGGCTCAAGCCATTTCATGCGCGAACTTCACGATTGTATATTCTTGTTGCTGTGCTTTATTGATTGTAGTTACTATTTACTCTTTCTTTTGTACTTTTGTGTTTTTTAATGCATTGGGACGACGCTTTTTTCAGAGGAGAGCAATGCCCCATTCCCTCCAAAATTTCTTTATCCTCCTGTTTCACTGTCACTAATTTTCAGCCCAAACCACACCTACGGTGTTCGAAAAGCTTTAGGACTGCATAAGATCATTTTGTTAAGATTACGCTACGGCTACGGCATCACTGTAATCTGAGCTTCAGTTTTGGGGCTGCAAGTTCAGTGGAATAAAGTTTTCTTTTGTAATTACCGTCCGCTTTCTTCGTCCACGTCACGACCCTGTGACAATTTACGGACTTCAAGACGAAGCTGTCAGGGATCTGCAATGCCCCGTCCCCGTGGTCTAGTGGCTAAGGTACTCGGCTGTTGACCGCAGGTCACGGGATCGAACCCCGGCTACGGCGGCTACATTTCCGATGGAGGTGGCATTGTTGTGGGCTCGTTCTCAGATTTGGGTGCATGTTAAAGAAACCTTCATGGTCGAAATTTCCGGAGCCCGCCATTCCGGCGTCTCTCGTAATCATATGGTGGTTTTGGGGTGTTAAACAAAACATATAAAAAATAGCAATCTGCAATGGTACTGTTTGGACAGTAACTATCAGGAACGCGTGCATGGGGTTTCTCGTCGCATACAAGCTTTCTCCTTACGTGAAGTGCTCATAGACTGATCTCCGGCATCTCCCACTATCTGTTGTTCTGAACGAAGTGTTTCTCATTTGAGGTTGTACATGAGGTTGTATTTCGCATTATTTACTGATAAATACAATACCAGTAGAGGCGAACAGGACGCTTTTGAAGGCTGGAACGGTGCGCGCCGCACGTGCCCTTGGGGTGACGTTACGTAACGATCGAAAAAGCCTTAGGAATCTAGGTGGTGTTGAGTCACGCCGCTCTCGTCAAGGAATGTCGTGGCAGAGAGCCATTGCAGTAGTTTTCGTCAAACAGCTTGCCCCTACAGGCTACATGGCACCTCACTTCCCGTGTCGGGAGGGCAATACACATTTGGGCGGCCACCAGCAGGCACGCAGCTCTCCGGCGACCTTTTTGCAGAACAGGCGACTCTACTTTCGTCTCGACTCGGCGCCGTTCCCAACAAGGTGTTCGGTCGACAAGTACATGTGTGTGATTATACAGCTACTCCACTTAAAAACAAATATTCGCAATTTTAACGCCAGAATGTTAACAAAGACTGGCATAAGCAACGTTGCCCCGCCGCCTCAGATTTGGGTGCACGTTAAAGAACCCCAGGTGGTCGAAATTTCCGGAGCCCTCCACTACGGCGTCTCTCATAATCATGAAGTGGTTTTGGGACGTTAAACCCCACATATCAATCAATCAACGTTGCCCCGCCGCAGCGGTATAGTGGCTAAGGTAGTCGTCTGCTGACCCGTCGGTCACGTGATTGAATACCGGCTGCGGCGGCTGCATTGTCGGTGAAGGCAAACGTGCTGTAGGCATGTGCTCAGATTTGGGTGCACGTTAATGAACCCCAGGTGGTCGAAATTTCGGAAGCCCTCGATTACGGTGTCTCTCATATTCATATGATGGCTTTATGACCTTAAACCGCACATATAGACCAATAAAAAAATCAGCAACTTTGACCCGACAATTGCGAGTAGAGGCCAAGGTCCCATCAGAAATCCGACACACGCATTCTGCATGGCAGTCAAGTATTCTAGCAGGGAGCCACGTCAGACCCTGAAACCACTTTTGAGAAAAAAAGAACTATGTTCGTCAAACGCTAAATGGGGTTGCAGTGCTGGCTGTCTAATTTTATAAACGCTACAGATATATTCTTATGATAAAGCCGTCACGATGGCTTAATGTCAATTGTAGTTAGACGCCATACATTAAAGTTGACTGATGTAGCTGCAGCTGTCAGTGGCGATTATTTTCGTGAGTTAAAGCACTACATATCAGCTTATCGCACTACATATCAGCTTATCGCTATTGGCGATGGTTATAGCTTGACCTCAAAACGACGACAATGGGACAAGACGAAGGGACAAGGGCCAACTGTTTAAAAAAACATGCGAGTACAACATTTGCACATATTTCCATCATAATTTCGTAACGTTTCGGTCAGTGCCAAAATCACAACGCAGTCACCCGTGCACATGATTTGCAGAACATCCATGATCAAGGTGCACTGGCTCTGCCAAACTTTATTACAGTCAGTTTGAGCCAAGCTGATTTGAGTAAATATAATATAATCCACCACTTCATTATAAATAATATTCAAGGGTTATGTTGCCACAAGTACTTTGTTATCATGCAACCATCCGCGAAAAGGCTTATGTTAGTTTTATTAGAAGCAGGTAGATCATTCATAAAATGAGCAATGAAATGAAAGCCATAAACATGCGTGAGGCACGCCTGACGTACCTCAGACAATTCCATATTTATTGTATAATTTCGGCAAATTTCTTCTACTTGATAGATGAGTGCTAAACCAGTCACTTGTTGAGCAATTTCCTAATACTCACTCACTTTTTATGGTTTGATTTTTGATGTGACACCCTTCAAAATACTTTGGAGAAGCAATAATACGATTCCTATTGTCAACGACTCGTTATGTTGCGTGTACAAACTCGGTTATTTGATTTTCAGTAAAACCAACTTCGCAGAAACCACGCTGGCATGGTGACATAAAGTGTTTTTCTTCAACATACATGTTAATTTGTTCGAGAATGATTTGATCAAGTGATTTGCTAAGTATGGCTAGCGGTGACCGTCTTCAGAAGCTACCTGAAAATCACCACTAAGCAAAACTTTGTAGTCTCGCAACATTTAGTAGTACTCCGATTTCTATTTCAACTCATGGATCAAAGAACACCTTACGTAGAGTTGTGTCGGAAGCGGATGTCCTTGAATTGTCGCGAAATGAGACGTGCCGCCTTTCGCACCAACAATGTTACCCAGAGAGTACCACGTATGCCTCTCTTCGCGACGGAGGGACGCCGGGAGCGCTCAAAGGCGCAAGCGTCAAAGCAACGCAACATGGCGTGCGCCTGCGCAGATAGGCGCGTGGCGGGGCATCACTGGCGTGAAGCGACAAAAGAATTCAGGTGCGCACGCGCACCAGCTCACGTCGAAGTGCATTGACGCCATAAGTGTGGCAGGTAATAATGTTCTCATTTGACAGGCATCAAGTGATTATCATGTTTGAACCAGTCACATACCTTCATCATCCAGTCACATGGCGTAATACCAAATTGGGCATATGTGAAGGTAGCAAAACAGGCCGCGAGTGCATCATGAGCGTTACATCTAGTGATGTTGTAGACCTGTCATTTACATTCGTCGTTCATTCGTGTCACGTAATACCTAATCCGGTATGTGCGAAGTTAGCGAAATGGTCACGAGCATATCATGAGTGTGGCTAGTAGTCATGTTGTTACATGACACACGCGTGTCATAATTTTCATATTAGGATCTGTCGCTTGTGTTCGCCATGCAGTCATGTCTTACAATACCAGTTTATCAACGTGTCATGTCCACAAAACCACCACACGAACAGCAAGACCATGAAATGTGAATCCTGACATTTATCACATATATCAAAATTTTTATGTTATGACTAGTCACTTATGCTCATCATACAGTCGTCATATGCCATACGCATTTCTGTATCGACACTATTATTGAAACGGCAAGGAGAGCTAAAGTCGTAGACGGATGGATAGATAGATAGATAGATAGAAAAATAGATAGATAGATAGATAGATAGATAGAAAGATAGATGGATAGATAGATAGATAGATAGATAGATAGATAGATAGATAGATAGATAGATAAATAGATAGATAGATAGATAGATAGATAGATAGATAGATAGATAGATAGATAGATAGATAGATAGATAGATAGATAGATAGATAGATAGATGTGCTAAAGGTCACGGAAGTTCGCTAAGCAATGGTTCGCATATAAGAACAAAGACGGAGATGTAGGAGGAAAATCACAGCAAAAGGCGACTGCTGATATGCCTTGGACTGGAAAGGCCAGTCGTGCCACGTACCGAAAGCTGGAGCCAAAGTGACGCGTTGCCCCTGCCGGGGGATCTTTAAAGAGGCCCTGAAACAAATTGTTTTTTGAGTAACAATGAAGTTAATTCATTAGAAAAGCCTATAACCTCACAAATTAGACGCCGCAAATTTTAGAGAATTTGTTCAGTATGAACGGGGTTACAAAGATTTGTCATTCGCTGGAATCGCATTTTGTCTTCCCTCGTCCCGACGAAAGTGCTGGAAGCTAAGCAAGGAGGGATGGGAGGGACAAACAAAAACGTCAGTCGCGCCTCGTTACCTTGAAAACTTTTAAAGACGAGAGTCTTTTTGGAAACTTCTACACCAAAATTTTGGTCTGTCTGTATGTACACTTCTCTGTTTGTCAGCGCTAAGGATATCCTAAACGGCACCCAACACTATGTCAAGCGGCCAACCCCCTCCGCAGCGCCCACCAATATTGCTGAAGATTCAACGTTCATATTTTTGCAATTGTACATTGAAAAGCAATTATTGCGTATATCTGAGGCACCATACCAACACGCCGATATTTTCTATTCGTGGTTTATACTAGAGAAGGTACACATAAGTAATTCTGAGGACCATAGCGTTTATCCCGCTGCGCTGACAGTGCAACGCGATGCTGAAAAAGGCAAGTGTTTCAACGCTTTGCTAAAACGACCTGGTGGAGGCACCTGCCTGTCGCTTTGCGTTCTACCCTTTATCGCCTCTGAGGCAGAAGTGCATCTTTCTCCGCAATCACGCACGCCTTCCTTTGTTTTTGAAGATAACTGCCAGATGGCGCTCGTGTGTAACATGCCTCGATCCGTTCGGGCACCTTCGCTGCACGGATAGAGACTCTCTAACGCAGTGCTTCCAGAATACAATTCACCAATTTTCTCCCGCAGAACATCAAATATACGTATTGTTCACTCTCTCCACACGCAAGACTATTGTCTTTCGATGATATTTGCAGTGAAACATGCAGATTCGGGGCCAAAGTTTTTTGTTTTTGAATACGCAACTTTCTCAGTGCGATCGTGCACGCACACGTAGAGAAGTGACTGCCTGTCGCGGCGACCTCTGTAACAACCAGGCTCGCCATGTTTGAATTAGCCAATGGCTGGTAGATGGCCTGAGTACGAGTGATTTTGGAATTATTTTGTGATTTATTGAGGATAGAGGCTAATTTTAGCTAGATCTGGTAATTTATTGTGAATTCCAGGGCACGTGCTATGCTGCAATAATTGGCTCGCGTGTTGCTGGGAGCCTCTACGACCAAACGGCGGAGTTTTCTGATCATTCTCAAAAAGTGTTGCAGGGCCCCTTTAAGTTAAAAACACACGGCGTCTGCTCAAAGATGTCGTTTTTTCTGGACACGGCTCTGTCACGCACGGTCAGAAGGGGGGGGGGGGCGTTGAAACTCGAAACTCTCTCCCTTCATCATGGGTCCATGGTGTCTCTGCACAACAAACGCCTGCTTGTCTAGATGCCCCTGCGAGGGATCTGTGCTAAAGAGACAAACGAATATACATGCTTACTGTCAGCATAGTAGCCGTTTTTGATAAGCTGTTTAACACTCCAAAACCACAATATTATTGCGAGAGAAGCAGTAGTGTAGGTTTTTGAAAATTTTGATACTTGGTGTTCTCTAACGTTCATACAGATGGCACAATACAAGGGCCTCTAGCATTTTGCGGGCATCGAAATGCGACCTCCGTGGCCCTCTTCCAACCCGAAACTTTCAGAATGGCGAGAGAGAATGGAAGAAACTGAGAAAGAAAAAAAGAATAGAAGGATGGATGAAAAAGAGGAAAGAAACGAAACAAAGAAACAAAATATACCGGTACAAATCAAAAGAGAGAGAAAAAGTAAACAAAAAATAAAGGAGGAAGAAAATATTTAAGACAGGAAGAAAGAAGGGAACCTCACTTGTAGATATTTACTTATTGCGCAAGTCACCTTCTGCTTTGTCAGACTAACAATGCGCCAGGTTCTGCCACGGTGGATCGAGGGTAGCTGGCTGATAAAGCCGACTTAGCCATTTCCTGGGTTTCAGCTATTATTCACTGCCAATGGCATAAAGACGTGGCGGCTTATGCCGTCACTGCCATGTGGATAAACGTAATCCGCTGGGCAATTTATCATCCAGGATCAGTGTCGCGGGTGAAACAGCGGTGATGCCTTTGTACTGAACAGCTCTTGGCGATTAGTAAAGCTGAGATTATTCCCTATTCGGAAGTACGCGCACGTCATGCAATACGATTACCTCACCTTTACTTGCGCACGCTTTCACGACATCATTTTTTTCGAAGCCTGTTAGGGCAGTATCAACTATGCCGAAAATGTGTTCCTAGATAAGCCCTATCAAAACGATGTTAGTGTGAAATACAGAAACAGAATGACTGCAAGTAAAGGTGCCGTGATAATCGCCTGGTGCTAAAATACTAAACCTTTGTTGGTTCATATGCTTCGAAGTGAATTGTCTCTCTCAACTTACTGATTCAGTAAATTTAAACCTGATATGTAATCACAGAAGAAGAATGACGATTTCGTAGAAATACCATATCATCGGTATAATAGCAATCTAGTTATTTATCCATTTTTAAGCAGTGGAACAATTATAATGTACAATTTTTTTTCTTGTATACCGGGTGCTAAAACATTGAATGTTCCAATAAATAACGGGTATTTCAAAAATAATTCCTCTTTTTCTGTTCAACTATCTCGTATTCTGAGAATTGCAACTGCATGTTCTGAAGCAAACTTCTAGTGCTGCCAGGTATGAAGGTAATTCGAAGCAAACTATCACTTCGGAATAGTATTGCCCACGACACACTTCTATGTGGTGTTGCACGTTGTTCCCTGCTGTGTAGTGAAATTCTCGCAGAATTTCGTAAATAGGAATTCAATGCTCGCTAATATGATATACTTATCTACAGTTGTGCCTAATCAGCATAACCATATAAATGAGATGATATCCTAGCATTTCTGAGCACTGCGCCCAATAAGGTAATTTCACTGATAACGTGTTTTATAATAATGTCATAGGCTTTTTTCGGTGCAACTGGAGAATAAACGTTTTTGCTGTTTTAGCAGCAAACACAAGGAGCCGCAGCATATGAAAAGCATTCTCAAATCACTATCTCTAACCTAACCATTGTCGTGAAGTTGAGAAGAAATGAACCATTTAACTGATGGTTCTAAACGACAGCAAACCAAGGGCAAACTTATGTCGGTCAGTTTAGTCTCGCCAGTCAAAATGTCTCGCAAAATGCGTTAGGCGTGAGCGAATGGCAAGACCTATGTTATTTCCAAAAGGTATCGCACATTTTGAAATCATGCATGCAGGTTAAAAATCTCTTACTTTTACGTCTCAAAGAACTTATGAATGCGATGTGTCTTTGGGCTCATTGCATGACCCTAATGGCTGGAACGGTGGATGTCCCGTTTCGAGTAAATTCAGAGTGCTGATTTGTTTGCCAAAATGACCATATGGGAACATCATGCGGAGACATGTCATAGCACGCATTCTTAGCCACAATATACATACCCATAGAAACGAGTAAATGATAGCAAAATTTAGCTCGCGTTTTCGCCATCACACACATGTTCGTTGGGAACAAGTGAGGCTGCTTCCGCGTCCTTCCGCTTACTTCAGGTCTGCGTCATCCACACGCAGAGCTGAAGTCTCTTCTTCGTCTGTTCTTCGTCTTTTTCTGTTTTCCTTTTTACGTCCTCCATCAGCCGCCTCACGGCCTACCTGCCGCTGGCTCATCTTCATGCCCCCGTCGTTTTCATTGTCGCAAGTTTGAGCGAAGATTTCAAAATTTCTTTGAAAATCACAAGCGCATTTTCATTTATAAACCTCGCCATTCACTACAACCATCATACCAAACTTTGTTTCTTTAAAATACTGCAAAGCAAGCCACTGAATGTATCTCACCTTCAAAAAGCCTCCTAGGTCGATCAAAGTGCTAAATAATACATATGAATTGTGGCATTAACTCATTTATTTCGCTGAAACCAACGCAGTGAGCAGCACTGCTTCGGCGTCGTGAGTGCGCTATTTTTTATATGTGTACATCATGCGCGTTTGTTCGTATGTCTTTCATGGGATTTCTTTGCAGCATAGAAAACTTGGTACGAGTGAAACTTTATCGCAAATAATGCAGTAAGTGTTTCTGAAGACGCTCTCGAACGCATTGTACTAAGCTGTAATGAAAAGAAAAAATGTAAAAGTGGTGCACCATAACTCTCTGTAACAGGGAGAGTGACATTTCTTGCGTAAGGCCGACATCTTGGAAATGACCTAATTATTTCTCATCATCATTATCATCAGCCTGACTACACTCACCGCAGGACAAAGGCCTCTCCCACGTTCCGCTGGTCAACTCGGTTCTATTTCTAATCAACAAGTAATTTACAAAACAAAAATTATCCGTATAACACTTGATGATATTCAGAAACAATCTCTTGATTTAACGCAAGAATTTACTCAATAACCGAATTATCTTTTATACCGAGCTATTCGGGAGATATCAGCTGGACGAATACATACATGTATACCATAACTGCAGAGTTTACGGACTACACACAAATACATGTCTCGATGTGCATCCCATGCACCATGGCGACCATATATTGCAGATATTACAACTTCGATTCCGTGAATAACTTGTAAGAATGCTCTTTTTCTAGTTGCAATAAAGCCAATAACTTTAACACATTTATACAGCAAATATCAAGTCGTTGTTGAAATGTACATCAATGGATCATGTTGAAATCAAAGCTCTTCGTACGCGATTTTTGTACCTGTATACCAAGCTAAAAACGCTTTTAAGCTCAACTGTTTCACAACATTCAAACACAGGGCTTTATGCAATACTCTGTGCTTTACGCTTCATATGTTTACAGCCAGGTTCACTTCAGTTACTGCAGTCCTCTTTAGTTTGTTTAAAGAAATCAGCTTGGGTAATAAACCTAGCGTGCTTGCGCAGAAAATGCTCAAGACTTACGCTATACCAAAAGATTTAAGCCACACTTTAGGACAGATTGTGTTAGAAAAACGAGCTACCCTGTTTACGAGGTGTATCCTGACGGGGAGGGTACCAGAATCTTGGAAGAATGGTAACATCATATTCATACCTAAGAAAGGAGTTGACATGGGCTTGAAGAAGAATTACAGGCTAATCAGCTTGCTCTCCGTCGTATAGAAGACAACATTTTAACTCAATCAACCAAACGAAAAAGCAGGATTTGGAACAAGCAACTCGACAATCGACCACATTCATACTATCAGTCAGGTTATACATAAATGCTCAGAATACAGCCAGTCACTATACGTAGTCTTCATAGATTACGACAGGTCATTTGATTCAGTAAGATAGCAGGAGTCGGATGTTTTTAGATACTGTCAGTTGGGTAAGCACGCACGGTCACAGCAACAAGGAATGGCTCCAACCCGTATCCCACGGAGCGGCGGCACTGCGGTCGCTTTGAGATTGGTGAAGGAGCGTCGTCTGCTACCTCCGTATGCAAAACACAGTGAGGAATTTGTTTCAAAATAAGCGGATTTTAGCTAAAGAAGCTAGTTGAGAGTCTAATTATTACTACTTAGTGATAAATAAAGACCGCACCTGTAGCTAAGAAATGTATGATTATTTCTTTGCCTGCAATGACTCAGTGGTGTGGTAAGTGGGTGACACACTGAGCCTATGCCGTTCTCCCCCTCCCCCAATTTCGCCGCTATTATTTACACAGCAAAAAGTGACTTTTGACCACACTTATCTGTTCAGCACCCTCTCCAGATCACAGTGGTGCCCCTTCACCCCGACGAAAAATTCTGCCTTGCCCTCTGCAATAAATAGGGCATATCTGCGCCTTGTGGTTCTGAATATATTTAAAAACAGTTGTGCTTTTTCTTGAACAGCTAAGAAAAATATACTGGCCACATGAGAGTCTTGTGTGAATTAGCGCCACAATTTTGCCGTGCTTTAATGGGTCAGCTTGCAAGCTTCACATATGAGACAGTCGTCAAGAAGATGCATTTTGTACATAAACTCCTTGGCCTGTACCCTAAATATCCGAGAAGTGAGGAGAAGGGCATCAATGTGATGGCAAATAATTTAAGAAAAAAATATAATGCACTGCAAGAGATGACATACAGCCAGTATTTGAATGAATTCTTTGGGTGATTCCACGAGAGATCGACACGGGTTCAAAAGTTGATATTTTAGATTTCATTGAGTATTCTATATTTCGTGCACCCCTCACCAGGTAGCCCGAAAGTCAACTTCGTTTTATGATTAACGGCATAACTTACGACAAAAAAATATCAACCTTCACCAACACGGAGGCACCAATTTCGTCACCTGTCATTTTCGAAAATTGCACATGCTTTAAAAAGACAAATATTTTTGTTTTAAGGAAGATATTTTTTACCTGAAATTCATGTCTAATGAAGAATGAATTCATGCGGTTCCAAGTTTGTAGACCTTAAGAAAATAGCTTTCAAAATGTCGAATTTTGCGACAGTTTCAAATAAGTTTCGTATTCCCCAATTTTTTTCACCAAAAGTAATGCAAGCAGCGTTTTCAAACTTGACACGTTTTAAAAATATAGTGTGTTCATTAGGTACATAAATTATTGCTGCCATAGGGCAATCGTAGTTTTTATACATTGCCTCAAAATTCTCATAATGGCGAAACTGTACTCCACTGAAATTTGAATAATAAGAAACCCCATCTTCGATTTTTCTTAAAATGTCGTGAATAGACAACCGAGGGTTATCGTACAGTAATATAGAAAAAAATGTTGCATTATGTTGTTTTTAGTGACAATACTTGTGGTACAAATCACGGCTTTTTGAGAGTGCGCTGATGAGTTGAGAAAACTAGAAATCGGAACGGAAACGCGGCAATGAGCTTCAAACGCGAGTAAACGTGACCGTATTTGGTGAAGAAAGGCTGTTTTAGCACTGTGACAAATACGTACTCATGAAGACGCATTTATGCTCCTCATAACACAGCTCTAATGGAGGAAATCTTCGACACTGTAACTCAGTTGCAAAACATCTGTCTATATTTGCAGATAAACTCAAACATGAAAATGTTCAAACGCAAGTGTTGGGTCTGGCTAGAAAAAAGCATATGCGCTTCAAATACCCTCACTGGTATTTTGGTGGTGACCGCGTGAAACAAGAGATGCGCTCAAAATGGCTGCATCTTTTGCACATCACATTTAGCAGTAAGTGACGCTAACAAAACATGACCACGATCAATGCCCTCAGATGTGCTTAGCCAAACATGCCAAGAAAGTATGCCTGGAACACGTGGCAACAATTTCCACTGGCTCTTCTTAAACTGACGGAACGTTTCTAGCTCGTCTGCATTTGCACACAGCTGCTTGACATTCTGGAGCTTCGCGCTCATTTGCGCCACCATTTGGGATGCTGACATAATCACAGCTGAGCTTGCCGCTATGAGGTTGTAGAGCGTAGCCTGATGCTTTAGTAGGCCACCAACGCCATCACAAGAGTTCTTGCCTTGTCCAGTGGCCGAAAAAATCCACTTTGTTGATATATGACCTTTCTGACATGACTCGAACAACTGGTACTTGTTTTTGAAGTGACTGCATGCACCATCAGAAACATAAGTAACATGCGTGTCAGGCTTAAGTTGTTCCTTCATATCGTTGTGGATTATTTGTAGAGCAAAACAGGCGTGTGCAGTATCATGCCACGAGTCATCACTGATGACGGCAAAACTTTGAATTGATTGCATCCTTGTGACGACACACGTGAATATAGACACCTGTCTTTTATGCCATTGATACGACTGTACCTCATTTAGTAAAATGGCTGTCCAATTTTCGGCGAAATCAAAGTGAAAAATGCAAGATTCTTTTTCTTGGTTCTCTTTCGCCTGGCGTATCGCTGATTTTTTAATGTATCTTACGTAATCATGGGTAATCCACTTCACGAACCATAGACTTAGCTCTCGCAGAAGAGCACTTGCCTGGGCTGTTTTTTTTACTAGATCGCCATTTTCCTATACTGCATAGGCTACCTCGATATCTTCAGGGATTTCTAAACAAGTGGCTGTCAGAGCGTCCTCCTTAGCACAATAGTCACAATGGCCTAAAAAACAATCACTTGTAGGGGACCTGCAAAGACGTAGTTCTTTCAAGAAGTCCACCGTGTAGGCACCATCGGTGACATCTTGTAGGGCAGAAACACACTCCTTGGCATTAGCACAGTATATACAAAGGCACATTTCTTGGTGTGGTGCAAGAAGAACCCACTTCGGCCTCAGTGAATAAAACTTTGAGAGCCAAATAAACGTGTTCGGATTAGTTTCTCTAAAGAGACGGTAAGCCTCTCGCACAGAACGGGTTATAAACCTTTTCGAAACAAGCGCCTTTTTTCTGTCAATGACAACAGATACTACATCGTTTTTGTTGGAACTCTACTGAGAGCAGCTATTCTCATCTTTCGAGTAGAAAGGCATAGCTGCCTGGACGTTCATTGTGTTCATTCATGTCCTTTTTACCGCATTTGTTGCTAACCATAACCCGTATTTTGCGCGCCTGACAAGCTGACAAGTTTGGTATAAACGCTTGGAGTTTTCGGTGCTCTATATTGCCACGTTCCATTTCCCAAGCTTTTGTTATCGTCCCAAAACACCACACGATTCTCAGCGCAAACCACGCCTGCAGTTTGCGAGAGGGTTCCGGACTGTAGTAGATCATTTCGATAAGATCACACCCACTGTGCGAATGGTACAGATTGTTCTGGAACGTACGCCGCCGCCAGCGGTAGCGCTAGAACATTCGACGGCAGGAGTATAAATGCCGACGCTCTTCGCCGCTTGTCAGTTGTTGATCGAAGGCCGACGCTCCGTTCGCCGCTATCAGTCCGAGACTGCTATGTGTGCGAGACTGCTGCTGTAATTGGACTTTCCGTTTACCGGGCACAGGTTCGCCCAAATAAACAGTTAAATCCCAACACGATGTCTCCTGTCTTTGGCCACGTCACGACCCCGTGACATCTGGTGGAGGTGCTGCTTCGTTCATGTACCGCACGCCCCCGTCAAGCCGTGAACCCAGCCCACGTCGCGGAGAAGACACCGACGCCAACCAGGAGCAGCGAACAAGCCGCCGACAGCAAGGGCTACCACCGGAGTGCGGGATTCCAGAACACAAGGCGCGGAAGACCAAGGCCATGACCGCGACTGCAGCGACAATGACAACCGCCGCATCCCAGCCCACGATGGTCAAGCATCAACCCAGGGAACCACCAATTTTCCATGGGTCATCGTTCGAAGACCCAGAGTCCTGGCTAGAAACATACGACCGTGTGGCCGCCCTCAACCACTGGGACAACGAAGAAAAGCTCCGGCGTGTGTACTTCTACCTGGAAGACACCGCAAGGACCTGGCTAGAGAATCGTGAGTCCACGCTCCGAACGTGGGATGTCTTCTGCGGCGCATTTCTGCAAACGTTCGCGAGCGTCGCTCGCAAAGAAAGGGCCGCTGCTCAACTAGAGACCCGGGTTCAGCTACCGAATGAGAAGGTTGGAATTTTCACAGAGGAGATGACCCGCCTATTTCGTCACGCTGACCCAGACATGCCTGAGGAGAAGAAAGTTCGTTTCCTCATGCGAGGGGTCAAACAGGAGCTCTTCGCGGGACTAATGAGGAATCCACCGAACACCGTCCAAGAATTTGTATCCGAGGCGACCACCATCGAAAAAGCCCTTGACATGCGCACCAGACAGTATAATAGTCGCCTGACTCCAGAATGCGCTGCTGCTCAAAGCAGTGACTCCGAAAACCTGCGTAAAACGATCCGAGCGATCGTGCGGGAAGAGCTGCGCAAACTGTTGCCTTCGGCGCAACCTCAAGTGGATTCGATCGCCGACATTGTGCGAGAAGAAGTTCGGCAATCACTTCGAATTCCCCATACACCGCTGCCCGAGCCAGAAACTATGAGCTACGCCGCTGCAGTGCGCCACAACGCTCCTCCCCGTCCACGCCAAAACGCCGCCCCGTCGCACTTCCGTCGCCAGACACCACCGCCGCCACCCTCCCCCACCGACGACCTACCGTTCACCAGCGGAACAGCGCAGTGCGCCGAGGAAAACCGACGTTTGGCGCACCCCTGACCACCGCCCACTGTGCTACCACTGCGGCGAGGCCGGGCACACTTACCGCCGTTGCCAGTACCGACAGATGGGACTGCGTGGCTTCGCCGTCGATGCACCACGTCCGCAGCCAGGAGAACGACCACGTGACATCGCCGACTACCTGACAGGAACTCGGTGGACACCACGAAGCCCTTCGCGTTCGCCGTCGCGCAGCCGCCGCACGTCACCGCACCACCGACAGTACTCTGGCCCAACGCGGGGCCGGTCTCCTAGCCCGTATCCGGGAAACTAAGGGCAGCAACCGGTGGAGGTGCGGTTGCTGTGCGACGAACTACCGAAGATCCTCCGACGACGACGACGCCGCGACGGAGCTTTCCGAACACAACGCCAACCAGGCAAAGCCCTGACGGTGAAAGCTCACTTACTGAAGGTGGCCTGACGACGCAACATGGAAGCAGCGGAACAAGCCGACGCAGCAGTGACCCGACGCCACGCCCTAACTGTAATGCGAGACGGCGAACTAGCGACCTCGACGTTCTTATCGACGGCCACAGTGTGACCGCTCTCGTCAATACTGGAGCCGACTATTCTGTCATCAGTGGGTCGTTCGCCGCGAAGTTAAAGAAAGTTAGGACAGCTTGGAAAGGCCCTGAAATCCGCACAGCCGGAGGTCATCTCGTAACGCCTGCAGGAATCTGCACAGCGAGAGTCACCATTAACGGCCGTATTTATCCTACAGACTTCATAGTCCTACAGCGTTGCTCGAAACATGTCATCCTTGGCATGGACTTCTTATGCCTCCATGGTGCTGTCATCAACCTAAAAACAAAGTCGATAACGTTATCCACAGAAGAAGCACTACCGCCGCGCACGCCGTCTGGTCACCATGCCTTGAATGTGCTGGAAGAACAAGTCACCATTCCGCCTCGCTCAAGCGTCATTATTTCAGTCGGCGCTCCTGAATCACCTGGCTTCAAAGGCGTCGTTGAAGGCAGTCAGCATCTGTTGGTCACCCGAAATATTTGCGTCGCAAGAGGAATTGCAGAGCTGCGGGGAGGCAAAGCAACGGTTATGCTCACGAATTTCAGCAATGAGTACAAACATGTGAACAAAGGAACAACGGTCGCATACATCGAAGAAATTGTCGAAGCCACCAGTGCTTTCGCCCTCGCCGATTCTGCGGAACCTGGTCAGAGGAACCAAGCCCCTCCCATAGCTTTCGTCGTCAATCGCAGACTTCCGAACGATAAGCAAGAACAGCTCAAGGCCCTGCTCCTGCAATACGAAGATTGCTTTTCGTCGTCATCGAAAATTCGGCAGACCCCAATCACGAAACATCGCATCATAACCGAAGAAAATGCCAGACCACTCCGTCAGAGTCCGTACAGGGTTTCGACGTGAGAACGTGAGGCCATGAAGAGACAAGTTGATGAAATGCTGCGGAATGACATTATCCAGCCGTCCAAGAGCCCATGGGCATCCCCCGTGCTGTTAGTGAACAAAAAGAAGGGGACCCTACCTTTCTGCGTCGATTATTGCCGCCTGAACAAAATCACAAGAAAGGACGTGTATCCTCTCCCACGAATATCCGACGCACTTGATCGGCTCCATAACGCCAAGTACTTTTCGTCAATGGGCCTCAAGACTGGCTATTGGCAAATCGAAGTCGACGAAAGAGACCGAGAGAATACGGCGTTTATAACACCGGACGGCCTCTTCGAGTTTAAGGTGATGCCCTTCGGCCTTTGCTCAGCGCCTGCAACTTTTCAACGCGTTATGAATACAGTACTGGCAGGATTGAAGTGGCAGACTTGCCTTGTGTACTTGGACGACGTCGTCGTGTTTTCCTCGAGTTTCGACGAGCATCTTCGGCACCTTGAAGCTGTACTTCAAGCCATCAAGACTTCCGGACTCACACTGAAGCCAGAAAAGTGCAGATTTGCGTATGAAGAGCTCTTGTTTCTTGGGCACGTTATCAGCAAGTCTGGAGTTCGTCCCGATCCACGGAAAACAGCCGCCATCGCCGACTTCTCGCCTCCCACTGACAAGAAGGCCGTGCGCCGATTTCTGGGCCTGTGCGTTTAATATAGGCGGTTCGTGAAAAACTTCGCCCGCATCGCCGATCCTCTCACTAAGCTTACCAAGGCCGACGTCGAGTTTAAGTGGGAAACGCCGCAGGAACACGCTTTCCAGGAGCTTAAACATCGCCTCCAGACGCCTCCGTTACTTGCCCATTTCGACGAATTCGCCGAGACAGAAATACATACTGACGCAAGCAGCGTAGGTCCTGGCGCCGTTCTTGTGCAGAGGGCTGACGGACTTGAAAGGGTTATTAGTTACGCCAGCCGATCGCTATCCAAAGCAGAAGCAAATTATTCCACAGCAGAAAAGGAGTGCCTCGCCATCATCTGGGCTACGTCGAAATTTCGCCCATACCTCTACGGCAGGCCCTTCAATGTTGTGAGCGACCACCACGCCTTGTGTTGGCTAGCCACTTTGAAGGACCCTTCAGGTCGCCTCGCACGATGGAGCCTGAGACTTCAAGAATATGACATTGCTGTCATTTACAAGTGCCGGCAAAAAGCACTCCGACGCCGACTGTCTCTCTCGTGCGCCTGTCGACCAACCGCTACCCGACGACCCGGATGACGACTACTTCTTGGGAACGATCACTACCGACGACTTCGCTGAACGACAGCGGGCCGACCCGGAACTTAAGGCCCTAATAGAATACCTCGAAGGCAGGACCGCCGAAGTCCCGAAGGTATTCAAGCGCGCACTTGCGTCGTTTTTTCTACGAAACGGTCTTCTACAAAAGCAAAACTTTTCACCGCTTCGGGCTAAGTACCTCCTTGTGGTGCCTTCAGCTCTGCGACCAGAACTCCTGCAGGCTCTGCACGACGATCCGACGGCAGGGCACCTCGGTGTTTCTCGCACGCTCGCGAGGATACAAGAAAGGTACTACTGGCCGCGTCTTACCACCGACGTCACTCGTTATGTGAGGACATGCCGGGACTGTCAGCGACGCAAGACACCGCCGACAAGGCCAGCGGGACTTCTGCAGCCAATAGATCCACCTTGCTGACCTTTCCAGCAGATTGGTATGGACCTACTGGGGCCGTTCCCGACGTCGGCTTTCGGAAACAAGTGGATCGTGGTAGCTACCGACTACCTCACCCGCTACGCCGAGACAAAAGCCCTGCCAAAAGGCAGCGCATCCGAGGTAGCTAAGTTCTTCGTCGAAAATATCGTCCTACGTCACGGCGCCCCGGAGGTCCTTATCACCGACAGAGGAACGGCATTCACTGCCGACTTAACTCAAGCGATCTTGGCATACAGCCAAACAAACCACCGCAGGACGACACCGTACCACCCACAGACCAACGGCCTCACCGAGCGGCTTAACAAGACGATCGCCGACATGCTGTCAATGTACGTCGATGTCGAACACAAGACGTGGGACGCCATTCTTCCGTATGTGACCTTCGCATACAACACGGCGGTGCAGGAGACGACGCAGATATCTCCATACAAATTGGTCTACGGAAGGAGCCCGACAATGACGCTCGATGCCATGTTACCCAACGTCACCGACGAAGAAAACCTCGTTGTGAGCGAGTACCTTCATCGCGCCGAAGAAGCCCGACAACTTGCGCGGCTCCGTATCAAGAATCAACAGACGACCGACAGCCACCGTTACAACCTTCGACGACGCTTCGTGGAATACCAGCCCGGTGAACGTGTTTGGGTGTGGACGCCGATACGCCGACGTGGACTAAGTGAAAAGCTTCTGCGACGGTACTTCGGACCGTACAGGGTGGTTCGACGTCTCGGCCCACTTGATTACGAGGTTGTCCCCGACGGCATCACGAACTCTCAACGACGCCGATCGCGACCTGAAGTCGTCCATGTCGCACGCCTCAAGCCGTTTCATGCGCGTTAACAAACTGAAACAGTGCTTTTTTTAGTATTATTGTTGTATTGTAATTTATTCATTGTACTTTCTTGCATTATTATTGTACCCTCATCTTTAGTTAAAGCATCGAGATGATGCCTTTTTCAGAGGGGGGCAATGCCACGTTCCATTTCCCAAGCTTTTGTTATCGTCCCAAAACACCACACGATTCTCAGCGCAAACCGCGCCTGCAGTTTGCGAGAGGGTTCCGGACTGTAGTAGATCATTTCGATAAGATCACGCCCACTGTGCGAATGGTACAGATTGTTCTGGAACGTACGCCGCCGCCAGCGGTAGCGCTAGAACATTCGACGGCGGGAGTATAAATGCCGACGCTCTTCGCCGCTTGTCAGTTGTTGATCGAAGGCCGACGCTCCGTTCGCCGCTATCAGTCCGAGACTGCTATCTGTGCGAGACTGCTGCTGTAATTGGGCTTTCCGTTTACTGGGCACAGGTTCGCCCAAATAAACAGTTAAATCCCAACACGAAGTCTCCTGTCTTTGGCCACGTCACGACCCCGTGACAATATCGCTCGGCAACAGTGTCAACAAACGCATGCGCTCTTGATACGAAGAACACGCTTCATAAGCTTGCTGGAAGTTCTGGAACCACAGGGCACACACACTGCATTTTAGATCTGATGGTTGAAAGCGGCGGTTACACACGTTACGGTGGCATTTCACGGTTACTGTAGAATTGCTGCTAAGTTGTCTTGGCTCAGCATGAACTTTGCTATTTTGCGCATGCAGCTTCTCCAGTCGCATAAGTGACAATGCTTCAGGCGTGTTTACGCACCACTCTTGACTTCTGCCTTTTTCTTCTTCCGGCAAAAACTCATCAGCTGTTTCAGCTGAGAAGCCATTTGATGAAGACAGCATATCTCTGAGGCGTCTGAAGCAGTTCTGGGAGACGTGGTTGTTGTTATTTGCATGGCGGGCAGCTTTCGGCAAAAGCTTCTGGAGGAAACAGGCCAATGTCTTCGACCTTGCGGAAGTTTCTTTGATAAGGTATTTTCTTTTTATGCAACATGAGGTAATCTGAACAAAAAACTCTATCCCGGCTGAAGTGGTCAGCCATCGCCACGCTCCTTGAGGCTTAAATTACTAGCAATGCCACTATGCGTGAAACCAGCAGCACGAAAGTGATCTATATGTCGTCTGTTCTTATGTCTCTCACCTTTAATGATAGCAGACGTAAAACAGCGTGCGCAAGTATCCACAGTGGAAATGCAAAACTGAAGTATAGTACGTTCAAAAGAATTTCACAATGTTTTTGTCGATAAAATTACGGGAGGCGTAATATTTGTCCTTACTTTGAACCATATGATCTAAAGCATTGCATGCGAGATGCGGCGCACAGAAACTTGCCCTAAAGCGTGTTCTTCAGTCTAATGGGGCAGTCTTCGTGCCTGAAATGACAAAAATTTCTTATGATTCGTTTATGAACTCATTCAACATTCAATTCTCTTAGCCAACGTGTTGCAAACACATGGCCGTCACAGCAGCTCCATCTGTGTGTCAGTAATGGAGAGGCACCACATATTAGAAGTCTCAGTGCTCTACGTATAAGAGTGAATTCAGATACTGTAGAATATGGTGTTCAAAATAGTTACTCCTATCTGCTAAAACAGCCTTTCTTCACCAAATGCGGTCACGTTTACTCGCGTTTGAAGCTCACTGCTGCTTTTACGTTCCGATTTCTAGATTTCTTAACTTATCAGCGCATTCTCGAAAAGCTCTGATTCCAGGAATATTCTCGCTAAAAACAAAATAATGCAAGATCTTTTTCTATATTACTGTATGATGGCCTTAAGTTGTCTGTTTATGAGATTTAAAAAATCGAAGATGGGGTTTTTTATTATTCAAATTTCAGTGGAGTAAACTTTTGCTATTATGAGAATTTTGAGGCAATATATAAAAATATACATTTGCCGTATAGCGGCAATAATTTATGTAACTAATGAACACATTATATCCTTTAAACGTGTCATGTTTGAAAACGCTGCTTCCATTACTTTTGAGAAAAAAAATGGGGAATACGTAACCTATTTTAAACTGTCGCAAAACTAAACATTTTAAAAGCTATTTTCTTGAGGTCTACAAACTTGAAACCATGTGAATTCATTCTTGATTAGACATGCATTTCAGGTAAAAAATATCTTCCTTGAAACAAAAATATTTGTCTTTTTATAGCATCTGCAATTTTCGAAAATGACAGGTGACGAAATTGGTGCCTCCGTGTTGGTGAAGTTTGAAATTTTTTTTCTCGTAAGTTATGCCGTTAATCATAACACGAAGTTTACTTTCGGGCTACCTGGTGAGAGGTGCACGAATTATAAAATACTCGATGAAATCTAAAATATCAACTTTTGGACACGTGTCAATCTCTCGTGAAATCACCCATTTGAAAAAGCTCAACGCTATTTGTATTTCACACGTGACATGATGGTCAAGCATGCTTGAGTGAATCAGCAGTTTAAAATTGTAAACATGCCGACCTGCGCGCCGGGCTGGTGAAGTAGCTATGCCTCCGAAAAAAACACTTGCAATCGGCGGTAGTTATTCAATCTCCAAATAACACTGCAGTTCTCAAGGCATGGACTGCTACCATTCCACGAGAATTTTTCCAGGTTACAGTGAAGACCTATATTTTGAACCCGAGGACCAAATACTTTGTTACGAGCACACAATTTGCGAAAACGCTGTCAAAATTCCCTGTGGTAAGCTGGCACTTAAGCCCGGTGCTGCTCCTAGAATTTTTCCGAATATTCCTGCACACTTGTCTAAATCAGCGGAAATAAAGCGCGAAAGAAAACCCCCGGTACTACAAGAAACCATGAATTTCCGGACCGTGCGTTGGTAACTGGTGATGTGTCTGACGTGAAGATGGAGTACAACGATGTGGACGAAGCTACTGGCGTCCGCTTCGATGCAGAGTTATGTCCACAGGTAGAAACTTGATTGGCTACTTGGTAGCAACTTGGTTGGCTGCTTGGTTGGTATACGATCGAAGAAAGTTCCATTCAAAGAATGTCGACCTTATCCAGGAAGAAGTTCTTGCTTTTCCATAGTTATTCAAGACAAAGGCTTTGTTGAAATTGACAAGGCAGTGGTGCAAACAAAAGACTTCACCTTTGTTCTCAGTAGTAGAGGGAGGCTTGTTCTCTCGTGGCCATATAGCGAACATCGTTTGGGAAGCCAGCTGAAACTCACGAGCTTGCCGACGGTATCAACTTTTCTCAGTTATGTCTAATCATCTTAAGCTCGTCCACAGCACGGGCTCTCATAGAAGCTTATTCTCTTCGATTTCAACGGCAGCATAAGCCCTGAAGATCCAAGATGTGTGGCGGAGCACTTTAGGGCTGCCCCGGAAAGGCTTATGCCCACCATGCAAGAACACAAGGAGAAATCGGCAAGCTCGGTAGAAGAACAAAAACGCCAGGCCTGCGCGGAAGGCGCAGCACAGGCACAGCGAAAGCTAGAAAAGCAGCCTTTAAGGCCTTTTAAGAACTCATTGAATAACTACTGAAATCACACTTTCTTGGTACCCTCTAAGGTATTAATGCTAAATGTTTGGGTAGTAGGCCAGCATTTGCTATGCTGTTTTTTGTCATTCTTCCGAGAAGCGTGGTATCCGTTAAACACTTTCAAGAAATGTTGCGCCGATTATCCACACAGTGGCTGAGGACAATAAGGAATTATGGCTGGAGTGGGTATGCACCACAGTTAATTGCGGAACAAGAACAAGCTTTTGTGATGGTTTGGAGGTTTGGACGGCCCACTCATTACGCTATTTGCATTGTGCGATTACTGGTTGTTGTTTCGCTGTTGTAAAATGTTTTATAGGTTGTATTGATGTGATTGCTTTCCCGAGATCAAGGCTGTTTACGGCAATTTTGACAAGAAGTAACAAGCACCGGCGTAGTTCAATAGTATTATACTGGGCTAGCACCCAGTAGACCTGGGTTCGAGCCCCACTGTGCCAATGGTGCTAAGTCATGCCTGCCCAGGGCAAGTTTGACAAGTTATAAGCACCGGCGTATCTCAGTGTTAGAATATTGGGCTGGCACGCAGTGGACCTGAGTTCAAGACCCACTGTGTCATCGGAGCAAGGTTTTCTTTCTAATTTCGTGCAATGTGATTACAGACAGTGGCAGCGGCAGCGGCGGACAACTGTGCGTGACCCGAAAAGTGATCTCATAACAGCTTTCACTGTAAAAAAGAGACATCTACAAAACCAGTGAAGCGTTACTAACAAACAAGCTCAACTACTAAAGGAACTAAGAAAGTGGGTTATTAAGGCCACTGTTTTTCCACAAAAACTGAAGGACGGCATTTGTTAAATGAAAACACAGCTTTCAAAAGGTTCTACCAGCGAAGTGAACTAAGTGATGACCGACCTTCTTCCAGCACAACAAGCGATGCTGCTGTGTGAAACTTTTTGAACCCCAATTGGCTAGGACCCAATTAAATAAATGATTTATTTATTTAGGTCGTTATGATGTCGGTAGAGGCAATATGTTGACCGTTGATATGAACCTATAAACAACAGCAGGGCTCGATATTTTAAGGAGCGGGCAAGTTATCAGCCACTCGGTTTCGTAGCGCTACTCTATGGCTGACTTCATTTTGAAGCTTTCAGCGCAGTAAAAAAATAGTATTTGAAAAAAAAGTAAACTTTTTCCTAGACAAGCTCAGCATTCCAGGATTGGAACATTATTCGGTCTTGTAATGCACGGAACTGAGTTGCTACCTCTGGACACAACTCAAGATCGGAGGGGACGCCAGTAGCTTCGTCAACATCGCGGATCTCATTAACGTCATACACATCGCCAACACTTGCCGACACATGGCCTTCGAATTACTTTGTTTCTCTAAGCTTTGGTGGTTTCCTTTTGCGCTTTGATTTCACTGGTTTAGACGAGTGTGCAGGAATATTCGGGGAAAATTGAAGAACAGCACCGAGCTTAGGTGTCCATCTATCACATGGAAGTTTGACGTTCCCGCCTACGATGTGCTCGTAGCAAGAGATTTGGTCCTCGGATTTGAAATGCAAGCCGAAAGTGTAGGTCCTGACTGCCACTTGGAAGGCCTTTTTGTGGAGCTGTTCAGCCCTTGAGAACTGCAGGGTAATTTCGGGGTTTAGGAAGTGTCGTTGATCGCAAGTGTTTTCCTCAAAGGCATAGCTAGCCACTTCGACAGCCCGGCGCGCTGCACGTCGGCATGTTTAATGCGTTGAATTGCTAATCCTTTCAATCATGCTTGATTATCATATCACATACGAAATACAATTTGTGATGACCGAAATGTAACCTTCAAGTTCCCGCTTTTCTGGTGCGAGTAACCAAACACCGACAAAACTATTCAACGCTGCAACGGAAAGCCGGTGGCTTCGGCGGCTCAACCTAAACGCTACGCCAGCGCCACCCCTCGGAGTGGAGTGGAGTTGGTGCCACCTCCGAAGCAGACTTTTCCAACTGACAGTATCTAAAGACATTGCAGGAGTCATGCAGACACTGCGGAATCAGGGCGTCGACAACGCATATATGAACATCCTGGAAGAAATTTACAGGAGATTGACAGCCATGATAGTGCTACATAAAGAAAGCGACATACTACCAATCAAAAAGAGTGTAAGAAAAAGGGACACACTGTTTCTTATGCTATTTACCGCGTGCTTACAGGAGGTTTTCAGGGGCCTATAACGGGAAGGGTTAGGTACAAGGCTTAATTAAAAGTACCTTAGTGACCTGAAGCTCATGGATGATAGTGCAAGGCTGAGTAACCCGGGTCGCGCATGGCAACTCATCATTACTGAATTAGACAAGAGGAAAAATGTAGGTCTCAATATTGGTCTGCAAAAAACGCAAGTAATATGCAACAACCTCGGGAGAGGACATCGCTTCGAGATAGGTAGTAGTGCACTTGAAGTTGTAAAGGCAACGCCTACATAAGCCAGGTATTACCCGCGGAACCGAGCCCCGCCGTGGTTGTTTAGTGGCTAAGGTACTCCGCTGCTGATCTGCAGATCGCGGGATGGAATCCCAGCTGCGGCGACTGCATTTCCGATGGAGGCGGAAGTGTTGTAGCCCATGTGGTGATATTTAGGTGCACGTTAAAGAACCCCAGGTAATGGAAATTTCCGGAACCCTCCACTAAGGCGTCTCATAATCATAAGGTGGTTTTGGGACGTTAAACTCCACAAATCAAATCAATCACGAAATCAAACCAAGAGATTGAAGAACTAAAGGAATAAAAATTAGGTGGAGCACTTTCTTCAAGCACTCTCCAATTACGATTGATATATTGCCAGTGTCCTTCAAGATGAAGCTTTATAACGGCTGCATCTTGCCGGTACTTACCTACGGAGCAGAAATCTGGAAGCTTTCAAAGAGGGTTCTGTTTAAACTTAGGACAACGCAGAGAGTGACGGAAAGGAAAATATTAGATGTAACGTTAAGAGACAACATGAGAGCAGAGTGGATCAGGCAACAAACTTGGGTCAAAGATATCGTAGTTGAAATCAAGAAGAAATATACATGGGCCAGCCATGTAGCACGTAGGCAAGATGGCAGCTAGTCAGTAAGGGTTACTAACGGGATTCCTAAAGAAGGCAAGCGGGTTAGAAGGAGACAAAAAGTTAGCTGGGCAGATGAGAGTAGGAAGTTTGCGGGTGCACTCTAAAAACATATAGAGTAAAAAGGGTGTCTTTTGTCCCACAAAAATAATCGTTATCAGGCTTGCGTGCGCTTCCTTTCTTGAAAACTCGGCGCTGGCCACTTTCCTATTGAGAATGCAATGTAACCCTGATAATGGGCATGTCGATCGTGACCGGAATGTACCGGGCGCGGGGCAATAGTGCAAGAATGGAACGCAATATAGATGACGATTACTGTTGCGGGACAAAAAGACACCCTTTTTACTCGCTCTTTTTTAAATAGTGTAAAGTAGCAGCAGCAGCAAGCACAGGGCCCAGTTTACTTGCAGATCTTGGGCGAGGCCTTTTTCGTGCAGTGGACGTAGCCTAGCTGAAGAAAACGATGATGATGCTGATGATGATCCAGTGGGTAGCAAGCCACAGTGAAATCACAGAAAATGACATACCTAATCGCTTGGCACAAGCAGCGCATCAGGAGATTACTATACGACTGCTACCTCTACCGATGAGCCATGCACAATGTCTAATGAATAGGTCGAGCTGTTGATTGTCCATGGAAATCTGGTTACAAAATGATGCATGAAACTCCCAGATATTTAGCATTGATTCCGGTGTATACAGTACTTATTTTATTATTTATACACTATTATTATTATACGCTATTTATTATTTCGTTTAAGGTTAGCAGATCTGTAGAAACAGTCATTCATAGACTCCGACTGAGCATGGCCTGCACAGGGTCCTTTCTGTATAAAATAAGGAAAGCTAGCAGTCATGTGGTAAAGCACCCGCTCTTGTGGAAAAGCCTAAGAAGATGTTGAGCACATTCCCCTACATTTAAAAGTAATGACGGAATTTGAAAGAAACTTTGCAAAAACTAAACTCTTTGGGTAGGTGACCTCCATTAGTTGCAAAAATCTTGGGTCTATGGCGAAAGGGAAAGCCACAAGCCACTGCAGCACGTGCGGTAGTTTCCTTTATGAAGGAATTAAAAATATCTCAAAAGTACTAAATGAAAAAGAGAAAAGAAAATCTATTTGCGTTTTCGCTAACCGGTATAATTCATAACAAAATTTTTGTGTTTCACAGCAATATCTTTGTGAAAACATTTGTGAAACAGTTCTGTACTTAAGAGGCACGATTAACTTTGTCATTTTAGTGAACCGTCATGTTTTGTGTAGACAGCTCAAAAGGCCTAATTACTTGTGTTTTTACAAATTGTGTGGGGTGTGGATTTATTTCTCTTTCTCCACACGTGGATTGTGTCACAGTATATACGCAGATGACATCAACTTCTCGGTTTCTGGAGAA
This sequence comes from Rhipicephalus microplus, assembly GCF_013339725.1. Lineage (NCBI taxonomy): Eukaryota > Metazoa > Arthropoda > Arachnida > Ixodida > Ixodidae > Rhipicephalus > Rhipicephalus microplus. Next base: position 152,537,893 of record NC_051169.1, read on the forward strand.
GGTTGTGATCGTCACGTCGAGCAAAGCCTACAGGCGGGAATAGACGAAAATCGAGAGCACTTGCGAGGACAGGCCTAGAGTGCTCCGCAGTCATGTCGAAACTTTTAATCTACCAACTCACAAGTAGAGGACGCAAAGCCTTTCATGACGACAAAAGTGATTGTTTCAAAGTAAGCGTTATATTGGCAGACGGTTCACAGATACGACATGGTGGAAAATTAGATTTCTGAGGTTACACCTGCAGGCAAACGGTCATAATGGGGAGACGGTGCACCGACTCGGTAGACGACATGATTCTATTCTTGCACCGCATCACGAATAGACGTAATCATATGCGCGAGCACTGCACGACCCCTCTCGTGCAGGCGTACGCGATAACACTCATAACATACGTTTCGCCATACTTCGAGTGGATAGGCAAAAAAAGAAGACCGAAAGCATGATACGAAAACCTTTCGAGAGAGCGATCGGCCTACCACCCTGCGCGATCACCAAAACCTTATAGCGCTTGGCTTTCACAACTCACTCCATCAGTTCATTGCGACCCCTGACGATGCGCAATACAAACACTTGTCAAAATTAAAGACTGGTTGACGCACCTTTGAGTCACTGGGCATTAGATATCACACTGAGCAGAAAAAACAAAGCGGAGGTTCCTGCCTTGGTCCACAACCACCGGGTCATTTCGCCGCTTCCTAAGAATATTCACCTGATGCACCACTTCGGCTGACGTAAAGAGCACATGCGAGAGCTTCAAAAGAAGTATGGCTATAGTAAGGACGTTGTGTGTGTAGATGCCGTGAGATAGGGGAAAGGGCGGAGCGCAAACATAACTGTGGTCATGACTATACGCACGAATGCTTCGCGAGTGTCACGGTAAACACCGGACCTATAGACGGAAGTGGCCGAAGGAGCCGTGATAGCCTTAGCACTCACTGTGGTGCCAACTGCAGAGATTGTGATAAGAGATTCGCAGGTGGCAGAACGATGTATTGCTCGCAGCAGTGTCTCCCAATAAATGGTCCGCATTCTTAAAAATTGCGGCGATGGCGACTAGGAGTCGCGGTCGCAAACACATATTTCAACAGTTTTTCTCTAATGGGCCCCGCCACATACCGACGTCCTGCACGTGGGAAACGAAGCGGCCTACGCAACGGCTGCATGTCTCACTCGCCGAGCCGCAGCCAATTACATGGCTGCCACTCCGACTCCAAGAACGGGGCTTTGGGTCTGCTTGCCCGACACACATCGACAAACAAACAGCAACAAGAATCACAATGGGTGTCGCGTGATAAGCTGACAACGTTCTGAGACATCACCCAGCAACATAGGTTCAAAGTGTGTACGTTCTCGCCACAACACGATCGGTTAAACAGACGTGATGCCGAAAGTTCTCGCTTACTTCCAAACCATTCTTACCCAAGCCGGGCCATCTTACGCCACTGCTCTTCAAACCTACAACCTACCAATAGACGTGAAGCATATGGGCACCGAGCAACGCTGAGCCACATTCCTGTGAATGTGCCGACGACGACTGTCTTGATAATGCTGCCGATCGCAATGCGTCTATAACGGCTGTAAATTCCAGACCACAGGCAGCCTGGACCTCGATCGTTCTCACCGTTATCCCGGCTGCGGGAGCCGCGGAGACTTTCTTCATCAGCGCCGCCACCGCTGGAGGCGACTCTTCGCCTCCAGCGGTGCCAAGAATGCCACCCGAGTCCAGGGACTCGGTGCGGCCACCTGAAGCAACCAGGACCACACTGTTGGCCCACTGTGTGAAATAAAGTCTTTTCCGTCTCTATGACATTTTGATTTTTAAATTCGAAGAGTTTCTTGGCAAACCTCGGCGACTTTGAGCGTATCTATCTATCTATCTATCTAACTATCTATCTATCTATCTATCTATCTATCTATCTATCTATCTATCTATCTATCTATCTATCTATCTATCTATCTATCTATCTATCTATCTATCTATCTATCTATCTATCTAGCCGCTTATTCGTGGGTGCTCTCGTGCTCGCCCCCTTAACTCTGCGTGAACCAAAATTAGCATAAGAGGGTAAGATCATTTGACTAATATGACACGCTGGTCAAGACATGAATAATGACACAATCCCATCGTCTACATCGTCGAAAAATCCTCGCCGGACAGTGGCATATACCCACGGGTGGCTATGTGTCACTGGTATGTGAGTATGTGCCGCAAGAGATCGACGTTTAGTATCCTCCTAGGAAGGACGAGACCACGCATGGGCAGTTTTAACGCACGAGCGTTAAGAAATACGCGACATCGGTCACGTCGACCTGACCAATGCAAAGAATAAATGTCAGGGTCCGATTTGGAATGGACCCGACCATTCTGCGCGGCAATGAAGCATTTTACCGCAGAGCTACGCCAGGTCCCGGTGAAACTTCTCAAATAGACGCTAATCTTCGTGAAACATGAACAGTGCTCGCCAGTGTTCTCTATTAAATTTCATATGTACTCTTTTGATAAAGCCGTCAGGTCTGGTTAATGTGAATTGTAGTTAGCCATGCGCTGTAGTTGATTTATGTAGCGGTGTCCAGGGCCAGTATCCTAGGGAGCATCAGCGCTTCATATCAGCTTCAGGTGTTCCTAATACACATGCTCCAGCTGGCACCGTTGGGCAAGTGAAAACTACTGGTAATATAAATATCTGCAACTCTTCAACATATACCTATGCGTGCGACATTCCTACTTATATTGAGCCCCATTGAATGAAGTGTCAGTCAATAAAAAATTGCAACACAGTCAACTTTCTCCACATGCTTCGCTCAGCGTTGATTTCCAGGTAAGTGGGTTCTGCCAAATTTTTAGGGACGAAGCTCTTTATAGCGTGGCTTGTGCGTCCCATTGTATGTAACCATTGGTGGCACATATTCGAAAGAGCAATTCTTAGAATGTCCGCTGGATGGCGGTAATTGTATATGAATAATACAGGATGAAAAGATATTAGATAGCGGTACTTGGAGTGTACACTAGATAGACGGACGGACAGATGGACGTACATACGGCGGGACGGACAGGCTGACGGACGCACGGACGGACAGACCGACAAACAAACGAACAGATGCATGGATGGACGGAAGCAAGAACGAATAGACGAATGAAAGCATGGGTTGTCTGACGAAAGCTTCGCCCCACTAATCATCATTCACTCTGTGAATATGCTGTCATTTTTTTCTCTCTCTATTACAATTGGCACCATGTTTCAGCACCAAATGTAATATAAGCGGCCAACTGGACAGTCAACACAGACTCAGAAACTCAAACAAGCGTTTATTAGCGTCCGAATGAGGTCAAGAAGTAAAGAATGATGAGGGCTTCTCGTCTTCTTCGAACGAGCTCGCGTCGGCACTGGCGTGCTGGCGCAAAACTCGCGTTTACTTCTCCCCGACTGAATGCGGGAAAGTCAAAAATTTATTTACCTAATTAATGTGGTGTATATGTGTAGGCGCACATGTTTCTTCAGGTTCACTTGTTTATTTAAAAAATACCTTGAAAAGACTTTCAGAGGATGGTTTACAGAAGTGATAATTTAAAGAATTCAGATGTTTTCGCGCGTACTTCCAATCAAAGAAAAGCTGACAGCAGTCAACGTACACACTAGTTAATTGGTTCATGAAACTTTATTAAGAGGCCTGAGAGACGATACTATAGTGTAATTGCTGACAGAATAAATCAGCACACCGTACAGGACAACTCTCGCCGGCAGTGTACCCCGATGTTGCAATAAAACCGCTGTCTGCGCTTGCGCGGTTTATCTAGCAGGCGTGCCTCGCTTTCTAGTGCACACAAGAATCGCTGATGCGGATGCCGGTAATATTTTGTTCCATCGGCGTGCACTATTGGTGAGCGCTGAGAAGGCACCTGTACGATGGTTCGAATTATTCTGAGAACCCGTACATATTTGAAGTTCTAGATACAAAATTTGGAGGGTGTATCAATGGGGACGAAATTTTATTGGTGCAATCACATCGCTATTTCCTTGGTTGCATTTCGAACTCAATATTTTTTGGCTTGTCTTCTTTCGTCATGCCGCATGCACTGCTTACGACTGCACGCGAAGCACCGGATTGTTGCTCATGCTGATGGAGCTGCTGCACAGAAATCCCATGCCAAAGATTATTCATCTGTAAGTGTAAATATCAAAACGTCAAAGAGTGTGTGGAGCGTTATATAGGAATGTCCGGCGAAGTGTTCTCGGTGCTGCAGGAACTCTTGATGAGGATGTGCTGTGAGAGAGCTGCTCGGGGGTAGATAGAGCCAGGCGTGCAACAGCTGCGCCGATCGCACCATTTTATAGAAGTTCCCTTTGTTGCGTCGAGTGGCACCAAAACTATGAAAGTTTCTTAAATTGCTCTGCGCTGCGCCAAAGTACCAGACCAGCCTCAAAATTTTTAAGTTGCACTAGTTTCAGCGAAAAATAGAGGCCACATTGACCACCTGCACTTTGCGTCAGGAACCAAACTAAGCACGCACACCTAAACAAGGTGTAAGTTGAGTGCCCTCACTCGTTAAGAGAGGGCACTCACGAGAAGTGATCGACCAGATGAAGTATACCATGAAGTAAAGATGGCGCACGCCTATCTGTCCACTGACCCCAGCAGATACTTATCGGTGGTACGACGGAACTTCAAGCCAATGAAAAAAATCGCAGCGTATCAACAGAGTGAATAATGATAGTGGGGCAAATCATCCGCTCTTCCTTCCGTGCTGCCGTCGTCCGTCCATGTTTCCACCCATCCGTTCGTTCTTGCTTCTGTCCAGTGGTGCGTCCGTCTGTCCGCCTGTGCGCCTGTCCATGCGTCCGTCCATCAGTGTGTCCATGCGTTCATGCTACTGTCTGTCTGTCTGTCTGTCTGTTTGTCTGTCCATGCGTCCGTTTATCTGTCTCAGTTTGTCTGCCCGCCCATCCGCATCTGCTGAGTGAGTCATCGAACAGGCAGTCACAAACCACGACGAGCTAGAAGAAATAAACCCACAGGTAAAGGAGCTTCAACCCCTAGAAAATGCGTTGCCGAATGTATGTTATGGGCGTATGCCGTGCTTACCGTGCACGAAAAAGCTAGACGTGCTGCGAACACCAGCGCTGCCAGCCACCATGTTGGCTGCCGTAGCATTGGCACATAAAACATTTTTTGGCGCGAAGTTGCCTTGACACGGCTATAGAATCCGTTGCCGTCACCGCGACAATAGGCACGCACACATGTTACTTTGCTTGGGTGAACACTCCTTGCAAGCGAGCTGGGAAGTCGTGCCCTAACCTAACTCTGCCGTCGAAGGAAAAAAGCCACAGCTTTGTCGCAAAGGTGAATCTTTGAACGCCATAGTAACAAGTTGGAAGGTCGTGCATGGAGATTGAAACGTGCCCCGCGTTGCTCACGTAGAAATGGCGCACAAAACGTACTCGCAGGTACAGATGAGCGCGAATAAGCGTCTCAGTTGTTACTTTGCTGTGTCTGAAAAGCGTGATTTTTCCGCAAACGCAGACTGTGCAACAATTGCAGTAACTTTTCTGCGTGCTGTAACTACAACAGAATCGTTCACGCGAAAACCCAAGGCCAGTCAAGACGCATGCTTCTCCTCACCACGAGATTCAGGTGCGTGAGCGAGCACCCACCCCTCGTCTCCGCGGGACAAAGTCCACGTGGGAGAACAAAGCGCGCGCCGTACCGCGCCCTGACTATGTGGCGACGCGCGCTCATTCCTCCATCTTTCTGGCAATGCTGAAAAAACGACTACGTCCCCCCCAAGAGATGCCCCTCACCAGCTGTAAGTGGTAGACATAAATAGCTTGCCATTTGAATGTTGAACGACGTGCTTTTCTGTGCATCAAATACACAATTTAAAGACGAAACTGACTTCTTGTCCCGTGTAACTAGTTTAAAAATATTTCACTGTGAGCAGCTTTTGTATCATGGGTAGCCTGTCGGGTATATATAAGCATGCGCGGGTAACACATCTATAATGTGAATCAAGTATTCATGAAGGTATACCTTGGCGGCTTTTAGTGCTTCAATTTCATGTCTGATGTTTTTTGCATGCACATCAGGCAAGACACTGGACACTGTGCACTGAAATCATGGCTACTAGCATTATCATATCACAAGGCATATGTGTTGTTTGTTTCCAAGGCGAAAATAACATTTCGAATATACTGATAATTTGATATATGGGGTTTAATGTCCCAAAACCACCATATAATTATGATATACGCTGTAGTGGAGGGCTCCGGAAATTTTGACCGCCTGGGGTTCTTTTAACGTGCGCCCAAATCTGAGCACACGGCCCTACAACATTCACGCCTCCATCGGAAATGCAGCCGCCGCAGCCGGGATTCGATCCATTTCGAATAGCGTAAGTGGAAAGCATTTTTTAAAAGTTCTCTGGAGAATGTCCCACATGAACACAGAATCAAAGAAGTGCAACAAAATGCGTTTGATTGTTTCCGGCTCAATGTATACTAAAAATTTACAGCCTATGGTAGATGGCATTCTTTATCTTTTAGCCATGGTTTCACGGGGAGCGGGCCAGCGTATAACATTGATGATTGATTTGTGGGGTTTAACGTCCCAAAACCAACATATGATTATGAGAGACGCCGTAGTGGAGGGCTCCGGAAATTTTGACCACCTGGGGTTCTTTAACGTGCACCCAAATCTGAGTACACGGGCCTACGACATTTCCGCCTCCATCGGAAATGCAGCCGCCGCAGCCGGGATTTGAACCCGCGACCTGCGGGTCAGCAGCCGAGTACCTTAGCCACTAGACCACCGCGGCGGGGCGGCGTATAACATAAAGAAGTTTCAGTTGACGCTCTTAAGAGGCATTCTGTTATTACGTTTAGGCACATCTTTCGCAGATCCTAATAGATGCCTATTGCGGTATACAGACACTGTGCACGTGATATTGTCACGGGGTGGGGACGTAGCTGAAAGTAGGAGACTAGATGGTCAGATCAAGCTTCATTTCGGCGAACCTGTGCCCGCTAAATGGAAAGTTGGAGTACACTAGCAGTTTCGCACTGATAGCGGCGAATGGAGCCTCGGCCATCGATCAACTCACAAGCGGCGAAGCGAGTCGGCATTTATACACTTGCCACCAAATACTCTGGCGTTATTGCGAGTGGTGACGTACGTTCCAGAATAATCTGTAATGTTCACGATGTGCGCGTAAACTTAACAAAATAATCTTCTGCAGGCCCAAAGCTTCTATAACAGAGTACGCGCAGTAGGGACAGTGAGGCGGGGTGATAACAAAACTTGAGGAGAAAATGTGGTGATATCCACCAAATTCTCATACAGTTGTTTTTTTGGTTACCGATGCCAAATACTGGAAGAGAAGGGCACATGGAGGAACTGAAAAGCATAAACAACATATTTTACAAAACCTCTCACCTTTATTTGCGTGTATATTTGACCACTTTGTGATATGTGTCTTGAAAAAAAGCAGAAAATAAATAAATATCCTCCATGGGTCTCTAGTGAACGCCTCGCCCTCCCGTTTCAAAGGTCCCACAATTGATTCCTCGTGCCGGAGTGGTGATGTTCCGTGCAGGAAGTTTTACATTTTTTGGGAACTTTTCGCCTGTCATTTTAAGCCAAAGGGAATAAGTAAATGTTCGTGGCGTTGCAAAGAATTTCAGGAGTAGTTAAATTCTCCTTTCACGATCAATAATTAGTGCTCACATCGCTCTTTCATCTGCTGTAATTGGTTCTAGTGCATGTACCAGACAAGCAAATCCTTTAAAATTTGTTGCTGATATTTACGCGGAGCAATTTCTAGTTTAATAATGGTGTTGACACTAGTAAACTAGAACCGATAACCACTGTGACCGATAATTAGCGGTCACAACACGCCTTCATCTGCTGTAATCAGTTCTGGCGCATTCACCTCGCAAGCATGGTCGTTGAGATTTGTTTTTCATATTTCCCCGGAGCGATTTCTACTTCACTATTGGTGTTAGACTTCAAGCGCGCACTGTGCAGTGTGCTAACAATATATGACATAACGTCGTGGTTTTGTTGTGCTGCAGCGTAGGGGCTAGTCATGCTTTGAAAGGTCGCCAGTACGTGTGACACGAGCAATCATAGTATGTGTGTGCTTGGATGGGGTTGGAGATTAATACTGTTGAGCAGGGAATTAGGATTCGAATTTACCAACGTTTGCAGGGAGAAATGTCCAAAACAAAAAATTTACATGTCTCTGAATGGGAATTTGTCGGCGTGGTACGGAACATTACTGTGCCGGAGTTTTTTCCTAGATTATTTTTCTTGCGTTTTCATATATGCATATATCCGAATACAAACACGGTAAGTGACGGTGACGCTTGGTCGACGCAAACGCCTCTGGCGAAATACAGCCGAGAGTGTCCATATAATTGATATCGCAATAAAAGAGTGGGGGCGGGGTTGGCGGGAGGGGTGCAGCAATTCAAAAGTGGCTGGCCCTATGCTAACCCGTGCAGAACGCTGCTTAAGCCACCTTCGCCGTAGTACAGCACCGTTTCACGGAAAAGTGCAATTGATTCGGAAGGGTCTGTTGGCGCTATTCACAGGAGACAGCACATTTTGTGCAATTACTTATGCGTGTATGCACCACATAATTGCGAGAAGGAGTGTGAAAAATGATGCATAATAACTTTATTGGCTATCATTTCAAGCAACAAATGACATTTCCGCTCCCCCAAAAACCTTGTGTGGTAGTTTTTTTCTTTCGCCATTCCTACTTCTTGGTTTTACGAATATACCAACTTTCAAGGTAACCATCTTGGAAGAGCCACATTTGAATTAGCAGAGTCAGTCGAAGGATTGAATAGGTGCGGCAAATACTGATGTGGACCTAATCGTTTGCTCAGTTCACCCCACTGAGTACTATTTTTGTTGAAATAGCAGTGGTCATATTTACTCAGCGCGGTTAAAGTGGGTTGATTGTTGGCACTTATAGGTTATTTTTCTAAATCTAAAGCCTCCGTTTTTATACTGCTCCGAATTTGGCTCTTGATGATAAAAAATCTGTAATTGCTTTCCCCTAACCTGCCCCAAATTTGAATTTTATTGCTACAAAATTAACGTTTTGCTGTTTCACAAACTGCGCCCAATGCTAGTTTGGCTGGGCCACCCCTGTACAATCGAATGGGTTTGCCTTGTTCGAGTTCATTTATACATTTGATTGATACGTGAGGTTTGATGTCCCAAAAACATCATATGATCATGAGAGACGCCGTAGTGCAGGGGTCCGGAAATTTCAACCACCTGGGGTTCTTTAACGTGAACCGAAATATGAGCACACAGGCTTATAGCATTTTTGTGTCCATCAAAAATGCAGCTGCCGGAGCCAGGATTTGATCCAGCCATCTGCGGGTCGGCAGCCGAGTACCTTGACCACTAGACCACCGCAGTGGGGCTCTTATATACATTTATACTTTTGGAATTGCGCTTGAGCACCGCTCTTCGTTTTTGATGTCATGAAATATTGCCAAGGGCTGATTATAGTGTTGTTTATTATTATACTATACAACACAGATGACAAAAAAAAGACATTTAGGTGCATTATACTCTTCACGTGAGCGGCAAAGCTGCTCCTGCGCGTGACGCAGAGATAATACACTTTCTAAATACAGCTCAATACACACTCAGCATCTAACTCCTAAATATCTTTTTGGAAAGTCCTTGAATCTCCAACTGAATCAGAAATTCCCGCCCTCAAGGTCACTCATGAATTATGCGCGTTTTCCTTCAATGAAGTTTTCGATTCGGGCACTGTGTCCATATGGTATAAGATGTGCGTCGTCTTGTATGCTTGTAACGTGCGCTTTTATTTCGTAAAAATAATATTTCTTGGTGTTAAACGTCCTAAAACTAGGTAGTGATTATGAGAAATGCAGTAGTGAACGCCTTGCAAATTTCCATCACTTGGGTTTTCAGGAAGTGACCTAATCTAAGTTCATGAACCTCAAGCCTTCTTGCGTACACCCCGAATACACCCGCCACGGCGGCATTTGATTTCTCGACGGGTGAGTCAGTGGTCCAACATCCAAACCTCTTCACCACCGTGGCTGGTGTGTATCGAGTTTGTGTCGGACTGACATTTCTGTTTGTCGCTGATGGTTTCAATTTGTTTTTACTTTCAGTTACCAAAGCGGAGTACAGGGGTGTTTACCTACTCTATATGGCCAGTAAGTTTTTGGGCAAGAACATCCTTTTCGTTTTTAATTTGCTGGTAAAACTTTGTAGAATGTACCAAAATGCTTTGGCACTGTGACGTAGTGCCAGTTTTGGGCCCAGGACCACTCAGCAAGGAACTGAATCAAACCATGAGCGCACAGACACACACACGAGAATATACTTACAGAGAACGTAACTATGAACGAGTGACACTTAAAGCAGTAGAAACACGCAGTCTATAGCTGTATTCAATGTCTATCTAAAATAGAAAAGTCTCGCTGTGTTTTGATGTGGCTTGCGGGTCGCCGGCGCCGATCGCTCATGAGCTGTGCGCCGTCCGGCTCGTTGCCGTCCACAACATGCGTCGGACCACGCCGTGACACGGCCTTCTGCCGCAGCAGAAGCAGTGGGTAGCTGATTGGTAGCTCCGCAGCAGCTCTCCGCCACCACGCTCATCACAGCAGCGCACCGGGGTCGCGCCAGCCACCCGCAAATGCAGCAGGAACATTAGGCCTGCAGCAACCAAAACCCACATCCACTCTCGACGGCAGCCAGCACCGCTGAACCTCGCCTGGACCCTGGGCCAGTCGCCCAGCTGGAGTACAGGCCTCGTTCACAGGATGTCCAGCTGTCCGGAACGGCAGCCAGAACAGCAGTGGATCGCCTGGTCCCTGGGCCAGTCGCCCAGCCGGATTTCAGGAACGGTAGAGCGCCTAGATGCCGTTGTCTAGTTCCCCGGACCAGACGTCCAGCCGAAAACTGACTCCTTGCACGCGCTGCCTCGAACCACTGCACGCACCACGCGCACATTTCGTTTTCCTCTTCGCCCCCGCACGACGAACACTGAATTATTTTTTTCCGCGCCTCTGTATTATGACAACCCCCCGTTTAATAATGTTGTTTACAACTTTTATGACGTGAGGAAGAGGTGGAAAAAAATGTCACAAAGTTCTAGATAATTCAGTAAATGTCCAGTTCTATGTCCACAGCACTTCAGAAGTTCACATAACATAGTGCAATACATTCCCATTACACGCGGCTCAGGTAATCTGCTCTGACATTATCTGACCCTTTGATGTAAGAGACTGAAAATGAGTACTCCTGTAAGAGTAGGCTCCATCGCAAAACTCGATTGTTCAGGTGTTTAGCGGATTGCAAGTATTGCAGAGACTGGTGGTCGGATTGTATGACAAATTGTTTGCCGTACAAATACAAATGGATTTTTTTCACCGCCCAGACAAGTGTCAAGCATTCCCGTTCGATGGTGGAATACCGGGTTTCTCGAGGCAATAGGTTGCGGCTCGCGTAGGCAACAGGATGCAGAACCTGGTCCTCTTCTACCTGGAGCATTACGGCACTAAGGCTAGTGATCGAGGCGTCGGTGCGGAAAACAAATTCCTTTGTCATGTTGGGTGCATGTAGATTTGGAGTATCTCCAAGCTTGTTCTTCAAAATAGTGAAAGATTCTTTCTGAGAAGGTCCCCACGCGATGGTATTGCTCTGCTCTTCCCGTGTGAGGTCGGTCAAAGGCTTGGTGATCTCAGCGTAGTTCGCGATAAATTTCCTGTAGTAGCCCGTTACACCCAGGAAAGACTGCAGGGCTTCCTTCGTCTTTGGCCTTGTAGTTGCGAGTAACTTATCAAGGGTCTTCTGGAGAGGTTCAGCTTTAGCGTCTCTGATTCGATGGCCAAGAAAACAGATGGTTTGCTCTCCTATCTCACACTTACTTAGCTTGATGGTTAAATTGGCGCGTTGTATTCGGTCAAATACACGCCGTAGAGCGACCAAATGTTCAGGCCACGTGTTTGTAGCAACAAATACATCGTCAAAGTAGTGATAAACATTTTCTAGGTCACCTAGAACAGCTCGCTTGAGGCGTGCGAAAACAGCCAGAGCTGTCTTTATACCAAATGGCATGAACACAAAATTGTATAGTCCAGATATACTGGAAAAGGCTGCTTTTTTCCGGCTGTCCACAGCTATGGGCACTTGCCAGTAGCCCTTGGTGAAGGAAATTTTCGAGAAGAATTTGCATTGACCAGCAAGGGCAAGAACAACGTTTATACGCGGTATTGGTTCACCGTCCGCAATCAAGATGTTATTTAACTCTCTGAAGTCGATGCATAACCGAATCGCGTTGTCAGTTTTTTTGACAACTACGATGGGAGCATGGTATGGTGACTGCGACCTTTCAATTATGCCGAACTTTAGCATTTCTTGGACTTCTTTCTCGACGCTTTCCCGCAGAGCTAGTGGGATGTGATACTGCGGAACATGTATAGTTTTATCGGATGTCAAGCGTAGTGTGCAATCTACTAGGTCAGTCTTTCCTGGAAGGTCCAAAAAGATTATCTCAAATTCTTTGAATAGATGAAGCACATCAGAACGCTGTTCAATGCTCAGATTCTTTGATAATTTCACATCATCCGCAGTCTGTGTGCGAAAAAAGCTAGGGTGAGGAATCTCATGCGAGCTTTCTTCGCTTGACATTTCCTCGTTCGCTTCCGGTGGCCCTTGAACTTCGGTTATGACCAACACCTGTTGCACTGGTAAAGGTTCGCTTTCCTCGTACTTTTTGAGCTTGTTGATCTGCAAAATTTTTCTTTTTCCACTTATCGCGAGAACGTAGTCGAACTCATTCTTGCGCTCGACGACATCAAATGGACCTTTCCATTGCATGAGCAGTTTGTTGGTATCTGTCGGCAAAAGAAGTAACACTTTATCTCCGACGTTCAGCTTCCGAGGACGGCTTTTGTGGTCGTAGTAAGTCTTGTTTCGCGCGTGCTCTTTCGAATTAATCATGCGCAATTTTACATGTCTCTTCCAGGTGGTTTCGAAGGTCACCCAAGTAGGTATAGGTAGTGCGAATTTCACCGTCGATGTCTTCATTGCTCCACAGCTCCTTCAGCACCGTCAGTGGTCCTCGCACTTGACGACCGTAAATTAGCTGAAAAGGCGAGAAAACCAAGCTCGCTTGCGGCACCTCTCTGTAAGCGAAAAGGAGTGGGGCGAGGTACCTGTCCCAGGATCGTGGTTTTTCCTGGCACATCCTCCTGAGCATCATCTTCAGCGTTACATTAAACTTCTCAACGAGCCCATTCGCCATGGCATGGTAGGGGGTCGTTGGAAGAAACTTGGTGGCAAGAAGACGGCCCACCTCTCTCATGAGTTCTGCTGTAAAACTTCTTCCTTGGTGGGTAACGATCTTCTTCGGTAAGCCTACTCGAGATAAAATCTCAATCAGTCCTTCAGCTACATGCACAGCATCAATTGCAGGGAGTACAATGGCATCCGCACATTGGGTGGCAAAGTCGATTATAGTTAAAATGTAACGGTTGCCACGGTCCGACTTCCGTGAGCACGGACCGATTAAATCGACCGCAACACACTCAAAAGCCGTACAAATGACAAACATGTTTCCTAGAGGCGCAACACCAATTTTGCCTTTTGGTGTCGTTCGCTGACACTTATCGCAGGACTTGAACCGTTTCCCGTCACCATGCAGATCCGGCCAGTAAAAATCTGCTAAAATGCGACAGGTCGTGCGCCGAATGCCTTGGTGCCCTGCCATAAGACTTTCATGGCCGACTTCAAGGATATGCTTCCTGAAGATCTTCGGCACGACGAGCTGGCTAAACGTCCTGCCTGTCGCAAGGTAGTATTATCGGTAAAGAAGTCCTCCTGTTTCAAAAAACGTGTAAATCTGGCCTTTCGGTGACTTGAAATCTTTACCGACTGTAGCAAACAGGGGTTTCAATGTTTTTTCCTTCTGTTGCTATTCTGAGAACTGGTCTTTTGTTACGTCGCACCATTTTATTTTTGGCACGGACAATGGTTTTATTTTGTCCTCGGGAGGTTTAACCGTAGCGGAAACATAGTGAGGACGCTCCTGAGCTTCCATGCTGCAGTTTCGCGTCGCATTGTCGCTCTTGCCGACCGTAGGAGGCTCCCACTTATGATCCGGCTTGTGAGGATCTCTGACACTTGGTAGGTTACCAGGCACCAAATAATAAAGCGGCTTGTACATACAAAGTGCGGTTATCTCTCACTTAAAGTATGGGGTGTTCACGGAAATCTTGGCCTCTGGTACTTCTATGGCGGAACCATCAATCAGTGAGACTCTGCTATTCTTTCCGGTCAACCGTTGTCTTGGCACTAGGTTTCTTCGGGTAATTGCAGTATTACTGCCCGTAGTTCGAAGAACCCTGACTGATTTACCCAACGCTTCGCCTTCAACAACTGGCATTCCTTGTACCAGAAATACTGGTATCCTTTCATCCACAGTTGCATTAGGAGGGTCACGTTTCTCTCTTTTTTCCCTCCGCCAGTGTTGTCACTCAAGGGGAAACCATAACGATTCTCGTTCACTGCACATGTGGAACTTTTCTCTTTCTGTACCTTCATGCTCCAGCACTCGTCGCTCTTGTGGACAATTTTCCTACATACTCTAGCTTTTGTCGCCTCTTTAGCTGGGTTCCGACATTCATGTGCTTGATGTCCCAAACGCTTGCATGGCATGCATCTTGTCGGTGATTTCTTGGGAGCATTATCAATTCATTTGGAGTCGTCTGTACCCTTTCCCAGGTTTGACAGATTCTGCGCTTCCATGAAGCGATCAGTAGCGTCAGCTAGCTGTTGGAGTGACTTGCACTCGCGTTCTTTCAAAAATATTGTCAGTTTTGGATGGCAACAGCGGAGAAACTGTTCGGCGAGCATGTGGTCTTGAAGGCCATCGAATGTTCTGGGCACATCAGCCATGTTAACCCAGTGGTTGAAGTACACTGAGAGTCTCGCGGCTGTCTCCCGGTTACTCCATCTTCCGGTCGTGCCTTGCAAAATTTTTCTAGGTACCCTTACGCAGTGAATCGAAACCTCTGCAACAAGGCTTTCTTTACTTTCTCATAGCCTAGACAATCTGTGGCAGTCATTCGGTCAATTACTGTCAACGCTTTGGCACTCAAACACATGCTCACAGCTAATGCCCATTTCTCTTGTGGCCAGCCTTGTCCTGTTGCCACGCGTTCAAATCTTTGCAAATATGCGTGCAAATCATCACGTCGCTCGTCGAACAGCGGAAGCAATTTCTGTGGATTCAGTACTGCAGAGGAGATACTTGGCTGAGCCATAGAATCAGAGTCAGCTGCTGCATCTACCCTCGCAGCTCCTTCTTCAAGCTTTAGCTTCAGCTCAGGAATTCACTTCGCTCTCTCATCTGCTTCCTTGTTCGCCTCTCTGTCAGCAGCACGTTCATCTCTTTGCCTCGCCTGTTCTGCCTCAACCCACTTACGCAATTCTGTGCCACTGAATCCTAGTTGTGCCCCAACAGCAGCTTATCTTTCTGTGTCCATCATCAAAACCAGTTTTGTGAATGTGCACTGGAGAGACGATAACTTGCTTCGACGTTTCTACACTGGGTATCCTGGCAGGCTCGCCAGATTGTGACGTAGTGTCAGTTTCGGGCCCAGGACCACTCAGCAAGGAACTGAATCGAACCACGAGCGCACAAAGACACACACGGGAATATATTTACAGAGAACGTAACTATGAAAGAGTAACACTTAAAGCAGTAGAAACACGCAGTCTATAGCTGTATTCAATGTCTATCTAAATTAGAAAAGTCTCGCTGTGTTTTGATGTGGCTTGCGGGTCGCCGGCGCCGATCGCTCATGAGCTGTGCGCCGTCTGGCTCGTTGCCGTCCACAACATGCGTCGAACCACGCCGTGACACGGCCTTCTGCCGCAGCAGCAGCAGTGGGTAGCTGATTGGTAGCTCCGCAGCAGCTCTCCGCCACCACGCTCATCTCAGCAGCGCACCGGGGTCTCGCCAGCTACCCGCAAAGGCAGCAGGAACATCAGGCCTGCAGCAACCAAAACCCACAGCCACTCTGGACAGCAGCCAGCACCGCGGAACCTCGCTTGGACCCTCAGCCAGTCGCCCAGCTGGAGTACAGGCCTCTTTCACAGGATGTCCAGCTGCCCGGAACAGCAGCCAGAACAGCAGCGGATCACCTGGTCCCTGGGCCAGTCGCCCAGCCGGATTCCAGGAACGGTAGAGCGCTTAGATGCCGTTCTCTAGTTCCCCGGACCAGACGTCCAGCCGAGAACTGACTCCTTGCACGCGCTGCCTCGAACAACCGCACGCACCACGCGCACACTTCGTTTTCCTCTTCGCCTCGCACGGCGAACACTGAATTCTTTTTTTCCGCGCCTCTGCATCATAATAGGCACATAGGTGTTTGACGCCGGATGACCACATTCCCTATAGCTGTATGCAGCTTCGCTGAAATAAAACACATTTTACGCTATAGTGTTAGAGAGCTCGTTGCACCGAAATTCAACCGTCATATTCAGCGTCGTTGGTTGGCAGTTAAAAATCACCGTCGTTCGTGAAGAAAACTTCCAGATGCAAATAACAAAAATCATAGCTCGGAGCCAAAATAAAGTGATGATGACAAAATTTTTTCTTTTTTTCTTTTTCTTTGTTTTTTATTTCTTTTACGCTTCTCTGCTTTCTAGAAAAAACATTTCACTTGCGAGTCAGCACTTGTCCTTGTCCATTTTGTACTCTTCCGTCTTAGACATTCCCACGCTGTAACCAATCATGGCCGTGACAACCATTATCGTGAAAAAGCATGCGGAACTGTAGCCCTGTGCTTTGGAGATGGCATGAGAGGTCAGCACAAGAAATGGCATAAAGTACAGTTGGCGCAGTCATTTAGACAAGTAAGCAAGCGGGCAGCCCCCCATCTTCAGTCTGCCTGCACTTATGTACAGATGAACCTGCGTATAATGACAAGTTTGTTTCAGGCGTTCCAATTACTCGGAGAGGACTCTAGGAAGCGACACTTTTTCGAGGCTGCCCTAAACAAATATTTGGGCAGTTCCCAGTTACCAAGGGAATCGACGTTATGCGAAGCATGCTGAGGCAAAGTGACCATATTGTAATTTCTTTACAGCATGACATGTTATGAAATGACGCTAAATACACGTAGAAATGATCAACGCACAGTCATGTTGAACAGACGCAGATGTTTAAAGAACCACATGTTTGCACTTGCGCGATTTTTAAAACACCAAGATTACAATTAGCATTACCAGAAGCGATCCCCTAATACGGAGTTATGGCGTTCGCGAGAACGATAGATAGCCTGGGCGCTTCTACATAAATCAACTCGAGCGAATGGCACGTAACTACAATTTACGTTATGCCGGCGTATCGGCTGTATCATAGGAGTCCATATTTAATGTTTATAAAGTTAGATAGCCCCGCCACGGTGGTCTAGTGGCTAAGATACTCGGCTGCTAAACCGTAGGTCGCGGGATCGAATCCCGGCTGCAGCGGCTGCATTTCCGATGGAGGCGGAATTGTTGTAGGCCCGTGTGTTCAGATTTGGGTGCACGTTAAAGAACCCCAGGTGGTAGAAATTTCCGGATCCCTCCACTACGGCGTCTCTCATAATCGTACGGTGGCTTTGGGGCGTTAAACCCCACATATCAATCATTATAAAACTGTATAGTCCACACTGCAAGCTCAATTGATGTCTTATGAACTTTACAATCGATATAAAATAGTTAAGAACCTAGCGTGGCTATGTGGTAGACTACTCGATTGCTACGCAGAATGCTAGGGTTCACTTCCTTCCGAGACCCTAACATTAACTCTTCGTATTCTGTAGGGTCAGCGCTGCCAATGTCAGATTTTTCTTAACGTTCACGCGTTCAATTTTTTCATATATGTTCTCGCCATTTCGGGTAGACAGTGTCATTCACCTGTGGCACAAGCCCAGATACTACTGCCAGATACCGACCCTTCGGTATGGGTCATTTCTGGTCGACAATATTTGACGATGTAAGCGACGGGTTTGTGACAATATTGATGTCTTGACTAGCGCGTAATATTGGTAAATTAACAAAGTGGCTGACTGATCTAGTTGGTCGTACATACGTGAGGTTAACAGCACGAACAAGCACACGTGAGCACGTGTGGGTGCATTCCGCCGTTCGAAAGGACAACAGTTATCGGTAAGGTTAAAGAAGAGCTCGAGCGTATAATATATGAGGCTGCTCAGATGGTGCTTGAAAGGAGAGTATGCGTAAGCAAGCCATCAGTTGCTTTGTCAGAAATAGAGCAATGCTTTTTGGGGCGCGACAGTTGTCGTAGCAGGCTCTATAATTTTCGATGTTATTTCGTATCTTTGCATCTGTCATTTTTTCACTTTTTTTTGTTCCCTCGAGTCTGTTTTAACAGCCTCCTTGTGAATGAAATTTCAGTCGGAAGTCAGCGCTTCTCCCGCCTTTTTTGATGTCCACCGTGTGTTTTTTTCGCACTGTTAACCTGAAATATTCGTAAAACCGTAAGACCCCTCTGTACTAATTTTGGTTCACCCCGCCGCGGTGGTCTAGTGGCTAAGATACTCGGCTGCTGACCCGCAGGTTGCCGGTTTGAATCCCGGCTGCGGCGGCAACATTTCCGATGGAGGCGGAAATGTTGTAGGCCCGGGTGCTCGGATTTGGGTGCACGTTAAAGAACCCCAGGTGGTCGAAATTTCCGGAGCCCTCCACTACGGCGTCTTTCATAATCTTATGGTGGTTTTGGGACGTTAAACCCCACATATCAATCAATCAATTTTGGTTACAGTCAAGGTAAGGTAGTGATAAGGAGATGGCCGAAATGTAAGCGGCTAGACATATAAATAGATGCATAGAAGCCAAAAGTGCTTGCGTTACGCCATGAAATATGTCCAAGAGACGTGCTGATGTAATTCACTTTCTTAGTGCATGCGCTTCAATGCGCTGGTAATTTAGCTTGAGGGTAGCCGAATAAAACAAAAAATTAAAATACAAAGCACTGAATAAGAATAACGAATGGACTGGAAACAAAGGACGACAAAGATAGGTAGCAAGAGAGAGAGAGATAATTGACGAAGAAGCGGGATTAAACAAATACAGACTCGGCCGGCTTCCCTGCATTCCGGGTAAAAAATACGCGAAATCTGGTAGAGGTGAGAGAAAAGAAACCAGAAGAAGGATTCGAAAAAAATAAGAATAACAGCCACAGCTGTTAGCTAGAAGAAAGATGAAACGACCGTAGACAGTAACGTTGTGCACAAGCGTAGCAAAACTGGTAAAGTTCAAAGGGAACAGAAAAAAACGCAATATTAAGTTAAAATGGCAGCAATGTCTGCCGTAGCCAAAGCGCAAAAGAAGCATTTTCGGGAAGAGAACGTTCATTGCAGGTGAGGCACGTAAAAGTATTCCTTCCCGTGCGCATTCCTCCAACTTCGAGAACTATTAGGATCAATAAGTGAAGGGGGAGAGGGGCGTCGACGTCTATAAATTGGCTTCTCAGCTCGTGTCTGTTTCAGCTGTCTGGAAAGAAAAATGAGGGAAGGGGAAGAGTGACAAATGAACGGTAAACGAAGTAAATTAGATTCTGTAGAGCGAAGACCGAAGAAAATATAAAAGGCCGGCATTACCGCTAGACAACATCACAACCACGGGCAATACCGGTGAAAAAAAAAGAACACGGGAAAATACATTCAGTGAGAGCAGTGTCTTACATTGGTTTATCCTTTTTTTTTTTCGTCATTGGGCTTATGTTTTGCGGAAAATCCAATATGAATACAGCAAGAAAATGTCTTGAAGATTTCCAGCAACTCAATTGTTAAAGAACTGGCACAAAACGCAAAGGTGTATGAAAAATAATGCGTGCAATAACAAAAAAAAAACATGTGGGAAAATCTGCGTTCAGCTACTTGGTAAGGTCTGAGTTGGGTTATATGAATCTGTGGCGAAATCTGAAATGCCTGCAAAAAGGTAGCTTTGAAATTATGCCTTTGCGTTCAATAATGTTTTTCCTTCACTTGGGTGAAAAAATGTGCAAAAGCCCATCAGAAGGCTGACCAAAAAGTCTGAAAGTAATAATAATACACTGAGACCCCCCCCCCCCTACAAAAAAAAACCTTGCGCTTAGGGAGAAGTAGCATGGTAATAAGGGACAAAGAAATTATGTATTATGAGAAGAAATCATCTCACCTCAGCATCTCATTTACTGCGTAGGTTTGTGAGGAACGATTATAGAAAGGTAGCAACGATATCTGCGAAACCAAACGAAAGCTCTCAGTTGTTTAAGACTCCGTGTCAAAATAAAACAAAACAATGTCTGCGGCAGCCATGTTCAGCTGAAGATAGCTAAAGATGGCGTGCTGAGTGGCATCCAACTTTGAAAAAACTGATGCATGTTGTAGTCGACATCTTGCAGAAAGCACAAACATCAAATACAGTTAGCTTTGGTCCAACATGAAGCAGCGCTCACAATTCGCCTTAGGAGGTGCCATACCCGTTGGTGATATTTTCTGTGTAAATTAAAGAGTACAATGTATTCTGCCAGTCGCTGTCTGCTTTTTCCACGTAGTCGTAGTCATAGTGCTACAGGCTATTTTCAACTGATTTCACCTATAAAGAAAGTTAGATGTCAACAGATATTTAGGATACAAGTCGTCCCTAGACATTTTTCTCGTGTACTAAGTGAATTGATGGTAGCTTGGCAAGACTTGGCTTCACAATGATGACCATTTTAGCAGATTTGGCTGAAAAAAGTACAATTGATTATGCTCGGGAAGTAGCTCGTGCGCCTTTTAAAACGATAAGGGAAAGGTTGACAGTGCTTTTAATTCATGAGCTATGACCGAAGAATTTCTGTGATTGACTGAATCAGAGAGAGAGAAATAGTATAAAAAAAGTGGGCTAGTGAGAGAAATTATACCATGCCATATCAGCTGGTGTGGTGGTAATATTGCACTACTATTTTTTAAAATTTTTTCATTTATTTTCTGCTGAAATACCAAGTAGTTTAGCCTTACGACTCCAATGCAGTCGGGCCACACGCCAAAAGTCTGCCAACAAAACGCTACTTCGCACTGTAAGTTCCAGACAAGCACCGAAACATGAAAGGTGCTAAACTCTTCGATTTACAATTGCTACAAAAACGCTGTCTAAACCTTGTGCCCGGACGTTAAAGCTAACGAAATATACAAGATTTATACGAAGTGTGACGTGCACCTTTTATATCTCGTTTTGCATGTCTGAACCAAAAGAAAGCTATGCTCTTCTTGTTGTTGCTGCTGTTTTGTTCTTTATGCTTCGTTGTTATTGTTGCTGATGCTGCTGCCACCACACTTCATGTTTTTGTTCTTGTTGTGGTTGTTATTGTTATCATTATCATTATTGTTGTTGTTGTGGTTGTTGTTGTCGTCATGATAGGGTAGTTGTCATTACTCGAACTGGCCATCATATTGCTTTTGTGAGGCGTATGTCTTTGTTTTAATCAGACAGCACCCTCACCGGTGTCACCATACTGCTAGAGAGTACGACTTTAGCTAACGTAAGTGTTTATACCTACTTGTTTCTACCTGATCAAGCTGCATATGCGAAGTCATTACCTCTTCTTTGACGAAAAGCGATTCAAGTATGTATGTACAGTGAAACCTTCAATATTCCAAAGATCATCACCCTCACACACGTCCACACCAGTGGTGATGAAACGTATCAGTGAGCAACACCACGTATGCATGCGGATGAAGATATACTTTATGGTTGGGCTTGGTGAGCGGTTTGGGGGGGTTGTCAGTGAACTCTCCCGAGGGATGCGTGTTAGTCGCAGGTTTGGTAAGATAGGACCCAGGTCAGCGGCACCGATTTGAAGTGGTTTGCGGAAGTGTTCGTCGATGTTTGTTTTTATGTATTCTTATCGGTAACCCTAATTATTCAAAGCTTTAGTAATAAAAAAATATTGAACTATCCTGAAGTATACAGTAACCAGTTACATTGAAGTGGACAACGAACTGTACAGTACTCTAATATAACATTTTTCAGGACTACAGACAAAGAAACACACGCAAAGAAAGTACGATAGCAAAAGGAATGGTTATCACTGCATGCCTGCTTGAAATGCAATAAGTGAATATTCATCTCTCCTCGTATTTCTTGTTCTCAGTAACTCATTTATTCTAGCATAGCCAAGAGTGACGTTATACAAGCCGCAACTACGAGTCGGTTGAAACTGCTAAACGATAATCAATTTCCGGAATGGCTGAATAAAGTAAAATAATAGGTCTCATACCTACAGTCTTGGTCCGGGCGGAGAGGACCGACACGGAAGTAATTTGCCTGAGGCTTCAAAAGAGCCAGCGTGGTGGCCGTTTTATTATTTTGTTGCCTCCGAGAAGGAAACTTTTTCAGCATTTAGGAGACAGTCTTTATTTGAAGTTTCCTTTCTCGAAAGGCCACCATTTTCTCTGAAGGAATAAAAAAAACGGAAAATGTTTGTGCTGTTATATACCCTTACTTATTCAAGACACTTTCATGTACACTCAGAGGGATCAAATACGGTGAGAGAAATTTACTGTATTCCTTGATGAGAGCATCTCAACATAACCAGTTCTATCTTAATACGTAAGCAAAACTATAGATGTGCAAATGGTTCTGCATTGAAGTGGACTTGAGGGCGGTGGGCAATGTTTTACCGTTGCCGACTCACCTTCCGCTTCTTTAAAAATTACTCTCTCAATGGGTCTTATGGTGAACAACTAGTTCAAAGGTAGGGTACTATAGCCGGCGCCAATCTCCCTCCTCGTATGCGCGCCTATGTGTCGAATGTCTGACGAGTGTTCACGTGTGGCTGTTGGGTCGCAACAGCGGCACTTTACATCCCCTCGCTCGCTGTTTTTTTATTTACAAATTGTACAGAGAGAATTCGAAGCAATAAAGCTGGCCAAACGATTAAGGAAAGGAATAGTCAATCAAATTGCTACTTCCATTATTATGCTAGATTGTTCAAAGGGATAGTGACACCTTTTTTGAAGATTTTACTCTGCCACACAAATCTCATTTGTTGAGAGAGAGCTGTGAGCAAGTGTGAAGCTAACAAAGTGCTGGTAAGATGTTTATTTGATAACATAGTCAATTATCACATGACGCACACACTGACATCATCAATTATTTGACGTCAGCTTCAGTGATGATTCCGGTTAATTCACTTTGCAGTCTGGCTAGTTGTAGTGACGTCAGGCACTAAAATTTCCAAAATAGGTGCTTTTGTTTGACCTAATCTATCAAAATGACCACGTATGTTACCGACATCACCAAGGTGTCGATCCGTCATAAATATATCTTTGTATACTGTGGAACCCTGGGACGAGAAGCTCATGATGTGTTTCAACATCAAGGTGCAGTACGAACCGAAGCTAGCTTCTGCAGACAATGTAATTACTCGTTCACGGTGCACTCTAGCCTAGCACTACATTTAGTATGCGATTGAAGGGTGGGCCTATCGTTGGACACACAAAAAAATAAATAACAAGTGAACTTTTTTGTGTCAGCAAGAATATATTTACTTTCGAATTTCTCGTTTAAAAACATTGCAGCTGAATACGTGTTCAACGCAGTTTGGACACTTAAGAGGCGGTCCATTCATTCAAAGGTCGATAACATATCATGGGATCCCATTCGAAAAAGAAGGCAGATATTCTGCGAAAGAGGACCTTCAGAATAACAATTATTGAACACGGGTAGTCGCTGATTGATTTGATTTGTGTGGTTTAACGTCCCAAAACCACCATATGATTATGAGAGACGCCGTAGTGGAGGGCTCCGGAAATTTTGACCACCTGGGGTTCTTTAACGTGCACCCAAATCTGAGCACACGGGCCTACAACATTTCCGCCTCCATCGGAAATGCAGCCGTCGTAGCCGGGATTCGAACCCGCGACCTGCGGGTCAGCAGCCGAGTACCTTAGCCACTAGACCACCACGGCGGGGCACGTGTAGTCGCTAAAACAGGCAGACAGATTTGTGGCAGCCTTGAAGAGCAGAAGTGCGAATGTCGAATGGCCAGTTGCAATGACACCCAGTGATCACAAATTTACACAGCATCGGAATTTTTCACACCGTAGAGTCCTTTCACGGTCACTGGATGCTTGGTATTATTCTACTCTATATTTGGTTAGGAAATTTCAGCGTTGTACTCAAGTGAAGTGTGTACAAGAAACATTCACTGGTTATTGTCAGTGTAATTATCATGCATGATCTCTAATATTTTTTAACAAATTAATTATGGTGTAAACGCGAAAAATCATTTCACTCATATTGCAACTTTCTCGCAATATCATGTGGTGTAATCTCATTTATTTTTTACAGAATGCTCTGAGCCCCTCAAGAGGGTTATTACAAGAGTGCAAAACACAAATATACTTGAGGTTTTGAAGCTGAAAGATTTTTACTACGACAAATGGAAAAATAACAGGAGCAATGAATACTACCATCAAAATTTTAAGCTTTACAGAAACAAGTCAGTAGCAATGATAAGAAAATCCAAGAAGTGCTACTATACCAACCTAGTGAAAAAAAATGATGGTAACACGATGAAAATATGGCAGATTGTTAAAGACGTCACTGGCATGGGTAGCAAAGAACGCATTACACCTGATAATCCAACTCGTGAAGTGGCCGACAACTTTAACGATTACTTTACTAATATTGGTCTCAGCCTTGCGAGGAAGTTCCCTACTCATATGCAGAATTTAAATGCACCCTGTACTGTTACCAATAATTTTGATTTATGTGATGTAACTGAGGATGACATCCGACAAGTAATTAATAAGTTACCAGGGAACAAGGCAGCTGGACATGACGCCATATCATCAAGGATTTTAAAGGAGAATATTGATGTATTGTGTGGTCCCTTATGCCATATATTTAATCATGCATTTTCCTCTAAAACTTATCCTAGTATACTTAAGACCGCCAAAGTAATACCAGTGTACAAATCTGGTGATCGGAATCTTCCGGACAGCTACAGACCAATATCTGTTCTGAGTAGTATTAACACTACGCTTGAAAAACTAATATCGTCGCAATTAAGGCGCTTCCTGGGTGAACAGAATGTACTTTGTCCCCAGCAACACGGCTTTGTTGCAAACAGGTCCACTTCAACTGCTGTTTCGATGCTTACGCAATATATTAATTCCGCGCTACATGAAAACAACATAGCAATAGCAGTATTTTTAGACATACGAAAGGCATTTGATGCTATTAGTCATTCCATTTTACTGGAAAAAATGCATTCTTATGGGATAAAAGGTAACTCGCTTGATTTTTTTTCTAGTTATCTATCGGCACGCAAACAAAAGGTAGTCATTGGTGACATCAAATCATCCTACGGTTATATTAAATGCGGGGTGCCACAGGGTTCAGTTTTGGGCCCTATATTGTTCTCTCTTTATATTAATGATGTCCCGCGATCCCTACAAAGGTCAAGGGCACTGATGTACGCGGACGACACTGTTTTAGTTTTCACAGGACACTCCTTAGCAGATTTACAAAATGACGCGATGACCGATTTATCGAACATTTCGGAATGGTTTGCCAGGAATCAGCTGACTGTTAACTGTACTAAAACAAAGTATATGGTGTTTCACTCTCGTAGGAAACATATTGACGCTGAATCTCTTAACCTAACAATAAACAACACTCCTATTCAACAAGTTCCTTGTTTTAAATATTTAGGCGTCACTTTTGATGAATACTTACACTGGCATGAGCAAGTACAAAGTGTGTGCGCAAAGCTAGCCTATGGCTGCTATTCTCTAATAAAAGCTCGCCAATATTTTCCACAAGCTATTCTCCGCACACTCTACTTTTCATTGTGTCATTGTCACATAGGTTACTGTCTGGAATCGTGGGGTGTGACGTACAACAGTTATCTAAAAACTCTTGAGCGACTTCAAAAGCGTACACTGAAAATCATAAGCCAAGGTGAATCAGTAAGTAATATTTTCCAATCACAACGCATTCTCTCAGTTCCGATGTTGCGTGACTACAAAATTGCTGTTTCAGTAAATAACATAATTAATAGAAATTCACCTTTGCCTGCTGATCTTTTTTCAATTCCTAAACGCAATACGCGACATGCTTCGAATGGTAATTTCAATCTGCCCAAATGTTTTAATGTTTACGGAGAAAGACTGATACAGTTTAGTGGAACAAAAATATGGAACACGGTCCCCCTAGAGATTAAAACGGCACGTAATTTCAGCATGGCATGTAAATCATTTTTTCTGTGGAGTCAAGACATGTAAGCATGTGTGTGTGATTCGATTTTCATTGTATTTTTTTTAATAAGTGCCTATGTATAGAAACTAGCTGCAAGCTAATAAGTATGCATATCTGCAAGAAAAAATGTATTACTGTGTTATCTGTATCACATGATTGTTTTTTTTATGTTGTTACCTCAGAGCTGACCTGTACACTTTTTTATGTTGCACATTGTATTGGGCCGTCCACTAGCCACTTTAGGCTATCGGTCCAAATAATCCCTGTAATTGCATATATCTATTTATGAAAATAAAGATTCATTGATTGATTGATTGATTGATTGATTGTCTATTGCATTGCGAATGAAAATAATTAAATACTGCATTGGCAATAGAAGAAAAATATACAAGAATTAAACCCGCACAAGAGTGACGACATCATTACGTGCAAGTGTCACAATTATAAGAATCACCTTTGTGTGCATGACATACAAACATAACCATACATTGCCTACAAAAGAAGAAATTCAAGAAAATAAAACAGTAGAGCATGAATGTTTTCACCCAAACTCAAGTAGTTTAGCCAGAACTTAGGAGAAAAAAACGTGAAAATTTAAATACATGCTGAAAATGTTAAGTGTGAGCTGCGCTGAAGTGATTAAATGCAGCGCGATCCATTGCCTTATTACGTAAGAAAAACTGAAGAATGAAAAGTGTTCTTGGAGTAGTGTATTCTTTGGACCATTGGTGGTGTTATCGATGCTCCATTCTTTTTTTTCCTTTTTTTACAGCGAAGAATGAGGCATTAGTTTTTAGGTGGCCATTCGTCAGTTGCTAAAAAACTTCAGCTGATATATTTTGAGCACAGGTAAGTATAGCTCTGCTCGGTGCAGAAGCTTGGTAGGAGAATTGCTTCGCTCAAAGCTGTAAAAGATGAATCCTAGCGCCTTGCGGTGTACGTTCTCGAGCGTGGCTATGCCAGTGTTTGTTGAAGCGAATCGCGCTATACTCGTGTATTCTAGCATCAGTCATATAAAAGTAATATAAGATAAACGCTTCCAGTCTGTGATGGCGTGTATTACCGTCCGCTTTCAAAAAAAATTTTCGTTGCCTTTTTTGTCACCTGTTGTACAGTCAGCTTCACACTTGGGAGAAATCTCGGGGGGGGGGGGGGGGGCTGCCCCGCCGCGGTGGTCTAGTGGCTAAGGTACTCGGCTGCTGACCCGCAGGTCGCGGGTTCGATTCCCGGATCTGGCGGCTGCGTTTCCAATGAAGGCGGAAATGTTGTAGGCCCGTGTACTCAGATTTGGGTGCACGTTAAAGAACCCCAGGTGGTAAAAATTCCGGAGCCCTCCACTACGGCGTCTCTCATAATCAAATAGTGGTTTTGGGACGTTAAACCCCACAAAATCAATCAATCAATCGGAATGTATTAGTCGCGGTGCGGCCAGCCTTCAGACACGCGCCGGGCGCAGCTCACGCATGCGCACACAATTGAAAGGCCCTATAGTGTTCAATGGTGTCATGTGTTACGGCGGCACGCGAGTACAGCACTGGCCACCCAACGTGCCCTGTGCTCCAAGATTTGCCCCGGTTTGAAATAGGCTGAATTCGCAGTTCACTTCAGGTCTGAAGATCTAAAAAGAGCTAAATATTCATACTGAGTTGTTGTGTCAAGAGCAATACAATTGAAAAAGTCTGGAAATAATAGTCTGCTTTTTTATGCTTATGTTCATCACGACGGGCTTTCTTTTTTGAATATTTGATTTTAGCCATACGAGTGTTTCGAATGATGTATTTAACATTTAAAGTTAGTCTAAATGAAGTGAGTCTTAGGAGTAACAGCAGCCAGTTGCCTTATTTAATGTTTTATTGGTTTTGTTGGCTTCAGCACTCCAAGTGTTATTTTTTTATATCTGGGGAGCTTTATTATTATTCTGAACTAAATAAACAATTATTTTCAACCTGTTACATAAATAAGTGCATAAGTGCGAAATAGAGGGGGAAGTGGTTTTCTAAATCATGCACCGTTCGACTTCAGTCCTATCCTCAGAGTGAATGGCACCAAGATTTTGAGGAGCCAGCCAACCAAGTAATAAGCATCAGCCAGTCTCGGCACCATTCGGCTACGTTGTTTAGAGAATTGTTAAGGGCAACCTGATCGCCAATGTCTTTCATTTGGCTGTTATTTGATGATAGAGAGGAAAAAAATGGCATATTCCACGTACAGTGGGAATATATGGTAAGCGAAAACTGAATATGGAATGTTGATATGTGACTTTAAAATCACCACAACATTACCAGGCGCATGGATGTAGTACGCATCAAACACAAGTAGAGATGTTATGCGTACTCAGCAAACTAGATAGGATGCAAGAATGTTATTTATAGCCATGTAACGATGACCCCACTAACGTTTTGAACACCAGCCCCAGCTGTAGTAGGGATGTAAATGAGGTCATATGTGACTTACATGTCAGGATCGTAATGTTTGCGCCTGGCGTTTGTGTTTGTCGTTCACTCACGTCGGACAATACCAAATTTTGTATATGGGAAGCTAGCCGAGCGGTCGTGGTCGCGATAAGAGCGCAGCATGTAGCCATGTTTTACATGACACGCATTATATGTTTGCACCTGGCATTTGTGATCAGTCGTCCGTTATAGTTCAGTAATTCCAAATTTAGTACACGTGAAGCAAGTGAAACGGTCGTGAGCGCGCTATGAGCGTAGCATGTAGTCATGATTTACGTAACACGCATGCCATTATTATCACGTTTAGACGTGTGCTTAATTTTCGTCTGCCATTCATGTCACCTAATACCAAATTTAGCATATGTGCATCTAGCGAAATTGGTTGATTGATATGTTGGGTTTAACGTCCGAAAACCACAATATGATTATGAGAGACGCCGTAGTACAGGGCTCCGGAAATTTCGACCACCTGGTGTTCTTTAACGAGCATCTTGCGAAAAGGCGGCGAGTTCATATAAGCGTGGCATATAGTCATGTTTTTACAACACACACTTGTCATGATTATCGTGTTTGCATCAGTCATATGTTTTCGTCATTCATTCATATCACGTAATATTGAATTTAGTAAGTGTGAAGCTAGCGAAATGACCGCGAGCGCATCATGAGCGTATGGCGTGTAGTCATGACTTACATGACATGCATGTCATGACTTCCCCGTCATGGCCTGTCACTTATGTTCGCCATGCAGTCATGTCTTGCTATACAAGTTTTGCAATATGTTATGTGAATTAAAGCAGTGCAAGAGCAGCAAGAACATCGCAACTGATTCATGACATTCATGACATACACATGATTTTTATGTTATTTCTAGTCATTAATGCTTGTCATACAGTCATGTTTTGCCATAAAAGTCTTGTATAGATTTCATCATTGAAACGGCCAGACAAAGTAAAAGTCGTAGGCTGCTAGATAGATAGACATTTACGCTCAAAGTCGCCGAAGTTCGCTAAGAAATACTTCGCATTGAAAACACTTCATTCATATGACTATCATCAAAACAACGTGCATTTATTTTGCATGGTGATTTTTTTTGTCTTGACACAGCAAGTAAATTTTTTTTTACGATGTGACGATTAGTATAGAACAACTATGAAAGCTAAGCGTTACGCTGATGTTCCCTTCATGGCAAGTGAAATATAGTCATCAACCTTACATACTTGAATATTCCGACAACATTGATCATCAAGCAAAACAACGCAACGAAGCGTGACGCATAATCCCTAGTGACATCTGAAAGGTTCGCCTCAGAGGGGAAACAAAAAGCAAAGAGAAATAATCAAACTACGTAAAGGGTGACGTGTATCTGCCGCCCGACAAAACTAGCGCCTATCACGGCACTCCCATAGAAATGATCGAGAAATTAGCAACAAGCACTCATAAAGATAAAAGGAAGCAAGCGTGTTTGCTCATGGATGCCAAATAAAGTAACAAAACGTTAAAATACGTCGTTCCAAATGGTGGGATTGCCTGCCTGGGTTCTCTTCGCCACTTCCTTCCATGTTTCCCGCCCTCCCACCTCTAATATTCCGGTATATAGTCACCGATACGGTCCATCGAAGAGAAGTGGTGAAGTGACGTCCTCATGAAAACATTTGGGACCCACACTCACCACACCGCTCTCGTCATTAGGGCTGCTGCTGAACAGCTATCTGATGCTCTAATGCCGCATCGTCGCTACCTATCAAAGGCTAAATGGCCTTATTCATTAAGCGTTTTACAGTGGCTGCTGACAATGCACTGCTGCCTGAAACAAGGCAGATAAGGGTATTGTCTCAGATTAGTATGGTGTGTTGACTTGAAGCCAGGTCACAAAATGACACAAAAATTGTATTTCTGAATATTTTGGTATGGTGGGCCCACTTGGTGGTAAAGCTGAAGCGTCTTAAAAAGTTAAAACTGTAAACAGAGAAGACGCGTCGATGATGTGCGAAGACAAAGTCGTTATAGCCTTTGTACAGAATACCAAGAGAGACAATGCGATTACGTTCTATATTCCAGGTTAAATCAACAGTCACAGTCGCAGAAGCTGAAGGTGCACTCCAGTGCCTGCTTTCGTCGCCGTACTTCACAAGCGCGAATCTCCTAAGGCGTTCTGATAATGAGAGGTCCATATCCAAAGTAACCACGAACGACCACGCAAACGCGTTGCCTGTGCTCGACAGAAATAGTGAAACATGCACGAGAACGCACAGTTCTACTTAGGTTTTTACAGATCCTCTGGAATCTGTCCACTGGTTGCACCGGCCGCAGTACACGGTTGACATGACTCAAAGAGATTGATGATTGATTGATACGAGGGGTTTAGTGTTCCAAAACAACAATATAGTTATGAGAGACACTGTAGTGGAGGGATCCGGCAATTTAAGCCATTTGGGGCTCTTCATTACTCGGTGAGCGTGCAGGAAAAATGTATACAGGAGATTGAGAAGGTAGAGAAAAGAACCTAATTCTGAGCCTGTCGAGTTTGTGGGACCTATAAATGGCCCCGCCTTGGTGACAGCCAGGAGTGCTTGAATCCAACTGGCTTCCTCGATGCGCTAGATGATTCATAGTTTATCTTCGAGGGCGAGACTGTGCAGTGCGGCTACCTTGTACGCGCGAGTGTTGTTAAAGACATGGTTAAAAAGGGGGGGGGAAGTGGTTCTTAAAATTGGAAAAGAAAAGAAAAGTGAACCCCGCAACTGTCTGCAGCTAAGTGCGACACCTCAGCAGTGGTTCACATGGGAAGGGGAATGGGGGATAATAGACTTGAGCGAAGAGAGGAAAGAGAAAGGAGAGAGCGAGCAAAGGAGGGGGGGACGCACAGATCGTCTACCAAAATCACGGGGCGCGAATTCTCTAAATTCGCTCACGCAGTCCGCTTCCGTCTACAAAGTCGAGCAGCGCTGAAAGGGCACGCTTGATATGCGCGCGGCCACTGTTCGGGAACAAGAGGTGCTCAGTTGTTGTCCGAGGCAGGCCGAGAGCTCCGTACGTTGCGAGCATCACCTGTCTGCTCGCGTCACCAGCCGGGCAATGAAGCAAAAGGTGGTCCAGAGTCTCCAGGTCGCCGCAGTCCATGCAGTATGGACTGCCACGCCCGGAGTGCCGATGTTTTCGCTCGGCGGTGTAGTTGTCTCCGGTGCGGAGACGGAGAAGGAAACCGCGGTCTCGTCTTGGGAGTCCCTTGAGAGGGAGCCGCCGCGGCGGCTTTCCAGCTGCTACGCGACGGTCGGGATGACGCTCGCGCACGTAGCGGGCGGTGAGGAGACGGCCGGCATCCGCGGAGCACACGAAGTTGGTGACGCCGGTGTCGGGGTCGTGCGCATCCCTCGCGGCACAGTCGGCCGCCTCGTTGCCGGGTATTCCGATGTGCGAAGGCACCCAGTGCAGCGAAAGGTCGCACCCCGTTTGCTGCACGGCGTGCAGCTTCCGGGCAACTCTCTGCGCAAGGAGGCTGCCGTCTTCCTCGCGCGAGATCGCGGCCAAGGCCGCCCGGGAGTCGCAGATGATGGCTGCAGCGCTCATGGGTGCCCGCTCACTGAGGAAATCGGCTGCCAAATTTATAGCGGCGAGTTCCGCCACAGTGGAGGAGGCGAGGGAGGGGAGGCGGCACTTGAGAACCGCGCCGACTGATGGCACAACGCAGGCGGCGGCCGCGGAGCCGTCGCGAAGCACTGACCCGTCGACGTAAACAAGCAGCCGGCCGTTCAGCTGTTCGTGAAGGAGGGCGGAGCACTCCTGCTGCATCGCTGCCAGCGGGGTGCGCGCCTTCGCTTTGATGCCGCCAATGGTCTTGGTGATCACCAGAGGGGTGTGGCGGTAGGGTGGGATAGCCAGCCAGCTGGGGTACTGCATGTCTGGCACAACCGTCAAGAGCTCACTCGCCCGCTGCCCCATGGATGAGTGAGGTAGAGCATATAGCCTGTTCACAAGGAGCTGCCCCTGCCTTGTGGTTTTCAGCCGCAGTACATGATTTAGTGTCCGCTGGGTCACCCGCAGGGAGATGGGAGTTTCCCCCGCTTCGGCGAGCGTGGGGCCCACCTGGGAGGTTTGGGGAAGTCCGTAGTACTCCCGCACGGCGTTGCGATGGTCCGCGTCCAAGGCAGCTAGCTGGCAAGCACTCAACGAAGCCACTGCTGCAGTGTAGATCACGCGTGCCGATGCGACTGCGTTGTAGACTCGCAGGGCAAGGGCAGGGGTGCAGCCGTGCCCTCGCGCGAGGAGACTGCGTGCGGCGCCGAGTACCTTGCGGTTGCTCGTCCGCAGATCGTTGACGGCCGGTC
This sequence comes from Rhipicephalus microplus, assembly GCF_013339725.1. NCBI lineage: Eukaryota > Metazoa > Arthropoda > Arachnida > Ixodida > Ixodidae > Rhipicephalus > Rhipicephalus microplus. The sequence continues at coordinate 152,570,978 of NC_051169.1, forward strand.
GCCAGCTGAGCCGGTGGTCTATGGTCACCCCCAAGTAGCGCACCTTCGTGCTCCACTCGATGGGGAGGCCCCGGAGTGAGAGCCGAGGCGTGGAGCGGCGTGTCGATGCTCGCGGGTGGACGAGCAGTGCCTCCGTCTTGGAGGCGGCGAGCGCCAGTCCAACCCCGTTCAGGAATGCGTCAACCGCGTCGATGGCCACCTGGAGGGACTCGAGAAGGGCTGCCCGGTGGCGACCGGGGCCGCAGGCAAACAGCGCAATGTCATCGGCGTAAATCGCCACATGCACTTCACACGCCGTGTTGCACGGGATGTAGTCGGGCAGCATACTGAGCCCTTTTCTGTTCAATCTGGCAAGAGCCAGATTGAACAGAAAAGGGCTCAGTATGCTGCCCTGGGGTACGCCTGCGGTGACGGAGTGGGGACCGCTGATTGTGGAGCCAACACGAACGCGAAGAGTGCGGTCGCCCAAGAAGCTCTCCAGGTAGTCAAACATCCGCCCGCACACACCGAGGTCACGAAGTGCGTCCAAAATCGATGCGTGGGGCAAACAGTCAAACGCACTTCTCACGTCGAGCAGCACGAGGATGCCGTAATCGCCGCGGTACTTGGCCTCCTCGAGGGTGGCGATCACGTCGGCCAGTGAGTCGAACGTACAGCGCCTTGGGCGAAATCCGCTCTGTTCGGGAGGGAATGCGTTGGTTGCGGTGGCAATCCAGCGAAGGCGTCGCAATGCCATGGCTTCCATGACTTTCCCTGCGGCCGAGGTAAGTGACACTGGCCGGTAGGATGAAAGCTCCGTGGCCGGCTTCCGTGGCTTCAGGATGGGCACCACGAGCGCCTCTTTCCAGCCAGGAGGCACCTGACTTGTGCGCCACACTTCGTTGTAGGCCTCCAGCAACCGGGGCCGCGTGGAGGGGTCAATGTTGCGCAGCACCTGGTAGGTGAGGCCGTCCACTCCCTGGGCAGACCGCTTCGTGCGGTTGTTGAGCACTGCGGTCAGCTCGCTGCGAGTAAACTCCTCCGTGCACAATGCGCGGATCTCTAGCAGAATGCCCTCGGTGGGAAAGTACCGCTCGGGAGCGAAGAGCTCAGGCCTGTTGAGTGCAGGCACAGGTGGTAGTCCCTGTGGAGGCTGTGGGCAAGCAGGAGGGGCAAACTTGTCTGCCAGCAGCTCAGCCAATTCCTGCGTGGCGATCTTCATTGCAACAGCAACACAGAGAACCGGGCAGCGAGGCTCTCTGGTGCGAAGAACGGCAGCGAAAATGCGCCAGGTTTGGGCGTGGTTCTGAGGGTCATCTAGTGACGAGCAGAGGCTCCCCCAGCTCTGGTTGCGACGGCGTCTGGCGTGCCTGCGGCACACCGCGTCAATACGGTTATAGGCACGCCAATGTTCCACCTTCTGCGAGCGCACCGCCACAATCTGCGCCCTGCGACGCGCGGCGCGAAGGTTGAGGAGGCTGATGTCTGGTGCGGGGGTGCCCGCAGGCACGGTGCAGTGGGTGGTAGCTGCGTCGTGACACTCGGCCAGTGCGGTGAAGAAGTCTGCAGAGACTGGCACTCTAGCACACAGTTCTCTGAAGCGAGTCCACTTCACAACACTGTAGGTCCGAGTGTACCTGATGTAAGCTGAGGGGGGTGTGACCACAATGGGGTAGTGGTCGGAGCCCTGAGAGTCCGGTGCACGTTGCCACTCATATTTACACGTACCACCCACGAGAGTCAGGTCGATGGCACTGTCGGACACACCACGGCGCGCGAGAGTACAGCTACCCGTGTTTATAACGAGCAGTCCGGCCTTTTGCACGGCATCGAGAAGGTCGCGCCCACGGTGGTTCGTCACGCCACTGCCCCACGAGGTGTGGTGAGAGTTAAAGTCGCCACCGATGACCGCGTCGCGATTTAGGCGGTCTGCGAGGCGGCACACGAATTGGGTGTCCCAGCGTGCCGAGTAGTTCGATGTGCGCACGTACACGCTAGCGACACTGGTGTCCGTGCTCCCGATGCGCACAGTCAGGGCGACGGCCTCGAGGGTGTCACAGAGAATGTCCTCGATGTCCACTGCAGCGTGAGGGAGGTCGGCGCGCACATAAACCGAAGCCCGCGACGTGCCGGGAGGATGCGAGGGAGTGCTGCACCGGACTGCGCTACACTCTTCAAGTTCGCACTGCGTGGTGCTGTGATAGCCGACAAAACCAGGTAGGTTGAGTGTTCCGACGCGAGCGTAGGTTTCCTGCAGCAGCAAGACGTCGTACTCGCGTCGGAGGAGTTGGGTAGACAGCTCGGCGTGACGGCAGCGGAGGGAACGAACGTTCCATTGAAGAATCCGCGGCCGAAACACCTTGCCGCTAGCCATGTTGATTGAGGGCAGCGTGGGCGGCCAGGGCCGCGTTGCACAGCTCGAACACAGGGCCGGATTGCGGTATTGTCCCGATGAGGGCCTGCACGGCAGCGGCCAGGGCACTAATCACCATGTCCTTTTGCACCTCGCAGTCGGGGGCCGAGGGTTCGGCGGCCGGGGGCGAAACAACCGCGCTGTACGTCCAGCCCGGTTGCACTACCGAGGAAATACCAGTGCACGGTGCTCGAGCAGGCACGGCTTTTCCCTCGCTCTTAAGGTTCCTCTCGGCCTCACGACGAGAGAGGGGCGGGTCCGCAGAGGCCATGATTTCTAGCACCTTCCTCTCGTGTTGCCAGCGAGGGCATCGGGGCTCGGTGGCGGGATGTGGGCCGCCGCAGTGTAGGCACTTGGGGCCGGGTGCAACGCAGTCGGCGCGGGCGTGGTCGCCGCCACAGCGCGAACAGCGTGGGAAGCTGGTGCACGTCGCATGAGTGTGTCCGAAAGCGCCACAGCCAGCGCACTGGAGAGGGCGGCGACGACGACAACGTACAGGGCGGGTCTGCTTAAATAACGCCACCTCAGGTGGCGGTGCGTTACCCACAAATCGGAGAAGGACATTGCGTCCGGTACGGGCACAAGAGAGGATGGGAGCAGAGCTCTCTATGTTGTTTTTGAGGACCTCCTCGTCAAAAGCCGCGTCAACGCCGTGAAGTACGCCGGTACAGGTTCCTTTGTTGGCGGTCTTGGCGTTGACAGCCACATTCCCGATGCTTTCCACTGCCAGGAGAGCGGAGGTGTCAGCTCCGGGTGTGGTGTCAACCGCAACAACGTTGCCGCTGAAGTTAATGCGCACACGCTTCGTGCCGGGCACCTTCGAGAGCTGTGCTGCAATTGCGTCGCGGCTGAGGGAGAGGAAGTTGTTCTTCCTGCCCTTGGGGCGGTAGAGGATGGTGGCAGAGGTGCGGCGGGGCTCATTCGCGACCAGGTGTTCGATAATATCGAGTTGGTGCTGGCGGCGACCTGGTTTCTGGCGGGGCCCCTTTCCCTTGCTTGGGGGAGCTGCGCTGGCTGGCTGCCTACTGGAAGGGGCATTTGTAGCTGTTGATGCCTGGCACGGAAATCCGTTTTTCTGCTGATGCTTGCGTCGGGCCTCTTCATAATCTGCTTCGGTAGAGGCGTCCACCGTCAGTGGGCGCATGGGGCCGAAAGCAGAAGGAGGGTGTGGCGCGGTGCTAGCGGCAGAGTTCGGAGGAGCTGCGGCCGTAGCAGACGACGCGCCCGTGCTCTCCTTTGAGCGGGAGAGTGGAGGAGAGTGCTGTTGTTGTGGCGAGGAGGTGGGAGGTAAACAAACCACCCCATCAGACACCGGAGAGGCCGCTCTCTCTGGAGGACGGGTCGGACGGGTTGCGTGACCGGAAGAAGGTGGGGAAGGCTCGAGGAGGGTGGGATTTCCTGTGGCGGTCTGGGAGGCTCCCGCTTGCGCAAGAGACTCCAATGTTGCCTCGGTTGCCCTTCCAGTAGAGGTCATTAGCGTTCCTTCGCCTGGAAAAAGGGGAGAGACAGCACTACGTGCACACCCCTCTCCGAACAGGTCTTCTTGACGCCCGGCGCGACAGGCTTGCCCAGCCAGCAGGCAAGGGCAGAAAGTGGTTGCCGGCGGCGCAGAGTGAGCGCGCGCTCGCTTGGGGGGAGCTGCAAACGACGCCTGTTGTGTTGCTCGTTGGCGGCCTGGTCCGTCAGCGCAGATTCCGGTTCTGAAAAGGGCCAGACCCTTTGGGGAGGGCGACAGGGACGGAGAGGAGGACGGAGGCGTGTTGTGCTCCCAAGAGGAGGATGATGTGGGCGAGGAGGAATCGGTACTGGCCTGTTCCTCGCTGTCTGCCGGTGTTGATGCGTCCGATTCTTGGTAGTCCTGCAGCTCAGCCTTGCTTCCCTCTTGTAGTGTGGGTACAAGATGGAGTTGGGAAGGCTGTGGTACTAAGGAAATGGCGGCGGCGGCCTCCTCGGCTGCGGCCGTTAGCTTCGCGCTTTTCGTGGTGGCGGCCTTGATTGTTGGTGCCTGACGCCGGCGTGGTGGCAACAGTTTCCCGATCCTTCGTACATGGGGCCGAGAAGTTGGGGTGCTGGTAGATGAGTGCTTTTGAAGACGATTGGCAGCAGCCTTCAGTTTACGAGCCCGGGTAATCATCGGGGCCGCAGGCGATTGTTTGGGTGAGCTGGGGCGGCTCGTTGCGGTAGCATGCAGGCTCGCGCAGAGGGTGATCTCGTCAGGAGCGTCCTTAGAAGGGGTGTCCGTCATTACTGGTAGAGGCGATGGGCCGTACTAGGCGAGGTCATTACAGATTAAAAAAAAAAGAACTAAGGGGAGATGAGAGGGCTCTACATTTCCTCAATATCTTGATAGCCCTGAACAGGGCTTGAGACAAAAAATGGCTCAATAGGACAAGGGAGGGAAGAAAAAATTAAAACGCTCGCGTGCTCCTCCAGGAAAACCGGTCGGGGACCGACCAAAAAACACGTCTGCTCTCTTCGGCGGTCGAGACGAGACCATCATGGTTAAAAAGACTGTGAAGTGTTCAGGATGTGGGGTCGGTTTTAAAGTGCACCCAAGTGTAGAAGCGGAAGGAGAAGAGGCTGACGCGAAGTGTAGGCAATGCGATGTCGAGAAAAAAAGTGGAGAAAATGATAGTTACCCAGAGTGACATGCTAATTAGAATCACCCGGCTCGAGACTGCGTTGGCGACACAGCAAGAGAAAACGAGGGCTATGGGAGAAAAGCTGAAGTCCGCCGAGGAAGCACTAGCCAAGGTAAACAGAGGAGCGACCTACGGAGAGAACAGTAGAGAACCGGCAACCAGAACTGCGGAGAAGAAAGATCAAGCAAGTCTGGAAAAAAACAGGTTCAGCCGGTTCATTTGTCGCAAGGCCCAGCTTCAGCGAAGTAGTGGTGGGGCTGGGAGGGGACAAAGCAGCCGGCGTCACAGGTGCAACTAACCCCCAGGTGCAGGACGCTCCAGCTGAAAAGTCACAGCATGTGATAATCGCCGGGGACTCGAATATAAATCGATGCACAGAAGCCATCAAAGAGACGGTAAGAGGTGATAAGAGGGTTGCAGTAGGGGCGTTCCCAGGACGCAGGCTGAAAGCAGTCATGAAGCAAGCGAGCGCAAAACTCAAAACTACAGCTGATAGACGAAACCTCGTCATAATTTCAGGCGGTTTAAACGATGTCTTAAACGAAGATACAGCAGGACTAGCGACTACACTGGCGAGAGGCATCGATGACATGCGCGCCACTTCTCCTGAAGTACAGGTAGCAAAATGCACAATACCGGAGTTACCGGTGCATGATAGCAACCTAGAGGTGCATAGGTGGGGTGGTTTTCAACGAGACAGAATTCACTTCGATGGGCGGCTAGGTCATGAGGTGGGTTGGCGACTTGCGGGACGCGCAGTAGCTTTTTGGGGGGCAAGCGGGCCCTTCGGGGTGCCGGATAGCTAGTAACGAGGAAAACAACCAGGGATAATCTTTGACAGGTGGTATGGCCAGATACGATTCCAATGTGGCACCAGTATCTAAGATAGGCAGAGTCCGGGGCAGAAATAGACGTAGCCACGAGCGCCGAGCCAATTCGGACATAGGGTATACTAACTAGCAGGGTGGTAGGGACAGTCTGAAGTGGGAAGAGATAGAAAAACAGCTAAGGAGGAGTGGCCAATGGTATACGGTTTTGTAGAAACACATCTCAGGGACATGGAATAACCTCCTAACAATGCGGACTACGCGTGAGAATATTGTAATAGAACAGAAGGCAGCAGAAAGGGGGGTGGTATTGGGGCATTCATTCATAAAATTACAGACTGGCAAAGGGTCAAGCAGAAGTGTAAGGAACATTTATTGCTAAAATGAAAAGTGGCAAGGCAGATGACACTACTTGGTTTCGTGTACTTGTGAACGGGAGCAAAGGCCAGAGAGGAAAACAAGGCAATGGTAAAGTGTATATCAAAGGACATTCAGGAGTTAGGAGGAGAGTGCGAGACATTTATACTAGGAGATATGAATGCACACATAGAAGATATAGATGGGTATACCGACCCGACAGGCAAAATGATAATGGATATGTGTGAAACGCTGGATTTGATCATTTGCAACAGTACTGAGAAGTGTGAAGGGCAAATAACATGGAAGGTAGGAAGGCTGCAGTCGACGATAGATTACGCACTGATGTCACTTAGGATGTATGATAAGCTCAGAGGAATACACATAGTTGAAGGTGGCTCCAGAAGTCTGGGTAGTCATCACAAACGTATCAAGCTAAGTTTTGGAAGAGCAGTGAAAGTGAGAAGGAGACAAGATGAGGAACTACAGGAAAATTTTCATTCAGAAAGGCAAATTGAAAAAGCCACTAAACAAATTGAAAAAGTAATCACTGAGGATAATAAAACATTGTGGACATACACGAATCTAATTAGACTGTTTGAGCTAGAGCTTGATAAGGCACGTGACAAGTCACCCCGGAAAAGAAGACACAAACCCAAAAGTTGGTGGAATGAGGAAGTTAAGAGAGCCATAGCCAAACGTCACGAAGCCTCTAGGGAACACAGCCATGCTAAGCAGCGGGGTGAACCGACAGATGATGTTGAAAGAAAGTGGGAGATCTTTCAAAACTGCAGAAGCGAAGCATCCCTTTCGATCAATAAAAAGATTGGAAGAAAGGGAGCCCAGTGGCTGGCAGAAGTACATAAAAAAGATGGAAAGGCAGCTGCCAAAATTTTGAAGCATCTAAACTCCCTAAGAATTGAGACGAGCATAGAACAGAGGTTTATAACTACAGCTCAAGGTGCTAGGCTAGAAAGGGACGAAGCTATTGAATATATAAGAACAAGGGTGACAGACAAATTTCAACACAGAAGTGCTTTATTCACCACAATAGACAAGGATAGTGAAGTGGCGCATAAGCTTTTTGAATGAATTGCCCCAAGCACAGTCGATTAATTAAAACAACCATCAATTGGTACGCTTTGTCTTGCAAGGCTGCCAATACACTTTCATAACTTGTCATTCACACCGGCAAATAAATGAACAAACAAAGTACAAAATCATATTGTAATAATGCCACGCTATGTGGCAGTGGTAGTGACAATGAAGAGCGCGAGTGTCCTTGTCCGAAAGAAAAAGACGAAGAAGACGTTGCAGTTTATTTGGAAATTATTTATGATAAAAAAATAAACTGAAGTTCAAACATAGAGTATATAATTACCAAGGCACAACGCGCCTCAGGCTTACTGCACACGCTATGTAACCTGAAATATGGGTTGCCCCACCGCGGTGGTCCAGTGGCTAAGGTACTCGGCTGCTGACCCGCAGGGCGCGGGTTCGAATACCGGCTGCGGCGGCTGCATTTCCGATGGAGGCGGAAATGTTGTAGGCCCGTGTGCTCAGATTTGGGTGCACGTTAAAGAACCCCAGGTGGTCTAAATTTCCGGAGCCCTCCACTACGGCGTCTCTCATAATCATATAGTGGTTTTGGGACGTTAATCCCCACATATCAATCAATCAATGAAATATGGGTTACGGAAGCACACCTTGATAATGTTGTACAAGATGTACATGCGCCTCATTATGGAATTTGGATGCACACTATTCTCGGGGGGTCCGACCTATAAAACAAAACCTCTAGTTGTCTTAGAGCGACAAGCACTGCGAATGTATCTGGGACTCCCTAGGTTTGTGGCTATTAATGTACTGTACCACGAAGCTCGCCTGCCTACACCGCTTTGTCAATTTGGCATTTTGACAGTACAAGCATTTTTATAACTTTATAGCTTGCTGGCAAGAAGATCCCAATATGCTTATATCGAAAACCCAGACGCATTTTTTCTTGCTTATTGGCCACGGTTTCACACACGCCAGATAATGTGTGTACAGAAGAATCCACAAAGTATAAATGTGAATATTAGAAATGTAATTGAGTCTAATGACTCGAATTCTTGTGTTAGAGTAGAATATGGTGATATTTTTCCCCAAAACGCCAAGTTGCAATCTCTGAAATTTTTAAATAACATACTATTAGGTTACATGGAGCGTGCAAAATTAAAGAAGTGTAATAGCCACAGATGCTTCAGTAAATAATCAAAAGGCAGGTGTAGGCATTGCCTCTGACTCACCTGACAGGCTCCTTCTTAGTGAAACTGCCTGATTTTACCCGAAGTTTTGAAGGTGAGGTCGTGTCAATTATTTTAGCTCTTCAAAAACTTCCGTCAAATCAAAACAACACAGTCATATGACGGATTCTCTTTCGATTTGTGCAGTTCTGACAGCTTCTGAGAACTCTGGATTTCTAAGTACATTCGGAACATTAGTACCACCACAGTTGATACTCCTGCACTTACTATGGGTTCCGGGACACTGCGAATTAAGATTAAATGAACTGGCTAATTCATTAGCACCAGCCACACTTGATGGTCCAATTTTATCCGCACTGCCAGATTTTGAATATATTACAGCAATAAGATAACGAAAATGAGCAATCTGCACTGATATGATAGAAAAGGTAACTACATGGACAGAATATAACCACCTCAAGTTTCTATGGCGACACCACTGGAGCCTGTCCAAAAAGCTTGAAGTTTTAATTACTAAATTCTGAATTTCGTGCCCCCCCTTTAAACCTGTATCTACACAGAGCCGGTCAGATGATATCGCCCCTCTGCGCATTCTGTGGAGAAATGTAATTAATTGAACATTATTTTTTGTGCTGTTGCCGATACGCCATACTCAGAAAAAGGCTTGTAGTTATTCCATTTCTGAGAATTCGCTTTACATTGACGGCGGAAACTGCACTAAGCTTTGGTGCTTCAGTTTTGGGACGTTGCCACAAGGATGCTTTCAAGGCCATTTGCGATTATACTCAGGCATGCAAACGCATCTCTTTGTGACCTTCAATAAAAAATTATTATTTAGTATCCCAAAAAAATTCTAAGCCGTGAGGTGAGGTAAACGCAGCTGAGTGGTAATCACAACACCTATAATCTCAAAGTTACGCAAATTTCCCATTTTTTTTCGTTTGCTCTTTTATGGGGTTTTCCTTAGATTAGGGACATTATAATACAAATTCATGACAGATACCTATAATGCTCACAGTAAAATGCACTACGCTTTCTTAGCCTATCCCCCTGAGTCGGTGTGAGCCACGAGTCTAGGGAAACAAACAAACGAACAAACGTTTTTCTGTGATCGATAAAGCGTATTTGTTTGAGGCACTTTGTGTACTCGTCGATCCCGCGTCATCACACTGGTGGAGGTGCGGGGTAGTCTTGATCCTTGGCACCCCTTCGCAGACCCGACATTGGAGCCTGGAATCGCTACTACGCGTCGACACACCAGTCCCCCATTTCAGTCGCCGCCTACGAGGCCTGGCTCCCAAGCTCAATCCCTTGCCAGAAGCTGCCAGAAATCACTTGCCTCCTTCAGCAACCATGGCAACCCCAGCTATCTCGCACATGGCACTTCAAAATCCCATGAATCCTAACTTTCTTTATGGTAAGAGCTAGGAAGACGCCAAAGACTAGCTGGACTAGTTCGAACGCTGCGCGAAATACAACCAGTGGGCCACCCCAAAAGACAAATTACCTAATGTGTATTTCTACCTGGAATACAACGCCCCGACATGGTACATCAATAGGGAAAGAAGCATGGCTACGTGGGACGATTTCCGCAACCAGCTGATCGACACCTTTACTAGTCTCGACAGAAAGAAGAATGTGCAACATCTTTTGGAAGCTCGAATTCAAAACCAAATGAGAGCATCAATATGTTCGCTGAGGACATGACCCGTCTTTTCGGCAAGGCAGATCCCGAGATGCCGGAAGACAGGAAGCTGCGGTATCTAATGCGAGTGGTGGAGGAGCTACTGTTTGCTTGGCTAGTGAGAAATCCACCAAGCACAGTAGCTGAGTTCACAAAAGAAGCCATAGCTATTGAACGGGCCCTACAGCAACGGTACCGCCAGCAAAACCTGGTCAACTTTTGAGCGTGTAGTCCGGTTACAACTGCGGCAAACCTCTGCGACAACGACAGGCATCTGTGGCCTGTCGATGTCGCACAGGCTCGCCGTGCGTACGTAGAATTGACGCAATCGTAATATATAACCCGGGAGATTTTGAGGGAAAAGCTCGGCAGCTGGGTTTATTGTCAGCAACCGAACCGACGCCGGCCTTTTGTCGCTGATGTTGTCCGGGATGAGATGCGTCAGTCTCTTTCTTCATCTGGCTATGATGATGTGCGACGACATCTTACTTACGCTGATGCCGTCCGACGCCACATCGTCGCGCCTTCAGCACAGCGGACTCCAATGACTGGACCACCACCAACCCTGCAAACACAGCCGCTCTGAGCGCCGACGACTTTCCGAACCTCGCCCGTCTCGCCGACAAGATGAATGACGTATAGCCAACTCGTGTAGCCCACAATGTGGTTCAATTGTGAGTCCCCGCTTACCTACCAGCAACAGAAAACCGATTTGTGGCGTACCGCTGACCGTCGACCGGCTAGTTTTTATTGTGGCGAATATGGGCACGTTTACAGAGTTTGCCGTAGTCGCGACACTCAGTACTCGATATTTTCTCGCTACCCTTATTACGCTACCTATGACGATCGGCGCACGTACAACGACACTCTTATGAACACACCGCCGCTGAACCCAGTGAGGCCCGGGTCACGTTCTACATCATCTGCGTTGGGCAGTTCACCTAATCGCAGTTTTGCCGACGTCACCAGAGGCAGGTCTCCTAGCCCGCGACGGGGAAACTAGAGGCAGCGACCTCGAGGAGTGGGTTTGCCAATAATCGATCTTCCGAACAGCCCCCAGTGCAGACATATGACACCTCGAAGGCACTGATTGAGAAGACGTCGAAAGCAACGAATAACCCGACGTATGGAACAACTGCCGACGTAACCGACGTTATCAGCGCTGACCTCATCGTTCACATTGACGGTCACCAAGCAACGGCTCTTGTGGACACCGGCTACCACTTTTCTATAATAAGCCTGCAGCTAGCCGAAAGTCTAAGGAAGACGAAGATGCCATGACACGGACCCAATATAAACACTGCAGGTGATCAGTTGATGACACCGGTTAAAAAGTGCGCGGCCCGACTCTTCAGCGCTGGTTTCACCTTTTTCACCACCAGTGGTACCCTATCAACACCGTTGAACACGTGTTGCACTATTGCGGGGCTTTTTTTGAGCTCCTCATGCCACACACTTGAACCTGCATTTTTTAGCTGGGCATACAACGTATGCACGTGCTCTTGTGCAAAAAGGCAGCCTGTCCTTTTTAATCAATTCTGGAAAGCGCAAAGCAGTGAAAGTCTTTCAGCGTGTATGTGATTATTGTGAAGTGGACCACATTGCATTGAAGAAAACATTCGTTATAATTATAATTAAAGAGGTTAGATGGAGCTTTCTGAACGCACTCGTGTGAACCACGTTTTCAGTGCGTGATGCACGATCCGGATCGACTGTGAACTTACCTTTTCCCCAGGAAGGAACAAAGATGGCAGTGCGTCGGCTTTACGGGGGTGCCTCTTCACATCACCGCAAAAACACGGAATCGCGTTCGTAGTATCACAGCTTAAAGTGGCGACCGCATACGCTTAAAGTGGCGACCGAATCTTGCCGCCGATCTGATACCGGCAATCCGATGCGCTGCAGCCACTCAGTGTGCCTGCTGTCTTTACCAGGCACACGGTGTCGCACCTTCACTTGTCATCAATCGCTGGACTTGCAGCCCAACACGCAGGTTACGCAGCAAGGATGATTCGTGGTATCACAACAACCGCGTGATACCCACACGTCAACATGAACTTGTGAAATGCAAGAAAACAGCGTTCACCGTGTGCCGGAAGTCCCGAAGCTTAGCTGTAAACTGCGATCGTGTTCTTTTTCTCTGTGAAAACTTTTAAGCAAAATAAATTATACTGTGTTTTACAAATTACAAACAACATTTGTTCTCTGTTTATTAGAAAAGAAACACCTGTGCTGTGCGTTCCACAGTCAATTAGATCAGCTGAATACGATGACGTCAATAGGACAGATCGCATCGCTTGGTGTGTGGGCGGTTGAAAACGCGTTTAGCCGAGTCGCATCGATATGCCGGGATTTCGATCGGTTCACAGCTTTAAATCATTGTAATAAATTACCTTGTTTATGCAGATAGTTCAAATCGGTCAAACACAATTAAAATATTGTGTACTAGTTGCGGGCTCATATGACGTCACCTTTTTTCGTCCCGGTGCACTTCATTGATTCATCGATTTATATAATCGTATTTCACTGCTCCAATCAACGACCCATTTTTTGAAACTTTGTATTATGCTTTAGTTATTTCAAAAAAAAAGAATGCCATCAAGGTGAACGAACGTAGAAGTGACGCAATCGTAATATATTACGCACGTGTACTTCGCGGATGGAAGAAAAAATCTCAGCTTTACTGATCGCCAGCTCTGTGTAGCACAAATGCGTTCCCGAAACTGCACTCTGGACACTGATCCTGAAAGATAAATTGCTCGTTCAGTGAATTACGCTTATCCACACGGCTATGGCGACATAAACCTTGAGTCTTTATCCTAATAACGGTGAATAATAGCTGAAACCTAGGAATGGCAATGCCAGCTTTATTACTCTGCCATTCATGCAGCTCTGAGGCAAAACTTAACTCAATCTGAGCCGGCCAAAGCAGAAGGTGACTTACGCAAACAGTATATATCGACAAGTGAGCGACATGCTATACGTTTTATGTAGAGAGAGGATACTCAGGTTTACGCTGCCATATTTATCATTACCATCCTGCAGTGCTTCCACCAAATGGCTGCCTTTTATTTCGTCTTAACGTCAAATATATCCTTCTACCTGATGATGCGCAAACGAACAATAGTGAGAATTGGAAGCAGCAAAGGCCGAATGACATAACAGTTGTAGGGGTTTTGTGTCCCAAAACTACGACATGATCGTGAGGAACATTTTATACCAGGGCTCCCGAAAGTTTGTCCAACTGGGTGTTTTAACGTACATGTAAATCAAGTACACGGGCTTCTCGAGTTTTCGCCTCGGTCGAATAAGCAGCCCAATAGAGAAAGAGAGAGAGAAGGATGAAAGAAATGCAGTGATGTTAACCATGGCTGATCCTGGTAGAGTACCTTGCACTGGGAAGGGAGTAAGGGGAATAAATTTTACAGGAAAGAGAAGAAAAGAAACCTCACTGAAGCCATCAGCATAATGGCAGTATTTTGATTAATATCAAAAACGGAGAGTCGCACCCGTGTCTTAATCAAATAAGCACAATCGTTGCATTACGCAACTTGTGTGCGCCGCCTGATGCACTCCAAATCTTGCCGATGGTCAAGCCATGAATATGCCACTTGCCTTAGGAGTAATCGTAATGTAAACTTCAAGAAAACAAATAGATAAGCAGTTAACGTGCGATCAGCAGGATCAAAATCTTCTTCCTTCGGATAACGCGGACATGTTGCCTTTTTCTGAACATGATTGATTACACACCCTTTTGTATTTATTAGATCATCAAAAATTTGCGAGAATCCTTGACACTTCGGATAATGCAGTCTCGATGCTATTTCAAGTAGTCCATCTATCCTTGCTTCTTACCCAACTGCTGACTGTTGTTCGATCGCTTGCTCTGTCTTGTTCTTTTTGCGTGTTTTATACTAGAGTGTTCAAATGTTCATGTTAGTACGCAAGACACATTACATCACCTTCATAATTCAGCTTCTGAAGTAAATCTCCGCTTTTCTTTTTTTTAGAAGATCTAGCCACTTTGTTTCAATGATGATTGATATGTGGGGTTTAACACCCCAAAACCACCATATGATTATGAGAGGTGCCGTAGTGAAGGCCTCCGGAAATTTCGACCACCAGGATATAGTTTTGTTGATTAATGCAACATTTCTTATGTATGTGTTTTCTAACTAATATTTATTAGTAGTGTAATATGCGCAAGCTATGCATACTTACTACTAAGGCTTCCAGGTTCATTTTTTATTAGTAACTTGGCCTTTCACGGCACGTGTTTCTACGTATTTTAAATATCGAGTCACATAAGTTGGTGCAAAAGCCTTACCAGTCACAGAATTGAAGGAGTAATAATTGTGTACGCTGGTAAGTCTTCCTATTTATTTCGTTTTCTTTAACACGCCTACATGTTTCCTACAGCAACACTATGCCATAGAGTTTCTACTAAAATATTTCTCCTTCCTCCTATAATACTTTTCAACAATTAAAAAGCCAACGTGATTTTAACGAAATTCTAAATTGCACACGGCCGCTTGAATGTAAGAACAGGAGAATGGTGCCTTCAGGCTAATTCGTACCTTTCATAGTACAGGAACATTTCGAAGGATCAATATCATTCTAACTCCAAAGCGTCTTCTTCTAATTGGATCATTTGCTATGGCCCGAGGGAAATTACCATCGCCTACCCGTTTTCTCCCGGAATTTCCCTGTGGTATTTTATGCCCATTTGTGGAAACGGTCCTTCGCTCTTTTAATAGCTGAAATGCCAGAACAAGGCGCGAGAACCTTGTGTGCTCATCGGTAACAGTGGTATGCGAAATGCGCGCTCCATGTGACGAAGCATCGAGCTAACACCGAAACTGCAAGAGCTATCGTTTGTAAGCACCTTGAAAAATGGCTTCCAGTGAATGAATCGTTACTTTTGTCTTCTTCAAGTTAGTTCCTTTGCTTCCATTGCACAGTCCAATACCTTATATCTCTCCATCAACATCTCAGAAAAAAACAGAGCCCTGCTACTAGCAGCGGTGTGCCTCCGTCAACTCTTGAGTCAAGAGTGGTGTTGAAATCTATCCCATATTCTCTGTCCGAATACCTTTCTTTAAAGAGCCTTTCAGACACCAGGCCTGCCTCGAATTACCTTCAAACAGCCGGTTTCATTTGTTTGTCATATCTTTTTCATTTTAGAACGACTAGACCACTTTATGTTCTTCATTCGTGGAGGACTAGTAGAGAACCTAGTGATTTGGTCACTTGTCTTAGTAAATCTTCTACATTTCGTATGAAACACTGGAGGGCACAACTACAATTTCCATTTTTCTTTAAATAAAGTTCCTCTCTCTCTCAATTACCCCTCATTGATTGCCTTCGAACGTTTGACATCTGGCGAAATACTTGCTGGGAAAAGTTCTTTAACGAATCGCCCATCATTAGTAACTACAAGCTTCCTCCCATTTTTTTATTTCTTTTTGGTTTTAAAAATTTACCGGAACAGGAATGAAGTAAAACACATTTTCATGCAGGAGGCCATGAGTTGCGGCGCGATAGAGGTTTTGAGATAACTTAGATGACAGCTTTCTCTAGCTCTGCATATATCAATTTGTTTTGCTTCGGTGATTTTGAAAGTTCATGCAAGAGCCTTGGTACAATAAACATGTTGAAGTTGAACAAGTTGAACATCTTATGTGTGCCATCAGTCAACCATGCCACTGTAACGGCTTCGGTAAACACTTCACAACTGCAGAAGACAGGTATTTCAAGACTAGAAATCACCAGCTTTTCTATTCACAAGTTTTCAGCTGCTTAATGTTTAGAGTAATCAAGTACCGAAATAGTTAAAACTGAGCTCGATGCAGAATAATCTAGATAATCATCATTTGAGCCTAAAAACCACGCGGGAAATATTGGCCTGTGAAATAATTTCATATTTATTGTTGTATGGTAACGCAAAATAACTGCGCAAACACTGTGGTGCAGTGCATTTAGTTGTCTTGCTGCCTTACGTTTAAATAATCAAAGCTACGTGATATCAGTGTTCCAAAGAATACTTCTTTACCAACTTAACATGTTTAACAATATGTCATTCGTTTGTCTGAAAGCAGCCCTGATTCCACCTATTCTGTGCTCTGGCCGACATAAAGGCCCAAGACAGGCTAGAGGCCAGGCTATAATGAAAGTACTAGTTGATGGCGCATTGACGCACAAGTCCTATTTACTGATGTGACCTGGTATCCAAAAAAATGGTCATGTGTTTCTTAGTAGTGGGAATACCGACTCTCTAAGGGTTTTGGCTTCGTTTGGCACTGTGGACAGCGTCCGGGCGAAGGAGGCTCATCATCAGCAGCAGCACCTTGACTACGCACACTACAGGACAAAGGCCCCTCCCATTCTCCACAAGTCATCTCTTTCCTGTGCTTGATCAGCCCCCCTAACTTATGCTCTCCCATTTACCTTCTTACCTGCTCTTGGAATCCAGTGCGTGATTCTTAATGAGCAGCGGATATCTTATGTGGAGGCTCATCAGTATATGAATATTGGTATGCTGATCGCAGTAAGAGTTTACTCATCTTATAGTACGCTCAAGTATATGCCATGAAAATGTGTAAAACCTATCAAAGCTAGCACCAGAAACGGATATGTATCACAGGTGTTGAGTAAATCCTGCTGGGCATGACATCCACTTAAAAGAAAGAAGGGAATGGCTAGCCCAAAATAGGTGAGGTAAACTCAGCTGTCTGTTTACCTAACAATTGTAAACTTTCACTAGGACTCATTTCTTTTTTATAATTTTTCTGACTCAATCACTACTTTCGTATTTTTTCTTTCTTTTACTTCGTAAATTTTATCGCCTTAGGTGGGTAAACAATAGAGTAGTTAACATTCATAGGCTAAAAGCTTTCTTGCCCGATCACCCAGAGCGAGTATGTGCCAGAGTCTACCGGCCACAAACAAACAGACAAATAAATGTGGGTGAACCAATAGCAGTGAGAAGACTATGAGCAAGTACACTGAGAAAATACAAGGGAAACCAGAAAGGCAACGGTGGCTGCTAGAAAATCATGAAGCAAGCAAAAGCCTATGCCAACCACCACTTAGCCGTTTCGTGTCTGACAGTCAGTGGTTGAACTCGAGTCTCTCTGCGCCTAGAATAAATGAAAAAACAACGTAGCAACCAGTGGTGCTCAACGGATACCTGCATATCTTTCCCTTTACCTTCTGGGGAGTAGGAACTTGCCGCAATTCAGTTTCTTTCCATTACTTAGAAATAAATACCTTAGCCCATTCCCACGCCGTGAATGGCTGGGCAGTTCAATTCAATTCTTTTAATCCTTAGACATAGAAAGTTAATCTTCATATATTTATCGAAGTAATACAAATGCTTTATAAAGCTGATCTCTTCAGATGGATTAAGACCTCCAAAAGTGCGCAGCACACGCTTCAAGGTCCAAGGTCAAGGCATGGTAGCTTGGTGCCATTGCATCTCATGCAGTACAACCGCCATGCTAACTATCATATGGGTCGTTCTTTCACTACCTATAATATTACCGTGGCGTTGAAGAGCTACTTTCACAGGGTATCCGGCGTCGGCGTCGGTGGTGAAGTCGTTGGTTAGGAGTGAGAAATTATCATCTTTGTGTAACTAAAAAAAAATCAGTGCACCCTAAAGCTTTGCCGTTAGAAGTAGAACCTGATAGCGATAACTCGTTTTGCGTAGTTCAAGCACTTAGCGGGTGAAGCTTTTTCAGAATAGGCGCATCGATGGAGGTGAAAATGCTGTATGCCCGTATGCTCAGATTTGGGTGCACGTTAAAGAGCCCCAGGTGGTCAAAATTTTCGGAACCATTTAATAAGGTGTTTCTCTTAATCATATTGCCTCGTTCCATCCTCAAGTTTTGTTATCGTCCCGTTATGCTACGTAGTTCGAAGTGCAAACCACGCCTGCAGTGTTCGAAAAGCTTCGGGACTGTCGCAGAAGATTTTGATAAGATCACGCGCACTTCACGAACATTAGAGATTATTCTGGAACCCTCTTCGCGGGGGCCGCTAACAATAATGCTAGATTATTCAACGACACGAATTACCGCCACGCATCACCGCGTGTGACTTCATCGATGGCCGATGCTCTGTTCGCAGGAAACAAGGTCTGCCACTGGAGTACGGGCTCCTACTCGACAAGAATCGGAAGAACAACACGTGGACGTCGAACTCGGTAAAAATGACAGCGCCTGTGCAACCTGCGCCACTCCTGCTCCGGACACCCAGAAAGCCACCAACTTTCCACGGTTCACCACTCTAAGACCTGGAAAGCTGGCTTGAAAGGTTCGTCCACGTCGTTGTCTTCAACAACTGGACCGATGATGACGATCTCTGTACGTCTATTTTGCTTTAAAAGATGCTGCTCGAACTTTGTCTGAACATCAAGAGTGAAGCCTCACAACGTGTGACAGATTTTCCACCAGGTTCCTCACCACTTTCGCAAGTGCGGTCTGCAAGGAGAGGGCTAACGCTCTGCTCGGAACCTGTCTGCAATTGCCAAATGAAAACATGGCGCTACCCACAGAAGTTATTATTAAACTCTTCCACCAAGCTGACCCCAACATGTCCGAGGAGAAGAAAGTCCGTCTGCTTATGTGAGAAGTCAAGCAAGAACTCTTCGTCGGGCTGATAGGGAACCCGCCAAACAATGTTGCCGAATTAATTTCAGAAAATCTACAATTTAGAAGACGCTTGAGATGCGGACACGGCAACAATCGTAGTTTCTCGTGTACAATCTACACCAATATTTAAGCGCTAGGAACTGCTAACCTGGGAGAGAAGACCCGCATGCTTGTGCAGAACACAGCTTCAAGAATTTTTTCCTTCAGCGCAGCCTCTCGTAGACTCCATTGTGGATGACGTATACCGGGATATCATCCAGCAATCGCTCGGCGTTCTTCAGTCTGCAAAGCGGCAGCTGCAAGTGATGAGCTATGCTTCCGCAGCCCGCTGTCCCAACAACCCTCCACGCTCATGCCAAGACGCCGCCCTGTCATACTTCCGTCGCCAGACGCCACCGCCACCACTACCGACACCCTACCGTTCGCCTGCTGAACATCGCAGCGCGCCAAGGTATACGGTTGTTTTGCGTGCACCTGACAACCGCCCGCTCTGTTACCCCTGAAGAGAGGCTGGACCAACCTGCCGCCACTGTCAGTTCCAACAGACGGAAGTTTGAGGTTCTAAATGAACGCACCGTGTCCACAACGAGGTGAACGACCACATGACATTGCTGACTACCTGACGGGAGCGCAGTGGACACTCCTATGACCTTATTGTTCGCCATTGCCAGCCCGCTACACCTTACAGTACACCTGCCCTGCCCGGGGCTGATCTCCAAGCCCCTACTTGGAGAATTGAGGAAGCACTCGATGGAGGTGCGGTTGCTGTATGACAAACTACCGAAGATCTTCAGTTGCAACCGACGCCACAAGAAAATCGAAAGCACCCGCCGCAAGACAAAACGGGCGTTGACATTGAAACTTCGACGCCTGAAGAATACGTAACGACGTAGCGTGGAAGCCGTACAGCGAACAGGTGTAGCCGTGATCCGATGCCACGACCCAACCAGAACACATGACGGCGAACCAGTGACGTTGACGTAATATTCGATGGCCACCTCGTTACTTCTCTCCTCGATACTGGAGCTGACTATTACGTCGTCAGTGAGCCTTTTGCGACAAAGTTGAAGAAAGTGAAGGCTTCATGTCAAGGCCCCGAAATTTGGACCACTGGAGGTTACCTAACAACACCGACTGGAGTCCGCACAGCAAGAGGCACCATCAATAACCAGACTTCTTTTGCGAGCTTTGTAATTTTACAAAATTGTTTGAGAAATGTGATACTTGGGATAGAATTTCTAACTCAATACGGAAGCCAACATCCTGTCATCGACTTGAGGTCTCAGTCAACCTCACCAACCTCAGAAAACAAGCTGTGAACCCCACAACGCCGAGAATTTCACAGTTAATGTGCTAGATAAGCAGGTCATCATTCCGCCTTTCTCCAGCGTCATTTCCATTGGCAACAAAAAAGCTGAACACCTTGAAGGCGTCGTCAACTGCGATCAGCACCCCTCTTCTAAACCAGCAGATTATCGCCGCAACAGGCACACCTGAGCTGGTGAACCGCAAAGCAAAGGTGGTGGTGACAAACTTGAGTCACAAAAACAGGCACCTGAGCGTTGCTGCAAAGCCTGCCTACACCAACGAATTCGTGGACAACAGAAATTTCTTCGTCCTCTTTGATGCTGCCGATAGTGCTTCGATGAATCGAGGTCCCGAACCAAACTTTAACGTTGACCCGCGCCTTTCAAAGTGCGACGAAGCCCAGCTCAAGTTTATTATCCTGCAATTCGTGGTCTGCTACTCGTCATCATCAAGAATACAAGCAACCCTAGTCGCGAAACATCGCATCATAACAGATGAAAGAGCCCGACCCGTTCGACGAATCTCGTACCAAATTTTGACGCGCGAACGCCACAGCGCAATGAAAGAGTTAATAGAATGCTACGCGACGACATCATTGAGCCATCCAAGAGTCCATGGGCATCACCGAAGATATTGGTGAAAAAGGACGGGTTCCTACTTTGTTGCGTCAATTACCACCGCCTGAACGAAATCACCAAAGACGTGTAAGCTCTCCCACGGATAGACGACGCCCGGAACCAACTTCCGCACGCCAACTACTTTTCGTCGATGAACCTCGAAACCGGCTATTGGCAAATCGAGGTTGACGAGAGAAATGGAGAGTAGAGGCCTTTATGACATCAGATGGCCGATTTGAGTTGAAGGTAATGCCAATTGGTCGTGGCACGGCGCCTGCGACGTTCCGGCGTGTTATCAGCACCATGCGAGCTAGATTAAAATGGCAAACTTGCACAATTACTTGGACGGCACCGTCGTGTTTTTCTGGAGCTTCGACGAGCATCTCCGGCACCTTGAAGCTGTACTTCAACCTATCAAGACCTCTGGATTCACCCTGAAGCTAGAAAAGTGCCGCTTTGTGTACGAAGAGTTGTCGTTCCTGAGACACGTGATTAGCAAGTCTAAAATATGTCCCAACAAGCTGAAAACAGCCGCCATCGTTGATTTCCGCAGCTCACTGACAAGAAAGCTATACGCCTATTAGCGGTGTTTTGCCAAAAGTTTCTCACAGAGGACCGAGCCGATAACTCACCTCATGAAATGCGAAGTCAAATTCAGAAGGAGTGTGGCACAAGAGGAAGCATTTCAGGAAATGAAACGACGCATTCACACCACCGATACTTGCACAATTCAACGAATACGTAGAAACAGAAGTACACGCCGATGCAAGAAGGGTAGAACTCGGTGTCGTCCTAGTGCAAAAAACTGACGGCCTAGAAAAGGTTATCAGTTATGCTAGCCGGTCGCTATCCAAGGCCCAAGCCAACTATCGCACAACAAAAAATAGTGCCTCGTCGTCACATAAGCAGTGTCAAAGTTTCGCTTTTTACACTACGGCCGACCTTTAAAAGTTGTGCGAGACAACCACGCCTTGTGTTAGCTAGCTATCTTGAAAGACCCTTCAGCAGGTGGTCAAAACTTCCGGAGCCCTCGACTATGGCGTCTCTCATAATCATATGGTGGTTTTGGGACGTTAAACCCCACAAATCAATCAATCAATGAAAGACCCTTCAGGTCGCCTCGTACGGTGGAGCGTGGGGCTTGGGGAATTCGACGTGATCATTGTTTACAAGTCTGTGAGAAAACACTGACGCTGACTGCTTGTCTCGTGCCCCCGTCGACCCACCGCCACCCGATGACCTGGGAGAGGCCGGCTTGTTGAGAACAATAACTGCCGACGACTTCACCGAGCAACAGGGAGCTCAACCGGAACTCTAGAGCGTTGAGGAATACCTTGAGTGTAATAGCGCGACGGTTCCGAATATTTTCAAAAGACGACTGGAGTCGTTCTTGCTGTGAAACAGAGTACTCCTAAAGATAAACTTCCAGTCCAGTGGAGCTGATCACTGTTTTGAGCTTCTTCCAGTTGTGAGACCAAAAGTACGATGACCCGATGGCTGAACACCTCGGTGTTTTGTATACGCTCGAAGAATGCAGAAATAAGTACTACTGGCCACGACAAATCGCCGACGTCGCTTGTTAGTCAGGAACTGCCGAGAGTGTCAACGACAAAAGACACCGCGGACTAGGCCAGCAAGACTTCTCCAGCCCATCGAGCTACCTCACCGGCCTTTCCAGCAAAGCAGCGTGGACCAATTGGGGCTGTTCCGGACGTCAAGTTCTGGGAACAAACTGATCGTCGTAGCTACTGACTAGCTCATGCGCTACACCGAGACAAAGGCTCTGCCCAAAGTGAGTGCCTCCGAGGTAGCAAAGTTTTTCGTTGAGAACATCAATCTTCGTCACGGAGCTCTACAGGTCCTCATTACTGACAGCGGTACGGCCTTTACGGCGAACCTAATTCAGGCGATCTTGAGGTAGAATTCGACGAATGACCGCTGCACCACTGCGTACCATCCACAGGTCAATGGCGTCACCAAGCGTTTTATTAGGACCATCACCCGATATGCTGGCCATGTATGTCGAGGTCAAACACAATAGGTGGGATGTAATAATTTCTTAAGTAACCTTCGCGTATAACACTGTTTTGTAAGAAATGACGCAAATGATGACGTACAAGTTAGTGTATTGAAGGAACCTGGCCACGACGCTCGACGCCATGTTGCCGAACGTCAGCGACGAAGAAAACATCGACGTGACTATTTACCTACAGCGCACTGAAGAAGCTCGACAACTCGGCCGCCTCCACATCGAAATCTGACAGATGACCGACAGCCACCGTTACAACTTTCGATGACGCTTCGTGGAATACCATCTCAGTGAACGTGTTTGGGTATATACGCCGATACGCCGACGCGCACTTAGTAAAAATCTTTTGCGATGGTACTTTGCACCATACCGGGTAGTTCGATGTCATGACAACCACGAAGCTGTCCCCGACGGCATCACGAATTCTCAACGGTGCCGTTCACGGCCTGAAGTCGTCAATGTCGCATGCCTGAAGCCATTTTATGCACAATAATGAGCTGAAAAAGTGTATTTGGTTGTTGTTATCGCGTTATAAAATTTATCGCATGCATTTTTGTACTACGATCATTTCGTTAGAATCACGCCTTTTTCTCGAATATTACAGATTATTCTGGAACCTATGTGGCCGCGAGCAATAACGCTAGAATATTCGACAAAACGTGTATAAATACCACCGCGCTTCACCACTTGTACGTTGATCGACGGCCTACGCTCTGTTCCCCTCTGTTCTCTATCAGTTGCACTGCATTGCTGTAATTTGACCTGAAGTTTTCTGGCCACAAGTTCAGCCGAATAAACAGTTTCATTTGGGATCGAGTCACCCCCCTTCGTGAACATCTGGACCCCCTGACAATATGGTGGTTTTGAGATGTTAAACCCCACATATCGATCAAGGGACTAGGCGCAGCAACGTGCGTTCCTTTTGTAGTGGGTAGCCTGTTTTAAACCTACCATAATCACATTATGTGATGCACGCTGGTCTTCTAACAAAATAATATTACCTATATAATCATTATTATTATTGTTAATATTATGATTATTAATATTATTATTATTATTATTATTATTACGAGTAACTTGTTTAATGATCTATCTACAGCGCACAGAACTTGACGAGCAAGATGGCGCCAGTCCAGCATCAAACGAAATCTCACTTCGTCCTCCTCTTTCATGCAGCCGTGTTTAGCGGCTGTTATGTATTATATTCTCCGGCGGTAGAAGCACCGTCCCGGTGTTAAATCTACGCAGATGATGTCGAAGGGGATAATAGGGCTTAAGCCGAGCCACGTGAACGGTGTCGCTCCGAGCTGACGATGACTTTGTTGGATAGGTTGGAGCAATCTCGTACGTGACATCTGTCACTTCAGTGGCCGCAGGTAGTGGCCGCAGGTAGTAAAGTATCTAAAGGTAGAGTTGGGTACCGACCATATAGGAGATAGAAGGGCGAATATCCGGCAGTGTTGTGACGAGATGAGTTGTAGGCGAACATCACATACGGCAAATGAATGTCCCAATCATGGTGGTCCGGCGCAACGTATTTCGCAAGCATATCGATTAGGGTCCTGTTAAGGCGCTCCGTGAGGCCATTTGACTGGGGATGGTACGAAGTAGTAAAATTGTGCTTGCTATGGCAAGACCTCAGGATTTCATGAACGACAGCTGATAAGAACGTGCAGCCACGTTCTGTGAGAAGTTGGCGGGGAGCACCGTGCAATAATATTATGTCGTACAAGACGAAGTCCGCAACGTCGGTAGTGCAACTGGTCGGGAGTGCTCGTGTGATTGCGTACCGCGTAGCGTAGTCCGTGGCGACAGCAATCCATTTATTTCCGGCTGTGGAGGGTGGAAAAGGGCACAACAGGTCGAGACCAAATAGAAAGAAAGGTTCAGTTGGAACGTCGATCGGCTGAGGTAGCCGGCTGGGAGGGCGGACGGCGTTATTCGACGCTGACAGGGCTCACAAGCGGTGACATAGCGTCGAACAGAGCGGGCAAGTCTAGGCTAAAAAAACCTACGTCGTACCCAATCGTATGTGCGAGAAACGCCCAAATGGCCCGTCTTGGGAGCGTCATGAAGTTGATGCAGGACAGTGTAACGCAGATGCCCTGTGATGAGAGGAAGTAAGTCTGATCCGAAGGAATCAAGGTTACGGCGATATAGAATCCCGTCTTTAACCAAAAACATTCGTAGGAACGGGTCGCGAGGTGTTGACTCCAGTTTGTCAATGATGGCTTGTAAAGAAACAGCCCGACGTTGCTCTTCGCCAATGTTCAACAGCTGCGACAGGGAAAAAACGTCCGTGACAGCGTCAGTATTGGTTGCTTCGTCAACAGGGTAGCGAGATAAACAATCCGCATCCTGATGTAATCGCCATGTTTTGCACATTACAGAGAACGTGTATTCTTGAAGGCGTAGGGCTCAACGAGCGAGGCGTCCCGTGGAGTCCTTCAGGGTGGCTAGCCACCAGAACACGTGATGACCCGTGACAACACGGAATAAGCGCCCGTACAGGTATGGACGAAACTTGGTGACTGCCCATACAAGGGCGAGGCGCTCGCGCTCCATGATGGAATAGTTGCGCTCGGCTGGAGATAGCAGTCGACTTGCGTAGGCTATAACACGTTCGTGTCCCCGTTGTTGCTGAAATAGCACAGTTCCTATGCCGTGTCCACTGGCGTCTGTGTGAACCTCGGTTGGGGCTAATGAATCAAAGTGAGCCAAGATTGGTGGCGTTGTAAGCAGTGCCGTAAGTTGCGAAAACGATGAAACTTGGTCATGGCCCCAGATAAACGAGGCGTCTTTTTTCAAGAGGTCTGTGAGGGGCGTGCAATGGTCACAAAGTGCTTAACAAAGCGTCTAAAATATGAGCGAAACCCCGCAAACCTGCGCACATCTTTTGTGGTCCTCGGGACGGAAAAGTTCGTGACTGCGCGAATTTTCTCTGGGTCTGGACGCACGCCTTGGGCATTGGCAAGGTGACCGAGCATGGAAATTTGACGACGAGCAAAATGGCACTTTAAGGCGTTAAGCTGGACTCTGGCTCGACGAAAAACGTCGAGAATAGCTGACAAATGATCGAGATACGAGTCTTATGATGGCGAAAAGACAATAACATCAAGGTAACACAAGCAGGTGGACCATTTCATTCATTGGAGCAAGGAGTCCATCATTCTTTCAAATGTGGCTGGTGCATTGCAGAGACCAAAAGGCATCCCCCTAAACTGATAAATGCCATCAGGAGTGATGAATGCGGTCTTCTCGCGGTCCATCTCGTCGGCGGCTATCTGCCAGTACCCTGAACGAAGGTCAATAGTTGAAAAATAAGTAGCACCGTAGAGGCAGTCGAGAGCGTCGTCGATGCGAGGTAAAGAATAAATGTCTCTGTTTGTAATTTTGTCGAGGTGACGGTAATCGACAAAAATCGCCAAGTTCCATCATTCTTTTTAACAAGGACGACTGAAGAAGCCCGGGGGCTGCATGAAGGCTCGATAATGTTTTTCACAAGCATTTTGCCGACTTCATGTTGTAATATGGCACCCTCCGATACGGAGACACGGTAGGGGCATCCGTGAATGGGAGCTGCAAGGCCAGTATTTATGCGATGGGTGACAATGGTCGTTTGGCTTAAAGAGCTGCTGGCAAAGTCAAAATTACTACGATAGCTCTCAAGAACGTGGCGAAGCACTATGGCTTGCTCAGACTTGAGGTCCGGTGACATCATTCACTCGATGTCGGCGCCCCAAGAACGTGATGGAGTGGAACCACTGACTGAGCTGCAGCAATCGTCAACTCTGAAGGGCTCGATATCGTCATCTTGGAGAGCGGTAGTTTTGGCCAGGGAGATGTGGTAGAACTTGTGTGGTGAGTGAAAAGTTGACCAGTGGAAGGAAGGTGCGGTTTGTCGTAATCGTAAAATCATATGCGGCACAGCAACCCCATGCGTGAGCATCACGGCAGGAATCGGGGCCACCATGTAATCACCATCAGGTACAGGCGGCGTGGAGGATAAGTCGACATGTGTGACAGAGTTAGGCGGGAGGCGCGTGAAATCAATGCAGCAGAGGCTGGTTTGCGGTGGGCTGGTCGGGTCGGAAAAGAGAAGTAAATCGAGATGGAGAGGGCCAGCAAAACAGTCTATAGGGGCAGAGTGCGTGGCTAGAAAATATATACCGAGAATGAGTTGATGAGGGAAATGTTCGATGACGGCGAAAAGAACGACAGTGCTTCTCTCGCCAATAGACACTCACACAGAGCACATGCCAAGAATTGCGGCAGTTCCTCCATCAGCGACTCGTACAGCTCGGTTGAGGGCGGGCGTGACAACTTTTTTAAGTCGGCGGCGAAGGTTAGCACTCATAATGGACATATGCGCGCCAGTTTCTATCAATGCACTGACACGAACATTGTCGACAGTAACGTCCAAAAGGTTCCGGTTCGTCGTTAATGTTAAGCGGGGATTTCTTACGAAGGTCGTCAACGAAGCTCCACCTCCAGAAGCTGCACGGCCTATAGTTTTCCGGTCGGAGGTGCTGCGAATGGGTCGGGGAAGCAGCACGGCGTAGTGGGGGCGACCGGGACTGACGACGAGCAGGGGCGGTGACCGGTCGTGGCGAGGTTTTCTCAGAGGTGCTGCAGGAGCGGAAAATGTGGTCGGCGTTGATGGAGATAGTGTGGGGACGACTGGCGAACAGAAGTGGCGTGATACTGAGGTGCATAGTATGACGGTGGAGCCCAGAGGCTGCGGCCGTCACGAGCGATATGACCAACTAGTCGACAGTTAAAACATATGGGCCTGTCATTAAGAGTACGCCATTCGGACGGATTGTGGTGTATGCGAGGAGCAGAAGGGGGATGATAAGAAGGCTCAGCAGAGTATACAGCAGGAGCATGATGTAGGCCGACATTCGATAGCTCTTGACGAACGACGGCTTGTAACAAAGAGATCGCGGTCGGTGAAGGCGCAGGCGTCGGTAATGGCGGGGCTACCGGTTGTGATGCCTCGACCTCCCGACGAATGATGCGTGTAAGGTTGTCACATCGAGGGGCCTGGTGGAAGGCGTCGTCACACGAAGTGGCCGCTGTGTTCGGAAGGCGCACGATGCTTTGGGCTACGCGGCGGGCTTTAGCTTGTTCGAGACGTCGGCATTCTTTAAGGATGGTGTCGATGCTCGAGACGTTGTTAAAAACCAGCAGGTTGAAAGCATCGTCAGCAATGCCTTTCAAGACGTGGTTGACCTTTTCGTGTTCCGACATGCACTGGTCGGCCTTGGAACAAAGGGCCAAGACGTCAAAAATGTAGGAGACGTAGGATTCGGTAGAAGACTGGGCCCGTGTGGCAAGAGTCTTCTTTGCAGCGAGCTGACGACCAGATAAATCACAAAACACGTCGCGCACCTTTTTTTGAAGAGATCCCAGCTCGTTATGTCGGCTTCGTGGCTCTCAAACCATGTCCGAGGAGTGCCGTCCAGGTAGAAAAGCACGTTGGCGAGCATGAACGTGATATCCCGGCGGTGAGTAGCACTGACGCGCTCGTACCGGTTCAGCAAAGTGTCAAGAT
The DNA here is from genome assembly GCF_013339725.1 of Rhipicephalus microplus. Classification (NCBI taxonomy): domain Eukaryota; kingdom Metazoa; phylum Arthropoda; class Arachnida; order Ixodida; family Ixodidae; genus Rhipicephalus; species Rhipicephalus microplus. The sequence continues at coordinate 152,599,291 of NC_051169.1, forward strand.
CGATCGCACCATCATCGGAGAAAATGCCGGGAGTCCGGAGGTGTGGCAGTGTGACGTAGATGGTGGCTTGGACTGATGAGGGGGCGTAGAGGAAGTACCAGCAGTCGAAGCAGTTGAAAGCTCGCCGATGGTGCGACCGCTGCGCGTCTTCATTGAGGTACGGGGGTCGTCCACCTCCACCAATATTGTTACGAGTAACATGTTTAATGATCTATTTAATGCGCAGAGAACTGGACGAGCAAGATGCCGCCAGCCCAGTATCAAACGAAAACTCACTTCGTCCTTCTCTTTCATGCAGCCGTGTTCAGCGGCTGTTATGTATTATTATTATTATTATTATTATTATTATTATTATTATTATTATTATTATTATTATTAAAGTTGAGACATTCTGCGCGAGAAGTGTGATGTGGAGGCACGTTCTAGGTCAATTTCCCCCAAATGAGAGCATACAAATTGAATATAAATTTAAAACTCACAAGCAAAGCGCCGAACACGAACGTTAAAGCCATACCCCGAAGAATTCTATACCCCGCAGTCTGTGTGACACCCCGCAGTCTGGGCTGTCAGTAGTGGCTGAAACTCTCCTGAAGAAGGCAAAAGGACGCTCGCGAAAGCCGCAGCTGAAAGACGCGCTCAGTAGACGTAAGAAGCCGATAGTGTTACATAACTTACACAGGGTAACGCACAACTTGAAGAAGGTTGCCCACCGCCACGAATTTTGTTGGGTGCCAAACGCCAAGAAAAAAACTTTCGAGGTTGTGCTAGCAAATCTCGAGCAGTGAAGTGCGCGATAGCGTGTGTAGCAAGAATCATGCCAACCCGATGGTGCGATGCGATGTGGGAGGGTTGTGCGAGATTACGTTTTGCTGAGGAAATTCTTATGTGGGCCACACAGGCCGCTGCGCAAACGGCCATTTAGAGAACAGCAGCTGTAAATCAAAAATAAAGAAATGAGTAATTTGCCTGCCCAATGCGCAGCCTGTTGATGTGAAGCACTATTTAAGCAGAGTAAGATACTGGCTCTAAGTACGTGTGCTCGCGAGGTTTTGCAAGCGTTCTTCATTAACATGAAAAGTGATACCTTTGTAAGTGAGGCCTTATATCGCTCTACGCTGAATAAATGTCATTTTTGATCAATAAAGTGTGTTAGCACGTGGTATACCTTGGCGCGTCTGCGCAGCTATAATCGGTTTCTCTATTAATTGCGAAGCGTTTCTCAGTGAGCATCGGCGACTTAGCGCGTATCTATCTATCTATCTATCTATCTATCTATCTATCTATCTATCTATCTATCTATCTATCTATCTATCTATCTATCTATCTAGCCGGCCACGACTTTTAGCTCTCCTGGCTGTTTCGATAATGGTATTGATACCAAACTTGGTATGGAATAATATGACGGTATGAAGAACATATTTGACTAGTCTTAACATGAAAATCATGACCGTAAATGGATGACGGTATGTGACATGTGCAAACATGGTAAGCATAAAATGCCTGTCATGTAACGACATCAATACGTGCCATGCTCATGATGCTCCGCAGCCGTTTCGCTAGCTTCACTTATACCAAATTAGGTATTACGGGACGTGAATGGATGTCGAAATTATGATACTGGTGCAAATATAATAAACATGACATGCCTGTCATGTAACTACATGACTACATGCTATGGCTCATGATGGGCTCACGGTCGTTTCGAGAGCTTTAGATATGCCAAAGTTGGTATTACGTGAAGTCAATGGATGATGAAGGTATGTGACTGGTGCAAACATAATAATCATGAGATGCGTATCATGTGAGAACATGCCAGAGTCAAAGCGCCATTTCATTTTGACATGTATCAGTGCGCATGCTAACCGGTGTTCATTTCGTCGGGTCACACCGGCGTTGCCCCGACAGGCACCAGTCCTGCGATATACTCGCAGTTGCGCGCCGCGCTGCGTTGTTTTGACGCATGCGCGTTTCAGCGCGTCCAGCGTCCCCCTGTCGCGAAAAGAAGGAGACGCAGTGTTGTCTGGGTAACGTATCGGCGCGAAACGCAGCATGTCGCATTTGGCGCCGGTTGCAGTCGGGCCGCGCCGACCAACGCTGGTCGCGCCGGTCGCGCCTGGCGTCAGACTAAGGAGTGCTCGCGTTTTGCAAACGTAGCGTCGCTGTGCCGAGCGTGCGTGCGTGTCAACGCTACATTGGAGTATATTGGGCCCTTCATGACGCGCTCGCAGCCGTTTTACTAGCTCCACATATACCAAACTTGGTGCTACGTGACGTCAATGGATGACGAAACTATATGACTGGTGCAAACATGTTAATCCTGACACGCGTGTCATGTAAGAACCTCACAACATACCACGCTCATAGCATGCTCGCGGCAGTTTCTCTAGCTTCATATATACTAAATTTGGTATCACGTGACGTTAATAGGTAACAAAGGTAAACGACGCATCCAAACATAATAATTATGTGACGGAAATCAAGTACGGCAACATCTACCTTCACCTAGTAACGTTGTGCTGATTTTAAGGTGACATATGAACACTTCTCATTCGTGCTTCCCATATCATCGATTGCAGCTGCACGTGGGATCTGCGATTTTTTTTTACTGACGATCTATAGTCAATAAAACAGTTGGTAGTTTGCGCTCGACCTGTTTAAGTGTTTCTTCTTTGTGGTGTCTTTTCTTTATTTGCGCATTTTTTTCCTGTAGAGTTGTATGAACGCGCGAAGTTTTCTTTTGCATGGAGGCTAAGTTTTACATTAGCCGATCAGTGGACACCGAGGGCCGCATAGGAGATAGACTCATCGTATCGTTGTAGTGAGCATTTGGAATTGTTTTTGAACATCAGCTACACGCTTACAACAAAAATACGGCAGGGAAGCAGTGACTGCCAACATGAGCGCCCCCCCCCCTCTTTGTCAAGCGCAGATTGGTGGGAGCGAAGGTGCCATTGAGAGGGAGAGAGGAGTGGTATTGCACATCCGTATGCCTTTAGAGCCACCGCTGATGATTCTGCTTGCTGTCACAACGATCACTGTCACGAAGACAGTGGCTAGATAGAATTTTTTGGGGGGAGGGAAAGAACACCTCAATGATCTGAACGGGGGGGGGGGGCGGCAAGGCGAATGATCATCTTTTGGCATGTACGCCATGGCAAAAAAAAATAAAAAACCGGTCAGGGGCTCGGTATGCCACCGCGTTGAGTGGTAGGGTAAGGGACATCTCGTAAGACACCTTTATTTATTATTGTACAGGAAGACATGCCCTTCAAGCCACCCTACAGACGAGCAAAGTAACGAACACAAACGCAGTGCCTTTGAGACCTGTAGTTTTTGGCGTTGCGTTGCAAAGACTAAGAGATAAGTGCTACTATAGGCATGAGTTTCAAAACTTTTGTATTAACCCACACAAAAATTATAGCTGCGTAACTAAATATAATAAAAATATCAAGAATTTAGGCACCATTACTTTATTTCTATTTTGAAAATTGTTTCTATGATAACATGATATGGCTGCAACTTTAACGCTAGTTTTGATTAAACCTGTAAACAAGCAACTGCAACAGGCCTCGTTTTACTGAAAGCTCATCACCGTACCCACTTCGCTTGAGCACATGTGCTCCAAATACGCCGTTGCATAATTACCGTGTTGACAGCTTGTTTGTGCAAATATTCTTACCTTATCATACTTTGAAATCAGTCTACTGAATATTTTCCATGTGCCAGGAAGTTCTCCTGCATTGATCAAGTGGCAGATTATGCCTCGCCGTTGTTCAGTCAGTCAACAAACTTTGTTGGCTCCTAAGGAACTACGCAGTCGTAATTGCTGGCCGTGCCCGCGTTGGGGTCGGAAGACCACAGTCATCCGCACGTTCGCGGGCCCATTGAACAGCCCTTAGTTGTTTTATAGATCGCTGCTTCTGAGGGCTCCCTCCCAGTCCTCTTGGTTTTTAAAGAGGCATTTTGTAACGCTGAACATTGCCAAACCAAGTGCGCTAACTAGAAATACTCTTCATGGTACTCAGAGCAGTGCAGATGGATGTCCTTGACAAAGCGACTCAACCTTCCTCTCGACGGGAAAGATCCTGTTTGTAACATTCTAAGGGTAGAATGTTGAGGTCTACTTAGGTTTTGGTGCGGAAATTTCCTGCGCCCAAGCTAATAGTGTTTCACTATTTCGTGAAAAGAGATTGATGAGTCAGATTTATGCTCCCAGCCAGGATGGTCTAACCTATCGGGAGCATCGCTGAATGTGTCTGGAATGTGTCGGGAGCATCGCTGAATACCTCGCGCTTGGTCGTGAATAATAGTTTATTTGGGTTGTCTTTGCTGGTATGTACTTTGATTTTCATGAGCGCTGGAAGCTATACGAAACGATGAAAGGCATTAAATTGGTTTTTCTTGTCTATAGCCACCTCTTCTTTCATCAAAAGACCACATAGAAAGGCCCGTATGGCTGATCTCGAGTCAGTGTAAATGTAAGGCTGTGAGGGTCATTCATAACTAGTGCGACGACAGCTTCTTCGGCCGCTGCAACAGTGACATGTCTAACTGAAGGTGCATTAAAGATCTCATGTGCATGAGCTACAGCAGCTACAAATGGATCTGTCGCGCATACCGCGCATCATCTGTTATGAGGTAGATGAATGCTTTTGTGGGCAAAGTCTATGAGGGAGCGGGCTGGAGCATTGCGCTTAGCCACAATATATTGCGGGTATGCATTCATTCGGAAAAGAATAACCTATAAGGTCTCTCTAATGGTGTGAGGCAGCATGGTGTCATTCTGATCGATGACCAAGGGAGTCACAGTCTTGCGGACTTTAGGATGTTTCTGCCTGTCTTCGAAAACGGGAGACGTACGGTCTGAGCCGTTTTACAGCAAAAGCTGTTATAAGATCACAACTCAGGTCACGCGCAGTTGTCCGCCGCCGCCGCTGCTACTGTCACCGCCGGTGTCCGTAACCACATCGCACGAAATTCGAAAAAAAAATCAAGCACCAATGACACAGCTAGGTGTGAACCCGGTCCCTTGGGTGCCAGCCCAGTATTTTACCATGGAGCCACACCGGTGCTTTGGACGTGTTGAAAAACTTCCCTTAGGTAGGCTTGATTTCGGGAAAGCAGTCTCGTTATTACAACTTATAAAGATTTTTAAAACAGCGAAAGAACAACCAGTCATCGCACAATTCGAATAGTGTAACGCGTGGGCCGTCCAATGCTCCAACCCATTACAAAACCTTGTTTTTGTTACCCTATGAACAGCAGTGCATGCTCACTTCAGCCATAATTCTCATCGTTGTCAGCCACTGGAATGAGCAATGGGCACGAAATTCCTTGCAAGTGTTCAACGGATACTACGCTTCTCAGGAGAAGGACGAAAAATAGCACAGCAAATGCCAGCCTACCACCCAGAATTTTTTTTCTTAATGCCGTAGTTGGTATCAAGCAAGTGTGCTTGCAGCAGCTACCCAATGAGTGTTTAAAAAGGTTCTGAAGGGTGGCTCTTCTAACTTTCGCTGTGACTGTGCAACGCCTTCAGCGCAGGCCTGGCGTTTTTTTTTGTGCTTTTCTTACCTCGGAGAGGGTGTTGTGCACCCCTAGTTTGTAAAGTTTGTTTGTGACAGAGTTAACAAAAATGCCCAGTATGCATTTCGTGCTTTTTTATGATTGAATTAATTGTGGCTTCCTCCGAGTGGGACCATTTTAGCACCGATATGACACAGTTAATGTGGCTCATAAGGAGCGCTTGATACAGCCTCAGGAGGTTGCTCTCACTGAGGCAGCCTCTGTGATTCGTCTCTTGCGATTAATCTGAGCACGTTCTCTGTCTGTCCCTTCACGCAGCCAACAGTCTGAATGTTGGTTCTCTTCGCGTTAAGTATAAACAGAGAACCCTTACATAGTCGATTCGAATTATCAGCTTGTGAGATTTCGCATATATTTTATTGCAAATATGCTCGAGAGGTGTAGAATATAGCGTGCCCCTGCGATTTGGTCCATAAAACAGCAGTTCCTACCTTGATGGGGGCAGACACAGTCCAGTGTTTTCCAAGTATTTTCGGAAGCAGCCAGGGCTTCCCGAAGGGCACGCCCTACGGCCCCGTCGGCACCCCACCACACCAAATGGTGATGTAGTCTGCGTGCAGCGCATGGTTCGTGCCCCTCAACTCTAGCCAGCTGCTCCGAGAGACCTCTCATTGCTATATTTAAAAGGAACACTGAGATAAATGCGCTCCGAGGAGGCCCTTATCTCGTAACTGGAACTCTTCGGATCTCAGTTGGCCGATTTTATTAGTGGCTGTACGGTCTCTTGAAAATTGCTAACGTACGCATGAAAGCGTTTTCCTAAGTTCAGGTCCGATATGGATTTCAGAATAAATGTGTGCGTAATGCTATTAGAAGCTTCGACGAGATCTAACGCCAAAATACCTCTGACATTTCCGGTTTTCACGTCGATGGCCTGCCATTCGATCAGCTGCGTAATATCCTACGTGGGTAGAGGGCGTGAAACCTACCCTGTTGTATAAGAACAGTTTGCGTTTTTGATGTATCTCGTTACTCTTTCGTGAATTACGTTTTAGTCACCTTATCCACGCAGGGCGTAAGCGATATTGGTCTGATGCTCTCGGCTGTGAGCGCTTTACCTTTCCTCGCCATACGTTGCTGCTCAAAACATCCTTCATCGCACGCACGCCTTTGTCTCCGCTCTCAAAAATACTTTCTTTCTTCATTTATTCGTTATTCGTGAAGTTCACGTGATTCAAGGTCGAGTGCACTTTTGAAGAAAATTCATGCCCCCGTGCAGCGACAAGCAGTCAATGGTGTTATACAAGAACGAAAGCGTGAGTCTTCTGATGGTCGGCTGAAGAGTGCGCCACCCTGAGCAGGTTCGAGAAACTTCGATAGGTGGGAGAAAGCTACTGAAATACGTAAATTGATTACTTCGTTGCGTGGTGACTGCTTTGCAGGAAGCAATAGCCCGCCTGCGAGTTGAAAGATTGAAGATGATAGGCAGGTATGTTTTGGGTTGGCTGAATTTTTTTTAAATCATCGCAAAATTCAGTCGCTGTGCGTGTCGATTACATGTTTAAAAGATACGCGCTGCGCTGTTATTCCATGGCTCATTAGTGAGCGAGATAATCGTTTGATCTGTTGTCGCCGTGTAAAAGTGTCACCTCCTAAATATGCGGGTGTCACCAGAGCAGGCAGTTCACGTTCACTCAACTCTATAGTTTGTGCGTTATTATGCTCAAAACTATCTCAAGACTGGGCACGCACAGCCCTGTCCAAAGCACACGATTTTATGTATTTTTTGGTTGCGCTCAATCATTTTTGGGCCAGAAATTTACGTAACTCCTCTGTGGCTAAGATTTCAACTAGCTACCTCATAAGTATGTTATTAGCTAACTTGACGCAACTGTATTTGAGTAAACTATGCTAGGTGCTGAAACTATGTGTACACACCACCCGTTGCGCAGAAAATATGTTGAAAGTGAGTAGTGTAAGTAGATATGAATTCAGTTACATTAATTAAGCTAATACGCACCACTATTCATTGTAATACTTGTGGGAAAAGTTTTGTGGCGCCATAGACTTTTTTATTTGCATCATGAAGCACACCTGGTTCTCTATTAAAAATTATGTTACCCTTTTCTCATGCAGTAGAAAAATTGCGTAATTTTGGGATGCATCAAGTTGTATTTTCTTGCTTTTGGATCAGCCTTCTACTGATATTGCCCGCTTCTTTATAAGACGAGGGTGAGTAACCATTGTGTAGTATTCAGTGACTTAGTATCTATTTTGCATCGCAAGGTATTAAATTTGAAAAACAATCGTTCACATTGGAACGGGGCGAGATATATATTTAACGAATAACTGCCATAGAGAATAGGCCAAGAAACAAGATGACTCAGAAGTTGTTGTTGTTTTCCTGTGAAAATGGCTCGTACCCAAAGAAGTGGATTGGCCGATTATAAGGTGAATTTGCCCTAAACTTTCAGCATTGCGTCATTCCTACAAAATTATTTTTTTTGTAACTTAATTTTTATTTCCTCGCGCAAGCGCTGAACGCGCAGTCATCTTCATTCTCTTCCAAAATTTCCAAGCTTGCTCAAGTCAATGACGCACCGTAATATCACTCCCCCCCCCCCCCCGGCGAAAGTGCCGTCACGGCGGTTTATATGGTGGCGACGAACTAGCAGTGTGATACTGTTTCAGTCTGGAAGCCTGGACAACGCCCGTTTCAAGTGAGGGGGCTGAAGAGACATTGTGCAGGGGTGTGGTCCCGTCTGAGTTGTCGTAACACTTTATAAGGGTCATCGTAGCGTGTAGTAGCTCTCTCGATTAATCGGCTTGACAGTTTGGTGTCCAGGCAGGAATTGTATGCCTTGATGGCGACTGTCATGATGGTCTTTTTGGTGATCTTGCGACAAGTGTTCCCGGTCATGGACAAGTTGACGGGCTGAATGGGCTTGAGAAACGGCATCGCTGGCGTACTTAGTAGACAAGATGGCAGACGAAGGAAGGGGCGTTTCAATTGGTTACTCTGCATGTTGACCAAATAACAAATAAAACGGCGAATAACTAGTAGTGTCGTGTCGTGAAGAGTTGTAAGCAAAGGAGACAAAGGAAAGTGCTTTGTCCCAGTCATGCTGATCTGATGAAACGTACATTGACAGCATCTGCATCAGTCTTAGGTTAAGACGCCCGGTCAATCCATTCTTCAGTGGAGGATTGATTTGATTGATTTGTGGGGTTTAACGTCCCAAAACCACCATATGATTATGAGAGACGCCGTAGTGGAGGCCTCGAGTCTCGTCTCGACCGCCGAAGAGAGCAGACGTGTTTTTCGGTCGGTCCCCGACCGGTTTTCCTGGAGGAGCACGCGAGCGTCTAGTGAGGCGCCGTACCTTACGGGCGCTTCCATGCTTCCATTTTTTTTTTCTCCCCCAGTTTTTTATTTTGATAGCTTTTGCGCACACCCGTGCGCCGTTTTAATTTTTTCTTCCCTCCCTTGTCCTATTGAGCCATTTTTTGTCTCAAGCCCTGTTCAGGGCTATCAAGATATTGAGGAAATGTAGAGCCCTCTCATCTCCCCTTAGTTCTTTTTTTTTAATCTGTAATGACCTCGCCTAGTACGGCCCATCGCCTCTACCAGTAATGACGGACACCCCTTCTAAGGACGCTCCTGACGAGATCACCCTCTGCGCGAGCCTGCATGCTACCGCAACGAGCCGCCCCAGCTCACCCAAACAATCGCCTGCGGCCCCGATGATTACCCGGGCTCGTAAACTGAAGGCTTCTGCCAATCGTCTTCAAAAGCACTCATCTACCAGCACCCCAACTTCTCGGCCCCATGTACGAAGGATCGGGAAACTGTTGCCACCACGCCGGCGTCAGGCACCAACAATCAAGGCCGCCACCACGAAAAGCGCGAAGCTAACGGCCGCAGCCGAGGAGGCCGCCGCCGCCATTTCCTTAGTACCACAGCCTTCCCAACTCCATCTTGTACCCACACTACAAGAGGGAAGCAAGGCTGAGCTGCAGGACTACCAAGAATCGGTCGCATCAACACCGGCAGACAGCGAGGAACAGGCCAGTACCGATTCCTCCTCGCCCACATCATCCTCCTCTTGGGAGCACAACACGCCTCCGTCCTCCTCTCCGTCCCTGTCGCCCTCCCCAAAGGGTCTGGCCCTTTTCAGAACCGGAATCTGCGCTGACGGACCAGGCCGCCAACGAGCAACACAACAGGCGTCGTTTGCAGCTCCCCCCAAGCGAGCGCGCGCTCACTCTGCGCCGCCGGCAACCACTTTCTGCCCTTGCCTGCTGGCTGGGCAAGCCTGTCGCGCCGGGCGTCAAGAAGACCTGTTCGGAGAGGGGTGTGCACGTAGTGCTGTCTCTCCCCTTTTTCCAGGCGAAGGAACGCGCATGACCTCTACTGGAAGGGCAACCGAGGCAACATTGGAGTCTCTTGCGCAAGCGGGAGCCTCCCAGACCGCCACAGGAAATCCCACCCTCCTCGAGCCTTCCCCACCTTCTTCCGGTCACGCAACCCGTCCGACCCGTCCTCCAGAGAGAGCGGCCTCTCCGGTGTCTGATGGGGTGGTTTGTTTACCTCCCACCTCCTCGCCACAACAACAGCACTCTCCTCCACTCTCCCGCTCAAAGGAGAGCACGGGCGCGTCGTCTGCTACGGCCGCAGCTCCTCCGAACTCTGCCGCTAGCACCGCGCCACACCCTCCTTCTGCTTTCGGCCCCATGCGCCCACTGACGGTGGACGCCTCTACCGAAGCAGATTATGAAGAGGCCCGACGCAAGCATCAGCAGAAAAACGGATTTCCGTGCCAGGTATCAACAGCTACAAATGCCCCTTCCAGTAGGCAGCCAGCCAGCGCAGCTCCCCCAAGCAAGGGAAAGGGGCCCCGCCAGAAACCAGGTCGCCGCCAGCACCAACTCGATATTATCGAACACCTGGTCGCGAATGAGCCCCGCCGCACCTCTGCCACCATCCTCTACCGCCCCAAGGGCAGGAAGAACAACTTCCTCTCCCTCAGCCGCGACGCAATTGCAGCACAGCTCTCGAAGGTGCCCGGCACGAAGCGTGTGCGCATTAACTTCAGCGGCAACGTTGTTGCGGTTGACACCACACCCGGAGCTGACACCTCCGCTCTCCTGGCAGTGGAAAGCATCGGGAATGTGGCTGTCAACGCCAAGACCGCCAACAAAGGAACCTGTACCGGCGTACTTCACGGCGTTGACGCGGCTTTTGACGAGGAGGTCCTCAAAAACAACATAGAGAGCTCTGCTCCCATCCTCTCTTGTGCCCGTACCGGACGCAATGTCCTTCTCCGATTTGTGGGTAACGCACCGCCACCTGAGGTGGCGTTATTTAAGCAGACCCGCCCTGTACGTTGTCGTCGTCGCCGCCCTCTCCAGTGCGCTGGCTGTGGCGCTTTCGGACACACTCATGCGACGTGCACCAGCTCCCCACGCTGTTCGCGCTGTGGCGGCGACCACGCCCGCGCCGACTGCGTTGCACCCGGCCCCAAGTGCCTACACTGCGGCGGCCCACATCCCGCCACCGAGCCCCGATGCCCTCGCTGGCAACACGAGAGGAAGGTGCTAGAAATCATGGCCTCTGCGGACCCGCCCCTCTCTCGTCGTGAGGCCGAGAGGAACCTTAAGAGCGAGGGAAAAGCCGTGCCTGCTCGAGCACCGTGCACTGGTATTTCCTCGGTAGTGCAACCGGGCCGGACGTACAGCGCGGTTGTTTCGCCCCCGGCCGCCGAACCCTCGGCCCCCGACTGCGAGGTGCAAAAGGACATGGTGATTAGTGCCCTGGCCGCTGCCGTGCAGGCCCTCATCGGGACAATACCGCAATCCGGCCCTGTGTTCGAGCTGTGCAACGCGGCCCTGGCCGCCCACGCTGCCCTCAATCAACATGGCTAGCGGCAAGGTGTTTCGGCCGCGGATTCTTCAATGGAACGTTCGTTCCCTCCGCTGCCGTCACGCCGAGCTGTCTACCCAACTCCTCCGACGCGAGTACGACGTCTTGCTGCTGCAGGAAACCTACGCTCGCGTCGGAACACTCAACCTACCTGGTTTTGTCGGCTATCACAGCACCACGCAGTGCGAACTTGAAGAGTGTAGCGCAGTCCGGTGCAGCACTCCCTCGCATCCTCCCGGCACGTCGCGGGCTTCGGTTTATGTGCGCGCCGACCTCCCTCATGCTGCAGTGGACATCGAGGACATTCTCTGTGACACCCTCGAGGCCGTCGCCCTGACTGTGCGCATCGGGAGCACGGACACCAGTGTCGCTAGCGTGTACGTGCGCACATCGAACTACTCGGCACGCTGGGACACCCAATTCGTGTGCCGCCTCGCAGACCGCCTAAATCGCGACGCGGTCATCGGTGGCGACTTTAACTCTCACCACACCTCGTGGGGCAGTGGCGTGACGAACCACCGTGGGCGCGACCTTCTCGATGCCGTGCAAAAGGCCGGACTGCTCGTTATAAACACGGGTAGCTGTACTCTCGTGCGCCGTGGTGTGTCCGACAGTGCCATCGACCTGACTCTCGTGGGTGGTACGTGTAAATATGAGTGGCAACGTGCACCGGACTCTCAGGGCTCCGACCACTACCCCATCGTGGTCACACCCCCCTCAGCTTACATCAGGTACACTCGGACCTACAGTGTTGTGAAGTGGACTCGCTTCAGAGAACTGTGTGCTAGAGTGCCAGTCTCTGCAGACTTCTTCACCGCGCTGGCCGAGTGTCACGACGCAGCTACCACCCACTGCACCGTGCCTGCGGGCACCCCCGCACCAGACATCAGCCTCCTCAACCTTCGCGCCGCGCGTCGCAGGGCGCAGATTGTGGCGGTGCGCTCGCAGAAGGCGGAACATTGGCGTGCCTATAACCGTATTGACGCGGTGTGCCGCAGGCACGCCAGACGCCGTCGCAACCAGAGCTGGGGGAGCCTCTGCTCGTCACTAGATGACCCTCAGAACCACGCCCAAGCCTGGCGCATTTTCGCTGCCGTTCTTCGCACCAGAGAGCCTCGCTGCCCGGTTCTCTGTGTTGCTGTTGCAATGAAGATCGCCACGCAGGAATTGGCTGAGCTGCTGGCAGACAAGTTTGCCCCTCCTGCTTGCCCACAGCCTCCACAGGGACTACCACCTGTGCCTGCACTCAACAGGCCTGAGCTCTTCGCTCCCGAGCGGTACTTTCCCACCGAGGGCATTCTGCTAGAGATCCGCGCATTGTGCACGGAGGAGTTTACTCTCAGCGAGCTGACCGCAGTGCTCAACAACCGCACGAAGCGGTCTGCCCCGGGAGTGGACGGCCTCACCTACCAGGTGCTGCGCAACATTGACCCCTCCACGCGGCCCCGGTTGCTGGAGGCCTACAACGAAGTGTGGCGCACAAGTCAGGTGCCTCCTGGCTGGAAAGAGGCGCTCGTGGTGCCCATCCTGAAGCCACGGAAGCCGGCCACGGAGCTTTCATCCTACCGGCCAGTGTCACTTACCTCGGCCGCAGGGAAAGTCATGGAAGCCATGGCATTGCGACGCCTTCGCTGGATTGCCACCGCAACCAACGCATTCCCTCCCGAACAGAGCGGATTTCGCCCAAGGCGCTGTACGTTCGACTCACTGGCCGACGTGATCGCCACCCTCGAGGAGGCCAAGTACCGCGGCGATTACGGCATCCTCGTGCTGCTCGACGTGAGAAGTGCGTTTGACTGTTTGCCCCACGCATCGATTTTGGACGCACTTCGTGACCTCGGTGTGTGCGGGCGGATGTTTGACTACCTGGAGAGCTTCTTGGGCGACCGCACTCTTCGCGTTCGTGTTGGCTCCACAATCAGCGGTCCCCACTCCGTCACCGCAGGCGTACCCCAGGGCAGCATACTGAGCCCTTTTCTGTTCAATCTGGCTCTTGCCAAGCTGCCCGACTACATCCCGTGCAACACGGCGTGTGAAGTGCATGTGGCGATTTACGCCGATGACATTGCGCTGTTTGCCTGCGGCCCCGGTCGCCACCGGGCAGCCCTTCTCGAGTCCCTCCAGGTGGCCATCGACGCGGTTGACGCATTCCTGAACGGGGCTGGACTGGCGCTCGCCGCCTCCAAGACGGAGGCACTGCTCGTCCACCCGCGAGCGTCGACACGCCGCTCCACGCCTCGGCTCTCACTCCGGGGCCTCCCCATCGAGTGGAGCACGAAGGTGCGCTACTTGGGGGTGACCATAGACCACCGGCTCAGCTGGCGACCGGCCGTCAACGATCTGCGGACGAGCAACCGCAAGGTACTCGGCGCCGCACGCAGTCTCCTCGCGCGAGGGCACGGCTGCACCCCTGCCCTTGCCCTGCGAGTCTACAACGCAGTCGCATCGGCACGCGTGATCTACACTGCAGCAGTGGCTTCGTTGAGTGCTTGCCAGCTAGCTGCCTTGGACGCGGACCATCGCAACGCCGTGCGGGAGTACTACGGACTTCCCCAAACCTCCCAGGTGGGCCCCACGCTCGCCGAAGCGGGGGAAACTCCCATCTCCCTGCGGGTGACCCAGCGGACACTAAATCATGTACTGCGGCTGAAAACCACAAGGCAGGGGCAGCTCCTTGTGAACAGGCTATATGCTCTACCTCACTCATCCATGGGGCAGCGGGCGAGTGAGCTCTTGACGGTTGTGCCAGACATGCAGTACCCCAGCTGGCTGGCTATCCCACCCTACCGCCACACCCCTCTGGTGATCACCAAGACCATTGGCGGCATCAAAGCCAAGGCGCGCACCCCGCTGGCAGCGATGCAGCAGGAGTGCTCCGCCCTCCTTCACGAACAGCTGAACGGCCGGCTGCTTGTTTACGTCGACGGGTCAGTGCTTCGCGACGGCTCCGCGGCCGCCGCCTGCGTTGTGCCATCAGTCGGCGCGGTTCTCAAGTGCCGCCTCCCCTCCCTCGCCTCCTCCACTGTGGCGGAACTCGCCGCTATAAATTTGGCAGCCGATTTCCTCAGTGAGCGGGCACCCATGAGCGCTGCAGCCATCATCTGCGACTCCCGGGCGGCCTTGGCCGCGATCTCGCGCGAGGAAGACGGCAGCCTCCTTGCGCAGAGAGTTGCCCGGAAGCTGCACGCCGTGCAGCAAACGGGGTGCGACCTTTCGCTGCACTGGGTGCCTTCGCACATCGGAATACCCGGCAACGAGGCGGCCGACTGTGCCGCGAGGGATGCGCACGACCCCGACACCGGCGTCACCAACTTCGTGTGCTCCGCGGATGCCGGCCGTCTCCTCACCGCCCGCTACGTGCGCGAGCGTCATCCCGACCCTCGCGTAGCAGCTGGAAAGCCGCCGCGGCGGCTCCCTCTCAAGGGACTCCCAAGACGAGACCGCGGTTTCCTTCTCCGTCTCCGCACCGGAGACAACTACACCGCCGAGCGAAAACATCGGCACTCCGGGCGTGGCAGTCCATACTGCATGGCCTGCGGCAACCTGGAGACTCTGAACCACCTTTTGCTTCATTGCCCGGCTGGTGACGCGAGCAGACAGGTGATGCTCGCAACGTACGGAGCTCTCGGCCTGCCTCGGACAACAACTGAGCACCTCTTGTTCCCGAACAGTGGCCGCGCGCATATCAAGCGTGCCCTTTCAGCGCTGCTCGACTTTGTAGACGGAAGCGGACTGCGTGAGCGAATTTAGAGAATTCGCGCCCCCGTGATTTTGGTAGACGATCTGTGCGTCCCCCCCCTCCTTTGCTCGCTCTCTCCTTTCTCTTTCCTCTCTTCGCTCAAGTCTATTATCCCCCATTCCCCTTCCCATGTGAACCACTGCTGAGGTGTCGCACTTAGCTGCAGACAGTTGCGGGGTTCACTTTTCTTTTCTTTTCCAATTTTAAGAACCACTTCCCCCCCAGTGGAGGCCTCCGGAAATTTTGACCAACTGGCGTTCTTTAACGTGCACCCAAATCTGAGCACACGGGCCTACGACATTTCCGCCTCCTTCGGAAATGCAGCCGCCGCAGCCGGGATTTGAACCCGCGACCTGCGGGTCAGCAGCCGAGTACCTTAGCCACTAGACCACCGCGGCGGGGCTCAGTGGATGACAAGAGATGGTAATATTGTGCTTAGTGAAGTGGGCACGGAGCATGTCATTCACAACACGTGAAAGGAAGTACCTCCCTCGATCAGTAAGCTGCTGTCGCGGGGTGCTATGTTGAGGAATGACTTCATACAATAGAAACACACCGACGTGAGTAGAACAGCTTGTTGGCAGTGCTCAAGTGATAGATAATCACGTGGCGTAATCTGCGAGGATTGCAACTCAATAATTATTGAAGGTGGACGTGAGAAACAGGCCCAACAGATCAAAACCAAAAGAGATTAATGGTTCCGTAGGTGTGTCGATGGGCTGTAGGAGACCAGACGGTAGCGCACAGGGGCGCTTCCTCACCCAACGCTGGCGCGTGCACACAACAAATACAACCTCTTGTATAAATTCACGACCTGATCATCGGCACCTACCCTATAGAGGTGTGTGGGCCCGAAAATTGGCGCGTGTGGACCGGAGATACCGCGAGGCGCCCCCACGCCTTACCCTCATAGCAGGCGATGCACTGCCGCAGTGGTGCACTCGTGTGTGCGCGTTTCTGCAATTTTTTATCCTATTCATAACGCGCCGATCGAGCAACCCACATATTATACGAATAAAAGCAACAGTCTAGCTGTGAGAAGCACCATGGTGGTTGGCTCCGGGATGTTCATTACAGGAACTCAATCTGCGTGAGCGCTTTTGTGTCCTGGTCTAAGTGCAGTTGAACGCGAGCAATATGCGACAAAACACCCGTTTATTTCGCGCAGTGTGCTTCACCTAACCGCTGTGTAGAAGGTGCTGAATAATTCATCTGTGGGCAAGACTGCGATTTCGTAACGAGTTGCAATCTGAAATCAGTGTTTGAGCGACGCAGATAAAGACGCATAGGGTACTGACAATGCATGCGATGACCCATGTAAGCTTTCATGCCCTGCATATTGTTTTACAGTGATACTGTTCACGGATGACAATAGAAGGAGTTTTGCTCTCGTCTGGCGAATGTCTAACAATTGATGGAAACGCGTGATAAAACCGGCGGATTACCGCAATGTTGTTACAGTGATTTCTTGCACCTGCAGCAGTTCATTGCAGTACTGTTCGATTGCCACTGGTGTTTCCGTGTGTGTCTCGTGATGTCACCAGGCTTCTATCACTGGAACAGCAAAATACAGCGCATTAAGAGACAACAGTTTTTGCCGCGCTCCATTTCTGTGAAGGGAATAATGTTTTCTAGAAACGTGAGTATTAGTCTAAACCATGCGTTCTAACTGGCTAAATCACTTTGAGCTGTCCCTGTTCTATTCCGCGAGCTTTTAGCAATGACGCTGTCGAATCTAAGTGATCGGAAATCAGTGAAACGTTATCCCAGTTTACCGCCGGCTGCTCCACTAGCAGAATGAGACGCTGCAGTACACTATCATTTGAATGGTACTGTACCTGTCGTACCCTAACGCTCCCAAAACCTCAACAAATATCCTGATGAATGCTAACGTTTAAATGACACAAAAACGAGTCATCGCACACACGCACCATACAGGAAAGCGCTTCGGCGGCTGCAGCGACGAGGTTCAGTTGTGGTGCCATGATGTGCTGTGGCACTTTAGAGAAGTAAAAACATTAAAGAAGCAAAAGCAAACCTGGTGACACGGGAAGCGGTGGCATGAGCCGGTCGTAAGTTTATAGAGGGGGTCGTGACCTAAGACATAAATAATACATATATTACATAATTAATACATAATGTTTTGCCTTAACACAGGAAGAAGGGAAAGCAGCTAGAAACAAGCTCCACACTGCTGAAACACAAAGTACGCGCAAAGAATGCGCACCGATATACAGGGGCAAACAAACAAAGGAGTGTAAACTGTCAGAGTATTTACTTCACCAACTCGCAGATTGGTTCTTCTAGCTAGCAATTCACTCCTTTCGCAGAAGCGGCAGCTGCACCGAGCGAAGTTACCTTCATGCGGTCTATATATTCAACGCGATCTTGGGCGATTATGCTCTTTGTGTTAAAGTACAAGTCGGAAGCGCACACCCGAACTCTGCAAAAAACTAGAAAGGGCTCGAATTCGGAATCAAGGGAGCTAAGGGAGCCCTAAACTTTTGTGGAGCGATCTACCTTTCAGCTCTAGCGCTTGCATTGCCCCAATCCTTGCCCCGCCGTGGTGGTATAGTGGTTAAGGTAGTCGGCTGCTGACCCGCAGGTCGCGGAATCAAATCCCGGCTTCAGCGGCTGCATTTTTGAAGGAGATGGAAGTGCTGCAGGCCCGTGTGCTCAGATTTGGGTGCCCGTTAAAGAACCTCAGGTGGTCGAAATTTCCAGAGACCTTCACTGTGACATCTCTAATATTCATGTAGTGGTTTAGGGCCGTTAAACCCCACATTTTTATTGCCTCAACACACCAAAACACACAACTAGCGCGAATCACCAAGGATATGCCACAGCATGGCACATCTACTACATAGTTTTATTTTTGCCATGCGTAACGACACATGCGTTTGACCCAGCATTGTGTGTGATGCTGCTGCACTGATCACAAACATAGCCTGCCCAACGCAGCTACTATATGCGAGATGCCATGGGTAACACTAAACACGCTAAAGTCATCGTAGCTCTGTGTACAGTCAGCGTTAAAGGGTTTTGTAATTGGTATAAATAGCTAACCATTAGCATTCTTGAGGAAGCACGGCACGTGGCACATTTTTCCTAGCGCAGTTCATTCGGAGTTTGGGGTCGTCGTTCAAATCCCCCGAGGCACGCATCAAAATTTCTATTACTGACTGAACTTCATAATATATATTTGATGTCGAGTGGGTTCCAGATACCATACGATTATTCTAATCCATGCGCACTTCTTCTTTGTTGGCTTCTCCCGCAATCGCCTTGTATATGCATCACACTTCCCTCAGCTCTCGAGAAAGTTTCAGTTCAGAAGGTACAAAATAACGCTGCAGTTTACTAACATGCACAATGCTAGAGTTTCTTTTTCAAGGCAGCACGGAGCGGTCGATCTCATAGTTCACTGTTGAGACCTTGCGTAGAATCTTGTAAGGTCCTTCCATGACGGAACTCAGTTTGCCGTTGTTGGGATGCCACGGTGTCTCGCAGATGACAAAGTCACCGACTTGGAACTCATCCGGAAGAAGTTTTCTATAATAGATGACCTTGCTCTTATTGTGGTAGGTGATAGAATTGGTAACTGCACTTTTTCGCGCTTCTTCAACAGTATCTTCTCGTTGTTCCAGTATACTAGGATAAGATAAAAGTACATAAATCAGGAAGGAAGGTGCGTAGCCGGTCACTTCGTGGGGCATTCTGTTGTACTCATCAATTACCACCGGAAGCACCTTAGTCCAAGACTTCCGTGGTTCGTCATTGATTTGACATTATGGTCTCGTTACGATGGTCTGGTTTGTCCGCTCATTCATGCCATTGCATTGGGGATGATGAGACGAGGTGAATTGTTGGTTTATACGTTGATGTTTTGAAAACTGCTTATTTCCTGCATTGAATCCTGTTTCACGATCTGAAAGTAACTTTCGTGGTTTTTCAGAAGAAAAAAATTGTTTTTAGGCATGAGATGTATGCGTCCCTGTTCTCTCTTTTACGGACAAATGCCCATACGTAGCGAACGCGTGATCAATCACCAATTGAATAAACCTCTTTGGTGAGCCTTATTCATAAAATCCTCCAATGGTGTTCATTGCAAAGAGGTCAAAGAGCTCTTCAGCTGGAGGCAGTGATTACAGTGTCGCAAACTTTTTTGTTCTCATCTTCTTGCATCTCTGGCGTGTATCACAATGCCGAATGTAGGTGGAAACATCAGTTACCTTGTCGGGCCAATACTACTGCGGAGACAGGAGTGATAGCGTCTTCTTCACTCCGACTTGACCGAAATGTTGATATGCATTCTTAAGAATGATTGGGCGTAGTTCTTGGGGCCCGTATATCTTTCGAGGTCTTTTCTTTTGACAATGACGATGTTGTTTTTCAATGAATGCGTTACTTTTGGACGCTCATTGTTGCAATGTTGAAGTTCGTCTTGTGACAGAGATTAACTATTGGGGCTCTGGAGAGCGCATCTGTTTCAACGTTACTTGCGCCTTTTTGATGTTTGATGTTCACATCATACATTGACAGTTTCAAACGCCATCAAAAGAGACGACCTGGAAGGGTTTTGACATTCTTCAGCCACTCCAGTTCAGAGTGATCTGTTACAACAGCGAATGGCTTTCCATGAAGGTAGCCATGTCATTTATCAATAGCATCTACAATGGCAAGACATTCTCTTTCTGTAATAGCATAGTTTGCCTTGTGCTTAAGTAGTTTGCAGAAAGAATAGGCAACAAGATGTTCTTTGCCTTTGTCGTCAGATTGTTTCAGCACTGCATCGATGCCTTCACCAAATGCATCAAATTACACAGTACATGGTTTCTAAGGGTCGTATATGGGAAGCACCGGTTCTTCAGTTATCCGCTGCTTCAGTTCCCGAAAGGCTTGTTCGCATGCTTCTGTCCACATCCAGTTGCTCCCTTTTTGAAGTAGTTTTGTGAATAGAAGAGTGATATCGCTGAAGTGAGAGATATACTGACGGTAGGGGTTTACAATGCCTGGAAAATGGTGGAGATCTTTTCCTCGTGTGGGTGTCGGAAATTTGAGTATGGCAGCCACATTACTTTCCTTAGGTGTCACTATGCCTTGCGAAATTTTGCGGCCCAGGTATTCAATGCTGCAGCGTGAAAATTGGCATTTTTATTTTAAATTTTACGTTTTCGATTTTTAGAGCTTTGAACAGCACCTCGATGTGTCGTATATAATCATTGAATGACTCTGAGTACACGACCACATCGTCTAAGTATTTACAAACATTAGTGAGCTGAAGTTTCGCTACTACTGATTTTATGGCTCTTTCAAATGTAGCCGGGGCGTTCTTCAACTCTAACGGCATTACCGACCACTCAAAATAACTTTCAGGCGGGACAAATGCAGTTTTGTGAACGTCGTCGGGATGCATTCGGACATGCCAGTCTCCCAGCGTTACGTCCAACAAAGTGAAAAACCTTGCCTTTCCTAGTGGTCGAGAATGTCATATAAACGTGGAATTGGTTCAAAGTCAGGTACCGTTATTGTGTTGGCTTTCCGGTAGTCAATACATAGACGAGTACGCCCTTCACCGTTCTTTTCCACTAAAACGACAAGTGCGGCGTAAGGCGACAATAACGGCCGCAGAATACCTTGCTCATTGAGGGCGTCAACTTGTTTGTTAATCTAAGCTTCCTGTGAACATCGGTGTGGTACTCTATAAATAGGGACAACATTGGTAAGTATGATCCTAGGTTGCCCATTAGTGATGCACCCAATATCTGGTTAAAATTGGGTGAACGAGAGTCGAGCGCTGCATAATCATGCTCTAACAACTTTTCTGAAGTCGGGGTTCACATTAGTGGTGCTTTAGTGGTTTTCTTTTCATTATGATGTGGAAGGTTAAATTTATTACATGCTTGTATCACTGACGTGTTTGCCAGATTAACAGAAAGATTGAAGTAGGAACTGCTGCCAAGGCCAAGAATTTTTTGCGTTCTCATGCCTCCCAGAACGTGTACAGAAACTTCCTTTGTAACTTTCCCAATACGTAACTGAATGTTTACGCGACCTAAAGTTCGAATACTTGAAGCAACTTCTCAACCATGATGCTGCAGTCTCTCATCAACTGAAGTTTTAGCTGTTTGTACACATCCTTGCTGATACAAGTGACTGTTGCTCCTGTATCAAAAATTGAAGTACTGGCTTTCCGTTGATGAGAGCACGGTACTGGATTGTTAAAACTCTGGGTCACGCTCTTCGTTTCCCTGAGTAGTCTCAATAGCGGACACAATTCCGCGGCGCGGACATTCGTTGTGCCAATAAAACTGTCGTGGGAAATCAGCAGCTGAGCAGTATCTACATTCGTTTTGTGGGGCACGTGGCCGAGGAGTTAATGTTGACTGCTGCGGTCTGCTGAAAAGACGTGGAGCTCTTGATACAGTACTAGCCTTACGAGTAACAAAAAACGCCTCTCACCCGTTTGGAGATATCTCGACCGGTTGAGCAGCGAGGAGTTACTCTAATGACGAGTTGAAAGGCAGCTTGGCGAGCGCCAGTTCTACATCAGGAGGGACACCATCAGTCAGTCCAGGAATGATGTGGCACTCTTTCAGGTCAACCAAGGAACCCTGTTGCTTTTTCTCATTGTAGTGGTCCTTGATGGTCTGCCCTCCTTTCAGTCGTCAGTGAATGAAGAGATGAAAGGCAACTCCTTCAGTCGTAGTAAAGTGGGCTTGCATATCGCGTTTCATATTGTCCCAAGTTGTCTCACCATTGCTGAAAGTCTCTGTCAGGTACCACTTGAACGCTTGCCCTTCAAGGTATTCAATGAAGTGACTGACCCGATCGCGGCGAGTCCATGAAGCCTCGGCCGCCTTCATGTCGAAAAGCAGAAGACACTAGTCGATGGAGACGTCTTCTGTTGTTTCCTTGAAACTCTCTATGTTGAGCGCAGGCGTTGGCCTCGCCATGGCAGGTTGATGAGGTCGATTCTGTCGACTTGTGAGACGCTACGACATAGAAACACGTCGTGGTCTAGGTGCAATGCGTTTATTCGAATCTACGCGCACTTCTTCTTTGTCGGCTACTCTTACAATCACTTTGTTTATGCAGCACACACACACACACACACACACACACACACACACATATATATATATATATATATATATATATATATATGTTATGAAGTCTTGGTAGTCTTGGCTGCGACAGCGTTTATTTGAGGAAAGACCTCGCAAAACGAACGGGCAGAGCCAGCACACAGACGATGACGATGATGATGACCCAGAGTGGCAATGAGGGCAAAGAGACAAGCGGATGATGGTGATTGTGATTATGCAGGGATGAGGACGATGTAAGTTACAAATGCCCACACTAATTCCCCCCACTTGAAAGCGGACACCCTGGCCGCCGAAAGTCAAAGTGACGGGGAACGTCGCGTGAAAGGTTTCATGCGACAAACGTGGACAATCTCTGTGCTGCGGTAGCGGCGGTCTGTTGGGGCGACGAGTGGTGTCACACGATAATTAACCGGCGAAGTCTGTTCTAAAACAATGTATGGCCTGATGAAGCGTGGTTGGAATTTGTCACAGAGACCAGGAGTGCGAATAGGTGTCAAAAGCAGCACCTCGTCACCAGGTTGAAAAGACACAACGCGGTGGGATTCGTCATAGATGATCTTCCGCTCGTGCTGTCTCGCTTCAGTATTGATGCGAGCCTGATGGCGAGACTGGGCCAGGCGGGAAATGTATTCTTCGCTAGGAGACTGACATGAATTCCCATGGCTGCTAAAGAAGGAGACGTCGAGAAAGGTAGTCGGGGTGCGTCCGTACACGAGGTAAAACGGTGAGAAGCAAGTTGTTCGCTGAACGGCGGTGTTGTAAGCGAATGTCAGGAATGGTAAAAGAGTATCCCAGTTTTTGTGGTCGGGTTGGACGTAAACGGCTATCATGTCTGCAAGGGTTCGGTGAAATCTTTCTGTGAGACCATTTGTCTGAGGGTGGTAGCTTGAAGCTGTCTTGTGAGTAGTTCCAGAAGCGCGCAGTACTTCATTTACAACTTGTGAAAGGAACACTTTGCCGCGGTCACTAAGCAGTACACGAGGAGCCTCATGACGCAGTAGTATTGCGTGAAGAATAAAGTCTGCAACTTCCACAGCTGAGCCTGTAATAACAGAGGAAGTCTCAGCGTAGCGTGTCAGGTGGTCCACGGCAGTCACTATCCATCGTTTGCCAGCAGATGTGACGGGGAGAGGCCCGTAAAGGTCAACACCTACAACCTCGAACGGCATTGAAGGGCACGGAAGTGGCTGTAGAGGTCCAGCAGGTGCCGACGTGGGGAGTTTACGATGCTGGCATGGGTAGCAGGAACCGACGTACCGAGCTACACTAGAAGAAAGGCCAGGCCAGTAATAACGACATCGAATGCGGTCAAGAGTTTTTTTAAAACCAAGATGACCAGCAGTCAAGTCGTCATGGAAGGCTTCGAGCACCTGAAGTCGAAGAGAGCGTGGCAGTACAGGAACCCAGCGCTGACCGTCAGGGTGGTAGACGTGGCGGTAGAGAACCCCATTGTCCAGCTTAAAGTGCAGGAGTTGACGACGGAGTCACGCGTTTGGTGGATGAGAAATTCCCGAAAGGTGGTCCATGATGCGTCTGCAGTATGAATCGGACCGCTGGCGGGAGATAAATGTTGGCTCGTCGTCCGAAAAGGGTTGCGTTATTGATGCGAGCGTATGAACTTTGGTAGATGTGGCGGTTGAGTTCTCACCAACGCTCATATGGGTAGTTGGAAGCGGGCAACGAGATAAAGCATCGGCGTCTTGATGTTTTCTGCCTGACTTGTAAGTTATGTCAAAGTCGTACTCCTGCAGGCGTAGTATCCACCGACCCAAGCGTCCGGACAAATTCTTCAGTGTAGAAAGCCAGCATAAGGCATGGTGGTCTGTAACGATTGTGAAGTGACGGCCGTGGAGATGGGGACGGAACTTCTGGACCGACCAAACCACAGCCAAACACTCTTGCTCAGTTTTATTATTTATTTATTTATTTAATTAGTACCCACAGCGCCCATACAGGCATTATAGTGGGGGGGGGTACAGAAAAGAACATGAAAATTGCAGGTTCACATAAGTTCACATAATTGCATTCACATAAGTAAAAAAGAGAAACGAAGTAGATTTCCAAAATACAAAAACATACACAGTTGCACCGAGCACAGATGCGTCAGAAAAGTCATATGTATTAGAGAAAAAACCACAAAAAAAATTGATGAAAATCTCATGATAATTAAAACAAAGTGCAGCATTCGTCTAGCACAAGGGCAAATTAACACCAAAACAAAACAACATAGCTTACAACCAAGATACCGTACAGATCATGGCGACTGCCAGGCGCACACACGTAGTCTACAGGGCTTAGCGGTCCAAAGATTCAATCATTTTTATTGCAGAAAAGAACGCATCCGTTGAAGAAATTTCTACAATTGTGGGAGGAAGTCGATTCCACTGACTGATAGTTCTCGGAAAAAAAGAGTTGCTGAAGGACGATGTATTACATTTATATTCTCTTATCTTGTGTTCATGATCTTTGCGGGCTGAAATGTAGTGAGGCCGGCTTATGTATACGTCACAGGGAATTCGAGTATGAGAATAAAATATGCTGTGCAATAGCTTCAGTCGAAACGATGCCCTTCGGTGCTGCAGAGACTTCCATTTTAACTTCAGCTTAGCTTCCGTCGCACTGAATTGTCTGTCGTACATAGGTGCATTAAACACATATCTCGCCGCCATAGACTGAACTTTTTCTAATCTTTCTTTATTTGATGATGTTGCAGGGTCCCACACACAACATGCGTACTCCAGTACTGATCTCACGTATGTTTTGTATAGTACCTCTCGGGTTTGCTGTGGAAAAGCACGTGTGTTTCTTTTTAAGAATCCTAAGCTCCGACAAGCTTTATTTACAGTGTAATCCACATGCCGATTCCATGATAGAGAGGGGCAAAAGAAAACACCTAGGTATTTGTATTTGCGCACCATTTTTACCGGAGAGCTGTTTATTGTGTATTCAATTTCACCTGGGTTTCTTTTTCTGGAAAACCTCATGCATACAGTTTTCTTAAGGTTCAGTTTCATTTCCCATCGCTGGCACCACGCGTATATTGCACATAGGTCGTTTTGGATTACGGAACAGTCAGTTTCAGAGGTAATCTGACGATATAAAATGCAGTCGTCTGCAAATAGCCTAATATGGGATTGTACGTTTTCGTTAATGTCATTTATATATAATAAGAAAAGTAATGGTCCCAGAACTGATCCCTGAGGTACCCCTGACGTAACACTAGTTATTTCAGACTGTTCGCCGTTTACAACTACATATTGTCGCCTCTCATGTAGATATTCAGCAATCCATGCAATAACTTGGTGATTAATATTAAAGCTGGTTAGTTTTTTCAGCAATAAGAAGTGTGATACAGTGTCGAACGCTTTTTGAAAGTCGAGGAAAATACAGTCGACCGAAAATTTGTCGTCCAGTGCTGCTGCTAAAACATGGGTGAACTCTACCAGTTGTGTGACGCATGATAGCCCCTGCCTAAATCCATGCTGGTTAGAGTTGAATAGGGAATTACTATCTATGTGCTTTACAATCGCAGTATATAAAATATGTTCAAGAATTTTACTGCACACAGAAGTGAGTGAGATAGGGCGGTAATTATTCACAGCATTGCGCGGGCCAGATTTATGTATAGGAGCAACAGACGCCATTTTCCAATCAGTTGGGAGAGAACTCTGTTTTAACGATTTTTCAAAAATAACTTTCAAGTACATAGACACTGCATGGGAAGAAGACTTCAACATAAAATTAGGCAAGCAATCAGGACCCACTGCTTTCGCACAATCTAGATCTCTAAGTAGTAATTCAATGCCACGAGCGTCAAGTACTACATCAGGCATGAATGTGGATTCGTGTACCAACAATTTCAAGTCTTTTTGGGGGTCAGTAGCGGCTGAGAACACTGACGTAAAATATAAATTGAACAACTTAGCCTTTTCTGTCGTATCGCTCACGGTAATATCACCGCTGGTCAAAGCGGGAATTGAAATGTTGTCTTTCTTGTTTCGTTTGATATACCTCCAAAGTTCTTTCGGGTTTTGCGTTATTTTACGTTCAATTGTTTTAAAGTAGGCTACTTTCATTTCGACTGTAGCATTATTTACTTCACGCGTTGCCAGCTTCAGTTTGCAAGAGTTCTCTTCCGAGGGATTTCTTTTAAATGAACGGTAAATTCTCTGCCTACGCTTGACCAAAACGTCGAGTTCTCTACAAAACCATGGTTTACTTTTATTACGCCTTCTAGTTAGCACCCATGTCGGAAAAAATCGGTTTCTCAGCTATAGAATCTTGTCTTTAACCAAATTCCACAGCTCTTCTACTGAATAATCATCGGCAAGTGTTTCGAAAACAATGAAATATGCCTCCAATGCAGTGTTGATTCCTTGGACATTAGCCTTCGCGTAATTGTACATGCACCGACTCCTTTCACTGTAAGCACTCGTATGTTTCATATTTATCTCACTTAGCACAACCTCGTGGTCACTTATCCCTGGTAATACTTCAGTGTTTTCTACCATTTCTGGCATATTTGTGAAAAATAGATCAAGGATATGACCTCCTCGAGTTGGTTTCAACACTGTCTGTGTTAAAGACAAGAGGTTCATGAAATCAGCCATTTCAGATTTAAAACTAAGAGAACTTCCAGAAGCTATTGGTTGCTCATTCCAGTCGAGATCAGGCAGGTTAAAATCCCCACCTACAACGACGTAATCAGAGGCGATTTTTGTAGCTGTAGCAGTGAATTCACTAAATTCCTTAGTTGAACCAGTTGGCGGTCGATAAAAAGAGCAGACTGATAGTGATTTGCCATTCGAGAGCTTAAGTTGACACCAAACAGCTTCACTCGTATCGTCTGTAGTGCTTATGCCTATAGACGGAATGCGCTGATCTACCAAGATAAATACACCACCTCCATGATAGTTCCTGTCTTTCCTGTAACAAGTAAAGTTATCTGGAAATACCTCGGTGTTTGCCACGTCTTCATTCAGCCATGATTCAGTACCGATAACTACACTTGGTTTGGTCATGCGCACTAAGTCATCGAATATGTCAACTTTATTTTTAATGCTCCTACAGTTTACTAACAAAAAAGAAAGTGAAGAGCATAAGAACTTAGTCGGTCACTTGCACTGCACAACCTTGCCTGAGGTATCATCGTAAGTGTACCTGATGCCGTCCATGTGAAGGGTATCGTGTTTTAGCTGTACTCGTGCGTCCCCGCTTCTATTTTCTCTAGCAAACTGCCACAAAATTCGCCTTTTCTTTCGCACTGGTTCAGAAAAGTCTTCCGACATACCGATACCTGTATCTTTCAAATTCTTGGCCTTTCCTAAAATCAGGTGCTTTTCTTTCAATGACCCGAACCTTGCGATCACGGGCCGCGTTTTTCCCTCTCGAAATTTCCCGAGCCGATGAGCTTTTTCTATCGTTTCGGGGTTAACTTGTAATTTTGTCGAGCATACTTCTTTCACAAGCGATTCAGATTGTGACCAAGATTCGCGGACACTTGTATCAGGTATGCCGTAGAATACCAAGTTATGCTGTCTACTACGATTTTCAAGATCATCAATCTTATTTTGAAGCAACTGTATCACCCCGTGCTGGGTATTACAGCGCGCAGTACACTCAGTGATAGCGGCTTCTAATTTTGACAGCACTGACATTTTTCCTTCCATTGACGACACTCGTTCACTCAAGTCATTTATAGCAGCCTTATGTTCCGCTTGGTTCGCTTCAATGGTATTAAGCTTTCGAACAATCGCGTTTTGCCCATCCAAAATTTTCTGTAGCGTCGCATCAACGACAGGGCCAGGATTCGTTTCGATATCCCCGCAGAGAATTAATAACAAAAAATAAAAGCAAAAACGACGCAGCAGCAAAATCCGACGCTTTGAGTGGTTTCCAGCATCGGAATGCACGCGCACACAGTTATACAACATATGGGGTGGAACCGGCTGGATAACAAGCGCAAATTGTCTACAAAGGGAACATTCACTAACCTGCACAAGAAGCAGAACATGCGTGAACGGCACTGCCATTGCACTGCCGGTTCCACGCCCCAAAGATGCACTGCAGTCGATCGTCTTTTGTAGGGCGGTGATAGCGGTGAACCAAGGTTCGTAGACTGTTGCTGGACACATGTCGGATTCAGCTGCAGTGGGCGTCAACGGTTCCCCATTGAGCGCTTCGCAGATTTTCTCGCTGCTGCCTGTGAATCCTTCGGCGACGTCGACGATAATGCCGTAGTTGACAGCGTGGTCCGTTGAAAGCACCCCGGAACTATATGCAACCTGCACAAGAAGCAGAACATGCGTGAACGGCACTGCCATTGCACTGCCGGTTCCACGCCCCAAAGATGCACTGCAGTCGATCGTCTTTTGTAGGGCGGTGATAGCGGTGAACCAAGGTTCGTAGACTGTTGCTGGACACATGTCGGATTCAGCTGCAGTGGGCGTCAACGGTTCCCCATTGAGCGCTTCGCAGATTTTCTCGCTGCTGCCTGTGAATCCTTCGGCGACGTCGACGATAATGCCGTAGTTGACAGCGTGGTCCGTTGAAAGCACCCCGGAACTATATGCAACCTGCACAAGAAGCAGAACATGCGTGAACGGCACTGCCATTGCACTGCCGGTTCCACGCCCCCAGTTTAGTGTAGTTTTTTTCAGCAGCGGTGAGTACGCGACTGGCATATGCAACAACTTTCTCTACGGAAGACTTGTCGCGTTGTAGAAGAACGGCTCCTATACCAAGGCCGCTAGTGTCGGTATGAAGGATAGTCGGGGCGGCTTCGTCAAAGTGGCAGAGCAGGGGTTCAGACGTGAGTGCCCGCTTCAACAGGTCGAATGCTGTTTGGCATTCTTGAGACCACAGAAAGGGGACGTTGGAAGCAAGTAGTTGGTGTAATGGAGCAGCAATATAAGCGAAGTTCTGGATAAACCGGCGAAAATAGGAGGCGAGGCCAAGGAAACTGCGAAGCTCCTTTGGTTTTTCGGGGCGCGGAAAGTGAAGGACTGCAAAAATCTTGCCAGGGTCGGGCCGGATGCCATCTTTGCTAACGACGTGTCCTAAGACCTTGATAGATTTGCTAGCGAAAGAGCATTTCTTCGTGTTTATCTGAAGCCCGGCGCCGGCAAGGCACGTCAAAACTTGATCCAATCGTTCTAGGTGCTCAGGAAACGGTGACGAAAAGATAATAATGTTGTTAAGGTAGCAAAGGCAACTTTTCCATTTCAGGCCGCGCAACACGGTATCTATCATGCACTCAAAAGTCGCGGGTGCGTTGCAGAGCCCGAAAGGCATGACGTTGAATTCATATAGCCCGTCGGGGGTTGCGAATGCCGTTTTCTCCTTATCGTCTCCATGCATGGGGATCTGCCAGTACCCAGAACGCAAGTCGATGCTTGAAAAGAATTCCGCGCCTTGTACGGAATCAAGGGCGTCGTCAATGCGTGGCATAGGGTACACGTCCTTGCGTGTGATCTTATTGAGCGCCCGGTAGTCCACGCAAAACCGCACAGAGCCATCCTTTTTATGGACCAAAACAACAGGAGACGACCAAGGGCTAGATGAGGGACGGATGACTTTCCGTTTAAGCATGTCCGCCACGTTTTCTTCTATAATTTTTCTTTCAGTTAGAGACACGCGGTAGGGTCGGCGGTGTACAATAGATGTCCCAACAGTTTGAATTCGATGTGCTGTAGTATTAGTGCGGCCCAGCTTTGTCGAGCAAATATCGAAAGAATTTGCATGTTTCTGTAACAATGTGAGCAGCTGCTGCCTCTGTGAAGATGTCAATTCGCTGCTAATAGTGGTGGTAAAGGCGGAGGAAGAAACATGCTCACCGAGGCAAGGTTCTTTGGATGCGATGGCCTGAAGTGGCGTGACGAGTACAGGCTCGAAGTCACCTACACGGGCCACAGTAGTGCCATGTGGCAGAAAGATCTTCTCCGGTGTAGAGTTGACAGCGGTGACAAGTGCCGAGCCATTGCAAAAACGAACGACACCGGACGGAAGAACTATACCTTTGCGAACGCAAAGTGGTGACGGCGAGACCAATACATCCCCGTGATAGATGTCGTTGGGCGTAATGCTGACAATTTGCTCTTGTAGTGGCGGGAGTTCAATGTCTTTCGCAGCGACCAGACGAATTGGCTTCTGATTATCGTCGTCAAGCATGTAGTCGGTGTCAGCGAGATGAACGACGCGTTGTCCACAACAAATCGCCGCGGAAGCAGATGATAGAAAATCCCACCATAAAATTAGTTGGTGAGAGCAGCGGGACAGGACAGCAAACTGGACATGATGGCGGATGCCGTCGATGAAAACACGCACAGTACAAAGCGCGGACGGGCGAATGATGTTCCCCTGGGCAGCAACTAACGTGGGGCCATCGTAAGGCGTCATTAGTTTCCTTAAATGTTCACACAAATCAGCACGTATCACAGACAATGTCGCACCTGTGTCCACCAAAGCATCGACTCGCACTCCTTCCACTTCCACAGAAACTATGTTACACGGGCCTAATGGAGGAATTTCAGTTCTAATTCCGAATGCAGTTTTTCCTCCACAAACTGCATCACTTAGTTTTCCGAATGAATATCAGAGCTGAATGAGGCGGGCCGAAGTGGAGAAGTGGAACGGCGGAAGGGCGAAGGCGAGCGGCGTCTCGTGTTTCGGCTGTTTCGTGGTGCATTCGATGCTGGATGAGATGGAGACCGGTGCGGGGGAGACGAATAACGCCGACCTTGATAAGACGCCCCGGTGTACAAATCCCGTTCACGCACATCGTTCCGACGCTCATCTTGCAGGGCGCTTTCGGCAGAAACGAGATATGTGGCTGCGATAGCCACAGTAGTAGCATACAGGGTGAGACGAGCGCCACGGTGGGGAATAGAAGGCATTCGGGGCACCTGGAGATAGCGCGGTCAGGTGGGCCGAAGGGTCAGGGGCCACGGAATGGTAGTTCACCGGGGTAGCGGCAGCAACTGACGCGTAGGATGGACGTGGCAATGTCGCGTGGGCGTCGCTGGGAGGCACGGCAGCAACTTGAGGGTACGTGGCTATAGGGTGAGAAGCAGGTGGCTGTACGGGCGCAGAGCCAGTCAGGGATGTAAGTTCCTCCCTGATGATGTCACATAAGGGCATTCCCGAAGGCTGTGTAGGTCGCGGTGTCGGAGGTGTGAAGCCCATGGACCGCAATTCTTCGCGTATAATGTCCCGGATGAGGTCACGCAGATGGCCATCTGACGTGGACTGGTGGTCGCCGATGTCTGGTTGAAGGCGGACGGAGTCCAGCGCATCAAGGCGCTGGCATGTCGCCACGACATCAGCGATGGTAGCTGGGTTTTGCACAGCGAGGGCATTAAAGGCAACAGGCCCAATGCCTTTCAATATGTGGCGCACTTTGTTCGATTCCGGCATGGATTTATTGACACGCCGGCAGAGTGCGAGGACATCCTCGATGTATGAAGTATACGATTCACCGGGATGTTGTCAGCGAGTATCGAGTGTCCTCTTCGCGACGGCGGATTGAATGTCTGGTGTCCCAAAGACGTGCCGCAGCTGCTGCTGGAAGGTAGCCCAGTCGGGTAAGTCAACGACGTGGTTTAAATACCACGTCTTCGCGACTCCAACCAGATAAAAAGGCACGTAACGCAGTTTGGCGGCCTCGTCCCACCTATTAGCGGCACTTACGCGGTCGTAGTCATCAAGCCAGTCTTCTACATCTTCTCCCCGAAGACCAGCGAAGAGCGGGGGTTTCCGCTGATGTCCGTGTATGTAAGTAGGAGGGGCAGCTTGCGGTGGTGCGTGGTTGATGACATCAGTGCCGGCAGGCTCGGGAGGTCAGAGGACCGAAAATCCACCTCCACCACGTATGAAGTCTTGGTAGTCTTGGCTGCGACAGCGTTTATTTGAAGAAAGACCTCGCAAAACGAACGGGCAGAGCCATCACACAGACGATGACGATGATGATGACCCAGAGTGGCAATGAGGGCAAAGAGACAAGCGGATGATGGTGATTGTGATTATGCAGGGATGAGGACGATGTAAGTTACAAATGCCCACAATATATATATATATATATATATATATATATATATATATATATATATACATATACCTACCCGTCGCCTTGCATTCTACACCTTATCACCTCTGAGACGGGTGCGCACACCCGTCTCAGAGTCACGAGCTTTGTTTTTCTGTTTTTTTTCATTTTATCGAGGTTTTTATGACTATATTTCAAGAAATGCACAACACTGATTAGACCCATAGCCACAGGCTAGTAGGGGGTCTAATAGGAGAAAGTATAGAAGCAGAATACAATTTTTATATAAAAAAATCAGAACATCAAAAAACGTTGATTTTAAAGAAAACGAACAAAAATACAAGAAGACACACATTGTTGCCCTTGGTTTATAACTAATGAAATAATCAAGTACAGACAAAATATCAAACTATGTGTAGGGCGTAGTACATTGTAATTACTATTGATCTAGTTGTAGCAAATATTTTTTGAGTGCGCTCGAGAAAGCCCTAGAATCTTTATTCTGAGGTGGTATGTTATTCCACACTTTAGCTCCTACGAACTGTAGTACGCGTTCACCATACACGTTTTTAGTAGGTGGAAGATTAAAATTCCGCAATGTCATGCATCTAGTGACGCGGGACGAGGAAGAAAAAATAGATAATCGAAAGGTACACTGTGTGCAATAACATTACTGATGGTGACTGCGGTTTTATGCTGCCGTATGTAATCAAAAGGTAGAATATCCAGCTTGTGAAACAAAGACTCACTGAGTTCATTATATGCCGCATTATATGCCGCATTTCTAAGTGCACGCTTTTGTTATATTCGGATAAGATCAAGGTAAGTTTTAAAGCTCCATCCCCAAGAGTCTAAGCAGTATGATAGATCACTATGAACAAACGAAAAATAAGGAACTCTGAAAATATTTCTGCTAAAAGAATTTAGCAGCCAGTAGCATACTGCAGCCAGATACTAGCTTAGTACAAACAGAGTGAATTTGTTTTTTCCAGTGTAATTGGCTGTCGAACACTACACCGAGATATTTAAATTCATTTACATGCTCAAGTTGGCAGTTGTTCATAGTAAGACGAAATGGCTCGCAGTTTACATTTCGTTAACGGGAGTGAAAAAAGATGTATTTGGTTTTGTTTGCATTAAGTGTTATTTGTTCACTGTAAACCACTTAAAATATTTTCTAGTTCTTCATTAGCTCTACATTCTAGATCGACTATGTTATCGGCGGTAACTATCAAAGCTGTGTCATAAGCGTACATTAGCAACTCGGCCGATTTGAGTATGCATGGCAAATCACTTACGTATAGTGAGAATAACAGTGGCCCCAGGACGGACCCCTGAAGTACCCCTGTCTTTGTGTTTAATAATGACGACGTAAGATCTTGCATGTTGATCATTTGATGACGTCCATCAATGTAGTTAGAAAAGAGGCTAAAAACTTTGCCACGGAATACATAGTATTTTAATTTCAAAAGCAGAATATTATGGTCGACGGTATCGAATGCCCTTTTTAAATCAATGAAGACAACTGCCCCAAGAAGGTTGTTGTGAAGTGCTTTGTTAATCTTCTGTAATAACGATAACACAGCTGTTGATGTGGAATGGTGTGATCTAAATCCATGCTGCTCCGGGTAAAAAGCATTACATTTTTCTAAGAATAGGCGCATTCATTTTCCAAGAATCTTTTCGAATATGGTGTTTATAATACTTAGCACAGATATACCTTTCCTGAAAAGCGACTGCCAGATGGCACTCATGGCTCACGCGTGACGTGATTTGATGTGCTCATTCGCCTCCGCTGCATGCTCGATGCACTCTAACGCAGCGCCTCCAGAATACCATTGACGGATTTTATTGCGCGGATCATGAAATAAATGTCTTGTAACTCTCTCCACACGCAAGACTAGGGTATTTCGACATCGGCAGATTAACATGCAGATACGGGGTAAATTTTTTTTCTTTCATATGATCGGGATTCATGCAGCACACTCGACACAATTCTGTCATACAATCCGGATGCCTCCAAGTTGAGCCCAGTTTCTTAAATGCCGAAGATGCCGAAGAGTGTTGTCAACTTCAACACAGCCGATAATGAAGCCCCCCCAAAAGATCCCCATGACCATGATCTTGTCCTTGACACTTTCCCAGTTGGTTTTCTCGGGTGACTCCGCCTGCCTTTTCCTCTCCCAGACTGACTCCCTAGTTTTCACCGAAGTATACTGGCTTTTACCGCGTCATCTAGCACCACTCTTCTGTCACCTATTCGAGTCAACCGTGCAAGCCGTCCACAGACAAGCACCGCCTTGGTTGTCAGTCGGTCCACGTCAGTCGCCTCAAGCCCTGCTACGACCCTCCTGTTCTCTCGTCACCTTGCCGCGCCGCGGTGGTCTAGTGGCTAAGGTACTCGGCTGCTGACCCGCAGGTAGCGAGATCGAATCCCGACTGCGGCGGCTGCATTTCAAATGCAAGCGGAAATGTAAGCCCGTGTGCTCAGATGTTGTGCTCGTTAAAGATCCCCAGGTGGTCAAAAATTCTGGAGCCCTCCACCATGGCGTGTCGGATATTCATGAGGTGGTCTTGAAATGTTAAACCCCACATATCAATCAATCAATCTCTCGTCACCTTGAACCGCCAGGATAGCTTGTCTTCATCGACGGGGTATTGTAGTGGGGAATTCGCAAGGCAATGCCCAGTGGGACCATCTCTTAGTGCGAAGCGCAAGCGTGTGCATGAGCTGTAGACGCTGGAGTGTTCTACTATTTTGGTCGGTACCGGCTGTCTGCCTACTACCTGGTGTCGCTATCAAACTCCCTTGCAAAAGGAGTATTCTCATGACATTTCTTCACCTACATAAAGATTGTCAGTTGTTCCTTGGTTGGCGCCCTTATTAGAAGTTAGGCAGCCCAGGTTTTTCCGCAAAATTCATATAACAAGTATCTTCGGAGCATAAGGTAATTTTGTGGTTATTTTCGGACAAAAAAGAAGTTCCGTAAAAACGCTATTACACGCAGTGACACACGACAATTTATTTTATTCTGAGCTAGAAACTTTATGGTAAAATTGCTTTCTCTATTTTGTCGATATGCCCAGACAAGTATTGCCCATCTCTTTGGGGAATTTCTTGTTTTTCGCTTTTGCCGTTGTCTGCTTCGTTCTGTGCCGAGACAACTCATGTTTTCGGAGTCTAAGCTGATTTCACGAGGAGTAACTAAAAAAAACAAATATAGTATGAAGATGCTACTGAACGCAGTGCCACGCGATTAACTATTTTGTTGAATTGAAGTTACAAAAACATCAGAATAATAGCCTTTCTATATTGTTGTCAGGTTGCCAAAAAAACATCACCGTTTTTTTTCTGCGCCTACATTACGCTTTCGCAGCGCCATATACATACTCCTCGGGAGGGCAAATGCTCGCCCGCGAATCGGTGCATTTGCCGTGAGCAGCTTTCTTGTTTTTCTCGTTTTTTTCTCCTTCAAGCATTGGAAGGTGTAATGGCGCATGCTGGATGCGAGGACGGTGCCCTCTCGTATTTTATTTCCTTACTTTCCTCGAAAAAGGTTGGGACGTCGCATGTAAGTGGATCCGCTAGCCACTCGACTGCTTCCCTGATGACCGCCGAGGAGGGCGACGTCCCCAAAGTGTTGGGGGTTGGACGAAGCACCGCAATGTGCATTCATTCCCTAGCCCCGACAACCATCCCCCACTGTCTGGGATTGCAGGAAGAAGCTGAAGTGTGAGAACAACGCGCAACGCGAGAGCGTAAAAAGGCTCTTGACAGTCCGCGCGCGTTGCTTATTGGAGAAGCTTCACTTTTACTATTATTTTTTTTTGCTTTTGCGGAAGCTGCTCGTTTTTTTCTGAGACACCTTCCTGTCGATGACTCCTTCTAAGTCGAGCTCTAGTAATGGTGCCACGGACCTCACCCGAAAGAAAATGAAGTTTTTTTTGTTTTTTTATGGTAGTCTTGCAACCAGGATTAGCCCAGTAGAGCTTTGGGTGTTCTTTCTTTGAGTCCGTAATGATGTACTTTAGCCAAAGTCTGTTGACTGTTACCTCAGCTTTGTTTTCATGCGCCGACTATGTGATGACAAAAAGAGAACCTACGTAGCATGATAAGCCACTGAACGTTATAGAATTGCCTATCATCAGCCGTTATTAAGGAGCCTGACGTACTCCAAGAGGAAGATAACGTGATTCAGACGGTAGCGTAATGACTCATAGATAATTCTGTTGATTGCAGAATATGGTTTTTTTAAGCACCAAATTGCTTCGCACGTATCAGATGCGCCTATATAACTGTGACTCTTGGAAGAGCAGCCGCAAAAGAGCTGGCACTGCATGGCAAAGAGGTTGAAAAACAACGAAGTGTCCTCTTGTCCGTGGTAAAAACTGCGCTACTTAACGTTACGGCAAAATGGGTGAACACCAACTAGCCCAGTTATCAACCTTACGGAAAGAGGTGGCATGTACTTTGAAAACAAGCCTCATTTGCCAGAAAAATCTAATTACATTAGCACCTTCTGAAGTACTACATTTGAAATTCCCTGAAAGTCCTATCACCTGCATTAACCAACGTGAGACCAGCTAAAAAAAGTATCCAGAACTGCACGTGGATCCACCTATCCACCCCACTTTATTTTCAAGCAAAATAACTGACGACTTCCAGAGTTCGTCGTTCTCATCTATTGTCGATTCTGAAAAAGATCGTCTATAGAAAAATCAACATGGCACATTAGATCCTCCTCAGCATTAGCAGTGACGATAAAACATTATTATTGCTCCTGTTTCATGTACAATAACCACATAATAATTATGGGCAAGCAGTAATTGGTCCCTCTGAATTGGTTCCATCCAATGAGAGCTTTAAAGGTGCACCTCAATTCAAGGACGTCGTATTTATAGCACTAGGCACCGACAGAATACAGAAAGAGGTAAAAATACAAGAATGCTAGCCAGTTCTTAGCTCAGCCGACTATCCTGCAATGGGCAAAAGAAATTTCTATGGGGCACAACTACATAAAAAATGCGGCTTAGAGCACAAATATAACCCACAATCTTACTGTAGATGCGCTTTCAC
This sequence comes from Rhipicephalus microplus, assembly GCF_013339725.1. Taxonomy (NCBI): domain Eukaryota; kingdom Metazoa; phylum Arthropoda; class Arachnida; order Ixodida; family Ixodidae; genus Rhipicephalus; species Rhipicephalus microplus. The sequence goes on from NC_051169.1 coordinate 152,636,707, forward strand.
ATAACAACTGTTTATTCAGCCGTCGTTTTGACGGGGGCCCCGTAATTTTCAAGTTCTAGTAATAATAACACATTTTCCGTGTAGCTTCTTGAGACAGGAGGGAAGGGGACAGAAGAAAAAAATAGAAAAAAAGCGAGGAGAGAGACGGCAAAAAAATCTAGCAGAATAAGCAAGAGAAATTTGAGGAGATTAGAAACAAACAGCATCTCAAGAAGGTAAGGTGAACGTAAAAGAGCCATGCCAACATTGTCAACAATAACTCCCACGCACCCAACCTTCCCCCAAGTGGACAGTGTGACGCCCGTTCTTGTATTCTACCTTTCGGTGCAATCCGCTGGCAGCCTGTCCATCTTTGAAGTTTACGACAAACCGGTGGGCAGACTCTAAGCGCTTCAAGTGCATGTTGGTGGTGTCGGAAGATATGAAAAAACCGGTAATTGTGGTACCGCCATGAATATTCATTATATGCATTGGCTCCTGTCGATGACGGAAAAGGGAAGGTGCGATAAAAAAGTGAGAGAGAAAAAGAAGAAAAAGGAAGAATGTACGACATCCGGAACCACTTATCTCTCCTTTCCGGTTGTGCTTAAAGCAGTTCTCCAATTCTACATTGTCAGATGGATACGCTTACAGCTTTGTTATGGGGTAAAATTATTCTCTGAATGGGAGGCTAGGGGCAGAAGACTGATTAGAGAGAAGCGTGAGCGTCTTTTAGTGATCGTAACGCTAACAGAGTGCAGGGGTGTTCATTTATTCTGTTTTTATCCTGTTGACTTGCAGATTAAGTGAAATACCGGTTGTTCCTGTTCTCTGATTGTTCGAAAATTGTTTTCCACTACTGTAACCCTGATGTAGTCAAAGCTGTGGTCTTTTAATGTGCTGTCGTTTGAAAGTGGAAGGCCTGGTAGAGAACATACATGAGCCCGATGGTTGTTGAATCTAATTCTAGAAGAAGTTTCTGTTTGGCCCACGTATTACATGTTAGATACCTCACACAACAGAATGTATATGACGTTGTCTGAGTCAGAGTCTAGTGCACCACTTATCCTGTGCTTAAAACCCAAGTGGGTGCTTTCTGCCACTGTCGCTGTCTGCATGTGTTGGCATCTGCTTTTTACGCAAGGGCGATGCCCTGTTATAGGTTTCATGCTTATCTTTCAAACTATTAGGTCATTCTTTATACTTTTTGGCCACTTGTATATTATACAAGGAGGAATAGTGAAAATTTTCAATTGTAGCACGCTCTGTTCCAATGTGTTAAGGTGTTTTCTTAGGACCTTGTTTATGTTCGGTGGGTTGCTCGTGAAAGAAAACAGCAAATGTTTGTTTCGGTGCTGGTCGGTATCTTTTGGGGGTTTTGTAGATTCTGGCAGTCCAGATTTTCCGCTTTTTTGATGGCGTCATCGATGATAGCTGGCGGGTATTTGGGGTATTTTTGATGAAGGTGTACTTCGCGCATATGTGGGCTTTTTTTTTGTGGAATTCCTCGGTGCGGGAGCAGATTAGTCGGAATCTGTGTGCTTGGGAATAGGCAATGTTGGTCTTGCAGTGTCACGAGTGGCAGCTTTTGAAATGCTGGTATTGTTGCCTTTCCGTAGGTTGTAGTTTTTTTGTGTACTCTAGATTTAAACGCACCATCGTCCATTCGAATAAGTACACCTAGGATGCTCATTTCAGTGTTAGAGTTGGAGTGTGTGAAATAAAGGCTGAGGTGCACTTGGTTAAATGCCCCTATGAATTTGAGCAGCTCATTTTCGGATGTGTCCAAATTATGAATATATTGTCTTGGTACCGTTTATACATTAAAAGTTTGATATCACAAAAAAAGAAAATTGGACTCTATATAGTTCATGAATATGTTAGAGTAGTTCGGGGCCATTTTTGTACCAATTTCTGTGCCGTTGATCTGAAGGTAGTACCCATTGCTAAATTCCAAGCTGTTCAATTCAAGTACAAGTCCCGTTAAGATTTCAATTACTTTTTTGCTTGGATATGGGATAGAATTGTGGGTTTCATACGATTCAACGAGTGCCTTTACGTCATCGTCATGTGCGATATTTGCGTGGAGTGAATTAACATCCAATGTTACGAGGAATGCACCTTCTGAAAATTTCACGTCCAATGTTTTCCAAAGGAAATGGTTTGTGTCACAGAAGGACCCATGTGTGGGTGGTATGTTTTGAATGAAGAGTCAATATAACTGGAAATGGCTTTCGTTAGCGTTCTCGTGCCTGATTTAATGGGTCTTCCAGGGTTTCCCTCCTTATTGATTTTCGCCAGCACGTAAAAACGACCAGGCAATGCTGTTGGTTGTGGTACAGCTGGCCGTCGTTGTTGGCCCGGATTAACCTTTGACGCATTTTTCGGGGTGTGTCTCGTATGTGGCGTCGACAGCTGGGGCTGTTACTGGGGCTGCTTGGTTCTCTTTCTTCTCTTTGCCGCTTTGACAGGTGTTACCGACAAGACGTAGAATCGGCAATGAGTAAGGTAAAAACACAGTATACTATAGTGATGGGCGACTTTAATGCAAAGGTAGGGAAGAAGCAGGCTGGAGACCGGGCAGTAGGAGATTATGGCATCGGCACTAGAAACGCCAGAGGAGAGCTACTAGTAGAATTCGAAGAACGCAAATTTTTGCGGATTTTGAATACCTTCACCCGAAAACGAGAAAACCGCAAGTGGACATAGAGGAGCCCTAATGGCGAAAATAAGAACGAAATAGACTTTTTAATGACTGCACACCCAGGAATCGTGAAGGATGTGGAAGTGGTTGGCAAGGTACGATGCAGTAACCATAGAATGGTACGGTCTCGAATTCGCCTAGACTTGAAGAAGGAACGACAGAAACTGATACACAAGAAGCCAATCAATGAGCTAGCACTGAGAGGGAAAGTACAGGAATTCAGAGTGTCGCTGCAGAACAGGTACTCGGCTCTTAGTGAGGAAACCATCCTTAACATAGATACAATGAATGATAATCTGACGAGTATCATTACGGAGTGTGCAGTGGAAGTTTGAGGCAGGGTAGTTAGACAGGACACTGGCAAGCTTTCCCAGGAAACGAAGAACCTAATTAAGAAGCGTAAAATCATGAAAGTCTCAAGTACAATAGACAAAATAGAACTGGCAGAGCTTTCGAAGTTGATTAATAGGCGTAAGGTATGCGATGTAAGAAGGTATAACATGGAGAAAATTCAACACGCTCTGAAAAACGGAGGAAGCGTCAAAGCAGTGAAGAGGAAACTGGGGATACGCAAAAGTCGGATGTAAAGAAGCGTAAAATCATGAAAGTCTCAAGTACAATAGACAAAATAGAACTGGCAGAGCTTTCGAAGTTGATTAATAGGCGTAAGGTATGCGATGTAAGAAGGTATAACATGGAGAAAATTCAACACGCTCTGAAAAACGGAGGAAGCGTCAAAGCAGTGAAGAGGAAACTGGGGATACGCAAAAGTCGGATGTATGCACTAAGGGACAAAGAAGGCAAAATAACTACCAATATGGATAGGATAGTTAAAATAGCGGAGGAGTTTTACCGAGATCTGTACAGTAGCCGAGACAACCACGACCTTAATACTATAAGAACTAGCAGTAACCCAGATGACACCCCACCAGTAATGATAGAAGAAGTCAGAAAAGCTTTGGAGAGCATGCAAAGAGGCAAAGCTGCTGGTGAGGATCAGGCAACTTCAGACTTGCTGAAAGATGGAGGACAGATTGCGTTAGAAAAACTAGCCACCCTGTTTACGAGGTGTCTCCTGACGGGAAGGGTACCAGAGTCTTGGAAGAACGCTAACATCATCTTAGTACATAAGAAAGGAGATGACAAAGACTTGAAGAATTACAGGTCGATCAGCTTGCTCTCTGTAGTATACAAGCTATTTACAAAGGTAATTGCTAACAGAGTAAAGAAAACATTAGAATTCAATCAACCAAATGAACAAGCAGGATTTAGAACAGGCTACTCAACAATTGACCACATTCATACTATCAATCAGGTTATAGAGAAATGCTCAGAGTATAACCAACCACTATACATAGCCTTCATAGATTATGAGATGGCGTTTGATTCAGTAGAAATATCAGCCGTCATGCAGACACTGCGGAATCAGGGCGTGGATGAAGTATATATAAACATTCTGGAAGAAATCTACAGGGGATCAACTGCTACCATAGTGCTTCATAAAGAAAGCAACAGAATACCAATCAAGAAGGGTGTATGGCAGGGGGACACAATCTCCCCAATGCTATTTACCGCGTGCTTACAAGAGGTTTTCAGAAGCCTAGAATGGGAACAGTTAGGGATAAGAGTTAATGGAGAATACCTTAGTAACTTGCGCTTCGCCGATGACATTGCATTGCGGAGTAACTCAGGGGAAGAATTGAAACTCATGATTACAGAGTTAGACATGGAGAGCAGAAAGGTGGGTCTTAAAATTAATCTGCAGAAAACGAAAGTAATGTACAACAACCTCGGAGAGGAGCAGCGCTTCGATCTAGGTAATAGTGCACTTGAAGTGGTAAAAGAATATGTCTACTTAGGGCAGGTAATAACCGCAGAGCCTAACTCCGAGATTGAAGTAACTAGAAGAATAAGAATGGGGTGGAGCACATTTGGCAAGCACTCTCAAATAATGACAGGTAGATTGCCACCATCCCTCAAGAGGAAGATATATAACAGCTGTATCTTGCCGGTACTTAGCTAAGGAGCAGAAACCTCGAGACTTACAAAGACGGTTCAGCTTAAATTGAGGACGACGCAGCGAGCAATGGAAAGAAAAATGGTAGGTGTAACCTTAAGAGACAAGAAGAGAGCAGAGTGGATTAGGGGACAAACGGGAGTTAAGGATATCATAGTTGAAATAAAGAAGAGGAAATGGACATGGGCCGGGCATGTAGCGCGTAGACAGGATAACCGCAGGTCATTAATTGTAAATAACTGGATTCCCAGAGAAGGGAAGCGGGTTAGGGAGGCCAAAAGGTTAGGTGGGCAGATGAGATTAAGAAGTTTGCGGGTGTAAATTGGCAGCAGCAAGCACAGGACTGGGTTAACTGGCGGAACATGGGAGAGGCCTTTGTCCTGCAGTGGACGTAGTCTGGCTTATGATGATGATGACCGACAAGGTCGCGCCGGTGTGCCTGTGAGTATCCCGTAGCTAGCTCGTGCGCCTCCGGCTGTGGTGCGTGGATATATATATATATATATATATATATATATATATATATATCTCATCCCCTGATGAAGGGAGGACCCCTCCCGAAACTGTTGGGAAATAAATATATTTATCCTTGTTGACAACGCTCCCGTTGTGCCATATCCCATACCTTCACAAAGACTAACTGGCCCATTGAATCATTACTCACACTATATATATATATATATATATATATGATTCAAAAAAGAAATTCTGTGGGTCCGGTGCAAATATAAATAAGAATAAAGGAGCACACTAACGAAAATTTGATAATTGTTTACTCTACGTTTCGGCCGTGGCACGGCCTTCGATATTCTTATTTATATATATATATATATATATATATATATATATATATATATATGTATGTATGTATGTATGTATGTGTGTGTGTGTGTGTGTGTGTGATGGGTAGTTGAACCACTGGTATATTTTACTTTTTCTTTTTGTTTCTCTCTTTTTTTCTCTCTCTCTCGGCAAGCAAAGCCAGACTTTATATATATATATGCCAAGGAATGTACAGGGGAAGTTATTAGAACCAATGGAATGTAAATAAGAAGAAAGAAAAGTGGATGAAAAAATAACCAGCCGTGAGCAGGAACCGAACCTACGACCTTCGAATAACGCGTTCGATACTCTAACCACTGAGCTACCACAGCGGCCTTCCCTCCATCCACTTTTTTGGGTTTATATGTGAATTTAGAAGTAGGAGTGACAGTCAGCGCCATCTATAAGCCAAGCGACGAGTGTGAAAACACTCTTTTTATGCGCATGTTTGGCGTCACGTAGCACGTTAACTTATTATGAGCGGGCAGCTGATAGTCCCTCGTATCTCGTATACAACCTAATGACACCAAGTCTGCCAGTAGGAGACCCTCGTTTAATGAAATAAGGGAAAGAAGTGTATACCCAAGGGCTCGTTTTTCCGTGTTTTAACACGGAAAAACGGAAAACACGAAAAAACGATCCCTTAGGTATACACTTCTTTCCCTTATATATATATATATATATATATATATATATATATATATATATATATATATATATATATATATATATAGGGAGAGAGAGAGACAAATTTATCGACACGATTTCTTAGATATCTGAAGTACAATGACACTTTAACAGGCCGAGGACGAAGATTGACGCCCTTAGACGAATTGCTGCGTACAATGTGCGACGTTCATCTTGCCGTCAAGCCTCTTTCTCTCATTATGCTTTGGTGGTTAATACCTAGAGATAGCAAAATAGTTTAATTCATTTATCACGGTTGTTAGTCGTCAGAATGGAGATGTATACAGCAAATTTTAATGAGGATACATCCATGTTGAAGGGGCTGTAGCTGCCAAACACCGAAGCACAAATACCCTCATTTAAAAATGAACTATAAACATTCACTTATTTGTCTAAAAACTGGTTTTTCTTTCGTGTTATATGCCAATTCAACCGACGGAGGAATTACCTATGTTTTTTCAACGAATGATTGGTGTTATACTTTTTCATATAAATAATACACTTTGTTGCACATATTTACACTTGTGGGTATTAAAATTCCCTTGTTTTGAAAAGTTTGGCTGCTATTTTCAGAGCCTGCAGATAATAAGAAAATTGCTATTGTTACATTACTGTTAACACCTTAATAATAACTTCTCAGCACATTTTATACAAATTTATTATTCGTGGCTTTAGGGGTGTAGTACATTGTTTACACTCAGAGTATTCGTGTTAAAATTTGTTAAGCGGCCACCCGGTACATGCATGATTACGCCATTACAAATGGTGTAAACAAAACTTTACTTTGAAAGAACAAAGTGTGGGCAAATATAACGTTAAACTATCTCTCGTTGTTTCTTTTCGAACTAGTTGTTTGCTGTATATGATTGGTGTGAAGAGTCTTCGTTATGCACAGAGCACCAGCTTGTTACGCGAGGGAGCAAATGACGCGAAAATGATCCTTCGCGTCAAGATTACATATGCACGACAGCGTCAAAAATAGAGAATAAAGTATTTTTGATGCGGCTGAATATTGTTCGTCATCGGTTATATGGCATTTAAAATTTTTCGCGCGCCACAAAATTGCCTGCTTGTGAAATAACGTTACGAAGCCAAAGGGCATCTTCTTCTAAATGTAATTCAAGTAGGCTAGCTGTCACTCACAAAACCAGCGGCTACTTATAGCAGCTGCCGAGATGTGTCATGAGTAAAATAAAATCTTCCCACTTGCAGCATTAAGATGTTTAGAGGTTTGTGCACGTATATATCCCTGTGAGCTCATACTTTTTGAGAGAAAGTTGAATACAGAGAAATAAGCTGCGCCCACGTGTGTGCTTCATTGCTGTCCTAGATGTATTTTGAGCTCTAAAGAAAAATCAAGTTGAGTGAGAACCTACTAGCCCGCCTCTTAACTCACCCTACATTGTGCTCAAAACCACGATCATTGACGTTCTTCCTGGTCCGGTGGGTGAAGTTGTGGGGCAAGTCTAAACGCTGAGCTTCCTTTATATACTGAGCTCGAGTCCACTGCTTTAATCGTGGCCACTTTGCAAGCTGCCGCTATGGCTCCAAATTACTATAAGCAAAGCTGATCAGGTTTATCAGAGGCTGAAGCGGAAAGAATTTTTTGGCCTATAAGTACGGAAACACTTAAACATCAAAACCGATTCGTCTCACTCATCGGCTCACAACAGCTTCGACAGAGCAGCGGTGATCATATATCCTTTTCGGAGAAAATTGTTTACCGGAAGCAGCAAATGCTGTGACTGGTTCATGAAAAGTTTGCTCGTTCTTATCCGTAACTGCATCAATAATGTACAGCAGACTGAAAGCAGGACCAAGTGATGTAATATTAGAGAGCCCTTGTCCAGCGGTTGCCTAATCTGTAATGCTACAGCACAAGACGCGAAAACGTCGCATAGGCAACCTGCACCACAGCCTAGGAGGACAATCACCACAGCGATAAAAAAACCCACTATTTTGCAACATTTCTTCGTAACACTTTCATTCTCCCGTCAGAACCTAATTGAGTGATTACTGTTGTGGTGGAAAATTTCACCTTACTTGTTGGTTTCCCCAGCGTGCAGCCAAGAGTCACCACTGTCGAAAGTGGGAAGGGGGGCTCAGCCCCCCTAGCTTTTAATAATGGGGGGGCGGGCGGATCACACCCTCCCCTGTTGCAACACGCCTATGCTCTGTTGCCAGATTAATCTTCAAATAGGCACGTTAACGCTCCTGTGGCGCTCAACACTCACAGATAGAGAGCGCATAGAATCCCAAAAATAAATGACGTACCTAATGAGAGAGGGTAACTTACGTGGCAAGCTATAGCTTCACACGTAAATTAGCCTCTAAACGGGTCTATTGGCTCATTTTTTAGATATATAGAGCTCTGCAGTCAAGCGACGTTTCGCTAAATTGCGTACCCCATCTTCTAAGGTTTCATTTTCACTTACCTTCGAGTAAACGTTTGTTACTAACCCTCAAGTCCGACCCATTCAACCTGGTCTTGTGCCCACTCACAGGATTCTTTTTAACCCCAGGCTTTTTAGGTTCAAGAAACGGCCTCCAGAGTCACTGTATTGTGCAGTTGTTGCGTCGACAAAGTGAGCTCAATAATTTAGATCGCTCCGGAATTTTTTAGTTCACTGAGCACAGTGTGGGTCCGCTCAAACTTTACCGCCCTCTTCCTCTCGCTTTTTAGTGACCATGGCATGCCCACTCGGGCTCAGAGCTGCCAGGTCATCTTTGTTGAACTGTTCTTTTTTTCAATAATCGAAGCACTGAGCACAACTGCTGACCGGAAAATGACGTGAAGCACCACACCGTATAACGGTCAGATGAGCACTGGTATACCACTGTTGTTGAAGCCGATGATTTTGTACGTGACCTGGAATGTTATTATGAGTAGCGATTGTAATCGATCTTGCTGTTGCATGTCCATATTGCTCATGGTTCTTATTGTTATTTTTTCACTGCGATCGCGATGTCTTATTTATGATTCTGTGATCACTGGATCACTCGGTGGCCTGCTGTATTGCTAAATAAATAATAAGTAAACAAATGCACGCTTTTGTGCACCGTGGTCCTAAATTTGATTGATATGTAAGGTTTAACATCCCAAAACCACCATTATGATTATGAGAAACGCCGTAGTGGAGGACTCCAGAAATTTCGACCACCTGGGGCTCTTTAACGTGTGCCCAAATCTGAGCACACGGGCCTACAACATTTCCGCCTCCATTGGAAATGCAGCCGCCGCAGCCGGGATTAGAACCCGCGACATGCGGGTCAGCAGCCGAGTACCTTAGCCACTAGACCACCGCGGTGGGGCAGTGGTCCTAAATTTTAAGCAGTGCGTCTATCAATGTTACGTCTTATGGTTACGTCTTCACGCGAACATGAGTTATCCCATCACTTGCTTTGACGTCAGTGAACACTGCCGGCGGTGACTTTTTGCGTTTGCTTAGGTAATTGAGTATTTGGTCATGAAACATTTGTGGCAATGGTTCTATGAAAGTCAAGCTACTGCTGGTGTACGGGAGAGCTGACTTGCAGCCAATAGGCAGGGTGATTTGACTCCTAAGGCATGTTAAAACTGCACTTCCATATGTACATATATCTAACCAGAATCTATCGTAGAATGTCACGAGTGGTTGCTGGATCAAATACTGTAGATTCATTCGAGGAAGTCGAAAACATTAAAAAGTTGCGAGTTTTCGTGACACAACAACAAGCTGAGTAAGAGGCAGTGGACAGAAACGAACAAAGCTGTCTGTGGGAAACTTTGTATATTCTTGCGCTCTAAAGGGACAGTAAAGAGGAAAATAATTTGCACTTGCATTGAAGTTTAATAATTTATATTACTAAACTACATTTTAAAAATCCCAAAAGCATGAATCATATCACGACACGCCGCTTGCTAAGCGAGAAAATGCAAGAAAACTAAATGCCATTTCATGGAGACGCCACTGATTTACGCAACAAACACCATGACGTAGTAAATTCTGATGGTGTCTACTAGCTCCTACATAGCTTCTGCTCAAAAAAATGAAATACAATAATTTTAGTGGTGCCCTAGACTTAGCATAGAATATTTTGGCAAATTTATTGAAATTTTTCTACGTCGCACAATTACAATAAAAACATTTTGAAATTTATGCATCAAACGTGACATTTCGGCACCAGGCTTAAAACGGAAACTTCAACCTTGACTTTCTTCTTTCATGATCAAGTTACGACAGTGAAACTGAAGGCGTTAGAGTTCTAAGTGTGCAGTTTAACAATCTGAACCAAGTAATTGTTCCTCATTAGTGTCTCTTTAAACCAGGTACTCCAAATGAAATTTACAATATTATTTTCAAAATATATTAATTTTAACAATTGGGACTACATCTCTGCTGTACCATACGTCGTTTTGATTTTTAAAGAATATTTAGTTTAAAGAACTTTTAGTTAGGTGGAATATTTTCTTAGGTCTCTTGAAGTTCACTCAAAGAAGAGTTCACTGTATTTGTAACTATTGAGTGCAAGAAATAAGGCTTGCCATAGCATGCGTTGGGAACGTCGAGCGCGCCAAGCTACGAGTATTAGCAGCTGACAAAGACTGCTTTAAAAAAACTGACCAGTATTCAAGCTAAGATAACAGTGACAGAACAACTTGCCGTGAATCACTGACATGCGTTTTTATATCGGCTTAGCGCATGACGCTCGAGTGCCTTCATCAAATATCCGCGAATGGCACATCCCTATAAAATGGGCTAGTTGTACAAAGAGACAATAGCAACCGAGTTCTTATATACAGAAGTTTTTATCACATTTCAAAAGAAAAAAAAAAGGTGAAAACTGGACATTATAGCTGCTGCGAGAGCAGCCACAGCCTGCGTATCCGTAAGTGACGGCTTTACAGCGTTTCTGTTCCGGTGGCAGTACGTGGCGGCTAAAAGCCTTACTAACATCGACGGCCAGTCCCTTTGCCCTCCGCTTTTTCACTCAGGGTCGAGCCTCACGCGCAAGTACCTTTCCTGGAAAACGCCCTTCGCAGAACTGACCAGCCGCTTTCAGTTGGGATAACTGCATGGTAGGAAAAATAGCCTTACCAATAGGCGAAAGGAGAGCATTGGGCCTAGGAAAACATACGATGCACTATTATTCTTCTAATTATAGTGGAGTACAAGTTACTAAGCTATAGTAGTTATCCCAATACAGATAAAATACATCAATTCACAACTCAGATGCTTTTTTCGGTCTAATGGCCAGTGGGATTTTTTTTGGTTCCCGCACGACAAAATGAAGTCCTTGGGTGAAAAAATCGCATTGCCTTTCATTGTGTCTGTGTTCCGGATGAAATACTATTTGATCCGTATTGACTAAGTTTACAGCCACCCCCCCTCCTCGCCCCAAAACCAGATATCCTCTAACATTCCAACGAGTCGGTTGCTCACCGGAGCGTCTAAAGGCACGCATTCGACTATGCATCCTTTATTCACGTCATGGACCACCAAGTTTTCATTCCCCTTGTGCCCTAGCGTGCCCGCTCAATATTTGAACTGATTACTAACACGAATGTCCTGTATCGCGGATGTCGGCTGCAGTGGAGCGAAAACTGCCACCACGGTAATTACACGTGTGCTAACTCACGCATGAACGGACCGTGACATTTTCAGCTAGCCCGATATATTGAGCGCGCAATTTCTAAATCAATATGAGCATCTGGGAAATACCGACATTGCGAGCCACAGAGCGGATGGTGACCGCTGCACTGAATAACTGATTGCAAAGGACAAACAGCTCGAGCGCGCATCACCAAACGGACGGCATAAAATGATCTGGTTCCTTGTTTGTGCTTCATGACGTCATTGCATACTGCCTATTAAACGTGCACAGAGACTATAACCCTCCCAAAATTGATGCAACATTAGAGATAAGAGTTCTATCACTGCATATGTTGACCATGTGACTGCAAGTGACCTTTTCTATTGATACATGTTCAATATTTCTCTTTGAAGTGCATTTACCTAACGGTGCTTTTCACAGCGGATCATTTTTCAGTGAAACCAGCCACTTTCGGCATTTCTATCTATCTATCTATCTATCTATCTATCTATCTATCTATCTATCTATCTATCTATCTATCTATCTATCTATCTATCTATCTATCTATCTATCTATTTATCTATCTCTCTATCTCTCTTTCTCTCTCTCTCTTTATATATATATATATATATATATATATATATATATGAACGAAAAGATGAACAGATAAATATATATATATATATATATATATATATATATATTGTTACGGGAAGAAGACTGACTCAGAGGGGTAGTCACCGATGTATATACAGCCGGTTAGGCGAGCAGCGCCAGCCACACAGATTAGCTCGTGCCAGTCTATCTGCTTTGTCTTCTTCAGCTCCATGCACTGGCACGTAGCATGACCCCCGGCGGTGGAGGCACCGTCCCGGTGCTTTTAAGGTTGTTATCTGACGCATTATTGTAGTGCTTGATCCGCAAGACGTGTACGATATCACTGGGCCGCATAGTAGATGATGATGGACAGATGGGGCTGATCTCGTAGGTGACAGGTGTTACTTGACGCAATATACGGTAGGGTCCCGTGTAATGAGCCAGAAGTTTTTCAAATAGGCCCAGCCGACGATGAGGGGACGAGAGTAAAACGAGGGTACCAGGAGCAAAATGTACGTCTCTATGTTCCGCATCGTACTGACGGCATTGGTGCAACGCCATCAGCCGAGTGCGAGCGAGCTGACGGGCATGATCGGCTCGCGCAATGGCGTCGCGGGCATACTCGCTGGTGGACGAGGTGTGAGCTGAGATGACTGTGTTCAGTGGTAAAGTCGGCTCTCTTCCGTACAATAAGTAGAACGGCGAAAAGCCCGCTGTGTCGTGACGGGATGAATTATACGCGAAAGTTGCGTAGGGTAAGGCAAAGTCCCAGTCTCGGTGGTCGGGCGACACGTACATAGCGAGCATATTTGTTAAAGTGTGGTTAAATCGTTCCGTGAGGCCGTTTGTTTGAGGGTGGTAAGCGGTTGTCAGTGTGTGTTACGTGAAACAAGAACGCGGAATGTCGGCGATGACTTGGGATAGAAATGTACGGCCACAGTCTGTGAGAAGCTGTCTCGGAGCACCGTGAATCAATATAACGTCCCGTAACAAGAAGTCAGCGACGTCGGTTGCACAGATGGTCGGTAGAGCTCGCGTAATAGCGTAGTGTGTAGCGTAGTCTGTAACAGCGGCTATCCATTTGTTTCGCAATGTTGATGTGAGAAAAGGACAAAGCAGGTCTAACCCAACACGGTAAAATGATTCCGCGGGTATGTCGATTGGTTGAAGATGGTCAGCGCGTAGCAGCGACGGTGTTTTACGACATTGGCATAGGTTACACTTGGCAACGTATCGGCGTACCGAACGAGCAAGGCCTGGCCAGAAAAAACGACGCCGGACGCGCTCGTAGGTGCGGGATACGCCAAGGTGTCCAGCCGTGGGAGCGTCGTGAAGTTCGATGAGAAGACAGCGGCGCAAATGCTTAGGCACAACAATGAGAAGGTCGGGCCCGTCTAGTCGGAAATTGCGGCGGTATAGCACACCCTTTTGAAAGACAAAGTAGTGGACGAAAGCATCATTTGTGGAGGATTACATACGGCTGATGATGTCAAGCAGCTGTGAATAACGCTTCTGTTCTTCCCCCAATATTAAGGAAGTCGAACACTGACAAGATAGAGTTCTCTGTGGGCTCCTCAGTGTCTTAAAGATCGTCGACAGGGTACCGGGAGAGGCAATCGGCATCACGGTGTAGGTGGCCAGATTTGTAGACAACCGAATAGGAAAACTCTTGCAGGCGCAAAGCCCATCGACCAAAGCGGCCTGATGGATCTTTCAGAGAGTTGAGCCAGCAGAGTGTGTGGTGGTCGGTAACTACCGCAAATGGGCGTCCGTATAGATAAGGTCGAAATTTCGCCACCGCCCATACAAGAGCCCAGAACTCACGCTCTGTTATCGAATAGTTAAGTTCAGGACCGGATAGGAGGCGGCTGGCATATGCAATAACGCAATCATGACCATGTTGTTTCTGAGCCAGTACTGAACCAATGCCATGCCCACTTGCATCTGTACGGATTTCCGTAGGGGCAGCAGGGTTGAAGCACGCCAGAATGAGGGGTAGTGAGAAGAGCGACGAGAGTCGAAAACGCAGAAGCCTGTCCCATGAAAACGGGACTTATTTCTTGAGAAGCTGCGTAAGCGGCCTCGCTATGTGCGTAAAATTTTTGACGAAGCGTCGAAAGTAGGAGCATAGCCCGATAAAGCTGCGTACATCCTTCGCAGATCAAGGTACTAGAAAGTTTTTGACGGCGCTGATTTTTGCCGGGTCTGGTTGTACACCGTTGGCGTCTACTAAATGGCCAAGCACCGTGATTTGATGGCGTCCAAAGTGACATTTGGACAAGTTGAGCTGCAGGCCAGCGTGACGGAAGATTCCCAGGATGGCTCAGAGGCGCTCTATGTGAGTTTCAAATGTTGGTGAAAAGACGATTAAGTCATCCAAGTAGCACAAACAGGTGGACCATTTGAATCCCCTAAGCAGGGAGTCCATCATTCGTTCGAAGGTGGCTGGAGCGTTACAAAGGCCGAAGGGCATGACCTTGAACTGATATAGGCCATCGGGGGTGATGAATGCCGTCTTTTCATGGTCCATTTCATCTACCTCTATCGGGCGGTAGCCGGAACGAAGGTCTATGAAGGAAAAATATTGGGACCCAAAGAGGCAATCAAGCACATCATCTATTCGTGGCAGAGGGTAGACGTCTTTTTTGGTAATTTTGTTTAGGTGTCGATAATCCACACAGAAACGCCATGCACCGTCTTTCTTGCGGACTAGCACTACAGCAGAAGCCCAAGGACTGCAGGGTGGCTCAATGATGTCCTTGGCGCGCATTTTGTCGACCTAACTTTGGATGATGTTACGCTCGGCCACCGACACCCGATATGGACGCCTACAAATAGGATGCTCATTACCAGTGTTTATGCATTGGCTCATACCGGTAGCTTTCCCCAACGGACGACCACTGATGTCAAAAACGTCGATGTAGGACGGCAGAACCCGGAGGAGCTCATCAGTCTGCTGCGGCGTTAAGTTGGAAGCGATCATCGAAGTAATAGCGCTGTCAGAGCAAGTGGCAGATTGATGTTTAGCGTGGGGGTCGGAAAGGGCGGCCATCGGGAAAACATCTACCGCATTGTCTTCTAAGGTGCATAGCAACGCCAAAGAGATCCCTTGTGGCAAAACTTGAGGTGTCAAGCTGAATTTCACAACTGGGAGGCACGTAGAATTCCCTGCGACGGACAGAGTGGTGTGCGGTAATGTAATGCCACGGCTTATGAGAACATCGGTCAGAACATAGTCACCGTCGGGAACTGGTGGTATTGAGACGAGCTCCATGTACGTCAGTTTCTGTGGAGGGAGGCGCGCGTGTCCCGTTGTGCAGAGGCGACTCGGCCAGTTGTGTAAGAGGTTCTGCTGCGGGCAAGTGTAGACGGAGCATACTGGTCGAACAGTCTATGAGGGCAGAATGCGCGGACAGGAAGTCGAGGCCTAAGATTACGTCATGGGGGCATTTATGAAGGACGGTGAAGAGAACAACTGTGTGTCGATCTGCAATGCTCACGCGAGTGGAGCACATTCCAACGATAGATGCTATTCCACCATTCGCAACACGGACGAACTGAGTGGTCGCAGGTGTGAGAAACTTCTTGAGCTTGCGGCGAAAATCACTCCTCATCACGGAAAGTTGAGTGCCGGTGTCGACAAGAGCAGTGACATGTACGCCGTCTACTTGTACGTCTATGAGGTTCCGTTTTGTCGGTATCGTCAAAAGAGGATTTTCGGTCAGTCCGAGCGCTGCAGTGCCACCTCCGGGGGCTGCAACGCTTAGTTTTCCGTCGGGGAACCTCATGGGAAGGCGGGGGAAGATGGTCGGCGGGGCTGTGGAGAACAGAACTGGCGACGTTGGGAGGATGAAGAGCGGGAGTAGCGGTGTTCAGAAGCAGGTTCCTGGGCAAAATGGTCGCGGCTGGTCTCATGGCGATAGGCAGGACGTGCATAGAAGGGACGAGAGGACGGTTGTGCAGGAGGACTCAGCGACTTCTGCCATGGCGAGAAATGTGCCCGATTCTGTGACACGAGAAGCATATCGGCTTGTCATCATGTGTTTGCCATGCGGACGGATTACGGAACGTTGAGGGAGAGCCGGTCGGGAAGGGACGTGCAGGCGTGTATCGCGGCTGGTAGTAGGTGGGGGGAGGCGGTGAGATACAGTGAATTCTCAAGCTGGCGATTTCCTGCCAGACGACTGCTTAAATGAGAGGCAACGTAATTGGCGGAGAGGGGTCAGGGGACGTTGGTGCCACCTTAGCTTGAGCAGCCGCTTCAAGCTCCCGCCTGACAATTCGCGTCAAGTTGTCACAGGTGTCTAGTGGATGATATGTGTCGAGACACGAGGACATCGCAGTGGTGTTCAGGAGGCGCTGGAACTGATGGGAGATGCGTCTGCTTTTAGCTTGTTGTAACCAGCGGCATTCTTGAATGATCGCATCAACAGATGACACATTGTTGAATACCAACAAGTTGAACGCATCGTCGGCGATACCCTTTAGAATATGCGCAACCTTTTCAGGTTCAGACGTATTTTCATCAGCTTGGCAGCATAGTGGAAGAACAGCCTCAATATAACCAATGTAGGGCTCCGTGTAAGATTGTGCGCGAGTCGACAACCCATTTTTTGCAGCATCACAATGAGCAGACATGTTGCCAAAAAGCTCACGGATCTTTGCCTCAAAGCTGTCCCAGCTTGTTTTGTCGTGCTCGTGGTTGTGAAACCAAAAACGAGGGGTTCCGTCGAGATAAAAGATGACGTTTGCGAGCATAGGAGTGGGATCCCACCTGTAAGTGGGGTGACGCGTTCGTAGATGCGTAGCCACTGGTCGACGTCGGAACCCTCGCTGCCCGAGAACACGCCGGAGTCTTTGAGCGCGGGAAGCGTCACGAAAGTTGTTGCGGGCGCTGGGTGGACAGGTCGGGCAGAAGGGGAAGCTACGGGAGAGGATGTAGCCGAGTCTTGAGTGGTCATGTTGTAAGCCTCGAGGGAACGTCCGCTTCGGAGTTCCGTGGCGAGGACGGGGATCGCACAACTCCACCAAATATGTTACGGGAAGGAGACTGACTCAGAGGGGTAGTCACCGATGTATTTACAGCCGGTTAGACGAGCAGCGCCAGCCACAGAGATTACCTCGTGCCAGTCTATCTGCTTTGTCTTCTTCAGCTCCATGCACTAGCATGTAGCAATATATATATATATATATATATATATATATATATATATATATATATATATATATATATATATATAAAAGAAGAGAAGCTCTCTACAACCCTATATCGCAAACCAACGGATCGACAACAATACCTCCATTACCAACGCGATCACCAACGCCACTGTAAAAACAGTATTTCATACAGCCAGGCCAGGCGAGAGGAATGCGTTAGTGAATGAAAACGTACACAGACCGCTGACATCAGAAAGGTGAAGGGGAGAAGGGGGAGATAGATAAAGGGGTAAGTGGAAGAAGAGTGGAAGGGGGGCACCCGAGGGGCGTCCACCGAATATTATTTTTCTTTTTTTCTTTTCTTTTTATTTTTTTTCTTTCCTTTTTCTTTTTTTCTTTCTTTCCTTTTTTTCTTTTCTGTCTTTTTTTTTCCTCTTTCCTTGCCCTCTTATTTGAGATTGTATAAAGCTGAGCACCGACAAACTAGTATCTTTAATCCTGATGAAGGCCAGACTCTAGGCCGAAACGTCGAAATAAACCACGTTGTGACTGCTCACGGAGGATCTACTGGACTATATACAACGCTACGGCTACTTAACCACCATGCCTGCCTACACAAGACCGGCCACAGGCGCACCTGCAGTCGAGCAGGTCTCACGGAATTTCCCTAAACATGCACCAACTACAGCCATCGTCGGAAACTCACAAACAAGGTAGTTAGCATCGGCATTTCAACCCGCATGAGAAGACGACACCTGCAATCATTTCTATCCGCGGAGCCTCGACATTCGACATCGAGAAAGAGCTTGCTGGCATACCACGATCTGTGACCACGCTCGTTTTTCACGTCGGTACGAGTGAGCTGGCGTCGTACGGACTAGAGAGGAATCGCTACGCCGCCTTCGCCGCCTAGTGAACAACACGCTTCGGACACGCCAGGAACTCGAAAGGCTCGTTGTTTCATGCGTTCTGCTCCGTTACCTCAACCTACACCTAGAACGATCGAACGAACAATTAGTGCACCGCTTCAACCGGGACGCTCGTCAATTCAACGAGACAGTCAAGGCCTACTGCCAAAGACGCAGCAAGGTGTCATACATTGACTACCAATTCGAGCAGTTGCCACCAAGACGCTTTCTTGCTGCGTATGGGCTTCATCCGAGTTTTATGGGTGTCGCTTTGATTGCTGAAATCCTCAGAAAGCACTCGGTCGTGGAGATTTCGAAGCTACCACGGGGTGGTCGACTCAACCAGCAGCTCCCGTGAATATACGTTCAACACAACAAGACACCCACGAGAAGACTTCTGCATATCAACATACACCAGGAGCCCCACACCCACCCAACATCACAGATGAGTTCCCGACGATCAGCGAAACTGTGACTCCCGCGAACCACAAGCACCGCCTCACCATTATCAACAGCGCACCACTACTAGGGGGGAAGTCTGCAGAACAGCCAACACGCGTCCCTCCATTGCGGATGTCGAGACCAAAAGCACTACACGACAGCACCACGACACCACTCCTCAAAGGGAAGCCTGCCGAACTACGAAACCGCGTCCCCCTATTGCGGACCCTGGAACTGCTAACGAACACGTTCGCCGGGAGCCCAACGCCGAAATCCTCCCCACAACGACGAAGGCCTGGCGGACATAACTACAACGTGCGCAACTCATCAGTGCCATCCCCGCACCCAAAAGAAGATTGACTTCTGGAATGTAAGTCTAGCTCAGCACTTCCCAGTTGCAGTGCCACTTTCCTTAAAGTACGAAAAATTTGCTGACAAACGAATTAGACATGAAATGCATAAATCAAGATTGCAAGTGTACCTTCGTGCTAGAATAGCCCCCAGGGGTATGACACTCTTCCTCACACCAGCCGCTACAAATCTAGATGAACACGACCAAATAATATAGAAAAACGTCCTCCTTGAGGCATCTCTTAAATTAACAGAAATCGCTCTTAATCACAGTGATAAGCAGGTAAAGAAACTGGTCACTATGACCAACAACATTCTCCGCCACAACACTTTATCGAACGAAGAAATCACGCGATTAACAGAATTTGAACAGAATAAATACCAAGCCATCATGATCACAAAAATTCATAATGTAAAAAGAGACCATGTGCCGAAACCCGCGTTCCCTGATATAGTTCCTTATCACTACAACACCACCACCCAGGAAATCACTAATGGTACAAACGAGCACCCATCTAGGAACACACCCTGTGACACTGTGGTTGTAAAGTTATCGGACACGAGCTTGTCACCTGACGAAGAAAAACTGCTATCTAAACTGCTTCTGCCCGACCACAAAATTTTTCGATGAATTCCACTTGCTCCGAGACCTCGACAACTTCGCTCGAGGCTCGAGGTTGCGCGAATATTTCTTTGACAGGCCTTCTAACCACGAAACAATTCACCGTCGTAAATCAAATGATTGGACACCGAACAGTAATCGAGACAAGTGCTTGGACCTTTATATCACCGCAGTACAGAAAGATGTAGTACACGAATACCACAGACCAAGAAAACTTGACAAATTCTGAAAAAATAAGTATGAAAAATTTGGCATCTAGGACAGACATAACAATAAAACCCGCTGACAAAGGAGGAGCAATTGTAGTCCTTAATACAACCAACTACTTACAAGAAGCATACCGCCAACTAGACGACTCAAGATTTTACGAACGCCTCCCAGGTGATCCGACAGACGAATACAAACGTATCGTATCAACAGAACTAAAGAAACTGTTAGATGCAGAAAAGATAACCAACACTGACCACAAACTGATGCAAGCAGCATACCCTCGTCCAGGTCGCTTCTACATCCTCCCGAAAGTTCATAAACCCGGTAACCAAGGTCGACCAATCATATCAGGCATCGGTACAATAACTGAACCCATATCAGGGTACGTAGACATAATAATAAGCTACATTTCATGCACCATCGCGTCGTACATAAAAGACACCACACATTTTCTTCGAGACATTGCAGGTATCTGTGTGCCGAAAAACTCGTACTTGGTTACTCTTGATGTATCTTCATTATATACAAGTATTCCTCACGATGACGGCATAGCTGCATTACAAAACATGTACACAAACCATAGACAATCTAACACCCCAGATTTCTCTGCCATTGCAACTTGGACGAGGATGGTCCTCGAATTAAATTCATTCGAATTTAATCAAGAGTATTTTCGACAAATCAGCGGGACCGCTACTGGCACCAAAATGGCACCTAATAATGCCAACATATTTATGGGAAAGCTAGAATCTGAATTTCTTGCACAAAGTTCCTTGTAACCAATGTTATACAGAAGATACATAGACGGCATCTTTCTTATTTGGACCCACAGCGAGGACGAACTTCTCAGCTTTATCAACACTTACAATGCTGTACATCTGAACATACACTTCACACACACATACTCGCAAGTTACCGTAAATTTTCCTGATGTTACCATAACGATGGAAGAAGAGAAGCTCTCTACAACCCTATATCGCAAACCAACGGATCGACAACAATACCTCCAATACCGAAGCGATCACCCACGCCACTGTAAAACAGTATTCCATACAGCCAGGCTCACCGGTTTAAGCGAATCTGCTCTAGAGACGCTGACTTTGACACGAGATCACAGAGGCTAAAACTTATGCTCGAGAAACAAAAATACCCACCCACTACATGTAATTAATGACGCTGTTCAAAAAGCGAGAAAAGTAAAGCGTGAAGACTTACTTATGAAGCGACCACCACGAGAAGACCCACAACGAACAAACCTCTGCCTGACTTACAGCACAAACTTCCCCAATGTAAACAAAATCCTTAAACGACATTACAACATTCTGGAACAAAGTGAACGTCTGAAACGCGCATTCCCATCCACTCCAGGCGTAGTTTACCGACGACCACGTAACCTAAAAGACACCCTTGTCCACTCCCAAATTAGCACATCACCCCCCAATAATTCATGCCGCCCTTGTTTAAAGCCACGATGTCTTGTATGTAAGGCGATGCGAGAAACAGACAAAGCAACCAGCACGCAATCCAAGCTTTCGATTAACATACAAGGAAACCTAACGTGCGATTCCTCTAATGTGGTATGCCTACTCGAATGCAACGTGTGTGGTATGCAGTACATCGGACAAACAGAAACACCATTTAGGATCCACTTCAATAATCACAGAGCCCATGCGAAATCAGCCCCAAGTCTACCTCTATCAAAACATCTCAATCTTCCCGACCAGGCATTCGACAAACTATCAGTTACACTCGCAGAGACGGGATTTAAATCAAATCGAGAACGTGAACAACGAGAGTCATACTTTATCCACCGATTTAACACCCTCGATAGAAGAATAAATGAGAATTCTGGTACACTTGAAGCAATTAAAGCATTAGAAAACAATAACGGCAACAATGAAAATAGTACCTGAGTTCACGGCACTGCAGCTGCGAAGGGCACTGGACAACCGAAAACAATTCCAAGTGTAACTACTCTTCCTAAATGCAGCTGTCGTCTGCTTTCTGTTTTATTTTACTACCCAATCAATTGTGCCATGCATGACATGCCCAACAGCAACCCTGTGCACAGCCGGGAGGCCCCCACTACACGCGTAATCCAGAAGCGGGCAAGGAATTCGCATTGCACCCACTTGCACAGCCTACCGCAGTACGGGGCAACCCTCTTTTTACGACGAAATATTGACAGGGCGAGGAGTAGTTAAAGGCTTAAAACTTCCTAAAATGCCCGCTTACCAGCCTCTGCCACAATACGCGGCACCCCTCCTTCTACGACGAATTGTTCACGGGACTCCGAGTAGTTAAAGGCTTAGGACTTCCTAAAAAGCTCTTTTTTGCCCCACACCGAACCGCCAGTGCCAGGAGGGGCCGTCTGATCGGGAGGAATGCGTTAGTGAACGGAAGCATACACAGACCACTGACATCAGAAAGGTGAAGGGGAGAAGGGCGAGAGAGATGAAGGGGTAAGTGGAAAAAGAGTGGAAGGGTGCACCTGAGGGGCGTCCACCGTACATTATTTTTCTCTTCTTCTTCTCTTTTTCTTCTTTTCTTTCCTTTTTCTTTTTTTTCTTTTTTGTCTTTTTTTCCTCTTTCCTTGCCCTCTGATTTAAGATTGTATAAAGCTGAGCACCGACAAACTGTATTTTTAATCCTGATGAAGGCCAGACTCTTCGCCCAAACGTCGAAATAAACCACGTTGTGACCGCTCACGGAGGATCTACTGGACTATATATATATATATGTCCATCCGTCTTTTCGTCCGTCCATCCGTCTGTCTACCACTCTATCTACTTATCTACCTAATCGCCTACGTCAAAATTGGTATGGGAGTGTGAGAGAATAGATGTGTGTGGGAGGCTGTGTCAAAAAAAGGAGGCGCGTGGGAGGCGCTAGAGGTCAAAAAATGTGTTTGTGCGTTCTTGCCTAAGTGTTTTGACTTTTTGCGCTGGTAAATTCAGCCTAATCAAGAACAAAATCTCTCAAGCAGCAGAAAGTTGAGTGGTCTGACGAATATTGCTCTCTCTGCGGCCACAACATACTTAACATATCCTCGTGCGTACGTCCTCAGACACTTTGCTCTAGATACTTTTGACCCACAGTGTCCATATGTGAAACAGTGGCTACGATGCTCGGCTGCTAACCCAGAAGTTACGGGTTCGATCTCTGCCAGGGTGGTCGTAATCTCTGCCACGGCGGTCGTAGGTGGAATGGTAGAGGCTCACACAATGTCCGCGCGACCAAAGCACACCAAGGTGGTCGAAATTTTCGGGGCCCTCCCCTACGGCGTCTCTCATATTCATCTAGTGACTTTGCGATGTAAACCCGAAATATCATTATTACATCTCACACTAACACGTCTATCACGGGTAACGTTATGCGGGCACGGGCCGCAGGTGACTTACCGCTTATATCTACCCGGGAAAATCGAGGACCGAAGTTGCTAATTTAATTGAGAAAGTGTTCAGAAAAAGCAACAGCAGCAGCATTGACTCAACAAATGCAAAGCATAAAAATCGTGATTCCAGAAGGAAAATAAATGAACACCTCATTTCACGTCCTGCGTCGTTGTCCCGTGCCCTAACAAAAAGGCATGCTCCGTCATGAAACTGCTTGGAAAAAACACCCTATGCAGGTGTGTCTACGGTGCAACGTGATTCGTTGTTGCAGTGCTGGCTCCACTTTTATAGGAGTAGAGTAAACATTGAATTTGTATTGCTATGATCTAAGAAGCTATAGATATTCAGGTGTTGCACAGCTACGGTAGAATACGCCAATGAAATTTACGAACGATATCCGAATAATCGCACCGTACAATTCACTTCGTTTATTAACATTGACTTGAGTTCTCTCTTATCAGAGACGAATCGACAGCAGACCATGAGTCACCCTTTAAACTCCAGTGTTGCTGATGTCCCTGGTCTGCTCACGATGTTCACACTATACATTATGAAACTTGCAAAATCACGTCGGCCTCTCTCGTAAAGGTGAACTCATAGCAATAAATTCAGCACAGAAAGTTACTTGCCGACGCTCACACGAAACCGATCCTCATTAGTCAAGGAATCTTCCCGAATTGCGTACATTATTCTTGACTAATGACACTTGCCATTTTCTGTACCAACTACAGCAGAAGAACAGAGAGCTCAGTTTGTAAGTACGCATTCTAGAAAAATAAGGTGTGCAAAGCACACCACACGAAACAGGTAGTGTAGTGTTAGGACTCCTTTCTTGTAGGGCTTGTTTGCCCACCCCGTCTTCCTTAATTGAAGCGCGAAACATTTAATGCATTACTACTCATAATTTTTATAGTATGACGAGTGGCACGTCCCTTAGCCACTCGGTATTCTATTGAGTAGTTCCTCTCCTCATTCTTATATGACATTTTAGGCGGCAAAAGCACCATGTGATTGTGAAGCACGTGGTAGTCGACGACTCTCCAAATTTATGCTTTACGGCACTCTTTCACGTACACGAAAATATGTGCGTCCCACCAACTTAAGTACATCATCCATCCACCTAAATAGCACCATCGCAGACGAGGTCGAACCCGTGACCTTCTCGGAACACACAACACCATAGCCACTGCAGCCAAGGCAGGATTAAGGTGACACTAAAGAGCAACACAATTTAGAACTGCTTTTCTCGCGAGAAGACTCTTGGCGGGCCAGAAAACGCGTAAAATAAAAATCAGGCTGCTGACACGACCTAGAAATTATCGCACCAAGCACCATGACGTCATTGCGTTTGACTGCGTCAAAGAAATATGTTTTAACAAGGCTGTTTGTTGACCTACTTGGTTCTTGCTTATTGACATATTTTAGACATTTTTTGTGCAACATGCTTGTGTTTGTGTGTCTTCTGTCCGTCCTTGTCATCGTGTGTTTCTTTGCTTTGTGTATGTGTTATAGCGCGGCTGAAACATGAGTCTATACCTCTCTTTACCAGGTGCGGGTCGATGCTGGCTATATACTACCTAAAATGTACAGTTTTTTAGCTACATCTAGCACGTCACAGGAAACCTGAATAATAGTGTTGCGCTGATTTTGTTGCTCATCGTAAAGGTGGGACGTAACTTGTTAGGTTCTAGAAAATTTTGTTGAGCCAACCAAGGCGTGAACGCAGGCCTCCGAGACGGCCTATCAGCATTCAGCACACAATTTTGGAGTCCAAGAGCCGCCAGTTTTGATTTCAGTGATCGCTACTTTGGTTGCTGTTCGGACTAGGAAAAGGTCCATTAGACTTTTTAAAACAGACTGGCTTACCATGTAGATTGTTGAGCCGCGTGTGAACTTGCGTGGGTGGTTTACTGTGTTTATTGTTTAAATTTTGAACGGGTAAGTACAGAGCCTCTGTAAAAACTATTTGATTGTATAGTGAAAGTTGACACTGAAAGAAATTTGCTTATGGGAAAGTTCAATGCACTTGGCTATATTCGGCTTTCGCAAATAAGACATGTACATTGCATATGTTCACTGGGCTAAAGGACACTATGGCGTCACAAACGAGCGCTCCAAAAATGGCACGCCGCCGAATTCTGGCGATTAAGCGCCAGCGAGGCGCCTCAAGCTCAACGATAAAGAAGAAAACAAGCATTCAAGGACTCCCTGGTCGCGCCGTCTCTCCCCCCTCGGAAGCGTAGTTTCGCCGACCAACTTCCTCACATCGGCGGCCGAGCAAGCCCTGGAAGGTTCTCGAAGGAAAGGGGCGTGGTGATGCAGAGTTGCGTCCCGTGTCGCGGACGGCCCTCGAAACGTTTCGCTCTTTCCCCAGCTTTGGCTGCGCATCGCGCCGATGAAATGATGAGAATTTTCTGGAATAGCGCGAAAGGTATTTAAGCGAGCAGCGAAGAAGAGAAAACAGAAGAAGAAAGATTGTTGCGCTTGTGTGCGTAGGGTCTTTCCGCCGTGTGGGCGAAGCTTTTTGTCCTCAGTGACAAAGGAGAAGAAAAAGAGGATTTCCACCTGAGGGGGGAAGACTCGTCCTACAAGCAGAAGAGTGTGTCTACCACCAGCGAGCGAACACGCGTTGCAACAGGTGCGCGTGGGAAGCCGACGTGTTACCGGCGAAGAAGTTGGTGCTTGGAGAGCGGCCAATTGAAGACGTGAGGTTTCCTGGAAGAGAAACTTCGGGACAGCGGAACGACAACAGCGCTGGACTTTGAGTGAGTGATTCTTGGAAGAGTATCATTCAGACTTTGTTCCAAGGACTTTAGACTGAATAAGATTTCTAACTCTTTAGTCTATAAGTGCCTTCGTTTGATGCATGTGATTGCATTGTAGCATGTATTGTTGTTTGAGTCCGTTGTTTCGAGTGTAGCTGATTGTACTGTGTAGTACGTTGTCTGATTGGTGGCATATCGTATTCAACTCTTCTGGAGTGTGTATATTTGTGTATCCTTTGATCTGTCATAATATAGAATATAAATATGTTTTGTTTATAAATTCTTGGCTCTTACTCGTTCTTTGAACGACAGCCGGCGTCCGCTGGCGCACCAAATAGGACCACTGCGAAATTATCAGCGCTTTCGTGGTGCAGCTCGGGGGGGGGGGGATACTTCGGCCTTTGCAATTAGCCCGGCGAATGCCTCCCTAATTACAGGGCCTGTGACTTATGGTTACCACTGCATTGATTAAGCTTTTAATGCTGACGATCGGTAAATGAAGCGTGTCAGTATGGGTCATTTCATGTGCTGTTTAGAGCATTCAGATGGGTCTAGCGAGCTCAGCCTAAGCGTTAAATGCGAAGGATTTCGTAGCGAACTACGGTGACATTGAAGTATCTATCTATATATCTATCTATCTATCTATCTATCTATCTATATATCTATCTATCTATCTATCTATCTATCTATCGATAGAGCCGCCTACAACTTTTAGCTCTCCTGGACGTTCCAATAATGGTATCAATGCAAAAATTTTTATGGCATAACAACACTGTATGACGAGAAAAAGTGACTAGTCATGACATGAAAATCGTGACACGCATGTTATGAATGTCATGCTCTAAGTCTTGCGGTCCTTGCGGTGGTTTTGTTCACATGACATGTTGCAAAACTGGTATGGTATGACTTGACTGCAAGGCGAACACAAGCGACAGACACTAACATGAAAATCATAACATGGCTGTAATGTAACAACATGACTACAAGCCACGCTCAAGATGCCTTCGCGGCCATTTTGCTAGCTTCACAAACACCTCATTTCGTATTACGGGACGTGAATGAATGACGAAGGTATATGTATAATGAAAAGATGATAATTAGGTAATGCGTGTTATGTAAAAACAATACAGCATACCACGCTCATAATGTGCTCGCGGCCATCTCGCTAGATTTCCATTTACCAAATTTAGTATTACGGGACGTGGATGGATGACGAACGTATGTGACTGGTGCAAACGTGATAATCATGAGAAGCGTGATGTGTGATAACATGACTACATGCCACGCTCAAGATGCACTTGCCTCCGTTCCGCTAGCATCACTTGTACCAAATTTGATAATAATCAACGTGAACGGACGACTAAGATATGCGACTGGTGCAAACATGATAATTATCAGGGACTTAGCATGTAAAACAAGAGTACATGCCACGCTCATGATGCACTCGCGTCCGTTTCGCTAGATGCAGATATACCAAGTTTGGTATTACAAGAATTGCATGGATGACAAATTTGGGACTTGTGCACACACGATAATCACCAGATACGTGTCATGTAACAACATGACCATGAACATCATGTAAAAATATGACATCATGTAACATTATGATGTGCTTGCGGCCGTTCCGCTATCTTCACATGTACCAATTTCGGTATTATGTGACGTGAACGAATGACATAGGTAAAGACACGTCCAAAGATGATAATATTCATATGCGTGTCATGTAACAACATGACTACAAGCTACACTCATGATGTGCTCGCGGCCGTTCCGCGAGCTTCACATATCCCAAATTTGTCATTACGTGACGCCAATGGATGACGAAGGTGTGTGACTGGTGCCAACATAAGAATCATGAGATGCGTGTTGTGAGAACATGACTACATGCCACCGTCAAGGCGCCAATACATTTCTACATAGCGCGGTGCGCGTGCTCACCGGCGTTCATTTCATCGCATCTCGCTGGCGTTGCCACGCCAGGTGCCGGTTCTGCTATACACTCGCAGGCGCGAGCCGCGTTGCGTTGCTTTGACGCATGCGCGTTTGAGTGCTCCCGGCGCCTCTTCATCACGAAAAGAGGGAGACGCAGTGTTTTCTAGTATAACGCATAGGCATAGAGTAATGAGTAGAAATATCAGCCGTCATGCAGACGCTGCGGAATGAGGGCGTCGATGAAGTATATATAAACATCCTGGATGAAATCTACAGGGGATCAACTGCTACCGTAGTGCTTTATAAAGAAAGCAAATTAATACCAATCAAGAAGGGTGTAAGGCAGGGGGACACAGTCTCCCCAATACTAATTACCGCGTGCTTACAGGAAGTTTTCAGATGCCTTGAATGGGAACAGTTAGGGATAAGAGTTGATGGACAGTACTTTAGTAACCTGCGCTTCGCCGATGACATTGCATTGCTGAGTAACTCAGGGGACGAATTGCAACTCATGATTATGGAGTTAGACAAGGAGAGCAGAAAGGTGGGTCTTAAAATTAATCTGCAGAGAACAAAAGTAATGTGCAACAACCTCGGAAGAGAGCAGCACTTCGAGATAGGTAATACAGCACTTCAAGTTGTAAAAAACTATGTCTACTTAGGGTAGGTAATAACCGCCGAGCCGAACCACAAGAATGAAGTAACTAGAAGAATACGAATGGGGTGCAGCGCATTTGGCAAACACTCTCAAATAAGGACAGGTAGATTGTCACTATCCCTCAAGAGAGCAGCTGTATCTTGCCGGTACTTAGCTACGGAGCAGAAACCTTGAAACTTACAAAGAGGGTTCAGATTAAATTGAGCACAACGCAGCGAGGAATGGAAAGAAAAATGGTAGGTGTAACCTTAAGAGACAAGAAGAGAGCAGAGTGTATTAGGGAACAAACGGGGATTAAGGATATCATAGCTGAAATCAAGAAGAAGAAATGGACATGGGCCGGACATGTAGCGCGTAGACGGGATAACCGCTTGTCATTAAGGGTAACTAACTGGATTCCCAAAGAAAGCAAGTGGGTTAGGGGAAGACAGAAGGTTAGGTGGGCAGATGAGATTAAGAAGTTTTCAGGTATAAAACGGCAGCAGCAAGCACAGGACCGGGTTAACTGGCGGAATATTGGAGAGGCCTTTGTCCTGCAGTGGACGTAGTCAGGCTGATGATGAAGATGATGATGAAGGCATCGGCGCGAAATTCAGCATGTCTCATTTTGCGCCGGTTGCCATCGGACCGCGCCGATGAACGCAGGTCGCGGCTGGCGTCAGACTAAGAGTGCTCATGTTTTGCTTGCGTAGCGTCGCTGCGCCCAGCGTGCGCGTGCGTCAACGTTACGTCGGAATATATTAGGCCTTTTATGATGCCCTCATGGCTGTATCGCTAACTCGACATCTACGAAATTCTGTGTTATTTGACGTCAATGGATCATGAAGCTATATGAGTGGTAAAAACATGTTAATATAGACACAATTGTAGTTTAAAAACATAACAACTTACCACGCTCTTGATGCGCTCGCGGCCGTTTCGCTAGATCCACATATACCAAATTCGGTATCACTTGATGTGAATAGACGGTAAATGTAAATGACACGTCCGAACTTGATAATTATAATATGCGCGTAATTCAAAGCATGATTACATGCTACACTCATAGCGTGCTCACGGCCATTTCACTAGTTGTGCATTTACAAAATTGGGTATCACTTCACCTCAATGAATGACGAATGTGAATGACAGGTCCTAACATGATAGTCATAATATGCGAGTCATGTAAAACTTGAAACCATGCTGCGCTCATAGCGCGCTCTCGGCCGTTTTGCTGGCTCAACATATACACAATTAGGTATTACGTGACGTGCATAGACGACGAAGGTAAATGAGTACTTCATACATAATAGTCATGTCATGGACAACATGTACGAGATAATTTACTTGCGCCTCGTAACATTCTGCTGATTTTAAAGCGACATATCAATCTTCTTTATTCGTGCTTCGCATGTCATTGATTCCCACCGTACGTGGAATCTGCCAATTTTTTCGCCGAAAAACTTTTTCAAAAGGGGGCCTGTCGATCAGAGGAGTGCCACGACAGTGTAAAAGGGGCATTTGTCTCGTTCGACGAAATGCAGGGTGGAGGCAGTTTGCCAGCGTCGCGGTCATGGTTTGCCCCGAGTGCCTGGCAGAGGTCAAGAGTCGAAGCGGCCTGCCTCACTAGACCTCATACTTCGACGGTCCTTCCAAGAGTCGGGAAGCTAGCACAGCCACCGGGTACACTGTAGGGTGTTAGCCAAGGGTATTTAGCTGTGGCCCCTGGTCCATGAGTTCGAGATGAAGACTGCCTGACTTCATCAGCCGTGACTTCAACCCCTACCTGCTGTGTCATTGCGTACATCTGAGCGTCGCCTCTGCTTCGCCGCGTTTCTCCAACGACGGTTTCCCCACGCTCATGTTTCACCTCCTCTACGTAGACTAGCTCCAAATTAGCTTCTAGCACTCACCGGTGAGAAGTTCTCGTGGTAAAACTCAGAAAGTGCGTTGATTTTCGAGATTTTTTCTGCGTGGTATCGCGTTACGTTCCTGTATAGCGTCTTTGTTGTCTGTCTGTTTTGGAGTGTAGTATTGATAAAGCGAAAAAAACAGAAAGCAGCCTGGCCACGTTAATAGGGGCGTTGCTGTTCCCGACGCAGCCTACTCTTCTTCTCGTAATTATTCCAAAACCCTCATGACGAAGACGTGCGATCTTGCCAACCGTGAGATAGTGACGCCCGATCGTGTTTCCACCTCTTCCTCTTCGCGGGTCAAAGTACGTGTGGTAGATGAGAGCTCGCACCGCCGCGTCGTGACGATGTGGTGACGCGTGCGCATTGTGCTATTTCGGTGGTCATGCAAAAACGCGATTGTTACCCCCCCCCCCCCGAGATGCCGTCACCAGCGGTAAGTGGTAGATATAAGTAGCTTGCTGTTTAAACGTTCAGGCACATGCTTCTCCGTATCTCAGTGGTTAACGCCCCGAACTTCGTCTCAGAGGTCACAAGTTTGATTCCGCGCACTGGAGTCTTTTGATTTTTTCTTTCTTGCGTTTTCCCTTATACAGATACGTCTACATATACGGTGAGTGACGGGGATGCCTACAATGGTGGCAAAATCTAGTCGAGAGTCCACATAATTGCTATCGCAATAAAAGGGAAGTATTATTGTGGCTGACGAGCGTTTCCAGAATGAGGGCCCAAGAGGCGATCTGTAGCGCGTCGAGACCGGAGGCGGGAGAAAAGGTTCAGTAAAAAGAAAGACGGTATTTTCGAAAAAAAAAAAATCAAGCGGTTGTAGCACCATGTCAATAACAGCAACCTCAAGTGGGCCGTCGACAGGAGCACTACAGCGGTACACGTAAGTGGTCGCTGATCACTTTTCTGCTCCCTAATTTCATTTCTATACTATTGCTTCTACCTCATTTTCCCGTCGTCCAATAAGTCAGCAAAACTTGCGCCAGGAATAAGCCTAGAAATAACAGAACCTTTATTTCTCATCTTCTTGCTCCATAAAAAGAACAAAACGACAGGGTCGAAACCAAGGGCAAATGGTAATTCACAAACGTTCTTTCGCACGAGATTTTCTTTCTTGCAGTTTCAACAGTAAAAGCAAAATTCTTCTGACTGTCCATGTTCCCTACTTAATTGCGTAACAAGCAAGCGGATACAAAGACAGTTTCAGAAATTGACAAAATTTTTCATCAGGGAGATGCCGAGCTCTCATCCAACCATTGGCATTCAGTTCTTTACTGTGTTTGAGACAGCGGAAGCAGCCATGCCTGTTATTAATCACCCGAAGAGCCATCAGAGCATGCGATGGGGTCGTTTGAATAATGTTCAATTAGATCGGGCGCGAGAGGCATGTAATCGATCGTTACCTTTTGCGTTGATAGTGGTGGCGAGTTTCGATCGATGCGCTTCACGCTATGTTGAGCCAACTTAAGCCGTACGTTGTGGAAGACCACACTTAGATCACTGTGATAAATAATGTATATGTAATGCACATCTTTAATATTTCCCTCACAAACATAAAAGTACAAATTGAGTGGAATTCTATTCCACTCAATTTGATTTTGAGTGAAATAGAAGGTCATTTCTTGGGTGGGTTATGTTTCAGAACGCATATAATTGAACAAGCATCTGCATTTTCTTTGATGCATGAGTTCTCGCTAAGAATAACTTGTGTGAATAACTTCGAACATTTAAAAACGCAAAAAATAACAATTCGTGATAGCACAAGAGATGCAAAACGAAGTCGGTGTCTCAGGACTTTGCTGATAGCCAAAAACTGTCTCATCATCATGACTCTAATGTGATTGCTGGAGCGTGTTGGTGCGACATATTGCAGAGAAACGGTGCAAAAAACAAGAAGCCAGACAGAGACGGACACCTATTCTGTACTGTCTGTGTGTATCCTGCTCTGTCTGGTTTTTCGTTTCTCGCACTGCTTCCTTCCAATATATCATCATGACGCCACTGTGGCATAGAATAACATGACGTTGCATCATGACGTCATAAATAATTATTCACTCGGTCAAAGCTCAGCCAATACTAGAGGAAAGAAGGAAGAACAACAAGAGAGAAAACAGAGAGGTTAACCAAGTACATGACTGGTTTGTTATTTCTTGCTGGCGGAATGCGAAAGGACAATATAAAGATGACTGAGAGTATGTGAACAGAAGGAAAAGCGAGAAGGAGAAAATTGTCAGTACATGGGCTGACGCGTATATGCAGTTGTTGTACTATGCAAAAGTCAAGGTGGTCTGCACCAGTACTTTCAGAATGGTGGTGGTGTTTGATAAATTTCCGCTATTGCGGCGTCGAGAAAAGCATACGTGTGTAATCTTTTCGATATTGTTGCTTCAACCGCGCTGATAGAACCTGCAACATCCGAGTGCAGTGAATTGCGCTAATGACGGAGCAAGCAATGACGACGGCGTTATATGTTTGCAATCCATCGCCACGTTAAACACTCAGTCCCGTACAGCCACGACAGTGCGATACTCGCTAGCAGTCTACTACTGGGGCAAATATGCTAGGCAGGATCGGCACACCCTACCTCGGAGTGCGGTTCAGTTTATAAGTCAATTCTATTTCGTGCCGTATTCTGTTGCACACACAGGGTTACGTGAGGCATAGTTGATGCACTGTCGAACAGCTGATAACACCATCTTCGAATAGTGGCAAAAACTGAGGAAGCGAGCTAGCAGTTGCTATCGTTTGGAAGAATAATATGGTTCAATATACGTACATTTGACGATCAAAAGGTTATCCGGTGAAAGCGGCATGGGCACACGTCCATGCATCCTATGTTTTTGTAATGCTAGTTCACGGGTTGGCCCTCCTTCCGCAGCTAAAGTGGAATTGCACGGTGCCCCACCTATAGCCCGTGGTCTTTGCGAATGTTTGTTTAGAAAAATGGTTAACGATTTTGGGGACGTGGTACTCTACTATGAAAGAGCAGAAAGCAGTTCCGTGGGCCTCCACTGCATTGCAGATAGCCGCTGACAGATCACGAGTCTATGCAAAGCGTTCTTAGCCTCTTCGTCTGGAATCACTTAGATTAGCCTTTCAAAACTGTCAAATAAGAAAAGTCGTAGAATCACCACGCAGGCACCACCTACGCCGGATATCAACTAAGTACGTGCCACATACCTAAAAGAAATATTCGAAAGTACCCGCTCTTTGAAAAAACCTCCATACGCCGGATGGGAACTTTTAAAAAAATAGTTAATTTTTTTGAAAAAATTGCCTAAGGTTTTATGATCAGTAGGCGGATGAAAGAATGGCTCACGAGCAAAGCTTTTCATTTCTTTTCTTTCCTTTTTTAATCGATTCCTACGGTAGGGTGCTTCAGGCGAACACGCTCGGCATTCGCATTAGTTACGCCCAGCGACAGCTGTGCACTCAACCGCGATCGCGTATGAGCGCGTTTAATATCACCCATACGTGGTCGATAGAGCATGCAAGCAGGCCATAGCAATAATCTGCGGGGGACTGCGTCATGACATGGTGCATGATTCTGCAGCGACTCCCTCTAAACGACGCTAGAAATGTGACAGTTTATCTTTTTTCATGCTGCACCGTTCCTTAGTTGAGGTACAATAATGTCTGTGGTGTGTATGCACAGTATAATGACGGATTCAAACACGACATCACACTTTTCTGTATTTCTGTGTAACGCCAACTTTGCACAACTGCTTGTCGAACCACGACGTGTCGCGATGCACCTCGTCTGTATGTATAACGTTTCCGGCGATCTATGCTTCCGAGTGGAAAATGACGCCGATACGACCATAACAGAAGACGGTGGAAACGAAAGTGTATGCGTTACTCAGCCCTAAATTGTACCATTTCTGTCTATAAGTAATGTACGTTTAATTCCTGCTGTAGATTTGAAAAGGTCTTGAAAATATTCGATTCCTGAAATGATCCAGGTAATCGTCAATCCAGGGAACTTGTGATATTGATTTATAGTCTACAGTAGTGTCTCATTCTTCACCTACCCTTCCCGCCCTATTTCTTTCTCACGGTAACGCACCTGCTAACGCGAAAATCCTGACATTCTTCCAACACCTTTCGTCACTGGTATCACGTGCATCTGGAGGCTTTGCCTTCGCTGGTGCGCCATGGTGTAGCTGTGTTCAAGGCGCCCGACTGCTGCTCCGAATGTCGCAGGTTCGACCCTCCTGCCGCAGCCATATCCCGGCCGCGTCAGTTGCATTTTTATGTAGGTGAACCCCGTGGAGCCCGTTTACTGTGCAATGTCAGTGCACGTTAAACAACACCGTATGGTCCCAATATCAGGAGCCCTGCAATACGGCATCTCGCATAATTATATAGTGGTTTTTGGATCTCAAATTCCCATATTATAAAATTTATCTTTACTGCTTTATATTCCGCCCAGGTTTGGGTCTGACGGATTGAATAGGCAAGACATTTCCTCACCGTGCGCGGGTTTTTTCAACTACTTTCTTCAACCAGCCCAATCTGTAGAGGTTAGGTGCTTTTAACAGATGATGCGAGTGAATGATTTTTTTTCCCTTCAAGTGAAATGAATGTCTCCGTATGAGCGGTAAGTGATGCTATGTAAAACACCCTGTTTTCTCTCTCTCTTTCTCTTCTTCAATTTTTGGTACAGGTGGCCAGGTGATCCAGGTGGTCTAAATACATATGAGAGCAACGTATCTGTGCAAAACGCCCCGCGATGGTGGTCTGGTGGCCAAGGTACTCGGCTGCTGACCCACAGGTCGCGGGATCGAATGCCAGCTGTGGCGGCTGCGTTTTTGATGCAGGTTAAAATTATGTAAGCCCATGTGCTCAGAGTTGGATGCCCGTTCAAGAATCCCAGTTTGTCGAAATTTTCAGAGCCCTCCACTTCGGTGTCTCTCATTATCATATGGTTGTTTTGTGCCGATAAACCCCACATAGCAATTAAACAATCATACTGCCACGAAGACTAATTACACTGTCCGATATCATGAAGAATCAGCGTCCACAGTCTTGTGCGCACTTCTGCTTGTGGCCGCACTACTTATGCCTCTTGCTCACGGGCAGGAGTCAGTGTAGGTTGGAGCTGCGAAGGGAAGAAGGTGCGATGGTGGAAGAACAGTTTTTGTTTTGAAACGCTCTAGTGGACTCTTTCATTTGTTTTGCACATAACTTTTAGGGAACAAGTTCACCCATAATAAACTTGTTTTTGGTGTTTCTTCTCTTAGACCCGTTACATTCTGGTGGACGGTGCTGGGTATGATTGGAAGCCCCCTGGCGCAAGAGAGCGAAGCCCCGATCCTCAATGATTGGAACCTGGCGAACTAACTCCGGTACACCAGCGTTCAAGCCGCCGCCTTGGAAGAGAAGCGCCTGAATTCGCACCCTTCCCCAGTGCTCCAGCAACAGAAGCAGCGTCCACAGACAACAGAACGATGGCTTGTGAGGTGACATCACCGGAACTTCTTTTGCCAACACTATGATTGCCTGAGCCCTTCCACGGCGACACGTTTGAAGATGTAGAAGATTGGTTAGAACACTTCAAGCGGGTTGCGAAGACCAACGACTGGGATGAAGCAAAGAAACTGCGTCGCGTGTACTTCGCATTGGAGGATGCGGCAAGGACGTGTTATGAAAACCACGAAGTGTTCATACCGACATGGAAAGAATTTCGACGACAAATAGTAGCTACATATGCCAAATACGACAAATAGTAGCTGCATAAGCTACATATGGGAGAAGGCGGAGAATGCTCTACAGTCCAAGAACCAGCGCATGAACGAAAGCGTTGGCATGTATATTGAGGACAAGTCCCGCCTTTTTAAACGCGCTGACCCGATTATGACCGAAGAGGAAAAGCTGCGCCACTTGATGCAAGGTGTCAAAAATGAATTAACTGCCGGTTTGGTACGCAACCCACCTCATACAGTTGCTGAATTTCGCACCGAAGCGACCTCCATAGAGAGGGTATTACAGCAGCGCTCCCGTCCCTACAATCACGATACGAGTATAGTGTTCCTGCGGATGTCCTGTCAGCAAACCTGGGCAGCAGCAGCGAGGCATTGAGGGAAATGGTGCAATTCATTGTGAAGGAAGAGCTCCAAAAGTTGCTGCCCCTGCCCCCCCCCATCCCAAGTCGCAACGCCAGTTTTGTCTCTCACAACCTTGATCAGACGTGATGTTCGCCACGCCATTCTACAAGCGAAAACCGAGGCGCAACCTGTTTGACTTGAACAGCAATTGCAGGAACGCCCCATACCGACTTACGCCGATGTTGTGCGCCAGCCCGCCATGCATACTGCTTGGTTTGCAGCTCCCAGCGGCTACAGACCGGCTTCGCGTGGCTCGAACTATCCAGCTATTTGAGGCCACGGAAACGCGACGTGTGGCACAAACACGACAGGACGCTGCTCTGTTTCTCTGCGGCCAAGCTGGACACCTGTACAGAATGTGCCCATATCGACGAGTTGGTCTTCGTGGGTTTTCTCTAAACGCGCCATGCCCCCGAAATCGCAAAAGACCCGTTGAAATCGCAGATTACTTGTCCGGCCATCTGTTTTAAACTGCTGGTTTCCAGCATCAGCCTAGATCAGCAGCGCGTGCTTGCAATCGATCACCAAGCCCTCAACAATTTAGTACATCTCCTCCACCTTCAACTTCAACACACCATTTTTCAAGCAGTCCCCATCAGGAAAACTGAAGCCAGCGACCTGTAGAGCCAAGACCGATGATGTCGGAACAACTGATGAGCCTCTGTGAAGGTCCCAGTGCAGCAACGACGAGCAGAACACTACAACTAGGTTAGGTAAAGGCAACATTTTTTTCAAACTTACGTGTTACCATAGACGGGTGTGAATTTAACGTTTTAGTTGACACAGGTGCTGATTATTCGGTTGTCAGTCACGCTGCCGCAAAGAATTTAAAGAACGTTCTGACGCCCTGTAGTGGACCCCAAATACGCACGGTTGAGGGTCATCTCGTTACACCTCTGGGAAGATGTACCGCAAAAATCGGAATTCAAGGCGCTACTTACGTTGCTGACTTTGTCGTACTTTCGAAATTCTATAGAGATTTAATACTCGTAATTGATTTTCTGCTAGCAAATGGAGCTATAATCAACCTGCAAATTTTTAGTGTTTCCGTTTTGACGAAAATGGCCTTAGACACAAATGAGCCAGAGTACACTGCATCACGTGTTAAAGATTGCGATATTACCGTGCCACCACGATGCAGCGCATTAATCAGTGTAAAAAATGAAGCACTCGTTGATTCTGAAGGTTTAGGGGATTCAAACATAAAACTTCTGCTCAAGATGGCATTTGTGTAGCTCGAGGCATTGTTCAAATACGTAGTGGATGTGCCGATGTATTGCTCACGAATTTCGCAAAACAAAATTCAGCATGTTGTAAAAAACGCAGCTATTGCCTTCCTGCACAGTTTTGAAATAGTGACGTGCGTATGTGGTCTGGTGTCAGAGCAGCCTGCTTCGCAAGCTGCGCCCGATGTCACGACAAGAGTTGCAATCAGCCAAACTATATCACCAGCCGAAAAGAAAATCAATCAAGACCTCATAACAGACTTCGTCC
Source organism: Rhipicephalus microplus (assembly GCF_013339725.1). Taxonomy (NCBI): domain Eukaryota; kingdom Metazoa; phylum Arthropoda; class Arachnida; order Ixodida; family Ixodidae; genus Rhipicephalus; species Rhipicephalus microplus. Next base: position 152,675,025 of record NC_051169.1, read on the forward strand.
AATGTTTCTTTATTTTGTCAAAAGTGCGGCGGACCCAGGTTGTTAAAAACGGAATAACAACAGATGACGCTACAAGGCCGGTGTCCCAAGATCCGTACATAGTATCACCGAAGGAACGAGAGATCTTAAAGAGCCAAGTGAAAGAGATTCTGGAGGACGATGTCATACAGCCATCTATTAGTCCGTGGGCGTCGCCTGTAGTCCTTGTGAGGAAGGACGCTGAGATTCTGCGTTGATTACAGAAAGCTGAACAGCGTGACCAAGCGGGATGTCTACCCTTTGCCACTTGTTGATGATACGTAGGATCGACTAGGGCACGCAAGGTATTTCTCTTCATTGGATTAAAAAAGGGGTTATTGGCAAACTGAAGTGGACGAAAGCGACCATCAAAAACAGCAGTTGTAACGCCGGATGGTCTATTTTAGTTTCAAGCACTCGCATACGGCCTCTGTTGTGTGCCTGCAACAATCCAGCGTACGATGGACAGCGTCATTTCAGGCCTCTAATAGCAGTTGTGCTTAGTCTACCTGGACGACGTTGTGGCGTTTTCAGCAACGTTTGAACAGCATGTAGAGCGACTACGTTCGGTACTTCAGGCTATCAAGTCAGCCGGCTTGACGATTAAACCGGAAAAATACCAGTTTCTATTCGAGAAGCTTCATTTCCTCGATCATGTAATCAGCGCTCAAGGTGTTGGCCCGAACCCGGACAAGACTGCGGCCGAGGGGCTGTTTCCCAAGTCAAAAGACAAGAAGGAGGTACACCAATTTCTGGGTTTATGTGCTTAATACAGGCGTTTTGTCAAAATTTTCGCGAAAATTGCCGAACCTCAAACAAGACTCAAGAAAGAGAACGTACCATTTATTTGGTTCACCGAACAAGACAGTGCTTTCAATGAACTAAAGAAACGTTTGCAAGCCCCACCTATCGTGGCCCACTTCGACGAAACTGCGGATACGGAAGTTGATACAGATGCCAGCAATCTTGGCCTAGGTTCGGTCCTGGTGCAATGGCGAAATAGAGAAGGGAAAGTGATAGCGTATGCTAGCCGCACCCTTTCAAAAGCAGAAAGAAGCTATTCTGCAACCGAAAAATAGTGCTTGCCAGTGATATGGGCGATCAGCAAGTTCAGGCCATACCTCTACGGCGGGGCGTTCTGTGCCGTCAACGACCACCACTGACTTTGTTGGCTGCCAAGCTTTAAAGACCCATCGCGACGGCTTGCGAGATGAAGTCTGAGGCTCCAAGAATATGAAATTACGGACGTATATAGGTCTAGCAGAAAGCATGATGATGCTGACTGCATATCATGTTCACCAGTCGACTCGACTTTTTCAGGAGAAGAGGACTTACCTCTACTTTGTGTGATAAAAACCTCAGAAATCGCTGAGCATCAACAGGCTCACATGGAACTGCTCCCATTAATAAAGTATCTCGAAGGGCACGACGAACAAGCTCCTCGCGTATTTAAGAGAGGGTTATCCTCATTCTGCCTCCGAGATAATGCACTTTACAAGAGGAGTTTCGCACACAACAAGGAGATATTCTTACTCGTTGTACCATCAGCCATGAGGCATGAAAGTCTTAGAAGCCTGTCATGATAAACCGTCTGCGGGCCACTTGGACGCAAGTCGTATATTCGCCAAAATTCATCCAAAAATATTACTGGCCCAAGTTGCTAGCGTCCGTGAAGCAATACGTCAAGACATATCGCGAGTGTCAATTGCGCAAAACACCACCCTTCAAGACTGCCAGCCTTCTCCAGCCTATAGAGCCTCCTGTGACTCCATTTAAACAGGTTGGAAGAGACCTCGTTGGACTGTTTCCAATATCAGCATCAGAAAAAAGGTAGATAATAGTTGCTACTGACTATTTGACACGATATGCTGAAACCGGCTGCCTTGAGTGAGGAAAAGCAACAAAAGCCGGGAAGTTTTTGATTCAGAATATTGTTCTTCGCCATGGAGCCCCACTTGTCGTGATTACCGGTCAAGGAGCAGCACTCACGGCTGATTTGATGCAGTCCTTAATGACAATGACTAACACCAGTCATAGGAAGACCAGTGCATACCATCCCCGAACCAACTGGTTGACAGAACGCTTGAATCGCACCATCGCTGACATGTTGTCGATGTACGTTGACATTGAACATAAATTGTTGGACAAAATCTTGCCATACGCAACCTTCGCCAACAAAACGGCCGTGCAGGAGACCGTCCACGTCACACCATTTCAGCTGGTGTACGGTCGCACTGTCATTACGATGTTCAATGCCATGTTGCCAGTAGACAACAAAAATTACGAGCCATCTGAAGCTGACGACTTTCTGCAAAGGGCTGAAGAAGCACGCCAGTTGGCACGACACCGAATACATCAAAAGTAAAACAAAGACCTGCGCCGTAGAAATGTCCAGTACAACCCAGGCGAGCGAGTTTGGTTATGGACACCAATTCGATGCCACTGCCTATCAGAAAAGCTCCTTTGTCGACACTATGGCCCCTATAAGGTTCCCCGGCGAATCAGTGACCTAAACTACGAAGTCATCGCTGATGGGCACATCGGTTCAAAGCGGCAAAACAGCGCAGAAGTGGTACACGTTGTTCGTATGAAGCTCTATTATGAGAGGCAATGAAAAATCCCTCTTTTTTGTTTGCCTCCCTTTATCTCGCATCAGGACGGTGTGTATTTATAAGGGGGAATGATGCCGCAGAGACTAAATACACTGTCTGATATTATGAAGAATCGGCGTCCACAGCCTTGTGAGCACTACTGCTTGTGGCCGCAAGACTTATGCTTCTTGTTCACGGGCACGAGTCAGTGTGGGTTGGAGGTGCTAAGAAGGTGCGTTGGCGGAGGAGCAGTTTTTGTTTTGGAACGCTCTAGCAGACCTTCCATTTGTTTTGCAAATAACTTTAAGGACATAGGTTCGCCCATAATAAACTAGTTTTTGGTGTTTCTTTTCTTGGACCCGTTACAGTATCTTTGCAAAATATACAGGACAGGTACACAGTACGCCCTTCTTCGAAATGAAGACGCAACAATGCTTATCAAAGGCTCGTTTCGTTAGAGAGTCTGTACGTTAGGCTCAGTGTCGATTTTTTGTGTTTATATATATTCTTCTTTTAATGTGCACGAGAAATAAATTCTTCTTCTACTACCAAAAAGTAAGTGAACCTACCACCTAATAAAAACAATATTCGGGGATTCAAATCCCAAAACCACAGTAATAATATGGGAGGCGCCGTAGTAGAGAGCTCCGGAAATTTTGACCATCTTTAGTTTTTTGACGAGCATAAAAAAAGGCTGATTCTTCCGTCATAGGAATCTGTATAACAGGAAAGTGAAACCTGTCTTGAAAGAAGTAGTGCCTAATGAGTAGTGATGAAAGTTTCTACAATTATTATTTGCGTTTCACAGCTCTAGCATTCTTTGACTTGAGCACAGCCAGGTGGACGCTTAGTTGCACGTTTCTATTGCAACGACTACCACTCATGATAAACATTTATCCGTTGTGGTAACACAAGTTTACAACATATACATGAACTAAGCCTATCGCTCATCGCACTCAAGATAAAATCAACATGCATAGACTGAAAACTGCTACTCTATCTGGGTGTCTCAATTGAAAGATAGTCACTTACGTAAAAAGCGGCATTGTTTACGCTCCTACAATTTCCGTCCGCACTCACGAATACCGCACTTCAGCAACGCGGGACGCAGAAGTTCGTATCTTGAGCAGCGAATTTGCGCTGGCGTTCACGTCCTGCTGATCGCAGTGATGAAAACGTGAGGAAACTATGCGGCGCAGAGCGTGTGCTGCGCATCGCTCCACCCAGGCACGACATTCCCCCAACAAAATTGTTGCCTTACTGCAGTGCTCACTGCAGCAGTTTCAATAATTAAGCCGGTGCTATCATACTCGAAGTACTCGGTGGTGAAGTATCTTTGGAACATGTTGAAGCTGCATGACTCCGACAACGAGCTGTCATGCGCTAACGCAAAGCGGAAGGCAATGATTAGAACTGCGTCGGCGACTCCACGAATCTTGCTCGGTCAGGGCTTTTCCGTGCTGCCGAGAAGCTTCAACCAGAACACCTATAAACTACCACTTAGAGAATGTAAACCGTACCTTTGACTTAGCAACGAAAATAAGGGTAGCGATGGCGTTGTGAACTAACTTATCCGACCTCGAGACGGCGCTGCTAGGCCTATCAACATCATTGCGCTAGGGCAATATAGCGGCTGCTTTGGTAGCGGGTGCGGGGGGTCATGGTGCTCGCCCGCAGGTTTATTCGCTGCAATGGCGGGTGGCATTCGCGCGCGACACCCTAATGTTACTACAAATATTCCTCTATGCTGCAAGGCGACAGAGAGGATTCAACTGGCAAAAAACACCTCAAGAAAGTAAGCTTACATTGTTTATTGACAATCGTGAATGCAGCAGTATATATGTAAACAAGCAACACTGTCTCTAGCACAGAGAGTTGAACAATACATGAAAAACAACAGTGATAGCCACCTGTTTAATAAAGTTACTCGCTAAAAATGTGCAACTTTGTCTCTTGGCTCGTTCAGTCAGACAACGATATTTACACTGGAAACCCCTTGCACAGTACTCGGTGTTGTGCTGCCGTTGTCTTTATCACCATACATGCTCTGAAGAAGTGCAGTGTCAGTACGATTAGCCTGAGCTGCAATGTGATATTTTACATCGCATTGGCGAGAAGCACGTCACGCTGAATTTTAAAAAAAACGACCCCATGCTGCTGTGCTAGGTATCCCTGCATATGGTATTGTTCTCGATATTGTGTTTAGAATGCTGTTTGTTACCTGCGCGTCCAATCTTTTTACGGCTAACTAGATCAACGTCTAGCTGTGGTAAGCACGTGCATCCTGAGAAAACACCATTTGCAAGATCATGTAGAAAAAGAACTTGGTTTACGTTTCAAAAGAGGTAAAGTATTGCAATACAGGCACTTTAATTGAGTAACAGTTGGCGAATAATGAAAGCCTGAGTTACACTTTTCAGCAAGTCAACATTCTTGTGAAAGTTGTCACCCATGACATGTTAGGAGAATTATCTACCCTTGCCCTTGCTCACCTACTGTTGATCAGCTGAAAGACGAGCTAAAGGATGCGTGTTGGTGCTTCCAAAAGCACTGATTCATAAAAGAGAAGTTATGCACCAGTGTATAGCACTCGCAATACACTGCACATGCCATATACACATACAATAGGGACGTATAGAGCACTAGTAACACTAGACAGTTGAGAAGTGCTGAAAATCGTAGTAGCAATGTTATAAAAATAGGCAGTGGGTATTCACTGCAGTCAAAACTGCATAATGAAATTTTCTACGATGTTCATTCACGAAGTAAGGGCCATTTCCTAATATTTAATTATTTGCACGTTCGACTGAAGAGTTATGTGCACTGCACAATCTGCTACTTCTTAGCGAAAGTACTGAAGCGATTGTTCAGGCTCAATAGTTATCCGCTAGACGGGGAAGGCGGACAACAATGTTGGCGAATATTGTTGCTCCTGCCTGCTGTGGGGCGCACACTGTATTCACATTTTTACATGAAAAAATCACTAGCTCTCCTAATCTACGAGGAGTTGTGCACAGTTCATGAACTGTATGTGAGGAATGAAACAAGTGTCGGAACGTGGGGGTGAGACCTCTGAAATGGCTTCACAATTGTGTACGACAAAGAGTGGAGCACCATGCCAAGCATCCAGACTAACCAAACTGTTGAAGTGGACAGAATATTGCAATGGATTTAGGACTTACACTTAGTGGTCTGTAAGAAAACGTTCCCCTTGTTGGCATCGCTACAATTTTCACAATTGTAGCCAATATGCCCACATATCACAAAGGTTCGAAAAATACTTACCGACGAACTCAAACCCTACAGGACATCGAATGGATGAGCGTTTTTGCACTGTTACCAATAAAACAAAGATGATTTATTTTCGCACACTGTAGCACAGGTGACAACGCTTCAAAGTGTATGCAATTGCAGAAGAAACACAGTAGTGCCACTACTTCTTTTCGCAAAAACCAAAAAAACAAAGCAATTACCTTACTCGGGATAGAAAATGATGGGTACCGTTTTCCAAGTCGAAAAGGGAATTTTTAGTGATTAATTTCATAAAATGTGAGCCACACAGTTATAAGTACGATAGTCATTCATGACGGCACAAATTCTCATCTGAAATCGGCCTCCTACATGACAACGTGCATCCATGCACCACAATCAGAACCAATGGGACGATCGAGTATTTTGGTAGGGTACATCAATTTCTCGCCTTACTGTCCTTTGCCAGCACCGCGCGATTATTTCCTCTTCTTTACTTGAAACAGTGGCTGAGGTTACGATTTGAAGACAGTGAGAAATTCACGATCACCATTCGCAACAGGTTCAGTTACCAAGTGGCGATCTTTTATTCAGATACTGCGATGGTACGAGAAGCACTAAGAAGTTAGCTGTGATTCTGTAGAAAAGTGAAATAGACTTTTGCTAAATGAAGCCCACCACTAAAAATTTTTGCTAATGAATGTTTACTTGCTTGGAACCAAATGGCCCTTACTTCTTGATTGACCTACAAAGTTATTATGCTTTGTGTTGACAGATGAATAAATGAGGTTTTTTGTGCCAATGGTGCATAGTCATTAAAGACACTGCTCAAACGATGGACAACGGCAGAAGCTGAATTCACATGCTCATTCTTCACTACTTCCTAATTGTCTGCCTCACTCTTAACAAGGGTATATTACAAAACTCGATATTTTTTTCCTACAGTTTTTGTAGCAATATTGAGGAAATTTTTGTTAATCGACAGTTGAATCATCAACATGTACGGACACTGGCCAACTTTGATTATACCTACTGAGTGCATTAAGCCATTGTTCTGTTAAAAATTAACATACCTTTAAGAAACCTTGTCATGCGTCAGGTATTTTACATACAGGACAAATAATACTACCGCAAAAGGTCGTTAATTGAATTCGGTTATGTAAAAGCGCACAACCCTGTGTATTTCTAGTATGAGAAATATCTCGACATTTTGAGCACATTGGTGTTGACAACGGTTAAATAAAACTGGAAGCCCCTTGTTTTCGTTGCTGCTCGCAGAAGTCTCTCCTGAGTGATCACAACAATTTGCGAAATCAAACCAAACTAAATTTTCGAGAGGTAGAAAACAGCCGAACAGCAGCATTTCTTAGCAGATGACATTTCGGATTCTCAACTGGAGCTCTTGAACAAGCTACAATTGATGGCTATAGAGTCACAGTGGAAGAAATGCAAGCGAATGAAAATTGCTGATTACTTCTCATTTTGATGGCGTTAACTCTCTCATATAAACAAACATGCTTTGAAGCATAAATATTGACATACGTTTAAACATTAGGGCTCACTGCTTCCGTAAAAGTCGGTGCTTGTTTTTGGTGTATCATCATCGTCAGCCTGATTACACCCACTGCGGGGCAAATCCCTGTCCCATGATCCACCAATCAACTTGGTCTTGCACTTTCTGTTGCCCCATTACATATGCAAACTTTTTTAATATCACCAGGCCACCTAACTTTCTGTCTCCTCCTAACCCGCTTGCTTTCTCTAGGAATCCACGCAGTTACCCTTAATGACCAGTGGTTATCCTGCCTATGTGCTTCTTGCCCGGCCCATGTACATTGTTTTCTTGATTTCAGCTATTATATCCTTCACTCCTGGTTGTTTCCTGGCCCACACTGCTTTCTTTTTGTCTCTTAAGGTTACACCTACAATTTTCTTTTCTATTTCTCGGTGCATTGTGCTCAATTTATTGTGAACCCTGTTTGTAAGTCTCCAGGTTTCTGCTCTGTATGTAAGTACCGGCAATATGCGGCTGTTATATACATTTATCTTGAGGGTTAGCAATAGATTATCATCCATGATTTGAAAATGCTTGCCAAATGCGATTCACACATTCTTATTCTTCTAGTTATACACTCTCGTGGTTCGACTTTGTGGTTGCTACCTCTGCAAGACAATTTTCGCTTGATGAAGAGATGAGTTCTCGCACAGTTTCTTCTTTTAGAACTTTGGCAGTCATGAGGACAGAAAAAAAGTCATGAGGACGGTAAGACAGAAATTGCTGAACAAATTAGGTTGAATAAATAAAGTGTCTTGAACCATACCTTGCGAGGATTTTGGCCCATGAGCTTGCTTTCCGTGATGACGCATTTTCCGCTAACTTGAGGGAGGTTCAGTGATGAAGCATCCAAGCGTACACTGATATGCGCAGTTCTTCGGAGGCTGCATTTGGGTTTTAAGAGAAACAACAGTCACGGTTACTCAACAAATGTGTCAATATATTTGCGATGCATGACTAAGAAAAATGTGTATGACGACACTGCACATAACAAATGTAATATGGACATATAACATTCATAACATTCATTGCTATTTTCATGAATTTGTCTTGTGGGTGGCCTTTTAATGAATCTGTACTAGTGACGTTTTTCAGAGTAGAAAGCTAGCTATTTGCCAAACTATATGGGCTATACGGTTGAAGCAAATATAATAAGCTTGATTGTAAACGTACGAAAAATGTACAAATGCTTATATGTAAGAAAAGTTCACTTCACTATACCACACATTCAATTTATGAGCATTTATTTGCGGCTTAATGAGAGCAGGAACAGGTGAAACTTATGCTGTGATGATGTGATCTGTGTTACAAAATTTATCAGTAAAGATATTTTCAGCGAATGTGAAAACAAAGTTAACAATCTCAAACATTCACAAGGTGTGCATCTCATTATCTGTACAAGTCGATGAGCCTTGTGAAATGACAAAAACTGTAGCGCGTGCAAAAGAAAGGCGCCATGTTTAGATGTAAATTAGTGCGTTTTCACTCACCGGCGAGCAAGGCCACAATGTGCGTGATTATTCCGTTTTCGTAGGCAGTCTATAGGCGATTTGCCGGCTTTGAATTTTTATGATGGAGGCTGCCCCGCCTGACATCGATGAAGCACAGCAGCTGACATGATTCACAGGCTTTAGACACGTTCGCTTCCTTGTAGCGGCACGTAGAGTCTGACACACAAGCTCGCATTGATATGTCAAAGCTGAATTATAACGGAGCTTTGTAATGCCGTTTGATAAAAGGTACCTCGGCTAACCACGGTAAAATATGAACAAATTAACCGACAGAAACGCAATCGATGCCGAAGGGCTCCTGCTTTTTGAGCATCCGCATAATCTAAATACTTGAACTAAAACAACCACCGCTCTTTTAATAACAGTAAAATACTACATCAATGTTTTATGAAAAACGACGTAGTAACTAAAGTTTACCTGTCTTATGAAAAATCTTGAAATATAAGATTTAGCAGCGTCTCCTGCTACACACGGCGCTCTAACCAGCCCCACACAGAAGTGGCACCTGCGCCACTCGGAAGTGACGGCACGTAAAAATCATTACTTAAAGCTATTTAAATGTATAAACTATTGATTTATATTACGCCAAACTTACAAATACAAGAATGTCACTAAGCAGGTGTTTGACGATTTAACTAGCTGATATTTGTTAAAGAAACGCATATTACAAACATCTTAAATACAGGAGGCGCCATGGGCACTGCGGCTGCGAAAGGTACACAGTGTGAGATTGTAACTGCCTGCGGTGTGTGTTGGTGGTGTCAACCTTATTGAAAACTCCGGCAAAACTGTGGCCTGGGCCTAGGCCAATCCCAAGAAAGACCGGAAACCCTATGTCGTCGCTGCTTCATGGAATCGCTGGATGCCCAGTTGAACCTGGAGGGTGGAGCTAGCACGGCCGTCCACCGCGCCGTAGCTTCACCTGAGTGCGTGATCCATAAAGTTTCTGAGTGTGAAGTGCGGATTATTGTTGTTGGACGTACTGCATTTTCTAGATTGCAATGCCAAGCGTGGTGTTGTCAAAGGTGAAAGTGTCCTTGCAGCCAAGTTTTGCTTGTCACGAAAGACAAGGTCGACGATGAAATAAATATTTTTGCACAGTTCACGTGTACCTGACCGGACGCGAATACATGAAACCCCAGTGCGTCTGCAAAATTTTCTTACGATGGATGGAAACAACTTTATTGTAGTGTTCTTTCAAAGCCTGTGATCTCCGCAGGCCAAAGCTACTGCACTGCCGGCTGTTTTGTTAAGCGCGAACACGTACGGCCGTTCTGGTTCGTTGCTACGTAAATGGTCGCGTGCTGTCACAGGCCGTGCAGCAAGGTAGGTAGACAGGCAAGGTGGACAAGATTCAGCCCGCCAGACAAGATGTTTTGTATTTAGATGGGCTAACGCCATCGGCACTTGCCCTGGGGCATTGTTTATCAAGTGCTAAACGCCTAGAGCATTGCGGTGAAACGTCGGTATTTTGAAGTGGCCTGCCGGTTACCTCGTCAGGTGATGGCGCGCTGAGCGACATTAAAAAGTTTCTTGCAGCTATGTTGCAGCGCACCTTTCTGTCATGAAAACTTCAGTAAACCGTTTAAATCTCTATTCATGACGCGTGTGCCAGAAAAACTAATCTAGCCAGCTTCAATTGAGTGTTTCGTGTCCTTTTGCGTCCCGACAATAATTCGCAAAAAACTTTGGAATAATAAATATAGCCAAGTCTGCGAGAGTCAACAAACATCTAATTTTAAAGGGTCCGGTAACAGGACCACCTGCAGCAAGTCAGGCTAACGGGAGGCCGATAAGGAGGCGCAAGTGTTAATACAATACATTCGTGAACAAAAAAAGAAATAAAATTATCAAAGACTGCATTAGGGCTTGAACCACCAATCCTACCCGTCCTTGATGTGTTGCTATAACCAACTACGCCACAACTGCCAATTGGTTGAGTATTATTAACAAGCCGATTTATAATTGTTGTCATGCTGGACCTAACTCACATATTTTTCACTTTCACGTTTGTACGTAACTTTATTAGCTTCCATCGTTGCGTCTACACATACCGCTAGACATTCCGACTATTGAAACCAAGCGCATAACCGGAAAAGTGCTTGGCTTCACTTCCATGTGGCGCAGCAGCCGTTTCTCTGTGGAGGTGGCTCATGCGCCGCGCGACGCAGCAGTCTCTGCCAAAAATTTTTGCCGCATTCAGCGCCCCTAGCACGGAAAACGCACACTAACTTATCGCACCGCTAAAGCAGCAGTGAGTACCTCCACTATGCGCGCATATGGCGAAACTCGCCGTGGTCTTTTTTTATCGCTCTTTATGGCCATCGCACGAATTTGAGAGTTTCTGGGGCCTGCCTAACCATGGCCTCTAATACTGTGCGCCGGTGCACATTCTCGGACGTCGTGCTTTAGCTGCGTCAAGTCGCATTACTTTTTTTTGAACACTCACAGATGGCGGCAACATCTCGCTTCACGTAAGTCCCCAAAACTTTTTATGGGGTTTATCTTCGCGAACGGAGAGCACCGAGTGAAAATGTGTGAGAATGCTCAGCCACTACCTTGATAGCTCAGTCGATGGATGACCGGGTAATTTTCATCATTTCCAAACGAGTCGAAGGTTGAAATTCTGGCGGCAAATTTTTCTGGAATGTTTTTTTTCTTTCTCATTTGGCAGCGTTAATTTTACAACGTAATATTCGTCAAAGATATACCACGCCGAAGCATTGGTGGACACTGGCATGAAACACTGTCGTGAAAAAAAATTGTTCGTATCTGCATGTTTGGCTGCAAATGTCGGCGAAAGACGCTAGTCTTCCACCTGGAGAGAGTGAATAAAATGTTTATTTGATGTCTAGTGCGAGAAAATCTGTGATTGGTTTGCTGGAGGCGCTGCGTGAGACGTGAGCACTATCTGGCAGTAACCTCGGTAAACGAATAGATGGCTCTCGATATAGCGAGCGCGCGGTAGGTATGCGTGAACTCGGACGCCGTAATTTATATAGAAACCATTGTAAGAGCGCAGCTATACACGACACGCTGGAAGAGACAGTTGTTACTCACGATGGTTTCTATGCCAAACCGTGAACTCACCCGACAGTTAACGCTTTTGAAGTCCTAATTTATATATAGCAAGATATGTGGCAGCACCGTATCATCTTAGCAAAGCGTCGGAAACAGCCGCCTTTTCTTTTACAGCGTTGCATTCTCAGCGCAGTGTTATAAACACTAGTCTTTAGAACTACCTATGTGTGTATTGTAGGTATCTATTATGTGCTTCATCGTCATCTGCGCCGCAGTGAATCATCATCACCTGTTCTGGCTGATAATCATCATCGTCTTTGAACGTGTGCCTCATCTTTGGGTCCATTGCGCTTGTTCGTTCCCGAGTTCACTGCCAATAAACCTAGTTACAACCGAGTCGTCATACGTGGTGGAGGTAGATTGACGATCCCGGTCCTCTTCTCACAACGCCTACTGGCTGGAGCTCCGTTCAGGCCGCCGCTTGCACCCTCAGTCCACCAACATGTCTCAGATTGAGTGGGCGGACGCTCTATTTGCTCCCGTCCCTGCGCCACAAGTCCCTCCTTTATACATCGTAAACCACCAGCGCAACCCTCCGATCTTCGCTGGTCTCCGCGGCGAAGATGTGAAGGACTGGCTCGATAACTATGCGCGAGTAAGCGCAACTAATCACTGGGACGACTCTAACAAACTCCGGCGAGTATCGCTTTATCTCACGGGCGTTGCCAAGACATGATTCTTGAACCATGAGATTGACCTCACCGACTGGCCTACCTTCAAGCAGCAGCGTCGCCAAGTATTCGGCACACCTGCCTTTGATCCGCTCTAGCGAAGAGAACCGTAGATACTCGCCATCAACATCCCGGCGAGTCGTACACATCGTACATCGGGGATGTCCTTGCGCTTTTCCGGTGCGTCAATTCTTCAATGTCCGAGTCAGACAAACTCCGCCACACCCTGAAGGGCACCGGAAGCATTGCCTAGAATGCCCTTGTTGCCCAGAATCCTTCTACTGTCAATGACGTCGTCTCTACGTGTGAGCGTCTTGACGAACTTGATTTTTTTCGCCTTCAGTCAGGCAATAGCGAACTCGGCCCAGCAGACCGGGACCTGCGTGACATGATACGGGAGATCATACGCAAAGAACTCCAGTCAATGGGCTTCTCACCACCTTCTCCATCTGCCACAGCCTTCAAGCATGGCTTTGCGTGACAACATAAGGGAGGAACTGACATCATTCACTGGTCCAGCCACGTACAGCCACCTCCGTCCAGCCCTCCAACGTACGCGCAAGTAGCGGCCGCGCCTCCTCGCAACGTAAACCCTACGTTGCCGCTGCCATCGTTCACGCTGGTTGCTGCTGCACCACCGGTCAACTTCCGGTCAACGCCACCCGACCCTCCGTCTGCCCACTTGAGTGCGCTATCTCCTGGTGCACCGAACGCCTTCTACTACCCGCCTTGGCACCCGTCTCGCCCAACATGTTTTTACTGTGGATATTGTGGCCATATATAGCGCTTCTGGCACAAGCGCCAGGAGGAAGATTGTCACGGGTACGACATGCACGAATGGGACTTTCCCAGTGGGAATTCTTACGCCCGACATTATTCATCTGGAGAGCAGTGGTCTCCATTTCCGCCCGCATCTGCTGAGACGCGGAACACTTACCGTTAAGGCCGACGCCGATCACCTTCGCCTTTTTGTCACTCCTCCTCTCCTCTTCAGCCAGCCTCGTTTACCATTGACCACCAATCGGAAAACTAAATGATGCAGTTTTCGCAGGAGAAACTGCATGTAACAGTAGGACTGATCAACCTCCAGCACGCTCGTTCAACATGGTTTCTGTTATGGTGGAAGGAGTTCTCGAGAACGCTTTGGTGGACACCGGTGCTACTGTTTCTGTGATTAGATATGATTTGTGCAAAAGCTTAAAAAAGTAATGACACCTTATAATGGACCCACTGTAGTCGAAGCCATGGGGAACACTATTCGCCCTTTTGCTCTTTGTAATGCTCGTGTTTTTATCGATGACAACCTGCATTACATCCAGTTCACTGTGCTGACCCGGTGCTCTCAACAGCTAATTAAAGGGTATGACTTCCTATCTTTTTCTTCGGCCGCTATATGTTGTGGTGAACAGATTATGCACCTAACTAGTACGGACGCCATGTTCGATGAAGGCGTTTACAAGCCACTACGCCTGTTAGCTAGCGAAGATCTAGAATTATTGCCACATCAAGAGCGAATTGTGACCCTGACCTCTAGGGACATCAACCACGGTGACGTCTTGGTGTCCCCTTCGTCGACTTGTGTCGCTAAAGGCATAGCCCTTGCAACAGGTGTCATACGCTTTCACCATGGCTTCGCGCTCGTCATTGCTGTGGATGTTACCCCGGAGAAAGTTCTCCTGCCAGAGGGCACTGCAGTTGCCTGTGTTGTGGATGCGGAGTCTGTCAGCGTAGCGCCACCTAAACCTGCCTCTAACAACGACCCTTCTATGATTAAGCCTGGTTCTTCCTCTCCCCTCACAGCACTTATCTGTGATGACCTAACAGCTATGCAGGCGCAGCAGTTGCTTGCTTTGTTCACGAAACACGCCGATTCTTTCGACTCCTGCCCCTTGTCGTTGGGCCGAACTATTACTGCAGTGCATCGCAATCAGACCGAGGGAACATCTATTGTGCATCATGGCCCATACCACGTGTCTCTCGCTGAGCGAAAAATCATCAAGGAAAACGTCGCTGACATGCTCCAACGAGAAATAATTCATTCATCAACCAGCCTTTGGTCATCCCCTGTTGTTTTGGTACGAAAAAAAAGATGGCTCCCCGTGCTTTTGCGTCGATTATCGGGCTTTTAACAGCATCACACGCAAGGACGTATACTCCTTGCCACGCATTGACGACGCCCTTGATTCACTGCAAGGCGCCGAGAACTTTTCAAGCCTTGATTTGCATCCGGGATATTGGCAAATTCCCACGCATGACGACGACAAAGCAAAAAACCGCATTTGTAACCCCCGGCGGCCTATACGAATTTAACGTGATGCCTTTCGGGCTCTGTAATGCGCCCGTGACGTTTGAACGCATGATTGACACCATCCCGCGTGGTCTGAAATGGAAGACGTGTCTCTGCTACCTTGATGACATTATCATCTTTTCACCCATGTTTTCTCAGCACCTGAGGCGCTTGAATGACGTCCTAACATGCCTCGCCGGTGCGGGTCTGCAGCTCAACACAAAGAAATGCCGTTTCGCCACCGAATCCTCGGTCATGTCGTGAGCAAGGACGGCATTCGCCCTGAGCCCGAAAAGATCGCTGCCGTCTTTCGATTTCCACGCCCAAGAAGACCCAATGATTTGCGAAGTTTTATTGGCCTCGTATCTTATTTTCGTCGCTTCATACGAAATTTCGCTTCGATAGCTGCGCCACTTCGCAAACTACTTGCTTTTAATGCACTCTTTGTGTGGTCCGAAGAATATCAGTCGGCGTTTGAACTATTGAAGGAAGGTCTCACGTCAGAGCATGCACTCTGCCATTTTGATGACACTGCCCTGACACTCCTGCATACCGACGCCAGTGGTTGCAGCATAGGTGCTGTTCTCCTCTAACGCGATAAGTCTGGACAGGAAAGGATCGTCACATACGCTAGCCGAGTGCTTACGTCTGCCGAAGTGAACTATACCATTACTGAGCAGGAGTGTTTCACTGTGGTTTGGTCCATACAAATGTTCCGCCCTTATATGTGCGGCAGTCAATTCACCATCGTAACGGAACACCACGCCTTATGCTGGATTGCTGCAATGAATAACTTGTCCGGACGCTTGGGTCGTTGGATTTTACGCTTACAGGAGTATCAGTTTGAGATTACTTATAAATCTGGCAAAAAACTTCAGGACGCCGACGCTCTTTCTCATTGCCCACTACCTGCTGCTTCGTTCGACACTCCAGCTGCCATCTCCGACGGCACCAGTGTGGACGTGACTCCCAGTTCTGTTGCCTTGCTCGCTTCGCTGTACCAGCCACCAATCGACGATGACCAACCCTTCAGTTCTCGCCAGCAAGCTGACCCGTACTGTCGGCGCATTATAGACCACCTCTCGGGAGCTATGCGTCCACCCAATGCACGGTGCCGTCAACAACTCGAGCACTGTAATCTTCAGGACGGTGCGCTGTATTGTCACATTTATTATCCTGACGGTCAACGCTGGGTACCTGTTCTGCCACGCACTCTTCGGCATCATGTACTTAACGCCTTTCATGACGATTTGATTGCTGGCCGTCTCGGCTTTCACAAAACCTACGACCGCATTCGCAGCCGCTTTTATTGGCCTGGCCTTTCTACCAGCGTAGCAAAGTACGTGGGTTCCTGCTCTCCGTGCCATCTTCACAAACTTCCGACATCTCCTCCTGTTGGTCAACTACACTCAATGACGGGCCCTACAACACCTTTCGAGGTGTTGTGTGTCGATCTTTATGGGCCTCTTCCTGTTACTGGCGCTGGAAACAGATGGATAGTCACTGCTGTAGACCATCTGACACGCTACGCTGAGACAACTTCAGTATTTTTTAGTGTAGAAATGCGCCAGGCCTGCGCTGAACGCGCAGCACTGTCACAACGAAAGTGCGGCCCTTAAGAGCTTTTCAACACTATTTGGGTAGGGACTGCAAGTACACTAGCAGGGTACCCACTATGCCATAATCATTGTTTAGTAGGTACGCATTCACTATGTCATCCTTCGTCATTCTTCAGAGAAGTTTGGTACCTGCAACATACTTGCAGAGAACTTAGTGCAATTTTGTGTGCTATAGCTGACGAGGATGAAAAATTATGCCATAAGCTTTTGTAATTCCCCTCACAGGGTATGCATGCGCCATAGTTAATAGATGAACAAAATCAAGCTGTTGTAAAGGGTTGTAGCATTCTACGCCCCACTTGTAGCGTGATTCACATTATCTGACACCTGGTTGTTCCTTTGCTCGTTAAGAACGCTTTCATACTGATACTAACATGATTCTTTTCCCGACATCAATTGTGCTTAGGACCGGTTTGCAAGGGAGGTCCAATCACTCGCGTAGCAGAGTGGTAGGTTACGGGACTGGCACGCAGAGAAACCGGGTTTGAATCCAATTGCATGCTTGGTGTTTCTTTCATTACTTTTACCTATTTTGTGTGATAGTGATGACGGATCCCGGCGGCAGACTACTACGGATTGCGCGTAACCAATATTGTCATCTCAAAACAACTTGCGGTACAAAAAATGCACTGCAAAATATAGACGTATTGATATTGTGGGTGGCGCACAGACATTCAGGGTGACACGCAGACAAGTCGACAGACAGACAGACAGACAGACAGACCAAAAGTTTTCGGGTTTAAGTTTCCTCCCAAATATTGACCCCGTATCTGCATGTTATCTGCAAATGTCGTCGAAAGACGATAGTCTTGCGTGTGGAGAGAGTGAACAAAACATTTGCTCGATGTTCTGCGCAAGAAATTGGTGAAGGGTATTCTGGAAGTGCTGCGTTAGAGTGCCTCGAGCGTGCAGTAGAGGCGAACGAGCACATCAACACACGGCACACGTGAAAAATGAGTGCTATCTGGCAGTTTTCTTAGAAAACGTAGCACGTGGCTCTGAGACGGGCGTGCGCGCCCGTCTCAGAGCTGTGCTACGTGGATAGCTGTGGCTGTAACCACAGCTATCCATCATCTGCTGATTTTTTATGCGCAGGCGGGCGAGTCGACGAGTTTCTTCAGCACGCTGAAAGTAAAAGGTGACCTAGAGGCTTTCTTTGTAAATGACATTTGGTAACATGGCATCGAGCGTCATTGCCGGGTTCCTTCCGTAGGCCAACTTGTATGGCGTCATCTGCATCGTCTCCTGCACTGCAATGTTGTATGCGGTGCTCACGTTTGAATAGATGGCGTCCAACGTCATGTGTTCGACGTCGACAGGCATGGCCAGCATGCCGGCGATGGTCTTATTTAGACGCTCGGTCAGGCGATTGATTTTCGGGCAGTACGCGGTCGTATGGTGAAGGCTAGTGTGGCTCTATCGCAGGATTGCCCGAGTCAGGACCGCAGTAAACGCCGTACTTCTGCCGATGATCAGAACCTCTGGGGCGCCATGTCGGAAGAAGATGCTCTCAACAAAGAACATTGGCTACCTCGGCGGCACTGCCTTTGCGCAGGGCTCTTCTTTAGGCGTAGTGGGTGATTTAGTCAGCAGCTACGACGATCCAAATATTTCTGAAATTCGATGCTGGGAAGACTCTAAGAGGTCCATCCTGATATGCTGGAATGGTTGCCAGGGAAGGTTGATTGGTTGGAGGAGGCCTGCTTGTCTTGTGGGTGGTGTATTCTGTCGTTGACAGTCTCAGCATGTACTGACGTAACAAAACGTGCCATACCTTTCCTATATCATCGCGAGCGTGCGAGAAACACCAAGGTGCCTGGCTGTGGGATCATTGTTCTTGGCCTCGAGGGGTTCTGGTCGCATTGCTGAAGGCACAACAAGAAGGTACTTGACTCGAAGCGGCGAAAAGTTCTTATTTTGGAGAAGGTCGTTTCGCAGCGAAAATCACGTAAGTACCAGTTTTAATACACTTGGAACAATGGAGGTTCTGCCCTCAAGGTATTCGATTACATCCCTAAGGTCCGGGTCAGTTCGCAGTCGTTCAGCGAAGTCGTCGGCAGTTGTAGTTCCCAAGAAGCAGTCGTCCTTCAGGTCGAATTCTTGAAGTCATAGGCTGCATCGCCCAGTTAGCTAGCAAACACAAGGCGTGGTAATCGCTCACAAGCTCGAAGGGCCTGCCGTAGAGGCAAGGACGAAAGTTTGACGTCACCCAGACGATGGCAGGGTGCATCTTTTCGCTTGTGGATTAGTTGCTTTCTGCCTCGGATAGCTACCGGCTAGCGTAACTAATAACCCTTTCCAGTTCATCAGTATCCCACTTTTATTAGTAGTTCACTTTTATTATTAAAAGTATACACTCTAAGAGCGACAATAAAAGAAACAATGCTTCATTGGAATTGATGCTGTCCAGCCGACTTTACGAAGTGCAACCACCCCATCGACAGCTTGATAGCGTGTTCGTAGCTGCAAGATATTGACTTTTCTCGGAAGACGCAGGGCTTTCATTGTTTGATTTTCTGAAAGAGTAATTGCAGAAGAATTCATTACTTCAGACAGAACTGTTCGCGCAATTGCAGTTTCGTCCATTTGCGTAAACATTAGACGAAGCCCCGCCGCGGTGGTCTAGTGGCTAAGGTACTCGGCTGCTAACCCGCAGGTTGGGGGATTGAATCCAGGCTGCGGCGGCTGCATTTCCGATGGAGGCGGAAGTGTTGTAGGCCCGTGTGCTCCGATTTGGGCGCACGTTAAAGAACCCCAGGTGGTCGAAATTTTCAGAGCCCTCCACTACGGCGTCTTTCATAATCATATGGTGGTTTTGGGACGTTAAACCCTACATAATAAACTTTAGACGAAAACTGTTTTTCACAGAACCCGTCATATTGTAATGGAACAGTTCAGAACATGTTACGAGTTCAAAAGGCGCATGCTCTAGTTAAACGCTTCAACCTTTCAATGCGATACGCGTGTGGGCCCACTTATTTATCAATGAAGCTTGCACTTCATTTTAAAGATATAAAACCGAAACATGTGTAGCATCGCTACAAACGAGCGAAATTGCCGACGTGGTCACCGACTGACTGCCTGTGTTAGCGGTGTGAAGCCATATTAGAAATGCATAGTTAAAAGCTGACCTTCTTAAATTAGTTGTTTACTTTGTAAAAGATGACAATGTACGGAGTTCAAGCGAATAAAAAATGCGGAAATCTCTAAATAAAAATGTGCTGCACTGAAAGCAAGACAATTTTTGAACAGCTGTACTTGCTACAGCTAATGACTACGTTTCAATGGCTCATGCACATTTGTAATTCTATAACAGGCGGGGAAGCTCTCGCAATGCTCTCTAGCACGAGGTCACTATCCATGCTGGTATTCTTCGCGAAGAACGTGAGTGTTAAACAAACGGTGCTCATTACATATCAACAGAACAGAGGTAAATCTTGCGGAGTGATGACAGTCATGTTTACACTCATCTTTCGGGCGATACTCCAGTTGGGGCGTAGCATTTCGATAGCGTAGCACTTCATTCTAGTACCAGATCAACTTTGCTACAGCGCAGACATGATTCAGTGCACCACAAGAGAGATTGATCACAATAACATAACAATAACACATCCACAACACACCGCTACACCAACGAGGGTTACCTTGACGAGAACACCACGCCACGCATGATACTGCTTAAGCGGGCCTCGAGATCGCTTGTGGAAAGTGTGCAGTCGTGGCTTTCACCAGAAATTTAATGCCCACTTACGACATATCAATTAACGGGCAATTATTGTCATGCACCCGGAGTCACAGGTTCTTGGGAGTCATAATTGACCGAACCTGTCTTGGACCCCACACGTAAACTACGTGAAAACGCGGCTGACCTCCATTAATCACTTGTTTAGGTTTCTTGCCTGAAAAAGTTGAAGAGTGTCGGTCGAGTCTATGTTAGAGCTGTACGAGGTATTATTTGTTGGATTCCTGTGGTAAGGCCTACCTGTTATATCTAACACGTGCAAAACTAACCGGCACACACTCCAAAATATTCAAGCCAATGCTCTTAGTAAATTCCTTGGTTTACCACGCTGTGCATCAATTGCGGAAACCAATGCCATTGCACAGGACTACTCGATCAACACACACATCATTGAAACGATGCGTACGTATCTCAGGCAAAATGATAAAAATCCTTCCAACCACTTGTAAACCCTCGTTACTTGGAGGCCCCGCAAGAAATTTAGTGCAATTATCTATGCGCGTCGTGCAATGTTTCAATCAGATTTTACGCATGCGGGAAAACTCCATGGTGCCTGGCACTTCCGCAAGTACGTCTTTCCAGGGAGACAGGAAAAATAAAATTTGCCTTCGGCAGCCCTAAATCAATTGAATTTGCATCTCTTGCATGATATGTACAGTAACCACGTGCACATATACACCGATGGTTCAACCACTGCGTCTGGTTCTGGGGGTGCGGTGGCGATTCTAGCTAGAGGAATAACTCTGCGAAACAAGCAGTCACACGTCACTACGTCTACGGCAGCAGAACTTGCGGCGTTGCGTGGTGCCCCAAAGTACATCAACCCAGAGACCGAGTAAATGGACTGTGTTTTCCGACTCGAAATCGGCCTTGCAGAGCATGTCATCAGTCCTTCGGCTAGGTTACCACGAACATTTAACGAACGTTGTTGTCAAGCACCTTCACCACGTCACAGAGACAGGCCATGAGATCAATTTTCAGTGGCTACCTGGTCGATGTGGAATAAGTGTTAATGATTCTGCAGACAACGCGGCTCGCGCATTCCACCAGGAAAGCCACACCCTTCCAATTTCTTTGTCAAGGACAGACGCTGCAAAGCAACGTCGTCACCCGGCACGTTGTCTGTGTCTGCTGCAGTGGAACACCCCAAGCATAGAACATAGAAAACTCTACCAAATAAACCCTCGACTGGTATTTGGACCTCCATCTGGACTGATTCGGCGTGAAGCTTCCCTTTGTCGTCTTTGGTTGGGGGTTGCCTTTACAAAAGCATATACAACTCTCATTGGATTGATCGACAATGCTGGATGCGACGTCCACGGCACCGAAGAAGACATCGACCATCTGCTATGCCGTTGTCCTCGATTTTCCTCTGAAAGACAGAATCTTTCTGACGCATTTTGAAAATTGGGAAATCGGCCAGTCTCTATGCAGATGCTACTGGAGCACCGTTCTCGTGTTACGTAGGCTCAAGAGGCAGTCAAAGCCATCTTGTGCTTTTTGAGGACTGGTCTATGTGAACACCTTTAACTTTTGTGTAGTGCCAACGCTGCATACGCGTCAACCCATTGACTGATAATTATTTTTTGTCCTTTTCTCTTCTTCCTCTTTCTCTCTCATCTTTAAAATCCCCTTCCCATTTCCCCAGCGTAGAGTAGCCAACCAGGCATGTGGCTGGTTATCCTCCCTGCCTTCTCTCTTGTTGATCTTGTTCTCCTTATGGGTAGATTCATTTATGCAATGACTGGTTAGGTATATGGCATAAGATTGGGCCCAATAGTTCGATATTGTCTTTCTCCATCATTGTTTGTTCTCATCTATCCCATTGGCTTTCTTCGTAGGCTAAGAGCAATATTGTTTTGAATTTCATCGAGACTAATCTAGTGCACCGCAAATTTGTCCGACAAGAACGGCAAAAACATTCAGTATTGCAGGAAGAGAAGTGCACCGCCAAGGTTGGATAAATGTCAGCACAGTATTTAATAAAATTATCAATAGTTTGTGCATCAGTAATGCCAGGCCACACGCGTTTTCAGGTTTGGTTGCCAAGAACTTCGTTTACGATATCCGAAGTTTTCTTAAGAGTCCCCTGACCTTGCTTCATTAGGCGAGAGATAATATTTCTTTTTTTGTTGTCTTGTGAAGAACATGTTCCTATCCTGAATATTTTGAACTGGGCAGGATGGTATTTATAATTTGTATGGGTATTTTATTTATGATACCAAAAAAAAAACTTTGGTTTTCAGAAATCCAAGGATTTATCGTGTCATCCAAGATGAAGGGGGGTCTTATAAGAGTACGCAGACACATTTTCGCAGTTATATTCAATGGCTTTGATTAGGAATTTGAAAACGCTCTGGGTTCATTGTGTGATGTCATTACAATATGATCTTTCACGGTCACTCGCGAGAATGCTTCTTCATAGGAAGTTCCTATCTATTTCCCCCTTTTTTTGTAAAACATGGTGTGCTGGTTTTTTGAGTGCTATTTGTGAGAGCAAAGGTAGCAAGGTGATCTGACATAGGTTCATCATAAACACCCGCGTACATTATTTAGCTTATGTTGGTGAGAATATGGTAAATTATTTTTGCTGGTGCAGTGATTACCCTCGTAGTTATGTTTATCAGAATGCAAAAACTAAAATATTTTGATAAGTGTTCGTAAACTGTACACTTTATTCATGCATATCAATATTCATGTCCCCAACAATTGCAACTCGGTAGTTGTAGTTCCCTGACAAAGACATTTTCGTCTGTTTTGCTTAAAAGTAATTCATTGTTAAAATTTGGTGGTCAATGAACAGTCATGATTGTACCGAAAGATTGAAATTTAACAAAAAGACAATCTATAACAGGATAACCACCATTCAGTGATGATTGCTCAGTAAAAGCGTGTCCACTTATTATGATAAGTGCAGCGCCACCACCACGTGAAAAGAAGTCGTGCTAATGTGATTGCGTAAAATATCCTGGAATATGCACTGTCTCTCCTTACTTCAACAGCGTTTCCGTGATCACCATGTCTTCACGACCGGCTCACGTAATTAGAAGCTTGGCCTCTAAAAAATGATGCCAGGCAAAAAACCACTACATAAAACTACCTCAAACTCGAACTAATAAAACTAGAGGCCACTTAGTAAAATCAGAGGCAATTGTACAAGTCCTATAATACACATGACACATTTTATTTTATCTGTTCACCTGTCGGGTCAAGGCAATTGACAATAAAATGTGCTAACAGTGGCGCAGCGTTGAGTTGGAAAGCAAGGCGGGTATAGAAGAAACCTGCTAATGAACGTCACTGAGTTTGTACTGTTACATTTTTGACACCACAAGCATCGATATTGCGTTTGAAAAGCCATTTAAGAAATCTGCGTAATACTTTGCGCAGCTATCGGGTTTCACGAGAGAACGCGAAAGTAATCGCTCAATCGATTAGGTTTTTTTTTTCAGTGCATGAACACATTTTCTGTAGCACTCTAGAACACCCAATACCAACCTAAAAGTGTAACTGTAACGAAATAAAAACCACGCTCAAAGGAAAATGAGCACGAAGCACCAACTAATCACGGCGGTTTAACAAACAGAAACGACGTCGTAACACCTAACGATAAATAGCTTTTAACATATATTTTAACGAATGATGTTGGCTTATACTATAATAACCGTTTTTACATATCACGATCACTCGGAAAAACCCGTAAAAAAGGGTGAACCCGAGAAACCACGCCGCTCCACGCACAGTGGTTGTAAGCGTGCGCCAGTTATCAGGTATAATATACGGGACACACATGACCCCGCCAGTCTAACATCAGCTGCCAAGCTAACTGCTGGCGGCCTTATAGGACAGCTTCCTTGCACAGTTTTTTTTATTCTTTACTATTTGTGCCTGTGGTTCGGCGCCTTTACCACGCAACGCTTCACATGATGGGGGAACTTGTAAGGGTGGATAATAGGGGTGTCTGCACAATACATTCGGCTGACACCCCTTTCTATATAGAGGCCGGTTTGTGGGTGGGATGTAGTTCGCCATTGCAACTTCAATATTTCTTCGTTTTTTAAGGCTGGATGGGGTCGCAAGTGGGCCAGAGTATTAAGGCATCAGTTGAGCGTGTCTGAATTAAACACCGAACTGCTCGCTTGTGGACCCCTCTATTGGCCCACCGCTTTTCGTTTCCCTTCTTTCTTTTCCTTTATAGGTGGCATTGAAATTCGGGCATTTCGTTGAAGGATCACTTTCTGAACTAAACTGTGCAGCAAGGTTGGACATTAACAAAAAATATATGAAAATAAAATGATAAAGAAAGAACGTACTGGCGAAAACTCGCAACTGATTTATTGAAAAACGTAGCAACCAATACAGCAAGAGCAAGAATAGGGAGTCACCAATAACAAATGCACGCATGACCCCATATTCAAGTGTCCGCGTTTAAGGCGCTGCAGTATACTATGCCGTAATGAATGTTTGATTAAAATCAATATCTAGCGTTATTTATGGTTATGGTGCACCCCCTTCCGTGGCACTTTCATATTTGTAGTTGATGTACTTAGGCCTACCATGTACAAGGGGAATCACAAAGAGAAGCATTAAAGTGTAACAGAGAACATTCGTGAATGTGGTGAAATGTTGAATGCAAAGCTACACTAACCTATGTATGCAGATTAACATTGTCAGCGTATTTTTATATCCACTACAGGACTAAGGCCTCTACCACTGATCTTCTCTTTACTGTATTTTGTGCAGCTTGCTGTATTCAAGCTCTGGTTATTTCGAGCCATTATATTTCTAAAACTGTTAGTTTATCCAAACAAATACTAAGCGTTTAGTACATCCTTTTTTGACAAGTTCACTAGGGGACTCCTGAATTTTAGCCGCCAAAAATTTGCCCAGCCAAAATTTGCATTTAAGGGTAATAGATGGCACTATTCATAGCTTAGTTGAGTACTTGTTTAATTGTAAAAATGAGCATCACATGTAGCCAGCTTATATGTCGAGTTTCTTGATTTCTTATGCTACTGTTTGCTTATTGCTTAAAAAATGTAATTATTCCTGCTCTATAATTTTTTGGTGAACCCCACCAAACCAGCAATTTTTGTTGTACATGTATTTTGTTTCATTGATTGTTCCAAACAAAATTTTTAGTTTAGACCTGTTTAGTTTAGTCACTCTGGACTATAAAGTCCAGCTTACAGATAGGATATTATAGATTGCCTCACTTTGCAATGCGCTCTGTTTCGTTTATGTTTCATTATTTACCGCTAAATAGGTTTTAAAGTGCCTAGAAGAGTTAAAGAGGTTTCTACCAATGGCGGTGAAAATATGCAGACAAGAAAATTCTATAATGTTTTCTTCAAAATAAATATGTGACAGGAAGCCAAGATGAAAGCTTGGTGACTTGGTTTGTTAAGAGCACTTTCCTCCAGAGAGAGAGCCATGCAAACTTGGCAAAAGCTCTATAAGCAATGACGTTCAAGAAGTTAAACTCACGTTGACTCAAATGAACAAAGAAAGAAATATACGTCATTCCGTGAAGAAGGACCTGAAAAAACATAAAAAACTAAAAAAAAGCCTGACAAAGAAAAGAAAGGTGAACTGCAATTAAATTTTTAATGCTTCTTGAAAGCTTTCCAGAGTTCAGTGCATGGTCCCCCATTATTATGTCGTCACTACTGACTACAACAAACAGGGTAGTAATAAACTTTTTATGAAACGCACAGTTATTGTGAGTCTGCGCTCGTTTGTACTTTCTTTCTTCGTGTCCCGTCCTGCTGCACACACTTTTCGCAATATCATGTCTCAACAATCTTCAGATCCACCATGGTAGCCTATGGAATTTGCTGCTCGAATGCTGACATGAAAGACGACGGAGACTGGTCTTGGCGACCAAACTTCATTGTAGGCGGAATGCTTGCGGATTCTGTACTTGTCTATAGGCGCACGTGAAAAACAAAAACCTACAATGGTCAAAATATCTGTAGACTTTTATTACGGCGTACATCATAATTATTTTTATAGAAACAGATACTTCAGGCCCCTCATGAGTCCTAATATGAGGGTCAAAAATGTACTTGTAAAGACTACAGATTTACACTTGGTGCTTTAAAAAAAACTGAAGAAAGACAGTGTATAAATAAAACAGCATAGATCAAAAGTAGTAACACCTCGCACATCTGAAAAGTTGTAAGGAAGCAGTGTGCAATATTCGAGCAACAAAGCAACATCAATAAAGTATTGTAAACGCAACAATAATAAAGCTATATGCACACAATAAAGGAACAATATTAAAATGAACTAACATCAATCCTGAAGATTTTTTATTGCTTTTATACTTTGCACTAATGATATTGGCAGCAATTTTCATTCGTTATTTGTACGCGAAAAAAATGTGAACTTGAATAGGTTAGTTTTGGGGCTGTATAGAATTAGTGATTCATTGTGTCGATGCCTTGTGGTCCATGCTGCCAATGGCGTCATGTAGAGCACAGAGGGAAGTAGCTAATGACGATTCTTCAAATGAAACATATATTCTAATCTGTCAAGTTTTTTTCTTATTTGCATATATTTAGGTCATAACGATTCTTTAGTAGAGTAGGAGAGTGTGTTTGGTGGTATTTGCAGGAAATAATTTCGTTTTGTGATATACCCTAGACAATATTATCAGAGTATGCGGGACTAGGTGGAAGAAATGCCAAGTAAAGGAGAATAAATCGCCATTTCTGTCCTTCGCCGAGTAGCGGTAGTTATATAGCTCAGCGGCTGGCTCGAAGTACATGGGTCGAATACACGACATGGTGATAGCATTGCGATGGACTTTAAATGGTAGAGGCCTTTGTTCTGTGAGGTGTCTGCGCAGATTATCAAACACAAATTGGTAGGAATTTCTGAAGTCTTCCAAGGCGGTGTCCCTTATAATTATATCGAGGTCATGAGACGTCAAACCCTACACATCAATATTTGTATTCGTCACTTATCTTCAACAATTGGGTTCTGCATCAGTTCAATTCCTGACGTCGCAGTAATATCGGGTAGGCGATAGATAATGCGTGGCCATTACTCGTTAGTTAAACTCGGATTACGTTTCTGGCTTGTTCTCAGCAAGAAATGATTTCTCAGTTGGTCAGCAAAAAATGATTTCTTTTTGTAGGACACTTCATGCATGTTGCCACATTCCTTCTTTAAGTTTTTTTTAGCACCCCGCTACGCTGTACGCAATTCTCAGCGCAAACTGCGCCTACAATGTTCGAGAAGCTTCAGGACTTCAGTAGATCATTTTGTTGAGATTACACCCACTTTGTGAGCATTTCAGATTGTTCTGGAAAGTACATCACCGCTAGCGATAACGCTAGAGTGTTCGATGGTGAGTGTATGCATACTTGGACGACGTCGTCGTATTTTACTCAAGCTTCAACGAGCATCTTCGGCGCCTTGAAGCTGTACTTCGAGCCTTCAAGACTTGCGGACTCACCCTGAAGCCAGAAAAGGGCCACTTTGCGTGCAACGAACTTTTCTTAAGCAACGTGATAAGCAAGTCTGGAGTAAGACCTGATGCGCAGAAGACAGCCGCCATCACTGCGTTTCCGCCCCCCGCTGAAGAGAAGGCTTATTGATTTATTTGTGGGGTTTAACGTCCCAAAACCACTATTTGATTATGAGAGACGCCGTAGTGGAGGGCTCCGGAAATTTTGACCACCTGGGGTTCTTTAACGTGCACCCAAATCTGAGTACACGGGCCTACAACATTTCCGCCTCCGTCGGAAATGCAGCCGCCCCAGCGGGGAATCTTAAGAGAAGGTTGTCCGTCCATTTCTTGGCCTGTGCGCCTAGTACAGCTGCTTCGTCAGAAACTTTGTCCGCATCGCCGAGCCACTCACTAACCTTACGAGGACTGACATCGAGTTCAAGTGGGAAACCCCACAGAAGGAAGCACTTGGTGAACTAAACGACGCCGGCAGATGCCTCCGATACACGTGCACTACGACGAAAACGCCGAAACAGAAATGCACACTGACGCAAGAAGCGTAAGACGTTTTGCCGTCTTTGCACAGAAAACTGACGGACTGGAAATGGTTATTTGTTACACTAGCCGGTTCGAATCCAAGCAAAAAAGAAATTATTTCACAAGAGAAAGGGAGCGCCTTGCCTTCATCTTGGCGATATCAAAGTTTAGTCCTTACCTCAATGGCAGGCCCTTCAATGTTGTGAGCGTCTACCACGCCTTGTGTTGGCTAGCTAACTTGAAGGACCCTTCAGGCTTCCTTGCTCGATGGAGCCTGAGAGTTGAAGAATACGACATTAGAGTCATTCACATGTCCGACAGAAAACACTCCGACGAGGACTGCCAGTCGCGAGCCCCCGTCGACCCACCACTGCCCGAAAGCCTGAATGACGACTGCTTTGCGGGAACTATAACTTCCGACAACTCAAATTAACGCCAGCGGGCTGACCCGGAACTTAGGAGGCTAATCGTATACCTTGAGGGCAGGACTTCCATTGTTTCGAAGGTGTTCCAACGGGTACTTACGCCATTTACGCTGCGAAACGGCCTTCTCTGTAAGAACTTCTTGCCGCTACGAGCCAAGTACCTTCATGCGACGCCTTCAGCTCTGCGACCAGAACTCCTTCAGGGCTTGCACAATGATTCAACGGCAGGACACCTTAGTGTTTCCCGAACGCTCTCGAGGATACATTGAACGTACTACTGGCCGCTCCTTACCACTGATGTCAACCGTTCCGTGAGGAGAAGCCGAGACTGTAAGAGACGCAAGACCCCGCCGACAAAACCAGCAGGCTTTCTTCAGCTGATGAAATTATTTCACTGACTGTTCCGAGAAATCGGGATGGACATTTTAGGGCCGTTTCCGACATCGAATTCGGGAAACAAGTGAATCGTCATAGCTACTGACTACCCCACCCGATACGCCGAAACAAAGGCTCTACCCATAGGTAGCGCCAAAGAGGTAGCCAAGCTCTTCGTTGAGAACATCGTCCTTCATCATGGTTCCGCAAAGGTCGTCATCACTGATAGAGGTACAGCCTTTACCGCTGATTTAACTCAAGCAATCGTTAGACATAGCTAGACAAGTTACCGCCGCACCAACGCCTACCACCCACAGACAAATGGTCTCACCGAGTGGCTAAACAAGACAATCGCCGACATGCTGGCTATGTACATCGACGTCGAAGAGAAGACGTGGGACGCCATCCTTCCGTACGTGACCTTCACATAAAAACAGACATGCAGGAGACGACGCAGGTGCAACTGTACAAGTTGGTCTACGGAAAAACCCGGCCACGACACTCCACGCCATGCTGCCCAAAGTCGCTTACGAAGAAGAACTCGACGTCACACTCTACCTTCAGCGCGCTGAAGAAGCTTGTCAACTCACCGGCCTGCGCATCACAAATTAGTAGATGACCGACCACTCCCGTTACTATGTCCGGCAACGTTTCGTGGAATACCAGCCAGTGAGCCTGTTTGGGTATTGACGCCAATAAGCCGACGTCGACTCAGTGACAAATTTCTACGACGGTACTTAGGACCATACAGGGTAGTACGATGTCTCGGCCTTTTTGACTACCGGGTTGTTCTCGACGGCATTACGAACTCTCAGCGGCACCGATCGCGACCTGAATTCGTTCTTGTCATGTGCCTAAAGCCGTTTTCTGAATGTTAACGTTCGTGAGAGTGTATTTTGTTGTTGTTGTTATTATAGCTGAATCGTGCTTTATTATTTGCTTTATCTTACATAGGTACTGAACTTTCATACCCTGTTAAAGCATCATGACGATGCTTGTTTTCAGAAGGGGCCATGCCACATTCCTTCCTCAAGTTTTCCTATCACCCCGTTACGCTGTACGCGTTTCTCAGCGCAAACCGCGCCTGCAGTAATCTGAAAGCTTCAGGATTGAAGTAAATCATTTCGTTGAGATTACGCTCTATTCGTGAGCGTTTCAGATTATTCTGGACACTACGTCACCGCTAGCGATAACGCTACAATGTTCGATGGCGAGTTTATAAATGCCAAAACACTTCACCGTTTGTCAGTTGATTGACGGCCGACGCTGCATTCGCCGCTTTCAGTGCAAGTGTGCTACTGTAACCCGGCTTTTTATTTACCGGGCTTAGGTTCACCAAAATAAACAGTTTGATCTGATCATCCAGTTTCCTGCTGTCAGCCACGTCACGACTTCGTGACAATATACTAAAGCTGCGGAAACGCTGAAAATGCAGCAAGTGCTGGTCACTTTACGTAATTCACTTTGACATAGACACGCTGGCTTATGTTAGTTACATTGTGCGCTTCAAGCTTACACAGAACGTTGTTGTTTACAGTCTGGCTTATCTGCGAATTAAAAGAATCCCCATTCGAGCACTCTGTACCACTTGTTACCGGCAAAGCTGAAACTGTGCACCCCCTATGTTCAGAATTGGGTTGTCCCGACTGTGTAATAAAGCTTCTCTCAAATATTGCTATGGTTTCAAGATACATCGACTGGTCTTTGACGATGTCGAAGAGATCGTTGATGTATATGGGACACGATAAAAGATGATTTTTCTGAAAGTACCAGGCAATCGAGGAACCTCTTCTCCTGCACGAGCGGAGCTGAGTGTCGTGGCCGCGTACCCTGGTGCACTCAAGCAACTCACTAAAGCACTGTCAGTGGAATTCGGAGGCAGAAAAAGTTAGAAATGGCAATAACTTGCCGAGTTTTTTGTCAATGCGAATATCGCTTTCTTGAGTTCTTGTCCATAATGAACTGTCTTTGGGACTCCACGCGTGAACGCCACGTGTCAGTCAATCGCATCTCTCATGAAGTCGCCATTCTGTGAGATGCGTAGAATCTCTTTGCCCAGCCTGCATAACGCTGTCCCATGTATCAACGAACCCTCTCGCCACAGGTGCTGGAGATGTGCCAAGTAACGCAGGTCAATGCGGTGCGTTGATGTTATTCTCTCCCTCAACCACAGCTCATGCTAGCTCCTCCACCCGCTCGCTACACACTTTTCTCTCGCATCATCCTCTGCACGACCCGCACCACTCGACCGCAATTGAGTGGAAACACTAGACAGATTTAGTTGCGCCTCCGCAGCAGCCGTAGTGACGCGGCCTGCCTTTGCAAATGGCTTGCAGGCTGCATCCATACGGCTGCTGTGGACGACGAAATAAATCTGCCTACTCTTTCGGCTCGTTCATCTTCGACAAATCTTACACGACGCCGAAGCCTCCTTCCTTGTCTTTCCGTTTTAAACTGACGTTCACTCAAGTAAAAGCTACACTGAGTTTAGCTTCAAACCGTTCTTCCAACACGCTCGTCAACACCCGTTTCAGCCGAATCAACGCCATATGCACCGCTGCTGCTTCACATCCCACCAGGGCTCTCTTATGGGAGATTGTCAATGATTCATGGTTGTTGAGTTATGAACAGTGTTTGTAACGATGTGGAGTGGGATCACTTTCGTGACCATGTGCAATATGTTAGCTAGTTCGAGGCCTCAGTGGTTCGAGCTCTTATCTCACTGTTGGCCTCGGTTATTAGCTAGGTGCGTGGACTTCTTTTTATTATTATTTTGTAAGTTTCCGCGATGACATCATTACATAGTGAACAAAACTGTGCATCTTGTTCCCTTCGTGCCTCTATTTAGGTCGAGCATAAACCCGTGGTTCAGACCATAAATCAAATGCTGCAAGTCAGGTGCCCTGGGGTGCCGCAGTCCCGCACGCCGCAGATGGTGTCGATGAGCCGCTTGAAGCGCAGGGCTTGTCTATAAAAGTGGGTTCACGTCTTCTTTCCGCTTTCCTTGAACGTTCGAAGTGTCTCGACGGAAACGACAACTCATTCATCGCAAAGTAACTAGAAAACCAGTCCTCCGTGAGCGATGGCTAGGTAATGCGTTCCGTCAATAAGATGAGTTGAGCTCACGGCAGCGTTGTCGCTCCGCCGGAGTGATCTAGAGGCTAAGGTATTCGGCTGCTGACCCGCAGGTCGCTGGATTGAATCTCGTGTGCGGCGGCTGCATCTTCGAGTGAAGCGGAAATGCTGTAGGCCCGTGTGCTCAGATTGGATGCACGTTAAAGAATCGCAGGTGATCAAAGTTTTCAGAGTCCTCCATGACAGCGTCTTTCATAATAATATCGTGGTTTCGGGACGTTAAACCCGACATATCAATTAATCAGCAGCATTGTCCTACACTAGCGTGTGGCCCACAGCGTGTATGGCAGACGCCCCCTGAAAGGGGAACGTCACTGCCAAAATGACACAGGAGAAAATTGCACCAAACGCCGGTGTTAGCCCCAGCGAACCCGTTTGCACCAGCACCACGATGAAACTGCTGGAAACGAAAACAAAAAACAAAGTAGAGGAGGAAAGAGTGAAAAACCGAGAAAACTAAAGACAAACATGAAAGGCTGCGAAGCTCCGTGCTTCTTTCAGCCTTGGCACCACTACTACAAAGCTATATAGCGTATTTCTCATAACTATGCGTTTCTGAAATAACCCCATAATACAGCAGGAAATCTAATGTTGATAATTTCATTACTTACTCTGTGAAGTTTTTGTATTTAACCAATTACGACTGCAAGAAAAAGCTTGGTGTTTCCTCTATATTTCCATTTGCACACTTGGTACAGAAAAATTGAGTTGGATTATCACGTAATTAAAAAAACTTCAATTGCTCTCGTTCTCACGTATTTTTAAACAATTAACGCTCTCAGGGGTCACGTTCTACTTCGTATGTTTTACTCCGCTCTAAATGTTTCCAGCATTGGCTGAAAGCACTGAATACCGTAGGCGCGAAGTGAACATAAAAGCAGCAGTTGAGCAGGGGAAGCGCACAGATGGCGTGATTAAACATGCAAATTAGGAAGTGGGCTCAATGAAAAGTGATTGGAACTGCGTGGTGGTGGCACTGAAACTACACCATATTTTGGGAAAGTAACACTCGCAAATTAGGCCGCAGGTCTTCAAGCGTACATCACACTACTGCCCTCACCTTGTTTTCGTCTGTTCCAACTTGATACAGTCGTTTTATTGTACTTTACACCTTGTGTACCCCACGTGCAGAGGAGCGCTGGCAAAGCACTCTGTATGGGCAGGGTGCGCTTTACTGCGGCACAGAATGAGCTGACGAAGAGGAGCCTTGACGTTTTGTAAGGGTGACACTGATTTTTGTGTCCATAATTAAAAAAAACGATATTTTTAACCTTTCATCAAGTCATTAGCTAGGTCATAGTGAGATGCGTAAAAAGATGGTAAAGCAGAGCAAAAAGAAGTAGCAGTTTCGGGATCAGCTGTATATATGTTAGGGCCGAAGCTCCTCTTAATCTAACCCTGTTCTGCGTCAGGCGTTACAGGCAGTATAAGACAGACAGACAGACAGACAGACAGACAGACAGACAGACAGACAGACAGACAGACAGACAGACAGACAGACAGACAGACAGACAAAGTGACGGGCAAAAAGACGCAGAGATGGACGGAAGGGCGGATGCATCAGCAGAACCAAGGTTGACAGCACGGACGGGTAGATGGAAGATTACACGGACGAATGCACGGACAAACAGAAGGACGCAAGGACAGACAGATGAAATGACAGACGGACAAACAGACAGACGTACACAGACAGAGAGACAGAACGACAGACTACAGGCAGGCAGATGGACGGATGAACGCTTCGCCCCAGTCATCATCGTTCACTTCGTGAATGTGCTCTGATTTTTTTACCTATGAGTATTCTCACAGTATTTTACAACCATGCGTACCACAGTGAATTCCGCAGTGGTGGCATTCAAGTGTTTTTCTAAATAATCAGTTCAGTGCTATTCGAATGAGTATACACATTTGCACGGGTAGCTTTTTTTTGTGCTACGCTTTTTATGCCGTGGGTTTCGCTTCCGCGATGTATGTAGTAGTAGTAGTAGTAGTAGTAGTAGTAGTAGTAGTAGTAGTAGTAGTAGTAGTAGTAGGTAGCCACCTCTCGTTTTAGTGCTTAAAGTATTCACCAGATGGCGGTACAACTGTATGATGTATGAGGTTCTGTTCGGGCTGTCACGGTGGATGGACGTGTTTTTCGAGCACTCCTAATCGACTGCGCAGATAAGTGTTTTTGCATGTTTCGAGCTTGTCTTTATAACTATAAGGCAGCGGTTGAAATCTTCGTAGCACTTATTTTATGGTACGACATTTTCGGGGGCCAGTCACCAGGTATTTATTAGTTAGTGCGGTGTGTGTGTTTGAAATTTTTTTGTTGTTTTTTTTCTTTTGCCACCCCGTGGGGGACGTGCGCGTACATTTAACACGCAAATTTTTTAGTAGAGCTTAGACTTTCTTTTTTTTCGTAGTGCACGGCTCGAGTGTAGTAATTATCGAGTATAGGGACAATTGGTGTCAGAAAGACATGGCTAAAAAGACTGTAAAGTGTTCAGGATGTGGAGTGGGTTTAAAAGTGGATCCAAGCGTAGAAACGGATGGAGAAGAGGCTGACGCAAAGTGTAGGCAATGTGGGTCGAAGAAAAAATGGAGAAAATGATGGTTGCCCAAAGTGAACTTCTGGTGAGAATCGATGAGATCGAGACTGCGTTGGCAACAGAGCAAGAGAAAATTAGGGCAATGGGAGAAAGACTGAAGTCCACCGAGGAAGCACTAGCGAAGCTGAACAAAGAAGCGGCCTACGGAGAAAACAGTAGAGAACCGGCAACCAGAACGGTGGAGAAGGAAGAGCAAGCAAGTTTGGGAAAAACAGGTTTAGCCGGTTCAACTGTCGCAAGGCCCAGCTTCAGCGAGGTAGTGGTGGGGCTGGGAGGGGACAAAGAAGCCGGCGTCACAGGTGCAAGTAGCCCCCAGGTGCAGGACGCTCCAGCTGAAAAGCCACAGCATGTGATAATCGCCGGGGACTCGAATTTAAATCGATGCACAGAAGCCATCAAAGAGAGGGTAAGAGGTGACAAGAGGGTTGCAGTAGGGGCGTTCCCAGGACGCAAGCTGGAAGCAGTCATGAGGCATGCGAGCGCAAAACTCAAAACTACAGCTGATCGACGAAACCTCGTGATAATTTCAGGTAGTTTAAATGATGTCCTTAATGAAGATACAGCAGGACTAGCAGCCACGCTGACGAAAGGCGTCGATGACATGCGCACCACTTCTCCTAAATTACCGGTAGTGATATGCACAATACCGGAGGTACCGGTGCGTGATAGCAACCTCCAAAGAGCGGTTGTCAACGCAAACCAAGAGATATGGCAGATGAGTCGAGAGAAAAGGTTAGAGGTGGTGGAAATAAACAGAGAGGTGCATAGGTGGGGTGTTTTTCAACGAGACAGAATTCACTTCGATGGGCGGCTAGGTCATGAGGTGGGTTGGCGGCTTGCAGGACGCGCAGTAGCTTTTTTGGGGGGCAGGCGAGCCCTTCGATGTGCAGGATAGCTAGTAACGAGGAAAACAACCAGGGAGACTCTTCGACAGGTGTTATGGACAGCTACGATTCCAAAGTGGCGCCAATGTCTAAGATAGGTAGAGTCCGGGGCATAAATAGACGTAGCCCCGAGCGCCGAGCCCATTCAGACATAGGGTATATTAACATGCAGGGTGGTAGGAACAGGCTGAAGTGGGAAGAGATAGAAGAACAGCTAAGGGAAGAGACGCCGATGATATACGGTATTGTAGAAACACATCTCAGGGACATGGAACAACCTCCGAACAATCCGGACTACGCGTGGGAATAGTGTAATAGAACAGAAGGCAGCAGAAAAGGGGGGGGGGGTGGTATTGGGGCATTCATTCATAAAAGTACAGACTGGCAAAGGGTCAAGCAGGAGTGCAAGGAACATTTATTGCTAAAAGGGAAAGTGGCAGGTCAAATGACACTCCTTGGTTTTGTGTACTTGTGGACGAGAGCAAAGGGCAGAGAGGAAAACCAGGTAATGGTAGAGTGTATATCAAAGGACATTCAGGAGTTAGGAAGAGAGTGCGAGATAATTATTCTAGGAGGCATGAATGCACACCTGGACGATATAGATGGGTATACCGACCCGACAGGAAAAATGATCATGGATATGTGTGAAAGGCTTAATTTGACCATTTGCAACAGCACCGAGAAGTGTGGAGGGCGAATAACGTGGGAGGTAGGAAGGCTGCAGTCGACGATAGATTATGCACTGATGTCACATAGAATGTATGATAAGCTCAGGGGAATGCACATAGATGAAGGTGGCTCCAGAAGTCTGGGTAGTGATCACAAACGTATCAAGCTAAGTTTTGGAAGAGCAGTGAAAGTGGGAAGGAGACAAGATGAGCAACTACAGGAAAATTTTTATTCAGAAAGGCAAATGGAAATAGCCACTAAACAAATTGTGAAAGTAATCACGGAGGATAATAAGACGGTGTGGACATACACGAATCTAATTAGACTCTTTGAACTAGAGCTTGCTAAGACGCGTAACAAGTCACCCCGGAAAAGAAGACACAAACCGAAAAGTTGGTGGGGTTAGGAAGTTAAGAGAGCCATAGCAAAACGTCAGGAAGCCTCTAGGGAACACAGACATGCTAAGCAGCGGGGTGAACCGACAGAGGATGTTGAAAGAAAATGGGAAACCTTTCTAAGCTGTAGAAGGGCTGCATCCCTTCTGATCAATGAAAAGATTAAAAGATAGGGAGCTCAGTGGCTGGCAGAAAATACATAAAAAAGATAGAAAGGCAGCTGCGAAATTTTGGAACCATCTAAACTCTCTAAGAAATGAGACGAGCCTAGAGCAGAGTTTTATAACTACAGCCCAAGGTGCCAGGCTAGAAAGGGACGAAGCTATTGAATATATAAGAACATGGGTGACAGAAAAATTTCAACAAAGAAGTACTTTATGCACCACAATAGACAAGGACGAATCAAGTGGTGCAATGGCTCCATTTTCACAACGAGAGTGGGAAAGGGCTGAGAAAAGGGTTCCTGGTAGTACATCAACAGGCCCAGATTGCATTCTATTTAGGCTGATAAAGACATTAGGTCCGAAGTCTAAGCAGGCTTTGAGAGAGGCAGTGAGCAAAATAATAATCAATGGTGAAGTTCCCGATGGATGGAAACTTAGCAGGATGAGCATGATCTATAAAGGAAAGGGGGACGAAGCTGACATAAACAACTACCGTCCTATAACAGTGACATCAGTGGTCTTCAGGCTGGCGATGCAGATTATAAAGGAAAGACTGCAGGCATGGATAGCAGATGAGGGGGTGCTGGGGTAACTGCAGAATGGGTTTCGAAAACACAGGAGGTTCGAAGACAATCTGTTCTCACCGACGCAGTGCATCGAAATAGCAGAAAAGGAACACAGGCCCCTGTGGCTAGCATTCTTGGATATCAAGGGAGCGTACGATAGCATAGTTCAAGAGGAATTGTGGGGAATACTGGACACACTAGGCGTGGAACATGTAGTCACTTATCTTTTCAAGTGTATCTACAAATGTAACAAGGTAGTTATAAAGTGAGAAAAACAGGTATCCAAGCCTGCAGAGGTAAAACCGGGGCTTAGGCAGGGGTGCCCCTGTCACCCTTATTATTCATGATGTACCTACAAGGATTAGAGGCAAAATTAGAAGGAAGTGAGCTGGGCTTCAACCTCTCTTTAGTCAAAGAAGGAAAATTTATTGATTAGGCACTACCAGCAATAATGTACGCAGATGATATAGTGCTAATGGCCAACAACAAGGAAGATTTGCAGAGATTGATGGACATCTGCGGTAATGAGGGAGATAGGTTAGATTTCAGATTCAGTAAGAAAAAATCAGCGTTCATGATTTTCAATGACAGGGAAGGTAGTAAGCTTAGAATACAGGAGGTCACGCTAGAGATAACAGATAAATACAAATATCTGGGCGTATGGATAAGCAATGGGACCGAGTACCTGAGGGAACACGAAATATACGTGACGACTAAAGGTAACAGGAATGCAGCAGTGATGAAAAATAGGGCACTGTGGAATCACAATAGGTATCATGTTGTGAGAGGAATATGGAAAGGGGTCATGGTTCCTGGGCTGACGTTTGGCAATGCAGTCTTGTGCATGAGATCAGAAGTTCAAGCAAGATTAGAAATTAAGCAACGTGGAATAGGTAGGCTTGCTTTAGGAGCTCACGGGAATACACCAAATCAGGGAGTACAAGGTGATATGGGATGGACATCATTTGAGGGCAGGGAAGCTAGCAGTAAGATAAAATTTGAGAAGCGATTGAGAGAAATGAAGGAGGAGCGTTGGGCTAGGAAGGTTTTCAGCTACTTGTACATGAAGAATGTCGATACAAAATGGAGGAAGCGAACCAGGAAGTTGACTGGTAAATACTTAGAAAACAGCAGGTGGGCAAACCAAAAAGAACTATCGGTTAAGAAGAAAGTGAAGGAAACGGAGACTGACATGTGGAAAATTGGCATGATTAGGAAGTCCGCACTAGAGATCTATCGAACTTTTGAGCAGGAAATTGCCAAGGAAAGGAACTATGATAATACTCGGGGTAGTTCTCTACTGTTTGAGGCAAGGACGGGAGTACTGCGAACCAAGACATATCGGGCCAAATAGGAAGGGGTAGACACAGTATGCAGTGCGTGTGGAGAGGAAGAAGAAACTGCCGAACACTTGATAATGTTCTGTAAAGGGCTTCACCCTATAGTTCAGGATGATGCCGCAGAGTTTTTCAAAGCACTTGGGTTTAGGGACCGGGAGGGCAAAATA
Organism: Rhipicephalus microplus; assembly: GCF_013339725.1. NCBI lineage: Eukaryota > Metazoa > Arthropoda > Arachnida > Ixodida > Ixodidae > Rhipicephalus > Rhipicephalus microplus. Next base: position 152,714,059 of record NC_051169.1, read on the forward strand.
GACTTTAAGCAAGTAGACTTAACTAGAAGGAGGTTATCTGATTGGTGGTTGAAGTCAAGGCACGAGTGAAAATTACACTCTTCACTGCGAAGTACGAATCGTCAAAGTCACTTTTTAAAGGAAAAAAATAAATATAGTTTTGGGTTCATTAGGTATTACGGCTTGGTGGCGCTAGCCACCGCCCGATCTAAAGGGTACTGTCATATCCATCCAACCATCCATCCGAATATATGAGGAATCGATGCGAGATGACAGCATAGGAAGTGTTCACTAGATAAATAAATGCACTAGCAGGCAAGCAGACGGCCGGCCGCATTGACGGACAGACGCATGGACGGACGAATGGACGAGTGCATGGACGGATGCACGGATTGACAGACGCACAGGTGAACGCAGGGACGGACCCATGGACGAACGCACAGATGGACACATGGCCGGACGGGCGGATGCACGCACGAATAGGCGTACGGATGGACGCACAACTAAACGCACTGAGGGACGGAAGTAAGAATGAATGGTCAGACGGAAGCGCGGATGGACTGATGGACACTTCGCCCCACTCATCATCCTTCAAATCGTGGGTATGCTGGGAATTTCCATTCATTCTTTCCGGATTCCTTATTTATACACAGATTTCGATTGATTGAGTGATTTTTCATTCAAGCCATTTATGCCTTATATTATTACATTTGTAAAAGAGTAAGAATGCTGTTTTCTGGAAAAAGCCAGTAGTGGTCGATGCGGAGACCATGCCTCCAGCGTCAGTTGGTTGACAGGGGTTGGAGTCAAGTTCACATAGGTGGTGGGTGCGGACTCTGTGAAGGTCCGTACGGGTCTCATGCATCTGTGGCTGGGATAGCGGAGAAGATGCACTTTCGGGAGGCCATGGGCCGAATTCCATGTAGCCGGTATAGCAGGAGGCAAAGGGAGGCTGTCATAAATCCTGACATCAACCTCCTCTCGACGACATAAGCTCCCAGGGATCAATTTGTTTTGTTTATATTGCGTAACATAATTACAATGTAATCACGAGGCACAGCGCAGCAGAGTACTTCATATTAAAGTGAATGGCATTGGGTTCCTTAACGTGCTTCTAAATCTAACTGCTCCAGCGTACAATGGCAACATTCTCCAGTAGGGGAACAAAGTTGCACCGTAGTGCTCCACCCCATTTGGATGAGTAAGCCGAAAGCTACATTCGCAGTTGATGCACAAGTGAAAAACATTGGTAGATCCGACGTATAGTGTGAATCGATGATATGCAAAACACGAATGATGAAGCTTGAAATGTCACTTTGAAATCAGCACAAAGTTGTGAGTCGCACGGACGAAGTACACAGTAAGCACAAGTAGAAATGTTACGCGCACACACGTTTCTAGTTAAGATGAAAGTACGTTCTTTATGGTCGCGTAACGACGGCTACACTGAGATTTCTAATACCCGCACGAGCACCGGTTGGCATGTAAACTATGCCGTAAATGACTTCTATGTCATGACTATCATTTCATGAACACACATGCGCCTGGTTTTTGTGTTAGTCGTCTATTGACGTCACGTTACACCAAATTTGGTTTATAAAAAGCTAGAGAAACGGACGGGATCACGCTATGTGCGCAGTTTGTGGTCATGTTTACATTACACGCACATCATGACTGTAATTTTTGGGCATTTTATTCACCCTGTCGTCCATTCAAGTCAGGTAATACTGAATTTGTTATATGTGAAGCTAGCGAAACGGCCGTGAACGCATCAGGAGCGTAGTATTTAGTCATGTTTTACACGACGCGCTTCTCATGATTATCATGTTTCTACCGGTTATATACCTTCCTCATTCACGTCACGTAATACAAAATTAGTATATGTAAAGATAGCGAAACGTCCGCGGACCCGTCATGAGCGTGGTATGTAGTCATGTTCTTATATGCCACGCATGTCATGATTATCATGTTTGCACCAGTCAAATACCTTCGTCGTCCGTTCGCGTCACGCAATAAAACATTAGGTATATGTCACGCTAATGAAACGACCGCAAGCGTACCATTAGGGTGGGGTGTAATCATGACTTATATGACATTCAAGTCATGATATACACCTTGTGGCCGGTCACCTATGCTCGTCATGCAGTCATGTCATACCAAACCAGTTTTGCATTATGTAATGTGTACGAAACCACCGCGACAGAAGTAAAACCGTGAAATGCAAGTGATCGCATATACGACATACGAGTCGAGATTTTTATGTTATGACTAGTCACGTATGCTCGTCATACAGTCATACTATGCCATACCAATTTTTATATAGGTCCCATTACTGAAATGGCCAAGTGAGCTAGAAGCCATAGGCGGATAGATAGATAGATAGATAGATAGATAGATAGATAGATAGATAGATAGATAGATAGATAGATAGATAGATAGATAGATAGATAGATAGATAGATAGATAGATAGATAGATAGATAGATAGATTCGGTCAAGCTCGCTGAAGTTCGCTAAGAAATGCTTCGTTTTAAAAACGTGCTATAAGCGGCTGCTCATAGCATGCTTTAGGATAACAGCTGGTCATTAGGGTAACTAACTGGATTCCCAGAGAAGGCAAGCGGGTTAGGGAGAGACAGAAAACTAGATGCGCAGATGAGATTAAGAAGTTTGTGGGCATAAAATGGCAGCAGCAAACCTAGGTGCAAGTTCACTGGCGGGACATATGAGAGGCCTTTGTGCTGCAGTGAACGCAGTCAGGCTGATGATAATGATGATGGTGGTGGTGATGATGATGATGATGACGACGATGAGTGGCTGCTTACAGAGGCTTCCCTTTCTATATAGGGCTGCAAAGGCATATTTGCGTTGTTCAGTGGTTGCTGAGACTTCTGATGAATGAACTAACCAAGCACCTTACCAACCTCCTGTCGTGCTTTCCTTCGTCCGTTTCAGGTTCGCTTCAATCCCTCAACGAAGGATGGTTAGCCAAGATGCAACCTTTTTATTGAGCTCTATATATATAAATGACCTGATGGACCATATATTTTACAACACCCCCATAAGCAGAATGATAACTTATCGAAGAAAGATATTGAAGTTTGAGTCTGCCTGATGCTTTAATATGGATGAGATGATTTTGCAGCTTTTTTGGGGTGTCACTTTACAATATATAGTCGGTATTTCCGTAAACCGGCTGTTATGGTTGGCAGCTTTATAACAGCATGCCCAACTTGGAATTAGACATGGCAGTCATAGCTGTGCGCTCAACCACGATTGTGCATGAGCGTGTTTAATTTCAGCTATACAGCGTTGATAGGTCACTCAAAGAGGCCTCCGTAATCTGGTTGGTATAACGTCGTGACACGGTATAGGCGTAGTCAACGACTCCTTATAAACGACGCTAATGCTGCAGCGCTTGATATTACTTCGTGTAGCATCATTTGCATGCTTGATGCTTGACAAATATTTAGGGGAATTTTTAAATTCGCCATTAAAGGCAAAGTCATCGAACTTTCGACATTGTTCTATGAATTTAGCCAGCCATATGAACTGCTCGTTCCGAGACAGCTGGCGAAAAGTTCTTACAAAATACTGAAAATTATCCCAAAGGAAAGAAGTGGGAAATAAATAGCTTGTTTTTCGTTGTCATACCCAATGTTAGCACTAAGCAACAGTAATGAAAAAATAAGGGATTGTATCAGAAGCAATTTTAACAAAAATGTCAAGAACTTGCCTTTAACAAAAATGTCAAGAATCAGTGGCTTTCAAATAATGCATCCACTGATCTTTTGGGTGACGACCTTTTACACCAGGTAAGATGAATGTTTGTTCGTGTCTAAATTTCCCAAAGTCTGGCTAATCAACCGAAAGTTACAGTTCATTCCGAATAAATGAAACAATAAGATATCCATTTATTTTTTTAATTTCATCTGCAATGAATATGTGGGTAAAAAGTCAATCAGCAGTGTTTGCATGATTTTCCCTTCATGTAACCAACGCGTTACATAATCAGCCTACAGTAAAGAAACGAGATGAAGCATAATTACAAAAAGAACCTCTCAATACTTGAAATTGAAATTCTATCTGTATGGAATATATAAATCTGTTACGGACTCCGAAGGTGCCACGCAATAAAATCGCGAGGTCTGCGGGGAAGGCCCAGCGCAGTTACAACGAAAGCGGCCTTCCAGAGCCTTTTCGAAACACTTCTTGGTAACTGCTGCAAGCACACTTTCTGGGTACCCACTACAGTAATAGTAAGAATAATTTGTGGGTAGTAGAATAGATTTGCTGTGCCATTTATCGTTATTCTTCTGAAAAGCGTGGTATCTGAATTTGTGCCATGAATTTTGTGCCAATACTTCATGCAGGGCTGATAAGGATAAGGAATTATACCTGAAGTGGCTATGCACCACAGTTAATAGGTGATCCAGAACAAGCTTTCATAACGGGTTCGAGCATTGGACGACCCACTCGTTATTGATTGATTTGTGGGGTTTAACGTCCCAAAACCACGATATGATTATGAGAGACGCAACCCACTCGTTATGCTGTTCGCATCGTGTGACGCCTCGTTGTTCTTGTGCTGTTCTGAAACGCTTTATTACTAATAATAATGCGATTCCTTTCCCGATATCAAGCCTGTATAAGGCGAGTTTGTGAAGAAGGTCCAAGCACTGGCGTGGACCAGTGGTAGAATGCTGGGCTGGCAAGCAGCGGACCCGGGTTCAAGCGCCACTGTATGCTAGGTATTAGGTTTGGTTTCTTAATTCATTATGGTGGTTACGGACACCGGTGGCGGCAGAAGTGGCGGCGGACAACTACGGCGCCCTCTCGTGACTCGAGTTGTGATCTTATAACAGCTTTCGCTGTAAACTGCGGATAGCAGAACACAGTAAATTAAGCTGTTATTCTATGTACAAATGCAACCGACGAGTGAAGTGTTACAGAAGTGCAAATTCCACGGCGTCTGTGCAAGTCTTAAGGCCTCGGCGCAATACTTCAACAGCACCCACATAGGATAAGGCGAATTGTGGGGACGCTGAATTGATAATATGCAGCATACCGGTTCTTTTTTCTAGTAGCATACGTAGTGTCTTACCTAAAAAGGATGTTTTATGCGGCCTAATAAATGACCATGGTGCAGATACAATTGCACGAACCGAGACTTGGTTGACGACTAAAGTTACAAACTCTGAGCTATTCCACTGCAATAAAAATGTAATGTTTACCGCGCCAATCATCCTAAGGGACTTGGTGGTGGAGTGTTAATTGCTGTGAATGAATGCTTAGACTGTTTTTTGTGGTTATATCATGCGGAATTGAAGGTGTATGGTGGTGTGTTACTGTCAATTATAAAAAGGTTCTCATTGATTGTTGTTACCGAGCCCCATCTGCCTCGACTTTTTGTGACAGCATGCACCATTTTTTAAGTCAAATAAGTACTCGTTTTTCCAGTTCACCCATTCTACTTATGGGAGATTTTATTTTCCGAATATTTTTGGGTCAGGCACGTGTCCTTCATTAAATCAAACTTCCACAGTATCGAAAGGTTTCATCGACACATGCACATAATTTTGCCTACTTCAAGTTATTACTTCGCCTATACGCGTAACGAACACCATATTATCCGTTTTAGTTATCGTTCTAATGTCATCAACAGATATTATATCTCAGGTTTCACACTCGCCCGGTCTGAGTGATTATGAACTCTTACATTTTTCTATTAGCCTTTCAATTTCCGGTCTTCTAACAGACTGAAGACCATTCGAGACTACAAAAAATATAATTTTTCCGCTATCAACCATGAACTTTGTGTTTCCCTCGATAATTTCTTTCCTAACGCCGCCGAATGCTCATTGAATGCTAACTTGAATATATTTAAAGAAAAAGATCTTGATCTTATCGGCCGCTTCATTCCAACGAGGTGTGTTCCCTCGAACAACAATGTGCCATGGTATACTATGTCCTTGAAACGACAGTCGAACAGAAAAAAAAAACGTCTCTTTCGCACAGCTAAGCTGGTACGAAGCGAGGCTACATCGACGGCTCATGAAGAAGTGCCCCGATCTATACATTTCCTGTAGAGAATACAAAATTTTCATTTTTAACACCAACCATCCGACCATACTTATCCCGAATTCGAAAACCTTTTGGAATGTAATAAAACCTACAGAACCAAAAATCATGTCTCTCAATTCTTCTGCCGGTCATCCCATACTCCAGGACCACTCTGCTACTATTCTAAACATACCACTCAGTTCATATTGCCACGTTCCATTTCCCAAGTTTTTGTTATCGTCCCAAAACACCACACGATTCTCAGCGCTAACCGCGCCTGCAGTTTTCTAGAGGGTTCCGGACTGTAGTAGATCATTTCGATAAGATCACGCCCACTGTGCGAATGGTACAGATTGTTCTGGAACGCACGCCGCCGCCAGCGATAGCACTAGAACATTCGACGGCGGGAGTATAAATGCCGACGCGCTTCGCCGCTTGTCAGTTGTTGATCGAAGGCCGACGCTCCGTTCGCCGCTATCAGTTTGAGACTGCTATCTGTGCGAGACTGCTGCTGTAATTGGACTTTCTGTTTACCGGGCACAGGTTCGCCCAAATAAACAGTTAAATTCCAACAAGAAGTCTCCTGTCTTCGGCCACGTCACGACCCCGTGACATCTGGTGGAGGTGCTGCTTCGTTCATGTACCGGACGCCCCCGTCAAGCCGTGAACCCAGCCCACGTCGCGGAGAAGACACCGACGCCAACCAGGAGCAGCGAACAAGCCGCCGACAGCAAGGGCTACCACCGGAGTACGGGCTTCTACACGACAAGCCGCGGAAGACCAAAGCCATGACCGCGACTGCAGCGACAATGACAACCGCAGCGTCCCAGCCCACGATGGTCATGCATCAACCCAGGGAACCACCAATTTTCCATGGGTCATCGTTCGAAGACCCGGAAACCTGGCTAGAAACATACGACCGTGTGGCCGCCCTCAACCACTGGGACAATGAAGAAAAGCTCCGTCGTGTGTACTTCTACCTGGAAGACACCGCAAGGACCTGGCTAGAGAATCGGGAGTCCACGCTCCGAACGTGGGATGTCTTCTGCGGCGCATTTCTTCAAACGTTCGCAAGCGTCGCTCGCAAAGAGAGGGCCGCTGCTCTACTCGAGACCCGGGTTCAGCTACCAAACGAAAAGGTTGGAATTTTCACAGAGGAGATGACCCGCCTATTCCGTCACGCTGACCCAGACATGCCTGAGGAAAAGAAAGTTCGTTTCCTCATGCGAGGGGTCAAACAGGAGCTTTTCGCGGGGCTGATGAGAAACCCACCGAAAACCGTCCAAGAATTCGTAGCCGAAGCGACCACTATTGAAAAGACCCTGGACATGCGCACCAGACAGTATAATCGTCGCCTGACTGCAGACTGCGCTGCTGCTCAAGTCAGTAACTACGGAGACCTGCGTGAAACGATCCGAGCGATCGTGCGGGAAGAGCTGCGCAAGCTGTTGCCTTCGGCGCAGCCTCAAGTGGATTCGATCGCCGACATTGTGCGAGAAGAAGTTCGGCAATCGCTTCAAATTCCCCACGCACCGCTGCCCGAGCCGGAAGCTATGAGCTACGCCGCTGCACTGCGCCACAACGCTCCTCCCCGTCCACGCCAAAACGCTGCCCCATCGCACTTCCGTCGACAGACGCCACCGCCGCCAGCACCCCCACCGACGTCATACCGTTCGCCAGCGGCCCAGCGCAGTGCACCGAGGAAGACTGACGTCTGGCGCACCCCTGACCATCGCCCGCTCTGCTACCACTGCGGCGAGGCCGGACACACATACCGCCGTTGCCAGTACCGACAGATGGGACTGCGTGGCTTCGCCGTCAACGCACCGCGTCCACAGCCAGGAGAACGACCACGTGACATCGCCGACTACCTGACAGGAACTCGGTGGACACCACGAAGCCCTTCGCGTTCGCCGTCGCCCAGCCGCCGCACGTCACCGCACCACCGACAGTACTCTGGCCCAACGCGGGGCCGGTCTCCTAGCCCGTATCCGGGAAACTAAGGGCAGCAACCGGTGGAGGTGCGGTTGCTGTGCGACGAACTACCGAAGATCCTCCGACGACGACGCCGCGACGGAGCTTCCCGAACACAACGCCAACCAGGCAAAGCCCTGACGGCGAAAGCTCACTTACCGAAGGTGGCCTGACGACGCAACATGGAAACAGCGGAACAAGCCGACGCAGCCGTGACCCGACGCCACGCCCTAACTGTAATGCAAGACGGCGAACTAGCGACCTCGACGTTCTTATCGACGGCCACAGTGTGACCGCTCTCGTCGATACTGGAGCCGACTATTCTGTCATCAGTGGGTCGTTCGCCGCGAAGTTAAAGAAAGTTAGGACAGCTTGGAAAGGCCCTGAAATCCGCACAGCCGGAGGTCATCTCGTAACGCCTGCAGGAATCTGCACAGCGAGAGTCACCATTAACGGCCGTATTTATCCTACAGACTTCGTAGTCCTACAGCGTTGCTCGAGAGATGTCATCCTTGGCATGGACTTCTTATGCCTCCATGGTGCTGTCATCAACCTAAAAACAAAGTCGATAACGTTATCCACAGAAGAAGCACTACCGCCGCGCACGCCGTCTGGACAACATGCCTTGAATGTGCTGGAAGAACAAGTCACCATTCCGCCTCGCTCAAGCGTCATTATTTCAGTCGGCGCTCCTGAATCACCTGACTTCGAAGGCGTCGTTGAAGGCAGTCAGCATCTGTTGGTCACCCGAAATATTTGCGTCGCAAGAGGAATTGCAGAGTTGCGGGGAGGCAAAGCAACGGTTATGCTCACAAATTTCAGCAATGAGTACAAACATGTGAACAAAGGAACAACGGTCGCATACATCGAAGAAATTGTCGAAGCCACCAGCGCTTTCACCCTCGCCGATTCTGCGGAACCTGCTCAGAGGAACCAAGCCCCTCCCATAGCTTTCGACGTCAATCCCAGACTTCCGAACGATAAGCAAGAACAGCTCAAGGCCCTGCTCCTGCAATACGAAGATTGCTTTTCGTCGTCATCGAAAATTCGGCAGACCCCAATCACGAAACATCGCATCATAACCGCAGAAAATGCCAGACCACTCCGTCAGAGTCCGTACAGGGTTTCGACGCGAGAACGTGAGGCCATCAAGAGACAAGTTTGAGTCTGCGACGCAAGACACCGCCGACAAGGCCAGCGGGACTTCTGCAGCCAATTGATCCACCTTGCCGACCTTTCCAGCAGATTGGTATGGACCTATTGGGGCCGTTCCCGACGTCGGCTTTCGGAAACAAGTGGATCGTGGTAGCCACCGACTACCTCACCCGCTACGCCGAGACAAAAGCCCTGCCAAAAGGCAGTGCATCCGAGGTAGCTAAGTTCTTCGTCGAAAATATCGTCCTACGTCACGGCGCCCCGGAGGTCCTTATCACCGACAGAGGAACGGCATTCACTGCCGACTTAACTCAAGCGATCTTGGCATACAGCCAAACAAACCACCGCCGGACGACAGCGTACCACCCACAGACCAACGGCCTCACCGAGCGGCTTAACAAGACGATCGCCGACATGCTGTCAATGTACGTCGATGTCGAACACAAGACGTGGGATGCCATTCTTCCGTATGTGACCTTCGCATACAACACGGCGGTGCAGGAGACGACGCAGATATCTCCATACAAATTGGTCTACGGAAGGAGCCCGGCAACGACGCTCGATGCCATGTTACCCAACGTCACCGACGAAGAAAACCTCGATGTGAGCGAGTACCTTCATCGCGCCGAAGAAGCCCGACAACTTGCGCGGCTCCGTATCAAGAATCAACAGACGACCGACAGCCACCGTTACAACCTTCGACGACGCTTCGTGGAATACCAACCCGGTGAACGTGTTTGGGTGTGGACGCCGATACGCCGACGCGGACTAAGTGAAAAGCTTCTGCGACGGTACTTCGGACCGTACAGGGTGGTTCGACGTCTCGGCCCACTTGATTACGAGGTTGTCCCCGACGGCATCACGAACTCTCAACGACGCCGATCGCGACCTGACGTCGTCCATGTCGCACGCCTCAAACCGTTTCATGCGCGTTAACAAACTGAAACAGTGTTTTTTTTGTATTATTGTTGTATCGTGCTTTGTTCATTGTAATTTCTTGCATTATTGTTGTGCCTTCGTCTTTAGTTAGAGCATCGAGACGATGCCTTTTTCAGAGGGGGGCAATGCCACGTTCCATTTCCCAAGTTTTTGTTATCGTCCCAAAACACCACACGATTCTCAGCGCTAACCGCGCCTGCAGTTTTCTAGAGGGTTCCGGACTGTAGTAGATCATTTCGATAAGATCACGCCCACTGTGCGAATGGTACAGATTGTTCTGGAACGCACGCCGCCGCCAGCGATAGCACTAGAACATTCGACGGCGGGAGTATAAATGCCGACGCGCTTCGCCGCTTGTCAGTTGTTGATCGAAGGCCGACGCTCCGTTCGCCGCTATCAGTTTGAGACTGCTATCTGTGCGAGACTGCTGCTGTAATTGGACTTTCTGTTTACCGGGCACAGGTTCGCCCAAATAAACAGTTAAATTCCAACAAGAAGTCTCCTGTCTTCGGCCACGTCACGACCCCGTGACAATATGCCGGTCATCCCATACCCCAGGACCACTGTGCTACTATTCTAAACAACGCATTTGTAAAGGCTTTCTCACCTGCAAGACATGATGTACAACTACCATGGCTACCACGCTTAAACTTTTTACCCATGAAGCCAATAGTTTTCCTCAACACAGACATATAAAAAATAATAAGAGAGCCTCAAGCTTACGTCTTCATGCGGAAACAATGGAATCATGGCGAAATTTCTGAAAAATATCAGATACTATTCCTCAGTTATCTTAGAGAGCATTTTTCACAATCATACACGTCTTCATCTTTACCTCCCGACTGGAAAACAGCAAAAATTATTTCGATTTCTGGATCTGGTGATACTCATGACCCATCTAATTACAGGCCATATCGTTAAATTCGATACCGTGTAAAGTAATGGACCACACAATATTTTCTAACCTTGTTACGTTTCAGGAAGAAAACAACTTTTTTTCTAGGTGTCAACATGGCTTTCGCAAATTCTTTCGCTGTGAGACTCAGCTGGTAACTTTTACTGATGACTTGCACGTGTATCCTAATAACGGCTTTTTTACAGACTGTATCAAATTAAAGCATTTCTTAGTGAACTTCGGCGACATTGAGCGAATCTATCTATCCAGCCGTCTACGACTATTAGCTCTCCTGGCCGTTTCGATAATGGCATTGATACCAAACTTGGTTTGGCATAACATGGTTGTATGAAAAACATATTTCACTAGTCATAACAAAAGAATGATGACATGCGTATAACGAATGTCATAATTTAATTATCGTGGTCCTGCAACTCTTGCGTTGGTTTCGTACACAAGCCATGTTGAAAAACTGGTATGGTATGGCATGATGGCAGGCGAACACAAGCGACAGACCCTAACATGGAAATTAAGACGCGCTTGTCATGTAACTACAAGACTACATGACATGCTCATGAAGCGCTCGTGAAGATTTCGCTAAAGTCACATATACCAAATTTGGTATTACAGTACGTGAGTATATAACGAAGACATTTGACTAGTGCAAACATGATAAGCATCAGATGCGGGTCATGTAAACTGACTACATGCTACGCTCATGATGGGGTCGCGGCCGTTTCGCTAGCTTCATATGCACCAAACTCGGTATTACGTGACGCGAACGGATGACGTAGATAAACGACACATCCAAACATGATAATCACGACATGCATGTCATGTAACAACATGACTACATGCCACACCTATGAAGCGCTCGTGGCCGTTTCACAAGCTTCACATATGCCAAATTTGGCATTACGTGACTCCAAAGGATGACGAGGGTATGTGACTGGTGCAAACATAATAATCATGAGATGTGTGTCATGTAAGGATATGACTACATGCCACAGTCAAGGCGCCAATACATTTCGACTTGACGCGGTACGCCTGCTCGCCGGCGTCGCCACGCCAGGCACAGCTCCTGCCAAGTACGCGCAGGTACGCACCGCGCTATGTTGCTTTAACACATGCGCGTTTCAGCGCGTCAGGCGTCCCTCCGTCACAAATAAGAGAGACGCAGGGTTGCCTGGGTAACGCATCGGCATAGAGTAATGTGACACTATGGCATCGGCACGAAATGCTGAATGTCGCATTTCGCGCCGCTTGCCGACGAGCTGCGCCGACGGACGCTGGTCGCGCCTGGCGTCAGACTATAGACTGCTCGCGTTTTGCAAACGTTTGCGTGTTTCAGCGCGTCCGGCATCCCTCCGTCACGAAAATAGGCAGACGCAGTGCTGTCTGGGTAACGCATCGGCGCGAAATTCAGCATGTCGCATTTCGCGCTGGTTGCCATCAGGCCGTGCCGATGGACGCAAGTCGTGCCGGTCACACCTGGCTTGAGACTATAGGCACCCGATAGTTGAACAGAGAGCGCGACGAAGCTCTTTGAGCCGACTCAGCATATTTCGCACCAACCGCCGGGGATACTAAGAAAATGGGACGCTCGCTGAACACGGTGACACGCTGAAATGTCTGTGCTCTTTTTGACACGTTTTCAAAAAACATCTCCTGGGTGCTTACATAATCAGCCGCGACCCCCTTGCTCAAAACTAAAACAATGGCAGCATATCCACGGGTTGAATGATGGAGAGTGGGGCTAACCATCCGTCCGTTCATTCGTTCTTGCTTCCGTCCGTTTATGCATTCGTCTGTGCAGCAATCCGTGTGTCCATCCGCCCGTCCGTGCGTGCGTCTGTTCGTGCGTCCATCCCTGCGTTCATCATTGCATGCGCACCTGCGTCCGTCCATGCGTCCATCCGTCCGTGCAGCCAACTGGACGTCTGTCCATGCATCTACCTGTGTGTCCGTTCGTGCATCTAGTCAACACTCCAAGCACCACCATCTGGCATCTTTTCATCACATATGCGTCCGTCTACGTGACCGTCCATGCATCTATCCGTCCGTCCGTGTGTGCGTCTGTTCGTGCGTCCGAACTTCCATCTGTGCGTCCGCACTTCCATCTGTGCGTCCGTCCTTTCTTTCGTCCTTGCATCCGCCCCTGCGCCCGTTCATGCGTCCATCCGTTCGTGCAGCCATCCGTGTGTTCATCCATGCATCTGTCTGTGTGTCCGTTCGTACACCTATTCAACACTCCAAGTACCACCACCTCGCATGCTTTCATCATATATTACTCATATAGAAGCACCGCCATCCAGCGTACATTTTAAAGACTAAACGAGAGTTGGCACACGCACACTTTTTTATGGCTTGCGCTTGGTGTCTACTTCCCACCTTTAATCAACTCGAGTTCATGGTATATACTAGTTCACTGTAATCATGGCACTGCGGCCCAACGTTACGTCGGAGTATATTGGTCCCTTCATGATGCTCTCGCAGCCGTTTCGCTACCTCCACATATACCAAATTAGGTGTTTCGTGACGTCAATAGAAGACGAATGTACATGACTGGTGCAAACATGATAATCATGCGAAGCATGTCATGCAAGAAAATGACAACATACCACGCTCTTGATTTTCTCGCGGCCCCTCCACGGTGGTCTAGTGGCTAAGGTACTCGGCTGCTGACCCGCAGGTCACGGGATTGAATCCCGGCTGCGGCGGCTGCATTTCCGATGAAGGCGGAAATGTTGTAGGCCCGTGTACTCAGATTTGGGTGCACGTTAAAGAATTCCAGGTGGTCTAAATATCCGGAGCCCTTTACTACGGCGTCTCTCATAATCAAATGGTGGTTTTGGGACATTAAACCACACAAATCAATCAATCAATGATGTTCTCGTGGCCATTTCGCTAGCTCCACAAATACGAAATTTCCTATCGCATGGCGTGAATAGACGACGAAGGTAAGTGACACGTCCAAAAATGATGATCATAATATGCGTGTCATGGGAATTTTGACTAGATGCTATGCTCACAGCACGTTCACGGCTGTACCGCTGACTACATATACAAAATTTGATATCAGGTAGCATGAATAGATGACAAAGGTAATTGGCACGTCCAAACATGATAATTATGACAGTGAAGTGATGTACGACGTAATTTACGTCCACCTCGTAACGTTGTGCTGATTTTAAAGTGAAATACACTGTAAACAGAAATACGCCGAGATGAGAGTACATCACTTGTTATCTATCAAACGCCTCGATGGGGGTTATTAAACACCGTCCGAAAGGAGTAAAACATTACTCTCCATCAGTAGGGAGTGTTTGCATGGTGGCAGGGGAGGGGGTATTTACGTTCATCGGGGAAGTTTTTAAGGTCAGTATAAGAATAATTTTTTACATCAACCGAGAAACAAATAACGTCTGCAGCCGTACCACGCGCCAGCGTAATTTTAATTGCTTTACCTTCGAAGCACACAATAATGAATACAGTACACAAACATGCACACAACGTTTACTAAATGTTACAACACTCACACTCACCACAGCTTGCTTTTTTTTCTTCCTTTATGGCCTGTGTACATACAACATTCACAAACAAATGTACTTAAAACAAAGGACAAACATGAACAAACGAAAAGAGGTAAAAAGCGTCAAACTTAACAGGCTTTTTTCAGTTCTTTCGTCTGTAGAAGGCTTTCTACTTGATGAAGCCATTCGGGCACATCTTGTTGAACCGTTTGTGATTCCACGAATGAACAGACAGATTGAAAGAAGTATTGCCGAACCAAACGTGAATTAACATCAACTTGGCGCACCGCCATTCTAGGTTGACATATACCGTACAGGCCCAGTAACATAACTCGCTCGAAAGGTATTCCTCCTTCATTTGATACTGGCAGAAATCTGATGCCGGATGCATCAAAGGCAGGTTTTTTTTTCAAAGTCCTTCGGAGAACATCCCAGAAAAAACACTGCATTCCAGCAGTCGAGGAAAACATGTTCGATTGTTTCCGGCTTCTTGCATAAAAGACAATCACCACCCCAAGGAACAAATAGGGCTTTTTCTTGCATCCAAAGTCGACTTCGACGCCGAGAGCAATCTCCCAGGACAATCCGAACGCGCAAGCCCTTCCGAGAAGCAAGCCACCGGGGGCGTGTCCTGCACATAGCAACCCACAGGCGGACGCGGTAAGCTATGCACAAGCCGTATCTCCCACTACCAAACATAAACCCGTTACACCAACGATCACAGAACACCCAGAATACAAGCGGGTAGTAGCTGAAAACAGACAACTTAGAATAGAACTACAGGAAGTTAAGTCTTGAATGGCGTGCCTGGAGTCACTACTAAACCAGTCGAGCAACACACAAAGCCCGGCGAGCACACCTGTTGTCTCGCAGCCCGTTGCGCAGCCCGTGGAAACGCAACCACCACAAACACCGCCGATAGCGTTCCTAGTTCAACAAATTCAACTTGTTTTTGCCAAACTAGGCCAGATGGAACGCACCATAAGCGACTTGAGTCAGGCGCAGAATCCTCGCAAGAGATCTTGTCAGAGCCCGGGTGCCCCCACCAGACAACCTAAAGAAAGTGGAATAACAGATTCTTAGAATACCAATCATGGCTAGACACCGTCACAATAAAAAGACCGAGCAAACGGAAATATGGCAGTGGAACTGCTGCTCATTGAGAACAAAACTTGAAAATTTCAAACAATTTATTGGAGCATCTCCAATCCCTCCTGATATAATCTGCCTTCAGGAAGTAGGCAAATTTCAGATAAATCTGAGAGGGTACATAAGACATATTAACCCAAAGTACCCACAAGTGGCGACATTTACCAAAAAAAATATAGCATTGAGTGTCAGCTACGTGAGCAATGAGGCAGTGCAACACCAGATAATAACAGTGTGGCCCAAAAAACGTGGAGGACCAAAAACAGTGGGGGTCAATATATATAGCCCACCTAAGGAGAGACGAGCCGACTTTGAGAACATTATAGCACATGCGATGGGTTTATTGAAAGAGAAAGACAGGTTAGTTATCATAGGGGATTTTAATGCGCCACACAGAAATTGGGGATATAAGCAGGACAGCCCTAAGGGCAAACTCCTTGTAGACCTTGTTGAACGGTATGATCTCTGCCAACTTACACAACCAGACCTACCGACACGGGTCGGGGATAGCTTAACAAAAGACACGTCACCGGACTTAACGTTTACAAATTCTGAAGGAAACGTCTAATGGGCGCACCTCGGAGAAAACTTGGGAAGCGACCACTACATTCTCGGAATAACTATTAATGCCGCCACGACAAGAAAAATGGGGAAAGCGACAATATCTGATTGGAACAAGTTTAGGGAGAACGTAGGAGACCAAGGGGAAATAATAGATCTAGGTAACTGGGTGACACAGATAAAGGAGGCACACAGGAAAGTGACAAAGGAAATAGAAACAAGCGTGGAAATCCCAGCAGTCGACAAGCACCTGCTACATTTGTGGGACGCGCGGAGAAGCCTCACAAAGCGATGGCGGAAGCAAAAGCTTAATCGCAAATTGAAGATAAGGATAGCTCAGTTGTCACAGGAAGCCAATGACTACGCACGTCAACTAAATAACAGTAACTGGAGGCAATTTAGTAACTCACTTAGAGGGACGTTAGGAACCAAAAAGACCTGGCACATCCTGAGGAGTATGATCGATCCAGGGCAACAAAAACAATGACGAACAGGGCTTTAAGAATTCTGGAGAATGAATTTAAAGGTAACGATGACGCACTTATCTACGAAGTCAAGAAATTATATGTCGGACAAGACGCATGTGAAGTGGTACATGGCAAATATGCAGGAAAAGAACAACCAGAGTTAGACGCTCCCATAACATTTGAAGAGGTTTATGCGGCGGCCCAGTCTTTCAAAAAGAATACCGCCCCAGGACGAGACAAAATAACAAACTCTATGCTTAGAAATTTGAGTGATGCGGCCCTTCGACGAATCACGGATTTCTTTAATGAAAAGGTATGGGTAGATGGAGGAAACCTTCCAGTAGAATGGAAGGACTCAAACATCATGTTAATACCAAAACCAAGGAAACCAAGAGATATTAAGAACCTCCGACCAATCTCCCTTACCTCATGCTTGGGTAAGCTTTTTGGAAAAACAATATTGACTAGATCGGCAGACTATGTAGAGAGAGAGGGTCTGTTACCGGTGAATATGTTCGGTTTCCGACCACATTTATCGGCCCAGGATGTTTTCCTGCTGTTGCAAAATGACGTCATGAACCCAAACAGAGGTTCAAGCGACGAATTCGTACTAGCACTAGATATCAAGAAAGCCTTCGATACAATATCACACAAGGTGATAATGGAAGGCCTCGAATCGATTAACTGCGGCCAACGAATATATGAGTATGTCCGGTCATTTCTGACAAGCAGGAAAGCTACCATTTCTTTAGGCTCGGTTACATCTGAAACCTTCGACTACCCAAATAGAGGCACCCCCCAGGGAGCCATGCTATCCCCGATACTATTTATATCGGCCTGAGAAAGCTCGCATGTGAGCTGGAAAATATAAAAGGTCTAGGAGCAGCTCTTTACGCAGACGATGTCACCTTATGGACAAAGGGTGGCTCTTATGCGGACAAAGAAAACGCCCTCCAGGAGGCAGTAGATAAAATACAAGCTTTCGTGACAGCTGCAGGAATGCAATGCTCGCCGGAAAAAACTGAAATGGTTAGAATTAGGGCAAGATACGCAAAGAAAAAGGACTTAATACCGGTAGCAGTACTGCTAGATGGGAGACAAATCAGGGAGGCAGGTGTAATACGCGTGCTTGGCATGTGGATACAAGGAAATTCGGGAACGTCACACACACTACAAAGGCTACGGGGAACCACGGCGAATGTGGCCCGGATGATCAGGCGGATAGCAAATAGCGAAATGGGACTAGAGGAGAAAGAAACCATTGCACTCGTTCATGCATTTGTGATCAGCCGAGTTACGTACGCGCTACCGTACCAGACAATGACAAACCAGGAGACAAAGCAAATAAACACAATAATAAGGAAAGCATTCAAAGCAGCATTGGGGATTTCGGAAAATGCCAAAACCGAGAGGGTAGAGAAATTGGGCATATACAATACTTTTGAGGAGTATGCGAATGCGGTGTTTTTATCTCAAAAGGAAAGGCTCAATTCAAGCTATCATGGGAGAAGAATTCTGGAAAAGATGGGATATACATTGCGACCGCTATATTGTGACGAGGAAACGGTGCTAATAGAGGCGGAAAAACGCACACATTTAACTGTGGCGCCTATTCCCAGAAATATGCATCCGACGTATCACGCAGGAAGAAGGAAAGCGAGAGCAGACTCCTTACGCAAAGCATTTCAGAATAGCTCAGAAGCCGTCTTTACAGACGTAAGTAAAGCGAGCAGAGGGTCACATGTAGTGGCAATTGTAGCACAAAATCACACCACAATGGCGTCGGTTAAAACTTGTTTCACACGAGTGGCAGAGGCGGCAGCAATAGCCATAGCCATATCCAACGCAGAAATCAGGGGAAAATCAGTGGTTGTGCTCTCCGATTCACAGGCGGCATGCCGAATGTTTCTCCGAGGAACGCTACCTAAAATAGCGTATACATTTTTAAATAAACCCATAACAGGAGACCATCACATTATATGGTGTCCTGCTCACGAAGGTTTTGAGGGGAACGTCGTGGCAGACCGTCTAGCTCGAGGCATCACCAACCGAGCGACGGCAGGCCACGACGTTGAACCTCTTTCCAATTCGCGTGACATCCTCCTCCAACAAAGGAAGCAACGAAAGGAATATGGGCTTCCACATAAGGACTTGGATAGCCAGCAAAGCAGGGATTGGAGACGCATACAAACCAATAGCTTTCCCAATTTGTACCATCTAAGTAGAATATATCCCGCAAGATATAAAGACACCTGTCCGTGGTGTTCACAAGTATGAACACTCAGCCACATAACATGGGAGTGCACCCAGAGGCCCACACACATCGACAGCCCACACATCACGAAGCAACCACACATGTTTCACAGGCAGTGGGAGGCATGGCTTGCGGACGAGGACAAGCAGAGCCAAATAGCTTTGCTTGACCAGGTCCAGCGAGCCGCTCGTGCCAGCGGAGCCCTGTACTGAGGGCCCGACCAAACTGCCTGCATTTCAATTTTTTTTCTGAATAAAGGTTCTTCCTCCTCCTCCTCCTCTTGCATCCATGTTTTCACGGCAATGTCCCAGTGGGCAATTTAATGAAAAGGATTTCGCTACAGCTGATACCTCCATTTTTTACATGGCATAAGACATTCTGTCCTGTGCCTACATGGTATAATGTTCTATATAGGGTGCGGCGATGGCGTAGTGGTTAGAGCATCCGCCTCGCATGCAAGAGGTCCCTGGTTTAAATCCAGGTGCCGCGCAGTTCCCAACCGGAAAAAAAATCCGCGTGTTGATGGAACTACATTGAGAGGCCTGGGGTGCGGCCTCACCGGTAACCACCACTGGGAACGCACTCCCTCACCAGAGAAGGATTGGCCACCCTGGTGCAGTATCTGGTCACTACCTCCCACATGCATACGTCAAATAACTCACGGCCCTCAGTTCCCAGCAGCTGCGAAGCAACTGACCATGGCAGCGGTCAAATCTGCAACACAGCAGAGAGTGCTAAGAATCTCTGGACTACAGGCCGCCTTTGGAACCTGAACTTGGCAACGTTTAACGCTAGAACCTTATCTAGTGAGGGAAGTCTAGCTGTACTATTCGAGGAGCTAGAGGGTGTTAAATGGGATATAATAGGGCTCAGTGAGGTTAGGAGGACAGATGAGGCCTATTCTGTGCTACAGAATGGGCACGTCCTTTGCTATCGGGGCTTGGCAGACAGAAGAGAACTGGGAGTGGGGTTCCTAATTCACAGAAACATAGCTGGCAACATAGAGGAACACTATAGCATTAATAAAAGGGTGGTAGGTATTGTAATTAAACTGAATAAAAGATACTAAATGAAGGTAGTACAGGCTTACGCGCCTACATCCAGCCTAGATGACGCTTCACTTGAAAGCTTCTATGAAGACGTGGAATCGGCAATTAGTAAGGTAAAAACACAGTATACTATAGTGATGGGCGACTTTAATCCAAAGGTAGGGAAGAAGCAGGCTGGAGACCAGGCAGTAGGAGATTATGGCATCGGCACTAGAAACGCCAAAGGAGAGCTACTAGTAGAATTCGCAGAACGCAATAATTTGCGGATTTTAAATACTTTCTACCGAAAACGAGAAAACCGCAAGTGGACATGGAGGAGCCCTAATGGCGAAAATAAGAACGAAATACACTTTATAATGACTGCACACACAGGAATCGTGCAGGATGTGGAAGTGGTTGGCAAGGTACGATGCAGAGACCATAGAATGGTACGGTCTCGAATTCGCCTAGACTTGAAAAAGGAACGACAGAAACTGATACGCAAGAAGCCAATCAATGAGCTATCAGTGAGAGGGAAAGTACAGGAATTCAGAGTGTCGCTGCACAACAGGTACTCGGCTCTTAGTGAGTAAACCAACCAAATGAATGATAAACTAACGAGTATCATAATGGAGTGTGCAGTACAAGTTGGAGGCAGGGTAGTTAGACAGGACACTGGCAAGCTTTCCCAGGAAACGAAGAACCTAATTAGGAAGCGTCAAAGCATGAAAGTGTCAAGTACAACAGACAAAATAGAACTGGCAGAGCTTTCGAAGTTGATTAATAGGCGTAATGTACGCGATGTAAGAAGGTATAACATGGAGAGAATTGAACACGCTCTGAAAAATGGAGGAAGCGTCAAAGCAGTGAAGAGGAAACTTGGGATAGGCAAAAGTTGGATGTATGCACTAAGGGACAAAGAAGGCAAAATAACTACCAATATGGATAGGATAGTTAAAATAGCGCAGGAGTTTTACAGAGATCTGTACAGTAGCCGAGACAACGACGACCTAATACTATAAGAACTAGCAGTAATCCAGATGACACCCCACCAGTAATGATAGAAGTCAAAAAAGCTTTGCAGAAGCATGCTAAGAGGCGAAACTGCTGGTGAGGATCAGGTAACATTAGATCTGCTAAAAGATGGAGGACAGATTGTGTTAGAAAAACTATCTACCCTGTTTACGAGGCGTCTCCTGACGGGAAGAGTACCAGAGTCTCGGAAGAACGCTAACATCATCTTAATACATAAGAAAGGAGATGACAAGGACTTGAAGAATTACAGGCCGATTAGCTTGCTCTCTGTAGTATACAAGCTATTTAAAAAGTAATTGCTAACAGAGTAAAGAAAACATTAGAATTCAATCAACCAAAGAAACAAGCAGGATTTCGAACAGGCTACTCAACAATCGACCACATTCATACTATCAATCAGGTAATGGAGAAATGCTCAGAATATAACCAACCACTATACATAGCCTTCATAGATTACGATAAGACGTTTGATTCAGCAGAAATATCAGCCGTCATGCAGACACTGCCGAATCAGGGCGTAGATGAAGAATATATATAAACATTCTGGAAGAAATCTACAGGGGATCAACTGCTACCTTAGCAGTTGCTACCTTAGCTTTCATAAAGAAAGCAACAGAATACCAATCAAGAAGGGTGTAAGGCAAGGGGACACAATCTCCCCAATGCTATTTACCACGTGCTTACAGGAGGTTTTCAGAAGCCTAGAATGGGAGCAGTTAGGGATAAGAGTCAATGGAGAATACCTTAATAACCTGCGCTTCGCCGATGACATTGCATTGCTGAGTAACTCAGGGGAGGAATCGCAACTCATGATTACGGAGTTAGACAAGGAGAGCAGAAAGGTGGGTCTTAAAATTAATCTGCAGAAAACGAAAGTAATGTACAACAACCTCAGAAAGGAGCAGCGCTTCGAGATAGGTAATAGTGCACGTGAAGTTGTAAAAGACAATGTTTACTCAGGGCAGGTAATAACCGCACAGCCTAACCACGAGAGTGAAGTAACTAGAAGAATAAGAATGGGGTGGAGTACATTCGGCAAGCACTCTCAAATTATGACAGGTAGATTGCCACTATCCCTCAAGAGCAAGGTATATAACAGCTCTATCTTGCTGGTACTTAGCTACGGAGCTAAGCTACCTGGAGACTTACAAAGAGGGTTCAGCTTAAATTGAGGACGACGCAGCGAGCAATGGAAAGAAAAGTGGTAGGTGTAACCTTAAGAGACAAGAAGAGAGCAGAGTGGATTAGGGGACAAACGGGGGTTAAGGATATCAGTAGTTGAAATAAAGTAGAGGAAATGGACATGGGCCGGGCATGTAGCGCGTAGACAGGATAACCGCTGGTCATTAAGGGTAACGAACTGGATTCCCAGAGAAGGGAAGCGGGTTAGGGGGAGACAGAAGGTTAGGTGGGCAGACGAGATTAAGAAGTTTGCGGGTATAAATTGGCAGCAGCAAGCACAGTACCGGGTTAACTGGCGGAACATGGGAGAGGCCTTTGTCCTGCAGTGGACGTTGTCAGGCTGATGATGATGATGATGATGATGATGATGATAGGAGAACAGGAAGAGCTGTTTCTACTAGATTTTTTATAACTTTTTACGCGAAACCGTAGTAAGGTATTCCAATTAAAACGCGTTTTAGAAAGAAACAAAAATCAACAACTTCTTTTAGTGAACATCTAATACCTTCATGTGACCAGATGTTTGCCTTCATGTGACCAGATGCTACCACAAATTCTGGCAACCGTCTTCCAAGCCTAAGCTGTATAACAGTACGTATGAATAGGTCTCGATTATTTCCGAAAAACATAAAGCAATAGCTATCCGACGAAGGTACAAATGACACATACCAAGTCCACCAGAGCGAACCCGTCTGAATAAGTTAGCTCTACTTGTTCGCTCCCAAGAAGAGCTCCACAAGAAAACAGCAAATATTCGAGGACGCTTATGTACATTCACATGAGAACAATGCAATACTTGAAGGACATACCAGAGCTTACTGACTAAAAATACGTTACAAAAGGTTCCTCCGGCTGGTAACCAATAAGTTGTTCAGCTTTTTCTCGTAGCTCCTCGGCCTGACGGTGCCAGTATGGTTCACTGTCACAATAATAATCTAACTGGCACACCTAGGTATCGTACCGCAGTAGTACTCCACGAAATACCAGCCACAAATTTTGGAGTCACCGGCCATTTGCCGTGCCAGTAACCCACGTACTTGCTCCAGTTAACAAAACTACTGCTTGCAATACAATAGAGGTTCACAATTTTTATGAATTCAGCGATACTATCATAATCTTTACAAAACACAGCTATATCATCTGCGTATGCCAGTGTCCGTACTTAAGCTTCTTGTAGTTTGTACTTTGCTATGTTACTGCTTATCATGACTTTTTGGCAACATGACTCTATATAAATTGAAAATACGAGGTATGACAAAAGACAGCCTTGTCGTACAGAACGTCTGACATTGATTCGTTTCCCAAGAACTTTGTTGATGATTAGCCAAGTTTTACATCCAGTATATGCCATTCAAACTGTATCTCGAATCACTTTGCCAACATATACATAGTTTACCAAAAGAAAAAGAATTTCGTGAGGTACTCGGTCAAACGCTTTTTCTAAATATATCTGAATAATCACGATGTGATCATTTGTGGTATCGCAGCACTCCAATACACTTTGCGCCTTGTGAATGTTTGTGAATGTAGTGCTCCCTTTATTTCCACATGTCTGATGGTCACCTACAATGTTAATAATAACTGTCTGCGTCCTTGCATCCACTCCTGCCTCCGCCCATGCGTCCATCCGTCCGTGCAGCGATCAGAGCGTCCGTCCATGTATCTGTCTGTGTGTCTGTTCGTACAACTATTCAACACTCCAAGTACCACCATCTCGCATCTTTTCTTCATATATTCCGCATTTAGAAGCACCGCCATCCAGAGTACATTCCGAGGACTAAATGAGAGCTGGCACACGCACACTTTCTTACGGCTTGCGCTTCGTGTGTACTTCCCACCTTTAACCACCTCGAGTTAATGGTATATAGTAGTTCACTGTATTCATGGCACTGCGGCCCAACGCGCGATAAACTTTTCTAAAACCAAGGAGGTTACGCCCAGCGAGTATAACCTAGCAACTGTTTCTTATCAGATAGTGCTCAATGTACATGCCAATGGCTGCTAATTGAGAATGAGAGACAGGAGAATTCAGCTTTTAGTTAACGCGCACGCCGTGAATTTTTTATTGTTCAACAACGTACAGAAGAAATCTCAAACCCGCACCACCTTTCAGGTCAAAGCATGAGAAATGTTACGTACTATGATGAGGGACGAACGGGTGCCTCTGTAAGGAGCCCCGCCCCTAAAAAGAAAGTGATATGCACGTGCAAGTTCGGTTTTGCTGCGTCTATTCGCTAGGCTGTGTGTTCTGGTGCTACCATCAGATCTCGTAAGCTGCATTGCCGGGTGCCTATAGATCTTGCGCTTCGCTAAGGTATAGCATCACTGTCTCTAGCGTGCGCGTGCGTCTACGCAACGTTGGAGTATATTGGGCCCTCATGATGCACTTCAGGCTGTTTTGCTAGCTCCATATATACCAATTTTGGTGTTACGTGACTTCAATGGATGACGACATATATGACTACTGCAAACATCATAATCCTGACACGGGTGCCATGTAAGAACATGACAACATACCATGCTCATAGCGTGCTCGCGGCGATTTCACTAGCTCCACATATACTAAATTTCGTATCACGTGACGTGAACAAATGGCGAAGGCAGACGACACATCCAAACATGATAATCATGACACAGAAGTCTTATACGGCATAATTTACTTTTACCTCGTGACGTTGTGCTAATTTTAAAGTGACATATCAACCATTTTTAATCATGCTTCACATATCATCGATTCCCACTGTACGCGGGCTCTGTCAATTTTTTTGGACTTCTCAAAAGCATTTGACAGGGTTAAACGTGTATTGTACACAAACAAAGCGCACTCAACATTGACCCTGATCTATTTCGATTGATAAAAAGTTTTCGTTTTTCCCGTTCTAAATTTGTGGTTGCCAATGACTTCACATCTGATTCAACTACTGTCAAATCAGGTGTTCCTCAAGAGTCTGTGCTGGGTCCTCTTTTATTTTTATTATCTAATATTGGTATACCCGGCAACATGTCCTCAAAAACGTATTTATTCGCGGATGACTACGTTGTATACCGCAAAATAATCATGCCTCTGACATAGCAACCTTTGAATCTGACTTTAATAACATATATAGGTGGTTCCTCACTTGGTGCATGGAACTCAACGTTAATAAACGCAAATCGATGCACATTTTTTGCTCTAACACAATCTGCCCTGCCTATGGAATAAATAACTGCCCCCTGTTAGCACCTACTGTGATCTAGGCATTCATATTACAAACGACCTCTCTTGGAAGCATCACATACAATACATAACATCAAAAGCTCACCGTTCATTAGGATATTTGAGAAAAAAATTTTTGTTTGCACCTATACACTTAACGACTGCTATATAAAAGCTACCTTCGTCCTGAATATAAATACGCCTCATCCATCTAAGATCTTCATCAAGTCATATAAATTAAGAAAGTTAAATCAGTACAAAATTGCACTCTTTGTTTCATCCTAGGTAATTATCATCACTCTGTTAGTATTTTATTAATGAAGAGTACGCTCCATATTTCTTTACTCTCTATTCGCAGAAACGAATTTTGCATTTCATTTTTTCACAAAATCCATCACCACAATCATTTCCTTCGCTCAGTTTGGATTCACCCGGCATCGTACCATTCTGCTCGCCACGATCACGTGTACAAGGTCAGCGTACCTCATCACAACGCCTTAGCATGTTCACAATCATTCCTACCTAGGACCTCAACAGATTGTAATAACCTACCTGCATCATTTGTAAGCATCACCGAACCCACTCGATTAAATAATGCCGTAATAAACTCAGAATCGTAATCTGGACTAACCAGCATAAGTGTTATTGACTGTTTAGTGTATTCTTTGTGGTTTTAGTTCAGTTGTAGTAGTAGTAGTAGTAGTAGTAGTATTCTTATTTACAGTAAGCCGGATACAGAGCTCACTGCAGGGGCAAAGAGCTAAAGGCGAACAGCCTGACAAAGGCCCTTGTCCCTCCGCAGTCCGTGACAGTGCAAAGCTTAGACATCAGCACTGACAAACAATATATATATTCAATACATTGGTTTCAAGCAACCTGAAATTGTAAACACAAAATTCAAACATAAATAGCATAAGAAGTTTACATAACACATTTTAAGAATTAGAAGCCACCCTCGTTAAAATTCACAACTAAACAATATCAATGAAACAACTCAAAAACAGACACAAAATGCATGCGGATACAATGAATTCCGCTGTATACACTCGTATCATTGACATAGAAGTTAATGAACAATTTAAGCATTTGCAGAGGCATGAGACTCCATTACGTAGTTTCGATAGTGTAGACCGGTGGTTATGAATAAGTTCTTTATTTGTTTCTTGAAAGTCGCACTACTAGCCCTAAAATATAATTGATCTGCAAGGGTATTTAAAACCTGAGGTACCTGGTAAGCAATACTTTGTTTTCCATACTTGGTTCTTGTTCTAGGAGCTCGTTTCTTTTGTTCTCGCAGACTGTAGTGTGGTCTTTCGGTGCAACTTTCTTCATATAGCTTAGTCTTTAGTATTAACTGAAGTAATTTAAAACTGATATAATTGATCAATTCTGAGTATGGAATGTTTAATGAATAGTGGAGCAGGGCGCAAGTCTTGTAGATTTCCCCTGTAATTTTCAAAGCAGCGCAATGTTTTCTTTCGTATAGTTATTACCTTTTGGTAATTTCCTTGTGATGTCGTTCCCCAGACTAACATCCCATAACTTACTTTAGAATGGAAGAGTGCATAGTACATACTTATTTTTAACCTCAATGGGATTAACTGCAACCTCAAGGATTAAGTGATTGTCTTTTAATGACGTATTCCTTGCATGTAAAACTTCATAATTATATTTATCTTCATGGCAAATGTGTTTACATATTCCTGTATATATTTTGTTCATATATAATTGCACCCCTTTCTTCTATAATGTACAGATGTAGCTTGAGGGTCTAAAAATGAATAAATAAAAGTTCCCCACAACCACGAACGCTCCTCATGGGAAACCATTTGACGACAATTATAACTTTCTTGTGGCTTTCAGTTACGATGGTGACAAGCATTATTAATTTAGTGAAACCATCCTTGGCACCGGATATCAATCAATAGGAAATTCTACAATGTACTGGTTGTTATTCATCAATGGGGAGGTAGTTACAATCTACAAATCAGGTGCTAAGCATTCTTCTTTAAACCACTGACCCATTTATCTCACTAGCATACGTTGTAAAATATTAGAACACGCATTGGCTTCTTACCTTGCATATTTTCCCGTCACACTCATTTTAAATGCGAAACATTTTTTTCGCGAATTTCAGGCAACCTTGAGCCAATCTATCTATCTATCTATCTATCTATCTATCTATCTATCTATCTATCTATCTATCTATCTATCTATCTATCTATCTATCTATCTATCTATCTATCTATATATCTATTTATCTATCTATCTATCTACGACCTTAAGCTCTCCTGGCCGTTTCGATAATGGTATAGATACCAAGCTTGGTTTCATGTAACATGACTGTATCAAGAACCTAAGTAACTAGTGATGACATGAAAATCCAAAATTAAGATGGGAGCCGACAGATGGAAACACGTAGTGGGATAATCATGGTGAACAGTGGAAGTGCCTCAGACAGCCTGGCCAACGTTTCGAAAGGAGAACCTATCTTTTAAGGGCGCCGTGTAAATCTTGGCGTGTTAGTTTAAAGGGGTTTTGTAAAGACGTCATCACGTCACTAGTAACTCTCTTAAAACTAACTTCCCCAACTAACTCCCTTAAAGCAAACCATCAATGCACATCACTGTTCCTTCGAAGACATATGCAGGAAGTGGTCTGTTTAGCAGGGCTTTTCTCTATTTTGTGGCTTTTTATGTAGGAGTAGCCTTCGAACAAAGTTATTTTGCTAAACACCGGTGCACAAATACTGGCGCACTGGCTTATTGAGCTGTTCGTTCCGAAATGAAGCGCAGATGTGGCAAACGCGCCTGTTCCTATGGCGGTACATTGCGGCCGGTCGCCTGGGCGCGAGCGGCTGAGTTGTGTCGCAAACCTCCGCCAAGTGCATGCTGGTTTACGACTCGCCAACTATCCAGCGCTGGGCTCGCATACAGCACCTTTTGATGTGGACCCACCTATGTTGACGCTTAGCGGCGAATGTCTGTCCGAGTGACTAATGCCCATGATCATAATATAACCTCTGCAGTAGCTGAGAATCTTATTATAGGCCTCGATATCATATTTGGTGAACCCCTGGTACAGATAGCTGCAACAAGCACAACAAGCAGTCCTTCAGAACGTCCTATAATGCGAAAAAAATGCAACGTGCGTCATATGTTCGCTGTAGTCCGGCTGTGACATGTGATAACGTTTTGGGACTACAACACAAACGACAGAGAGCTATATTTTAATATGAATAATTGTTCTGAGCGAAACTTGGATCACAGTGGTGTTTTCGCGGTGTGGCAAAACATATACAAAATTACAATTAGGTTGCAAACACAGTGAAACGAACGGTTGTAGCTACGGCGCGTTGCCTGAGCTAATTGCGGAACCAACGCTTTTGACTCCCGTTTCCACAAGTCGGCACCGATCTGTCCACAAGAGCACTTAGAAACAGGTCAAAGGCGCGTTCATGTAGCCTCCTCTATGCTATTTGTGGTGGCAAAGCGAGTTAAACACCCACCAGCAGCCACCAGCCACGTTCTTTTTTTAAAAGACGATAGTCTTTCTTGGACACCTTTGACAAAAAATTTTGGTCTGTCTGTCTGTCTGTACATTCGTCTATTTGTTCGTCCTAACGATACCTCAAATGGCACCAAACGACCAACCCCATCCGCAGCGCCCACCAATATTGCTCAAGGTTTAGCGTTCATAGTTGTGCGATTGCCATATAAAAAGCAATTATTGCGCATATCTGAGGCGCCACAACAACACTTTGATGTTTTGATATGTCTGCTTTCATACTAGAAGAGGCACACACAAGTAACTCGAAGTAATGTAGCATTTGATCGCACTGCGCTGACAGTGCAACGCGATGCCCGAAAGGTGTTCCCAACGCTTTGCTACGACGTCACGGTGGTGCAACCTGCCCGTCACTTTGCGTTGTACACCTTAACATCTCCGAGACTGGCACGCATCTTTCTCCGCGGGCTATACGCCTTCGTTTTCGAAGATAACTGCCAGATGGCACTTGTGTCTAACGTGCCTCGATGCGCTCGTTCGCCTCCGCCACATGCTCGAGGCACTCTAACGCAGCGCCTTCAGAATACCATTCACAATTTTCTCACGCAGAACATCAAATAAACGTTTTGTTCACTTTCTCCAGACGCAAGACTATCGTCTTTAGACGACATTTACAGTGTAACATGTAGATTCGGGCCTATTTTTTCTTTGTCGTCAGGTCGTGTTCATTTTTAGTGACAGAAAGACGATATGAAAGCCTTGGTGAACTCCAGCATAAAATTCTGGCGTGGTAAAATACTCCTGCTGTGCCGTTCAATGGCTCAGGCCAGCTGGAGTAAAAATTGCACTCCAGATGTACGCACTAAAATAAGCTCCCGATTAGGGTGGAGTGCCTGAAGACACGCACTTTGATTGACATATATGTGGCGTTTGAAGTCGCAAAACCACAATATGATTAGAAGAGATGCCGTAGTGATGAGCGCCGGCAATTTTGACCACCTGGGTTTCGTTAGGTGCACACAAATGACGTTCATTTCCTCCTACTTTGCAGCTTTTCCAATTTACAGGGCTATCATGATGAGTAGCTGCGTGGATATGTGCACTCGCTCATCTTTCGGCGATCAGTAAGGGCACGTACCATAACCACTCGTGGTCACTCTAAGAACAATCGGAAACGGAGCACCGAAGAATTTGGCCCGAGCAAGACGAACTTAACTCCTAAATCTGAAGATACAGCACCAATACTTGGCATTTGACACCCCAATGTACCAATCACGGTACTTCAAACAGCAACAAACTCCACATGAACCTTCCTGCTGGCACCATTTTCGGCAATGTCACACAACTTCGCTGCTCTCCCTGAATTTTGCTTCCTGTCAAAATAGAACGAGCATTGAAAATTACATTGTGAGTTGTAATCGCAGACACAAAACGCATTTATAAAGCCTGTAAGCCTACATTTAGTAACTCCCAAAACACATTATTGAGAAAATAGGTTTAAAAATTAGTGAATGATTCCCTGAGCCATACATAATGCATAGAAACATCAGTTATTTAGTTTTCATCAGATACTACCGGCTGCCCTTTTGGAGGCATGGCAGGTGTACGTACATCACGTCTATCTATTACGTCATTTATCATTACAATCTACAAATGAATAAAATAAGTGAAACAATTCACGTAAGAACGAAATCACATGTGACCAGCGCTAAAACCACTTGCGTCCGAATGTGAAATGAAGATGCGAGCATGAAACGGATGTTTTTTTTTTCGCTGTTGCTTCTGGAAATTACACTCAGAGGAAGCAAAAGAGGGCAACGTTAAGAGATTCGTTCTCTACATAATGAAGCACAAGATAAAAAACTGTTGAATTAGGGAAAGGCGAAAAGGGGGTTAGGAGTTTCAAAGGTATTTCGAAAGCCTAACTTTGTGTGGCTTTCTCCTCCAGGTGGATATTGTCAAAAAGAGCCTTCTGCACTTGTTGGTCATAGCTGGTTAGTGTTACCTGCAGTTGCTCCGAATCTTCATAGAAGGTGCGCGACTTTAATTTTTACCATCAGTGACACCATTAAGCCAACTTTAAAACGAAATGGCATTAAATGGCACCTCACTGGCCGATTCTCGTAAGCAAAAATTGATGATAAAATTACTAAGGTGGAACTTTCTGTAAGCCCTGGAATGTGTTGGCAGAAAAATTGAGAGGCTATCCGAACGGTGCTGGCCACTGCCATTAAAGGAGCTACCAAAGAGGTAGCGAAAGGGGAGAGCAAATACAGTTCGTTCTAGCGTCCACGTACGTTTCTTTATCAAGGTCAAGAAGTACTAAAGCGTGGTAAAAAAGCCGTGCAAAAGAATAGATGGAAACACCGTGTTTCCTGAGTTTACGGGAAGCCGAGACAGGCTGACATTCAGGAGGCTGAGCAGCTCAATTGCGTGCAAGTGTCACCGTTGTAAATTGATCGATGACACCCGCCTCTAGCGAAATGGCTGGAAGTCTGTTCCTACAAAGATAGGCTTTTAAGCCAGTACTATAGTCACGGAGTTATCTTTGAATTGCTAAGTAAAGGCACAAAAACAGTGAGTAGGCTTCAAAACATTCTTGTGCTGACTTACAGACTTAGCTAAAATTTCGCGCTTCTTTCTTCTTAGTTTCAATCTGCAGGATGTACGAGCGC
This sequence comes from Rhipicephalus microplus, assembly GCF_013339725.1. Lineage (NCBI taxonomy): Eukaryota > Metazoa > Arthropoda > Arachnida > Ixodida > Ixodidae > Rhipicephalus > Rhipicephalus microplus. The sequence goes on from NC_051169.1 coordinate 152,745,650, forward strand.
TGGCTTTGTTTATCGGCCTAGTGTGCTTGGTACATGCTTCGACTGTGTCGACGGTAAAGTGGTATTCATACTTATTAGCCTTGTTGGAGACCCTTTGTCGCCAATCAGGTACGGATTATTGACTGAACGAACAGCACAGACATCAATTGCTCTGAATGGTTGCACATGATGTCCCGTCTTTCTGTGAATGGAAGTCAATAGATTTGTAGTTTACAGACTTAAAATACGTAATTAAAATAAAGTGCACTGGGTCCTAATTTATCTTCATCTCCTACGCCATGTGATGATCTTTTGAATTAATTCACGAGAATTTTTGATGTGGTCAATTTGTTTTATTAAGAGCACATCAAATGTATGACGCTGCGCACATTGTGTGCTGCCACGTCTCGTGTGAACTGGTGTGCTGAATAAGGAGTGTTACTACCTTTTTGATGCATGGAGAGAAATTACAGGCAGATGAGTTATGTAGCCGGAAAACCATTGCATGGCAACAATTAGAAGCTGTACCATAAATTGCTGGTTATCTTTGTCAGCAAACGTTTTCTTTCTTTATTGTGGACGCTCAATTCAGCCAGTTTTTAAGGGTGCCTGATAAAAGAGACATGATGTGACCAAACCAGTATATACACTCTGCTTTCAGGGCCAATTCTAACCGTGTTCCTATTCCTTTTTAAGAGTATTGCATATAGCCGTCAGCTTTATGAAGTTACAAATAACGCCGAGATTTGAATACTCGTTATTTTGTGCTCAATAATGCTATGTTATACACATTATGACGCAGCTGTTAAAAACGTATTCGCACTGAACTCGCACATTTGTTCATCACTGCCCTTCGAATAGCTTAGGAAGGCACCTGTTCACTTTTGAGTGGCTATCAGATGTGCTGAATTGATCACAAATACCGTGGCAACTTTTTTACCTCTATCCACGTAAGAATAGCATTCTAACCACTCTAACCAAGCTGATCCAGGTAAACATGCGAGAGCTTGTAAAAAATAGGTTCACTGTCTACCTATTTTGTCACAATTTGCCTAAAGGTAAAACAAGAATTCCTCATAAATGAGAGCTTCCTTCTTGCTAAAAAGAAATGGGCTAAGCTAACAAAGTCATTAAAAGGAATTCCGGTCTAACAGCCAGTAAAGACTTTCCCCGTAACGTCTGGCGATGAAGCAGGCAATGGCAGTTTTACTTTTCGTGGCAATCCGAATCTTAAATTACGCAGCATGGATTTGATCTCACAAGTAACCATTAGCAAAAAATGTAGCTCGCTAGCTTTTGATAACCACTCATTCAGACAATCACAATACACCTTTTTTGGTCGTCCAAAATGTGGTGACACGCTGCAACAGTGACAAGACGCAGAAAATTTGTCGTTTTATCTGTACGCAGATATTCACTTCTCCAAATCGCTGTATTGAACCAACCAAGCACCCTGAAGAATAATTACATATTAGCAGCTTGTAATGCGGCTGACGAGAGAGTGAGAAAAGTTATTTATCAGATAGAAAAGACATTTATTCGTGGCTGACTTAAACAAAAATTTAGAAATATCTAGTGATTTTCAAGACTTCACTGTAAGTATACAGGCAGTAGTTGGAATTGTTGTTCACATCATAATATGTGCATGTATATGTGCGTGTACTGCATTAAGCATTTGCTATTTCTCACTTCTACGTCCGATAATGTTTTCCTTTAGGTAGAGTCGCTCGTCTACGCAAAAGGCTACCGTTTCCTGTCCTGCGTATTACGAGCCCAGGCAGTCAAAAACTGTCCAATACTAAAAGCACTCTTGGCTGTAAAGGCTTCTCTACAACGGTTATGTTGCCACAGTAGGCTGGTAAGAAAAAAAAAAAGGAAACTGCTTGGGCGACCTTGAAAGACTCACGTGACCATGCTTCCACCGCTGAGAGAAGGCCTCATGCACCGCGGTGCTTCGCATAGCCAGAAGGATGCGTCGTCTTCAAACGCCCAGCGTTTCTCTCTAATTAGGCTGACTGCTGAAAGGCAACGGGTTACTCTAGGAGTACCGGTCTGTATAAAGGAGCCCTCATTGTAACGAGCACCAAGCGTACGAGACAGGCGGTTGATGGAGGCGGGACGAGAAGGGAGATGTCTGTGTCACATTTTTCCGTATGTAGTCCTTCCCTCTAATTTCTGACTACCCTCTCCTCGTGTGGTTAGATAACGAGCTTCCGGAGGAGCGACATCCTTCACACTGTTGTTAAGAACCGGCATGACACTGTCGTTCTTTTTCTCGACATCGTTCATTGAAAACAGTTCGTTTGTAATGGGAATTTCCATAACAAGCTGAACGTTTCAGGGAACTGATCCATGCAGGGTATTAGGCAGCATGGAGTAGGTGTAGTAATGGGGGACTTCATGAAAATTCGTGATGGCGCAGGACAGAGGCTAAGACACGTTATCTAATGCAAATTTTTGTTGTACGTGTGTCAACATATTACCGATATCAGCCAGTGCCAAATTCAGTAAATTCACACCAGTGGTGCAAAGCACAGCCTGGCATCACTTCTCTGAAATAAATCAGGGCACCATAAGCTTTAATGCAAAGTTACCCCTGTAAAGCGTCTCCAAATGTTAGCGTGAAAAGGTTTTTTTAGGTATTATGCAAATTCAAGACAATTTCGCATGATGGCGTCTTAAAGATATTTCTCCTTCAAATTAGTCTGCAGTGGCTATAATTACTCTCGCCAGTAATACATCATTGAACTCAACACATTGATAGCACACTGTCGGGGAAAAATAATACCTGTGCAAACACAGCCTTCATTGTGGACCGCCAGAACTTTCTCTTCATCCGTGTCTTTATGTAAAATAACGACCAAACAATCACAGCATATGCGCGGAGTGAATTATTATTAGTGAGGCAAAGCATCCGTCAGCCCGTTTGTGCTTCTGTCCATTCGTTCGTTCTTTGTTCCGTCCATCGGCGCAACCATCCGTGCGTCCATCCATGCGACCGTCCTTGAGTCCATCTAGTGAACACTCCAAGTACCGCCATCTCTCATCTCGCATCCCCGGTGGCATAGACCCGCTCTAGAGCGGGTATGTGCCACCGGTGGCTACGTACTACTACATACCAACAAGGTTTGGACAGACCCACGCCTTAAGGAGTTTCGCCCCTAAAGCGCGAGAGCCCAAGACGCCGGTCACATAAAAGGGGCTTGCTTAATGGTTAAGACATCCATTAGAGGACGCAAGGGTGGAAGGTTGACGGGTTCGAAGACATTTTGTTTATCCATTATTCTAACGAATACGGCCATATTGCAGACCAGAGGTTTTGTATTATGATGTACTTTTTTACTGTCTTTAGGAAAGCAAGGATCAAAATATAACCAAAGAGGCAGTAGTGGTTCTGCATGTTTTAGCTTAACAATAATTAGCTATATTCTCCCCATACAAGAATAGCAATAGCTGAATAAAATTGTGGAATTGTCACAGCGGGCAAACTCTTTACTTTACCCGTCTATACCTAGCTTCCTATTGTTCTGTATACTATAATGCTCCTTTTACGCTAATATTTTGGTTTGTATTTCCGAATAAAGCTCTATACAAGAGCTGTCATTCTGGATGCATATATCTTTTTTTACTTATTAACACTACATATAGAGCAGTCAGACATGGATCTAATACTGAGCAGTCTTGACTGGAATCTAACAAATGCACTAACATTAAATATGCAGCATGAGCAAGTGCTAAAACGACCATTTGCGTTGTATTCTGTGCCTGACAGAATTTTTTACGTCCATGCAAATGTGTTTTTACGCGTTATTTATATTCAGAAAATTTTCACAGCTGCTCTTTTACTGCAGTGATCTATTGACGAATGGCATTTTCATTGCCACTAGGCAGACGACTCACTTTTATACAAAATATTGTTGCTACTTTCAAGTGTCTTCTCTTTCCAATGACTGCAGTAATAGCTCAGCCGGACGCGCTGAAACACGCATGCGTCAGAGCAACGCAGTGCGGCATTCACCTGCCAGTATACGACAGAACTGCCACCTGGCGTGGCAAGGCCGGCGTGACGCAATGAATTGAACGCCGGCGAACACGCGCACCGCGTCACGTCAAAATGTATGGGCGCCTTGACTGTGGCATGTAGTCACGCTCTCACATGACACGCATCTCATGATTATCATGTTTGCACCAGTCACATACCTCCGTCATTCATTTGCGTAACGTAATACTGAATTCGGCATACGTGAAGCTAGCGAAACAGCCGTGAGCGCATCTCCATCATGTAGTCATGTTGTTACATGACACTCATGTCGTGAATATTATGTTTGCATGTGTCATTTAGCTATGTCGTATGTTCACGTCGCGTAATACAGAGTTTAGTACATGTGAAACTAGCGAAACGGCCACGAGCGCATCATGAGCTTAGCATGTAGTCATGTTGTTACATGACACACATCTCATGTTTATCATGTTTGTACTAGTATCACACCTTCGTCACCCATTCATGCCCCGTAATACCAAACTTGGTATAAGTGAAGCTAGCGAAACGGCTGCCAGCGCATCATGAGCGTGGCATTCAGTCAAGGTTTTACATGATACGCATCTCAAGATTATCATGTTTGCACAAGTCACGTACCTTCGTCATCCATTGACGTATAGTATTATCGAATTTGGTAGATTTGACGCTAGCGAAACGGCCGCGAGCGCATCATGAGCGTGGCATGAGGTTATGTTGTTACATGACATGCATGTCATGATTTTCTAGTTAGGGTCTGTAGCTTGTGTTCGTCACGCAATCATAACATACCATACCAATTTTGTAACATGCCATTTTAAAGAAACCACCGCAAGAGCTGTAAGACCATGAAGTGTAAATCATGAAGTTTTTGACATAGATAATTTGATGATTTTCATGTTACGACTAGTCAAGAGGGGTCTTCATACAGTCATGTTATGTCATACCAAGTTTGGTATTGCTACCATTATCGGAACGTCCAGGAGAGTTAAAAGTATTAGGCGGATAGATAGATAGATAGATAGATAGATAGATAGATAGATAGATAGATAGATAGATAGATAGATAGATAGATAATTAGATAGATAGATAGATACTTTCAAACTCGCCGAAGTTCACTAAGAAATGCTCTGCATTAAAAAAAAATAATGTGTCGTCAATGAACGCAAAAACAGGCGCATCGAAAAAGCTATGCGTCGAGTTCACTATGCGTCACACGTGAGACGTGAGTGTCATCTGGCAGTTTTCTTGGAAAACAAAGCGCGTGGCTCTGCAACGGGTGTGCGCCCGTCTCAGAGGTTATAAGGTGTAGAACTCAAGGCCATGGGTATTTGCCACCACCGTCTCCTCTTAGCAAAGCGTTGGAAACACTCGCCTTTTCATTCAAGCGTTGCATAGCAAGCGCAGCGTAATAAGCGCTATGGTCCTTAAAACTACTTATGTATGCCTTTTCTAGTAAAAGACGCACATCGAGAATAACTTCGTGTTGTTTTGGTGCCTTTACATGCGCAATAATTGTTTTTAATTGACAATTGCACAAGTATGAACGCTGAACCTTGAGCAACATTGGTGGGCGCCGCGGAGAGGGTCGACCGTGTCAAGTACCCGCTGTCGTTAAGAGTGGACGAACAGACCAATGTACGGACATATAGACCAAAATTTTTGCGTCGAAGGTCTCTAAGAAAGAATATCAATTTAAAAAGAGAAAGAGTTTTGGCATGACCTCAACTTATGGTCGGCGTCCCTAGAAACCACATGACGGATGCCCCGACTCACATTCGCCTCACCAGAGCCCGCTGAGAATCCAGCGAGGAGGAATGGTGAAAGGCAGCATAGCTTACCTCTCAGGAATCTGTAGAAGAAGGGAGCAGGTGGGAATGTTTAGCACATGCCCACTTTATGTGGAAAATGTCAAAGGTCTCCCCACAGTGTGGCCACCACCCACCATGTTTCAAGGTGGACTCTGTCATGAAGATAGTTAGAGCACGAGAACAGAACGACGACAAACGGACGAGAAGGAGACTGCACCTGACTGCGCCTGCGCTACGTGGCTACTGGAGGATTAACATAGACCAGCTATCGTCATCTTGTACGACCTGTATCCTTCTGTCATTCGCACGTGGAACTTTCCGGCACTTGGTCACTCCTGTGCCTTCACTGGCCTCATTGAAGAAGTTATATAGGGAAGCCACCAACTCACCCGGACAACTTTATGAGCAGCGGCCGTAGAAGTGCAGGTATTCTAAGAATCTGTTTATTGTCCACTACAGACTGGTGCTGTCTAGGTGTTCCAGCCGAGCAGCATCCCGGTGCGCAACTACGCTGGTGTCTACGCGAGTCACCCCTCGATCCTCCATCTGTGCTTGACTCCGCCTGTGCTACGTGGCTATTGGAGGATCAACGTCGACTTTCTATTGTCGTCTTGTACGACCTTTAGCGTCCTCTCATTCGCGCGTAGAACTCTCTGGTGCTTGGTCACTCCTGCGCCTGCACTCGCTTGATTGGAGGTTATATAGGGAGCCTACCAATGCACCCGGATCATTTTCTTAGCAGCGGTCGTAGGAAGTGAACATCGTCTAAAGATTTGTTGTTTTTTCCACTGAAGGTTGGTTTTCGTGCAATTATTTGTGTTTATGTTGCTTACTGAGCGGCTGCTGCTCATTGGTGTTGCCTTATCGTTTTTATGGCACAACATGCCCAGTAACACAAGACTTGATCAGGAAATATAGAACCTTGAGACACTGCTTTATGCTAAACCTGACGGTCTTCTTGCCAATCTTGTGTCTAAAATATAAGAAAATTTAGAATATAAGGGACTTGGTAAACTTTTTGTCTTGCTGAGATCGTACGTTTAATAGTGACCAATATGATTACTCAGTATGTGCGTCTGTAGATGGCCTGGTGTCGTTGAACAAAGCACTGAGAGCACAAAATCATGAGCCATTCAGGAGGATCGCACATATGGAGCAACGCAGTAGGCCCAACAACAATGAATTCAAAGGTGTCCCTTGTACACAAAGCGTGGACTGTGCAGTTCTTTTCAAAACGATTGTACAAGTGATTGAATGCCACATTTCATTTACAGATATTTATATAGTACATTGGGCGCCCAGCAAAAACGCTGACAAGAGTATTATCACGCGCTTTTGTTCACGTGAAAAGAAAAATGAATTCTTTCGCAAAGCGCGTAACGCGAAACTGCGTACTTCCCAGATAGGAATATCTGGAAGTAATGACAGTCAAGTTTTTGTCAATGAACACCTTACCATTGCGAATAAGAAGCTATTTAGTAAGGCGCTTGTCCCAAGAAAGGAGAAGAAATGGAGGTTTCTCTGTATACAGAATTATCATATGAAGGCCTGCAAGTCTCAGGACAGCAGGGTCCTTTGGATTAGTGCGGGGTCCAATCTAAACATATTCACTTGACCTTGACAACTTTGCTTCGCTTTTTAGATGCGGAGCATCTAATACTCGAGGCTTGTAGTGCGGCGCCGTCCGCAAGCTTCCTCCTCCTTCTTCCACCATCTGTGCATCCCTTCCTCCGCTACACACCGCGCGCGCTTCACTCCTCCACCATCTGTGCACCCTTCCTCCTCTACACACCGCGTGCGCTTCTCCTCTTCACGAACATTCGCTAGCTGTATAATGTAGCGCGCATGCGCCGTCACGCTTCGAGAGCATCGGCAGCTGACGCGCGCGCATGCGCCGTCGCGCTTCGAGAACATCGGCAGCTGACGCGCGCGCATGCGCCGTTGCGCTTCTCCCCCTTCTCGAACATTCGACAGCTGACAGTGCATGCGTCGTCGCGCTGTATATATACTCAAGGTCGGCGCTCGCTCGCTCAGTTGCCGCTCGTCGGTTGGTTTGTACGGCGCGTCGACGTCCAAGGTCGCGGTGAAATGAATTCCAACGAATCCACAAACACAATGATCGACGTCCCTTCGACCAGCGCCGCCCTTTCGCATACGTGTGTACGTGTTCACTCATTTAACACCCCCTCCTACAACCACGTTAACCAATTTAGCCATCGACCCAAGTAAGTCGCAATTTAACACCCCATTTCACAACCACGTTAACCAATTTAGCCATCGACCCAAGTAAGTCGCACTTTAGCACTCCGTTAACCAATTATATGCTCCGCATCCTCCTCAGCGTTCTCCCGAGGGAAGCTGCGGGCAATTTTTTTCCCCTCGTAGCTTCCGTCTTGCTTCATGTCGTTGCTCGTCGCTTTTTTTTTCGAGGAAACTAAATCCCTGCTCGCTAATTATACTTGTCCATTGCTGCACATCAATACACGTAGCTTACCAAAAACTACGACATCACTTCATTTACTTACTCGCTCTGTCGTTCCTTTTTATTTTTATGTGTTACTGAAGCATGGCTGGGATCTTGCGATGACAATCTGTGTGGATTTGGATCGTAAAGCTCAGAATATTGTCACCGTGATTCGGATTGGTACGGCGGCTCGGCTATCTATATATCGTCCGAGAATAAATACAAACGCTGGTCTGACCTTTCTTTGATTGTTCCGAATTATGAATCCGTATACACCGAGGCAGACTTTCCCACTTCCTGTAGTGTCAATAAAGGGATCATTGCGTCCATTTACCGATCCTTATCTTTATATATTCCGCATTTTCTACACAATCTAGCTGCTGCAGTCAAAATTGTCACTGCTGAAAATAAGCAAGAGTTTCTGGTTGGTGACATCATTGTTTACCTCATAGATACAGATAACAGTGCTATAGCATATAGTGATTGCTTTCTTGGCTTCGAGCTTGAGTCATTATTCTCATCCTCTACTCGATTATCACCTACCGAAACTAATACTCTCATTGACTACGTATTACTTAACATATCACCAACGCATACCATAGGAGTCATTGATGTGCTAATCACTGATTATCTTCCAGTATTTGTAACTCTCGCCGTAAATCTTCCTCGCTGTAACGCGTGCCACTTCCCTTCAACCTTTATTTAGAAAAACTTTATCAGGACAATTCAGACCACTGACTGGGCTACAATTGGCAGATTCAAAAATGTAGAGGAAGCACTAGATAATTTCTGCTCCTGTTTTTTAAACATGTGTATGAAATTACTAAAGCAGATCATTCCAATAAAGATCTTCAAATTTCACCTTATTTTTTGGTCAACTCAAGGCTTGTTAAGGAGTATCCGAAAAAAAGATAACCTTCATAAAAACTAAATAACAGTCATTCTTATTAATCTCATGTTAGGTGTAAAAATAGTAACATACTAAATAACCTTCTCAAACGATCAAAACGCGTTTTAACTATGAAGAACTTTATAAGGCAGAAAATGAGCCAAAGAAAAAATGGAAACTTTTCAATGACTTTCTCAACAGACCTATGGTTTTTATATAATATAAAAGTTAGGCATAATTGCAAATATTTATTGAGTCATCTCACATAGCTGAGTCCTTAAGTGATTACTTCTACGAAATCTATAAAGACAAACCCACGCATCTTTGAGCCCCCTCACCAGCTGTACCGATTAATTTTTGCTTTTTCTGCAACTACTGGTGAAGCCCATTTTACAAACCTGAGTCTATGAAACTCTAGTGCTGGGCTCGACAACATATCAGCATTTCATTTAAAGCTTGCTGCTTCGGATCTTTCAGAAGCATTATGTATATAAACATTGTCATTTTTAAACTTGGCACATTTCCCAGACCACTAAAAACGCTAAGTTACTCCCAGTACAGAAAAACTTTTGTCTTTCAGCAGCAAACTTGATGAAAAATATTTTATAACGTATTAACAAGTACCTAAACAAATTTCAGTTGCTAAAGCAATCTCAATATGATTTCTGTACTGGCGGTTTCACAAATATAGCATTGCTATCAACAACCAATTTTTCGAAATTTTCCAGTAACAACGGTAATTTTGTATGGTCAGTTTTTCTCGATTTAACGAAAGTTTCCGCACAATCAGTCATAATATTTTACTTAGCAAACTAGAATCTTTGGGTATCACTGGTTTCTTTTTAACATTCATGAAAAATTATCTACTTGATTGCGAACAATCAGTGTGCATGGAGGGCATTCATACTAGTGTTAAAATAATAAATAAATGGGTACCACAAGGCTCTATTTTTGGGCCCTTGCTCTTTTGTGTCTATATTATTAATTTACCTAATTGACTTAATGATTCTAACGTTATTATTTACGCTGACAACCTCACTATTTTCATGTCTCATACATCATTACTACTCTGATCAATAAACTGAAGAAAGAAATGACCAATGTTAAATAGCGTCGTAGGAACAACTTAATTTTGATCCCACCTACAACTGAGTTCATGATTTGTAAAACCTCTGAAAAATGCTTTTCTTGTGAGCGCAAGCGAATGACTCTTCATTAGCATTACATATAATCATCTGTTCTACCTCATTATCTGTAATTATCCTCACCAGTGCAATCCACCTCAAGCGTGGCTGAATAAACCGGTTCCTTAAAAATGGTGGAAGTGCCCCGCCATGGTGTTTCAGTTTCAGTTTCAGTTTATTATTCATTTCAAAAAAGTAGTACAGTAATATTAATATACAGACGAGGGTCTCAAAGTTAAAAACTGTAACGGGACCCTCGATGCATTATAACAATCAATAAATCAAATCAAGTTAACAAGCAACGAGTGAATGGAAATCAATTATACAATATAGAGTGATAAGTAATTATTATAGGCTAAGTGACACATCAGGCAACAAAAAGCAAGGCAAATAAGGAAAGAAAAAAGGAAAACGAAAAAAAAAACATCTCGTTCAGTGGCGGACATTGTCAATCGAAATGCAATGATCTAAATGGCATAACCAAAAACGCAAAGCCCCCAAAAAGCCCATATACAGGCAGCTAATAATTTAACAGAAAACTTTTAAGCGACTTTTTAATGATGACAATGTGGGCATCGTTTTAACAGAAAGAGGCATGTTATTCCAAAAAGTAATGGCCGCAAAGGCAGTGGTCATTTTCCCATAATTTGTGTGCGACGCGGGTAGCAAAAAGTTAAGGTTCATTGCAAATCTTGTTACATTGTTGTTTTGTAAGAAAACTGAATCAATGAACTCAAACGGTAGCAGTGCATTGCGCAATTGAAACAGAAGAACGGCTATGCTATAAAAAAATAACTTACGAACAGGTAAGATTTTGTTGTCTTGGAGTAGATGGCCTGCACTGGAGTATCGTGAGCTATTAGTGATAATGCGGATCGCCTGATTTTGTATGTTCTGAATGTTTGATAGATGACAGTCATACGTGTTTCCTCAAGCAGTGATACCATACATGATATGGGAATGAATGAAGGCGAAATGCAGAGACATAAGTACGTTTATATGAAAAACTTCACGAGCTTTTATTATAGCCCGAATTCCGAATGCAGTTTTCTTTCTGAGGTGATCACTGTGGAGATTAAACTTAGTAGCACCTAGTGGCTAAGGTGCTCGATGGAGGCGGAAATGTTGTAGGACCATGTACAAGATTTGGGTGCACGTTAAAAAACCCCAGGTGGTCGAAATTTCTGGAGCCCTTTACTATGGCGTCTCTCATATTCATATGGTGGTTTTGGGACGTTAAACCCGACAAATCAATCAAAAGTAGTGGAAGTGTCTTTTGTTCCACCAAGTCCTCTCGCCGTTCTTGCTGCGGTCGGGTCGTCGCATAAAACCCTCGGCCACGGCAGCGCAAGAAAACCACGAGTATCTATTATACAAGTATCTTTGATTCCCATTCATTCCTGAATCTGGCTGTGTGTGTTTTATGGATTTAAAATTAGACCCTTACTCGAAGTTCAGTAATTATATACTCTACAGTAAAAAAAACAGAACTGTAGACCACTTATCAAATTTTGTCCTTTTTTTCACTTGAACCTTTATTGGTTTTGTACTTTGCCTTTATACATAGTAACATCACCTATGGCAGTACTTCAGAATCAGGTCATTCGCATTATTACCAGCCATTCATTTTATTCCAATGTTGCCTCATTCCTTCATTCTAACCGCTTTCTTACTCTGTCTGCCTTGTTTCGATTTCACTTCCTTATAACTGAACTCATCAAACTGTGTCTGTTTGATTTATACTATGATAGATTACTCTCTAACACAAACAGCACTAGGTTCGCCAATAACTTTCTTTGAACTAAGTGGTATACCAACTATGGCAAAATGACATCCTCCTTCACAGCGAATAAACTTTGAAATGATTTGCACTACTCAATAAAAGCATTGTCATATTTAAATACATTCCAACATGAACTTCAAATGCAGTGTTATGGCAGAAAGCTGATAACAATAATAATTTATAATTTAAAAGTGTAAGTAATAAGAAATTTTAAGCTGGATGTTTTTTCATGGTCTGCTAAGTCCACTTGTATAACCTGTTATTAGGTACTTATTTGAATTTGAGCGTGTTTTTATTATTTTAAATATTTCTTGTAGCATTCTGGTACTTTCACTGTTCACTTCCACTTACGTGTGTAATATTTCATGCTTTTGTAATTAAACCTTCCGTTGTTATCGTCAACCGAGGATCCCTGTGCAGTCGCCCGACTTTGGGGCCCTCGTATGCATACTTCCAAATACAAACTCTCTATCTTGAAAAAATGATTGAAACTGAAAAACAAGTCAGTTGTAACCACGAATGGGGCTTAAGCAGCTGGTTTTGGACACCTCACGGCTGTTCCGAGATCTGATGTGGTGTGCAGAGAAGCATTTGCGGCCTTTAGGGATTCGGTAGGCGTTCTGCCACAGTACGGAGGAGAAATCGCACAGAGGATTGAGGAAGAGAGAGCAAACAGCTGATAGGCTTGCTTGGAAGAATCATAAACACTCTCAACGAATGAAGAAACTCAGGAATAAATCGCCGGTACTGGCAGGCATTGTTTTTCAAACCTTGATATTGCATAGCTAAATAACTTTACCCCCTAAGGCTCCAGCATGACCATATAGTCAGGCATTACTTGATAAAGCATTTCAATTTAAGGATCCTTAAAAAACCATACCAGAATACCAGTATTATACTTTTCGATAGTTTAGGCGACCCCTTACAGATAACATGCGGCAAAAAGTTTTAAATTTTATTGAAAAACTGCTATAACAGGCGCGAAATAACGGTTCCTAAATTAGTCACGTTGCCATATGACGCACCTGCTGGTAAACAGATTTTTTTCGTATTATTATTCTTTCAATAGCATGGTGCTCATGATCCTTAAAGTTATATTTACTGTGCGAACCCCCATGAAAATTTGAAATGGATTAGGCAATCTCCTCTTTGCGGACAAACGTATTCTCTTACGCGTTGCCATATAGTCATGCCAGGCTTTTAGGTTCCGTGTTTTGTTCAATTCTGTTACATACTTTCATACTCCGTGTAGGGCAATTCCGCGGCACCCATGCACCATTTTTTGTATGCCCAGGCTCAATCTAAAGGATATAGCTTAAAATACTTCAAGATAACGATAAAGATATATTGGCTATCTACTATTATTCGCTGTTGGAGCCTGCCATCTAATTAGACAGAGATGTCGCAGGTGAGGATTCTGGTTCTCTCTTGCGAAATTCAAGTTAAACATACAATTACTACTGCAGTTTAATATCGGAAAACCGCAATATTATTGTAGTGAAAGGCTCGAGAAATTTCGCCACCTGGCGTTCCGTGCACTGAATGATAGATTCCTTAAAGGAAGCTTTGAGCAGGCGTTAAACATGTGCTTGCAGACGACCGTGATAATGGTGGATGCGACTGTGACGAATATGAAGCACAGTATGAAGAACAAGGCGACCAATCACCAACCCAATCGCCTGATCAGTTGTAGTATATGAAAGATTTGACGCGAAGTTACCTTCACGTGTGCAGAAGAAGACAAAAGTGCTTCGCTCTAATGCAGTTACCCGAAATAACTGCTTCACGGGAGGCACTGACCGGGTGGATGCAAACATAGACTTATGCTGGATTTGAATTTACGGAAAAAGTGGTGGGGAGCGACATTTACTTTCCAAGATAGCCATAAGCAACGTGTGCTGCTTATTCGCAGCACATGATCCAACGTCACTGAACTTCAATTCCGGAGGTAAATCTCTCGAAGCTACCAGAAAAGGTGGGATAACAAGCGAAAAGAAATTGATCGCTAAACAACGTCGACGCTTGCTAAAAGCGCGTCTTGGGGTACACATTTTAAATGAGAAAAGAGTTCACTTCGTTGAAAATGTGCCTAACAAGGTACGGCAAGAGGCGCTGGTGCAATGGAGAGAATGCAAGATCATGATAAGCGTACAGTGCAGCAAATACAACGACAGCGTATGCATCCAATGAATCTCATCATTTCACAATAAGTGCCCAACAAAACCCTAAATTTAGTTTTCGTGATGTGTCAATGCCTGAAACATAGTTTGCCTCCTGGTCATTTTCGCTGTAACCCAAGAGCTCAGCGTGACCACGCGGTCTCGGGACATGTCATGTAAAATAAACCTCGTTCACGACGAAACTCTCAGTGTGATCTAGGGTGACACAGATACGATAAAAAAACGCATCTGTTTTCACGATACTCACTAAAAGGAAACTGGTCCCTCATGGGTTAACAATTTATTTCTATTAATACAATGACAGTAAACAAGGTGGTGTGGTGATCTGACGAGTTTTTCAGTGATGATTTTTCTAAGCTGTCGGCGCGGGATTGGGAGTAAGAAAAAAAAGAAACAGCCCATTTGGACTCTCAATGCTAGAGTGCCTATGTTTCGTTGCAACCCATTGTACGGATGCTGTCTCGTATTCATTCGATCGGCAGAACGAGCCTCCACCCATTCTATGCCTCGTCTGCAGCTATTCACACGTATTGACCCTCGAACAAGCCTCGACAAATCCCGTGCAGTTACCACTCGTTCTTCCGTTCAACCCCTCCTCTGCTTAGTCATAGAAAACGTACAAAATAGCCTCCCCCCCCCCCCCAGATAGCCATGCTCACTTGCCTCTCACGAGTGACAAAGTTCAAAGGTGCACTTGGTCAACCGAAGCTACACGCTCCCCTAGGTGATTTCGGCATATCGATTCCAAAAAATGACATATTTCAACAGACTTGTGCTACCAGTCGAAAGGCGTCTTCTATTCGAATTGATACACCAAAAGCGGCCTGAGGGAGCGGCTATCTTTCGTAAGACAAGCGTGTCTTTCAATGTTATTACTCGTCGAAGGCAGGTCAACATGTCTATTAGGCCACGCGTGCTCCTTGGCAACCCACGTGAAATCTTGAAACTGCCTCAACGTGTCACTCCACTGAAAAAGCCCTGCTGCTCGCGCTCGCTACCCAGATGCGGACGTGGCTGTATATTTTTCATGATTAAAACTTAATTCAATATTTGGTTTCACCAAAGCTCTCACTTCTTCACACACTGCACTGTCACCTAGAAGCAAAATAGAGGAACAGCCTCATTGAACGCGATTCCGAGGTGATGTAGGCAGGCTGCGTCGTATTTCGCAAAAACCGATAAAATGTTTAAGGTCACATGTTCAATCCATTTCGCACCAGGATGTCGCTGTCGTTATTGCGAAATTTGAAGTTAGATTGAAGCTGTTCTTTAATATTTGTCGTCGTCTCACCAAAGAGATTGTCACTCGGCTAGTACTCGTGATTTACAGCTATCACTTGCATTTCTCCACCATTCGACGACCATTGAAGATTTTCAGCGCATTTGCTGTAGGAACTACGCTATATAAGCAGACATCAAAGGGAAACAAATAGAGATAATACATACGTTCCTTTAAGGCAAGCACCGAACGTCATATTCACACCGAAGAACTTGAAAACAAATGAGGCCATTTCCGTTCTTTCGAGACTACCATCTCGTTTGTCTGCGGCTGTTTTTGCCTTAGACGTCACCCACAAGCTTCGCTGGTTGAATATCAAGGAACACACTACATAATCTCATGAGCTTCAAATTTCAATTGTTAAACTTTTTCATCCATAATGATATTGTCGCATGGCAAAAAGCGATATGCGGGCAGGCCTACCATCCTTGTTCTTTCGAAAACGCTCTGATCTCGGCGTTGCTCTCCGAACAAATGCTTGTTGTCATTTAGGAGAAGCTGCGCATACTGCTGGGAAGAGAGATTAACGATCGCGACAGATATTGTCTTGTGGGCAGTGGAGCATGCGGTGCCGTCTGGCGACACAAATCGCGCTGGCGCCCGCTGTCGCCTCAGTGATTTCTCATTAAAGAGTAGACAAAGCTAGCAATAAACACGGCGCGACCGCAACCCGTGACGTTCTGCAAAAAATACAGTCTCGCGAGAAGCGTGGTCACTGATATTTTTAGTCCAGGACCTTCTTTCAAGTTTTATCTCCAAGGACGCCAGTTGCTTGAGCTGATGTAAGTAGTGTGAGTACACCGTGAACAGATCGAAATCGAGAGAGAGGAAGACGAAGGAACGACAAGGAGGTTAACCGGCTGCACGGTGTAAGAATAACTTGCGTGATGACACTGCGCCACGAAGCGCGTCCAGATTGAGTTCGCCGCGTGGGCTGTTTCCGTTGATTCGACAGATGACGCTCGCGGAGAGTCGATTCGGAGCCGACTGATCTGCGTGTAGAATGTTGTTGCTGCGGAACCTCACTGTTTTATTACTATCGTTATGCAGTTGTACATAGAGGTCCATATATTAAAACACCGTAAATCTGCTGTAACAAAATTGATTTCGTACTTTTCTATCCAGCCTAATTGCTAAGAGTATAGCCCTTAGTACACGACGTATAGCCCTTAGTACCAGCATGAGCAGACCACGGGAGGGGCCACTCATCAATGCCGTCACTACGCACAAGCTTTGTTGTCATCGGCTTATGTAGCCGTGCCACAGAAAACTTAGTTCACAAGCGCACGTTAAGTATAAGTAATATTGTTCCTAAATGTGCTGACCTTACCTTCGTAAAATATTCGAATATATTGATGACGCATTTATGGCTTTGCCACTTTGGCGGAATTGTGGCTTTTTTGTGATATAAATGCACCCACAGCAGCTTACGTCGGCCTGCAGAGAGCGGTTGTATTTTGGCGCGGCAAAACTAAAGAGCTCGTTTCTTTGAAAATTTTCTGTCAGCATTTTAAGATCACAAAAGGAAAGCAGCATTGCGCACGAAAAAAAATTTGACGTGCTTGCAATAGGGATAGCAGCCCAAGTGCAAAGTCTCCCTAGCTATTAGGAAGGCGATAGTCTGCGTCAGTGTATGCGTGCGTGTGTGTATCTGTGTGTGCCCTGCTATATCGCTGTCACGTTCTGGTTCCTCAGAAAAATGAACAAAAATCTTCATCAGAAAACTTTCAGCTAATGTATTACGGAACTCACATGCATTATATTAAGAACTTAAATCAACACAGTACTCTTGGCAGCCTTGCTGTTAGCGTCACGTAGATTTCGAACTCAGCCAGTGTAAGCAGCATTGTATGGTGGGACAACTTCATTTGGTCCCGAAAATCCACCCTGGGTAACCCATCTCACGCCCATATGTCAGGACGGTCGGGCCAGTGCCATCAGCCATATCTTGTGCTAATTATAATTAGGCCGTGCGGACTTGATGAAGTGCATATGAGACAGTGCACGTGAGCGCACTTACCACAGCAGTACAATGTGTGCACTTCGACCCTTACACCACAGAGGTGGAACGCGGACAATCAGGTTTCGCGTTTGATGAGCCATCTAAGGATACCTAAGGCCTTCGCCTTAATAATTAAACGGTGTTGTAACGCAAGTACCGGGGTATGAAGTGCACAAGCAATGTTGCAAGACGGTGAAAACGAAGTGCTAGAGACATCCAAAAAACGAGAAAATATGGCTTGACGATATCAAGCATGGCGAACTAACTATAATCACGACGGCTGTGTCAGAGAGACATAGATTTTTTTACTGAAAGGCAGGGAGGTCGGCCTGAGCCATAGCTTGCTCTAGCCTGCTACTCTACACTGGGGGAGGGGTAAGGGGAAAAGAAAGAATAATGAAGGGCGATGGTGAAATAGAGAGGCGATTATGTAATATTTTTTCTAGCCGAGACAAACTTTAGGGCTGCGCATATAGTCCAGTTGCTTCCAAAAAGGTTATAACCACTTTTATGACCACAATTGCACTGTTGGTGGCCGGCCAAGAGCCCAGCACGGTCTTATCAGTTAATGACCTACTGCTATATTGTTCAGTAGAAGAAATCAGTGTTTCTCGTTCACGTGCGTATGCTGGGCAGACACAAAATATGTGCTCAAGGGTTTCTGGCACATCACAGTATTCACAATTAAGATCGGTGTCCCTGCAACCGATGATATGTGTGTAACGTCTGGTGTACGCCACACCAAGACGAATGCGGTGGATCATACTTGTGAGTTGCCGTTTCTATTTAGGGGGCATGCGGAAACTCATTTCCGTGTCCCATTTGTGAAGTCGCCGGTGTCGCCGTTCCGGTTTGGTCCAGTGCTGAAGTGTGTAGCTGCACATCACGCAGCGAAGCAGGGCGTTTGTGTCAGCTCGTGAAAACGCAATTCGAACTTCAGGGGCACTGCTTAAGCCATTTTTAGCGTAAGTGTCTGCCTGTTCATTTTCCATCACGCCGCAATGCGCGGGAATCCACTGGAAAGTGATAAGACGGCCATTTGTTGAAGCAACCTGAATAAGCTCTGCGATTTCTATTGCCAAGCTGTAATACAGACCTTGTTTCATGATGCAATTAATGGTTTACAAAGCGGGTTTGGCATCGCAGAAAATCGTCCAGGCATGAGGTCGCTCTCCGGAAATAAATCTGCCTCCCGGATATCGGCAAGTTCTGCGGCAGTTGATGTAGTTTTATAGTCCACTTTGAATTGTCGAGTGATATCTATGTCTGGGATGACAAAGACTGCGGCGGAGGTGTTTAGTGTGACGGACCCATCGATGTACACGTGCAGAGAATCACCGTACGTTGTATAAATGTGATGTAGGGTCAGTTGTCTGAGGCTAACAGAAGAAACGAGCGACTTCTTCGTAATTTCAGGTATCGTAAAACAAACAGGTGGTTTAGGCAGGATCCATGGAGGCACTGCAGAGACATTTGGCGGGGAAAACCTTGATGATTTAATATTCTCATGCCACGAAATTACCCTTGAGAAACTGCACTTTGGGTGAGTGGCGAGTAGTACTGATAGTGGGTGCTGTCTGTGTCGGCTCAGCAATCGAAAGTGAACTCTAATGGCTCGCAGAGCATGTATACACTGATGAGACAAGCCCAAGCCTCTGCAATTGTCCCATTTTTTGAAGTACAGCGCGGTAGACTCAAACATCTTCGTAAGCATTGAGCTTGAACACTCTCTAACGTCTTCACACAACTAGGTCTCATATTGGAGAGCTCCGGCATGCTGTATCGAATGTATCCCACAAATAGAGCATTATAAAATTGAAGTAGCAATGATTCTGATGGATCCCAACTTGCTCAGATAAATAGTATGTACAATGATGTCTGTTCACTGGTTATTCTACAAGCTTCCAATTTTGTCGCGCTCCTAATAGGGATAGATGGGGCCGCTCTAACATGTTGCATATGAATTCAAAACAAGTAATTACTTTCCCTAGAGTGATGAAGAAGTGAGTCGGGAATGCATAGGCCCACACTATAAATGTCGTGTTCAGAAGCATCCTCCTCGTTACGTGGAGAAGTCCCGTCGCTGCTGAAGTCAAAGGGCTACCTTTTGCATCCATGCCTGCTGATTCATCGTCGCCATGCTGTGGAGTCGCTGTATTCACGAGCAATAAATTTGGCGTACTTTCAGCGGTCCGGTCAGGCACTTCAGATGTAGTTGAACTTTTTGGCCCCTGTCACTTTCGAGAAGAAGCCGGTAGACATCGTCGTTCCTGCAGAGCTTTCTAGGTTTTTTGCTTCACGGTCTCGAATTTTGGCAGAAACAGCATCCGAATAGAGCACAGGTTTCTTCGGTGCGTCCAACATGTCATTTCTCTTGTATTCTGCTTGATATGAGACCGAAAT
Organism: Rhipicephalus microplus; assembly: GCF_013339725.1. Lineage (NCBI taxonomy): Eukaryota > Metazoa > Arthropoda > Arachnida > Ixodida > Ixodidae > Rhipicephalus > Rhipicephalus microplus. The sequence goes on from NC_051169.1 coordinate 152,765,639, forward strand.
CACTTCTTCCGAGAAATTCTTCGCGCACATATGGTCAGCACGCAGTAAGGCTCCGTCAACTCTCAAAATTGTCAGTCACCACTTATCCAAGCACTCTCGTTCCGTTCACGTGGTACACATGGTCTGTACTAGGTCCCGATACCCCGACTTGCCATTCGGCACAAAACTCCACTTGCCCATTTAAAGGCGTAACCAGCGACAAGGCCGCTCACACGTACTCAGAGTGATACGCCGCGTCGAGGTATACATGCACAGAATCACAAAGCGCGAATCAGCCAAACAATGCACTGGCGATGCTCCCAGGCACAGAACAACGCGTTTACAAGTCTCAAAATGTCGTGCACACGAAGCTTCCAGGAAGATTTTCTTGCGCGCGCGAATTTCAGAATGAGCGCCACGCGAAAACCTGAAACGCGTTAGAGTAGTGCCATCTCGACTCGTGCAACAAAAACTAGTGGTATCTGAAGATCATCTGCGACACAATCTTCCCGCACCCTCTCCTTACACGGAGTGACAAGTGTCAGCACTTAACCTATTCTTACAACGAGGTTGCAAGTGAGTGAGATAATAATTGGGTTATGTGATAGGAAAACTATGACTGCACTCTTTGCATTGATATTCTGGTGCTTTCTTTTTGTACATGTGTGTGTGTGTGTGTGTGTGTGTGTGTGTGTGTGTAGCACAAGAAATCACATCATTTAATAATAGTCATAGATTGGGCAAAATAGCATCTTGAGAAGAGTGAACATGGAAGAAAAAACTGAGCACACGCCGAAATCAGGGCAACAAAAAATTATTTATTCCGCGTTTTAGACCCGTAAAGGTTTCTTGTTCTTCATAGATCAAATCAACAGAACACCGTCTTTATGTACCTGCGAGATTGTGCAAGCACATGGCATACTTTTCTGACATCTTGCCAACTGTCGAGCTTAGTGTATCTGTAATTGATATATATATATATATATATATATATATATGGGAAAGAATTGTATACCTAACGGCTCGTTTTTCTGTGTTTTGACACAATAATGAGAGCTAACAAACAATAATGCCAAGAAATGTATAGGGGAAGTTATTTGAACCATCGTAATGTAAAATAAGAAGAAAGAAAAGTGGGTGAAAAAATAACTTAAATTGAGAAGGAATCGAACCTACGACCTTCGAATACCGCGTGCGATGCTCTACCACTGAGCTATCACGGCGGCTATCCCCCCAGCCACATTATTGCGTTTTTATGTGAATTCAAACGTGGGAGTGTCAGTCAGCGCCACCTGTTGCCATTGCGGCAAGTGTGGCACCTTTCTTATGAGCCTGTATGGCTTCACGTAGCACGTTAACCTATTACGAGCTGGCAGGTGACCAATAGTCCCTCGTATAGAACTGGGGGAAAGCTGCCGTGATAGCTCAATTGTAGAGCATCGAACACGTTATTTGAATGTCGTAGGTTTGATTCCTGCTCACGACAACTTATTTTTTCACCCACTTTTCTTTCGTCTTATTTTACATTCTGTTGGTTCTAATAACTTCCCCTGTACATTCCTTGCCATTACTGTCTGTTAGATCTCAATAATATTATTGGTATATATATACATATATATATATATATATATATATATATATATATATAAATATATAAATATAGAAATATATATATATATATATATATATATGTGTGTGTGTGTGTGTGTGTGTGTGTGTGTGTGTGTGTGTGTGTGTGTTCTAGGGATAGCCGCGAAGACAACATTTTTATTTGGCGACGATTCTTGCTGACGTCCAGTCAATTTTGTAGCCTGTGTCAACTGCATGCGTGTTCGGCCAATGCATTCGAGGGAACAAGTCCTTTGACAACGTTGGGCAGGATATCTCTACGAAGCTGATCAATGGTGCTGAATTCGTCAATGTATCAAGCTTCACAATGTCAAAGCACCAAGTGGTGTGTTGACAGTTTGAAAACAAAATCAAATAATAATGTGCTTAGCAAACGGTGTTGTGGAACCGGTGGATAAGGAAATCGTCACTAGAGCCTGTACGCGTTTGATAAAGGCTTGGTATTTAGATATCAGAACCACCATGAAAAAATAGAAAATGGCTTGTTCTTCGCTGAACGTGAATTGGAATGTCTGTTGTCTTCAGATTGCTAGAGTGTTGTGCTTCATGCAAAAATGCCAATATGCCAGGGCTTGAAAAGAAAGATGTTCAAGTCAAGAGGCAAAATTATTGTTGCTTCTCACTACAAGTGCTATACCAGCCACCAATACTTCAACTAGTGTTGTTAGCCTGTCGTCTCACCGCTGATACTATGTGAGGAGGTGGAATGAGGAGGAACGAAGAGAAAGATAAGCGATGAAAGGCAGAAAGGAGGTCAACCAGATGCACGTTGAGTTTGCAACCCTGCCTGCAATGGGGATGGAGACGAAGGGATTACAGGAACGCAAAGAAAACAAAACAATGACTTAGTTGAGATTCACAAACTGCATTTGGGGAACTCCCATTCTGTGCCTTTCAATATCATACGTTCAGAATTAGCGGGGAACATTACAGTTCAAATTTACTTTGCTTAAATTGGTGTTGAAATCTCCACGCGTGATGTCAGAAATTTTAAAATGTATTTTTCACATTTTCGTGACACTGGCTCGATAGAATTTTTCGATACGTCCTATGCTATAATTATGGCACCTACAGGTGACAATGTAGTTAATTTGTAGTGAATACAAGCTGCGTGCGTTCCAGTAGACGCCTTCAAAATCTATGACGTCGTGGTTTCAGTCAGGAAACTTCAAAGTGGCGTCTGCACCTGCATTTTATTTTCAAGTGTGTAGCCGTGAACCAAGCGTCATGTCTTTGTGAAAGTGATGTTATCAGGTTTTTGAAATAGCACTTAATTAATAAGCAAAAAATTGTTTCGCTCATCAATGTCCACTTAGAGGAAAGAAAGGAGAGGTAAGGGAGCACCCTTGGGGTACATGTGCTTTATCGACGAGGTGAAGTCGAAACCATTGCCATGCGGATGCTTTCAAATTTCACAAAAGGCATGGAAGACAAGAGTAGTTGGTATAGTTTCGTACTATTTGAAGCTGTGCTGATATCAATAAGAAAGGCCACACAATGAGTGCTTAATTTCAAAAACCGAGCACTCAGCGTAGACGCCACAAGAAAGGCAATCGATGAGAAGACTTTAGCAGAATGAGACCATCATTATTCTGACAGTCAGAAAAGAAAACGTCACGGCCATATAGAGTAAGATAAGTTCAAATCTATGATGATGAGCCTCCTCCAGGAAGCTGCAAGTGCACGAAGCTTAGCCAGGAGCCAACCAGAAATGTGGGAACTGAGTTTCAAAAAATGCTGGCCAAGTTTCTCTCTCCCGACAAAAAGGAACTACTAGCAGCTTCTGTATCGTGTCGTTATGACTCTCACTTTATATGGTTCACACAAATTAAGCTAACCGAAAGGGCTCTCAGACTTCACATGGGCTTCACATGCTCACCACCTCAGTCACTATCCAAATGCTTACTTGGCATTTCCATTCCTCTAGTTGGGAAAACATTCGCGCAGATGCAGGGCATGCCACACCTTGCCGAATTTTGAAAGGCGTTACACTGAAGATGAGTATGTTTTGGTCTCGTTTGATGTCAATGTTTACGTCGGTTTTGTTGGACTTCACTGTGCTGCGTTGTAACAATGTTCTTCACTACAGCAATACTTTGCTGTGAAAGACTCCTTTTAAATTGGGTGACCTCTTCCTTCTTTTAACATTCTATGTAGGCAACACTCCTTCTCCATTTTTAACCAGCAAATGTAGTTGCAAGTTTCTGAGACAACCATGTCAGCCTCTATCTCTTTGTTTTTTCTCTAACTTAACCCGTACTTGGTATGTTAAACTCCCACTAGTTTTAACTTCATTCACAATGGTTTGATGAGCTTTACGGGCTAGACTGAAGTGTTTCGTACTACGCAGATGATCATGTATTTGTGTGTGTTATGCTTCTAGATTGTGGTGCCTTATCTCGATTTTTAAACACTTTTTAAGCGATCATTTATTAAGAGCTGGGGAAGAGGAGAATAGCTGCTTTATGTTCCTGTATGTTCTCAACGAACGAACAGCTACCACAATCAACGCTTCTGCGTACTAGAAGCCTACACACGTAGGCAGATAACTTTGACAAGGAGCATGCAACAGGCCACGACTACTCAGTGGCTGCACTGTTAACACTTGGGCCTTTCATTTGTGGTTCACCAGAAGAAGCTCGCAGAAAGTAATTGGAAAAATAGGGAAGAATATAAAGGATTACGTGTGCCGCTGAAAACGTCTCCGAAAGCAGGTATGCTGTTGACCTGAGACGCAACGAAGGAATGCCGAGAAAAAAATTTGTAAAGCGGATGGCCTCTCTGCTCACACCTGCAATGAACAAAGAAGTGGCAAAAATTTCAGAAGATAGAGTCTTCAAATTACTCAAGTACCTTCAAACAAATTCGTACAATGTCTTCTTTGATTGATTTGTGGGGTTTAACGTCCCAAAACCACCATATGATTATGAGAGACGCCGTAGTGGAGGGCTCCGGAAATTTTGACCACCTGGGGTTCTTTAACGTGCACCCAAATCTGAGCACACGGGCCTCGACATTTCCGCCTCCATCGGAAATGCAGCCGCCGCAGCCGGGATTTGAACCCGCGACTTGCGGGTCAGCAGCCGAGTACCTTAGCCACTAGACCACCGCGGCGGGGCGTACAATGTCTTCTTCATGCTAAATATGTTTTGGATTGTGAGTGTTCCTCGCACTTTGTTTGCAGTAAGACCCGCCGAGACTATGAAGCTTCATGAATGAGAGAATCCGTGAATTATAATCAGCACCTTAGACAGCACTGAAATGATTTAGCCGAAAGACGTGTTTTATCAAATACATTGACCCAACAAGATGTCAACACAAGCATTACTATTGCCTGGACATAAGCATAAAATTCTCCTACAGAATTTTGTTTTTTCTCGCCTACTACTAGGATTCCTATGCAGTTCATCATACGCGACTAGACACGTGACAACATGGCAGTAGGGCATGCATGATAGTTGTTTAATGCTACCTCTAATGAGTGCGGCGAGTTGGGCAGGTTGGTAACGATGCATGACTAAGAAATCTTAGCGCCACAGAACGGAAACAAAAGAAAGAAACGTAGACAACACGAGCGCTAACTTCAAACCAAGTTTATTAGGAAACACACATGAATATATACGAACTCAAATCACAGAAATCTCACGCCTACTTTTTTACACATATATTGTTATACAACGTCATACAAAAACAAAAAATGTAATATCAGGAAATAAACAGGTAAACGCGCATGTGTAAATGGAACCAAGAAAACTTAGAAAAACTTAACAGCCCCCCGAAAAACCCTACAAACGAAAAATGTAACACCAACTGCGCATGCTTACCTCGGTGAAACTATGAAAACGTGCTCATTAGGAATGAAAATTCTTTATCGTGAAGGAGTACAGACGGATGACTCACGCACTTCTCGCCACGTTTTCGGATGAAGCAGGCCTCAACTAATTCTCGGGTTAACTGCTCTCTGTGACGGAATAGCACAGCTGTTTGATCGAACATTGGAGTACAGCCACACTGACGGCAATGTAATGCCAAGTGGGATGTCGGTGTGCCTTTCAAAGAGCTGTGGTGCTCGCGTAGACGGATATTGAGACACCGCCCAGATTGGCCCACGTAAACGTGTCCGCACGAAAAGGGCGTCTCGTATACCACCCCTTTTACACAAGACACGAAACGAATGCCATGTCTCATTGTGCACTTGCCTTTTTTACCACTTTTTTTATTTTCACGGTGCTGCAGTCTCGGGCAAATATCCTTCAGTTTACTTTTGGCTGAAAACACCACGTTGACGCCAAAGCGTGCCGCCACTCTCTTAAACCGGTGGGACACTCCGTGAATATAAGGGATTACCGAGAAAGGTCTGCTCCCTTTGCATCTTTCCGTCGCCGCCAGCTTACCACCTGCTCTTATGGTTTTAAGCAACCTTTCACTAACAGCGGCTATAACAGCATCAGGGTACCCTGCCTGCCGCAACTTAACTGCTTGTTCACACATGCTTTGTCGAATCAGGTGCGGGCATGACTTTGAGATGGCAGACCGGATACAGGAGCTGGCTATTCCATTCTTTACAAGTCTGGAGTGACCAGACTGGTAGTCAAGCAAGCCCTTTTGAGACCTTGGTTTATATCGCCAGCATAAACCATCAGGGCTAAATGCCTGATGGTTTACTACTCCTTACCGCAAGCCCCTCTTCTGCAGAGTGTAAAGGAGTGTATTGGGAATCAAGAGGACGAATTTGAGTTCACCTCTCGTTCAGGTGTGTCAGTTGAGGGGTTCCTCGAGGTACTGAGGTGTTACCTGGAAGCGACACTCGTCACTTGGAATGGGAAAGTATTTGCTCAGAAATCTGGCGTATGTATCGGTTCGTGTGTCGCGCCTATTCTGAGCACAATATTTTTGGCAAAGGTGGACAGGGCTATACAGGGTAGTCTTGTTGATCTGGCAATCAAAGTGTTTCGTTATGTTGATGATTACTTGGTTTTCGTGGACAGGTGTGTTTTTATCAGAAAAATGATTGATGTAATGAAGGTGTTCAGGGAGCAAGGGCACGGTTTGACGTTCACATGTGAGGTACCCCGGAACGATGCATTGCAGTATTTAGACCTCCAGTTAGCATTTAGCCCTGATGGTTTATGCTGGCGATATAAACCAAGGTCTCAAAAGGGCTTGCTTGACTACCAGTCTGGTCACTCCAGACTTGTAAAGATGGAATAGCCAGCTCCTGTATCCGGTCTGCCATCTCAAAGTCATGCCCGCACCTGATTCGACAAAGCATGTGTGAACAAGCAGTTAAGTTGCGGCAGGCAGGGTACCCTGATGCTGTTATAGCCGCTGTTAGTGAAAGGTTGCTTAAAACCATAAGAGCAGGTGGTAAGCTGGCGGCGACGGAAAGATGCAAAGGGAGCAGACCTTTCTCGGTAATCCCTTATATTCACGGAGTGTCCCACCGGTTTAAGAGAGTGGCGGCACGCTTTGGCGTCAACGTGGTGTTTTCAGCCAAAAGTAAACTGAAGGATATTTGCCCGAGACTGCAGCACCGTGAAAATAAAAAAAGTGGTAAAAAAGGCAAGTGCACAATGAGACATGGCATTCGTTTCGTGTCTTGTGTAAAAGGGGTGGTATACGAGACGCCCTTTTCGTGCGGACACGTTTACGTGGGCCAATCTGGGCGGTGTCTCAATATCCGTCTACGCGAGCACCACAGCTCTTTGAAAGGCACACCGACATCCCACTTGGCATTACATTGCCGTCAGTGTGGCTGTACTCCAATGTTCGATCAAACAGCTGTGCTATTCCGTCACAGAGAGCAGTTAACCCGAGAATTAGTTGAGGCCTGCTTCATCCGAAAACGTGGCGAGAAGTGCGTGAGTCATCCGTCTGTACTCCTTCACGATAAAGAATTTTCATTCCTAATGAGCACGTTTTCATAGTTTCACCGAGGTAAGCATGCGCAGTTGGTGTTACATTTTTCGTTTGTAGGGTTTTTCGGGGGGCTGTTAAGTTTTTCTAAGTTTTCTTGGTTCCATTTACACATGCGCGTTTACCTGTTTATTTCCTGATATTACATTTTTTGTTTTTGTATGACGTTGTATAACAATATATGTGTAAAAAAGTAGGCGTGAGATTTCTGTGATTTGAGTTCGTATATATTCATGTGTGTTTCCTAATAAACTTGGTTTGAAGTTAGCGCTCGTGTTGTCTACGTTTCTTTCTTTTGTTTCCGTTCTGTGGCGCTAAGATTTCTTAGTCATGCTACCTCTACATAAGAACGGTTTTCGCCATTCACTTCACCATGAGAAAGACACCTGTACATGTTTCTAAACTGATAAATTTTTCTTATTCTGCCCCTAATTTTGGCAAGTGCTCAGTTTTTCCTCGACCGTGTCATCTCGAATCCAGTGTAATTTTGTGGTATGGTCTGTCAGTAGGCAACAGAGAAGGGTTTATTAACGAACATTTATAGAATAATATGTTAGGCATGATACCTTCATGAAACATCGGAATTTTTTATGTAAGCAGTTATGAGGTTTGTGGCACATATGAGCCTTTCCCCACAGTAAAAAAACATCTCTCTATAGTGGCTACTTGAAATATCTTTTGCACCACAAATTGTTCTCACTGCATTTTATTTCTATAAATTTACAGCTATCATCATATATGAGTGATATTATTCTTCTTTGTAGGATGTTCATTTCATTTACACCAAATTTTAATGCTGAATTTTGTTACAATATTTTGATTTTTTTCATCCTGTGCAATGACCGCACTCTGAACTTCCTGTCATGTGGTGGAAGCTATAATGTCATCTTTCTATTTTTTGCATGGTGTCTCTCTCTAAAGGCTACTTAGTATGTGCTCGAGCACTGCGCTGTCCCACATTGCTTTTATAACAACAACAATCCGCCCACTCTACCCCAGAAAAGTGAGACGCTGTGACTGTACTGAGATGTGTGGAAACAAGCACATATACATGGTCCAAGTTTTTGCTCACAAAACTTGTGCTACTGAACAAAATGCATGAAAGAACAATGTATTTGTTCACCTCAATGTCGCTGCAATGCTGCCGTAAGGTGGCATTGCACAACACACTTTTTTTGCATGATCAACAGCTAATCTCCACCTTACAATTAGTGCCTCATATATAGTGTACATGATCCAGTAAATTTACTTTTGGCTCTAATTTCAACTTTTTATAATGAGCGCGGGTTTGTTCAAATTCACCATTGCAAATATATTTAGGGAAGATATAACGGATCAGTTCAATATTCAAAGCGGGCTTACAAGCGAGCAGAAAACTGGTAGCAGCAGTCGTCAAAAGAGTGTCCGTGCATGAATTGCCACGAAAACAGCTAATCAGAGAGGCAGGCAAGATAGAGTGTAACTTGGAACTTTGACACCCTTTTAATAAACCAAGACGTGGCGAGCAGATGCGACGAATACATGGGAATGCTGAACAAAAAAGTTGCAACGAGACAATCAGGGCAATTTGTTGTACTAGCCATTAAATAACACAACTGTTGTTACCCCGAGAATCATCCAGTATATCAAAGAGTACTACTGAGTTCTGAGTCAGTTTTTTCATGCATCAACGTTACGTGCAGCCTCGTCAAATCACGCAAGGACCATGACTAGGACACTTACATTGCATAACACGATACCACAAGGGCACTTAGTCAGTGAAAAAAGTGAAAAGGAAATCTCTAAATTTTATTCAGTTGATTTGGCAAGAACACGTTTATTCTGGTCAGGCGGGCTAGATAGTTCTGGTTTCTAGTTGCATTGAACTTTGAGTGCTAGCTAGAAAATGACGATTTTTTTTGCTGAACTTGGACATTGGTGAATCAAGTTTCATTGTATTGATATTTAATTGTACTCCTTATACACATTAGGCCAATATCAAAACTGACTGTGGCTCGCGTGCAAAGAAGGAAATACAACTGCTCTATTACAATAGATCAGAACTTCTCTGTGGAAAAAAAGTGAGAAAACTTGAATGAAGACACGTTGAAGCTGAATAGTTTGAGGGGGAATGCCAAGTTGTCTAAGATATAGAGCTATAGAGATTAATTCCTGTATGCAACGTGCAGTGTTTATGTGTTACTTTCTTAGACCGCAATTATGTGCAAAAAGTATTTCACCTCTTGGAAAAGTGTCTGCGCTTTGTTTTGTGCTGTACAAAGAAAGGAAGGGTGGATAGAATAGATGTATTCTTGGCAACAACGTAAAAGAAACATATGCACCGAGCATTACACAAACACGTAAGGCAATCCGCTGGTTAAAGGGAGAATTATGTTACTTCCCACGGCATGGCAGTGCCACTTTGTGCACAATTTGTTACATCCTCGTCATTATAAGTTCTGGTATGGCCAAAAAAAGTTCCAAATTTCTTACACACAAAAATAGTGTGTTTTGACGTTAATCTGAAACTTTGAGGACGATTATCACAAACTTTATGCAACTCTTGCAATTTTCAAAAGTAGGTACGCCATAGATTGAGAATGCTTTACCGTTTACACGAGGGCTTCAATGCAAATAATTAAAAGCTAATTTACAAGAATATTTCAATTCATACTTTCAATGTCACTTTTCGTGGAGCAAAGTGTCTCTTCCTCAACTTATATTTCATCTGGGAAAAACAAAAGCAGCGTGAGAGTAACGGCATTTTTCGAAAAAGACTACATTCCTGAAACACCTCGTATAAAAAGCAGCATGTTTACAGGTAAATAAACAAACTTACCCATTTCTTTGAAATATTTGTGACCTTTAAGACACATGCCATATTTTTATATACCTAATGAAAAGCTAAGTAAGCATGTCCTTTCATATAAATGTATGAAAGCCTCAATGGCTGGTTAGGTAATACTAGCCACTATTCGCATTCGGACCTCTATGTTTATTCTTCGCCCAAAAATTTTATGTCATGTATTGATGGCACCGTTAGGACAAAGACTGGTTTAGTTTTTCCAAAAGAAACTCAATTATTAGGGCAGTCAGATGGTTGACGCAAAACTTCATCTAATGAAGCTCGATATATGAAGTTCCTCGTATTACGACAAAATTTGAATTTCTCAACAAACATTCATGTGTTATCATGAATGTGTCATAGTACAGCATCATCAACTCGACTGAACAAACTAGATTCGCCATCGAACCCTATTTAACGAAATTAAAAAAACAACTGAGTAAAGGAATGGTGTCTTCTTTTCAATTATGCACCCAAGATTTCGTGAAAGCATGTGCTCTCCATAATCCTTAACGTCTTGCCGTCTTACCTCCCAATGACGAAGGAAGAAACAGAAAAGAGAGAGCATGACGTCACACCACCAGCCTTTGTAAGCCAAGTCGTTTTTTAGCCTGCAGTGTAGGCCCCATACGTGACCTTGTGCATGCGTATGATGCAAGAAATGAGACTTGCCGAGACTTCAGAGTGTGGTGCCCGGTAGCTTTCATCTGAAATGCGCTTATTCGGCGCTGACCAGCCGGCTCACTCAGGGGGTTAAAACACGAAGCGTCACGGAGAGTAGGAAAACCTACCGCACGCTATGACGTTTTCATCACGTGTTTGGCTGACACAGTGGGCTTCACTCGTGTGACATAATGCTCTCTCCTTGCAATTTCTTCCTCCATGCTCAGTGCACTATCGCTTTAGTGTGAGAAGGCTGCATGCTGCGCCCATGCATTGAATAATAGAATCTGCTGTCGGCAGCACTTTGACGTAGTAGATGATGCAATAGGTTGCAGCTATTGGTCCCCTATTTTTATGGCACTAATCTTTTCTGCAACTTTTTATTAAGTCTGTCCACACAATGACTTTTCACTGGAATATATATTGGTGTTGATGGCAAAAGTGACTGCATGACAGCTTTTTTTTTCTTGATGCATTACAATTTTACATTTCAAAAAGCTTTGAAATTGTCAATTTCGCGAACTACTGAATTTGAAAGTGTCGGTAAAAATGACGCTGCCCAGTTGTATTTTTATGGATTCAAAAAGGCTTATACGTGCCGATTCCAAATCATTGCAGAACAATATGTGGTCTGTAAGAAAGATGTTCATTTCAAATTGCAGTTTTTTCGGGCTTGTAATATCTATGCTGCACTGCCGGCCACCATGGGCACTAACATGCGATTTCAGTGTGAAGTCATGCTAAAGAAAGTTATAAAACACAGCTTTAGCCTTATTTTGCTTTAAAACATTAGATTTGCTAAAACCTAGGAAAGAAAAAATGCTGCTTTAGTTTGTTTGATCAGAGTTGTATACAGTGCAAGTAGGGCAAGGAATGTGCTTGGTAGTACTTTCAAGTTCACTTCGGTTTTGTCACGTGTTGCGTTCACACGAATGTTGCAGTGCCCCAGTTATTTTTTATTACTGCGTCACGATATGATGGAACCCGCCTCGGTTCGTTAGAGCAAGCGGAAAGAAGGGGGACACGGAGTAGCAAAGAAACACTTCATTTCGCTGAATGATAGGGATATAGCAACACGAGGAAGCATCCGGGTAAGCAAAGCTCCACACACTAAATGCTACGTCCCACACGACAACGTCAAACGTGTGTCCCATTTTTTCAAGTCAGTATGTATCTATATGCATGCCCGAACCGAGAGTCACGACTATCGTTCATGCGGCTGCGCTATCGTCGCTCACCCCGTCTGTCCCTCTTGGCCTTGGTGTTGGCGCCGAACATCGGTGCGCGCATAATGCGAGGTGCTCGCCGGTCGTTCACTTGGTACACCCACTGAATGCAGACCCTTTTAGCACACCTTACGGAGACCCTGGTTCATACGCCATGTTGGGGCAAACAGGTGGCTAGGATCCCGGGCTCATTGAAGGTCGGCGTCCCACGCGCTCACCCATTACTACAGCTCACCGCACAGCTGGCCAGCAGCATGCCGAAAGCATGAGGATAGCAGCGCGCTGAGATAGAAACTCGGGCGGGCCGTCAAGCTCTCAAAGACTGGGGCAAGACCCAGACCACCTAGAACACACACCGTCGTCTCCGTAGTCCTGGCCCACCACATTCGCCACTGCGTCACTGCGCGCGCTCGTTCAATATCGCGTCCCCGCGTGCACTCCTTGCTTCTTTTTCTTCTTTGGCAGGCATTTGTCTTTTTTTCTCTCGCCCATTCATTCTATTATATTGCTGTTTTCTTGCTATTATTTCTTCACTTGTCATCCCTGACGAGATAGCCCCTACCTTCTCGAGTTTCTGCTCCCCAAAAACTTCGCTCACACTGGCACCACACTTCTCGTCACATCCCACGTCATTGCACGTAGCTGACGCTTCGCTACACCAGCACCGCACTTCGACACAACACACTCTGTCACCACTCAAGTTCATGTCGTGGAGTCTTGTGCACACACACTAAACTTCCCATCCCACACATCACATTTCATTGAGTAATACTGTGTCATCCTACCCTGAAAAAGGGGTAGACAAAGGAAATGGATGAATGAATGGATGAAAAACTTTTATTGGGGTCCTGAAGGATTCCACCCACGTTTTATAGGGGTAGGATTGCGGGCCGCTCCCACGTTGGGACGGGAAGGCCCAGCCTCACCGCCGCATCGTGGGCCTTCTGGACAGCCTTGAGTAGTTGAATGAGAACCGGACTCGTGAGCATTAAATGAAAGCAGTTCTCAGAAAATTCTTCATTTTTTCTTTGTAAAGAGGGGCACCTCCAGAGCATGTGGTTAAAATCACTGCGATTCTGGCAGTCCGGACAAAGTTCTGAAATATCGCAGTAATGGCTACAGGTTACGAGGCTAGGGTATGTTCCCGTCTGAAGCATGCGAAGAGAGATTGACTGTGACCTAGACAACTTTTCGTGTGACAATGGAAAGGACCTACGGACTAATTGATAATGCATCGGGATCTCGTTGAAGGTAGTCAAAATGTCCCTAAAATGAAGGCTGGGGCTGACTTCTCTGTCTGAGAAGCACAAGTCCCAGTGCGGTAAGCGAAGCCTCGCACCTTGGAATGGGCTAGCTCGTTGACAATTGGAAGGCCTCCGACGCTCAAGCCAAGGTGAGCAGGGAACCAAATAGTGTGGTGGGTGAGTTCCTTGTAAGCGAGAGTTCTCAAAACTTCCTTGCACACGGAACCAGAAGCGAAGACCCTAGCGGCGGATTTAGAGTCCGTATAAATATCAGTCCTTTGTGGATCAAGGAGTGCTAGCGCAATGGCCATCTGTTCTGCTTTGTAAAAAGAAGTGGTTCGAAACGACGCCGAGGATAAAATCTGACCCTTAGTATCTTCAGATACTACTGCAAAGCGAGCGGAAACGCCATACTGGGTGGCATCAACAAAACATGAAACAGACGAGTGTTTGTGATCTTGAGCTAAAAGAGAGGAGGCTCGAGCGACACGCCTGCCCGCGTTGTATTGTGGATGCATATTTCGTGGAAGGGGGCACACTTTGATGCGAGAGCGTATATATTCATCGAGTGGAGTATTTTGCACTTCGAGTGTCAGGGGGTTGACTCCAGTGTCAATTAGAATCTTTCTCCCTGCAGGTGTGATCAAAAGCGTGGCAACCTGATCCGTTTGTTGGGCCTCGATAACTTCTTTAAGCGTGTTGCGGACTCCAAGTTTTATAAGGTTCTCAGTGCTTGTGTGCACAGGAATGCCAAGAACTTTCTTGATGCTTTTCCTTATGAGGTTGTTCAATTTATTTCTTTCATGGAGTTGCCACCTGTGCATAGATGCGACATAGCTTATGTGGCTCATCAAGAATGCATTGAACAGTCTTAGGAGGTTGTGCTCTCGAAGACCACCCCGACTGTTGGAAATGCGTGAGATTAGTCGGATGAACCCTTCCGCATTAGAAGTCAGACGGTCGATCGTGCGGCCGTTCTGTCCATTAGCCTTGATAATCATGCCCAGAACGCGTATGAAATCCACCCTTGGAATACGCTGCACCGATGCCGTGTGCAGCCTAATGTCTATGTACGCCAGTGGTTTCCAGTTTTTGGGTTTGGGTCCCCGTCTCGTGGGTCGATATAAGAGAAGTTCGGACTTTCCTGGTGAGAGCTTGAGGCCCATTTCACTTATGTAGCCTTCAACGCAGTCTACGGCCTCTTGAAGTGAGCTCTCCACAGAGCCCTCCGAGCCACCGACACTCCATATGGTGATGTCGTCCGCGTAGATGACGAATTTGATGTCTTCTTGGTTTGGGAGCTTGGCAGCAAGGCCGCACGTTCCAATGTTAAACAGCAGTGGGGAGACGACTGAGCCTTGTGGGGTGCTGAAGGAACCGAGATCGTAGGGCTCAGACTTGAGATCCCCAAGCAGTATAGTGGCTTTTCTATTTCTGAGGAATGAGCTGGTGAACTTGTGAAAGTTGGCTCCTAAGTTGAGAGAAGAGATAGAGGCAAGTATGTGGGAGTGCGAGACATTGTCGAAGGCCTTTTCAAGATCCAGACCGAGACCATGTTGTACGGGAACAGGTTAGTCTTCTCTATGTACTTTGATATTCGATCGTTGATGACATGCTCGGCGACCTTGATATACGATCGTTGATGACATGCTCGGCGACCTTGCCTATAAGGACGTCAGTGAAATGGGTAGTAAGTTGCTAAAACTGGGACTCCGGCAAGGTTTAGTTATGAAAATAACCGACAAAGAAAAACAAAAAAATCACGCACACATATAACCATCACCCTACTTACTAAATATTCTTTTCTGCATCTATTGTCTCTGTTTTTAGTGCATTTTTCTACTCGTAAACTAAGCTCCAACATTGTCTCAACCCCTGATGTACTGCACAGTAAAACCATACTGTTGGAGTGCTGGACTCCAGCGCACAACCTTCGCGATGTTATGCTTGACTCGGTTTGTATATTGCAAGGGCTGATGATCAGTTTGTATGACAAACTAGGTCCCACGGAAAGATATGTGAAACCGTTTCACAGCCCATATTAGGGAATAACATTTCATTTCTACTGGAGCTTAGTTTCTTTCCCAGTCATTCAATTTTATACTTCCACATACCACTGGGTGTAATACGCCATCTATTTCTTGCATTAACACAGTGCCTAGACACGAGTATAATGCTGGTTTGTAAACAAAACTGTTTGCTTAGTTCTGGTGCTAATAGAACTGGTAATTCTGCCACACATTTTTAATCGATAATTGCGCTTTGATGGTATTTGAATCATGGCAGTATGTTAGGGGCATTCTTTTTTGTAAGATCTATCAAGAGTCCCTACATCTGCGCACCATGAGATAAACTCCCTATAGTAGCCGGTAAGTTTCAAGAATGAACTGAGTTGTTTCTTATTCAGTAGTGTAGGTGCACACTGTGTCTTTTCCAGGGTTTTGTCTTGAGTGGCCATGCAACCAATTCCCAGGGTATAACCAATAAGAGTGATAGCACGAAATCCAAGATGGCACTTGTTTGGCTTCCCGGTGATGTTTGCCTCCAGATGTCTATGAAACACTTCTGGTAACGTCTCCAAATGCTCCACCCACACATTCGTTGCCACGAGGATGTCATGTACATAATTTTCTAAATTTTGTAATCCCTGAAGTACTATTTGCATAAGTTTAGTAGATGTCTGTGCCGCAGTCTTGAGTCCCAATGACACAAACCGGAATTGCAATAACCCTCCTGCGCATGGGAAAGCAGTCTTCCCTTTCGATCCCTCATCCAGAGTATTTTCTGCCAGTACCGTTTCGTTAGGTCAATTTCGACAAATCATTCTTGCCCGCGACCTTCGCAAACACTGCATCCACTCTTGTAATTGGCTCTGAGTCGTGCACCAACTCTTTGTTGAGGTGACAGAAATCCACACAAACTCTGTGGCACCCATCCGGTTTTTTCACCACCACTAAAGATGTATTGTATATAGATGTGGAGCGCTCAATAACCCCCATTTCTAACATCTGCCCACGCTCTTTATCTAAGTCCTTTTGAACCGCTAGTGGCAAAGGGTACTGGGTCACGTTCACAGGCTTGTGCGTTGCTAGTCGAATGGTGCACCTAAGTACCGTCGTCTTGCCTAGGAGGTCAGAAAAGATTTCATCAAATTCCTTAAGCACGTCCTCCACTTCTTCATTTTTTGCCTCATTTAAACCAAATTGATCATTACATTTTCTCATCCATAATTTTGGTAGTCATGTACGTAGGTAACTCTGAATTGTGAGGACTTACAGTAACCTCTTCTGTGACGAACATCCCTGCAACCTTCACTCCTTTTTCTGGTTGTCTCTCTTCATAATTCTTTAGCATAGTGATATGCAGTACTTTCCTGTTTTGTGGTATTTTCAGCTCGTATTCTACAAAGTTTCTCTTTTTCTTACTTCAAGTGGCCTTTTCTAGCTCCTTGTGAGTTTGTTGTTGCGTTTGGCAGCAATATCAGGGCCTCCTTGCCCCCAATCTGAACCACTCTCGTTCATCTTTCCTTGTAGTAATATCTCTTGTGTGATGCCTGCGCTTCATTGAGACTCTCACGAGCAATACGGATGTCTTCCAGCTCTTAGCTTCCATCTTCCATCTCTTAGCCCGAGGAACATGCATACGAAAACTTTTTCTTGTCCTTCAATTCCGTGCTCGACCACATCTTTCGCAAAACCATTAACGGCCCTCTCACGGATCTTCCATAAATTCGGTCAAAAGAAAAAATTCAGTACTGCTTGCGACACTTCTCTGTATGCAGACAAAAGTGCAGGTAGATACTGAATCCAAACCTTGGGTTTCTCTTGGCACACTTTGCGTAACATGCTCTTTAACGTCCCTGTCAGGGACGACAAGTGAGGAAAGAAGAGCAAGACAAGACAATTATTGGGCGAGAGAAAAAACAAGGAAAAAGTTGGGAGAAGAAGGAAGAGAAGGAAGAAGTGCACGCGGGGACGCCATATTGAACGGACGCGCGCAGTGGAATACGTGGCGGGCTAGGACGACGGAGAAGACAGCGCATGATCTAGGCAGTCTGGGTTTTGCTCCAGTCTTTCAGAGCTTGGCTCGCCCAAGTTTCCACCTCGGCGAGCTGCCGTCTTCATGCTTCAGGCATCCTGCTGGCAAGCTTTGCGGTAAGCTGCCGGGAAGAGTGAGCGCATGCGACACCGACCTTCAATGAGACGGGCTCGCTGCCGCCCGTCTAACCCACCACGGCGTATGAACCAGGGTCTTCTGAGGCGTGCTAGGAAAGCCTGCTTGCAGTGGCTGTACCAAGTTAATGACAGGCGAGCAGCTCGCATCATGCGCGATACGACGTTTGGCGCCAGCACACGAGGGACTGACGCGGTGAGCGACAATAGTGTGGCCGCGCGACCGTTAGTCGTCCCTCTCGATTCGGGCATGCATGTAGACACGTACTGATTTAGAAAAGGGTACTCACGTTTGGCGTTGCCGCGATGGGACGTGGTATTTAGTGGGTGGGTTTTTGCTTATCTGGATGCTTCCTTGTCTTGCTGTATCACTGTCATACGTGAAATAAAGTGTGTAATTATGCCACCCCGTGCCCCCCTTCTTGCGGTCTTTCCACTTGCTCCAACAAACCAAGCCGAGTGAGGCCATAACGTGGCATACTGCTTAAGTGGTTACATTAGGTTATGTATTGTAGCGTGTTTCGTGTGGCTTACTACAGTGCGAGTGTGTCGTCATGCAGTGCCGCAAAATAAAGAAAAAATAAACAATGATCATAGCTTTTTTATGGTGCCGCAATCAAAGCGGCATGATGTTACGAACTTCAGTCAGCGATTGTTCAATAAAATTTCTGCATTGCCACGTTTTCTTGACGACAGAGATTTTCATGGGTTACCCAAAGTAGCGCGAGCTGGAAAGCCAATATTGTGCTTTTATAGCTAATAAATGCAAGCCGATGAAGAAACGAGTTGAGGTTAAGTATTCAATGGATGGCCAGGGTTCTGGATACACACGTAGTTGAAAATTCCTGAAAACATTTCATGACTCCTTTACAAAGTTATTCCGGCATTTTGAACAATTCACTAGGTTGAGTTTCAATAGTAGGCAGCACATTTTTTTCGTGTCCCTTACAATGAACATACTGACACGTGTGTATATGAAGAGAACGACGATAGAAATGTTCCGCTGACTCCAGCTAGTGGGAAATGGTTTTTTGAAGACGACGACAAAGCTGGCGTGTGGCTGTACAGTTGACCCTGAATAGGCTTTTACACTGCCGCAAGGTGCTGTCCCGTTTCACTGCGACACTAATTGAGGTGCTGGGCCGCAATGCTGCCTGAAGCTTCACACCTCCAGTTGGATCCGTTCATCCAGCTCGGACACGTCTATCTCAACTCCTGTCCATCAGTTGAGTAGCCGAAGACATGGCACGTCTCTTTTGGACGACTGACCCACAGATGATTGCAGATAGGGAGTTACGCTACCCCATGCGCGGAGAGAAACAGCAGTTGTTCGCTGGACTTCTGCTCAACCTGCTAAGTACTGAAGTGAACTACATCAAATAAGCGGGGCTATTGAGCGGGCACCTCATCAACGTCGCCAAAATTATGACCGCTTGTCCTGGATCTACCAACTTTAGGCCGCTGCTATGACGTTTGACAATCAAAGGTCCTTGCGTGACTTGATCACACAGAATGTTCGCGAAGAACTGCAGAGGTTGCGGACTCCGCTAATAAACACACCCATGGCATCGGCCGCTCAAGTCGTCTGCGACGAAATCCGCCAAGCATTCTTGCCGGCTGATCCCACACCCGAGAATCGTCCCATGACGTACGCTGCTGCCCTTCGAAACTTCATACCTGTCCCGCCTTCATAACACCCGCAATTTGCAACCATTCCTTGCTGACCACCACACGAGGAGACATCGAGGCACTCTACCGTGCAGCAGCCATACGACCAGTCGTTTTCTGGCATGCGAAGTCCTTCGTCACGTGAGAAGACGTCACGTGGTCCACAGCTTCGCCGAACACAAAGCTAGCGCACTGTCGATAGGAGTCCGCTCTGTTTCAACTGCGGAGATGTGGGCCACTTAACCCCTTATTGCTAGCACCGCGCCGCTCGGTTTCGCCGTCTCGGGCTATGGCTTAACAGTCGACATGCCGACGAGTACGTGTCACGCCATGAAGACAACGGTGCTAAAGCACATCTGGTTACAGTACAAATGATGACGAGTGCATACCTGTTTACCAGCCACGCGTCTAACATTGACCACGCTCTCTGTCTCCTACCCATTCGCCTTCGTCGCAGCACCGCACTTTGGTGGACACCAGGGAAGCGAGGTAGGCCAGCCCACGCCGAAGAAACTGAAGGCGGCGACCTCAGACGATAACGTTGCAGCCTTAGTGGCGACGTGAAAAAACTGCCATTTCTCCCACCTCGGGAAGTTGTGAAGCCGACAAGGCGTAAAACCAACAAAACTGTGTCCCCAGGCTACATCACTTTTGTGGACAGACAGCAAGCCAGAGTTCAGTCGACACCAGGGCTGACTGTAGTGAATACCTTTCAAAAACCAAAGATAGCGTGAACGTGGCCTCACCTAAGAATGGCAGGCGGAAAATCAAGGAAGCCTGTCGGTATGTGCACTGGGAGACTCGATATCGTTGGCTCTAATTTTGTGGTGAGCTTCGTCGTTCACGCCTAATGCTGTAAAGACCTTGATTATCAGAATTATTTTTCTCGAGAGAATATGGCGCCGTCATGTATGTCCCAGACAGTGTCATTGCGTTTCGCAACAGCGCTGCTTTAGTAGATTGTTCATGGCCGAGGCATAACTATTTACGTCGGACGAATGGCGATGAGGTCGTCCCGCCACAATCATGCACTCTTGTTTTGGTGGCAGGGGATGAGCCATTTTACCGCGAAGGTATTGCCAACCAAATAAGCTCGCTGATCCTACGCCACGGCATTTTAGGTGCATGAGGTCTTGTCACTGTCTCTGCAGGACGCACAAAATTGCTGCTATCCAGCAGCTTAAGTGCCGAGTGCCGACACCTTCCGAAGGGTGCATCCGTCATTTACTTTGAAAAAACTGTGAAGTCCAAGGCGCTTAATTTATACTATATGAAGCACCTAAAGAAAAAAATCAGTATATAATCTTGACGTCGGTACTGCGTTTTCATGGTACGAGTGAGCAAGTCTTCTTCAGCTGCTAGCTAGCTGAATTCCGGGACTGCTTTTGACCGACATCGCGGGTTGGTCAAGCGCCCCTCACAAAGCATCGAACAATTACCGATGGCGTAGCAAGGCTTATACACCCGAATACTTATTGTGTGGCTCTAACCTAACAGAAATGATGCAGCAAGAAATCGCTAAAATACTTGAAGATGACGTGATTCAGCCATTACAGTCTATGGGCATCGCCTGCTGCACTACAGAAGAAAAAGGACGGTACCCTGCATTTTTACGTGTACTACAGGAATGTGATACAGGTGACTAAAGAACTTGTGTGTCCACTTTCACTTTTCGATGACTCCCTCGATTGTATTCGGAACGCTCGCTGCTTTTCTTCAATGGACCTTAGAATCGGATATTGCCTAATTGAGATAGACCCAAGAGATCGGGTAAAAAGCGCTTTTGTGGCGCTGAATCGTTTATATGAATTTAAAGTTCTGCCCTTCTCTGCTCAGTGCCTTCTACATTTCAAAGACTAGTGGACACTTTTCTTTCAGGGTTGAATGGGAAGACCTGCTTAGTTTATTCAAACGACTTCATGTTTTCAGGAACATTTTACGAGCTTCTCAAAAGACTCGAAGTTTTTTTATGAGCCATGCCAACGCCTCTTCTATTTTATCGATGCCAGCCAGATGCCCCCGATCAAGCTTTTCACCACCCTCTCCTCTACCCTTCCCGGCTCTCTCCCATCGCCTAGCCTTCGAGTGTGTTGCGCAGTCATGGGAAAGAGTAGCCCTTCATGTACTTTTGATTTATTTTAGTTATTTTAACTGCGAAGCATCCTAGCAAACTTCGGTGACTTCGCGCGTATCTATTTATCTAGCCGCCTACGATTTTGAGCTGTTCTGGCCGTTTCGATAATGGTATCCGCCCCGCCGCGGTGGTCCAGTGGCTAAGGTACTCGGCTGCTGACCCGCAGGGTGCGGGTTCGAATCCCGGCTGCGGCGGCTGCATTTAAAATGGAGGCGGGAATGTTGTAGGCCCGTGTGCTCAGATTTGGGTGCACGTTAAAGAACCTCAGGTGGTCTAAATTTCCGGAGCCCTCCACTACGGCGTCTCTCATAATCATATAATGGTTTCGGGACGTTAAATCCCACATATCAATCAATCGATAATGGTATCAATACCAAATTTGGTATGGCGTAACATGGCTGTATGAAGAAGATATTTGACTTGACATAACATGAAAATCATGACATGGATGTCATAAATGTCGTGATTTACCTTTCATGGTCCTGCAGCTCTTGCGGTGGTTTCGTTCACATGGCATGTTGCAAAACTGATATGGTATGACATGATTGCATGGCGTACACAAGCAGCAGACCCTAACATAAATATCATGACATGAGTGTCATGTAACATCATGAATACATGCCAAGCTCATGATGCGCTCGTGGGCATTTCCCTAGCATCACATATATACCAAATTTGGTAGTACGGTACGTGAATGGATGACGAAGGTACGCGACTGGTGCAAACATGAAAATAACGAGATGCGTGTCATGTAACAACATGAATACATGCCACGCTTATGATGCGCTGGTGGATGTTTAGCTAGCGTCACATATACCGCATTTGGTATTGCGGTACGTGAATGGACGACGAATGTATGTGACTTCTGCAAACACGATAAACATGATATGCGTGTCATGTAACGACGTGACTACATGCTACGCTCATGATGCGCTCGTGGCCATTTCGATAGATTGACATGTAGCAAACTTGATATTACGTGACGCGAACGGACGAAATAGGTGATGACGCACACAAACATGATGATCATGACATGCGTGTCATGTAACAACATGACTACATGCCACATTCATGATGCGCTCGTGGCCGTTTCGCTAGCTCTACTTATGCCAAATTTGGTATTGCATGACGTCAATGGATGACGAAGGTATGTGACTGGTGCAAGCATGATATTCTAAAGATGCGTGTCATATGAGAACATGACTACATGCCGCAGTCAAGGTGCCAATGTATTTTGGCGTGACGCGGTGCGCGTGCCCATCGGCGTCCCTTTCATCGGGTCACGCCGGCGTTGCCACGTCAGGCACCAGTCCTGCCAGGCGCGAGCCGCGCTGCGTTATACTCCCAGGCGCGAGCCGCGCTGCGTTGCTTTGACGCATGCGTGTTTCAGCGCGTCCGGCGTTCTTCGGTCACGAAACGAGGGAGTTGCAGCGTTGTCTGGTTAACACATCGGCGCGAAATGCAGCATGCCGCATTTCGCGCCGGTTGCCGTCGGGTCGCGCAGACGGTAGCTGGTCGCGCCTGGCGTCAGACTATAGAGTGCTCGTGTTTTGCTAACGTATACCGTTGCTGTGCCCAGCGTGCGCGCGTGTCAACACAACATTGGAGCATATTGGGCCCTTCATGATGTGCTCGCGACCATTTCGCTAGCTCCACATATACCAAATTTGGTGTCATGTGACGTCAATGGATGACGAAGTATAAGACTGGTGCAAACATGATAATGCTTACACGCGTGCCATGTAACAACATGACAACATACCACGCTGATAGCGTGCTCGCGGCTGCTTTGCTGGCTCGAAATAGACTAAATTTGGTATCACGTGACGTGAATAGATGACGAAGGTAGACAACGCATCCGAACATGGTAATCATGACACAGAAGTCATGTACGGCATCATTTACCTCCACCTCGCAACGTTGTGGTTATCTTAAAGTGACATATTAACCTTTCTCATTCGTGCTTCACATATCATCGATTCCCACTGTAGGTGGGATCTGCCAATTTTTATTTATGAAATACAGCCGCCTGCCTTATCGGAGCCATGGCTGGTGGGGGTACACCACATTACAATATTACACAATCTAATGTTTCAGTCGACAAACAAATAAAAAATAAAACAAACTTGCTCATCAGGACAAAAGCACATATGACCAACAATAAGAAGACTTGGGCTCAAATGTGAAATAAATACGCGAGCATAAAGAAACAAGTTTATCAGCATTTGCAATATTATGGTGAGGTAGGGCAGGTAACACCCTAAAATTGTATACGAAGTATTGAGCAAGAGTGCAGTACTTGAGTGTTAATTGATTGATTTGTGGGGTTTAACGTCCCAAAACCACCATATGATTATGAGAGACGCCGTAGTGGAGGGCTCCGGAAATTTTGACCACCTGGGGTTCTTTAACGTGCACCCAAATCTGAGCACACGGGCCTCGACATTTCCGCCTCCATCGGAAATGCAGCCGCCGCAGCCGGGATTCGAACCCGCGACCTGCGGGTCAGCAGCCGAGTACCTTAGCCACTAGACCACCGCGGCGGGGCACTTGAGTGTTAAGGTTAACGAAACAATTTTAAGTGTTGTGAACTGAAGGGAACCCTCCACCCACGAATGCATATCGCAGAAGGAATTCCGCATACATTGCTTGCTGTAAAAAAAGAGAAAGAATGAAAAGAGCTGCGCAAAACATCAATCACAGATAACCTTGCAATGCATTTGTGAAGGCATGAAGTGACAATAGGCCGACAATGTCGCCTAGAAGCTCATTCCATTCTGTTATCGTTCGAGAAAAGAACAAAATTTGATATGCGTTCGTTTCAACTCGCGGCTTTACAATCGTCTTACTGTGCTTCCATCTCGTTGGGTTTGCGCTATTACTCTGCATGTAACCAGTGAAGTTCATTTGAACGTAACCATTTACAATATTGCAAAGCATTTGTAGTCGGTGCAGTATCCTGCGGAGGTCTAGAGTTGGAAGTCTGCTTTAAAGTCCGAAGTTGCTTATGGACACATGCCTGCCGTAGGTGTTGAAGGTGAATATGAGTGGCTTTGTTTTTGAATGCTTTCAACGTAGTCGATATCAAATTTGTTATGCGGGTCCCATATGAAGAGTGCATTTTCTAATAACGATCTAAGTAATGTCGTGTAAGCAACAAGCTTATTTTTCGAAGTGCAATGCATCATGCAATTTCTTAGCACGTAAAGGTTTTTCAAAGCCTTGGGAACTATATATTGCACATTACTACTCCAGCTTAGTGTGAAATTCATGTGTAATCCCAAGTATTTAAATCGGTCTACCGACACTAGTGGAACATTGTTGATACTATAGGTGTGAACTAGCGGCTCCTACTTGCGTGTAACTTTCATCTGCACACACTTGGAATTGTTTAGGTGCATATGCCATGTTGGGCACCAGCACCAAGATTAAGTCAAAACAGCTACTGAATTTTTAGCCTCAACCACAAGAGCATGTGAGCAAAGCTGAAGCGAGCGATTGAACTCCGTTTGCAACGTAGACCTCGGAAGGCCCGTTTTCTTCACAGCATTGGCCGGTTTTTTTCCCTTTTAGTACAATATTTGTGTTACAACTAATACTAGCAAGGAAAAAGAAGAGGACAGGATAGGGCGCCTGACTTTCCAACTCGTTTATTTTGCTCACGTCACTCAAATGTATATGCTTCCAGTATACGCAGAAAAAGGTGGCGCAGCACAAGCGACTATCCATTGCACGCATGAAAACCCAAAACAGAAGAAAGCTATCACATAGCCCTATCTACAAACAGGTATTCCTTCTTGTAGAAAGTGATCGACGGGACACTGACTCATTCGCTCCCCGTTCTTACTATGTGTACGCCTCCAGTACTTCACGTGCTATCGTTTCCCTGCTTCATCCTACCACACGTGTTTCTCGGAACAGTGGTGTGCAGCCACACGAAGCACAATTTAAGGGCAAGTGTTAACCCACATCATCTTTACTTTATAATATATGTTCCCTAAGGCGATCAATAATACAGCCTTCTGTTAGGCCTAAGCACACCTTGCGGCAGCTAAAAAGAATGTCATAAATTATGCCAACTATGCAACGCAGGCCGGGCGTGCTACTTTTTCCCTGAAAGCTTGGTCTTTTTCCAAGAAATCCGGGCACAAAAGCTTCGACAGATTCTTCGGTGCCGAGAAGACCACTAGAACGTACGTCATGCCTGTTTCAAACTTTCTTCCAATTGTGGGCAATTCTGTTCATGTAAGGCAGAAACAGTGGTTTCTTTTTCCGAACACTCTCGGGCTGTCTGCTGCATCCTTTAAGCTTCCGGAGTAGAGATTCCGACCCGTTGGTACAGACCGTCGTAGGAAAACCAGCTGGAACGAGCCTTGACATCTGCTCCTGAAAACTGTCATCCAAGGTGTGCTCACACGACTTCAACAATACAGACTGGAAACACATTGCCACAATGGCTCTTTTTACGGTTTTTGAGTGTGCAGATTCATAAGGCAGGAGGTGTTTACGTGCAAGGGGCTGCAGATGCAGTATGAATGAGTAGCGTTTAATGACACGTTGATTTCTAAAAACTGCAAATTATTATGTTGAGGTGTCCTATGCGTTAACGGAAGCCTCTTTTCTGCTGAATAAACACTGATAAAGTATTCTTTACAGCGTTACAAGCTGTCAGAGTCAGGGCTATCTAGAAATACAAGAAAATCGTCAGTGTATCTAAACACTTTGGAACAATGTTCCGAGGATAATGTTCCGGGTGCTAGCCAGTGCCTGGTAAATAGGTGAAAGAAAGACGTTGCATAAGTTAGGAGCTACACATGAACCGATGGGAATGCATTTGTGCGGTACATTCACTAAAATGAATAAAAGTGCCACTCAAATAAATGCAAGCAGGGACAAAAAATTATCAAATGATAAACCGCAAGAGTTCATAAAGTCAGCGCTACCACTGGCATCAATACATTCTCCAACACAGACAAGTTCAACGTGTGGCAAAAAGTAAAATAAATCCTTGACATTGATACTCGAGGAGTACCAAAAAGCACTTCTACTACTCAAAAACTCCGTGACCACACTGAAGTTTTTGTGGCAAGCGGATCATCAAGACAAAGCTTATTAAGGTGCTTAAAAAAGAAGCGGCTGACCTGAAGTTGCCATGTGCGCTTTTTTGTGACGATACTCCTGAACGGCTTTTTTGGCTCTTGTGTTTTAGCTGAGTAAAAAAAAACTGCAGGGGTAATACCTTTGCAACCGCCAATAGCTGTTGCTAGCTGGCCCAAATTTAGGGCCAGCTAGACAAAGAGGCTTGACGTTTACGCATGACCTACTTAAAGACAATCATTGACAGTTTTTAAACATCAACCAGTCATTAAACAGCACGCATTCTGGCTGGATGTACAGTCCCCACGCACGCAAAGACCTCCTGCTTTGCAGTACTGCACACTCAAAAACCGTAAAAAGAGCCATTGCGACAATGTGTGTTGGGTCTGCGTTTCTGAAGTCGTTCGAGCACACCATGAACGACCGTTTTCAGGAGCAGGTGTCAAAGCAGGGGTCAGCCGGTTTCCCTACGGCGGTCTCAACCAGTGTGTCCGAATCTCTGCTCCGCAAGCTTAAAGAGACACTAAAGTCAACTAATAGGTTGACATTGATCGTCGAAATAGCGGTTCAGAAACCTCGCAGTGTTATTTTTCTGCCAAGGAAAGACCTATTTTAAAATGAATCACGTTTTAGTCACCCGCGTCGGGTTAGTGCACTTCTAATTACCCGCCCCAAGAAGCGGACCAACCGGACTGATTCACGTCACTGTCAGCATGCACAACATTGCCCGGCTTTACTGTGCTAGTAACAGCAGACCGAAAGCAGTGCGAGCCACAGCAGTAACAACGGCCATTAATCAATTTCCCGCCGTTGTCTTTGAGCTAGCAGACGTCTTTTGTTTCAACTGCGCCCCACTAGATGGCACGGCCTTTCTTGTGTAACCACGCGAAAAGCTAATTTTTTAACCACACGCGGCATTCCCCATAGTAACGCCCGGCGGTTCGTTTTTCCATGAATCAAACGGAAACGAACAAGCAGCATCTTTTTGCGTCACTTGATGTACGGAAGGTTCCTTATTTAGTGCAGTTAATTGATTACCAGTGATTAATTTTAGGCATGCCTTCTGATATCATCGGGATCTTTTTGAAAATATTGTTCTGCAGCTCTTGCGTTCTTGTGCATTAACTTTAATTTCTCAGTAATTAGGGCACTTTTAATGATAACATTGTTGTTTTAAATGCTATATTACATTGAGCTTTCTCTCTGCGGTAAATTGTTATTTGACTTTAGTGTCCCTTTAAAGGATGCAGCAGACATCCCGAGGGTGTGCGGGAAAAGAAACCACTGGTTCTGCTTTACATGCAGAAAATTGCTCACAATGTGAAGGCAGTTGCACACAGGCATGACGTACGTTCTAGTGGTCTTTTCAGCACCCAACAAGCTGGCGAAGCTTTGTGCCCGAATTCGTTCGCAAAAAGCTAACTTTCCATGTGAGAAGACGCACGCCCGGCTAGTTCTGCGTTTCATAGCGGGCGTTATTCATGAAGTTTCGTTGAGCAGCGGCAAGGTGTACATAGGCCAAACAGGACGCTTTGTTAATGATTCTCTTACGGAGCATATATTATCAAATAAGAATAGCGTGGGCTCACACCTGCCGTTACATTGTGCTTTCTGTGGCTGCACACACACCACTGTTTCGAGAAACACGTGTGTTAGGACAAAGCAGGAAAACATTAGCACGTGTAGTACTGGATGCATATCAAATACTAAGAAAGAGGAACGAGTATCAGTCGCACCTCAAATATTTTATTAATTTAGGCACCAACTCACCCAATGTCACACTCTGCTAAAGCACATTTCTTCTTCTTCTCTCTTTCATCTCATGCATCATCGCCAATGAAGGATTTGCCGCCTTTGCCAGAACGAGACCAGAGAGCAACGTTCTCTTCGTCCTCTACACCTCAGTGAGTCTATGCCAGAGCATGACTCACATGACATGTGAATATGTATTAATTAAAGAAAAATGCAAAGCTTATTGCAAGAGATGCTTGTAACAGGATTACTTGCATAAAGTGCTTATTAGTTGGATAACTGTTGTTCACATCTCTAAGTATAAAAAATGCACAAAGCAACGCGTGAAACACGTATGTTTCGATAGGTCTGCCTCCTTTCATCTACAGCAATCTGTGTCGTCTTCCCATTTTCTTTTTCCTGAGCGTATTATTCAGCAGCTAAATATGCATACATCATTATCATCTGTGCTGTATCAGTGTAAGAGAAGGTTTTTGTGGGTGTTTGTGCTGGTGCACTTTGGTTAAGATTCTATATAAGCGCAGAGCCAAAAATGTACATCAAAATATTTAGGACTAATTCATTCTACTATATTCTATGCGTCACACTACAACTGTGCAAAAATGCAAGAACGATGTTGTGTGTAACTAAGTCAGACTGTTCAAGCCCTTTCCCAAGCATATCTTTCTTTGTATAGCAATATTATCTACGATATACAAGTATAGAAATATACAGACCTAAGAATGCATAAAGAATACACACATTTCTGACCAATTAAGGTAATATTTACTTTTTTGGTAAGCCACACGATTTTTAAAAGAACACATCATGGCACAGGCGCTGAAAAGCACAGGCATAGAGAAGTACTGATACGAATTTAATAATTTTGGAGCTTTGCTCTGGATACCCTATATACTAAAAAGATAGCCTCTCTCCCTATTGAATAATGTCCACCATAGAAATGGTGGGTTCCAGCATCAAACATCTTGTGGAATAGGGTGCTCGAAATATTGGTGGCACAGGGTGTATGGTGGCAAATGGTGGATGATGGAGTGCCGTCAATGCTGGAGCGCGAAACAGCGTTATAACCACCATGACGAGCTGCTACTAAAAAAAATAAAAAGAATAATTTACAGAAAACACTGCAGCAAGCACCCATAAAAAGTAACAAAAAAAGGACGTGTCCACGAGCATTCGAACGTGCAACGTTCCTATTTCCAAGTGAATACGCCAACCACTGCACCAAGCCGACTTGCAGGAGCTTTGGTGTTAAATCGCCACTGAACTTACGAACTGACCATTCAACTTCAATTTTGTTTGATGCTTACTCCAGATAGACGGGATCTGCACCTGCTACTAAAATTCGCATATTTATTAAAAACAAACAACTGTTGGCTAGAATGCTTTCTGCTGCAATAATGCAAGAGCGCTGTTTTCTTACAGCTCGCAACCGCAAAAAAGCCTGCCGCGCTGGTCTAGTGGCTAAGGTACTCGACTGCTGACCCGCCGGTCGCGGGATCGATTCCCGGCTGAGGCGGCTGTATTTCTGATGGAGGCGGAAATGTAGTAGGCCCGTGTGCTCAGGTTTTGGTGCACTTTAAAAGAACCCCAGGTGGTCGAAATTTCTGGAGCCCTCCACTACGACGTCTCTCATAATCATATGGTGGTTTTGGGACGTTAAACCCCACATAATGACTTGATTGTATTAGACGGGGACTTTAATCTTCCTGACATTGAATGGTGTTCTTTTGTACCTGAATCTAAACCTTAAAGCATCCTAATGGATTTCAAGTTTGACTTCGATCTCGAGCAGATTGTTTCAGTCCCAACTCGAGTACGGGGAACGTCATCCTCAATCTTGTACCTTGTTTTTGTAAGTAGCAGCCGTCCTACCAATGATTCTCGAGTAGACGTACTTGATGGGTTATCCGATCACAAAATGGTAGTATGCACATTCTCTTTATTAGCCCACCGAAATTACGTAGCCAATTAAAAGAAATGCCCACAATAAACAAGGCCAATGATGCGGTTATAATGACGTACCTTGTACATGAGTACACTGATTTTTTTACCTCTGTTCTGAAGTTTGCTCTAGCATTGATGCGATCTGGCTGAAATTCAAATTCTATGTCATGCATTGTATGCGGAACTTTGTCCCAATGGTTTTCAAATCAACTAAAAACAAAATCCGTGGATCACATGTGAAATAATCTATACTAAACGCAAAATCAAGAGGTAGCGAAAAACTAACAAAAACCGGAATGTTCCAGGCTGCCGTTCTATACTAAAGTCACTTACTAGATCACTTAAGCACCAGGTGCGAAGCGCGAAACAGAAGTTGTGTGGGTCCACATTAAATGAGTTTATAAAAAACTATCCCCACAAATTCTGGAAACTTATTAACACAAAAATGACTAATCAATCTTCACCAGACGGTCAAGACCAAACAAGAGCTGACGATTTCAACTGTTATATTCGTTCGTTTTTTACAGTCGATAGTGGCACTGTGAACATGAATGCTTCTTTTTATAATCAGGATATCCAATTGTTAGGCACGCCTTCTTTATCAGAGTCTGGATTATGTCGCTGCTTCTAGGCATCAATAAAAAAAAAGTAGCAGTCCAGAAAAAATTCTAAATAGCTTCCTTAAACGATATGCAGAACCAGTCAGTAAATATATTTATTTGATATACTCCAAATCACTGGCAGATAGTTGCATTCCAGCTAAATAGAAAATTGCCAAAATTATTTCGATATTTAAATCAGCTAATGCCGCTAGTTCTTCTAATTATAGGCCTATTTCGATCACCTGCACTAGTAGCGAAATTCTTGAACATATTGTGTTAAAATTTTTCATTAGCTTTATTGAATCAAACAACATTCTGCATTCCAACCAGCATAGCTTTAGATCAGGACTATGTACAGTTACACAGCTCATCAAAACACTTCATGACCTGTCTCTCGGCACAAATGAACGTATTCAAGCTGATGTAATTTTTCTCGACTAGTCGAAGGCATTCGACCGTGTCTCGCGTCCAAAACTTTTACTTAAACTTAATCACTTGTTAGGCGATGGCACCATCTTTCAATGGGTAACTAATTACTTAACTGACCATCACCAATACGTACAGCATGGCATCCACACTTCTGACCTAGCTCCGGTGTTGTCAGGTGTTCCGCAGGGGTCTGTACTAGCTCCAGTTTTGATCATAATATATATAAATAACATACCTAACTACGCAGACGTGAAACTCAGACCCTTTGCAGATGAGTGTATTGCCACGTTCCATTTCCAGCGTTTTTGTTATCGTCCCGAAGCACCACACGATTCTCAGCGCAAACCGCGCCTGCAGTTTTCTAGAAGGTTCCGGACTGTAGTAGATCATTTCGATAAGATCACGCCCACTGTGCGAATGGTACAGATTGTTCTGGAACGTACGCCGCCGCCAGCGATAGCGCTAGAACATTCGACGGCGGGAGTATAAATGCCGACGCGCTTCGCCGCTTGTCAGTAGTTGATCGAAGGCCGACGCTCCGTTCGCCGCTATCAGTCTGAGACTGCTATCTGTGCGAGACTGCTGCTGTAATTGGACTTTCTGTTTACCGGGCACAGGTTCGCCCAAATAAACAGTTAAATCCCAACAAGAAGTCTCCTGTCTTCGGCCACGTCACGACCCCGTGACATTTGGTGGAGGTGCTGTTTCGTTCATGTACCGGACGCCCCCTTCAAGCCGTGAACCCAGCCCACGTCGCGGAGAAGACACCGACGCCAACCAGGAGCAGCGAACAAGCCGCCGACAGCAAGGGCTACCACCGGAGTACGGGCTTCTACACGACAAGCCGCGGAAGACCAAGGTCATGACCGCGACTGCAGCGACAATGACAACCGCAGCGTCCCAGCCCACGATGGTCATGCATCAACCCAGGGAACCACCACTTTTCCATGGGTCATCGTTCGAAGACCCGGAGTCATGGCTAGAGACATACGACCGTGTGGCCGCCCTCAACCACTGGGACCATGACGAAAAGCTGCGTCGTGTGTTCTTCTATTTAGAAGACACCGCAAGGACCTGGCTCGAAAATCGGGAGTCCACGCTCCGAACGTGGGATGTTTTCTGCGGCGCATTCCTGCAAACGTTCGCGAGCGTCGCTCGCAAAGAGAGGGCCGCTGCTTTATTAGAGACCCGGGTTCAGCTACCAAATGAAAATGTCGCCATTTTCACAGAAGAAATGATCCGACTATTCCGTCACGCTGACCCAGACATGCCTGAGGAGAAAAAAGTTCGTTTCCTCATGCGAGGGGTCAAACAGGAGCTCTTCGCGGGGCTGATGAGAAACCCACCGAAAACCGTCCAAGAATTTGTCGCCGAAGCGGCCACTATTGAAAAGACCCTGGACATGCGCACCAGACAGTATAATCGTCGCCTGACTGCAGACTGCGCTGCTGCTCAAGCCAGTAACTCCGGAGACCTGCGTGAAACGATCCGAGCGATCGTGCGGGAAGAGCTGCGCAAGCTGTTGCCTTCGGCGCAGCCTCAAGTGGATTCGATCGCCGACATTGTGCGAGAAGAAGTTCGGCAATCGCTTCAAATTCCCCCCGCACCGCTGCCCGAGCCGGAAGCTATGAGCTACGCCGCTGCACTGCGCCACAACGCTCCTCCCCGTCCACACCAAAACGCCGCCCCATCGCACTTCCGTCGACAGACGCCACCGCCGCCACCACCCCCACCGACGTCATACCGTTCGCCAGCGGCCCAGCGCAGTGCACCGAGGAAGACTGACGTCTGGCGCACCCCTGACCACCGCCCGCTCTGCTACCACTGCGGCGAGGCCGGACACACATACCGCCGTTGCCAGTACCGACAGATGGGATTGCGTGGCTTCGCCGTCAATGCGCCGCGCCCACAGCCAGGAGAACGACCACGTGACATCGCCGACTACCTGACAGGAACTCGGTGGACACCACGAAGCCCTTCGCCGTCGCCCAGCCGCCGCACGTCACCGCACCACCGACAGTACTCTGGCCCAACGCGGGGCCGGTCTCCTAGCCCGTATACGGGAAACTAAGGGCAGCAACCGGTGGAGGTGCGGTTGCTGTGCGACGAACTACCGAAGATCCTCCGACGACGACGACGCCGCGACAGAGCTTTCCGAACACAACGCCAACCAGGCAAAGCCCTGACGGCGAAAGCTCACTTACCGAAGGTGGCCTGACGACGCAACATGGAAGCAGCGGAACAAGCCGACGCAGCCGTGACCCGACGCCACGCACTAACTGTAATGCGAGACGGCAAACTAGCGACCTCGACGTTCTTATCGACGGCCACAGTGTGACCGCTCTCGTCGATACTGGAGCCGACTATTCTGTCATCAGTGGTTGTTCGCCGCGAAGTTAAAGAAAGTTAGGACAGCTTGGAAAGGCCCTGAAATCCGCACAGCCGGAGGTCATCTCGTAACGCCTGCAGGAATCTGCACAGCGAGAGTCACCATTAACGGCCGTATTTATCCTACATACTTCATAGTCCTACAGCGTTGCTCGAGAGATGTCATCCTTGGCATGGACTTCTTATGCCTCCATGGTGCTGTCATCAACCAAAAAACAAAGACGATAACGTTATCCACAGAAGAAGCACTACCGCCGCGCACGCCGTCAGGACACCATGCCTTGAATGTGCTGGAAGAACAAGTCACCATTCCGCCTAGCTCAAGCGTAATTATTTCAGTCGGCGCTCCTAAATCACCTGACTTCGAAGGCGTCGTTGAAGGCAGTCAGCATCTGTTGGTAACCCGAAATATTTGCGTCGCAAGAGGAATTGCAGAGCTGCGGGGAGGCAAAGCAACGGTTCTTCTCACGAATTTCAGCAATGAGTACAAACATGTGAACAAAGGAACAACGGTCGCATGCATCGAAGAAATTGTCGAAGCCACCAGTGCTTTCACCTTCGCCGATTCTGCGGAACCTGCTCAGAGGAACCAAGCCCCTCCCATAGCTTTCGACGTCAATCCCAGACTTCCGAACAATAAGCAAGCACAGCTCAAGGCCCTGCTCCTGCAATACGAAGATTGCTTTTCGTCGTCATCGAAAATTCGGCAGACCCCAATCACGAAACATCGCATCATAACCGAAGAAAATGCCAGACCACTCCGCCAGAGTCCGTACAGGGTTTCGACGCGAGAACGTGAGGCCATAAAGAGACAAGTTGATGAAATGCTGCGGGATGACATTATCCAGCCGTCCAAGAGCCCATGGGCATCCCCCGTGGTGTTAGTGAAGAAAAAAGACGGGACCCTACGTTTCTGAGTCGATTATTGCCGCCTGAGAAAATCACAGGAAAGGACGTGTATCGTCTCCCACGAATAGATGACGCACTTGATCGGCTCCATAACGCCAAGTACTTTTCCTCAATGGACCTCAAGACTGGCTATTGGCAAATCGAAGTCGACGAAAGAGACCGAGAGAAAACCGCGCTTATAACACTGGACGGCCTCTTCGAGTTTAAGGTGATGCCCTTCGGCCTTTGCTCAGCGCCTGCAACTTCTCAACGCGTTATGGATACAGTACTGGCAGGATTGAAGTGGCAGACTTGCCTTGTGTACTTGGACGACGTCGTCGTGTTTTCCTCGAGTTTCGATGAGCATCTTCGGCGCCTTGAGCTGTACTTCAAGCCATGAAGACTTCCGGACTCACACTGAAGCCAGAGAAGTGCAGATTTGCGTATGAGGAGCTCTTGTTTCTGGGGCACGTTATCAGCAAGTCTGGAGTTCGTCCCGATCCACGGAAAACAGCCGCCATCGCCGACTTCCCGCCGCCCACTGACAAGAAAGCCGTGCGCCGATTTCTAGGCCTGTGTGCCTATTATAGGCGGTTCGTGAAAAACTTCGCCCGCATCGCCGATCCTCTCACTAAGCTTACCAAGGCCGACGTCGAGTTTAAGTGGGAAACGCCGCAGGAACACGCTTTCCAGGAGCTTAAACATCGCCTCCAGACGCCTCCGTTACTTGCCCATTTCGACGAATTCGCCGAGACAGAAATACATACTGACGCAAGCAGCGTAGGCCTTGGCGCCGTTCTTGTGCAGAGGGCTGACGGACTTGAAAGGGTTATTAGTTACGCCAGCCGATCGCTATCCAAAGCAGAAGCAAATTATTCCACAACAGAAAAGGAGTGCCTCGCCATCATCTGGGCTACGTCGAAATTTCGCCCATACCTCTACGGCAGGCCCTTCAAAGTTGTGAGCGACCACCACGCCTTGTGTTGGCTAGCCACTTTGAAGGACCCTTCAGGTCGCCTCGCACGATGGAGCCTGAGACTTCAAGAATATGACATTACTGTCATTTACAAGTCCGGCAAAAAACACTCCGACGCCGACTGTCTCTCTCGTGCGCCTGTCGACCAACCGCTACCCGACGACCAGGATGACGACTACTTCTTGGGAACGATAACTACCGACGACTTCGCTGAACGACAGCGGGCCGACCCGGAACTTAAGGCCCTAATAGAATACCTCGAAGGCAAGACCGCCGAAGTCCCGAAGGTATTCAAGCGCGCACTTGCGTCGTTTTTTCTACGAAACGGTCTTCTACAAAAGAAAAACTTTTCACCGCTTCGGGCTAAGTATCTCCTTGTGGTGCCTTCAGCCCTGCGACCAGAACTCCTGCAGGCCCTGCACGACGATCCGACGGCAGGGCACCTCGGTGTTTCTCGCACGCTCGCGAGGATACAAGAAAGGTACTACTGGCCGCGTCTTACCACCGACGTCACTCGTTATGTGAGGACATGCCGGGACTGTCAGCGACGCAAGACACCGCCGACAAGGCCAGCGGGACTTCTGCAGCCAATTGATCCACCTTGCCGACCTTTCCAGCAGATTGGTATGGACCTACTGGGGCCGTTCCCGACGTCGGCTTTCGGAAACAAGTGGATCGTGGTAGCTACCGACTACCTCACCCGCTACGCCGAGACAAAAGCCCTGCCAAAAGGCAGTGCATCCGAGGTTGCTAAGTTCTTCGTCGAAAATATCGTCCTACGTCACGGCGCCCCGGAGGTCCTTATCACCGACCGAGGAACGGCATTCACTGCCGATTTAACTCAAGCGATCTTGGCATACAGCCAAACAAACCACCGCCGGATGACAGCGTACCACCCACAGACCAACGGCCTCACCGAGCGGCTTAACAAGACGATCGCCGACATGCTGTCAATGTACGTCGATGTCGAACACAAAACGTGGGATGCCATTCTTCCGTATGTGACCTTCGCATACAACACGGCGGTGCAGGAGACGACGCAGATATCTCCATACAAATTGGTCTACGGAAGGAGCCCGGCAACGACGCTCGATGCCATGTTACCCAACGTCACCGACGAAGAAAACCTCGATGTGAGCGAGTACCTTCAACGCGCCGAAGAAGCCCGACAACTTGCGCGTCTCCGTATCAAGAATCAACAGACGACCGACAGCCACCGGTACAATCTTCGACGACGCTTCGTGGAATACCAGCCCGGTGAACGTGTTTGGGTGTGGACGCCGATACGCCGACGTGGACTAAGTGAAAAGCTTCTGCGACGGTACTTCGGACCCTACAGGGTGGTTCGGCGGCTCGGCCCACTTGATTACGAGGTTGTCCCCGACGGCATCACGAACTCTCAACGACGCCGATCGCGACCTGAAGTCGTGCATGTCGCGCGCCTCAAGCCGTTTCATGCGAGTTAACAAATTGAAACAGTATTTTTTTTGTATTATTGTTGTATCGTAATTTATTCATTGTACTTTCTTGCATTATATTGTACCTTCATCTTTAGTTAAAGCATCGGGACGATGCCTTTTTTCAGAGGGGGGCAATGCCACGTTCCATTTCCAGCGTTTTTGTTATCGTCCCGAAGCACCACACGATTCTCAGCGCAAACCGCGCCTGCAGTTTTCTAGAAGGTTCCGGACTGTAGTAGATCATTTCGATAAGATCACGCCCACTGTGCGAATGGTACAGATTGTTCTGGAACGTATGCCGCCGCCAGCGATAGCGCTAGAACATTCGACGGCGGGAGTATAAATGCCGACGCGCTTCGCCGCTTGTCAGTAGTTGATCGAAGGCCGACGCTCCGTTCGCCGCTATCAGTCTGAGACTGCTATCTGTGCGAGACTGCTGCTGTAATTGGACTTTCTGTTTACCGGGCACAGGTTCGCCCAAATAAACAGTTAAATCCCAACAAGAAGTCTCCTGTCTTCGGCCACGTCACGACCCCGTGACAGTATGCTCTACAAAGAAATACGTCATCACGATGATCAGGTGAAGTTAAGTAATTCAGTAAACAAAATAGCTCAATGGTGCGCTGATTGGCAAATGACTATGAACGTTGACAAAACTGTATCTATGTCCGTTACCAACAAAGTGTCTAAGTTTGATTTTCAATATCGACCTAATAATGTGCCACTACGAAGAGTTAACCAGTACAAATCTGTTGTTATCACAACTTCGTCTGATCTTAGTTGGACAGAGCACGCGCGTCAAGTGTCAAAAAAAGCGATGAGCAAATGTTTTTTTTATTAAATGGGCCCTTTCATTCACCACACATGAAACGAAGCTTCTTGCTTACGTCACATTTGTCCGCCCGGCCTCAGAATATGCGAATATTGTGTGGTTCCCTCACACTGTGAATGATATCGCTATAGTGGAAAGGGTTTCAGAAGAAAGCAGCTCGCTTTATTTTCAACAGATACGGGTGCAACGACTCACCTACTGCTCTATTACACCGGGCTAGTCTGGCCACCCTTAACAGCCGTGCAAAGGTTTTCCGGCCTAAATTTCTTCATCTACTTTTACACAGATCATTCCGCATAAACCCAGATCTTTACTTGAACTTTCGAGACATCAGACCGATGAGGAGAAGGCATGCATCAGAACTCGAAGAATACTCATTTAGTAATAATACTTTTTCTTATTCGTTCTTCCCGTGCGCTATTCGAGAATGGAACACACTGACTCCAGCCTTTACACAGCAGCGAACAGTAGAGAAATTTATGAAACTAATTGAAGGTACTGACCTATTCTAACCTAGTCAGCATGTACAGTGATCACCTCTTTTTCTTCACGAAGTCCTTCATGCTTCCAATTTTCATAACAAAACACTTGTCTGCATATATTTAGTGTTTAATACGGTTCCTTGATAAGAATACCCGATCTGTGTTTTATTCTTTCTAAGCTTCGTTTTTTCTCGACTCCTGTTTCTTTGTCGGTGTACCGTTAGTGTCCTTTGTACTTGGATATGGTTCAAATATCTATGTATGATTGTTCTATGCCGTACTGCTGTGTTCAGTGGATATGTGTTCTTTATTATTCTGACTTCTTCTGTTTCAAACGCCAAAAGTTGTGAAAGTGATGCTCCTCCCTGTAATAATCCCACGTGGGATTTACAGTATTCTGTAAATATATAAATAAATAAATAAAAAAATAAATAATAATAATAAATCAACAACCGAAAGAAAAACCAACAACTGGACTGAGGAGCAGGTACAGTTTACCGGCAGTTACTGCCAAGTTTATCATCCGTTTCTAGCTCGTACTAAAGAGCGACATCTGCTCAGGCCTTATGACGCCTCTAGGATCATTTGATAGATAAGCCCATACAACTGATTGGGTAATTCGATGTTTTTGCGCAACGTACAGCGCAGTCATGCCAGTGCACTGCTGTAGCTCTGCCGTTAGCAACAACTACATGAAGGCTTGGCCACAACGAATGCAGTGCGCAGGAAACATTATGCTATCATATTGATACAGTGATCATATGAATGGACAAATCTGTGTTCTCGCATAAAAGACAGAGAAGTGCCGGTGAGTGTGACCGGCGGCTGTCGGTGACAAGAGGTGTAAGATTGCCGCATGTGCTGGCACTGCGTCGCACCGATGTTTGTCGCTTCTTGCGAGGACACTGTACAATATAAAAATGCTTTATTTAGGTTAAATGATGCTCCGGCTGTGCTGTATTGGGGTTCTTACTTGTCCGAATTGAGTATTCTGCAACCCAGAAGTGTCGGCAACACTTGTACGAGCTCGGTCGGTAGGCCTTATTTTTGGTGGATATCAAGGTGGTAGAACAGGAGGGTGAAAGTCAATGTCGCTGGGACTCGTCTCGACGTATGTAGAAGGTAGAAATTAATGCATCTTAGGAGCGCACGCAATTTGTTAACTTAAAAGTAGGGGCTCATATAATTGGGTCTGCAAGAATTTTTAAGGTTGCGTTTCTAGCGTGGTGGCATCAATGACCGCTGTATTCTGGTCTACCGTTAAAAGGGGTCTTTGCAAACTTAAACTCACTTATTTCTCGACAACTGTGCGGCGATGTGATACAATTATTTTGATTGTTCAAAGCGACACCTCTAGAAATTTAAAAATCACAGCAAAGATCCATATCGCGCATGTCAAATTGATGTATACGTGCACAAAGTGTAAACATTCTCGGCCACACATTACCCTTCACGAAAAGTGAAGTGTGGTTGACACCACAGGACAAAAAAAAAACGTCCTAAAAACATAATGAGCGGCGTGGGTTTCTTTCGACCGGAAACATATTTCACTGCGCTTTCTAAAGTGAAACACCACTAATTATTAAGTGATTTTACACACTGATATCTACTTCTCATCATGCCACCATCATCCACCAAACTTCCATCAAGCCACCGTCATCCAGCTTCCTAACGAAACCATCCAGAAAACACGTTTCAAAATGCAACCATCAGCCGGAGTCTTCCACTGTCGCCACCATTGGCTCGCTACCACGAAAACCGTCTGCCACCATTTTTTCCACTCTCACTGTCATCTGCCATTATGACCATTACAGTTTCCAGCATATACACTATAATTTCCACCATATCCAGTATTATTTTCACCATATCCACCAAAAATACCAGCATCCACCAACCGAGCATTTTCAATAGGCTTCCTAAATTTAGTCGTCCAAATCTGGACTTTTTCCTTCTCGCGTGTTGAACGCAACCCTTACATTTGTCCGGTGCAGTCCCGCTAACCGGCAGCTGGCGCTTCCTTGTCCATTAATCTCTTTCGTTTCTTTATTATTATGCGAACCCTTTCAACTACCTCAGCTGGCTCCCTCCCCCTCCCCTCCTTCTCGCCCGCTTCCACGCGCGTTGTGTTATTTTTATGTGCGCGCGTCACATCCTCGGTCTTTTTGTTTAATTATCCATACGCCCCAGCCGACTTCACAGATGTTGCGAGAGTATAGACAATGTAGCGGATAAGCGGCCAGCGAGCGAAGGCCACAAAACTACCCGCGCCCATAGAGTTAGCTAAATATACACTAGAAGGAACTCTGGCACTAGTGTCTATGGGAGTATGCAACGCATGCGCTTCTGCAATCATGCGAATGATGGCTAGCGCATGGATTTGTTTAATCTTCGTACTTCTGGCTTAGTGCGTGTTCATGTGGCCTGGAGCTGTTTTCTCGCGAATCGAAATCAGCATTTTTTCAGCGCTTACGCTTCACCACCATATTCTTTCAGCCTTACTATTTCGAATCGGGTCATGAAGCTCAAAATAGTTTGTCGTTTCCTTCGAAGCACAATCGAAATACAGCAATAAACGAAGCCACAAGTGCAATTCAGCGTCCGCAAGTATGAAGACTGTAGGCAAATCCGTTGTACCACCCATCATTCCCATGGTCGCTGAACGATGGCAGTGCCAGGGTCTTATCTAGTTAACTTTAAGAAACTCTAATCCCGCGCCAACTAACAGTCACTTCGTGCAAATAGGAAGCTTTACTCATGTGAACAGTGAGACGTTAATCATGTTATCGAAGGTTTGTTTTGGATTCTTGGCTGGTTGCTTGGTGCAATGTCAGCGGCATAATCGCGGTCGTCGTGCGAGATTGCCATGAAGTGGGCATTGTGTCGTAGCGCACGCTTGTGGCGCCCCTCGAGACAGCAGATACTACTGTTACAGTTAGACGACTGTCAGAAAAGGAAGCCACGAAACGATTTTACAGAGTGCGCGGGCGGCACGGGGACAGCTTGTAGAAGATTACGCTATCAACCATCAAACATGAATGATGTGCAAATATAACTTTTTAATTCACTATAAGTGCAAAAAAGAAGCTGTTTCGAAACGTCTTTTGCGTTTGTCCATTCCCAAAGGCTAGGCCACCTACCATATTTAGCATACTGCATTTCTTAATTAAATAAAAAGAGTTCAACGTCCCAAAACAACCATACGATTATGAAAAACGCCGTCGTGAAAGGCTCCGGCAATTTCGACCACCGAGGGTTCTTTAACGTGCACGCAAATCTGAGCACATGGGCCTACAGCATTTTCGCCTCCATCTAAAATGTAGCCGCCACAGCCGGGATTCGATTCCGCATTCTGCAGGTCAGCAGCCGAGTACTTGAGCCACTAGACCGCTCTGGCGGGTCTTACCAAATTTTCAGCTCATTCAGAAAAAATGTTTTTACAAATTTCACCCACATAATAAAGCAATCTTATTTTCGCTCCAATACTTTTGAGAAAAAAAGTACGTTTATTACGCGAGTGATTATGGTAAGAAAACTGGTGTCGTGAACCCTAAGCAGAGTATTATGATATCTGGCAAGGCAGTAAACATAACTTTATTAGACCTACCTGAAAATTTGTTAATATATTGTAGAGTAGACCGCTTCTCAGGTACGTGTAATCACAGCTAGGTGTCATCGGCAGGCAGCAAATCATGACGCACAAGCAGCGCAGACTTGTCATCCGCTTGTGATTACCGTAAGCAATGCTGAGTGAATAGTCTTCCAATGACGCCAAATTATTTCTGTGATTTAGGCTGCACGGAGGACGC
This sequence comes from Rhipicephalus microplus, assembly GCF_013339725.1. Classification (NCBI taxonomy): domain Eukaryota; kingdom Metazoa; phylum Arthropoda; class Arachnida; order Ixodida; family Ixodidae; genus Rhipicephalus; species Rhipicephalus microplus. The sequence continues at coordinate 152,807,750 of NC_051169.1, forward strand.
AGAGTTCTAGAACTGTGTCGATTTGGGATTTTGCTAATTGTGTCTGGGCTGGCTTGCACATTCTCAGCAACGAAAACATTATTGTCAAAGTAAAATATCTGATACGTGTTATCCGATTCCACCATCCGTCTTTAACTACGGACAAGTCACTAGGCCACAGCATCAAAACTGATTACATCTCGGCAATGTGCTATGGGTAGTACGAGACGTCCAATACATCAATATCATCTATACGAATCACACGCCTTTTCTCGTGCCTTATACCGTCTTCGATATTTTTTTCCATTTTTTTCGCCCCTCAGACCTTCCTTTGTAATTCAAATATCAAATTCAGCGTACCCGCGCCTTCATTATCATTACTATGAATATAGCGACGTTATTAAGGGTGATCATTTATTTCAAATATCTCGACGCCTTTTGAAAATACGTTATTCGCGACTACATTTGGCTTTGCCCTTACTCGTCTTTGCATGCGCATCGATATGATGCAGTATCGAACACATGTGTGCGTACGCTAAAACCCAGTTATTAGGTGTGCGGCTTCATTTCGAAACACCCTTCCGTTGCAAGCGCGTGAAACAGTGTTTCCTGGCCAACTGCGTAACCATCTAGGTGAGGCGCTGTCCCGACAGCTGTTAGCTACCCTTTGAAGTGACAGCAACGCATTTGCACAAACTCCCCTCAAACACACATTTACAAAAAAGTACGCTAAGTACGATATAGAAGCAATGCCAAAAACTCGTTCATGATTTGCTCTTGCGTTTCACGCATCTGTCTTAACCATACCGGGAACATCGCACGAGAATGTACGCTTCGCAGAAAAGCGACGCGCCAATTGTGACAATCACACGTCCGGGGAGGGGGGGGAAGGGGGTGTGATATTTTCCTGCAATATGTCCTTTTTTTTTGTGCGAAATATATTATACTAGAGAGACCAATATATCTGTAGGAGTTTTCCAATTACCCACAATGAATCAGAATAATAAATATTAAAGTAAATAAATACGATCTATACTGTGACTTGTGTGTAATTACAAATGGATGGCGGGCATTTCACAATCGTATATTTACTTGAAATGCGTGATAAAAGAATCGCTACCAATAAAGAAAAGGAGAGGTCTGGGGTGCGGCCGCACTGGCGACCACCTGCCGGTAATCCACTTCCTCACTAGAGCATGGTCGGTCACCCTGGTGCAGTACTTGAGCACTACATTCCTTATGAATGCACCAATTACCCGCTGACCCTCAGATTCTAGTGGCTGCGAAACAAGTGTCAAACGAGATGGTCTGACCTGGGACGCAGCGGAAGGTGGTACGAATCTTCGAGTCTGGACAGACCACCATTGTATTATGAACTTGGCTAAGTTTAACGTTAGAACGCTTTCTAGTTAGGCAAGTCTAGCTATGCTATTCGAGGAATTAGAGGGCGCGAAAACAATGTGGTAGTTCTCACCGATTTTAGAAGGACATGTGAGGCCTATCCAGTATTGAAAAAAGGCCACGTTCCACGCTACTGTAGAGTAGTTGACAAAAAAATGCAAAAATAAATTACTCCGTACAAGCAAACTCAAACGAGTGCTACTAAAACTGTTTTGATTCTAGGGGGCTTCTACTATCCTAAACTTGTCTTTATGCATTGGTTGGTTTTTGTTCTTTAGAGCTTAAGTTCATGATCAGCCGGTTGGCGTTTCTGTTGGTGGTTTAGACAATTTCGACGAAGGTACCATCTCCCGTCGCTCCCGCAGCCGTAAGCTGTTTCGACATCACCAGACTTCATCTGTGACGTGCGCATGCCTTCAAAGTTAGGCCTGGTGATCGTAGGCAATACCCGGTGCTGCAAGCTGACGTGGAGCAATCGGGACTGTCTTCGGTAGTTTGCTTCTAAGGGGGCGTTAAGATGCTCGCACTTGTGCCATTTCGAGCTTTGACTGCCCCTGATCATCGTCTTTTTATATATGAGCTCTCTCTCATGACTGCATCCCTCGAATGTCATGAGTACAACAGACACGTTAACACTCGAATGCACTTTGAAGAGAAGAGCGCATCCGTTAAGTTCATTGCTGATGAACGAGCGAAGATTGTAAGGGGCTTTTAGAGTTTTTAGAACAGCCAAAAGCAGCAAAGGGCCCTTTCTTGAGGCGTGCGTTCCTCGTTGCCTTGTTCGATGAGCAATCTTAGTAACATTGCACCGAGTAACCCTAGTAGTCGCACTTAGCATTCGATGAGACGCGATGCTTATTGTCGTCTGAATGGAGCACCCTTGAGACGCGTCTGGTCACCGGCTTGCTTCGTTTGCTTCCGGACTTGGTGCTCACTTTCTTTTTCTGCGTAATCGTTCTGGGAAGCTTAAGTCAGTGAATCATGAAGAGCGAGCGGTGAGGCACGACAGAGCTTGTACGACAGGTGAGCATCCAGTAGACCCACAGTCGTACGCAACATTTAGAGGTATTGTCGCTTCATTATGTTCAGCACAGTCACGGTGTAAGAAAAATTGTAAACATCCCACTTCATGACACTTCCAGATAATGTTCGGCGCTTTTTGGTCCTTTAGGTACACATGTCGCAGCGCCTTTTCGCTTTATGAAGCCGGACATTATTTGAATGCGCTCTCTATCATGATATCCAAGATGTCCGCACCTAACAATTGTTCTTGAATTGTGATTGAAATACTAGCAGAGGCTAGAGGAAATTCAAGCAATATCTCTATATATATATGAGGATGGCATCATAATCTGGGTCAGTGGCCGCAACGATGGCTACATAAAACAGAGACACGAGGAGGCAGTAGAAACAGTTGGCAATGTATGTAGCCTAACTTGTAATTGGCATTATTAGTAATATCAGTGTGATGTGCTGAGGTAAGTTCAATGAGATAAGAACACCTAATATTTATATGAGTTGTCCCGATTTCGTAGGACATTTACCTATGTTAGCAAGATGTCTGCATATCTTCTTATGCTTGTTTGCTTACATTTACGCATGTTTAAATCTATTTGCCATGTGCTACACCCAGCTGCTACAGTGTTGAGGTAAGATTGGAGAAATGAACTGCCATTACCACTAGTTATTTTATTGAAAATTAACCAGTAATCTAAAAAACATTATGTTTGAAGAAGTTGAAGATTAC